>OX376327.1:30000-2430000 GCA_947369225.1 Hofmannophila pseudospretella
AACCTAACCTAACCTAACCTAACCTAACCTAACCTAACCTAACCTAACCTAACCTAACCTAACCTAACCTAACCTAACCTAACCTAACCTAACCTAACCTAACCTAACCTAACCTAACCTAACCTAACCTAACCTAACCTAACCTAACCTAACCTAACCTAACCTAACCTAACCTAACCTAACCTAACCTAACCTAACCTAACCTAACCTAACCTAACCTAACCTAACCTAACCTAACCTAACCTAACCTAACCTAACCTAACCTAACCTAACCTAACCTAACCTAACCTAACCTAACCTAACCTAACCTAACCTAACCTAACCTAACCTAACCTAACCTAACCTAACCTAACCTAACCTAACCTAACCTAACCTAACCTAACCTAACCTAACCTAACCTAACCTAACCTAACCTAACCTAACCTAACCTAACCTAACCTAACCTAACCTAACCTAACCTAACCTAACCTAACCTAACCTAACCTAACCTAACCTAACCTAACCTAACCTAACCTAACCTAACCTAACCTAACCTAACCTAACCTAACCTAACCTAACCTAACCTAACCTAACCTAACCTAACCTAACCTAACCTAACCTAACCTAACCTAACCTAACCTAACCTAACCTAACCTAACCTAACCTAACCTAACCTAACCTAACCTAACCTAACCTAACCTAACCTAACCTAACCTAACCTAACCTAACCTAACCTAACCTAACCTAACCTAACCTAACCTAACCTAACCTAACCTAACCTAACCTAACCTAACCTAACCTAACCTAACCTAACCTAACCTAACCTAACCTAACCTAACCTAACCTAACCTAACCTAACCTAACCTAACCTAACCTAACCTAACCTAACCTAACCTAACCTAACCTAACCTAACCTAACCTAACCTAACCTAACCTAACCTAACCTAACCTAACCTAACCTAACCTAACCTAACCTAACCTAACCTAACCTAACCTAACCTAACCTAACCTAACCTAACCTAACCTAACCTAACCTAACCTAACCTAACCTAACCTAACCTAACCTAACCTAACCTAACCTAACCTAACCTAACCTAACCTAACCTAACCTAACCTAACCTAACCTAACCTAACCTAACCTAACCTAACCTAACCTAACCTAACCTAACCTAACCTAACCTAACCTAACCTAACCTAACCTAACCTAACCTAACCTAACCTAACCTAACCTAACCTAACCTAACCTAACCTAACCTAACCTAACCTAACCTAACCTAACCTAACCTAACCTAACCTAACCTAACCTAACCTAACCTAACCTAACCTAACCTAACCTAACCTAACCTAACCTAACCTAACCTAACCTAACCTAACCTAACCTAACCTAACCTAACCTAACCTAACCTAACCTAACCTAACCTAACCTAACCTAACCTAACCTAACCTAACCTAACCTAACCTAACCTAACCTAACCTAACCTAACCTAACCTAACCTAACCTAACCTAACCTAACCTAACCTAACCTAACCTAACCTAACCTAACCTAACCTAACCTAACCTAACCTAACCTAACCTAACCTAACCTAACCTAACCTAACCTAACCTAACCTAACCTAACCTAACCTAACCTAACCTAACCTAACCTAACCTAACCTAACCTAACCTAACCTAACCTAACCTAACCTAACCTAACCTAACCTAACCTAACCTAACCTAACCTAACCTAACCTAACCTAACCTAACCTAACCTAACCTAACCTAACCTAACCTAACCTAACCTAACCTAACCTAACCTAACCTAACCTAACCTAACCTAACCTAACCTAACCTAACCTAACCTAACCTAACCTAACCTAACCTAACCTAACCTAACCTAACCTAACCTAACCTAACCTAACCTAACCTAACCTAACCTAACCTAACCTAACCTAACCTAACCTAACCTAACCTAACCTAACCTAACCTAACCTAACCTAACCTAACCTAACCTAACCTAACCTAACCTAACCTAACCTAACCTAACCTAACCTAACCTAACCTAACCTAACCTAACCTAACCTAACCTAACCTAACCTAACCTAACCTAACCTAACCTAACCTAACCTAACCTAACCTAACCTAACCTAACCTAACCTAACCTAACCTAACCTAACCTAACCTAACCTAACCTAACCTAACCTAACCTAACCTAACCTAACCTAACCTAACCTAACCTAACCTAACCTAACCTAACCTAACCTAACCTAACCTAACCTAACCTAACCTAACCTAACCTAACCTAACCTAACCTAACCTAACCTAACCTAACCTAACCTAACCTAACCTAACCTAACCTAACCTAACCTAACCTAACCTAACCTAACCTAACCTAACCTAACCTAACCTAACCTAACCTAACCTAACCTAACCTAACCTAACCTAACCTAACCTAACCTAACCTAACCTAACCTAACCTAACCTAACCTAACCTAACCTAACCTAACCTAACCTAACCTAACCTAACCTAACCTAACCTAACCTAACCTAACCTAACCTAACCTAACCTAACCTAACCTAACCTAACCTAACCTAACCTAACCTAACCTAACCTAACCTAACCTAACCTAACCTAACCTAACCTAACCTAACCTAACCTAACCTAACCTAACCTAACCTAACCTAACCTAACCTAACCTAACCTAACCTAACCTAACCTAACCTAACCTAACCTAACCTAACCTAACCTAACCTAACCTAACCTAACCTAACCTAACCTAACCTAACCTAACCTAACCTAACCTAACCTAACCTAACCTAACCTAACCTAACCTAACCTAACCTAACCTAACCTAACCTAACCTAACCTAACCTAACCTAACCTAACCTAACCTAACCTAACCTAACCTAACCTAACCTAACCTAACCTAACCTAACCTAACCTAACCTAACCTAACCTAACCTAACCTAACCTAACCTAACCTAACCTAACCTAACCTAACCTAACCTAACCTAACCTAACCTAACCTAACCTAACCTAACCTAACCTAACCTAACCTAACCTAACCTAACCTAACCTAACCTAACCTAACCTAACCTAACCTAACCTAACCTAACCTAACCTAACCTAACCTAACCTAACCTAACCTAACCTAACCTAACCTAACCTAACCTAACCTAACCTAACCTAACCTAACCTAACCTAACCTAACCTAACCTAACCTAACCTAACCTAACCTAACCTAACCTAACCTAACCTAACCTAACCTAACCTAACCTAACCTAACCTAACCTAACCTAACCTAACCTAACCTAACCTAACCTAACCTAACCTAACCTAACCTAACCTAACCTAACCTAACCTAACCTAACCTAACCTAACCTAACCTAACCTAACCTAACCTAACCTAACCTAACCTAACCTAACCTAACCTAACCTAACCTAACCTAACCTAACCTAACCTAACCTAACCTAACCTAACCTAACCTAACCTAACCTAACCTAACCTAACCTAACCTAACCTAACCTAACCTAACCTAACCTAACCTAACCTAACCTAACCTAACCTAACCTAACCTAACCTAACCTAACCTAACCTAACCTAACCTAACCTAACCTAACCTAACCTAACCTAACCTAACCTAACCTAACCTAACCTAACCTAACCTAACCTAACCTAACCTAACCTAACCTAACCTAACCTAACCTAACCTAACCTAACCTAACCTAACCTAACCTAACCTAACCTAACCTAACCTAACCTAACCTAACCTAACCTAACCTAACCTAACCTAACCTAACCTAACCTAACCTAACCTAACCTAACCTAACCTAACCTAACCTAACCTAACCTAACCTAACCTAACCTAACCTAACCTAACCTAACCTAACCTAACCTAACCTAACCTAACCTAACCTAACCTAACCTAACCTAACCTAACCTAACCTAACCTAACCTAACCTAACCTAACCTAACCTAACCTAACCTAACCTAACCTAACCTAACCTAACCTAACCTAACCTAACCTAACCTAACCTAACCTAACCTAACCTAACCTAACCTAACCTAACCTAACCTAACCTAACCTAACCTAACCTAACCTAACCTAACCTAACCTAACCTAACCTAACCTAACCTAACCTAACCTAACCTAACCTAACCTAACCTAACCTAACCTAACCTAACCTAACCTAACCTAACCTAACCTAACCTAACCTAACCTAACCTAACCTAACCTAACCTAACCTAACCTAACCTAACCTAACCTAACCTAACCTAACCTAACCTAACCTAACCTAACCTAACCTAACCTAACCTAACCTAACCTAACCTAACCTAACCTAACCTAACCTAACCTAACCTAACCTAACCTAACCTAACCTAACCTAACCTAACCTAACCTAACCTAACCTAACCTAACCTAACCTAACCTAACCTAACCTAACCTAACCTAACCTAACCTAACCTAACCTAACCTAACCTAACCTAACCTAACCTAACCTAACCTAACCTAACCTAACCTAACCTAACCTAACCTAACCTAACCTAACCTAACCTAACCTAACCTAACCTAACCTAACCTAACCTAACCTAACCTAACCTAACCTAACCTAACCTAACCTAACCTAACCTAACCTAACCTAACCTAACCTAACCTAACCTAACCTAACCTAACCTAACCTAACCTAACCTAACCTAACCTAACCTAACCTAACCTAACCTAACCCAAATCGAAATAACTATTTATTAAAAAAAAAAACAAGTAAAACGATCAAAATATAGGCCAACATCGTTAATTTCCCTTGAAAATGCACTGACCACTTTGCGTTGCAGCGATACCGACTGGCAAGCGTGACTGTAGGTATCAAAATATGGAAGTCGGCCAGGGTTTGCATAATACTCAAACCCAATAAGAAGGACTACGCAAACCCCAATCCAGTCTGGAGCAAATCCGTACTCTAGCAAAGTGGTCAGTGCATTTTCAAGAGAAATTAACGATGTCGGACTAAATTTTGATCGTTTTACTTGTTTTTTTTTTTAATAAATAGTTATTTCGATAGCCCCTTTGGTTTACACTGCATTGTGGTCGCAGTTTTGATAAAAATTTTGAAGCTTCATACAAAGTTCGTTCATTTCAATTACAATTTTCGGTTTTTTCACTTTCTTTGAAAAAAATTGTATGGGAGCCAAATCGTTTTTTTGGATAGTCAAGTAGATGTCGCGAGCGCACATCCGATGCCGTATAGCATGTTGTGCTGCGGCATCTAAAACGTCAGAAAATCGTTTTTTTCACTTTCTTAGAAAAAAATATGTATGGTAGCCATATCGTTTTTTTCGATAGTCAAATAGACGTTGCGCGCGCGCATCCGTAGACGTATCGCTTGTTGTGCTGCGGCACCTAGAAGGGCAAAAAAAAGCCCGCCCACCCACCCGTAGTCGCTCACTCAGGTCAACTCGGTACGGGACCGAAAATGAACAAATGCAAGAAGAATGTCTCTCCTACCGCCGATGATGCTGGTAACGGTTTGGGTTAGGTTTGGGTTAGATTTGGGTTAGGTTTGGGTTAGGTTGTGTTAGGTTTTTTTTTTTAATTTTTTTTTTTTTCGTACTGATAATTGCTGTTGGTCCTAATGACCTTTACAGCTTCACCGGGTTTTTTGGGGCGAGCGCTAAATGCGCTCCAGCCTAGAGGAGTACTTAAAAACTACTATAAGAAGCGACTGCCTAAGGGCACCCAGGTGGGTACGGACCTCGGCTTAGGACGTCGCTGGGGACGGAGGGGTCGGGGAGAAGCGGCCTGGAATACGCCGATAGCGCGTGAAAGCGCCAGAAGCGGGTCGCCGCCCGCGCCGGCGCGGGCGGTATGAAGGTGCTGTGTGTGAACTACTATCGGGTGGCGGAGTGGCTTCCGCGATGGAGATCGTGATGGCGTCGTCGGGGTCGTCTAGGACGTGTCTAGGCCGACGTCGTCGACGGGATGTCGGTAAACCGTTAGTCGAATAAGCGGCGGCGCTTACTACTAGAGGGTTTGGGTGGTGGGGAGCTTGCTCGAAGAAGCGTCGAGACGCTAACTTCATGTATTGAGCGATCGTGGGGAGTTCCAAATCGTGATGGAGGTCAACGTTACGTAGGTACCATGGAGCACCGGTTGCTCTACGCATGAACCTATTTTGGATAACCTGAAGGCGGCGAATGTGGCAAGAGTGCGCGAATGTCACGCTTGCGTACGTGAGGATTGGACGGATGCAAGTTTTGTAAATTGTCAACTTATTTCTAAGTGACATTTTACTCCCCTTGCCTAGCATCGGGTGTAACCGGCCGAGAATGAATGCTGCGCGGTCGCGGACGCGTTTTATGTGTACCTCTATCAAGGGTGACTCCTAGATATTTGACCTTTTTCTCCCAAGGGATAGGTCTGCCGAAAAGTGAGAGTTGCCCTATGTTATTCCGAACATGGGTGGTCGTATCAGGCGCACGACCCCTGGCGAAGAGAATGGCGGCGCTTTTGTCAGGGTTCACTTCGATTCTCCACTTCCGAAACCATTCGCCTAGGGCGGTGGCGGCGGATTGGAGAATCCGGGTGATACGAGTCCTGTTCCTATCAGAGGTGTGGTTGTGTTAGGTTTGCGTTCTGGCGATCTGGCTCATCGTTAACATACCTAAATTTTAAAAAAATATATTTTAGTCCGCTGGCCATTTTCACCCTGAAACCGTCTCCGTCGTTCAACTTTACGTACTCAGGCGTGTAGATAATCACGTTCTTCACGTCTGAGAGGAATTTGGTCCATCTGGCTCATCGTTACCTAAACCTAAAACCTAAATCTTTTAATGATTATGGAACGTATAATGAACACCATGCTCCTGGCACACCTAGAAGGTAACGATATCCTCAGTGACCGACAGTATGGTTTTCGCCAAAACCGGTCTACTGGAGACCTTCTGGTTCGTGCCACTCACTTCTGGAGCGAAGCCATTGAGAAAACCGGTGAAGCTCTTGCCGTGTCACTAGATATTTCTAAGGCATTTAATTATTATTTATTTAAGTCAGACATAGTCCATACAACATATAGGTTAGTATAATAATATACTAACCTATATGTTGTATGGACTATGTCTGACTTAAATAAATAATAATAAAATGCCTTAGACATATCTAGTGACATATTACTTAAAGCTATGTTAGTAAAAAATAATAATATAGAAATATTACCAAGCCCACGGTACCGACCCCAAAGCACTGACGACTACTTCGCATTGACATGCAGGTATATCCCGTGCCTCAGTATCGGGGAGTCAGGGGACTCGGCAAACGTCAACAGGATGCTGCTGGGACTGCTATTTACTCGGTGCATCAGGGAAGCAACCCTTTTTCGTAAAATTGCGTGAAAGCCATCCACGCGGGCTTCTGCAAACATCCCCGATGCACTACAGTATCTCGGAAGCCCCACCAGCATCCTGAAGGCGTTATTATATTGGATCCGCAGGGCATTAAAAGCCTGTAAAAAGTCTGACAAAAAGGGTCTTTTTGACTTCTGTCGTACAACGTGCAAATCTGCGGGCCAACATATTACATCTAACTGTCAATGCCCTGCGTTCCCTCTCGATATCCTGATCGTCGGATAATACGTCATTGACCACATGGCCCAGGTACTTGAATTGCGAGACCACCTTCAGAACTGTGCCACTGAGCACCACCGGCGGTATATGAGCAGGTGCTTTGTTGCGCCCTCTGAATTTGACAGGGTCTGGCACGGTAGCCTATTAAGCAAGCTTCCTTCATATGGAATCCCAGCCAGTTTGCGCATATGGATCGCGGATTTCATGAGTGAACGGTCAGTACGAGTGGTCCTAGATGGCTGCTCGTCTGACCAACTGGCTATCAATGCCGGAGTTCCACAAGAATATGTCCTCTCTGCAACCCTATTCCTGCTGCACATAAATGATTTGCTCATATCGGGTATTTTTGGGTACGCAGACGACAGCACGGTTACGGAGAGATATCTTCCTGTTGCGCGCGCTGGTGCTGGTGAGATCCAGACTTAATCTACTTGACCTTAAAGGCCGTGGCCGATTGGGGCGAAGCCAATTTCGTCAAGTTTAACGCCTCTAAAACGCAGGCGTGTCTATTCACCGCTAAACGGAGTCCCTTCCACCTGATTTCGACTTTCCGGGATGTATCCGTACCGATTACCGACCACCTCAGCTTTAGGGGTTGGATCTGACTTCCAATCTCAACTTTGGGCGCTCAATTGAGTCAAAAGCTTCAGCCCAGCGGTGAGTAAGATATACTAGAAGATCACCCGCTGACCGACCATGACGGAAGCCGTATTGTCGGTCACTTATCAGCAGATGATCCTCCAGATACCCGAGGAGCTTTTTATTAATCACTCGCTCCATCACCTTAGAGAACAGGGAGGTACTCGCTATAGTTAGTCGGGTCAGTGCGGTCACCCTTTTTGGGTATCGGATGAACGACGGCTACCTTCCAGGAAGACGGGACTTTACCGGTGGAGTAGGATAGAGAGAAAAGCCTTACCAGGACATGTGATAGCTCGGGAGCGCATGCTCTAAGCACAATGGCGTGGATGCTGTCGGGCCCATTCGACTTCTTGACATCGAGGGACAGAAGAGCTCGTCGGACCCACCAACCCACCTACCGTTTTTTTTACGTTTTAGTGTGGAGATAGGACTCTTCCCCGAAATCTGAAAGTCGGCCAGGGTTCGCGTAATACGCAAGTAGGGTAGTAATAAGGAGGACTACGCAAACCCCGGGGTGTACAGGCCTGTCGGCCTCCTTCCCGTGACGGGGAAAGTCCAGGATCGTGGCTCTCGTTTCGCGACACATAGAGGGCGCCTTCGACCATGCATGGTGGCCGAAAGGCTTTTTGATGAATCTCAAGGCCCAGTTGCAATCCAACACCTGCTCTATCCAAAAAGTGCCAAGAGGTTGCAGCTCGAATTCGAGGTTGACGAACAGGTCTCAACCTCGACCTGGAGCTCCCTTTTGGCCGGGAAACGTTCAGAACCTAAATTTGAGGTTGACGAACAGGTCTCAACCTCGACCTGGAGCTCCCTTTTGGCCGGGAAACGTTCAGGACCTAAATTCATTGTTTTTAAGTTTTAAGTATAATATTTACAAAATGCAGAGTATGTGGATCAAAAGAATTACAATTAATAATTTTAATTACATTACATTTGAATAATATTAACGTAATGATAAATATTTCATTGATTTTATATGAAATAAAATTAATAATAATTATAAGGAAATTGTATTTATTAATATATTGGAATAGCAATAATTATAAATAATAATAAGAAGAAATCACTATACACAAATCAAAATAATTTCTAGAACTAAATAATTAAATCAAATAATATATAAATAAATTGAGATATAAATTTTAATAAAAATAAATTCAATTCAATTTCGAGTAACAAATATAGTATTGTGTGCGAATTAAAGCTTAAGACTAATTAAAAATTTAATAATTATAAATGTCAAACTACTAAAACTAGTGTCTAATAAAGTTAAGTAATAAATTATGTCAAAGTAAAAATTTAAACAATAATTAAAAGTCCTCTATCGAATAGCAACACTTTTCAACAAGTAGAGCTCCTAGTTTACGCTTAAAAATATTTACACTATTTATAGTTTTTAATTCAACCGGCAACCTATTGAACAGTCGGACTGCGTGACACCGCGGACAGAGAGTAGCGACCTTAAGTAACGGAGTGATTACGCTTCCCAAGTCCTTCCTCCTGGTATTTACTCGTAGTGCCATTTGCTCGTCCGTTTCAAACAAGTGCCTACGCTTAATAATATCTGTAAGTAGAACCAAAATGTACAGACTAGGGACTGTTAAAATTGGTATTTTTTGAAATAGCCCCTGCAAGACTCCCAGGGAGGTATTCGTACAATAGTTCGTATGGCCCTCTTCTGTGTGACAAATGACCTATTAATGTAATATTTATGACTATTACCCCAAAACTTGACACTGTAACGCAATCTAGACTCAACAAGGGAATAGTATACTGTTGTTAACTGATCGATCGTAAGTTCATCTCTAAGACTGCGTAGCGCGTAGCATGCGGAACTTATGGAACCCTCTATTGCACCTAATTCAGCTTTCCAATTGAGTGCCGAATCTATGTAAACGCCTAAAAACTTTGCTACCTGAACAAGCTCAATTTTTTGATAGTACAAGCATAAATCAAGAGCATCATTACATCTGGCAGTCGTCTTGAATAGTATCGCGTTAGTTTTTTTAGTGTTTAAACCTAAAGAGTTTATGGAAAACCAATTTTGGAATGAAGTCAGTAAGGCTTTAACTTTATCATTTAATTAAATCATCTATACTACTACTGGAGACGATTGCATTCGTGTCATCCGCAAAAACAACCAGATTGGCCCCGGGTACGACTGTAGTGATGTAATTGATCATATCGTTCATATACAAGATGAAAAATATGGGTCCCAATATAGAGCCCTGCGGTACGCCTTTCGTAACCTGTATCAACTGAGATGACTCAATTCGTTCGACTCCATCAATACTGAACTCTCTAACCTCCACATACTGTTTACGGTTCTGCAGGTACGATTTCATTAATTCCAAAGTCTGACCTCTGACACCATAATGTTCCATTTTGTGAATTAAAATTGTTTGACTAACGGTGACAAAGGCTGAGCTCAAGTCTAGGAACAAGCCAGCGGTTTTCTGTTTAGCATTAAGGTTGCGAACCACATCCACAATCAAAGCATCTATCTACTCCGAGGTACCGACTCCTTGCTGATATCCAAATTGTCTAACATTTAGGACTTGGTGCTCATTTAAGTGTGTCACTAATCTTAATTTAATTAATTTCTCAAAAATTTTGGACAGAGTTGGCAAAAGTGAAATCGGCCTATAATTCTTGTTTGTTTGTAGTCTCTTCTAATTCTTATGATCGAGTTTTGAATTTTTCTTGTGAACCGGGACAATCTTGGCTATCTTTAACAGATCCGGAAAGATACTCTGTTTGACACAAGTTAAAGAAATGCGTTAGGGGCTCAGCCAAGATATCAGCATTTTCCTTGAATATTGAGATGGGTGAAATGGTGAAATTCACCATATCCAAAAGATTTTTTGGATTTCATATTCATGACTACCTCATGTTACCTCATGAGGTGAGACAGGCCTAAAATGCATTTGAATTTCTACTCTAACGGTATGGTCTCTAAGAAATGTTATTGCTTCCACATCATGTTCAGGTCCAGATGTTTTTCCGTGGTCTCCATTCCCAACAATGACCCTGAAAAATTCATATCGGTGGAAAAATAAAGGCAAGAATCGTAAAAAAATAACCCAAAACCTAACCTAACCTAATTAAAATTCTAACCTAACCTAAACTTGACCATAGAAAATGACACTACAATGAAATTAATGAAACAGACACTATAATGAAACTCGTACATAATATTGGAAATATTTATTTTATTAAGTTATCGTGGAAGTCATGAGAATTAGAGCCGATGAGGACGCGGGTGCGCGTCATTTTTCAATCGTTCGCAAGTCGCGTCACACGTCTCACAGTCGCGTCCCCGCTCCGCACTGTCCGTCCGCGACACACGTCCAGGGTCGTTCACTAAACATGTTCACTGATTGTGCGTGCGCACGCCGCGTGCCAGCGCCAGCGCGAGCACGGCCAGCGGCACGGCGCGCGCGAGGCTGTCGGCGCGCGGGGGCCGCGCCGCGCCGCTCCGGCTCAGCGTGGCCGCCATCGTGTCGCCTGCAACAAGCCACACGCACACACGGCGTCACTCGGGTCGAGGGTCGAGGGTGGAGGCGACAAGGGGCCGGCAGGGACACTCACTGCCCTCGGAGACGTAGACGTAGATGTGCGCGGGCTCGGTGTTGGGCGCGCGGCACGAGTAGTTCCCCGAGTGTCGGGGCGCGGCGCCGCGCACGGCCAGCGTGGACTGCGTCTTGGGGCCGGGCTCCGTGCGCACGGCCACGCCCGCCGCCGCGTCGTAGTTGATCATGCGCTCGTTGTGGTACCAGAACACGTACTGCGGCGGCACCGGACTCTGCGCACACGCGGGGCGTCCGTCACACGCGAGACACGCTCGTCAGCCGTCGGCCGCCAGGGGCGCGGGCCGGATACCTACCTTCTCGATGATGCAGACGAGGCTGATGGTGGAGCCGGCGTCCACGTGGTGCTCGTCCGCTCCCAAGATGAAGGCCTCGGGTACCGCCACCGTCACGTGCACCAGCCGCGACAGCGTACCCGCGCCCGTCGACACCTGCCGCACACGGCACGTCACGAAAACAGCGGCAGTGGGGCAGTTGTAGGAGTAGGGGAGAGAGAGAGAGAGAGCGAGTACCTGGCACTCGTAGGTGCCGTTGTCTCTCTTCTGCACGTACTTGATCTGCAGCACCCAGTCGCCCGAGTCCTCCGCGTGCAGCACCTGCACACGCGGGCACACGAGTACACACATAAGAAAGTATGTATCAAACGAAATCCTGATGGCCGAGGTCATACCGGTACCAGTCCATATAACCCCATATGTGGTCTTTATCAAAAAGGGCTCACAAATTCTCCAAATCTCCATCATGATTTTGTAGATCTCTTTTAGACCGAAAAAACATGTATTTGTCACAAACAATACGAGTATGTATGGTGGAAACGACGAGTGTGTACGGCCCATTATTTCGTTAATTTAAAAGATACAATAGTTTAAACCGATATAGAATCTGCGTCGTTTAAAGCAGAAAATGACATAAAAAATATTAAAGAAATTAATGCCATGTGTTTAGAATTTGTACTTTTGCGACTCGCATTCATTTACTACAGCGCCCATTATAGTACATAATTGTGCGAGTGTGAGTGTCACACGAGCCGGTCCTACGCGGGTGTCGTACGTGTGCTCGGAGCGGCCGCGTGCCGCCGCCGGCGGGGCTCGGCGGGGGTTGTGGTAATGTAATGAGTTATTGACACACGGCCGAACCCGGGACAGAGTTAGTGAGTGAGGAGACAGACCTGGAAGCGCTCGTCGTTGGTGTACATGAGCAGGCCGGAGCTCAGGATGTGCCAGTCGCGGCGCCGCACCCACGACACCTGCAACACGGCACGTACAGTACGACCGCCACGGCACGGCACGGCACGGCACGGCACGGCACGGCACGGCACGGCGCGGTACGTACGCCGCGCTCGTCGAGGTGTCGGACGGGGCAGTGCAGGTAGGCGGCGGCGCCGAGCTGCGCCAGCACGTCCTCGCGCGACCCGTCGATGAGGGGCGCGCGCCGCGCGGGCCACGAGCTCGCCCACAGCGCGCGCCACTCGGGCGTCTCGCTCAGCGACCGCTCCGCCTCCAGCTGCGCCTCCGCCTCCGCCGCGTCCGCGTCCGCCGCGCCGGGCCCTGCAACACGCGGTGGCGGACAGCGCCGGGGACGGGGCCGGAGCCGGCCGCCCGGCGGACCGATACTGACCGTCCCCGTCCCGGCCGGGGGCCCCGCCGCCGGCGCGCGCGGCGCACAGCGCGGCCAGCGCGCACAGCGCCCACATGCCGCTCCGGGTCCCGCTACGGGCCCGGCGCCCCGCTCAGGGCCGCCGCGACCTCCTGCGGCACACGCGTACACACGTACATTAATATCTTCTTCACCTGATGTCGCCACTAGATCAGATACTCGTAGTGCAAACGGTGGTCCGACCGATTTATTTATTTCTCAACAGAAAAATGTGAGCACTTCTTCTTTAAAAAAATATACTCCTGTAAAAATTTACATTTTTTGTGCGTTTTGGCCAGGTCTATGAACAGTATCTTAAAAAATAGACACAAATTCGAGGATTTTCGCAAAAAATATTATTGTGTTTTGATTTGCTATGCACCGACGGTATACCGTCTGTCAAAACCTTCGATTAAATCTCAACCAGTTGCAATCCGCCTGCGCGCAATATGATACATTTCAAATTCTTAAATTTGTGGTAGGTTGACCTATCGTTACCTCTATAATAAATAACTCTATAATAATACTGTCGGTTTCTTCATAAACAATCACTGGGACATTTTTGATAAAATTCCCAAAAATTCATTAACTTTATACTGTTAAGAATAGGATGTCGTGTACGTGTACTAGCGACGAGCTCGGACACGGCGAGTGCCGTGTGCCGTGTGCCGCGTGCCGCGTGCCGCCGCCCGGGACGGGACACGCCGCACGGAGCTCGGGAAATGATCGTAAAGGAAATTGCTTCGTGAAACATTTGCAACCGGGGTGTGTAATATGATATTTGAAGCCTGACCACGCATTTATAAAGCCTTCCCCGTCAACTAGTTTATTATGTGGCCAACACCAGAGACTTTGTAATTCGTCGTGCCGGCCGGCCGGGGCGGCTCGGTCCACAGTCGTCGGAGCGATCGATAAATGTACACAAGTCGTTCGAAAAACCCGAAAAACTCAGTGGTGCATGACATTGCGATGTTTCGAACGCGGACCTCCCGCACGGGAGTCCCGCGTCCCGACCGCGTCGCCACCGACGCTCTTCTCGTATGGAAAAATAGTTCCATTTAATAGACAATATGCAAAAAACAATTATTTTATAAATCTATTTATTAAACTGTTATTAATCCACAAAAATTTTAGATTATTTTGTAACGTTTTTATCTTAGAAAAATATATTTAAATGCTGGTTACATCAGTTCAAACCGCAGAGGCGCCGACACGACCCTCGCTATGATATTTCATTTCTTGTGACGAGATCAGTTTCGTTCACATAATCTTTGACGGCGATGTAAACAAAACTGATTCGTCAATTTCTCACTGAATATATCGGTTTTAACAAAGTTGTTCGCTTGAACACTGCAGTTTACACAAAATAAACTTGATAACTCTAGTAAATCACTAAATCATACAAAATACTAACAAAACGTTTGTTTACATGACCTTTGACGTCACGACCATAGAGAAGCGCGATTGAGCTTTTTGAATTACGTTTAGTTTATGCAAAAATAATGATTAAATAAACTATGAATATTTCAAAATATACTCATCATAATAATGTCGTCATTATCTTTGTTGAAGTCAATAAATGTTTTTAAAAATTGGTATCTAGTATGTCACAATGACATGCACAGTCCCTGTTCCGTAATAATTATAATTCCATTTAATCCCGGTCCGGGTGTACGATACTCGTACACACTCGTAAGTATCGTTCAGGAGTGAACTGTTTGTAAATTCCTTACGTCGATACTTAGTAATGCTAATGAAATATGTAACTTACGGTTTCCATTTGTTTTTATTATACCTACGAGTCACATTTTCTGTTGTTTCGAACGTACATTGCTTGTTGCGTTATAGTCATACGTTGTACATTATACTATTGTGTAATAAGACCATTACAATGTATGCGCTGCATTACAATGTATGCGCTGCATTACAATGTATGCGCTGCATTACAATTAAAACGGTGTCGAGCTAACTTTAGTCAGGTGACATTTCTTTTTCTTAGTTTTCCCGAAAATTATAATACTTAAGGAAGATTTGCAAAGATTTACATTACACATAACATTATGTTAGTATCGTGAGTCGCGGCGTAGGACATGTTGTATTAATATTGCGTAGTCATGGCTCATCGTCGTAGCACTACCTCATACCCTTGCACGAGGCAGTGCTACGAGTTACTAGCGTTACGAGCTACGCGGGCGTAGCGGAGCTACAGGCATCGGTGCAGTACACTGGCGTAGCATGGAGCACGGTAGGTGCACGTGGGTGAGCGTCACTCGTCACTGCTCACTCGTGAGTGGTGAGTGGTGAGGCTCGACGACCACGCGAGGTTGTAAGTTGTCACGAGTGAAGTACAACCGGCGATCAGATTTGGACGCGGTTTTATTTATTGAACAGTGAATTGTGTCGAGAGTGTTCTCCCAGCAGCTATGTCTCAGAAAAATTGAATCGGGAGTTTCCAAGATCTCGGAGTATGAGATCTAGAGTATGAGTATGATTTATTACAAATCTTAGAGTTTGAGCTCAAATGTCAAGACTACGGTCTCATTCTCAGATCTGGAACCTTGAGGATCTGATGATGACCGAGAATTAAGAATTAAAAGGATTTTACACTAGTAAGTGGAGGGTTTCTTAATTTTTTTATTTACGGTTATTGTAATGTAATGTTAACCCGGTACATGACAGCGTGATCCGCCCGCCCGCCCGCCGCCCGCCTGCGCCTGCCGCACGCCGAGACGGCCGCCGCAGCTGGCGACCCCGGCGGCCACGCCGCACGCCGCACGCCGCACGCCGCACGCCGCACGCACTGGCACTGCCGACACACACAGTGAGCACTTCACAAGACGACGGAGCACAGCACGCAGCACCGGGCAGTGGACGTACGTCGCGGGTGACGTGCCGTGCCGGACGAGAGGCGAGGCGGCGCGACGCGAGTGCCGCGCGGACTGCCGCGGAGGGCCGCCACCCGGTACACCCCGCCCCGCACCCCGCACTATAAACCGGGAGTCGCACCACCGTTCCTATTCACTTTCCTAGTATTTTGTGGCAACTTATTTTATATATCTGTCGTTTATTGTATTATATTATTTGTTCCATAATTTATACTCGTATGAGTCAAAACGCACTCGAGCGACACGACATGAGCGAGCCGCCTCCCGTGCGCTCCGGACGGCGACGGCGACGGCGACGGCGACGGCGACGGCGAGGGTACAACAAGTACACACAGTGTGACTGTGGCCGCGCTCACCGCGCGCTCGACACGCCACCTCCCGGTCACCCCCCGCACGAGGGGCGGGGGGGGGGGGGGGGGAGTGACGTCACGCTAGGTACGCGGCACTCGAACTCTACCCCACAAGTATCCTATAATGCTACGCGGTGCTACGTGCCGCGTACTACGTGCTACGTGGCGTGCTACGCGCGGCCTCCTCGAGGTCACCTATCACCCGCTGGTAACAGATTGTTATCCGACATCGTACGGACACGAGCGATTTCCACCGAAAATTAAGTCGATCAAAGTTCAAAGTTATTTTTTATATTATATTGCTGGGTGTTCACCGATGCTCCGATGGGTGGGTGGTGGTCCGCGGTGGGCGCGGCGACGCCGTCGCCCAGACAATAATTATTGACTGTAGACGAGCGGCAACGAGGAAATGCTTGTTCTTATTTATAGTACCGTCATTATGATTATCAGCATTTGTACGATACAAGTGGATATTGTTACGGAAACAGAGCTACGAGAGTCGCGACGCCTGATCCTGTAAAATAAAATAGGTTCGTATACTCGTACCCCATAAAAGTAGTCCATAAGTCGTAACGCTATTAAAATAGCTGAAGTAAACTAAACATGATCGTCGCGTCGCCCGTCTCCCGCTCCCGCGAGCACCGTGACCGCACGAGCACCGTCACCGCACGAGCCGCTGGACAGAGTGACCCCCCCCCCCCCCCCCGCCGCAGCCTGGGGGCGCGTGGGGGTCGTCGGAGGGTCGGATCTAAAGTGACTCTTGGGAAACGGTTGATTCCACAGAAGCTAGTAACTCTCCATTTAATTGTATGTCCGGTATGATATTCTGTGTGTCGGCCATTTTAAACTGAACACGTTTGGTCTTGTTTCCGTTAAGTTGCAAATTATTTGTCGTAAACCAGTGTGACAACTTAGGAGTTTATTGTGTACGCAATTCAAACTGTCAGGTCAGTTCAACCGGCTGCAGGCAGCCGGAGATACTGTGAACAACCGAGCCGACGACCGGTGTCGGTGTCTCCGCGTTTTGTCATCGCTCTACTGTAATTCTAAAATGTAAACAGTCAGCAGCTAGGTGTCACCGCGGTCAGCGGTCTGCGGTCGACACTCCGGCAACACGTGGGCGGACGTGGACCGGGAAGTGGTACAGACAGTGCACACCACACTCCACACTCCACACTGCACACTGCACACTCCGGCGCGGGGTCACTGAGCAACTCACACTCGATACCTTCAAAACTGTATATTTTACAAGTCTGCGGCTGCTGTCGCACGTGAAGCTGCAATCTGACGCACGCCACGTCACGTCACGTGGCGCCGCTCATCGCTCAACCCGCACGCCCGTCTCCATGTCGTCTCGTCTCCGCGCCCCTCGCCCCGCGCCCCGTGCCCACTGTACTGCACGATATTAATATAACATCATCCATCACTTTGAGCTGCGACGCGACTCGCAACACTTAATCTGTACGTACTCCCTCGGGATACCTTTTAAATGAACAACAAACGTACCTAGAGAATGCTAGAGATCGAACATTCTAGGTTGCAACGTGAGCGTTCCGTACAGCGGGAGGCAGAGGGGAGCTCGCAGCTCGCAGCTCCGCGCCCCGCCCCGTGCCGGTATCCGCGCACGGAGCACGGAGCACACGGCACACGGCGGTGATGGCGGGTGCCGCCCGACTAATATTGAAACACAAATAACTCGCGCAAACACTTTTAGCGGAGGATCGTGGCACTAGCTCGCTTGTGTGCTGTCCTCGTACAGTGTACTACACAATGTACGACATGTGCCGGGACGTGTGGACGACGTGGCTCGCCGTGGCGGACGACGCCGGGGTCGGACGGGGTTATCAGATTGTGGTAACTCGACGAGGCCGCGAGCGGGGCACAAAGCCGGTACTCACGAGATAACAAAGCTCTTGATTAATATTTCCCGCCAACAAACCTACCGCTCCACGCTGCCCGCTCACCGGATACTCGGAGGGTTACTGTTGCTCGTTTAATATTGATAACATGACATTATACCCAGCACGATGCGAAGCGCGTGCTGGCTGCTTAGTCGTGTGACCTCGCGCTAGCCCTTGTCCGACCCCCAGTGGTGTAGTGAGGCCGGCGACGACGAGCCCCTCGCATCGCGGGGTCGCCAGCACCCGCCAGCACCCGCCAACACCCGCCGGCCGGCGCGGCGCTACGTACCGAATGCTGATTTGAAGTTTACGTATAAAGTGACTCGCTCAAGTTCCAGTACGCTCATTTTCTCGGTGAAACTTGTTCATAACTTGTATAAGCTGCAAATTGTGTTAATTGTAACCCGTCTACCCTCTCTCTGTGGACGCGGCCGTTCCGCCCCGCGCCCCTCCCCCGGACGACACCGACTTTACACCGACTCCGCTCCGCGCAGCCTCCGATAATAAACGAACTACGGTTCGTCGTCAGACAGTCGTAAAGTACACGGTCAAGACTCGACTGACCGCCGCCGTCACACTTCACTGTTACCTCGCGCCGAAAGCGCTCGATCCGCCGAAGACAGTTCCCGAGGGCGGTGCACCGGCGCGGCGGGCGCGGCGGGCGCGACCGACTTTCGAACGACGTGTCCGCCGCCACCTACATTACACAGACATTATTACTCGAGCCGTGTGCCGTTCGGCTCGCCGCACGCCGCAACGCCGCGCCCCGCCCGGCTGCGCCGACACCTCAATAAAGCCCGCGCCTCCCAGCGCTCAGCACCGAGCACTCTATTATACTCGTACCATACTGAGAGCAAACACAGTCGCGGCGTCGCCGTCACCGGCCGCGCGGCCGCCGGTAGCGATCCGACCACTGATACGTGTGACTAACGGACCGAGGCCTAGGATTGAGATACGCGGGACGGCTTGATAGCCACGATTTTCCGTTTTATTTACTTTTTGTAACAAATTGTAATATAACAGAATGATAAAGTCGATACACTGCTGTCCTCTCGGCCACTCTCACGCTCACCCCATTGGAGCGCGTCGTGAAGTAGGGCTCCTCTAGTTCCTCGTGGACTGTGTCCCGTCTTACCAACACAGCGGTACCGCGAAACGGCATTCCGGTCGTAGGAATCTCGTCGCGTCGGTAAACGAAGTAATTTGGGACTCTTAGGTTGGAGTGGAATAAATGAGGGGACTTCCTCTCTTTGTAAATCCACGAAGGGAGAGAGGGTGCGGGCCTGGAGGTGGGACCTCTTGCCCGGACGGGTCTCGGTGAGATACCGCTCACCGGTGATGGGTGCCGCTGATGCGACAGCGGACTTAGTGGTGTGATGAACTATACTTAAGTATAGTTCATAGGTTACTGGGGGAGGGGGTGTGGGGTATGAGGCTTGTACGTCGCATTCACCGTGCGTCGGCACGTCGCTCCTCTCCGGCGCCCTCAGGTGACGGAGACAACAACAGCTCGCGCGGGAGCGGGTACCGCGCGTCCGGGTCGGGCGGGCGCGCGTGCATAGGTTGGAGTGGGGCGTTGATGATGATGGCGGGAGATGATGTGTATACCAACCTGAGAGCCGTCCCGACTGTTACCGCCGAGGCGGGAAGAGAGGTGACGAAGGGCCTAAAATGAGGGACAAAATGAGGGTCCCCTCTTGCAATGAGTGTTTCGTAGAGCTCCATCGGTACCTCACTGAAAAAGCGGATCGACCCGCAGACCGGGTCCACAGTCCACGGGAGGGCAGCTGGCGATCCGCTTCCCGGCGGGCCCGAGGGGGCTCTGCGGTCTAGGACACGTCGCTGTGAAAGTGACGAGAGGACGGTCGGAGGGATGTATCCGAAGTGAGGGGGTATGGGGGTAACCCTTGATACCTAACTGGACCTGTGTAGGCAGGGTGGGGCCCTGCGGTGGTTGAATAAAGCCCTCTGGACGGGTTGTGGGTTCAGGACGAAGTCTACTTGTCGGGGCGGGCGGGTAAGTCCCTTGGAACGTGGGGGTAGGAGGGGGACACAACGGCACCAACTGTGCTCTGGAGGGGCAGCAACAGGTCCCGAAGGCTGGAGTGGAGCTCGTGCAAAACGGGGGACTCCTGCCGTTAAGACACCGTCAACTGCCTTTTTGCGTCGGGTACGGTTTGCTTTCATCTTATTCGCAGGCGCTAGTGCGCGGCCCCGCGCGGCCGACAAATACTAAAACTTGATAGGTACATTTATAATAGTTTGTAAGTTGTGAGCAAATCAGAAATCATTTATCGTGAAACTGTGTGCATCACAGGTCTCAGAAATTATAGTACAGTACGAGTACACGACAGTTCACCCATTACGACACCCAGTACGACAATAGTGACAATTAAATTATTACATATCTCCCTATATGATCAAAATTACAATTTCCAAAGAATTTTACGATTATATTAAAGTCAGTTATTGACATAAATTAAATTTTAAATGTTTCTTAAACTAATTCCCTCTGTTCGAATACCCGATAGTGATGTCGCCAGACACCGCACACTGGCAATGGCATACAGAAGTGATTCACAAATAATATTGTGCTTAAATGCTACGTTTTTCTGATGTAGCGATTAGGCAAATAATAAACCCCCCGATCACTTCATTCTAAAGGTAAGCGGCGGACACAAACATACTTGTATACATGACCGAACCGTTTGATCTCGGAATGCAATAATCGTGTATGTAATTATTGCGCAGATTTCCTCAGAGTTACGATTGTGCAACAAAATATTCTCCGTTATTCTTCAAAAATATAAATACGTGTCAGAGTTAATAAGTTCGCGGAGATTCCACGTCGTGCTCGTTCAAAATAGTACTCGTGCATTCGTTTTGTAAGACGAGTGTCGACTGGACATCGACACAGTTTCCACAAAAAATAACTCCGTAAGTGAGGAGCGGGCGCGTGGAGGGGGAGGAGGGCGCCTCGCACACTGAACGACTAGATACCTCTCCAATTTATACTCGTGTCAATCGCCGTGCACGTGCAAGCTCGCGTCACACACCTCCTCGACGATGTTTTGTCCGTTATTTACAATATTTAAATTACTTGTCACTTTTATCCTTAAATGTCATTGTTTTGGTCTTCTCAATATTTATTTGTAAATTAATAGATGCTAACGAGACCTCTACCTCGTCCAAAGCGTCAAACCAAATCAATCGAAGTTCGTGTGGTCCACTACTATCCGTATGACGTGAGCCGCCCCTCGTGCTCGTGCTGGTGCTCGTGCTCGTGCTGGTGCTCGTGCTCGGCCGATTTTATGATGTATTGCTTCCTTTCGCCCGCTCTCGTGTTCAGATGCGGGCCGCGCCCCCGCTCCCCCGCTCTCCTGTCCGCCGCCTTCAGTAAAGCATTACGGTCATTTTTCGTGGCGGCTCTCGGAGCAAAAGCTGCAAAAGGAACAGATTAGTCATTCGGTCGCGTGTGGCCTCCGGTGTAGGATTAATTGTGTGTCGCTTCGACGCTGTGTGTGGGGGGGGGGCGTGCTCCACTATACTCAATCAATGGTAACTAAAGCGCTGTCGTTAATTTATTATCTTGTCGTACGTAACAAAAAACTGACAATTTTTTAACGACGAATGACAACGTTTATTGTTAGGTAGTCAAAAGTTTGCGCCGGCGCGGCGGCTCCTCCGCAGATGACCGTAAAAATGAAATACGAGCCGATAAATATTCCCGCCCTCAGTTTTTATGACATTCCGCCATCAATTCGCGTCTCGCACCTCGTAGCGCCCGCCGTAGCGCCATGAGGAATTCAATTAATGTAGGTGCGCACGTGAGGTGCGGGGGGGGGGGGCACACGTGTGCGGACAGACCCAGGGCACAGGCTTCCCCTTGCACAAGAGGTTTGCCATGACACGATCCACGGAGCGGGCCCAGTGCCGATTGGTGGATTTCACACGCCTTCGGAAACATTTAATTTCCTCAGACATGCACTGACATGCAGAGGACAGGACCGAACCTCAGACATGCAGAGGACATGACCGAACCTCAGACATGCAGAGGACATGACCGAACCTCCCGCACGGGACTCGGCGGGCACCCGAGTTACCGACACCACCCCGCGTTTATGTACTATTGCTGGGTAATCGTGAGATATGACCACTGGCGCCCGAGTGCGCCTCTCCGTTCCCCCCTCTCCTCCCCTCCCCCCTCCCTCCCACCCCCAGCCGGCGTCGTGACCACTTCATTAGCGGCTCCCGACTCCCCGCTCCCGACGACTCCAGTCGCACACTCACGCCGGAAGTTGCCCACACACGCGCTCTGAACCCAATACTCGTGGCGGACGCATGAGACAGACGGAGCGCCCTCCAATGATGACGACGAGACGGTTCACTGGAAAGCAAAATATTTTCTTTGACTTCTTTTCCACGAAGCTGCTGACGAAAGAAGCGCTGGTGAATTCATTGAATAATATCTGTAAACAGCGGCGACTAGCCGCTAGCGGCTGACGGCTTGCGGCTGGCGGCTCCCTCCGACTTGCCTCCGCAAGTCTGTACTTTATAATCTCACTTAATTCCCGCTCAATTTGAATTTACATAATATTCATATTAAAACAAAACTTCGGCATACGAAGTTAAGAATTTGGCGAAGAAAATGAAATATAATGTTTCCCCGAGTTCCGCCCCGAACTCAATTATAGACAAATTTATCACGCGGGCGGCGGGCGGCGGGCGGCGGGCGGCGGGCGGCGGGCGGCGGGACACGGCCGTGCGTCCGGGACAGCGATATTATAATATCCGTGGTGCTGGTGCCGGGACGTGCCGCCCACAACTACTACTTTTATTAATATATTTCTATTCGAGGCTTCGCCCCTTCACGGGAGCATGCCGGCCTCGTGAGGGCAATACAAATTGTAGGTCACTAAACGGCCGTCCTGAGCTGAGACAGCGCCTCACGCAGCGGAATAGTGTGATAGCTGTTTCGGAGAGTGCCCCCCCCCCCTCCCGTCCCCGGCCCCCGTCCCCCGGCCCCGGTCGGTCCCGGTCGGTCCCGGTCGAGTCGTGACCGTGACCCGCCAGTCACTGTTCGTAGATATAAGATGTGAGTAGAGTAACAACATATAACAAGAAACATATATTATGAAACATAATATAACTTTGTCAGGATAATTGATAACCATAATAATTCACATCCATCACGGGATACAAGTTTCCGTGACCCGCAGGAAATAGAGTAGCGCGTGCACGCGACGCACGACGCACGCACGACGCACACACGCCAGCGCACGCGAGCGCACGCCGGGCCGGCATGCGGCACGCCGCGTTAGTTTACGAACATTGCACACAATTATTCAACAACACCACAACAACATTTGCACAACAATTTTTATTCATATTCCTATTCTTAATGAGCGTCCGACCCGACCGATTGTCCGACTGTCTGTTTGTGTGTTTGGCTTGTGTGGCATCATAACTTAATAACGAATGATCCGATTTGGACGCGGTTTTATTTATTTATTAGGTCTGATAAAATTGGAGCTGTTGTTTCCAAGATCTTGGAGTATCTTCGGTGTCAGGTGCAATGGGATCTCTGAAACGGTAAATGTAAGTACTATGTTTATATCACAATGCTAGATGGTTCGAATTAGTGTTCAAATGTTTACGTAGATGGTGCGTCTCCGACATCCGAAACCTTGAGGATCTGTTGATGACCAGGAAAAGTAAGTGAACTTCAATTTCACAATATGAAACTGGAAGAATTACAAGATTATCATCCCGCCGAAACTATAATAGTTAGATGCGGTATTCTCGAATCAAAGTTGTAAGGAATATTGAGACAACACAAGAGAAAAAATAAAGCACTAACAGTAGAGCGCGTTCGATGCGCGTGTGACGTTAATTGTTAAATAAATAGTTATATTAGCTTCGGTTCAATCTTAATAAACACCGCAGTTTTAATAATGGAGTGATGACTGTTATTTCTACTCTCTTCTCTCCTCTCCTGTGTCATCACCGCCAAAGGTCTCAACTAATTTATGGTGAAAACTGTAAACTAAATCAAAATATGGCCACCACCGACCCGGCTGACCGGCTGACCGACCCGGCTGACCAACCCGCCGCCCGCGGCGCGCCGGGTGAGGTGTGACGCACGCGGTGTCGCACGCGGTGTCGCACGCGGTGTCGCACGCGGTGTCGCACGTGTGTCGCACGCGGTATCGCACGCGGTGTCGCACGCGGTGTCGCACGCGGTGTCGCGCGCGCCGGGGAGGTACCATTGTATTATTTGAACATTACAATTTGTAAGTAAGTAATATAAAAGTTGTTTGACAGTATTTGGGAGAACCTACAATTCTACTGGAAATAAAACTCTACTATTCACCAGATGTTCTGTGCTGCATGTATTAAACTTTGTATACTTCTGTATTCTGGTGTTTACAGCGCTAAATAAACGATTTCAATTTCAAATAAACGTTTTCAATTTGTCTATATGTCGTACCTTCGCCGAGCAGCCGGCAAACTTATAGAAAACTTAGGGATTTCCTTTTTCCGTAGTCGTTTTGTAGCCTTGATAATGGACTCATTTCTAACACACTACAAGTACCTACAATCAATTCTCAGAATGAATATCGCGTCTTTTTAAAAATATCGATTATTACGAACCCTGACTAAAGTAAATATCTTTTAGCCCGGGACGAATAGTCGCACAGTACCCGATACCCGGTTATAACTCAAACAAATATGTAACGCGACCGCCGGTGACCTAAATAACACGAAAAACAAGAAATGACGGCGCCAAAACAAAACTGAGAGTGTTCAACGAACACGAGAAGGGTCCAGCAGGGGGGGGGGATGTACGCACACCGGTGGTGCTACTACCAGTATGCGCCGGTTCTTTTGACATTTTCTGAGCGTCTCAAATGGAAATGTTTTTTAAATTTGGACCCGAGGGCTGTCCCGCGGGATTCAGTTTGTCAGTCACGAAACGATAATATAGACAACGGCTCTCGAATACCGAGCTCCGTGTACAAGAGCGCACCACGAGTCTGACATTGACGGGATGTCGGCCGACCAGGATGAAGATTATACATGTGATTCCCACTTTCCGTGTGGGCACGTCGCCACACAGAGACTGTCTGTAGAGACGCCCCGGGGCGTCCCGGCGTCCGCCCGGCCGGTCAGATTGCGCCATCTAACTCATCTATTACACTAAATTCCCCCTTCGCCCGCGCCCCGCTCCGGGCCCGCAATGGGTCTCCCTTAATCAAACAAAGAAAGAAATCGAACTACCTATCTACTCGCTCGCAGTTTATTCTCACGCGGCCGCGACTCCGGCAATTACAATTTGGACGTGAAACTCAGTCCAAACTCAGACTGTGCGGACGAGACTGGTCACGATCCTGGTGCACTGCGAGTGAGTGGCCGCGAGTGGCCGTGAGTGGCCGCGAGTGGCCGCGAGTGGCCGCGACTCGTGACATTCGTTGACCGACAACAGGTCGACTGCTCAATTCTGGTGTTCAGTACATTGGAATATAAAATTATTGTTTAGTTTAAAACATGTACGTTTGTATCGCGGCGGTGCGGCGGCCGGCACGCACGGTGCCCACTCCAACTCTTGCGTGTTGCGCGGTCACTGCGGTCACTGTGGTCACTCTCGCGAACGCATGCCGGCTGAGCGGTTAGCGGTGAGCGGCGAGCGTAACGGTGAACATCTCCGGGTACAGGCGCGCATCGTCTCGCTTGAACAGAGGTGTTGTACTATAAATAAACTACTCGCATCTCACCCCATGTGTACCCGGTGACACAGAAACCCGTTTCGAAGCTCACTGAAAGCGCTCAGTGTGCTCAGGACAGTAGTGTCGCACTCTCGCTGCGGCATAATGCCACAACTGTAACGGTCGTGACCCCACACCGGCGACCCTCCTCCCCGCGGACCGCGGCCGCGACCCCACGGGACCACAACTGACGAGGGTACGGCCGCACTACGTACGTACTGTGCGTAGTTCATTGGCGAGGAATGTGCTAACGAGCGCGGCCGCGCACGCGGGCCCTCGCGTCATGTGTGTACTCTATAGATAAGGCTCTGTAATTATCCTGACGAGAAATCATGGATGAAAAAAAAGTTATCTCCGTGGGACGAGCGTTCCTTTCTTCATGCGAGAAACTATTAGCGCCGCCGTAATACATTGTCGTACGATAATAGCGCTTATTGTTTAGTTCTAAGTCGACTTACGCTCAAGCGTCACTCGCGCACTCGGCACCACACCCTCACGCCCGTCCCCGCCGGCACTCCGTGTGGACTCGGCGTCGCGCGGCGCGGACGACGACGACGTTACTAAATATTAACTCAAAACAACGGCGCCATAAATTATAAGTAGAATCGCTACTTTGTATGCGACGAGTAATTCAAACATTGTTTTCCCTCGCAAGTTTGAGAATGGAATTATTTATCGATAGCAGTGTTCGGAACACGAGGGGAGCGACACCGGTGTGACGCGGTGTCAGTTGACCCACTTGCGAACGGAGAACAAATATTAGCGCGCGAGCGAGCGGCCGGCCGGCGCGCCGCTACGCGGGCTACGCCTCGTAGACGGGCTACGGGCCGCAAGGAGGCCGTGTGACGAGCGAATGACACAAATTGCCGCAATAACTGTGGGACAGCCGGCACCGCACCTCGCGGCACCTCGCGGCACCTCGCGGCACCTCGCGGCGCCGCTACGGGGCACTAGTCGGTACTGCGACACTGACGGTGTGGTCAGATCACAAGCTATACTAAAGACAATGGGCATGTTTTGATGGAGTAGGATATAAGTTTGTTATAAGTTTGACTCGTTATTTGTCCGCGGTATTGTAACTTAACGGATGATCCCATTTGGATCCGGTTTATTTAATTTAATAGAGAATTTTGTCGAGAGTGTTCGTAGCTAGGTTTAAAAAATGGACCAGTGGTTTCCAAGATCTTGGAGTATCATTAACGTCAGATGGGATCTCTGGAACTATAATAGCTAGATGGTTCAAATTTGAGCTCAAATATTCAAGTTCTTGGTGCGTTTACGACATCTGAAACCTTGAGGATTTGATGATGACCAGAAAAATGTAATCGAACTTCAATTTCACAATATGAAACGGGAAGAATTTGAAGAGTATCAGCCCGCCGAAACCTAATAGTTAGATAGGGTATTTTCGAACTAAAGTTGTACGGAATAAACAAGCGAAAAAAATAATTTAAAGATGGCAAAAAATAAATGTAAATGATGTAGACCTAGGAATTTTAAGATAGCCACGACGAGGCCGAAGGCCGAGCTACCGGCCGAGTTAATCAACAGTTATGCTCGCTTGTTTCATATTCTTCATTATAAAGTACGTAAAATTTCGTATGATATAAATTTATTTACTTTTGTGAACTGTTTTTTGGTCACGGCCGTGACAAAAATTCAAACTATTCGCAAAAGTTAATTTTAAAATAGATGGCTGACAACACTAAACAATTATTTTTTCACAAAGGCAAGTATGCTGTCAGTTATATACAGGCAATATACAATCTATTCTACAAATGACATGGAGCTCTGTGTTACCGCCAAAAGTGTTTTATTTTATTTTATTTTATTTTCTTCGGAAAACTTACAGCTAATGTACAAATTTTAGTTAATACTATTTTACGAATTATGCCATTTACAAGTGTTCGCCTGTGACACGTTTATAAGTAAATGTTATAGGTCTCAGGACATTCTAGTCAGTTAGACATTATTTAAGCAAGACAGTTTAAACTTTAAATGATAATAACAAAAAAAATGAAGATAGGAAAATTAATAAGAAATTTTGAGTACATTCCGAAAATAATGCTCTTAAAAACTATGAAAGATCGAAAAAGTGAAAATAATAATGAATATGGTAATAATAATAAACGTAAGAATAAAGATAGAAAGTGTCAATGCAGGATAACGCCAAGATCATAAATCAGTATGTAGTACTAAAATAAACAAATGTAAAATTAACCAGTTTACCTTGTATTTACCCACTTGAGTCACCAAAGAAACGTGGATTTCATTAATCCGACATGCTAACCCCGTCAAAACCGTGACGGTCACATCCGTGGTGCGGTTTTTCTTCCTAGTGTTACACCCGCTGTCGTTACCGACCGATCAACACCACCCCGTACTATTGTTGTACAAAATTAACACAAAATTATATTAAACACGAAAACCGTCCGCGGGGACGTCGCGGACTTGACGTTTGTATGGATCGTCGCGTCCACGGGCGCAGATGTCACGACCGTGACTTTGACCCGCTATTTGCTAGATTAAATGGCAAATTGGACCAAAAACATGGATTTTTATACGGTATCATCGTGTAAAGTGAACACTGTCATTTTATACCGTTAAAGTTTTTAAATTAGTGACACCTAAGTGAGAATCACCCACGTGCTGAATTATCTAGCGGCGGGCGGCGTGCGGCGTGCGTCGTGCGACGTGCGGCGGGATGCATTACGGCTATAAAAGGCTATCACCACGTGAGCCGCGCAATTAACTAAACAAATAGTCCGCGTCCCGTCCCCGCGCGATGCACCAGCGCGCCCTCCGCTCCCCGCTCCCCGCTCTCGCCTGTCCGCGCCGCGCCGCGCCGCGCCGCTGCCGGCCGGACAGCATGAAGCCTGTGCCTGTCGCGCGCTCCTCCCGGACACTCCCTCGCCGTGTCTCTGTAGCACCCAGTGCGGCGGCCGCAGCGAGCGCCGGGCACGAGTCACGACCGACGGCCGCTTTATTAAATAATTCATCAAAAATATATAAAGCGATTAATGATCACGAGCGGGCGGCAAGCCTCGGACCGCTGCCTGGTCGCGCGGGCACCCCGCACCCCGTGCCCTGTACCCTGCGCCCCGCGCCCTCGACTCTCGTAATCAATCTAGCTCCGACCCTTCCCCCCTCCATCCCTCCCCCCACAATACGTTTCATAAATTACCTTCGATAGAGCGTCGTGCAACCCTCTGTAATTTTGTTATGTTTCCGGCAAAAATAGTGCTTTTTTTCCACCTTATAACGTTACGATATAAGCTTGATAGATACTCGTATACTCAGAGTATCCCGTCGGTGTCGGTGAGCGGCAGGGGCGCGACGGCGCTGCCTCGCACGATACGAACGGACAGTCTCGTCTCGTCCCGGGCTCGGGGCCGGAAGTTAGGGTCCACTTACGGTATACAATTGACTACATCATTGAAAGCCGCCAGTGCACGTTCGCAGACAAACGCCGGTCGCTCGTACAAACTGTTCGTATGTCGAGCGAGGCGCGGGACCGGTGAGTAACATTATTTTGCCTCACCGCTGTACGATGTATTTTGTTTGAAGATACATAAGAGTCGTGCCGACGGCCCGTCTCGGCCCACCTCTTTCAGTTCCACACTTGAGAGATAATATAAGTCGGTGCCCCACTTTCAGGCACAAAGTATAAAGTTCCCGTGGTACGAGTGAGTGAGTAAGTATATGTCGGAACTTCGGCGGGACTTCAGCGCTCGTTCGGGCGTGCGTTATTTGTTGCGGAGTGTGTTCCCTCTGCCCTCTGAGGCGGGGTGGCGGGGAATACTTTCTTTTTTGCGATATTACTTTATTTTTTTACTTGCCGTTGAAAAAGTTAAATAAAGTAAAGTAATGTACAATACACTTAAAAGTATTATATCAGTGCACGTAAATGTACTCGCACGAGTACAACTAAATATATAAATAAACAATAAACGTGTGCCTCGCGGCGATGGGGGGGGGGGGGGGGGGGGGGGGGGATCGTCACGTGACAGTGCCGTCATGTATAACAGACACTTCTGTTCGTCGGCTCCGATATACATATACGGACGGGCGGCCGGGTCGCGGGTCGCAGTGTGCCCGGACAGTGCCGTCGGCCGTCAGACACGACTCGCCCGAACACCTAGTCCCGGACAAACTATTTAGAGTCCGGCGCTTCGCCGACCGACCCCCGGGAGAACGTTGTCTTTGGAAAGTTCCACGTAGCGTAGCTCACGTTATCTTTCTGTTCGGCTGAACGCAGTAGGTACCGACACCGAGCCGGTCGGGCGCCGCCCCCGCCGAGTCGCCGCGACCCCGGGCTCCTCTGCTCCTCTGCGCTCAGAGTCCTCGATCTTTCGCAAAGCTCCGGTACAATACGATCAACACAATAGTGAGGGATCGAGAAACGGCTTCGCCAGATCGCCACGCGTGACCAAGCGGACTGAACGACCGCGTCCTGTTTTATACTAATCCCAGAGACGACGACCACGGGCAAAGGGCGGGTGGAGGGGAGGGGGGAGGCGAAGGATCAAAGGGATCAGAGGGGCGAGGGGCGGGGAGGGCGCTCTGTAATGCGACAACGTATTTTTGAGCGACGCTACATAATTAAAAGCCCCATTAGGGAGAGTTCTGTTTGCGAGTGTTTTTCCTGTTTACGAATTTTAATTTTAAAACGAGAGAGAGCTACGGGCTACGGCCGAGTCATGTACTCGCGTAGAAAACCTAATATCGTATTCTGATATTCTGCATTAACTAGAGTTCGAAGTTCGAGGTACCTTTTAGTGGTACGGCGTACATGGAATTTGTAGTAAGTACTGTGTGTGAAATAAACATATTACTTACTTACTAACTGCACGAGAACGTGCTATTACATATTCGCATGCAAAAACAAATTCGGAAAGGCACATACCTCAGAAAAGCAGATTTTAAATATCTCCCGGGAGTCCCGGAGCCCTACTTGAGAACACGCTGCGTGCGAGGAGTTCAGTTTCCACTCTTTTCTAAAACCTTTTTATTCCTTATTGCTGCCTACTGCCTATTTACAATATTTAAACGTAAATAAATCAAAAAGATTACGCAAGGAAAAATGGAAATACGAAACAGTAATACGAGTAGGTACCTAACTGACGATGACGTCACAACTCGGATGCCAATAAATGACCACGGTCAGTACAGAACTTGTCCATAATTAAAAAAATTAAAAATAATAATACTTAACAACTAACGGCTGCTGTAAAGGGGCTTTGTGAAATAGATTTTATAATTTCATTATAATTATTAGGAGTATTGTGTAGGTTTCCACGTGCACATCGAGTGTTGTATGAGACAGTAGAATACATTGTTAAGCCTCAGTGAACTTGCCGCGCCCGCCGCGCGGGACGTTCGCGGAGACGTTCGCGGAGACGTTCGCGGAGACGCCGATAGAGTCCCGATTGTTCTTGTATGCAATATAAATATTATGTTTGCTGTTTCTGCATTTCCCCCAAATTTGATCCCATAGCTCATTGAACAACAACAACAACAACAATAGGCATGGTAAACTAATATTGCAGTAACAACATCACGTGGCTGTCGTATTTTTAAAATTGCATGTATCGCCGAGGACAACCTCGGTGCCAGCTTGTCTGTATGAATATCCCGCGGCAGCTCGAGCCTCGAGCTCCCGGGTCGCTCACCAAAAGTGCATCTGTTGCTTTAAAAGAAGTACCTACACTATTTTATTTATATTAAATCGCCAATGAATACTAGAATTTTGATCTGTTCATACCTATATATATATACCTTCACCCAATGAATATTGAATCGCAGCCCTCCCTCCCCCTCCCCCTCCCCCTCCCCCTCCCTCTCACACACCCACCACCGCTCCGTCATGAATAAAATATAAGGAAGTGCAAACTGAGGCGAATTTAACATCTTTGCTGTCAATTAACAAAGTCAACAAGTTGGTAAATACGAAATAGGTGTCTCACAGTACAGTACGGTCAACTACGGTGCGGCGCGGCGGCTCGGCGCGGCGGGCGGCTCGGCGCGGCGGGCGGCTCGGCGCGGCGGGCGGCTCGGCGCGGCGGGCGGCTCGGCGCGGCGGGCGGCTCGGCGGCTTCAAGAGCGTGAAGGGGTTCTCACCCGCGGCTGGCAGCTCGCATCTCGCAGCCCGCAGCCCGCCTCACCGAGACAGCGTGTGGCGAGTGCGCAAGCTGCGTGTATAGTCCATTCGATCAAATCGTCTCGCTCTTTGTAAATGCCGCCCGCGCTCGCACCGTTATCAGTCAAACGATTACTACGGTCGATCGTCTAATGTTCATAAATCAAGGATAGGTTTGTAATTAACTGTTCGGTCTGTGTCATGGACAGCTTTAACAGTCTGGCTGTTCGAGAGCGAACGGTCTTTAACTAGAGCGCTGAGGTCTTTAACGAACACGTCGTAAAACTTACATAAAACTGTAAATAAGGCGCGCCACACACGCGGCTCGACATTTGTCACCGTGTAAGCGGAAGTCTCGCCGACGCGCTCGCAGTCTGTCGGTCACGCGGCGGAGTCCGGCGAGCAGATAAGTTAAAATATACAGAGTAGCAAAATGTCCCCGGCGACGGCTTAATGCAAGGGACACTCCCTGGATTTGGACACTGATACCTGATCTGTTGTGAAGAGATGTCCGGGGAAGTGTCAGGAGTGAGGAGTGAGGGCGGGCCGACAGGGTGCCTCGCCACGACGACGCGCCGTGTCGCTCGTCTACTAACCCCATAGGTACATCCCATACAACCTCTATACAACTCGTATAATGGTTTCACTATTTCCTTTTTTGTCTCATGTTTGTTATTTTATATTTGTGCAATAAAGTGTATTTTACTTTTACTTTACTTTACAACTCATATAACCTCCATACAACTCACACAACTCATACAACCTCAAACGACACGCATATGGCCAGTTTTTTGGTATAATGACCTTTGTACATTTTGATAATCCTACATTTTGAGAATTGTACATTTTGACACTCGTTAATTTTAACAATAATACGTTTTGACATTCGGTGTGCATTATGACACGTCGACCTCGTAGTGCCCGAACACCCGGGAACCTTCACATTAACGACGTTATATTTTTTTTCGATGGCGTCAGGTGTAAGTACAGGTAGAGTTCGCCGACTGTAGGTAAGGTTCCACGAATAAAAATCGGAGACTGTAATACTTGCACCTAGAGAAATACGAGCAGCCACCCGACACCCGAGCCTCCTCGAATTCCCTTTGCCGTATTCCTCATCTTCGTTCTATGGAAATAATCACAGAGAGCGACTTTCTGGACAGACGGGGGTGGTTTTCCATCGCCTCCCCCATTTCACACACCGGTTATCTCGGTGTGCAGATTTACTCACGCTGTGTTCCTTCACCTACGGTGAGTCACTTCACCACGGCAGTCGGTAAATGTAGGTACATACACTCGCCGGGAGTGGGAGCAGGTACGGCATGGAGTCTCGTGAACAGCCGTGTCGAGCCGCGATCTCGTATATTTAACTGCAGTGCAGTTGGTTCCGGTGCCGTGCGGTCGGCCCGGTCACGCGGCCGTGTGCGGACTACGCGCGTCAGGAAGGTGGGATTAGGAAAGAAAAAAAAGCAAATACCTAAATTAAATAAACAGTAAAAACTATAATTATTAAATAAACACGAACTCGGAAACACTATAATACAAGAGCTGACGACGGTCACACGTCGAGCGTAGGGTTCCTTAAAAAAATCGAGTCCTCGTCGAGCTCCTTGTCGAAGAAACAGTTGGCGGGGTGCGCGTGCGCGGCGTGCGCGTGCGCGGCGTGAGGCGCCAGGCAGCGGTGCGCGCGCAGCAGCAGGTAGAGCAGCAAGTTGTACTCGGAGGTGGCGTTCTGTACCATCTTGAGCGTATTCTCCAGCTGGTCCTGCTGCGCGTCCCAGGCGCGCAGCCGCTCCACGCTCGCGCCCAGGAACTGGTTCAGCTGATGCCGCAGGCCGCGCCGCGCCACATGCAACCACACGCGCTACCTTACCGACGCGCTCCTCTCGGGTCCCCGCCACTTACCACCACCGCCAGGGGGCTTACCGACAGTTTGGCAGTTCCTACCTCTGGCAGATCTACCCTACTGCATCTCGCGGTGGAATGTCGAATTCGACATTATAGTCCAGGAATATCGATTCCACCGCCAGAATGAACGTGTCCGACGATGTAAGATTAAATCTTTCGTGGTCATTGTCATTCATTACCATAGTTAGACACGGGATTCTTACCGGTAGGTAGTTTACCCGCGACTTACTGTGCCGAAATACCGAGAGCTCAAAACAACCCCAAACCGTGGTAAGAATCCCGTGTCTAACTATAATGGTGTCCGACGATGTCGGACGGATGTCGAGAGAATGGACTATCGAGTAGACACGAGTACCGTCACGGATCTGTCTGTTCCTCGACTCGGCCACGAATTCATGAATCTCTACAAAATTTAAACTCGACAAGGAGGTGAACATCACGTATTTTCAATGCATATTGATCAGAAGGCGCGGTGTGAATGAATCCCGAACGGGGTCTGGCCGGCTGACAGACCTAGCGTGTAACGGTAGTAGGAAGGTAGGTAAATTTTTATTTTATTTTATTTTTATTTCAAAAAATTTCACAGTATAACAGTGAAAGGCACTGTGAAATTCAACAAAAATATATCTATAAATAATTACATACTAACTGTAGAGGGACGCACATCAATACTCTCACAGAACCTCAGACACTCATCACGCACACTCGCCCATCGACTTGCAAACACATCACAGTCTGGTGCTGACGCGAGAAGCGCGTTGAGATTCTGCAGAGCACGCACAAGAGGCGATTTACTGTATGAAACAGTGCGAGCTGACGGCACTGCTAACAGACAGTTCCGACGAGACCGGAAATTAAATATATTAACAGGAGGGACAGACAGGCGGACAAGTTTCTCCACCAATTCGGGACAGTCCGATTCCCCACGCAAGATGCTACTAGCAGTAGTTAGTAGGACGTAATTACGCCTCACTTCTAGTGAATTAATATTAACTGATGCATCTGTACACTAACAATCCTAATAAAGTTTTAAAACCTGTGACTAGTTCTGCATTCCTTACGTACCTAAAGTACAATATTTACTGGTACGACATTTAACTTACAAACTGCAGTGGACGAGGCAACCGGCCGGTACGTCGCGACCGGGAGCGGGCGCAGCGTGTGCCGTGTCGTGTTGTACTCACCTTAACTATCCTCCTCTCCATGAGTTTCCTCTGGATCCACTCGCACAGATAAGTAAAGAGTCCTAGAAGCAGCAGCGAGCCCGTGAACACGAGGTCGAGCGTGGGGAAGTGCACGAGCTCGAAGCCGGGCCAGAAGGAAGTCGCGAGCCCGGGCGCGTGGGGACGCGCGAAGGGTGGCGAGGGCGCGGGCGCGGGCGCCGGGGACAGCTGCGGCACGTAGTACTGCGCCGGCAGAAGCAGCAGCGTCAGCAGCGCCGTCACCACCAGCCCGCTCGAGCACGCGCTTATTGGCATTGACCCGCACCCGCAGCCGCGCGCTCACTCGCACTCGCACCCGCGCGCTCCTCGCATCGCGCACCGCGCTGCCTGCTCGATACCGACATAAACTGTCGGCGACCGTGGTCTCGCTGGGAGTACACAGAGTGCTACTAAAAAAATTATTGTCAGAGGTTACTGTCTGTCCTGTTATATTTAGCAAATTATGTTATTGTCCTGTAGTTTTTGTGACACGTTGGTGACAGACTCTATTTACTCTTCTAGATTTTTTGGTATTTCTGATCAGTCTGAGAAGTTTTGAATCTAGCGCCGATTGAGATGCGTTTAGTACCTACCGTACTTCAGAAAATAATTGATACCTCAAACATGGCTGTATGCGCTTAGAAGCCTTTGCCTTTTCTGAAACGAAAGAATTGTGTAAAAAATAACTATCCTCGGTCTGTCACGTCCCTGCGTTGCAAACTTAGCATTTTATCTGCAAATTTCGGCATATTTTTATTAGAATAATATATTTTTGTTTAAGAATATAATTTTTTTGGCATATTTCTTTTCTACCTATTACTAAAGTCTATTTTTTATCACATTTTAGGTGCTGTCAGTGTGACGGGGGTATCTGCATGTATTAAAAAAGACTTTAGCGCATTAAAATGCAGATGTTTATTGTTTTTAATCAGATGAGTTAAATAAAACCCAAACATTGCAACCGTTTGGAGTTGAATAACTGCATTTAATACTTTCCATACCTACCTAAGCTACGCCGCGAATAGTTTTTCCCTTGTTTTTTGTCTGTCGGCCTCAGCAACACTGCACATGTCACCTGGCTCAAAAGGGCTTGAACCCAGAATTTGCCGTCGTAAAAATAATTTAAAAAAAGTCGTGTAATCCATCGTCTGGCTTGTTTTAGTAGTTTATTTTGCTTGATTATTTACATAATTTGCATCGGTCATAGTCGTGTGATCTCAAGTAACAGCAGAGAATATATATTAATATTTGCAGGTTGTGTGATTAGCGGTAAACTGTACTATTCTCCATAGTTCTGAATATAATACTTCCTTTATATTTGTGTTCTCTACAAACCGTCAGCCGTTTCGCTCTGGGCACGTTCGAAACTTTCACGTTTACTCGTATTCAACAACGACGTAGGTATCCCGGGGTCTCACTCGATTTCCTGCCTTCTCAGGGTCAGCCGAGTGATGCGGCGAGTGGCGGCTGTTAACGAAGCAGTCGCGCGGCCGCTGTGATAGGGTCCGCCCCCCGCGGCCATGCAGACGGTGGTGCTGTTCAAGAGCAAGTCGGAGGAGTACGCGCGCGCGTGCCAGGCGCGCGGCTACGAGCCGGTGTTCGTGGAGCCGCTGCGCTTCGACCTGGTGCGCGCGGCCGAACTGCACGCGCGCCTTTTGCAACCCTACGACGCGCTGGCCGTGACCAGCCCGCGAGCCGTTGACGCGCTGGCGCGCTGCTGGAACCCCGCGCGACTCACCCACTGGCGCGCGCGCCGCGTGTACGCCGTGGGCGAGGCCAGCGCACGACAGGTGCGGACGCTGCTGGGGCTCGACGCGCTCGGCGCCGCGGCCGGCAGTGCCGACAACTTGGCCAAAGTTATAGTGAGCGACAACCGGAACGATTGCAAGCTACTGTTCCCGTGCGGCAACCTGAGCTCGGAGACGCTGCCCGCCGCGCTGCGGGCCGCGGGCGTCGTCGTCGACAGCCTCACGGTGTACGAGACCTCGGAGAACGAGAACCTGAGAAGTGTGCTGATGGAACTGGGCGCGCGGGAGACCGCGCCCCGCGGCCTGGTGTTCTTTAGCCCGTCAGGCGTGGAGTACACACACAGACAGCTACAGACGTTCAGCAACGCGCTGTTCCACTTGCCACACTTCGCTATCGGCGACTCGACGGCGCTCCGCATACAGCACCTGGGCGTAGAGGTGGCGGGCGTAGCCTTGCGGCCGCAACCGGACTGCCTGCTCGACTCGATACTAGACTACTTTGCGACTTCCAAAGACTGACAGGTACGACTTTATATTGTGAGGTGTGTATATTTAGTTAAATGTTGACAATTTATTATTATTATATATTTATAGACAGGTAGCATATAATATGCTGATGTGTCTGTCATAGTGTTTAGTATTTTTAATTTGTTAAGTATTAAATAAAATTTATACAGATGTGTTACAAAATCGTTTTAATTGTATCCTTCCTTACATAGAAATCTTAAAACTAAAGCTATAGAGTATGTATTTTATTCTAACTAATAATGAACAGCCCCACCTTGCATTTTTTATGTTATTAAATGTAATAGTTATTATTCTATAATGAATAGGTCTCCTGTTTCCAAACATATTGAAATTCAGGGCATTACTATCCGATTAGATCGGCACTTTGAACTCAGAATGGTCATTAAAAGGTTCAGAAATATATTCAAAAAAATATTATCAGCCCTTTAGCGGAATGTAAAAAGTTGGCTCGAGTTCAGTAGTACCATTGATGGTACTAGCGATGCAACTTTGTGTCGCTCTAGTACCATCAATGGCACCCACTACTGACATTAAGCATATATAATTGCTTCGACAAGGAGATTTCCCGTAGTGTCATCTGCACAAAGAAAGTACTAGTACCGAATGACGTGTTTTAGAATTAGTCAGAAGGCGATATTAATTTTCTTCTATCTAGATATGCGTCGGCTTATCGCAAGAAGAAACTAACTGCGTCACATACACTGCTGTATTCGCCTCGTTCGGCTCGGAATGGGTCAAAGTCATTATTTGTCTAAAATCCAGTTTCGTGATGGCATGCCAAGAAGTCACTCCCATTATTTGGTTACAAAGAAAACCTTCGATGTCGCTTGTCCTAAAGTTTGGTCAATGTCAGTTAATGACTTATATGTACAGCACTAAGCTAATCGTCGTCGTCGTCTAAAGCAAATACTAAGCTAATAGGTGCGGTATATACAGGTACCAGCTTTGGCTTAAAAAATCATCCATTAGGTCACCTAATTCACGATATGAAAAATTGTCCTGAGCTCCAGATTACGAAACGAACAACATTCCTCGTAGCGTAATTAGCGCCAACGTCGTTGCCATTTTAGTCAGACTTGTAATTACAGTAGTCATTTCGTGAAATAGGGCTCCGTTGCAATAGCGTCGTGGTCGTGCCCGCCCGGCCCGGGGGTCGTCACACGTCGTGCTCGTGGGGCGCGGCGCGCGAGGGCTCGCGCCGGGGGCCGCGCGCCTCGTCGGCGCGCCGCGTGACCGACAGGTACGTGCGCACGGCGCTCGCCATCACCAGCGTCGCCGTCGCCACCGCCAGCGGCTGGAACACGGAACACGTCACACATCGGTCACACACACGGACACCGGAGACGGCACATTCTCTAGGGAAAGCAACCTCGAAACTGCAATCATGAACTGAAAAATATAGTCAGAAGGACAAACTTTCAAAAATCTCTACATTGAAGCGATGGCGGAGCTCACCCCGTGCAGGTAGTCGACGGGGGCGGTGACGCTGCACAGCACGACGCTGAGCACGCCCGTCACCAGCAGCAGCACGCCCATCACCGTCGACACCACGATGTCCTGTAAGGACGAGCTCTACACTACACACGATCGCATACATAACTCGGTGTAGAGTGAGGGATCACTGACGGTGTACAGCCAGCCGACCGGCGCCAGCAGCGGCACGGAGCAGAGCGCGCCGGCGTAGAGCAGCGCCATGGCGGCGCCGCACGCGAGCGCGACGGTCGCCCCGCTGGCCGCCAGCCCCACGGCGCCCGCGCGGCCGCCGCACGCCGCGCCCGCGCCGCCCAGGAACAGCACGGCCGACACGATGCACACCATCTGCGAACCACTTCCTCGTGATGTACCTCCGTGCGGTGCCACTACTTCCGGAATGGGGCTAGTAACGCCCTCTCGAGAGGCTACTGATACGAAATTGTCACACCATATATCCTTAGAAAATGTCTATTAGGACAGAGCTACTGATGGCCGGAGTCCCACAGCAGTAGCACATCTTTGTGGGCCGACGCAGCAAGAGGTGTGTACCTATTAGAAAGATGCTAGCCGACTGTTGCATTCGGTCGGGTATTATCGAGGACGCTTGTCCGTCCGTCCGTCTGTGGCGTTATAACTTGACAACGAATGAACCGATTTGGCCTGTTTTTTTTAAATTTAATAGATAGGTAAATTTTTGTCGATTGTTCTTAGGCCTGTCTGATAAAAATTGGGTCAATGGTTTCCAAGATATCTATGATGTCAGATAGGATCTCTGGAACGGTAATTATGGTTCGAGTTTTAGCCGAAATGTTTAGGACCGTGGAGCCCTTCCCACATCTGGTACCTCGAGGACTTGACGATGACCAGAAAAAAGTAAAAGGATCGCCACAATAGTGAGTCGGGGCTTGTACCTGACTGCCGAAGTAGGAGGGTGACGTTATTTTTTTTTTAAATTGAGTCATCCGTGTTTATAGAAGAGCCAGTGCTCACCGTGCCCAAGCGCTCCATCGTCGGCCTCTGCGTCACTCGCCGTCCGGTGAGGTCGAGGTGAAACGCGGATTTAGGTGTAGATAATGGAGAGGTACTCACTACAGACAACACTTTGAGCAGCCCCTCGGGCGACAGGAAGTGGTCGTTCTCCTCGTAGTACCTGCGCACCACCTCGCCCTGGGACTGAGCCTCCGGGGCCGGGGTCGGGCGCCACGGCGGCATGGCGGCCGGGCTCCGCGCCGGACGCCGGTGCTCTCTCCGCGAGTTACGGAAACGGTACCAGTTCACGACACGGACGTGTCGATTGATTGATTGAATGACTTCGATTGATTCGCAATCTCGTACAAACGGTGTCCCGGCGAGGTCACGACGGTCCCGAGCGGTCACCGCGCGACCGATCAATCGTAACTAATCAAAATAAGTCGGTACAACAATCAGATTAACTTTCCCCGCACAGATACCGCTTTGTATATGCGAGATAAGGCCGCGTGATTTGGGCGATAATTGATACGCCAGTCGGCGCTTCCTTCATTGTGGCGCGGGGCGAGGGTGCGCTCGGGCTCCACTCGCCTGCCGAGGAGTCGCGGGGGGGGGGGGGGGGTTGTGTCATCCCAGCCGATCCACCGCTCGCGAGAAAACCGTGTTCAGTTAGGAACATCGGCGCGAGGTTGCCTGTCTATCGGTATTTTATAGGATACATTTCGGAGAGTGCGCATCGGAATTGCACGACCTAATTCCAGCATTTCCATTCCGCCTTCGGACTACCAGGCGCGGGGAGGGGTTCCATCCTTATGTTGTTGATATCCCATCTGCTCGTACGAAGCGATTTGCTTCTTTGTTCATTATGCGAATGGCTAAGGAATGGAACAGCCTGCCGGCGTCTGTGTTTCCCGAAATCTACAACCTTGGGATCTTCAAGGCCAGAGTGAATAGGCTTTTACTGGACCCGCATGCTCCATCGTCGACCTCATCGTCGCTTACCATCAGGCGAGATCGAGGTCAAATGCGGGTTTAGTAGTAAATAAAAATAAAAAAAGGATGGGGACAGACCGCCCGGTGGGAGCTGTCCGGCGGCGGCGGCTGATGAATAAGAATAGACGAGATATTTATAATGATAACACATTAATAGTCGACTGCTACCGAGTCGGACCTGCGACGAAGTCCACTCGCAGGTCAGCGCCGATCCTTAAACAGCAACATAATGTAACAAAAACTCGAGTTTGTATAAAAACCATATATTATCGTTAAAATTTAAAAGTAATAAAAATGAGTCAATTGAAGTTATACGCGGCAACGTCTGCCGCCAGTGCTAGTGACTAGTGGCTGAATACACGGCACGGCACGACACGGCACGACCCGGCACGGCACGGCACGGCACGGCACGGCACGGCGCATGTACAACCATTACAAAATGTATTTTCCTCTCAATATTTACATAGAAACTGACGGAGACGCACTGTACGTCTCGCAACACGGTCTGCCCGCCGCCCGCCGCCCGCCGCCCGCCGACTGTGCGCTCGGTCAATAGACTACATACATATAATACACTTAACCGGGTTCCAACGTGATTGTAAAATTATAGAATTAAATTGTGAACTTCATCTGAACACAAGATCACTAAATATTATTGATGATATGTATGATACTGTGTCAATAATATGCTCACTGCGGTACGGGCGGCGGCGAGGGCGGCGGCGAGCGCTGTGCGGCGCGCCGTACGGGCCTGCAGCGGCATCGGACGTGTCGCTCGTGCAGCCGTCTCCGGCGGCACCGGGTACACCCGGGGGACATGCCCTCCAACACATCCCTATAGGGCGCGAGGCTCGACTCGCTCAACCTTTTATTACTATAAGGTCGGGGAAAAAGTCTTTTCGCATATTGTATGTATAAACTTGTAATAAAATTTCTTTGGCTGTACTATTTGTATCTCGCTGGTTTTGATGACATTAAAAAGGTTACATTAAAAGAAAAAAAACTAATTAGTAAAATGTTGTTTCCAGCTATTTTTCATTTGTTTTTCTTTCTGTCAAAATGAGTGAATGTAATGAAGAAATTCGATACATTTTCAAATTTTATTACAAAAAAGGAAAAAACGCAACGCAAGCCGCGATAAAAAATTGTGACGTTTATGAACCTAATGTAGAGTGTCAGTAAGAGTAGCACAAAGTTGGTTTAAGCGTTTTCAATCCGGGTATTTCGATGTCAAAGTTGCACCTCGCTCCGGTCGCCCTGTTACGGATAAACTGGCCGCCTTTTTTGAAAAAGTGAAGCGAGATTTTTGATCAGAGGTTCCAAAATTTCTACAGCAACGGGATCATGTCACTACCTACAAGATGGTAAAAAGTCATCGAACAAAATGGCACATATATACTATAATTAAATGTGAATAAACTTTGAAAAAAAAATGACTTGTGTTTTCATATAGAATGCGAAGAAACTTTTTCCCCGACCTTATATTGACTGATTTCGGTAATCGATGGCTTCCAAAAAAATTCTGGATCCGCCCCTGGCTGGTTGGCGCGGCCCGGTCCGGTCCGGCCCGGTCCGGTCCGGTCCGGTCCGGTCCGGTCCGGTACATACAACACACCACAATACAAATGACAGCCTGTATAAACGTACAAGCTCACGGACCGAGTACGAGATGAGACAGTATAAAATTATTTCCTATAACAACTCTTATATTAATTATATTCAGAAATATTCCCTTACGGCTATCTATGTTCCTTAATTTTATGAACGTTACATTATAACATGGCAAACGATGTCAATACAAGCATCACGAGGAAACAAACTGTGACATACATACATACATACGTATAATAACACAACGCCCCCGCGCCGCGCCGCCCCGCGCCGCGCGCCAGTGGTACTACAGCTACTATTAACACATTATACATAGAAACTTTCGTTTACAAGTAAAAACGTACCCTTCGCATACTCGTACGTACTCCCGCGTACACATTACACAGACTGGACGAAGAGGAAACGAGGACAAAATATTTATACTTAGAATACGATACATAACTTAGGCACTAGGCAGTGGACTAGAACGAGTTCCGTACGACACGCGCGGGCGCGAGCGCGGGCGCGGGCGCGGGCGGAGTACACTCGGATTATGGCAGTGGAGGTTTCACGTACGAATACAAACATGACGACTCGATTCGGTGAGAGCGGCGGTGCCGGCTCCCCGCGCGAGCGGCCACACACACTGGCTCGCGACGGCCGGCCGGCTGGCGTGGAGTGAGACTCGCGGGCGCCGCGCGGCCTGGCTGGCTGGTATTACACCACGCCGCGAGAATCGACCCTAAATACGTGCTCGGTTTCGATTCACTTACAAATAATGGTCCTATATCCTTCGCTCTATTTCATCTCTTAACATAGCTACGACATTATAGGTACTTCTGTTAAACTTTAAACGAGGAAACTCCCACTTCTACGCCGTTCGGACAATCGAGTAGAGAGAGAGAGAGAGATTACTCTCCTCCGCATTCCGGTCACGTTCGGGAAGGTATTTTACAGCTCATCTGTGGTACGGGACGTCCGGTGGCGAACGAGACGATAACGATGAACCGACTCCCCCTCGGGGCGCGGGCCCCGCTCAGAAGTCGGTGGAGATCGGCCTTCACTATAAGGGGTTGTCCCGCGACGTGGAGGGCTGCGGCGCCGGCGCGGGGGGCGCGGAGGGGGCGGACGGCACGGCGCGGTACGCGGCACGCAGGGACGAGCCCGAGGCGGAGCGCGGCGTGGCGCGCGCGCCCCGCGCCCCCCTCGCCGCGCGCGCCCGCCGCAGGCAGAACGCGCGCGCCGCCACCAGCAGCGACGCTCCCGCGCCGCCCAGCGCCAGCGCCTGCAACACGACGCGGCCGCTACAGACGGGGTCACGAGGGTGGGGGGACGAAGGGGCCCTGGCGGTGCGGCACTCACCGCGGCGGCGAGCAGCAGCGCGGCGAGGCGCGGTGGCGCGGGCCGGTACTCGGGCGCGGCCAGCACGGCGTGCGCGGTGAGGGCGCCGCCGGTCGCCAGCGTGACGCCGCTCCAGAGCGCGGTGGCGGCGGCCAGCGCGGGCCAGTCGAGCGGCAGCAGCGCGGCCAGGCGCGACACGTGCGCGAACAGCAACGCGCCGTGCAACAGCGCCGCCGACAGCGCGCCCAGCTGCAGCAGGCGCACGCGCGCCGCCAGCGGCAGCTGCCCCGCGCGCAGCCCCGCCGCCGCCCACACGCACGCGCATGCGCACACGCTGCACACCTGACACAGAAAAATTAACTTTAACGAAAAAATAAAAACCGCATTCGAATCATTAAACAGTTACAAATACTGGCCAACTACTAAAGCTACGCGTCCACTGCGTCGTCATCGCTGCGAACGGATTAGTCGCTTCGTATTGATTCCGATATGGAACTGCGTTCACTAGGATCGGTAAACCCGGGCCGGACGTCAGCATTTTCACCAGACTAATTCGTAAATACCGACACTCCGTTTATTTAATTTATTTTTTAGACTTGCTATCTACTACGCTGCAAGACGGCCGATGAGGCCAGTGCGGGTAGTAGAGACCGATATTTACTTATATATACATTGTAACTACACTATTGTTAAGTGAACTATTGTTAAGTGATTATAATTTGAATATTGTTTGGGTTAATAAATATTTTTGTATTTTCTTTTTTTTCAGATTGTTTACTGATCATGTAGGGAGTTTTGGTGTGGGCGGATGGAAAGGTAGAGTGAGGTATTGTTGTGTGTGTATCACACGCAACAAGCGCGTCATGTGATACATACACGACAAACAACAGTTACCACGAGGAGCAGCGTGGCGGCGCCGAGCAGCGAGCGCAGGTGGCGCACGCGGCAGTAGAGCGGCGCGAGCGCGCGCGGGCGCGGCGGCGGCGCGCGCGAGTAGTGCGCGTGCGAGTCCCAGCTGCGCTCCGTCAGCTCGGTGCCGGCCGGCGACCGCCCCCCGCCCGCGCCCACCCCGCTGCCCGCTATCTCGAAGTCCTGCCGACCACTCGCACTTGACACATTCTGAGACCTGATACTAAGACGGGGCACTGAGTCACTACTCACTCACTGCCCTATTTGAATGTAAGAATTTAATAGACGGTCCCGGGTATCTATTACTGTTCTCAAAACCACGATATTATAATGCGATGGCACACTGAACTGAGATAGCACTATACCAACGTGATATTATTGTCCCCGCTTAGCGTGCCATCCTATGACATCATTCCATCGTTTTGAGAATAGTATTATCTACCCTAAGAATAGAAATTCCAACTTTGTATGGATATTCGTCATTTCTTGTTTAGTGGAACTACTCTCACAGGATAGAATCTTGTACTAAGACTGTTAGTAAGTGTTAAGGATTGTACTGACTGGGAGCATTTTCGTGTAATGTAACACATAGGCGCTCGATGGCGAACATGGAGTGGTAGAGCAACATTACACGCAACGTATTCACTGATGTAATGCTCGATTCCAAGCTGCTACATTACACGTGAATGTTCCCAGTCAGTACCCTCTTTTAGGGAATTGTTTATTTATATATTTCATAACAACACAACAAGGTATAACAAGGTTTTATGTAATTTTATTTCTGCTCCTAAAGTTAATTTATTATGTTTTGTGTCAATTTATAATTATGCCAATATATTGACATTGGTGTTGCATACTCTTTTTTGCATTCTACTTTATATTACAGGGAGTTCTGAATTGGGTAATAATTACTCAAACGAGGGGACAATTGAAATGGTGCTGGTTCCACAACAATTCTGGTTATGAAGCCCTTTGTTGGGTAATAATTACAAAACACTGACTGCACTGGTCAATTATTATCTGACAAAACGAAAATGGTTTTGAAGCATACCCCAAAATGTAAGTGCATCAAAATGACTTGCAAGACTCCTTAGTCTATCGTTATCTTACTATCATCATAACATTCAGCAACATTACATGTCCCCACACATCATCCCACATAGACTTCACTTTTATACCAACATAAAAGTAACAAATAGATGACACCCGATTCTCTCGAGATTTCTATTTTTCATTTACAAAGTTACAATTTATCTTTGGATCCTACACGAAGCGCAGCGCGCGCCCGCGAGATATACACACTGTACGTGAGGTGTGTAGTGTAGTGTAGTATGACTATGACCTGCACGTCCTCCGCGCGGCAGCTGGCGGGCTCCAGCTCGCGGATCTCGTCCAGCAGCAGCTCCACCTCGTCGGTGGAGTACAGCTCGCTCACGGACACGTAGCGCGCCGGCGCCGGCCCCGCCAGCATGTCACCCGCCGCGCCTACCGCCCGGCGCCGCTGCTCCGGCACCTCCTGCGCCCACCGACCCGCCGCATCACATCACCGACTGACACTTCCCGTTGTCGCTCCAAACTCCGCTCGCACCACTAGCGACCACTGGACCTGTGGCGCCTCGGTTATTACCTTTTCCGGACGTTGGCATTGAGACTCCGTCCTTTTATATGTGACCACATAATCCGAACAAATGAGTATCGTTCAGGCAAACACAAACACTACCTATTCGCTATAGTAATTCTTTTCAGTGTTTCAATCAGTCAGACGCGTTTGCACGCCATGTTTGTTATCATTTTTTTTTACATATTTGACCTTCTTTTAATTTTATAAGGCACTGGCATCAACAGTTAACAGCCATCAGTTTCACATACAAACGCGAATAACGTGGTTAAAAATTATTCAAACTTATATTTGACACAAGCAATGGAACGTGTGCAATTGTAAAGGTGAATAATTTCAACCGGTTTTGGAACGCACCACAGATTAGTAACGCACTCATACACGCTCTTCGTTTAGTGGTTGACCGCACCTAACTTTTCTTTAGAACGTCCGCAACCTGGTCGACGTAGGTCCTTCTAGGTCTTCCCTACCCTTCCATTTACCTTTTCCTTATACACCGCTTTCGTTATTCTCGTTCCATTCATTCTTTATACGTGTCCCACCATCTCAACATTCCTGTTTCAAAATGATTCACTATATCGTCTTGTACACCACACCTTTCCCTAATATCACTATTCCTTATTCTGTCACCACACTGTTACCACACATACTACGCAAGGAACGCATTTCCACAGCCACGTGGCCTTTCCGCTTCACAGCATTTTCAGCTTTATTCTATCATATCCCGCAGCCTTCCCCATCTTCACAGTCTTCATCGCTTTAACAATCTCATCCATACTTATTATACATACATCTTTATCGCCTAATAGCTTATAGGGACGATCCAATCTAATTAAGTGCTCGTAGTAGGGGTCACCAATTGTAGGAACGCGCTATGTAAGGAGATGGAATGACGTAACGTCAGCTGTATGAAAGGGAAAAGGGAAGATCTTCCACCAGGCGGGGTGTTGTGCCTGGTGACCAGATGTGCTGGTCCAACTGTGGATGTTTGGAACTCGTATATATACGAAGTCCTAGGAAAATTTCTATAGCGCGTTCTACGCCGATGTGAGTAGGTACTGTATCGTGGTGGCGCGCGTCGTGCGTCGCCACAAGCTCATTCGATGAACCCGAACTCTGCTCAGATGAACAGAACTCAAATTTATCGGATGAGGCTTGACCATTCGCATCAACCTCAAACAGTCCCTCAAAATACTTCCTCCAGCATTCCAAAACCTTACATTCTTCATTCAGCAAACATGCATTTTCATCCCTAATCGTCTCGAACTTCATGCTGCCTGACACTCCGCGAGATCCTGACAATCTTACTTGTTTCCGAACAGCTTAACATTTTCCCTGAAGTTCTTTGTAAAGCTTCTGTCACACTTCTCTTTCCAATTATTTTTTTCTGTTCTACACACTACCACTTTCCGTTCAGCATCAGAAGAAGGATCTTCATTCGATATACATCTTAAGTCATACTTGTTCCATTCGCTCTTTTTATGGTTTTAATCGCCAACAAATCTAACCATTTCTTCTTCTCCTTCACTGCATTATCCCGCCAGTTACTCGTATTCATTCCACTATTTTTCCTCTCAGTTACGCCACACACTTCGGTCGCACTCTCGTTCACCTTCTTAAAAAAATCCACAAAATTCTTCTAATTCAATATCTTTCGCTTCATCATCCAAAACTTTACAGCATTACTTCCATGCATTTAGTTAGGCCTTATAGTACAAAATTGACGCCGGGAAAGTTATCAATTCGTGCAAGACGTTAAAAATTAGGCTAAAAAGAGGCGACGCGAGATAGTTTGTATATAATTTCGCGTTTTTGAGAATTGGTTTCCCGGTTCTGGCCGCGCCCGGCGTCGCTTCACCGAGGGATATAAACACTCGGCTTTCACCTTCGGACCATCACAGCTCGCGCACGTCACGACCAGGATACGCTACGAGCTCCATATGTGGAGTTAGTAACCCTATCCGCTCGGAGCCGACTCCATAAAAACCTGCCTTTATTTAGATTTTAACAAAAAAAACATCTTAAGTAGGTAATTATAATAGGTAAATTATAATCTTTATTTCAAATTACTGTTTTATACATAACGTTGTACATTTTCCGATTTTAATTTATCACAGAATTAATCAAGAGTCAAGTAGACAACAGCGCGTCTAGAAAACTGATCGAATGTTCTCGTCAACGTTTCTTACAACTACGTATTATAGACCGCCAGAGAGCGGGTCGTCATCTCGTCCGGTACGCGACGCGGACCGGGGAGAGCGGCGGCGACGGAGCCCCGCGTCACCGCTCGCGGCGCCCGGGTGCGGATAGCGCATCACTGTCATCTCGCTCCGCGGTTTGCCGACCTGGTGAACGCAGTTCACGGGAATCTATACAAAGCGACTATTCCGTACACGGCGATGACGACCCGACGGACGCGAGTCTATTAACTACAGTTCTGCTTTTAAAGAGTAGGAACTACAACCAAATCACACTATACCTATAGTGTAACATACTATAGTGTAACATTACTAATGGAACTTTCCACAGGAAAATGCCAATTTTTCCGTACGATTTCTTTAAACGGTTGCTATTATTTAATAAATACTACTCTTTAAAATCAGACTGCACTGGGCACAAACGGTATTTATAAACAATAAATTTAACAGTCAAATAGCAACTAGAAAACAATACTTGCGAACAAGTGACAACTTACACGTAAACGTTTATACTACGAGTGTAACACATCGATACGAGCGCTTCACGCCACCGGCGGCACACCTCGTAGGAAAGAATGTGAGACGTCTCGGACTTTACCTTAACGACTACTGGACGAGATTCAGAACAAAATCTTACAAATTAACTTATCATAGGCACCGATGACACCGAGGTAGAATTAGTCGGAGAGTTCGCGGAAGCGTTACGAGTCACGTCAGTTCCCGAAGCCGGGCGGCGGCCTGACGGGCGCGGCCTCGGCCGCCGGCGGCGCACCCGCCTGCCGGAACTCCCTCGCGAGCGGGTCGAGGGCGGAGGAGCGCGGGGCCGGGGGCGGCAGCGGGGCGCGGGGGGCCACGGCCAGGGAGCGACTGTACGCGTCCATCATGTACCAGTGCGCCGCGTACGGGTCCACGCGCGCCAGCAGCTGGTAGATCTGGCGCTCGGCCGCCGGCAGCCCCACGGGCACCGGCGCCGGCGGCTCGTACGCCGGCGGCGGCCGGTGGGGCGCGTGCGGGAACGGGGGCGCCGCGCACGCGCCCGCCAGCTGCAGCTGCGAGTTCGCGTGCGGCAGAGGAGCGCGCCACGAGGGTGGGGGCGGGAGAGGAGGTGACCAGTGGCGGGCTGGCGCGGACGCGGGCGCGGGGAACAGCGACACGCGGTCGACCAGAGCGACGGACGGCGCGGGCGGAGAGGGCGGCGCGGGAGAAGCGGGCGGGGAGGGCGGCGCGGGAGACGCGGGCGGGGAGGGCGGCGGCAGCGCGGCGGGCACGTGGCGGCGGTAGGCCTCCACGCAGTCGAGCGCGATGCCGTCGCGCAGGTAGGCGTGGATCTCCGCGTAGTTGGGCGTGGCGCCGCTCTCGAGCGCCTCGAACCGCGGGAACAGGTGACTCTCCGACGTCTGCAACACGAGCGGCGTCGTCAGGTCAGCACGCGGACATCGGAGCCCGCCTCGCACCGACATTGCACTACACTGCGCGCTCGCTCGCCGGCGCCCTCGCCGCTTAGGAACACTGCCCGCGATGGAGCTACGTGGAACTGTAATGTAGCCGCGTGCGTGTGTGTAGTGTAATGGCGGCCCGCCGAGGTCCTCCCGAGGCAGTGACCGGGCCCCGATGTCGTGACGCGTGTGCCGACGGAGACATCTCAGATTCTTTTGGACGAGTGCACGCTTCACATAATTTAATCGGGACGTGAACCGCGTTCAGTATGTTTAAGGAAAACTAAAAAAACTTTACATAACCCCTCAATTCTCAGATACCTACAGTTTGATTTTTTTAAATACCTAGAATTTAAATAGAAACGGTCTTTACTGAAAAAGCATGCCGATGTACGATTGACATTATTTAAATTCTACTATTTAAAGACCGGCCCGTACGACTGTAGACCCGGACCAGAGTTCAATAAGAGTGCGCCATGTTGCGGAATTCTACGTGAAGCGATTCATTCATAGCGATCGATCTCCACGACACGGATTATAGATCCTCGACGACCGGCTCCGGCTCCGACCGGCCAGGGTCCACGATCGAGAATACATAAATGATTATCATAATAAATAGGTACCTTTGTTCTCCGAGTGCCCGAATTGATTACGAGTATTATCAGTATTGATTGTTTTTTTTTCTTGCTTTCTATTTAGGTAGGTAAGCGTCGTTCTAAGATTATTAATTATCGATTTAAGACTTATTTAATAAGCGGGATCGATTCTGGAGTGGTCGCGTTCGGCGACGGCCGCTAGACAAAACGTCCCGCTCACTCGTATACAATCTAACTTAACGAGCGTGAGTTTCGCTTAGGTATAAACGGCGCCCGGAATCGAAGCCGATGTCTGTAAAATAAACGATCGGTCGCAATTCAGCGTGGCATTTCAATGTATATTGTCTTCGCCGCGCGCGAGCTCTCCGGGAGACGGGGTCACTTGTCCCGAAGCGCGCGGCTCAGCTCGAGCTTGCGGCGCAGGAAGCGGCTCCGCACGGTGCACGCGCCGCTCGAGTCGGCCGGCTCGCCTCGGCCGGAGGGGGAGGGGGCGGGGCGGGAAGGGCGCAGGCGCGAGTGCAGCGCGGCGAGGCGCGCTAGCCGCGCGGAGCTCGGCGTCGTCACGTCGCTGACGGCGTCCCCGTCCTGGTCCGGGTCCCAGCGCGCGAGGCGGCGCGGCGCGGGCGCCACGGCCGACGCGGATGCGGACGGCTCGCTGCCGTGTTCGTCGTGGAACGCCGAGATGGCCGTGGCCAGCGAGCGCACGTCCAGCTCGTCCTCCGAGCTGTCGGACACGAGCGGCGGCGGGGCGGACGCGCGCGGCGCGACACTTACGGCGAGCGCGGAGTCGGAGCGCTGGTCGGCGTGCCCGGCGCACACCAGCTCGTCGCCCACGCTCACGTCGCGCTCCGTCGACGTGTCGATCAGCAGCAGCTCCACGATCTCCTCCTGCAACACGCAGTCGGGGCTCGGTCTCGGCGAGCACGGTGGCCGGGTCCCGGCCGAACGGACCGGTGCGGTGTCAGGATACGAGGGTGAAGCGACCAGCACAGCACGTAGACTGTGTTCACACAGTAACGACTAATGATCCGGTCTGGACATGATTTCTTAAGAGTATTCTGTCGAATGTTTTATTTTTTATTTATTTACACTTTAATGCACAAAATAAAAAGGTGTACATTAGGCGAGCTTAATGCCTTGCGGCGGAATGTTCTAGCAGTTTTAGATCGAAATCGGTTCAAAGGGTCCTAGACTGTCTCCAATGTCAAATGAGAGATCTCAGGAATGTTCAATTTAACCATTTCACGGTGCCTTTATCTTTGGGATAGAGCCGTAAGATGACCGGGAAGAGGTGGATCTCGATAACGGCACATTGAGGGTTCGAATTGTAAGGTTTTATATGGAGAGTATGACGGTGACAACGGTGCGGTGTACGTACGTCGTGGTCGACGGCGACGACGTTGGCGACGAGGCGGCGGTCCTGCACGAGCCGCAGGAAGTGCGCGCAGGAGGCGCGAGGCCAGCGCCGGCCCGCCGCGCTCGGCCGCACGCCCGCCAGCCGCGCGCGCACCGCCTGCGCCGGGAGCGCCGCCCAGCGTCGCGGCAGCGGCTTGAGCGACCGCACGGCCACGCGGTCCACCGTGCCGTAGTCCACGTGCCGCACCTGACGCAGTTAGCTCAATGTAGTATAGTGTCGCCCCCTCGTACGGCGAGGCGCGGCGGTGCGGGGGAGAGAGAGGAGAGGCACCTTGACGGTGTCGCAGTCGAGCGAGGCCACGACGAGCGCGCGGTGCCAGTCGCCCTCGTACAGCGAGGCGCAGTAGTGGCCCGCTCGCGCCGCGCCCGGCGACAGGCGCCGGTCGCGGCCCTCGCCGCGGGTGTAGTACGTGCTGCAAACACGTACGACGATCATAAATATAGGCCGAAGGGGCGGAGCGGGGCGGGGCGAAGCGGGGGACGACGCACGTCATCTGGTCCATGAGGTCGTCCATGGCGTCGTAGTGGTCGGGCCCGAGGCGCAGCAGCCAGAAGTGCGAGGGCGAGTACACCTCGCCCACTATGACCCCCACCATGGCGGAGGGCTGCAGGCCGGCGAGCGGCGCGCGCGGCACGCTGTCCAGGTAGTGCATGCAGTCCGCCGGGAACACGTCCGGGTCCTGCGCGGGCGCACGCATATTACACACTACACTATTTGGGCAAAAACGTCTGCATCGACCGGAAAAGATTAATGCAAAATAATATTCTGTGGATTTTTCTGTGAGTTTCGAGGGCTTTCAGTCTCGGATCGAGCCTGCCATTCTTCACCGAGCGCTACACATCGATAAGGAGAAAAAATGTGCAAATAAACATGAGGGTGCCTTTCCACCGAAGTGGTGCGAGGAAGCGAGGTAATGAACGAGGAAAAAATCCGCCAATAGGATCGCTCCATTTTGATCGTGACGTGATAATGAGGCGATCCTATTTGTTGTATTTTTCTCGCACGCGCCGATCCGCTTCCTCGCAAAGCCACCCCGAAGCGGACAGAGCGGTGTACTCACGAAGTCGATGCCGGGCAGCGCATCCTCGGGGTCGACGACCTCGCGGGAGGCGGGGCGCGCGAGCGGCGCACGGCGAGGGCGGGCGTGGCGCGCGGGCGGCGGCGGGGAGGGCGAGGAGAGGCGGCCGTCGTCGAGCCGCAGCAGCCAGTCGTCGTACCCGGGCGGGCGCGCCACGACCACGCGCGCGCACAGCGTCGTCACCAGCTCCAGCACGCTCGCGAACCCCAGCTGCGACACGTCCAGCTCGCGCCCGTACCGCTGCCTGCACACACCACACGCGGCACGATGAGGACCGGTCAGTGGCCAGCGCGAGATATACACTAATATTCGCAACAAATACGATAGTAGTAGATAGAAAAATAGTTAGTAATAATAAATAGATAGCAGCTTTACGATACGACAACTCGCTAGATTTGCATGGTAAATTAAGAATATTTTTTTTGCATTTTTCCCTCATCCCGGGTAAAATCAAATTATATATTTTTAGCCACGATAGTCCACGTCTTATTATTTTTCCTTCCTATTCCCGTCATGAATAAATGTGTCAACTCTGACGATTGTCTGAAGGACATACAATGTTGGGAACCCGCGGCGCACGCGCAGACCGAGACACGCTGCCTGTACAACTTGAGTGCTACTACCTGTGTCACACGCTACCTGTACAATTTGAGCAGCGAGGCGGCGCGCACGCCGGCCGCGCTGTCCGCTATGATCTGCTGCACCTGCTGCTTCAGCTCCTCCAGCTGCATGTGCTTGCTGCTGCTGCTGCTACCTACACATTCAAGTGTATTGTCACATCCTCATCTATTGTTACGCCATAGGGGCCGTAGTGGCCCTGGCTCAGGTTGGGTGGAAATTAAGAGTCGCCAACATGATTTTGAGCCTCAGTAGGCCTAAGAGGGAGCGAGCAAAGCCAGCTCAACAATCGACTTACGACTAAACTGAGTAAAGAGCTGGTGGTAGGCCCCCTTCAGGGTGCACCTGGCTAGCGACCACCCTTCTATGTAGTCTAGTTAAATATCTTTGCTTTGGCATTGATGTGTTTCGGCAGTGTTTATAGAAAAACCAGTACTTACATAGCCCGTGTGCTCCATCTTCGATCTCATCATCACTTACCAACAGGTGAGACCGAGGTAAAACGCGGGAATCAACGTAAATTTTAAAAAAAATACTTTTGAAAATGTAACAGAAAACAAATAGTTCACTCATGTACAGTAAATTCTGGCATAGACTGACTGGTTCTGACTTGGCTTGATCTGTCTCTAGTTGTGGGGAGATAAGAGAGTGTTGCAGTGCAACATGCTCATATTATTACCTAGCTAGATAGAAAGAAGGGAAGCTAGAACGAGTGAACAGATGAGTGTACTCACTAGAGGACGTTTGCCTGCCCGAGTCCGAAGTTACTTTGGAGACATCGTCTTTTTGAGACTTCTCGCTCTCTAGGTACTGTGAGCTGCTGTAGAAGGGCAGCCTCTTCCTGAGAGCGCTCCGAAGGTCCATTGTGGAATGGTTCCCGCCATTAGTGTGCTCCTCATTCTCCTTGTTGCTACTCTGTGTCTGCCGGCCGTGGCCAGCACTCGCTGGCGCCGGGCTGGTGACGGGTGCCCTTACATCTGCATAGACCTCTGGTGCCTGCTCAGTCACACTTTCCCTATGTTCCCTCACTTGTGGCTGCTTCCTTATGTCCATAAATGAGTTAGCAATTAAATGTGATTGTGGCTCTGGAGGCCTAATCGCTGCTTGTGGTATGCTCCTTCTTTTACCTTTGCTGTGAACAAAGAAGATATAATGCCGAGGTTATGTTTGCCCCATCAGTGAACTGTTTTAAAAATATACCAGATGACTGGTTTAAAAAGCAAAAATTTTAATTCATAATGATTTACAAAAAATACTTTTACATGTATGAAAACAAAGAATTGTACACAATAAGAATATAATAACATGTGGAGACTAAACCTAATTGACTCTTAATTATTATTAGGTTTAATGTCATCTTATTTGATTATTATGTCATTTATAAAAAACAATAATTGTTACTGTTTGCTTGTAGAGGACACTTTCTGTTTCTGAACATGTGCATCAATGTGCTTGAGCTCTTCGGGCACAATCAGCGTCAGCACCGGATTCGACGGCGAGCCCTGCAACTGATAGTCACACAGGTTATAATCTAATTATTAGTTTTCTAATATGGACTAGGTATATGAGAAGCAACTTTTAATAATTAAATGGCCAGAGAAGTGGGTTTCAACTACAATCAGGATGGTAGACAACGTTACGAGACCACCACGGAAGTAGAAGAGGAAAAGTCTCTTCAGATCTGACTGAAGAGATTGATGTGCAAAGGAGTGCTATTTCCAGATAAAGGAGCGGTCGTGGAGTAGTGTAGAGTAGTTACCACGAAGCTGTCGCCGCAGCGCTCGCGCAGGAAGAGCAGCGGGTCGCGGTAGCCAAACTTGTGCACGGGCAGCGGCGCGCCCTGCATGCTGCGGTAGTCGCGCAGCAGCGCGCGCGCATCCACTGCCGTCGCGCTCGACACCACCAGCGCGCGCAGCACCTGCTTCACCTCCTTCAGCTCGCGCTCCACCTCCATCTCGCGTGCCGTGCGCCCTCCGCTCTCTTAACAAAACACGCGTCTTATACGATACGATACCTACCTACATATCAACCAAAAGTGGAAAGGAAAGCTAACCTTGATCTTTAAGTGTTTTAGCTTCAACTCCCTGATATAATTAATATGAACCTATGAAGCATTAGGCGCACGGTAAGGGTAGGTTATGAATGAAATGTAGGTAACGGTTTTAGGGAACGCTTCTTTAAAATAGTGCCGAGTAAGTAGGTACATAACAATTTATATTTATGCAGATTCTAAAATTTATGATTGTTGTTGTTGTTGTTTTTTTAAGGCAAAGGGAACCGAGCCCATACAGCCATGTCTGATGTAAACAACTCTTGCAAGTCTTCATTAAAATGCTGGTGTGACACATTTCAATGCTATCTGGGAAAATCTTCCACGCTTCTGCACCATCCGAACCAAAGAAGAAGGCGTCCCGGACGCAGCATGGCTCTTCAAAATCCAGCCAAGTACGGATCGGGCTGGAGCGTCTTATTTGACTTTACTTCACTGTCCCACACATTAATCACATTTTGTAGACGTTCTTCGAATAAAAAACACCATTCTTACTTGAAAAGCACTACTGTAAAACAATTTGCATGACAAGGAAAAAAAACAACTGGTGTGGACGCGACAAAAGCGCGGGAGAAAACTCTCCTAAAATTTATGAAATACGAAAAGAAAACTGTAAAAAACGTAAATCATGAACAGCCCTTAGAAAGTGCCATGAGATAAGAAAAAAAATGTGTACCTATGGAATTTCTTCCCATGTTATTCAATCACCAAACTAAAAGAAAAAATTGTACATCGTAAGATTCGTAAGTAATTTTCTTATCTTAATATCATTAATGGCAGTAATTTAAAAAGTGCATTCACGTCATTTAATATTTTCAAAATCTAAAACATAAGTAAATTATCCGCTATTCCATATTTATCAATTTTATGCAAGAACCAGTGTCACCGCTGTCATGTTATTATTATTATTATCAAGTTGTCGATAGATGGGAAGAAATTCCATAGAAAGTCATCAAAAAAAAATTCTATGAAATTCCGCTCCTTAAATACCTAACCTATGAAATAGGTAAGTAAGTACATGACGTTAGGGTACGTTCCATAACCATTTTCGCTTTCTCCGACAATTATTCTCCGGTAAAGTGAACCTTATGGAACCAGGTTTATGCGTAGTTAAACAAAAGAGTTATGAAACGGCCGAGAAAAAAAAACTCGTCAACGTGACTCAGAGAGCGTTCCATAACCAGTTGAAATAATTCACGTTGACAACTGTCCATGTTCCATTAGCGTGTTAACAGCTGAAAATTAATCAAAGTTATATTTGACACAAGCAATGGAACATTTACAGCTGTAAACGTGAAAATTTCAACTGGTTTTGGAACGCACTCTAAATCAAATGGCGGCGGTTAAGTTCTGTGTTCATGCTGTCGTGGCGGGTTCGTCCTATTTTTTTGTTTTAAAACGATTTACAGTGATTATTATTTCGTAAAACTAGTATATTTTACCTAAAAATCGTCCGTGTTAAGTGAACGTTATATACGATAATGAAATGGGAGTGAAATACTACAGATGGTGTGGATCCGGCAACCTGACCTCTAATTGCACTTCGAATGCAAGACACTAGCTGCACACGACTCTCCCTTAATCTCGACATTGGTAAACTTTTTTTAAAAAAACAGACACAATTACGTTCGAGGGATTTTTAATATTCTAACACGATCATTGGCCAAATTGTAGAATGTAAATCTCTAACAGGGGGGCATTCATTAAGACAAAAATACGTTCGCAGCGTAGGTACACTGCCTCAAAAAAGAATAGACAATAAATGAGGGAGCCACTGTCAAAAACTATTGTAACAATCTTAGTTCCGTGTGAAATAACCGTCTACTTTTTTGAAGCACTGTACGATGCTATGACGAAGCAGTGGACTTTCCACCCCATATGATCTAAAAAGCGGGTAAAGGGTACCTAGTTGGTCAAACAAAACGGACAGACACGGAGAAACTCAGTTGCCATGGCGGCCGGAAGGTCCATTTTGGCCCCCTTTTACCATTTAGGTACAGAATAACTAATAATTTGGGTAGCTAAGACGTGATAGTTAAGTAAGTGTTCACGAATAAATTGATTGATTGATTTCGGATATTTTCGAGATAGAGGAACGGCAACACTCATTTTGTTTTGTTGTGCGATTTGCTTGTGTTCCACAGATTAGAGTTTAGTGTTGTGTTCGTTCGATTGCGATTTACATAATTACGTAAGGTTATTTTGTTGTAAACTATGTCGTTTTTTCTCAAACGCACCATAGGTACGGGGTGCAAACTAGGGCGCGTCGCGCTGACCAAAGTCAATCCTCCGAGCGTTCAGCGCGTGGCGACGAAGACAGACCAAGCGGCGCCGCAAGTAGAGGCTCGGCCGACAGTGGCAAAAGTAGACCCTTCACAGAAGGCCCAGCTCGTAGAATTCGGCAAGTTCGTCGCCGAGTGCATGCCCAAGTACGTGCAGAAGGTGCAGCTGACGGCCGGCAGCGAGCTGGAGGTGCTGGTGGCGGCGGACGGCGTTGTGCCCGTGCTGCAGCTGCTCAAGGACCACCAGGGCGCGCAGTTCGCTAGCCTGGTAGACATCGCGGGCATGGACGTGCCCTCGCGGCCACACCGCTTCGAGATCATCTACAACCTGCTGTCGCTGCGCTACAACGCCAGGATACGGGTCAAGACGTACACGGACGAGCTCACGCCCGTCGACTCGGCCTGCGAGGTATTCAAGGCCGCCGACTGGTACGAGAGGGAGATTTGGGACATGTACGGAGTGTTCTTCGCCAACCACCCCGACCTGAGGAGAATCCTCACCGACTACGGGTTCGAGGGCCACCCGTTCAGGAAGGACTTCCCTCTGAGTGGGTATGTGGAGGTGCGCTACGATGACGAGCAGAAGCGCGTCGTGGTGGAGCCGCTGGAGCTGGCACAAGAGTTCCGGCGCTTCGAGCTCAGTGCGCCATGGGAGCAGTTCCCCAACTTCCGCAGCAACCCCGCCACCGAGGAGGTCACCAACCCATCCGAAGAGAAACCCAAAGCACAGTAGAATGTAAATTGTAAAACTTAGTTAATTTATAATTTAAATGTAAATAAAATCATGTACCTATGTTAAAAAAACTCCCTTTTATTGTTAATTCTTACAGGGTATTATAGGGCCTTTACACATACGTCCCACCCGGTGCGGCGCCGCAAGTTGTAGAATTCCGTGCGGCGTGTAACGCGCCCATACAAATGTAAGCAATTTGACATCCTGCGGTGCGGCGGCGGCGCCATGTGTAAAGGCTGTTATGGAGATTGAAGCAAATCTTTCAGCAGATTTCACCTTAATATGGGCGCATCACCTTAATGCTGCCTGCTCATTAATCAATAATAATAATATTTCTTCTTTTCTAATCATACCTACAATTAATATAATTATTCATTCGGTATATTACACTACAATCAATTTAGTGTAATATACTGAATGAATATATTCACCCAAATTCTTGGTTTGATGGTTTATGGAGTTTGTAATAGTTGTAGTAATACAAACATTTATTCATTCTTTATTTACATTAAACATACTACTTATAAGCTTATAATATTAATTATTATTAACAATAATATCTCAATTTGAAAATGTATTTCTTGGTTGAGATTGTGTTATCGGGTGTGTCGTGTGGTATTCGTTTGATGTATAATTGCAGATGTGGGACTGGAATTGAATTTAGAGTAGGATCAGCACTGAGACTAATTGTGGGATTGAGAGTGGAATTGGGGGTGGGAGTCAGCAACCAAATAACTGAATTCCCAACTCAATTTTTGACATGAAATCAAATGAAAATAGTGTAACGTAAAATATGTACTTTCGAGAGCTTCGTGTGACGAAAGTTTAAGTTAGAAAAGTAATAGTAATACCCCTATTACTTTTCTAGTAACTATAGTAAATATATAGTAACTATATAACTATAGTAATACCCCCCGTGTCGCCACAGGCCGCGCAAGTGAACACTGAAAATGAGGTGTCCGCGTTTAACGCTCAGTTTAAAGTGAGCTAGCGTCGTATATCGGACCAAATAAACAGTATTTTAAAGAATAGAGTACACGATGCTACGGTGTTACGTTAAAAAAAATGCGGTATTAAAAAACTTCTGACGTCGATTGTAAGTGAAAGTGACAAGGTCGAAAGAAAAAAAGGCTAAAATTATTTATTTATATATTTCATAACAACACTAACAGTTATTAGTAGTTATGATTAAATCCCGTTTGCGACAGACCAAAATCACTTTCGGGAACGGAGAGGTTACGTCTTGACACCGGCTACAACCGGGTCGACCAAGACGTCACCATCTCACGCGCCGAGGACGAAATTTAAATTAATGAAATAATAAAACCATCAGTAGACAGTAGCCCCGACTTCTATACCCCGATCGTTTTCCTACTTGTAAACAATTAGGGCACAGGACGGGCTCCCCGGCGCGGGACGGGCCGCCACGAGATTTATCTCATTCCATGTTATAACATACACCAGTTTGTTTGATTCTAGTATTTGTATCTTACATTGGTTCATCGCACGTGCAACAACGGTTCATTCTCACTGCACCATTCGTACTATGACAAGATTTGAAACGTGTGATTTGCTGAAGTTACGGTAATAACATTTTGATAGCTACAAGTTGTACCATAAAATAAACGAGCGGAGTACGGCACACGGGGCGAGGCTATCGGCGGTACCGGTACCGCTTGAAGTGGAACCACAGCTGGAAGATGTTGTTGTGGAAGTGGCAGCGGAAGCCGCGCTTGTACGAGTACTCCCACTCGCGGTTGACGATCTTGAACGCGATGTCCTCGTACGGCGGGCCCGCGTGGAACCGCAGCACTGCGAACTCGGCGTTCTCGGGGCACGGCTTCTGTACAGACGGAGGGAACGCTTTACACGCGGAGCTGCGCCGGGGACGGGCGGGACGCGGTGTGGTGGTGACGTACCAGCGAGAACTCGGGCGTGGCACTCTTGTCGATGAGATCCGGGTAGAAGATGTTGAACTTGTAGCCCTGCACGATCTTGGGCGGCGGGTTGTCCATGTCGTAGTGGGTCTGGTTGTACTTGTTCCACTCGAAGCCCGTGTGCACCCTGCCGGCAGATTACGACAGGTGATGATGTACGACGACGGTAGGTCCGACCGTAGAGGTCCACGTACCTGTTGAAGTAGCGCGGCTTGCGCGGGCGGTACTTGTCGGCCCACAGGCACGGCTGGTCGGGCAGCGCGTGCTCCACGCTGAACTGAGCCTCGTCCGCCGCCGGGCCCATGGCGCGCGCCGCCGCTCGCTCCAGCGCCGCGCCGCTCGTCTCCGCCGCGGCCTCGCCCGCCCCCGTCGCGCCCGGCACCCCTTCCGTCGCCTGCACACAATCACACACGGGGTTGGGAAAACGTATCGAGGCCGTGGTGGCTAACGGCAGGATCGCCCGGGCACGTACCTTGTAGGCGGGCGGCGCGGGCGCGGGCGGCGGCGGGCGCAGGCGCGCGCGCAGGTAGGCGAGTCGCTGCGCGTCGTCCGCGGGCTCCGTGAGCAGCGTGGCGGGCTCGAGCGCGGCCGGCGACAGCGGCGCGGGAGAGTAGCGACCCGCCGCGTACAGCGCCTCGCACGCCTCCTCCTCGGCCTCGCCCTCCGCCCCCGCCTCGCCCTCGCCCTCCGCCCGCTCCGGGCGTGGCGCCTCCATCTCGGGCGTGTGTGACCTGTGGCCGGTCAAACGTTACTACAGTGCAGGAGTTTTTAGAAATGGATTCGGGTCTCGAAACTTCGATTATTGATAACGATACGCGAATGTACTATGCCTGTAGTACGACAGAGACAGACCCATTCTACCCGACACCCGAATCCCCTTCTGTACGAGAGCTCACGGATCATACCTACATGTTTCCTCTGAGGCAAGGCACATTACACGAATTACGGAATCACAGATTTGGAATACATAAATTCAACACATAATTGCTTTTTTAAGTTCAAGCTCCTGACCAGACCGACCCCTGATCCCTATGCCATCGATCTTCAATCCACCGAAGGACTTCCACTTCTCCGTACAATCGACTCGCAACTCTGTGAAATGGTCAATTTCAATTCACAATTAAAGAGCGATGACGCGACACAAAGAAACGAGAGGCGCTCACAACCTCCTCCCTTCATTGTTCACGCTGTCCTCTCCTATTGTCAATCGCAATTGACCGTCTGGCCCGGTAAGCGACCGCCGCAACGTCCCCGTACCCGTCGTCGTCCTCGACCGCGACCGCGCCGGCGGTGTCCGCGGCGGCGGCGGCCCCGGCGGCGGGCTGCACGCCCTGCTCCTGCTTGAGCAGCTGCAGCTTGCGGCGCAGGTTCAGCTGGTGCCGGTCGCGCAGGCGCGCGCGCGACATGTGCGCTGCACCGACATGATACACACGATAGTTACACGTTCAGACAAGCGTAATCTAACAACTCGCAGTGCGCTGTACCGAGTCGCGTACCTCTGAGCTGGCTGTGCAGACTCTCCCAGTAGCCGACGTCGACCCCGTCCCGACGGCCGCTCATCTTGTGCTCGATCTGCGCCTGCAGCGCCTCCAGCTGCGCGCCGGACTTGCCCTTGAAGATCTGCACACACGAACATACGTCACTTTTTGAACTAAACCCGGCACTAAAATGCGGTTTAAAATGGAACCCCGTTAGTACCGTACCTGCGTGACGTCGTCGGCGACGGCCTGGTGCACGGTGTCGCGCCGCACGGCGGGCGCGGGCGCGGCCAGCCGCCGCAGCTTGCTCAGCTCGTCCACCACGATGGTCTGCACGTCTTCCCAGTACGCCTGATTCGCGTTATTCTCCAGCTCCTTGTACACCTGCGACATTAACATCCAACTCGAGTCACACACCGGTCGGAGCGCCCCGCTCGCCCCGGTCAGTCCACACACCTTGATGTCCTCGAGCAGGTCCTCCAGGTCCCGCAGCTGCAGCCCGTTGAGGTACGTGTACGGCTCGTGCATCTCGAGTGCGTCCACACACTCCTCCGAGCTCACGTACCACGCCAGTAAGTCGATCGGTTTAGCTGCACAGTCATACAACTACATTTCAGGGCCAACTGCTAGAGAAGTCAAAAACGCTTGCAGAGTCTCCCTGAAGTGAGGACATGACTTCACCTCTCTGTTTTAGTACATTATAAAGGTATAAGAATTAGAGCAATAATATGTCACAGTTAGGGGATCAGTCCAAATACGTGTGACATTTAGTGCCACAACCGCAGGGACGCTTGAACTTCACGAGGCTGGTTCTGTCCTCCCAACTCGAAATCAGTGCTTTCCGAATCGATGCAGCAATCCAAACCAGAAGAGAACCATCCTCATGATAGGCAGTGGAGGGTCTAACCGCGTCCGTCGCGGATACGGATCATGGAGCGCAGCCGCGCCTGCTGCAGATGGAAGGCGTCTTCCTGGCGCGCCCACGAGCTGAACTGCAGCGCCTCGCGCGCGCGCGCCGCGCCTGCCGCCTCCGCCTCGCGCGCCGCCCGCTCCGCCTCGCGCTCCAGCCGCCGCTGCTTCACCTGGTGCACCCACACCGAGTCCACGTTACACTATAGCTTTTCAGTTTAGTTTAGATACAATATTTTGTACTACCACCATCTTCCATTTCCATACCACAGTGGTACATGGAAACAGGAGCACTATAAGTGTATCTCCTATAAAAGTGGACTTCCGTGGGACTCAGCTGATGCAACAAGACTATGAAAAAATAATTGGCCTTACTCTCTTTTAATATAAGTATATTGTTTAATGTGTTTGTGCTGTGATGTATCGTAATAAAATCAAATAAAAAAATTATTACGGAGCCATTTACGAGCCTCCTTACAAAAGTGACACAACGTGTCATTTTCGATTCGCATTTCCAACAGTATAGGTTAGATAGATCCACAGAAGTCCTGTTTCTGTATCAAGACTGTTAGACTTGGGAACCATATTATTATTGTTATGTTTTAAAAACTACTGTTTATCTCCCATTTCTGGGGTATTCTACCAAACGAGTGTGGGGACGAAAAAGTAAAGAGATATATATGATTTATTATTATTATTGATTAATGAGCAGGAAGCAGCTTAGATATGGGCGCATCAGCTTAATAGCTGATATCTAAGCTGGTGTCAACTAGAGATATGTTAGTTATACTATGTCCTTACAATTAAAATCGCATTGGATCACTGAAGACGTACCTTTTCGAGCTCGATCTTATTCTCGAGCTGCTTCTGCCTGTTGAGCGCGTCAAGCTGGTCGTGGTGGACGTTGCGCACGCCCTCGCGCGCCAACTTCTTGGCCCACACGAAGGTGTTGGTGAGCGCGGAGTCGCCGAACGGGTTGTCCTGATTGGTGTAGCACTGGTACTCCGTGTCCCAGCCCATGCGCTCGCGCCGCCGCCGCTCCTTCTCCTGCTTCTCGCGCAACCGCCGCGCCCTACGCACGCATAGTGTTAATAAATAAATGTATAGCTATAATTATTATTTAAGGTTCAAGGGACCCGGTAATTTATTTATTTAATATTAATGGTTTAGCAGACAAGCAACTAAAGCTGGTGAGCCTGTTTCTTCAAGTTTCTGTTACAAATGACTTTCAAGGAAAGTTACGGTTTTCAAGGAAATGCCATTTCATTGTAAATATGAACTCATTGACATACACCAGCTTAGATATGGGCGCTTCAGCTTAATGCTGCCTGCTCATTAAACAATAATAAATATTTAAATTTTCTCTTTATTAAATGAAAAAGATTTGAAATTAGAATGCCTATAGTTAAGGTAAGCCCATACCTCTTCTCCTCTGGAGTTTCATTGGCCTTGAGGAGCTCCTTCTGCGTCCGTTTCTCATCCTTGAGCCGCAGCCTCTCAGCCTCCAGTCTCTGCAGCAGCTTCAGCTCCTCCTCATCACTGTCACTGCTGCTACTGTCACTGCTTGAACTGCTGTGTTTCTTCTTTTTACTCTTTTTACGCTTAGACGAGTCCTGCTTATCTCTTTTCTTCTCTCTGCTACTAGACCTATGTTTGGATTTAACTGGGGATTTAGTTCTTGTCCTTCGATCTCTGTGTCTGGATGTGTGATCTCTGCGACGCTCCACAGACTGACTGCGAGATCGCTCGCGCTGCCTGCTTATTTCGAGTCGTGATGACGATGACCTGAACAATATGTGGCAGTCAATGACAAATAATAATAGATTTAACCAAAAAAATTACATTAAGCATATTTTTGAACTTTCTTGCATGCTAGAAAAAGGGTGTTATAGAACAAAATAAAGTAGCACTGAAATCGGAAAAATATACCTACAACGTAGATATGCATACATCATAATAAAATTAAGTAGTAATACAAATTACTTACATTCCTGAGACCTTGTTGTAAACTATACCTGTTACTGTGAAATAAAAGTTAGTATTTATTTTCACAACGATCAAAAAGGATTATTCATGAGAAATCTCGTAAATAGAATAAATCCTTTGAACAGACAGACGGCTAAAACTGACGTTTCTCACGTTTCTACCACAGAATAGAGTAGTTTTTTTTTTAAGGCAAAGGGAACTGAGCCCATACAGCCATGTCTGATGTAAACTACTCTTGCAAGTCTTCATTAAAATGCTGGTGTGACACATTTCAATGCTATCTGGGAGAATCTTCCACGCTTCTGCACCATCTGAACCAAAGAAGAAGGCGTCCCGGACGCAGTATGGCTCTTTAAAATCCAGCCAAGTACGGATCGGGGTGCAGTCTTATTTGACTTTACTTCATTGTCCCATACATTAATCACGTTTTTATTATTATTATTATTGGATTAGCAGGCAGGCAGCTAATGCTGGTTAGCCTGTTTCTTCACATTTCGTAAGTGGCTGTCTAATCTGTTTTGTAGACGTTCTTCGAATAAAAAACACCATTCTTACTTGAAAAGCACTATTGTAAAACAATTTGCAAGACAATGAAAAAAAAGCTGGTGTGGACGCGACAAAAGCGCGGGAGAAACTCCCAGAATAGAGTAGTTTCTACAATTTGCACAGTGGGTACGTTCTGTAACAATTTTCGCTTTCTCCGACAATTATTCTCGGGTAAAGTAAACGTTATGGAACCAGTCAGTGCTTGGAGCTAACTTTTTGCATTCTTAAATAGTGTTGTCTACAATCGAAAATAATAATAGATTCGTAATCGATGCCCATTTCTCTCGATTTTTCAGAATAATATTCTCTTATTTACGATTGCAGGACATCACTATTTAAAAACACAAGAGGCAATTTTTTTTTAACAGATATCAATATGTCAGATTAAAAAAAAAACAAAGATATAGTTTTGTTCAATGGGTAAAGTGCCCGCCAATCTTAATGGCGTATCTGAACATAGGCACGAGTCGCATTTCAGTACGTTTTTAGGTGTTAGTGAAGGGGAAGAAGAGAGGTGAGGGATGAGTTCGGGCCACCGCGCGGTATGGAGGACGACATGCGCCCCTCTTCTTCACCCCGCTAACACCTAAAATCATGTACTGAAACGCGACTCGTGCCTATATTCAGATACGCCATAAAGATTGACTGTATCATCGGAATTATTTATTTCTGAAAAATAATCATAAAAAAGCTTCGAAAGAAGAAACTAATGTAGAACACTTTAAAATTCACTGTATAACTTTTTCATATAAAGTGTGCAACGAAGTTTACTGACTTTCTCGAAAGAAACAGTACTTAGGTATTGAACAAGAAACTTTCAAAAATGTCCTTCCTACGAGGGTCAGAGAATTACGTGTGGTGCACGACCAGCGTTCTGGGGAAGGGCGCGACTGGCGCCGTGTTCCAGGGCGTCAACAAGAACAACGGCGAGCCGGTCGCCGTCAAGACGTTCAACCAGTTGAGCCACATGCGGCCGCACGACGTGCAGATGCGCGAGTTCGAGGTGCTCAGGAAGGTGAAGCACGAGAACATCGTGAAGCTGTTGGCCATCGAAGAAGAGCAGGAGGGGCGCGGCAAGGTGATCGTCATGGAGCTGTGCACGGGCGGCAGTCTGTTCAACATCCTGGACGACCCCGAGAACACGCACGGGCTGGCCGAGGGTGAGTTCCTGCTCGTGTTGGAGCACCTGACGGCCGGCATGAAGCACCTGCGCGACAACAGCCTAGTGCACCGCGACCTGAAGCCCGGCAACATCATGAAGTGCCTCAACGAGGACGGCACCACCACCTACAAGCTGACGGACTTCGGGGCGGCGCGCGAGCTGCAGGAGGAGGAGCAGTTCGTGTCGCTGTATGGGACCGAGGAGTACCTGCACCCCGACATGTACGAGCGCGCCGTGCTGCGCAAGCCGGTCGGCAAGAGTTTCGGCGCCACCGTCGACCTGTGGTCCATCGGCGTCACGCTGTACCATGTGGCCACGGGACAGCTGCCCTTCCGCCCGTACGGCGGCCGCCGGAACAAGGAGACCATGTTCTACATCACCACCAAAAAGGCTTCTGGAGTAATCGCAGTAAGTACTAACTACTGTACAGATAAATAACACACTGACAGTCGGAACAAGTAAAAACATGTAGTCTCAAAAGAAGTATGTAGGTAGTTAGTACCTAGTTAGTAAGCTTAGGTATTAACAGTTTTTTCAAAGATGCTCAGAAATATTATGCTCAATACATTTTTTTTAATTGTCATGCCTTTACAGGGCACGCAGACCACGGAGAACGGCCCCATCGAGTGGTGTCGTGAGCTGCCGACACAGTGCCAGCTGAGCGCGGGGCTCCGCAAGCTGGTGACGCCCCTGCTGGGTGGCCTGCTCGAGGTGGACCCGCACCGCATCTGGACCTTCGACCGCTTCTTCTCGGAGGTCCAGGTCGCCACCTCCACCAAGTCAATCCATATATTTCATGTCAATAAAGCTGCTAGTATAAAGGTTAGTTTCCGCTTTGTACTTTCAAAATGTTGACCACACACACACACACACACACACACACACACACACACACACACAACACACACGCACAACACACACAACACACACGCATACGCACACAGCCTACACGGGGGTCTACACATGTGGTCATCTGATTCTTGACACTTTAAAAGTTATTTACATTTTTGTAATTAATGATCTAGTCAAAAAAATGTATTTAAATAAACAGCAGATATGGTAGTTTTTTTTTTTGTATTATGGTCCTCATGGATCAGCCTTTCCATGCCATTGTAAAAATCTCGTAGCATCTACTAGCAATGAGCATATTGATGGAACGTTACATATCCCGGTCTGTGCACTACGTGTTATGTATGTTTCTGAAACTACAGTCGGGGGAGCGAGTTCCGTCTGTGGCGCCGTGACGTCACGCCACGGCGCTCGCGCAACACCTTGCAGCGGCGCGACCCACTTTGCGAGAACAATGCGCCCATGTTACATTGTTTTAGATCAGATTGGTAATCGACGGTGATTGCATTGGCTTACGATTACGACACGTTTTTGATTCATTAGATAAGTTGCAGTGCAGTGTGCTGTCATACATAAGATATGACCATCGCATCTCAACCTCGCAGTTTACTATTCCAGGCTACATTAATGTTTTAGTATAATGAACTATAATATTTTAAATCTGATTGTCATAGCCAATAAATAATAAGGGAATGAATTCTTAATCTCCTCTAATTTGTAAGATATTTTATGTTACTCCCACTGTGAGTGCACGATGTGCTGCACAGCACGGTAAGTAGTGTAGCGGCTGTGGTTGCGGTTGCAGGTGTTTCTGAAGCCAGACGAGAAACTGGAGCACCTGCAAACGAACATCTGCGAGCAGACGAGTGTGGTGGCCGAGTCGCAGCTGTTACTACACGGGGAGCGTCTGCTGCACCAGGAGGTCGACGACCACACGCCCGGTGCGTACTGTCCGAGCTGCCCCTGCTCACCGAGACAGACCCTAGTGTAAACTGTTATAGTGACCCCCTCTCCCCCTCCGCAGGCGCGCAATTCCCGGACACGACCGCGGACCGGCCGCTGCTGCTGTTCAACAAGAGTAGTAGCCAGGTGGCCATGGCGGCGGAGCCCGACGCGCCCAAGTTCCCCGTGTTCCCCAACATCGTGTCCGTCGAGAACGACGCCACGCAGGCCAAGGTGAGAGCGCTTTCTTGTTTTCCTACAAATATCGGGATGAATTCTTCTTTGGGTTTCCCACACACACAGTTGTGACCTGTAACTCCTTACGCGCAGACGGCATGCAGCGTGGGGCACGTGATTCGGCGGCGCGTGGAGGCGCTGTGCGCGGCCTCGGTGCTGTGCTCGCAGTGCGTGACGCGCTGGGGCGCGCTGCTGGGCGCGCGCCTGGGCGGGTGCGCCGCGCGCGCCGCCGCGCTGCACGCGCACGCCGCGCGCCTGCATGACGCGGCGCGCGCGCTCGACCTAGCCGCCGCCGCCGCGAGACACATGACACTTCACGTGAGACACCAGCCTCGGCCTACGGGATCCGTGTAGCTTGCCCGAGCGTACTTTATATAATATACTTTATTTATTTCTGTTAGTGAAAACATATAATTGGCCGTTTGTTGTTAGTTTGGTATACATATTGTCTAATGTGCTGTTGGTTTTCCAATAAAATTAAAATAAATATGTTCGTCTCTTTCGAAGGCCGGCACTGACGGCGGCGGCGCGGGCGACGTGAACTGGTCGACGCTGGCGGCGCTGGTGGCGGACGAGGCGGGCGGGCTGCGCGCGGCGGCGGGCGCGCTGCAGGCGCGGCACGCGGCCGGCGCCGCGCTGTGGGCCGAGTGGCACGCGGCCGCCAGCCACGCGCCCTGCCCCAGCGAGCTGCGCCTGCACATCAAGGCCAAGACGCTCGTCGAGAGGTGCGCACCTCTCGACGCCGCCGCGAGCCGCTGCACCGAACCCACTGCGCGGTCTCACGTGCGCCGCTTGTCCGCAGGCTGCGCGAGTCGTGGCAGCACCTGGTGCGCGACCGCGCGACGCGCTCCCTCACCTACAACGACGAGCAGTTCCACGTCCTCGAGCGCATCACGGTGGCCGAGACGGGGCGCCGCGCGCGCGCGCTGCTGCTCAAGGCCGCGCCACTCGCGCGCGCGCGCGCCGACGCCATCGCCGACTGGTACAAGGTGGCACAGACGGTGTACCTGCAGACGCAGATCCTGGACAAGGACGTGGCGAGCGCCGAGCTGAAGCTGCTGGCGCTGGCGGCGCGCCTGCAGGACGCCGAGGTGCGCGCACGACAAACGCTCGCCGTCGCACACGAGCAGGTGTGTTCCCGCCGTTCGGCCGCCGGGGACAAACAACCGGCCGATCCCGGGCGCGGCTACACACGGTTTGATCGTTTATTATGTTTTAGCTGAGCGCATCCAAAGGTGGCGAGGCGGCGACGGATAAAGACTCGGAGCGGCGGCCGACGCGGGCGCAGGCGGGAGGCTCCGAGGCGGGCGGCGGGCGGGCGGCGCGCGGGGCAGTGGACGGCGGAGTGGGCGCGCGAGGCGCGGGTGTACGCGCGCTGCTGGCCGCGCAGGACGAGCTGGCCGCCGCCGTGGCCGGGAACGGCGCGCTGCTGGCCAGGCTCGCCAGCAGCGCGCAGACCCTGCAGCCCTAGCGCGCCGCCCCGCGCGGGGGGCCGGAGGCCGGGGGCACGCGCCAGTGTAGTGCCAGTGCGCAAAGTGCCGTGAAGTACTGCAGTAGGGGTGTCAACGTGTGCTACGATGACTGTATTAGAGAAGAATCTGAAGGTGATCGAGATACAGATACCGGTGGACATATAACTTTAACGAGTATTGTAATGAACGATTCCAGTAATGTGACGTCACCGGTCAACTCGCAAGTGAACTACTTCAGTACGGAAGTCGCCGACAGCGCGGACAGTGAGTCCGACAGCAGTTCCATCTCGCGGAGCGGCTCGCGCGGCGCGACAGACGGCGCCATGTGGAGGCGCACCGACTCGGACCGGTCCGCGTCGGCGGGGTCGTCGGACGACGCGATGACGTCACTGGAGTCCGGCGTCAAGACCGTCATCTACGAGTCCGTGGGCGCGGGGCGCCCACCGGCCTCCGCACGAGATCTAGTACCAGTAAAGGTGGACGACGAAGTCTACAGGAACAACAGTACGAACAGAGGCAAGCCGGCCTGTGTCCTCGCGTAGCATTTATTTATTAATTTAGTGTTATCGTAATATACTTAACTTCCAGATCTCTATCCTTCCAATAGAACGTGAACAATCTTTCGAACATTGACATTATCTTCACGCTATAGTGTGACGCGATGTCCCTCGCGAGGTGGGCAAAGAGAATGGAGCGAGCGCCACGATTTTGTAAGCGGTGTAACACGCGGATCCCTTCTTATGTACCACTGAGCGTTGCGTCATATAGTGTTCAATACGCAGTACTCTAATACTGACGTTAGTATAATTTTTTCTCAAACAAGCTCGAGGCGTGTCCAAAGCAGTGGACAGTATGTAAAAAGTATGTATGTATTGTTAATATTACTGTCGCCTTAGGTGCCGTTGCACTGGTCGCGCGCCGCCCCCGGCCTCGTCCCCTCGCACCACCGGCGCGAGCAGCTCCAGCTCCTACTACAACGCCACTTCTTTCCTTTTATGGACGCCCCTAGTACTTTCGCCTTGGCAGCAGTATTTGCAATGATTTTTTTTAATTTCTTCGCATTATTTGAGAAACGCACTATACAAGCATCGGCCGAAATAGCAATTTTTGATCTTGGATCTTCCAATATGATCCCGGCCAATAATGGCTAATTTGGTGTCCTCAGCAGTAATGTACCTACTATTACATTCCTTCTCGGACCAAGTTAAGTAAAATGAATGGAGGTTCTACCGTACAGTGGAGCACACCTCACTATACCCTTGTACAATTTGATAAGGAAATCTGTAAAAAGAATAGTTTTACATAAGAATTAAAACTTTGAAATAATTATATATATACATTTTTTCGTGCCCTATACTATCTTAGAACAGGTTTTTACATAGGTAAAGGAAAACAGAATATTTGGAATGTATAAATAATTCTATTTTTCTAATTCTAAATATACACTTAAACCGAATTGAATACAATAATACAACAACTTATAATGATATAGTAACAAGTAAACGAGTTTTGGGGATAATCCACGGTGTGTACAATTGTTCTAAAGGGTTTCCTCACCGAGACCACGTTACACAGTTTTCTCGAATTTCCAAATGTCGCTCGGTTGGCTCATCATTTTGTCGCCTGATGTTGAGAAACTCTTGGTGATCAACAGGAAATATTATAGCGTAGCTACTCGAGACATCGGATCATATCGGCAGCCCACTCTGGTCCACCGCTGGACACGGGCCTCTCCCGGGGCGCACCACTGCGCCCGATCTGCGACTCCTCTCATGCCAGCCACCTTGCACAGCTCGTCGCTCCATAGCAGGAGGAGTGACAGTATAATTTGATAATAATCACATTATTATACCCGCTAATATCACGATAAAACAAATTGCCATCCGAACTGTGGACGAGAGTCGCCATCGCTGCCATTACCGCCTCCCGTGTTGTTGTTTATATAGTAGGTACAAAAGAACGTAAACTGTCCGCGGGGACAGATGTGCGGTGTCGGCGGTGACGGCGGCTGTCAGACGCGCGGCGAAGGCCCAGGTACTAGGTTGTTTGAAGTGTGGAAGCGAGCCTGCACTACAGCTTCGCCCTCGTTCTCATAAGTAAGCGACCTTAGGCTCGTATAAAAATCGATTTATATGAAACCGCGCGATTACGCGTTCGCACGCGCGGTTCAATATAAAACTATTAATAAATCGCATCGGTGAAAGATTTTGACGAAAGCGCAGCGAGCGGTTGGATATTTTAAATTAATCGAGCCTTATGTTCCATCGTTATAAAGTGACCGCCGTACAGTGGGCCACACGAAAGGGATAATTACGGGACGGGGTCGTCTTTCTCATAGACTCAGTGTTCCACTATAAAACGTCAAACAAAGCGACACGCGTCGCCCGAGGCGCACACACTGCACCGACAAGCGCCCGGTCACTCACCGGAATCCCAATTACACTATTTTAAAACGCTTATCGTTCTTTTCCAAATTAAGTACCTAGTGAGTATGTATCGTATCAATCCAACTATAATTACAAATCGTATTCTGCTCACACACAACGAGCAGACCGATCAATCGCTGGCTTTTCCGAAACAAAGTTAAATAAAGTAGTGGCGAGAAACGTCAAGTCACCGCAATTCAGTTTATACTAAGGTTACGTCGTATTTGTATAGATCGATAGTCTGGCTGCGGTTGTCAGCACAGTGTGTCCAGCCCGGAGGTGCCCCGCCCGCGCTAGGAGGGCGCGTGCGCGAGCCGGTCGTGCGCGCGCGCTCGCTCCAGCGTGCGGTAGCGCCGGTGCGCCGCCTGCACGCGCCTGAACGTCTCCAGCATCGAGGACAGCGACTCCGCGTCCGCGTCAGCCCCCGCCCGCCCCTCGTCGCCACTGCAACGAACATCACATGAGGCATTAGCACCTATAATGATCCATCAAGACGCTACTTTACAACACGGGACACAGCGGCAGCAGTGATCTGATCGCATATTGACAACTTTCGGCGGATGGACCGTCCCGCAGCCTACATGACAGGTTTCTTCTGCTAACTTTCCCGTATTCATCCAATTATAGTGAAACCGCGTAACAGGCGGATCGCCCACGACTTTAGAGGGGTGAGGGGCGGGACGATAGAGTAAGCGGGCGGCGGGCCCCATCTCCCGCACGCCGCAAGCTCGCCCTTTGTCATCTCGCCCCGCGGCCCCTCTTACGTTGCGGGCGATCCGCCTGTTACGCGGTTTCACTATATATAGCCCAATCACAATGTACTTTCTTCTTTCTATTGTTATTTAGGGTCGATTTATATGAAAACGCCCAACCGACGCAGTTGTATGAAATCTTGAAGTTAAGCTTACATTAAAATATATGCTCCTATTCTTTACTACGTCATAGTTAGACAGAGATGACAACTTACCATTCATGACTAATTAAAACTATGTATATTAATATCGATAGGTCGGTGGTGCAGTGAGCGCCGGCAGCGCTACTCCTTTCATGTTAGTGGGCTGCTGTGATGTATAAATGTGAAACAAAAGCGCCTCTTACACTTGAAAAATGTAATGTATTTTAATAATACTGCATTTAGTACGGTTACTGAGATTTACAGTATATAATCAGAAGTCCGTCTAGTTAGTCGACTAAATCGTAAATAAGCGGCAAAGATGTGCATTAACTAACGTGGTCGTCGGCGGCGGTAGCGGCGGCGGCGGCGGCGCGCACTGGAGGCGCGCGCGCAGCGTGTGGAACGCCTCGCTCTGCGGCAGCAGCATGAGCAGCCCGTACAGCGCGCCGCGCAGCGCGCCGCTCTGCGCGCCGCCCAGCAGCTCCAGCCGCATGTCTGTTGACGGACACGACCTTACACGCGCACTGTACGATACACTTCAGGGGCCGGCGCGGAACAGTTTGCTATTAAGTACTAGATAATTCTTCTCGACCATATTTTGAGTCGCGTAGTCAGGAACCCAACTTTCATCAGGTCAGGATATTTATTTTTTATTCTTTTCGGAAAACATACAGCTGATATACAAAATTTAAGTAAATATAATATAACAAATTTTGCAATTTACAAGTTGTCGCCCGCACTGGATACGTTCATAGATAAATGTTTAATGGTCCTTTAGATATATAGATAAGTTAGAGAGTAAGCGAAGATAGCAAAGCGGAGATCGAAATGCAAAAAAAAATATACTTATTATTGTTTCTTTAGGTACGTACGTAAGCAACATTTAATGCGCAACATATGCCAATTGCAGATGTGGCCGTTTTTGACGGAAATGCGTAATTAAAAAAATGCTAATAACAGTGCTTGTCATGACTCCTTTTTAGGGTAATAAATACATAGAAGGGTATTCAACTCACATGCAAATATTGGAGATTCAATGAGCTGCACGAGTTTGTCCACCTCTGTGAGGAAGTCCACCGTGATCTCCAGGTCACCGCTGAGGCCGACTTAAGGATTTCATTGATAAGTTGTTGACTAGGGACTTTATAATCAGCTTGAAACAAGTAGCAAGGGTCGATTTATATTCAACTGTCGGCTCCGCTTGTTGGCGAAAATACACAGTTTCTTAAAACGATTTATCGCGGCGGTTCGACCGCTGAATATAAATCGTCCCTAAGAAGAGAAGAGTCTTTCTGTCATCTAATATCTTCGCTTCGGCGTCGATGTGAACCGGCAGTGTTTAGAAAAGCGCATGCTCCATCATCAGCCTCACAGTGACCATCGGCCGATGCAATCGGAAGCGCGTACAGCCGTAAAGTAAAAGGATACAAGGTGGCGATGAGCGCGTTGCAGTGTTCGTAGTTGTGTGTGAGTAGACAGAGCGCCAGCAGCGACACGGGGCTGTGGCACCAGCACGGGTACAGCCGCGCGAACAGCGGGTGAGAGCCCTGCGACACGAGGGTACGAGGGGCGGTGAGCAGGCAGGGAGTAGCAGCGCCTGGGGGCTGTGGCACCCGGCTGTCCCCGAGAGTACCGCGTGGTGTAGTGTAACCCCAGTCTGTCCGTACGCACCGGGCGCGCGTAGGTCCTGAGCTGCAGCCGCAGCTCGTACAGCTCGGCCGACGTGAGCAGGATGCAGTTGAGCACGTCGACGGCGGTTCCCGCGAAGCGCAGGTCGGGCTCCTCCAGCAGGATGCTCGACAGCGCGCGGTACACGTGTTCCGCGTTGAGCAGCACGCACAGCTGTCTGCGGGGCAAGCGACGCGTGTTACCGACCCCGCCTGCCGCTTTCGGCGAAGATCCAGTCGGTTACCTTATGATGAAGGCCCCTCTGTCTTCTAGCAGGTTCTCGTCGGCCGCCAGCAACCTCAGCAGGGCCTTCAGGAATTTGTAGTAGTACGGGCTGGACTCCAAGTCACCTGCGAAAAAGATTCAACATAAACATGTGTTAAAACTGCCGCCCCTCGCGTCCGTTTGCCGCCACATCAGTCGGACATAGACACACCCTGGCACGAGCAGATCTCGGCGAGCACGGCGAGCGCGCGGCGCACCACGTCGTCGGCCGCGTCCGTCAGGCTGCCCACCGCCGCCGGGAACACCGCCTCCGTCTGCTGCCACATCTGCAACCGCCTCCTATCAGCGTCCCGGCTCGTACCTCACTCGGTCGGTGATTTAATAGGATCCACCACTCGAACATTCTACTTTTGAGGATGGTCCGAGCCAACTGAATTGCGAGCATCTTTGACTCCACTGGTGGTTCCAATTGTGTGGTAGAGTTAGGTGTTTTTGATTGAATTTCTTATGCAGCTAAACTACTACTGTACAAGACCGCTCACCTCGTTGGGCAGCTTGTTGTACAGGTGCAGGATCCAGTCGAGCGCGGCCACCTTGGTGTGCACGGAGGGGTGGTGCAGCATCTGTGTGAGCACGCCCACCGCGCCCGCCACGTTCAGCCGCGACGGGCCCTCCCCCTCCGCCTCCCCCCCGCCGTCAGGAGCGGGAGGCTGCTCCGTGACCAGCTTGGTAAGTTGCAGGTTGACCGTGGCCGCCGCCTCGCGGATACCTGTGTCTGGCTGCTAAGGAAACTGTGCGATAACATCATAACACGCGATTTGTTGTGTTCCGTAACACTGGTATTCAGGTGCCGCTGATCGATTTTAATTTTTTTATTTACGATTAAACCCGCGTTTGATTGACCTCTGTCTCATGTGGTGGTAAGTGACGACCAGGCCGAAGATGCGAGCACGTGGGCTTAGTAATACTGACTCTTCTATAAACACTGCCGAAACACATCAACGCCAAAGATATTTGACGACAGACTTTACTAAGAACGGTGTAGCTGTCTTTTAAGGTAGGTGCCAACATTTCTTTCTACCTCAATGACAAAAAGAACAGAGTAAATGTATTCTCTATTTATTATCTTTGCGCAAAAATGTAACTCGGGATGCTTTGATTGTAACCATAGAGGACCTATTATAACATTGTTTGCTGTAACATTCTTAAAACACGTCACGATTGCCCACAATTGACATAAGTAAACTAATAGCCCAAGTTGGGCCCCGATCTGCCCACAAGACGCCCCGTGTGCGCGGCCCGCCACTAGCGAGCGTGCAAGGCGTGCACTGCACGTGGGCGGCACGTCCAGGGGGCGGCAAATACAACGATCTTGTCATGTTTAAATCATACTCTTTTTTTAATTCATCAAATCAAAGTACCTGGTGATTATTATCCGTGTCGGATCCGCACTAAAATTTTGAGCTCGCTCCCGCCACAGCCCTCTATCTAATCCATCCCATTCGCAACAACATCAAAAATTAGGGGCGGCCTAATCGGTTTTGCACACGGGCGCTCAGGTGGCTAGCGGCGGGCCTGCGTGCGAGTCGCGGTTGTGGTCAGTGTAAGGATACTCCTGCGCGGGTCGTCGGTGTAGGCGAGCGCGGGCAGCGCGGCGGCCAGCACGCCAGACGCGTACGGCAACATGGCCGCGCCGCCCAGCTCCACGAACTGCTTCATCCACGTGATCGCCGTCAGCTGACACACACAATGTAAGGGTGAGGGTACCACGAGATGTGACCTGTGAACACGACATGTACCTGCATGAGCTCCTCGGCGGCCTGCGCGTGCGTGATGAGGATGTTGATCATGGCCTGCAGGTCGGCGCGCGCCGGCTCCCGTCTGATGCGGCGCAGGAACTCCTGCAGCTGCACGTCGCACCTGCGGCCGTAAGCACAACGAATGTACAGGTGAAGTATGGAGTATACTTCACCTCTACATTCGAACGTACGAGTACATATGTTTATCTACTCACATGCGGCGGATCTCGGGGTTGGGGTCGTCGAGCATCTTGAAGAGCCCGTCGAGCAGGTCGGGCAGGTGTGCCAGCAGCTCGACGGCGGGCACGGCGTCCAGCACGGCCAGCCACGACACCACGAATTGGCGCGCGGCCGCGCTGCGCGAGTACAGTCGCTCGCGGAGTAGCGGCACCAGCCGCGACACCTCCAGCTCCGCGCTCTCCGTCACGATGTCCTGCAACACACAGCGGACAGTATGTACCGGGGTCGGCAGCGAGGATGATACCTTGTCGTACACTGTGACGTACCTTGACGAGGCGGTCGAGCAGCTCGGCGGCCTGCTTCACCTGCGGCTCAGGGTCCGCCGCGAGGCGCGCCAGCGCGTCGAACAGCAGTGGGAAGTGGTCGAGCGCGGCGCCGCGCGCGATCTTGACCACGTTGAACAGCGCCTCGGCCGCCTGGTAGCGCACGCGCGACTCGCTCTCCCCGAAGCACGCCACGATGGGGTGCGTCAGCTCGGGCAGGTACGCCACGCAGCCCTGCACACACACCACCCACTTAGTAGTGTGGCTCAACCTACACTAGGGCTTCAGTTCCAAAATAAAATCCTGAAATCTCTGTTTGAATTTTGAATATAATGTTATCTGAAGGATTCAAAGGTTCCGTTTCAATATTAAGAATATTTTCATCACTACTCGTTCAGAGAGCTAAAGTCACCGATACTTACACTAATAGTTTAACTAAAACTGAAATCTTAAGTTGTAATTGTGATACTGTGAGAGGTGCTATTCCCTTCTAGTACACAGAAGCACAGAATAAATAATAAACAGAGGTTAGTCTGTTGTATTCCTTATGTGGGCTTATATGCATGCATATAGACAAAGGTGAATTTGGTCAAAAAGAATAGCCATGAGTATAGTGACAGTGAGTTTTAATCATCTTGTGGTGTGATTAATGGCCAGTGTGTTCTTCAGGTCACCTAGACCTTTGTCTTGGCCAAGATAAAAATAAAACTAATTCCTAAAATAATATACAACTCATTCCGGGAATTAGACTTTTGACACTGGACATTTCAGTAAACTCGTCATATGAACACACTCGACGTTTTGACACACCAGTCATTTTGAACTGGAATCTGCCAGATACTGCCTACAGACGTTTCTGACAACAAAACAGTTTTATTGCAGAACAAACTGCATAAACTCCTGTCTTATTTACTATATGGGTGTCTCCACAAGTCGACACAACAATAAGGTGATGCATGTGTTGTAGAGACCTTCCCGAGGCCGACTGCGACGGAGGAGAGTCCCATGAGCGCACCATTCTTCACGTTAGGGTTGGAGGAGGCCATCAGGTCGGTGCCCAGCACACGGATCAGGCGCTTGATCTGACTCGTGTTGCTCGCCTCGCTGAAGTCCTTCACCATCCTGACAACACATTGACAACATTCCAAAAATCATTATCAAAGAATCGGGTTAGGGTGTCGTTATGTAGTCCATTTTTTTTAAAAGATTCGGAGTTTTTTTGCCCCTTAATGACACTCTTGACCCTGTTCTTATTGAATTGGGAGAAGACTTAGGAAAGAGAAATTACTATAAAAAGTTAGCCTCACTTTTCAATTTCAACACCAGCAAACTTCCTTTTCTCGTATATTTTGTCGCATAGCCCGCGAACGCAGGCTATGCTGAGAGGTGCATAGTCTCTTTCAGACATTTTCTGAATTTATTTGCTCCTAATACATAGAAAATAGGAAATATTAAAAATTTTGCACAATACAAATACACCCAACAAAAAACTCCCAAAACACAAAAACGTCTAATATTGCCAACTCGAAATCTCAAATCAATCTGAATCAACCTTCACTTACTTCACGAAAAGATTAATATGATTTTTTTTTATTATTTCAATGAAAAAAGATTAATAAAGAATAAATGGAGAACATTATTAATTAGGCTTACATAATTAATTGTCTCGTTATTACTAATTTTCAAAATTCATCATACTATTCTAAAATCCGCTAAATATAACAAAAAATCTATTACGTTAGTAATACAGCAAAAGTCAAATTGACATTTCCAGATTATATTTTTTAATTTATTGAGGGCATTGGATAGCCCATCAGCCCAAACCAAAAATATTTACAAGAAAAAAAAGGTACTACCTACGACAATATTTTTTTTATTTTTATTAATTTTATAGTAATGTTTTAAAAAAATCATCCGTTATCTAGTTTTATGAAACGATGTGTATCGATATTAAAATAATTATTGTGCATTGAATGTATCCTATAAACAAGTTCTTAGGGCTTACTAAATAATTTTATAGTTTATGTACAATATTATATTCTATAAAACGATCATGTTTATCGCAATAAAAAGATAGGTAGTTAGTTAAAAAACTTACTTAATACTTACTCATACAGGTACTAATATAATGTATATAATATTTCATTTCTGTGCACTAACTATTATTAAACATAAAATGGAACTTAAATTCTAGTTATAGAACTACAAATATAATTATAAGTAATAAAATACAAGTCTGGATGCAAGATTTTGAAGAGAGACATTTTCGAGTTGCCAATAGTGCTGCGACATCAGCGACTGTCGTCAAATTCAGCGAATTTTATGGTTGTTTAGCGAAAAATAAATGTCACTAATAATATTTGGAGGTATTTAAGTAGTAAAATAGGTAGGAAGTTGCAAGCTCTCCTTGATACAAAACAATTTGCCTGACGTTTACGCTATCTAACCAAGAAGTGTTTATTTTAAATATTGCGGAATGAAATGGACGATGCAGAAGCGTGGCAGTCTCCCAGATAGCATTGAGCATGTGTCACATCAGCATTTTAGTGAAGAATTGAAGATATCAATTATTTAAGATTTCGACTTGTATCCATGGTTATGAACAATTAAAAAATATAAAAAACCTCGAACAAATACAAATGTCACGCGGCCTAGTATTTCGATTTGTGTTTTTATCTTGCGCGTTTATTTTGATTAAACTACGTCTCATTTTCGTAACAATAAAACCAATGTCATTAGATTCCAAATTGTGGTGTGGAATGATCGTTTTGCCGCGCTAGTAGGTATATAATTAGAGAACGTCGAAGATGCCCGTGACACTCGTGGACAGGTTGCCCTTGCCGAATCTCAAGGTTTATTCGGCGGGGAGCGTGGCGCTGCTGGCCGTGGCGGTGTACCACGCGATGAGCGCGACCGGCGCGCCGGGCTGGCGGGTCAACGCGACGCTGCGACACGACGCGGCGGCGGCAGGTGACGAGCTCGGCGCGGAGCTGGCCGCGGCGGCGCTGGACGCCGCCAACGGTACCAGGAACCTGACAGAGCAGCTCGCCGACGTCGTGACCTACATGATGCAGGAGCCGCTGTGCATGTGGGTGAGTACTGTACTGGGTGCACGTCAGCCACGCAACATGACGTAAGTGCTGAAATTGAAATGAAAACAACTTTGTTTTTGTTAGGTATGACTTGCCAGCTGGCGTGTTTGCATTGCACATTTTTTGTATGTTTCATTGCAAATGTGTTGTTGACATCCCCGGCTTGATTGATTTGGTGCCAATTTATAGCTTCAGTGCTTTGAGAAATCATGCAATGCCAAAGTATGTGTCAATCTTTTTTCAAACTCGAGGAGTTACGAGAGCATTGTTGAATGTGAACTTATGTTCCGATATTTTATGGTACGGCATTGTATAATCAGTAGGTATGTAGCATCAAATGAAATCACAATAAATATCATTTTTATCAATAGGACTAAAGAAACTGAATTTATGCAAATAAATTATTTATCTCAGATGACATAATCATTTTTTGAATTATGTAATATAAATGTATGTAATAATATTGATTAATAAGCAATAAACATATGTCTTGCTAGCTACAGTGTTGATTAGTCATGTAGTATTTGATAACATATATGTATATTACGAAATACTAACATATTGTGGAATTAAATGGTACTATATTTTTTTCATAAGAAACTCCATTACACAGATTATAGAACTACCAATGGCGCCCTCTTGAAAGGGTTTTCTAGTTTCTGGGCAGGGTGTACCTATTTTCGTTGATTCATGTCACGGTAACCTATCAACATATTACCATATGACTCTATCTGCTATTATTTTTGCCACAATGTAATACAATCCCCTCCAGCTAGAGCAATTGTTATCAATCATATCAATGTCACAGTTTATTATGCTATACTTTATTTTTAACAGTTGTTTAGGTACCAAAACAATGCTAAGAACATTGTAGTAGGTAATTAACTGTGAGATATGGATATGGAGCAAAAAATACTGCAGCCACAACTTTAATTTAATTATGAATTACCATGGTGCTAGTGCTTTAACTGTAATGACCATTTAATTTCGTGGTTAGTGATTGCTCTCTAGTAACTGTACAATCCGATTTATTTAATTCATGTTTAATGAAGTCTATCTCAATATCTTTACAGAGTCAATGTGGTTTGCTGTACCCATTTGAATACAATGCTTAATGCTTGTTTAATGGAAGTTAAGACATTCGTAAAATTCTGGTGGTTTCCAATGAGACCTTAAAACTTTCTTAATCATCTCGACACGCCTGCCGGAAGCTCTTCCCAGGAGAAAGTGACACTAATTACTAATAAATGTTCTTGTAAATATACAGTATACCCACATTTGCATACCAAGTTAGTTCCTTTGTCTCATTTGTCTCATACCAAAGTGAATTGTACCTATTTGTTTCTACGGAATATAAACTTGTTCATTACCTATACTTTTTATTTTTTTATCTTAAAAAATCTAAAAGGTATTGTTAGGTTACTTCCAATCGTGGGTTCGGTAATTTTTCAAAATTACCGAACACGGTGTGTAGTGTAGTAGCAGGTGGCATTGTCGGGTCGACTGCGGGTCGGGCGACACAGCACAGCGACAGGCCACCGCGTTGTACACAAATAACGCGAGCACTGCACGTCTCCCGAGTCCCACGCTCGCGTTGTCTAGCGCCAGTGACGTCAGTGTCGTCACATGGTCACGGCACGTCACGTCTCTTATCAAACATTCGCAATGGCTGGCAACTTAACGCCGTGACTTCTCGTACATAATGGCGATATTTTTCATAATATGGCACAGATTATGTAATAAGTAACGACTCGGTGTGTATTTGAACCACGCACTGGGGGTGTTTATGCACTGTCATCTCGAATTCTGATAAGACACGATGTATCCTGATTGAGGATAGGCGCGGAATATTTTTGTACCTCGGTCTTCGTATCCTAATCGTCAAGTTTCTGAGGTGGATCGAGGGGTTTTCCACTACACTCGCAATTTGGGTTCTGTTGCGATCACCTCACCTTGAACAGGCGTGAGATAAGCACGTGGCGTGACGTGGCGGGTCCTCGACCGCGCGGCGTTGTTTATGTACGCACGCTCTATGATAGTTACGTTAGATACGAGTGTTATTTATTACAGATTGATGGATTACATCACGTTTGGTACTTAATGTGACATTATTCATTATTATTTTAAAATAGGTTCATGCGTAGAGCATCCGGTGCTCCATGGTACCTACGCAACGTAGACCTCCATAACGATTTGGAACTCCCCACGATCGCTCAATACATGAAGTTAGTGTCTCGACACTTCTTCGAGCAAGCTCCCCACCACCCAAACCCTCTAGTAGTAAGCGCCGCCGCTTATTCCACTAACGGTTTACCGACATCCCGTCGACGACGTCGGCCTAGACACGTCCTAGACGACCCTGACGACGCCATCAGGATCTCCATCGCGGAAGCCACTCCCCCACCTGATAGTAGTTCACACACACCACCTACATACCGCCCTCAGTTCGGGGAAAAAAATAATATAATAATATCTGAATTTACAGAGTCTCTCTCTTCTGAGAGAGTCTCGCCGCGACTACATCGCCGCGGTAAATCCCCATTTGGAGTCTAGACCGTCTTCTTCTTCTTCTTATCTTATCCTAATACGTAACCTATATTGGACAGCAGACAGAAAACAGTAGTCGTCCGCGTGTGCCGCTAGGCAGGGAACATGTACATAATCAACGGTCGTACGTACAGTCGTCCAAAGAATATATATTAATATTCGTACTGCTCGCTCGCGCTGTGCGGGTTGGCGCTGCCTGTACACAGGTGCTGTTGTTTAAACCGTGATCAATTATTAGTCGTTGTCCAGACCGTGATCGACGCGTTTTACTGCCCGCTGGCGTTGTACATACTGTTCGTTGTCCAGACCGTGATCAACGCGTCGTACTGCTCTCTGGCGCTGTGTGCGCTGGCGCTACAGCGCGCCGTGTTCGGGCCTCTGCGCGTGGCGGAGGCGCAGCGCGTCAAGGACAAGCTCTGGAACTACGTGTTTTACAAGTTCATCTTCGTCTTCGGCGTGCTCAACGTGCAGTACATGGATGAGGTGATACATATGAGCGTTATTATATTATACTCGACTGAATTCAGTCCAAAAAAAAATAATTGTGTAAATGCGTCTAGTATTGTCAGTTTGCGATTTATAGCCTATAAAGTCAGTGAAAGGAAACTGACATTGCAGGCGTGTGGGTCGATTAGGGGGTCATAACCGAATTTTAAATTGTCCTGTATTGCGGGAGAGAGAGTCGTGTCCCGTGTTACCCCCAGCCCCCCTAGTTGCCTACTTTCTACACCGACTTTCTGCCAGATTTAATTCCATTGGTTTCCCATTGCTTTCCTCATTTCGTACACTTTATCTCAGTGTACAGGTTTCCTCAAGATGTTTTCCTTCTCCGTTAGAGCTGTCGGTAAATGTACGTAGGTAAACTGAGAAACTCATTGGTCGGTACACAGATTTTGTCTGGAATCGAACCCGGACCGGCGTCCTACACCGACGATGACGACAAATAGATGTACCTATTGCTTGCCAGCCATCACTCAAGTTACACGGGTCACTCCTCAGGTGCTGCTCTGGGTGGCCTGGTTCTCGCTGCTCGGCTTCCTGCACCTCTTTGGACAACTCTGCAAGGACCGCTACGAATATGTAAGAAATACCTTTCATCCTTACCGTCATTCTTAAACGTTGTCCTCTCTGGATGCTCTATTGAAAAAGGAGGATGGTAGAAGAAATGTAGAGGGCGAGCTTCAGTGGCACCCCTGATTTGCAAAGAGTTACATATCCTGGTCCTCATTTTACTAACTTACAATTATTTGTAATAAATCACAAATATAAAGTGACGTAATTCGGTCCGAAGATCAAGAAATTAAACCATTCCTGGTTTAACCATTCCTGCGTACGGAAAACTTTGAACGAAGTTTTATGTGTATTTTCTATTTGAGTATAGGATCGCAATAGATGTTTGATTGATTGACGTTGAATGTCTTAGTAGCGGCAGATCTCAATGTGAAGGATCCCCGCGGGTGGTATCACCCTCTTATCTATTTCTGCCGTGAAGCAGAGATACTTGCATTTCTGTGTTTCGGTTTGAAGGGTAAGAGAGCCAGCGTAATTTCCGGCACATGAGGCATTCCATCTTAGTCCTCAATGTTAGCAGCACATCAAAACCCCTCTTATATAAAGAAAGTCTATATTAATAAAGTGAGGTGAGATGTGTATGGGCGACGGTGACCACTCACCACCAGGTGGCCCGTTTGCTCGTCTGCTGGAGAGCAGACGAATAAGGAATTATTCAATAATTTAAAAAAAAAATCATTTCTAAATTACTGACTGATGACGAGTTGCGCACACGTTGGTCGACCTGATGTCAGTTACTTCGCTCGCTTCGCTTTCCCATTGCTTACAATGAAAATGAAAACCATTTATAATAAAAAACTTAACTCTGAATGATTGTCACACAATGGACATTATTCTCGCAATAATCTATTATCTATTTAATAGATAATAGATTCTATTAGAACAACGGATATTCTATTCAAATCCGGTCGCATTGGTTATCTTGTATTGTATTTGAGATATGCAGTATTATTTTGAATGAAGGTTTTACCGAGCCAACGTTCCGTTTCTGTTCTTCTTTCGTGTTGATGATCCGAACTAAGTTTTTCCCGACCAGAAGGCAGCCCCATCGATAGCTCTCTGGATGGCCTCGAAAAGGTCCTCCCGCGTGCAGGTGGTCGGACACACGGGACAACAGAGCGAGTGCTCCATGGTTTGAGGGGAGACACCACACTCACACTTTACTTGATCGCTGGAAAACCCCCAATTGTGAAGATTATCTCCGCAACAGCCAACCTGGGTTCGCAGGCGATTAAGCGTTTTCCAGGTTGGCCACGGGAGTTTGAAACCCGGTGGTAGGTCTTCTTTTGGCGGTATGAAACCTTTGGGCGGGTATTTCTCCCGCCACAGCTTGCATGTTACTTCTGGCGGGTTCTTTCCAGGGTCGATGGGAGAAACACTTCGCAGAAACCCGTTACGGCTTTTGAGACGAGATGGTTTGGCAGTGTGACTATGAAGTGGATTCCGATTCCGTTTCTGTAAAAACACTTTTTAATTTCCACTGATGCGGGTGCAACATTGTAAAGAGGTATTGTCTTCATTGTGTACCGCATTCGTTGCGGAAGTCCGCGCGGGCCGGCATTGTGTGTTAATGAAACCACTTGCCAATATCAAACCGGCTCAGCAGGTGGGCGAGTACTAAAATAAATTACCATTTATCAATTTGATGTTAATTTTTTGTCGCCCCAGAAACATTCAAACATTTATTTTTATATTCGTGGTAGTAAAAAGCGTAGGTACAGATGATTTTCAACTGCATCTCATTACGTCTCACAGCACTTGTTTAAAATAGATGCCAGTCTAATATTATCGGCTAGATTTAAAATAAGTATTTTGTAAAACTGAATCATGGCCACATATAGCCGCCGAGGTGTCCGCACGTGTCGGTAGTGTTAGTGTTTGCTGTTGATCAATCTATTTATTGATCTTCTAGATGCCTTTGACACTAAGGCTCAATTTACATTGCCGCGGAATGGAATGGAAGCGAATGTTCGCAACGTAATTATACATAGCATAATTAACTTTATGTCAATTGTGTAACATACAAACTAAATACGAGCCAAAAAAGAGGTCGCGCGTCTTCCGGGGAATCCTCGCGCATTCTCGAGAATTCCCCTAGCTACTTTTCTTTTTTCCGTTCCCGCGCAGCTGTCGTCGTCGCCGGCGAGGGCGCGCGGCGCGCACGCGCGGCTGTCGGCGCTGCTGGTCGTGATCGCGGCGGCGGCCGGCGCGCTGCTGGCCGCGGCCGCGCGGGCCGACCCGCCCGCCGGACACGACACGCTCGCCTTCATGGCCGCCGAGGTACTGTACAGTGGACCACACGTCGGGGTATACACCGCTGTACATATCCTAAAGACGTGTCTGGTTGCAGTGCGTGCTGGTGCTGCTGTCGGCGCTGCACGTGTGCGCGCGCTACGCGCTGCGGCTGCGCGACGCGGACGCGGCCGGCCCGCTCGCCTACTACACGCACCTCGTGTTCGACGTGAGTCCCGGTCACGCGAGCCCTCCTCGCCCCGGCCCTCGCCCCGACCCCCACTACACGTCACACGCCCCTCTCCCCGCAGGCGTGCTCGCTGGTGGTGGAGCTGGCGCACGTGGTGCACATGGTGGTGTTCAGCAAGCTGGTGGTGTCGATGCCGTCGCTGGTGCTGCTCATGCAGCTGCGGCACCTGCTGCACGAGCTGCAGGCGCGCGTGCGCCGCCACCGCCTCTACACCGCGCTCGCCGGGCACATGAGTCGCCAGTGAGTACACACTACACCACACCCTCTGTCACCTGTGTAGTCGCCGTGCGGTTGTAACGACTGCAATTTCGCAGCTGGCTTGCAGTCGGAATGCAGTCAGTCTGTGCACGCCCAACTGCAACTGCACGGCTGCGCGGCGCCCCGCAGCTCTGTGCCGCTCCGTGTCGGCGGCGGGCCAGACGCTCTCCTCGCGCAGTATACTATAAATATATGCGCGCAGTTCCGTTGAACTTTATTTATTTTTGATACTGTGATATATGCATAACTTTCAGACCTATATGAAAATATATTCTGACAAATAAAAGATTCATCATCAGCCTATCAACGTCCCCACTGTTGGGGCACAGGCCTCCCCTTGCACAGAGCTGATTAGTGGATGTCGTGAGCGTGTTTGTGTAGAAGAGAGTGAAAGGGGTGTGTACATTTGTATGTGTTTGTTCGAGTCTTTACTACTACTAGGGCCGATTATTATGAACATTAATGTCGCGGCATACTTTCCCTACGTGACCGGACACTCGGTGAGAGAAAATTAAAGAAATTCAGAAAAGAAATTAAGTATTTTTTTAAAATAAATGTACAGAAAGGCCAATTTATCTGTGAAGGTTCTTGACAGATGGTATACTACAGCTTGTGGTCTACTGTACGTGGCTGTAATGTTTATAAAAGACACGTAACTCAGCTACGAATGATCGCCAGCTATACAAATAATAATTTATATATTTTTATTATTATTTATTGTTTAATACATACAAAGTACACGGTAGTTACATACTGTATCCCATTAGGCAAAATCTTGAAAGGTTTATATGGTGTTCGCCATTATAGTCGTTTAAACTATTGTATAGTAGTTAAACTTTTGTATAGTAGTTAAACTATTGTATAGTAGTTAAACTATTGTATAGTAGTTAAACTATTGTATAGTAGTTAACTATTGTATAGTAGTTAAACTATTGTATAGTAGTTAAACTATTGTATAGTAGTTAAACTATTGTATAGTAGTTAAACTATTGTATAGTAGTTAAACTATTGTATAGTAGTTAAACTATTGTATAGTAGTTAACTATTGTATAGTAGTTAAACTATTGTATAGTAGTTAAACTATTGTATAGTAGTTAACTATTGTATATTAGTTAAACTATTGTATAGTAGTTAAACTATTGTATAGTAGTTAAACTATTGTATAGTAGTTAAACTATTGTATAGTAGTTAAACTATTGTATAGTAGTTAAACTATTGTATAGTAGTTAAACTATTGTATAGTAGTTAAACTATTGTATAGTAGTTAAACTATTGTATAGTAGTTAAACTATTGTATAGTAGTTAAACTATTGTATAGTAGATAAACTATTGTATAGTAGTTAAATCTATTGTATAGTAGTTAAACTATTGTAAAGGGTCTTTCAAATAGAGCGGGTCGATGTTAATAATTTGTGGCGGCCATTTTGTTTTGGCGACATCTGTCAAATCTGTTGTTTCTTATTCAGTCACTGATGCCAAATCACCATGGCAAGTTACACGGTTCAGCAGCATGTGCAAATGATAAAACTTTATTATCAAAATGAGTGTCCGTTAGTGCAAACGTTGCGCGCATTGCGCCCATTTTACGGGAGACGCGGTGGCCCATCAAAGTCTACTCTCCAACGATTGGTGACCAAATTTGAGACGACCGGTTCGGTAAACAACCAACCAACACCTTTACGTCAAAGGAACGCCAGATCGGCCGAGAACATCGCCGCTGTACGTGAGAGTGTTCAGGAGACTCCGAGACAGTCGATTTCTCGCCGTGCACAAGAACGCGGCCTTTCGCAGACTTCAACTTGGAGAATCTTGTGTAGGGACTTGGGCCTGCATCCGTACAAGATCCAACTGACCCAAGAGCTCAAAGTTAATGACCATAGACAACGCCGTATGTTCGCTGAATAGGCTTCGGAACGCTTGGAAGAGGACCCCGATTTTGGCCGAAAAATAATCTTTAGCGACGAGGCACATTTTTGGATGAATGGTTTTGTTAATAAGCAAAATTGCCGTATATGGGATGACCACAACCCACATGAGGTTCACCAGGTGGCAATGCATCCACAAAAAGTTACTGTTTGGTGCGGATTTTGGTCTGGCGGCGTCATTGGTCCGTACTTCTTCGAAAACGACGTTGGCGAGGCCATCACCGTCAACGGCGAGCGCTGCAGATCAATGATTAACAATTTCTTTTGGCTTGAATTGAACAATATGGACGTGGACGACATGTGGTTCCAGCAAGACGGCGCTACGTGCCACACAGCGAACGACACAATGGACATTCTGCATGAACGGTTTGAGGGTAGGGTTATCTCTCGCAGAGGTCACGTGAATTGGCCACCAAGATCGTGTGATTTGACTCCGCTAGACTATTTCTTGTGGGGTTTTCTGAAGTCGCAGGTCTATGCCAATAAGCCACAATCGACCGTTGCCCTGAAAGCCAACATAACACAGGCCATCGCTCAGATTCAGCCGGATCTATGCAGCAGAGTCATTGAAAATTGGACCTCTCGGATTCGTGCCACCATTCGAAGCCGCGGCGGACATTTGAACGATGTTATATTCATTCATAATGGCATAAAAGGGCCTTTCAAATAAAAAAAATATTTCGTTAATATCTCACACACATCTTGTTTTATTCAATTTTAACATCGACCCGTCCTTATTGAAAGACACTTTATATTTATAGTATTGAAACTATTGTATTGTCGTTAAACTATTGTATAGTCGTTAAACTATTACATCTCACAATACAACTAAAGTAACCTATAATATAAAGCTAATATCATGTTCTACATAATGTGCTTTTAAAGTTTTTGTTTTAATATGTAAAGGTTTTAAACAATCCGACTTAGCATCGTGGAGATCCCCTTATTTTTTGGTCATCATTAGGTCCTCAAGGTTTCAGATGTGGCAGTGGCGCCATGGTCCTGGACACTTGATCATGGTCCTCAAACTATAAATCCCAATGATCCAACTCGAGCCACCTGACTGTTACCGTTCCTGATATCCCATATGAGATACTGTTGAGATCTTGAAAAATTGAATAAAAAATATTCGTTTACAACATATTAATTAACATTTAACATTAAACTATAACCTCCACACTAGTCACGGCCTGTGTCGTGGAAATTACATACACACACTAACCACTTTACATTGTTATGTGTCAATTTAACATTACATTCCAGAATTAAAAGAAAAATTACAACTTAAATTTAAAAGATCATATGTATATGTATTATTTAAAAGATTATTAATTATAAATAAAAGAGTTTATATATCTAGGTATATTTATTTAATATATATTTATAATATTAAAGCTAATTATGTACATATATGCAATAATTAAAACAAATAAGTTACAGCTTTAATTACACAAACGTCCCCATCTTGGAACCCCTGATCCATTTTTTATAAGACATGTCTAAGAACACTCGACAGTACCTTACCCGCGTGTCGTTCCTCCGTTGCAGCTACCCGATGGCGAGCAAGGAGGAGGTGGACAAGAACCAGGACAACTGCGCCATCTGCTGGGAGCCCATGAAGGAGGCGCGCAAGCTGCCCTGCTCGCACCTCTTCCACAAGTAAACACTGCTCCACTATTTATGGTCACGTCCACTAAGTCATTTACGGGAGTCTCTTCCTACACAAGTTTGGTTAAACCGACGCATTTTGGTCCGACGATGTTGGATTTCAGACAGTGTGTCCAAGGGTACTTTGATACTTTATGCGAAGTTAGTGTACATGGGGATTCTTCAGTTTTAATTTGGACTGGATTCTGAAATAAACCATAAATTAAGAATTTCGATTGCTTGTCAAGCCAACTGCTGGAATCGTCAGAATTTATCATTTGATACTCTTTTTTTTAATGAATGGTAATGTGTAAAGAATATTAACCCCTCCTACTGGGCTAAAATGATTGTGGTATGTCGTTACAATTAAATTTTTATTTCTTACTTATTATTTTTAAAATAATATATATTAATATATCTTATCTTATGATAGGGGGCCGGGAATAACCCAGCGGCACTCCGACCCTTGAGGATCTTTTATGCCTACCCTATTTGACATACTGGTCATCCCAGTGTGCAGGTTTCCTCACGATGTTTTCCTTCACCGTTGAGCAGTCGGTAAATGTACGTAAGTCTTCCATAAATACGAAAAACTCATTGGTACATGGCACTCTCTTTATTTGTTTCGTTTTGTCTTGCAAATTGTTTTACAATAGTGCTTTTCTAGTAAGAATGGCGTTTCTTGCTCGAAGAACTTCGACAAGATGTGAATAACGTGTGGGACAGTGAAGTAAAGTCAAATAAGACGCTGCAGCCCGATCCGTACTTGGCTGGATTTTGAAGAGCCATACTGCATCCGGGACGCCTTCTTCTTTGATTCGGATGGTGTAGAAGTGTGGAAGATTCTCCCAGATAGTATTGAAATGTGTCACACCAGCATTTTAATGAAGACTTGAAAGAGTTGTTTACATCAGACATGGCTGTATGGGCTCAAATCCCATTGCCTTAAAAAACAACTGAACTGAACGTAGCTACAAGACAAGAACCAGTACAACTGCGCCATCTCTATGCTCACATCAATTAGCTATTCTTGTACCACCTCTGTATTATAAATGTTTAATAAGTCTAGTCGTATTCCAGTGATAGCAGTTTCACCTGTACGGTGTATCTCAGAGCATGTTTTAAACATTTCGGCTCGGCTTTAAGTGTGTCCAGCCGACTGTACTTTATAGTTCTTCTTCACGATCGGCCATGATGGACCACGATGGGCGACGCACGATCGTGTAGAGAGCATAATCGTGGGCTACAATCAGATAGCCGTCGGTTTTTCGTATGTACAGTGGAAGACATATCACCTATGGAACCCTATCGCAATAAGTTTTTGCTATGATTCCTTGACATTCGTAGGAATGTATCAAATGAGTTAAAGCGGCAAAGTACTAAAGAGTTGTCCACTGTACACACATTAACACTGTACACACATCAAAGTAATGCGTGCGATTGATCGCGTGTCCACACTCTCGCCCACCACGGTCGATCGCGAAGCGGACTCTCAGTGTCCAGTCTCCGCCCGCAGCTCATGTCTGTGCCAGTGGGTGCAGCAGGACGCGTCGTGCCCCACGTGCCGGCGCGCGCTGCACGCGGGCCCGCACGCGCCCGCCCTCGGGCCCGCGCCGGGCGTGCCGGGCCCCCGGGGCCCCCGCCGGCCGCAGGACGCGCCGCCGCCGCCGCTCGCCGCGCACCCCAACCACCTGTTCCACTTCGACGGTCAGTGCGCTCACTCTATTCATAGCACAAGAAAGCGGAGCGGGACGGGGCCAGCCCTCCGATGGCCGAGGGCCCACCCCGCCGCGTCGCCGCTGTAGCTGTCGCCTCCTCCGTTCGGGGTCCCGGATTACGAAGCAATAATCTTTGTAATTATAAGTATAAAATGGCAACATTAATAGAAATCCCCACACAACACAGCATCAATGTTTGCATTTTAGACTCGTTGGACAAGGGTTGTTGCTTCCTGAAATAGGGCCTAGAGTTGCGACTCCTCGCCGACTCGCCAACACGCGCGGCGGAGCGCGCAGGTAGATAACTCTCAGCATGGAGCCGCGCGCACCTAACAGCGCGGTGTCGGTCTGCCCGCCCGCGCGCGCATGCTCCAACGTGTTCATGACAGCATGGCACAGCGGATTCAAAATATCTGAACAAATCAAATGAACCTCGTGTGAGCCGCATCGAAAGCTAACCTATCATCTGTGTCGGATTTGTCTTCTAACTTAATTCACCAAGGGTCCGAGCTGCTGAACTGAACCCACAAGAGTCCAAAGCCCGACCAAACAGACGCAAAGTTATCTGCTGCCGCGATCACTAACATCGCGCCTGTAATTATCGAAAATCCGTTACGACCGAGTTACAATCTTCCATTGTTGTTGAATCTCTCGAAACATCATCCTTCTCGCGACCGACTCTGCATCTGCTATTTCTATACGACCTTCTTTCGACAACTTTCAACTCGCGAAAACTCCTCCCTCTGACGGAACTTTTTCTATAACGTCTCGATGACACACTCGACAAACTCGAAAAACGAACGACGTCACTTGCACGTCACCGTCCAACTGCCAACCCGGTAAGGTGGCGATGTGCCGCGCGGACACGGGAGGTCCGCGCGCGCGGCGCTAGATGCAGCGACGCGGCGTCGCGCGGCTGGTGATCGCGGCCGCGTGCTCGCTGCTCGGCCTGGCGCTGCTGCTGCTGGCCTTATGCCTGCTGCGTCTGCGCTGGCCCCACGCAGGTGCGCACGTGGCACATGGGTGGCTTTGTGCGAGGAAGCCGAGCGGTGAGCGAGGAAAAGTCCACCAATAGGATCGCCTCGTTAACACGTCACGGTTGAAATGGAGCGATCCTACTGGCAGATTTTGACAGAGAACCCTGTTTTCCTATTCGGGACGGGCGGAACGCTAACGACACCAAACTGTAACACTTTTCGCGCGTCTCTATCTCGGTCACTATTAAGCTGAGCTCGTTGCCATTGTTAATGGCGAGAGCAAGGTTGTTCGCTCATTCTGACATAAAATACCATACTGGGTCCATACCATACTGCTTCGGGGTTTTTTCCTCGCTCACCACCTCGCTTCCTCCCACGCTTTGGTGGAAAGGCAGCCGAAGATATGCATTAACTACGGATTGCACGAGGGTAAAACGTAATTTGATGAGGGACAGGTACCCCGTGTACATCGTGCAACCCGTAATCGTTTTGCGTGGTGGGTGTCATGGGTGACGCCTGCCCGTGCCCCGCGTGCCCACGTTCCCGTGCCGATCGACTGCGCGTGTTGCAGGCTCGCGCTACGTGTCGTGGCTGCCCAGCTTCAGCGTGGAAGTGACGCGCGTGCGCCCCGTGCTCCTCGCCGGCGCGCCTGCGCTCTCCGACGCCCGGCTGGACGCTATGGCCGCACAGGTACTACATGATTACATAGTTGGCTGGAAGAGATCACAATGGGATAAGCTCGATGTCTTAATGTTTCTAATTTTCGTGTAATTTATATTAGTACGTACAATAAAGAGATTACAAACAAACGTGTAAAGATACAGAACTCCGCTCGGTACAGGCGGGCTCTGCCTACAAGCGATGTCAGACTGAACCAGGCGCACTGAGTCGGTTGGGGCGCGATTGAGTTTGACCTTTATTTCTGTGAAGATACGAGTACACTGTCTACACGAGGGCAATGGTCTTTCAGATGTTGGATTTTTATTGACTACTGAACCCGCATTTGAGCTCGATCTCGCCTGATGGTAAGCGACGATGAGGTCGACGATGGAGCATGCGGGTCCAGTAAATGACTATTCACTCTGGCCTTGAAGATCCCAAGGTTGTAGGTTTCGGGAAATACAGACGCCGGCAGGCTGTTCTATTCCTTAGCCGTTCGCATAATGAACGAAGAAGCAAATCGCTTCGTACGAGCAGATGGAATATCAACGACATAAGGATGGAACCCCTCCCCGCGCCTGGTAGTCCGAAGGCGGAATGGAGATGCTGGAATTAGGTCGTGCAATTCCGATGCGCACTCTCCGAAATGTATCCTATTAAATACCGATAGACAGGCAACCTTGCGCCGATGTTCCAGATGTTGTTGTGTTGTTGGTCTTAGTGGTACCCGGCAGTAGTCTCGCACCGGTGCCGCCGCCACCAGCCCCTCGGGTGCAGTTAGCGAAGCGATTTTAATTCCTGTTGTTATTGCATTATATTGATTGATATTGATTGAAGTGGATGCCTTGCCGTCGGAGCCGCAGTCTTCAAGTTTTGAAGGCGCTATATCGGATTCTTGATATAGCGTTAGGGAAGCGTAACGACGACGGTAACAATCAGTTGTAATTTAACACTGAAGCACACAACAGATAAAAAGTGTAATGTAAACTATAAACCGAACTATAGACAATAACAAAACTATAACTATAGACAGAACACATATCTCTGGCGTGTGAGTGATAACTTTAATAAATGAAGTTAGGTCCTGGACCTGTTCAATACCGGTAGTGTGGCGGTCAGACGTCTACGCAGTCAAATGTTTTTTTATTATTTCATAATGTGTGTGTGTGTGTGTGTGTGTGTGTGTGTGTGTGTGTGTGTGTGTGTGTGTGCCTATTTGCGTAATTTTTTTTTAATGCAAGTTATTTCTTTTAGTGAAGACCTACCTATAATTGGCAGTTTGTTGTTAGTTTGGTATACATATTGTCTAATGTGCTGTTGGTTTTACAATAAAATAAAATTAAATTATAAAAAGTGTAATGTAACCCCCCCGAGCGCAGGTGCAGCAGCTGTTCCCGCACTACTCGCTGGCGCAGCTGGCGGCCGACCTGTCGCGCACGCGCTCTCCCGACCTCACCGTCGACAACATCCTCGAGGGCCGCCTGCCCGCCCCCGCGCCCGCGCCCGCTCCGCTACCCTCGCTCTCACACGCACTGCCCGCGCCCGCGCCCGCGCCCGCGCGCACTGGTGAGTCTCACGTCGATAGTACACCCCCTCACTGTCGGACACACCATAAATCTGCGATATCAGTGATACCGTGATCCACCCTACGATTGTATCTGTACTGAGGACATTTGACCCCCGACTAGGGAAAGAGAGTTATAAGTTTGACACATCAACAACCGATGCTCCGGTTTGGACTCGTTCTTTTATTTAACAGTATTTTTTGTCGAGTGTTCTTAGCCATGTCTGATATTGCATCAGTGGTTTCCGAGATCTTGGAGAGTCTTTGTTGTCAGACGGGATCTCTAGAAATAGCTAGGTGGTTCGAATATAAGCTCAAATGTTTAGGACCATGAAGCCTTTTCTCACGTCTAGAACCTTGAGGACCTGATCATGACCAGGAATAAGTCGGGGGTTTCTTTTACTATAACAATAAGTTTTGCTTCGTGTGCCATTAGAACAGTCAGCAAACGTGCTACCGGGCGTACTTCCGCCTGACCACCTTATGGTTCAATATTGCCTGCAGCGACCGACATGCCGCTCTCACTCGAGATGTGCTCATTAACCAATAGCGCGTGTGTACCTCGCGGCATATAACTTGACCTAAAGTGACGGATACGCAGTAACAAATTTTGACGTACATTTGACGATGTACCTGCGGGGAACGACCGCCATTTTAGGTCACGTTATATGCCGCGAATAATACATCACGAGTAGACGGCGTTCATCGAACCCGTGCGAACTGTAATTCTTCTGAAAGCCAATAAAACTGTGTGACACGGTCCCGCGGCCGCCCGCAGACGCGTCGTCCGCGACGGACGATATAAGCGCGCCCGAGACGATGGTGCTCCTGACGGCGGCCGACGCCCCCCCGCAGACGCCCGCGCGGGACGCCGCCACCTCCACGGAGGAGCGCCTCGCGCCGCCTCCGCCGCCCTCGCCCCTCGCACACCCCGCGCCGCTACACCCCCTCGCTGATGATCTCAGGTGAGCATGAGCTTGGTCTACTTAGAAAGATTACGTCATGAACTAACAGCTAGATAGATGCTGTCTTTATGTCCTGAACAGTAGCCCAGGTTAGAAGAGCCAGTCTTTACAGCATCAGCAGCACTACGGCCTACACTCACCGGTGTCGGTAGAGTAGAAACGGTGCGTGATATATTTTTTTAATTAAAAGTAAACAAAAAGTTTTTCTTATCCTAATTATGCCAAACTGCATTACACATAGATTTTTAAATTCTCTAATAATCCGATTTCTGTGGCATTAGTTTGTCGGCATTTTGCCAAATCTACGTACTTGAAAAATTCAGAATGCCATATTGTAGGCATTCTGGCTTTCCAAATGGGTAGTTTCAGTTCCGTTCCAAAATCCTTCCTTGTACCGCGGGACAGCCCGAAGACAAGTAGAGTACACTAGAAGATATTAATCAGTCCCAAACATGCATCGCAGTAGTATTACTGATGGATTGCAGCCCCTCCGCGGCGACGCAGTCGAGCTCGTGGTTCTCGAAGCAGGCGCCGGAGCGCGAGGGCCTGCTGCAGCGCCGCAAGCAGCTGCTGATCGCCAGCGCCCGCCGCAAGTACCTCGAGAAGGTGGCGGCCCGCGGCGCCGGCGCGCGCAGCTGAGCCCGCTACACGCGCCCGCGCCCGCTACACGCTCCGCTCCACGCCGCGCCCCGTACACGTGCTCTGGCACGGAGCGCCCCGCCTCTCCTTATTCATCACCCACTAGTGAAGCTTATTACACCTGACTGGACGCTGTATGTCGACTGTTCAGTCAATAGCATTCAGTTCGGGCAATATGCGATTTGCAGCATATAAACAGAGCCTGTCTAAATCGTCGACTAAATCATATATACTGAATCCAGTCTGGTGTAATAAGCCATATACTTAGGCTCAATTTACATTGCCGCGGAATGGAATGGAAGCGAATTTTCGCAACGTAATTGTACATAGCATAATAAACTTTATGTCAATTGTGTAACATACAAACTAAATACGAGCCAAAAAAGAGGTTTATTGTTTATTGTTGAGGTCGCGCGTCTTCCTAGCTACTTTTCTTTTTTGGCTCGTATTTAGTTTGTATATGACATAAAGTTCATTATGCTATGTACAATTACGTTGCGAAAATTCGCTTCCATTCTTTTTTTTTTATTAAATAAGGAGAGCAGACGAGCCAACGGGTCACCTGATGGTAAGTGGTCACCGTCGCCCATAGACATCTCACCTCACTGTATTAATATTAGAGGGTTTTTGATGCGCTGCTAACCTTGAGGACTAAGATGGAGTGCCTCATGTGCCGGAAATTACGCTGGCTCTCTTACCCTTCAAACCGAAACACAGAAATGCAAGCATTTCTGCTTCACGGCAGAAATAGATAAGAGGGTGGTACCACCCCAGGCGATCCTTCACTTTAGGATCTACCACTACGATCCGCGGCAATGTAAATTGAGCCTTAATGAGTCAAATCATCAGTCGCCTGGCGGCATGTCCTGTCAGTCTACATCTATGCGACTTCTCGGGACTGCCATCTGCTCGCTAAATAACAAGTTTTTGTAAAGAATCTGAGCGTAAAATATTAAGTTTCAGTTACGAGATCCCGCATCTAGAGTGTTCCGTAACAACTCTATGTACACCCTACACAATATATGTCACATAATTACCGTAATAATGAAACGTATCTTGCCAGTCAGTGTGAAATCGATAGTTTCAGAAAAATGGTGAAATGAAGAACCTAACTTCGTCTACAGCACCATAATGTCTGCACACTGAAAGCTATTTATTGATTCTAATGCGACTATGTAATAATAAGCCATGTAATCTGGATTTATAAAGCATAATAGTAACTGACATAATAATCAAAAGGAAAAGTTTCTATAGCACGGATGACCCCCATCAATGTCGGCATAATTACAATCAGTTTATCTCTAGGAATACGGACCGATCACCTGTCTACGATCGGGAAACGCGTCCGTGCTGAGGCCCGAGGATATAATATTCACAATTACAGTTGTTATAAAAATGATGATGTTGTGACTTTTAATATGTATTTTTAACAATTTTGTTTTATCACCCGATGACGTAACGCAACATATGGATAATAAGAGAGAATATTGTGATTAAGTAGCTTGTAAGGCTGTGTTAATTATTTTGACGCAATTTATAGTGAGATTGCAAAACGTGAATCAAACAAGGGACTAGAACTGAGGTTTATGTTTTCGACTCGAAGGCCTTTGTCTTGACAGAAAGATGTCTCTTTTGTAAATAACCAACCGCCGTTTCCAGTGAAAACGATAAAAAAATTAATATTTCAGAAACAAGCCGGAAATTTAAAGTAACAAATGTTTAACGTTTGTTGTCTGTCGTGTTGTTGCTAACATTGCAGAATCAAAACGGTGTGGAATACGGCTTCAGGGGGTAGATGTTCAGCAGTTGTATATAATAAATTATATTAATGTTACAAAAAGGGCCTTAGTAGTTGTTACTTTGTTAGCACAGCAAACAGTTTATTTTTCTAATATGTCTGAGAATGTATTTTTCTATTTATTAAAATAAAAAATGTAAAAAAATAATTAATTCATGATTATAGTAGCCATCCATCATCAGTAATATCTTGGGAGTAAATGTTGGTGCATTGGTCCTGTTGGTGGTATAACCATAACTGACCGAAATTTATTTCATAGCAATTCCTTTCATATTGTTAGTTCAAAGAAACTGATCAGCCTCCCAGCAGTAGCAACGCACCGACTGTCCCGGGATCACGTGTAAGAGTAACCATTTAGCAATACGTATGTAGTATGATTTTCGTGTTTTGCTCTTTCTAATATTTATAAATGCCTAATTTTATATTTGAATTAAAAATACTGTTAAATAATATTTTATATTTACTTTTGAACAGTACTTACCTATTGTGAAATAACAAGTGTAATCTGTAATGATGCCAACCGGCAAGCCTGGATTTATGGGATTTTATTTATTATAAAATAGTACTTAGTTCATTTCTAAGATTTTCTTATTTCAAGTGTTTAAGTTTTCCACCAGGAGTATTGTTGATACTGCAATTATATTATTTTAAATTAATTCATGGCTAGTCAAAATAAAGTATACAAAATGATGAAGCCTTCTATTCATTACTCTTCCTAACAGGATCTCTATATTCGGTAATTACAATCAAATAAGAAATCAGCTTTTAATTTGCCTGTTTATTTCTTAACATATAAGATAAAGTGGAATATGTTTAGCCTATGAAGTTGACCACCACAAGGTGCAGCACAAGATGTGCGAATATGAAATCTGCGAAGCCGCGCTCTGCGCTCAGCCCCTGGAACTCATTCTTGTTGTCGGGGTTCACTTGCAACCGCAGGCACACTGTGGAAGGAGCAGAGCACACTCAGTATTGACACCTTTACCCATGGTGCAGTATTGATGTTCAACTTAGGTGTAATGGGTAATTTGGCTACGCGTCTTAAACAACTTTACTATCATCATTTTAAAACTGAAAGAAGGGTTATGTAGGTATGCATGGACTGAGTATTGTAAAGTATAAAAGTCTTGTCTCGTTGAACAATATCGTGGCGACTCACCTCCGAGCACGAACGAGCTGACGGTGGAGATGAAGCCGCTGAGGAAGGAGTTGAAGGGAAACGTGCCGACGAGGCAGCAGTACGCGAATTGTATCACCGCGGTCAGGAACACGTACAACAAATAGGCGTCTATGATCTTCAGTTTTCTGGGAGTTTTAGTAACGTATTCTTGATATAATTTCGGGATAACAGACATTAAAGAGGTCATTTTCGTACCTATTATTTTTCCGGCTTTTCTTTTTCACAAACAACACGTCACCTTTCAGTTTACATTGACAGTAGACATATACTCTAATCTGTGATTGACAGCTTGACAGAGAGAGGGATTCTCGTTTTTTTTTAAATTTAGTTTTACTACTCTGGGTTCCAGCCGTTTTGACCCAGGCAATTCTCAAAAATTGGTGTACAGTTGACCTGACTTTCCAGTACGTTAAAATAAACCTTAAACATAACAAATTATTAACCATTCCACTTTACGGCGTTTCACGAAAAATGACATTTACAAATTAACAGTTTAAGCCAATAATATCGAATAAATTGTACAAAATCTCAATTCCACATTATTTCAACAACTACTAGAATAATAAATAATTATTTACTATAAATTTTGTATTTTACGTAAAATATATTTGCACCATAAAAGAAACGATTGATATGTGTAAGAAAGATGGTGTTCTACAAATACTCGGACAAATACTCCTAATAATGTTGACAACTGTGAGTCAACTCAATCAAATGTTGCCATAATATAATAATAAATTCAGACTGAAGAAAAAACCTTTTTTTTTCGTACTGACAATTGCTGTTGGTCCTAATGACCTTTACAGCTTCACCGGGGTTTTTGGGGCGAGCGCTGAGTGCGCTCCAGCCTGGAGGAGGACTTAAAAACTACTATAAGATAAGATGTAGAAAAAACCTTCGTGATGGTTGGGATTTATTTTAACCAAATTATAAGTCCTATTGTCGGTAACCCTGACTATTAGGTTGTCAAATACCCAGAGCCGTAAAACTAAATAATAATAATAAAAATAAGGTTGTCAAATGAACGATTGTGCTTGTCATTCGTTTTCGTTTCTAATTTATTAAAACGAGTCGAAATCGTCAAATAAAATGATGGGCCTAGCTGAAAACTTTCCTGAATATGCGGTTCCTGGCGCTAAACAAGTTCGCTTCGAACCCTATGCCGACAACGGCGGAAGCGTGGTGGCCATCGCCGGCGAAGACTACGCAGTGATCGGAGCTGACAGCCGCCTGAGCACCGGCTTCTCCATCTACACGCGGGAGCAGAGGAAGCTGTTCAAGCTGTCGGAGCGTACGGTGCTGGGCGCGACGGGCTGCTGGTGCGACACTCTGACGCTCACGCGGCTGCTGCAGGCACGCATGCAGATGTACGGCCACGAGCACAACAAGGCCATGTCGACGCCAGCCGTCGCGCAGATGCTGTCCACCATGCTGTACTACAAGCGCTTCTTCCCGTATTACGTGTCCAACGTGCTGGCGGGGCTGGACGCCGAGGGCAAGGGCTGCGTGTACAGCTACGACCCCATCGGACACTGCGAGCGCTCCAGCTACCGTGCCGGCGGCTCTGCGGGCGCGTTGCTGCAGCCGCTACTCGACAACCAGATCGGGCTCAAGAACATGCAGAATGCGACAGAAGCCCCTCTATCCAGGGATAAGGCCCTCGCCCTCTTGAAAGATGTATTTATAAGTGCAGCCGAGCGAGACATCTATACCGGTGATTCTATCTACATTTTGATTATCACAGCCGGCGGCATCCAAGAAGAGAAGTTCGAACTCCGTAAAGATTAGTTTATAGTGTACTGAAGAAAATACATATTTTTAAGAAAAGTATTTTTGTTTATTAATTATCCATATTACATCATAATAAAAACAATTTGCTATTCACTCTCATTACTATTAATTTATATTAATAATAGACAACAGAAACAAGTATTCCAATTTATTATTAAAAATGATGGTAACTACAAATATTACATTACAACTTTATACATTATATTTGTTCAAATTATTTACAGTTTCCAATTCAATAAAACTCACATGGTATAACATTCGATACACTTTATTTATTGTACTTCGGCATAACAAATATATTCTGGGGAAAGATTTTGTCAAACATTTCACTCACTACATCTTGGCTAACACTTTCACCGATCACTGTGGCTTTTAACCTTGGTGGTGTGGTATTGCCAGCGACGAGAGGGTGGATATTATAACAAAGTTCCACTTTATCATTGGGAGGGATTGTCACCGACAGCTTCTTGTATCCCGAGAACATATAAGCATCAGTTCCTTCCACAGTGATGTTCAACCTGATTGGTGTGCTCGACTTTCCAATCAATGTGCACTTCAGTGGAACTGAGGTGAGCAGCTCCACTACCTCTGGATAATTGACTTGTATTGCTATTGGACACTCTTCTATTGGCAGTCCAGACAATGCTGTGGTGCTCATCACACAGTGCCCATCTGTGTTGCTTTTCCGCCTCCAAGTGATGTTGTATAGACCAACTCGAGTGGGGGGATCCTTAGGTTTGTATTTGGCCTGAACACATACAGCATCTGAGGCTATATTCTTTTCTGCCACTTCTATATTAGCAATACAGGATAGGACTTTACCATCATCTCCATTTCTAAAGAAATCCACCACCTCTAGTTCTGTGTCTAGTATCAGGAGCTCCCAAGGGCTAAGAATTTTTATCTGAGGCATCACAATAAAGGGGTCATCTATAAAGCACTTCGATATGGGCTTAAAATTCATTGCCACAAAATTTGTAGACACTTCGAAAGGTTTTATTACTGTAATTTTAGTTACAAAGTCTTTTTCACACTCTAACTTGGATATTTCTGGGAGATCGATGAAGTAGGACACCCTGATCTGGACAGTAGTAGTTGCTGTTCTATTAGTTTTTAAATAAAACGTGTTTGAGAAGCTTGATGACTTGCTAATACTCCCTGCAAGTACTGTTATAGGCTGGCCCTGAGGCTCTCCCTCTTTAGAGCTGAGTTCTGTGACTGTTTCTGGATTTGGGTTGTCTGGGGAGCTCAACAGAGACAAGGCGATTTTCACCTGATACACAGAACTTTCTTCATTGTTTGTTATAGTGAACGTTGTTGGGAACCATTCTCCTTGAAGAGCAGGGCTTGAGTTTGTGACAGCTGTAGATAATCTGCATTCTCTAGCTGTTATAGATGCTGTAGTAGAATGCACTATACAATCAAATTCATAGTCTGCTTTTGGGCTCAATATGAAATGTAGCAACTCTGGATGGATAGTAGGGTCTAAAGTCTTATTCTCATCCATTTTGAAATTTAAAACAATCTTTCTTTTTTTATCAGAGTCGAGCACAAATGAAACACTTTTGATATGCAAATCAGATCCATTATCTTGTGGGTTGGATCTAAATTGGCACAGGAATTTTCTTACTTTTCCACCCTCCAAATGAATTGATGTTTTGGATTCATCCATTACTGGAATTTCGATGGTTTCAGTACGACTAGTTACTGTCATAAAGGCTCTTCTCACTTCAAGCATTGTGGCAAAAGTCAACCTCACATACAGTTCCACTTCTATTGTCTCATCCATTCTGTATTTCAACTGCTTGACCTTAGGTTTCACTTCCAAAAAACTAGAAATGTTGGCCATGTCCACAGCAACTGTGAGTGGTTCCTTTTCAATAGCCTGCTGCCACAGCTCCAGGGTTTTGCTCTGCGAAGACATTGGCAAGTCTGGTTCTGGGGAAGGAATATTGAAATTCAACACTGATACAATGTTTTTGAATATTCTGTCCTTGTCATTGCTTGGCACCTGTATGTGTTTGGATAGTGCCTCTATTGAGAGCTGCAGGTAGTCTTGTATTTTGGCTGATAGGTAGGCACACTGAAGAGCACGATTTAAGACATGTGAAGCCAAGTACCACCACTTTTCTCTTCTGTAATCCCAGAGCATGTGAGTCAATAAGGTGAGGGCTTTCCCATAATCAGCACAGTAGTAGTACTCGTTGGCCATCTCCACCACGAGCTGCTTCCTCATGCGAGGAGAGTGGAATGTTTTGAACTGGGAAATAGCACAGCTAAGGAAGCTGATGATCATAGTAGAATGATTAAAAGTCCTTTCATTGTACTGAAGTGCTAGAACAGCCGCCTGCTCCTTCTGTGGGTCATGGGGGTCGGCACTAAGCCGCCCGGGACGCCACGGCCGTTGACCATAGAACTCCACAATACCCTCCAGAGGATCTGGAGCTGGAGGGTACTGCAGAGCTTCACTGCAGACTGACCTCATCGCCTGTCGCCTTTTCACTATAAACTGAGCAGCATGCTGGTAGTAGAAACCAGGATGTTGCGATTGTATAGCTGGAAGCCCCGCACGGATCGCTTCATCAAACAATTCTCCAAAGGAGCTGTACTGCCTCGCAATCCAGGCATAATGCTCGAACATCAACTCAGTGGGTCCAATCCTATTCTTGTATCTCTCAATGTGTAATTTGAGTTGTGCAATAGCATCCCTCGGCAGATTCAGTGCAAACAGCAGCTTGCAGAGCTTATAGTTGATGTATCCGGCCACAGTCCTGACCTCGTGCATGTTGGTGTCTACAGCGCGGGCCTCCAACAAGTTGTTGTATGCATGCAGGTAGTGCTTGTGCGCTGTGCTGTGATCCTGCTTCAGCTCGTTGAGGTAACCCAGCTTGAACTGGTGGCGCACGAATAGGTACTGGTGTGTGGTCTTGTTTAGGTGCTCCCTGTGCTGCTTGACATTTTTAGTCTCGTGGTGATAGTAGTTCTGCGCGATGTCGTAGAAAGCGTTTTCTAAGCGAATTATGTAGCCCATAAGATGATCGCTATGAGGAAGAACAAACAATGCCTTGGACTGTATCTCGCAGGCGGAGCACAGCGCCTGTGCGCGCTCCGCGCCCAGCAGGTACTCCGAGGGCGGCGGCGCCAGTCCGCTCTGCACCACTACTACGGCCACGCGCGTGGCGTGCCCCTCTACGGCGGCGCGGATGGACTGCACTCTCGAAGCGCATTCTATAATTTTCTCATTCCACTGCGGATCGTTCCACTCCATGTCGTAATATATAACCACGACTGCGGGGATGAGGTTGACCCGTTTCGGAATCCAATTTTTCTTGAGAATACCTTTCGGTATGTACCACTCGTACGAGTTTCTCTTGGGCTTAATGACGGGGAACTCGAACGTATTGTTGAGCAGTTTGAAGCGCACGGGCGCACGATCCGCCCGTCGGTTGTTGGAGAACGCGTCCCATATCGCCTTGTGCACGGCATTGTTCACGGTGTCGAGCCCCGACAAGCCCACCAGAGCCAGCGGTTTCAGAATAATCTCAGGCGGAAACTCTGTGTTATCGCTCGGTTGCGTCGCCATACTCACAGCAGTATCGCTCGAACGACTGCTGCGACGCTACACACGGATTCTGACACTATTTCATATTATTACAACACAGTTCTTACAGCACAAGACATACAATTTTCTGTCTTTGTAATTGCCATTTAATCTCCGCCACCCCCATAATTTCTCATCACTTTTTACGGCACGTCTTTTTTTTTCGCACCATACTACCACAAGAGAGCGTTCCATAACCAGTTGACATATTCACAATTATGCATGATCCATTACCACGTTAACAGCTGAAAATTTATCAAACTTTTATTTAAAACAAGCAATGGAAAATGTACAGCTGTCTACGTGAATAATTTCAACTGGTTTTGGAACGCACTCTTGTTTGACATGATGACATTGATGACAGTGAAATAAAACGTTCCCATCAACGTTTTTTTAAATAATTTTTTAGTGATCTAACAAAACACACCAAAGATAAGTTAAATTATTGTAAACAAATTTGAAACACATGCGTATTTGAGATATATGAACCATGGAATTATAACTTTTAATGACAAAATTAACTACAAATGTATGAATTAGACCGTTTTGTCGCATTGCGTATATTTCTAATTTTCCGGGTTTTCGTTCAATAATATTATTTTATTTACCGGTAGATACCGGTTTTTTAAAATAATTGCTAAACGAAATATAATACTATATTTAGGGTAGATACCGGTTTTTTAATTAATTTCTAAACGAAATTCAAAATGTCAGTCAAAAGAGAAATTTTTATTGGACTGAATTAGAGAACATCTTGAGAACATAAATTCCATTGATTATCTCTCTAATTTAAAAACTTGGAGAACAGAATACACCAAGACACCGAGGGTTATAATTCCCTGTACCTACATGGTAGGTACATAAACTTCCATGGAGAGACAACACAACACACGGACCATTGTTGAATGTGACAGTGCAGTCAATCAATCAATCAATAAGAAGATATTAATAGGTTAGTGAGATAGAACAGAAAATAAAATACAACAATTTATTGTAAATGAAAGAGTTTCTTGCGTAAATTTAAAAGAAACACATCTACCATGACCTCTCAGGCGTTAGCTTCACTCACCGCGACCTACACCGACTCCGAGGGTGAGGAGTCCATAGAAGATGAGCAGCAAACTCCCGAAAAAGAGAAACCTAAAGTTTCACATTCAGCTCCCCCTAGTCCGAAAGCCTCGGAAGACAACAGCAAGCCCGCCTCGGCGCCCGTAACGCCTAAAAGACGATTGGTCTCGTACGTGGACGATACTATAGTGTCGGACGAGGAGCAGCAGTCGCCGCGCGGCTCGCACCAGGACGACATGCGGCGCCTGTCCATGGACACGGACACGGATGAGGCGGCGCCTCGCTCGGAGCCCGACGAGGCGTTGGACGGCGCACTCCCGCCCGAGCCGGCCGGCCGGTGCCCGCGCGAGCTGCAGGACACCATCGCTAAGTTCTACAGCCGCATGATCAGTGAGGGGCTCGACATGAACCGCATCATTCAGGACAAGAAGAACTTCCGGAACCCCAGCATCTATGAGAAACTCATACAGTTCTGTGACATAAACGAGTTGGACACCAACTACCCACCTGAGATCTACGACCCCCTCAGGTGGGGCAAGGAGTCCTACTACGATGAGCTAGCTCGAGTGCAGAAGGTGGAAATGGACAGAAGAGAAAAGGAGAAAAAGGAGAAGTTGGCCAAAATTGACTTTATCAGTGGAGTGGTGAAGAAGTCTGAGAGTGATGAGGAGAAGAAGAGGAAATCGAAATGGGACCAGGCGGCACCCAATGTGGGTCCCAAGCCCACTGTGAAGCAGCCGGGCCTGCTGCAGCAGCCCCTCACCAGCAGCGCCACAGGCACCAAGGGCACTGTCATCTCAGCATTCGGATCGTTACCCAAAAAACCCAAAATTTGACCCAACAAAATCCATAAACTGTGATTTTAATTAGATATAAATTGTGCTGTGGTGTACATAGGATTCAATACATATTTGCTGTATGTAATGGCTGTAAATTAACCAGACCTCAAAATAAAAATAGATTTCTGTACCTGATCTAGATTTTGTTTTTTAGGCTGCACATCATAATTCATATTATACAGAATGGAACAGCTGTGACAGGAGCTTATTTCATCAGCATCACTGATATTCAAAATGATTCAACGATGTTACTATTCTACATCACCTAATACAAAAGGTGGTAAATTTGCAACACATTCGACAAAAGTTCTATGATTCTGTCCACATCACTTAGGATAGGAACAGATGGCGAGATATTGTTAAACAAAAAGTGATGACTGGAAAAATCACAATCCTTATCGTTTAGAAACACGACTTGAGAAGGAGAACCAATTGGTTCTCCTTCTCAAGTCGTAACTAATTAGTTAACAAGTAGGTATCTGAAGATAAGTGTTTGTTCATACTAATTTTAAATAAAGGAATCGAGGAATTTCGTAGTCCATGTACCTGATGCATAAACTACCTCTAAGCTAGCTTATTCCTGCTGTCACTACAGGTTATCTAGAACAAAAGGTGGTATGTTCAAAGACGGTTTGTGCCATGAAGATACCTACTTATTTATTGCCAAAATAAAGTGGCATAAGGCGCTGAGACATGCATATAGCACTATCGTAGTACAATACCTACTACAGGCAGGCTATATTTGTAGAATACTAATATTCTTATGCCACAGCCTAAGAATCTCAGAATAACTAACAGTAGAAACCTACTACGTATCAGAGTAAGAAGGCTACCCTATTTTACATTTAGTCCAGTAGAGTGGCGTTTGCTGCCACTCTACCAAGTGTAAACGATTTACTATGAAATCGATTTTGAATCGGAAGAAATCGTAAAAATAAAACATCACTACTTTACATGAGTGTTGTGTGGGTGGAGGGGGAAGGCTAAAAATTAAAAGAATAAAAACAAATCTTTTGTTTGTTGTATCATTGTGTGCTTGTGATTGCGTAGATTCGGGAATATTTTGTTTTTAGTTTAGCTTTATATTTATACTGGACAATGGCTGAAGCTCCGGAGAATGACCCTATTCCATCGTGTAGTGAAAGCGTAGAACGCGCGGAGTTAGTAGCCTCCGAGGCAAAAGATGACGAGGGACCGTCTCCTAAAAAGCGCAAAGTAGTTGCTGAAACCGAGCTCTCGGATAAGCTCGAGCACAGACTGGGCGGCATCCTGTGCTGCGCCGTGTGTCTGGACCTGCCGCCGGCGGCCGTGTATCAGGTATTCTGAAGCAGCTGACGGAACTGCAACGCAGGCTCGCCCCGTCAGTCTGTCAGCTGTTTTACCTACTTTTTCTTTATATTTTATTACGTAAGAGCGCGATCTCTACTCTTACGAAATGCGTCGTGCCGACGCCTACACGACGTACTTTTTGAGTCTCAATATTATGGCGTCACTCTTAAGCTATTGTACCTAATATTGTATCATAATATGGATGCTTGTGTCGCGCGCCTGTAGTATGTATGGCTACTTCTGAAATTGTGTTGAAAAACTTTTATTGAGTTAGCCAATGTATGTGTGGATGGCACACTGACCTGTTTCTTTGTACTACTAGCATATCTACTAGTGTAACTGTGATGTACTTGTAATAGTTAAGAAACTGACTGTCTAGGGTAGGATGTACTTTGTGTATTGTCACATAGCCAGTTACGAAGCCTGTATCACTCTTGTAACATTTCGTTTGAATAAAGAAATGTTTCAGAGATGTAGTTTGTTATTTTTTCAGTACCTTCTCCCCTATAACTCCCATTCCTGAACACATAATACATTCTTTATTGGAATTTGACAAAACCCAATAACTATTTTAACTACCAAAAAGGTATGGTCAGTCTATTTCACTGAAAATCGTTGTTAATGAGTATTACAATTTTCTTTCCTTACCAGTCCAACAGTTAACATAAAATAAAATAATCCATTAAACATTTTAGCTTTCCAAAAAGCCTGCCTTTGTCAAACCTGGTGCAAAGCTAACCTCATAATGCTTGCGGTGTTGCAGCACTGTATGGTCAGTTTTTGCACCAGGTATGACCCGGACGGGGTCAAAACCCCCCCCTAGGGCGACGGCATTCCTATAGATTCATAGTTTTTGTTTTGTTCTGTAAGATAAATATTTAAAATTGATTTTAAAAATTTGGTAGGTAATTATCAAAATAAAAGACTAACAAGTTGTTGGCACGACGGTTTTTAATTTGTTTTCAGTTTCAGCAACGACTCACTTAGTCTGTTCACAGGAGCCACCCCGGGCGGCCGAGGTACACCACACCACACCACACATTTCACATGTAGCAATACAATACACCTTTGGTCACGTTATTGCATTTTATTACATCAAGCAACAGAATTGAAATTATTAAAGGATTGCAAATTAGAAAGTGACAATTCTTGCATGTTAATGAACAAACTCTTACCACCTTGGCACGATGAGGGATCAGGCGCATCATATTCGAGCCACGCAAAATAGGCGCTTAAGACGTCGAGTTGCGGAAATCAGCCCTTTATTACATTACATCATATTCGAGCAGATACATTGGGAAGTATTTGGCTACACTTGACTGAATTCAGTTCAGTATGGTTAGTTTGCAATTTACAGCCTATAAACAGAACTAAATTGTCGAATGAATTCAGTCTAGTGCAATATGCACACAATAGAATTGTGTGTATGTGTTTTGTTCATTGTGAGCGTCTGCCTTTACAAGCCGCTCCCGCACCGCGAGCGCGCATTGTGCCAAGAGCGTCAACACTGTACATGTGATTACCCACCGACACCTCATGGCACAAACCTCACGTCCTCACACTCCCCCTCCCGGGTTGCAGTGCAGCAACGGACACCTGATGTGCGCGCCGTGCTTCACGCACCTGCTGGCGGACGCGCGCCTGCGCGACGAGGCGGCCACGTGCCCCAACTGCCGCGTCGAGATCAGCAAGACGAGTGCCTCGCGCAACCTCGCCGTCGAGAAGACCGTCTCCGAGCTGCCGTCCGCCTGCAAGCACTGCACGCTGGTGTTCCCGCGGCACTCGCTGCAGCACCACGAGGAGAACGCTTGCGAGGACAGGTGCGCGACAGATCGACCTTCTCAATGCAGGGATAACACTTTAAGCTCTTCGGTCGACTCTATCGACTCGCATCTCCTCGTTCGGCTCGACCGCCACACCGGTCGTCGACTGATGTGAAGTTGGCACGCTTGCCGCTTCGCGTGTGGCGTCGAATTGAAACGGAGCGTTTCCTCCCCCAGGCAGTACAAGTTCTCGCAGATGGTAGTGGGCGAGGCGATCGAGGCGTGCGAGGCGCGCGCGTGGCCGCTCGATGGTTTGGTTCGCATTGTGTCCGGCGCGTTGTGGCTGCTGTCGGCCGCGCGGCGGCTGACGCGCCCGCCGACCGACGCGCGAGCGCACGCGCACCTCAAGCGGCGGCGGCCTCGCAGGTGCGTCTCACCGCCACCGCCGGAGCGCTTGCCCCATCCACTAACACTTAGTGTAACGCTTGCTCTTAACACCTGGTGCAATGCGAACCAAACTCATTTAGCATGTGTTAACTTGCTACTAAATCCCTTGTATAATGAATGCTCGAGTCGCCGCGCCCGCGCTCGCCCGCACTCGCGCCGTCATTGTGGCGAGGCGGTAACATGTCATGTAAATATTGTGCTATGTAAACGTAATCGTGAGTAGTACGTAAAATAGTCTAACTTTGCATCGAAATTGTCTATTGGATAGCGGTAACTCGGCAAGTTAACAGAGAATGTGCTTGAGCGTGCCTCGGTGAGTGACCTATTGATTCTATGAATGAAGTGGATAATAGGTTGGTGATCAGGGGGAGGAACAGCATGTGCACTCTCGGAGCTTTCTCTTTTCTCTGAAATGTTTAATAATTATTTATAAGAAATAGATATCTTTTGTAGGCTTTGTTTCTTAAAAAGATTATGATTACGACCTAAATGACATTTATATTTTATAATTTATCTGACTGTTATATTATTTATTTTTTACATTTGCATTGTCGAGTAGAATGTATCGGCTCTTTGTTTTGAAAATAATATCTTGTAATTATGTGTCTACATTCTGGACAAATAAATTAATCTGAAATCTCTAACAGTCCGGCCGCACACTATAGGGACTAGATTGTACTGAGACAACGTCATCTCAATAAACTAAATTGTAGCGAGTTGACGTTTTTCGTATGCCACTAGTCACGAACCGTTCGATTTACGTTTTCGATCAGGCCAGCGATCGATCGGTCCGCTCATATTGTTAGCATGGTGTTAGTAGAATACGATTTGTTGTTAAAGTTGGGTCGATACGAAAACGTAATCACTACTTAGTTCGAAAAGAACGAAAAGGTTGTAAAACAGTGTAAAGGCCGTCACGATCGGACATGATGGGCGATTGCGATGGATGGGTCATGATGGGCGATCGTGTGGACACTCGCTTGAATAACCGCACATTCCTTTGATGTATCCGATTGTCACTGATGAACGGTCATCATAGTAAATTACCTACACACGATCATGGCCTCTACACGATCGTGCGTACCTGTAATCGCCCATCATGGCCGATCGTGTCTACTGTACCTCCGTTATGCGCAGACTGACTGTGTGCCGCTACTCGGTCATTCCTTTCTATCGTAGAAAGTCTCGATGTATCGAAAGGTCATAGACTATAGCTTGACCACAAATGCAGTGCCGCGCCTTAGGTAGCTGCGCGGCGAGACGCGGGAGCGGAGCAGCGCACTCCATGGACTCTGTGAGGCCCGCCCACTTCCCTCCCCCCGCACGTCTGTCGCTACCCAAGGCGCTGTACAGCTTTTGTGATCGAGCTATAGACGACGCACCTTCCCGTGGCAGGCTGACGGGGTGCCGCTACTCCGTGATCGGGTGCCCGTGGCGCGGGCCGGCACACGAGGCGCGCGCGCACGAGGCGGCGTGCGCTCACCCCGCGCGCTCCGCCGGCGACGCCGTGGCCGCGCTGGCCGAGCGCGAGCGCCGCGCCAACGACACCGCGCGCGTCTACACGCAGCTCATTGACCTGCTCTCCTACGAGAAGATCACCTTCAACGGTACGTGCACTATATATACATACTTACTCCGCTGACTCAGCGACTCGAAGTGGACAACCATGAGACGCCACTGCTTGCACTGCAATCTCGAGCCACCTTTTTCTAGGTGTCAGACACTACTTACTACATACACCCGTGTAATATTTTTACTGCCGATTGCACGATGCGCCCTCACTTTCTTTTCACCAGCTTCTATTTTTTTTCCTTTAATCTTTCTCCCCATATACTCTTCACCTACATTTTACCTCTCTAAAGAAATGTATCTAAACTTAAGAAACCACAATTTATAGCGTCATGCTCTCTCGGAATTATTCACGGCTCTTCACAAATCGAACGACATTACAGATGAATGAAACTGCTACGAAATTATCGACAATAAATACCACAGAAATCCTCACTTAAAAACCTTGTATTATGCCAGTAATTTTGCCTTCCGAAAATATACAAAAATATATATGCAGAGTTGAAGTTAGTTCTGAATCTTTTCCCGTACGCTGTCCAGACTTGCAGCTGAAGCCGTACCGCACGGAGGAGTTCGTGCACAAGCTGTACTACGAGACGTCGCGCTTCTCCGCCTTCGGCCAGCAGTGGGTCGTCAAGGCCTTCGTCAACAGGCACCAGCGCGATCCTACGCAGAGCACGCAGCGAGACATCACCTACCAGGTATCTTCAACAGACAGCGCCCCCACGCAGCGAGACATCACCTACTAGGTATCTTCGTCAACAGACAGCGCCCCCACGCAGCGAGACATCACCTACCAGGTATCTTCAACAGACAGCGCCCCCACGCAGCGAGACATCACCTACCAGGTATCTTCAACAGACAGCGACCCCACGCAGAGCACGCAACGAGACATCACCTACCTTCGAACCTCGACAATCAAGGCTCGATCGATAGTAGCCCTCTTTGTGCTAAAGGAATACGTTTTTCACATCAGCGCTACTATAAAATTACATTACGTGTGGAAATTGATGATGACACAGGTGGTTGATCCAGACGTGCAGGATCATTGGGTTAGGTTAGGTTTTTTATCTATTTCTGCCGCAAAGCAGATAGGCTTGCGTTTGTGTTTCGGTTTAAAGGGTAAAGAGAGCCAGCGTAGTTACCGGCACATGGGGCACTCGCACACGTTAACAGCTTCGAAAACCCTCTAATAATTATACAGTGAGATGAGATGTCTATGAACGACGGTGACCACTTACCATCAGGTGCCCGTTTGCTCGGCTCTCCTTATTTAATAAAATATACATAGCTCTTGTAGTCCACTGCTGACAATGGTCCCTTGGCAAGAGTGTGCCTCGTCTGGTCTACCCATCATCCATGGCCATGCGTGCCCACTCTGACGTCACTGTGTGCGACAGCTGATCCTGAAGAGCAAGCCTACGTGCGCGCTGGGCGTGCAGTGGGCGTGGCTGCGCGGCCCGTTCGGTGAGGCGCGACTGCGCGCGCACGTGGCGGCGCACGCCTTCGCCGAGGACGCGCCCGAGGCGCCCGCGCTGCCGCTGCCGCTAGCTGACCCCGCCGACACCAACCGCTTGCTCTCCAACAAGGCCATACACTTCCGGTGCGTACCACACGTCCCACTCTAGTCCACTGCTAGACTTAGGACTCTCCCAGGGCGCGCCATTGAGCCCGATGTTGGCGGTTGTTCATTCATCGGGCTGCGGCGCGAAGGAGCTTCTTATTCTGACAATCTCTGCCTCACTTACCATCACTTGCAAACCCTCAGAATTGATTCATTTCTTCAGTTCAGTACTGTCCTGGTCCTCCAACTGTCCTTTTCTACGTAATAGATTTAGAATTTAAAAAGACGTAGAAAACACTTAGTATTAGTAGCCTAAATTCTAAGGAAGTAGTTAGTGTAATAATTTTAATTTATTTCTATAGTACTTTTAAATACTCTTATTGTGTCGTTGTTGCAGACTTATAATGTTTCTGGCGTCGAAGTGATGTGTGCGGCGGCATACTCTCTGCGCACGCGCACGCGCACGCCCGCCCGTCGCAGCCTCGCGCCGCCGCAGCGCTCGGGCTATACACCTAGTGCTAATCGTTTATTTGGTCGTGGACTGTGGTGACTGACGTAATTTTTTCGAAAATAAGTCCGTGCATATGAATTAAATTCAATGTCTCTAGCTGATTACGAATATTTTTTCCATTCGCCCATTTTTTGACAAAGGAAAGATGACTGTGAATGGAACACGGGAGATATAAAGGTCAAGAAAAATCAATGTAAATTTTTTAATCTCTTCTCAGGATCTTGTCACGCTAGCGATTAGCGAACGGGTTTCGTGATCCGCCAACGTGTACGCCGCGAGCATTATAACACAGACGCGACTTTATATTGAGAGAATCGCGACTAACCTGTTGCGCACACGCACGAGCACGTCGACGGATCGCCTCGCTCGAAACCCGTTCGCAAATCGCTAGAAGCCCGTAGCTTCAGGTCGATATATAATAATTAAAATAATGTATAGCAAAGAGCTATGGCGGAATTTAAAAAGTGTTCGAGATTATTTATTGAGTACAAAGTTATTATTAGAAGATTGTAAGCACCGCATTGTGATGTCATTCGTGTAGAGTGGGGAGAGGCGGCCAAGCGTGCGTTGTCCAAAGATCGCTCAGTCACGTAGAGCACGTAGAGGCTAGCACAGCGATTTTGGAGTGAGCCCTCCCTATCGGAATTGTGTTAATATTATAATGAATTATTATTATTAGACGAGGAGCCGACATTTGTTACGTCACAGAAGGTCCGAATCGAGCGGGTGTGCTCGCAACTCGCTACTAACTTGCTGTCACGCTTACTCATATGCTCGAATAGTCGAGAGCGGAGTATAAGAAATATTTCTCGGTTCTCTATTGTAAAAATGTGAAAGTTTTACTTTAGTAAGTGGCACGCTGATTACTACTATACAGGTTAACTACATTAAAGATTCAGCTACAAACTATAGGGGGTTTTCTGAAATAACTATATAATAAAAGCTTTATGCTCTCGTTTATTTTGGGATTTAAAAATTTAGAATCGTCTTTGAGCTATTCAGTGGTAATAATGGTCAGATACTTTTTAGTCGAAAGTGTAGTCTCATGTCTGGACGAACTGTCTTGTGAGCGTGTGATCGAATTAATTTCGTTGTAGATGTGTTGTTTGTGTGTTGTTATGATTTATTAAAATATCATTTTAATATACACGACGCGACGGTCGACGGGGCCTTGCGACAATATTCTTATATTTAGTAGGAATTATTATTATTTGATAGCATTTACTTTGGAATTTGAATAAAGCTATAAGTTAATAAGAGAGTATTTCTGTTTTATTCATTCTACTACGTACAAAAAACACCGAAGCACGATTCTGATCGTGCCAACACTTTTGGGCAGGGAACCCCGTATGTATTTACAGTTAGCCGTTTGCAATTGTTTCGACACCCGCCGTTGCGGTACCGCCCGTTCTGAATAGGAAGACAGGGTTCCCTGTCAAAACAATATCTACGTTTTGAAGGTTAAAGGAACTCTAAAGAAATTCCACACTCGGGACGAAATTCAAATCATGTTGCGTATGAAAATATGTAGCTGAATTCGCGATGTGCTGGTTTTATCTTGTAATAAATAAACCGTATTCTTTCTAATTTATTAAATCGGACGAAAAATTATAAAATACAGACTTGTGGTCCAAAAAAGCCGCCACCAAACGTGATAGTTTGAGCAGTGAATTTTGGGTTAGTTGTGCGCACAGTAATAGGACATAAAACGCAAAGCGTTGCGTAGATGGAGCCACGAGCACACCCCGTAAACAGAAAATCAAAACGAAACGTCATTCTTGTAAACATCACAAATTATTCGTTATTTGGGTTAATTTAATTAATTTTTTTAAAGTTAGTTAAATTGTGATGATATCATGGCATCATATGGCCATTTCAAAATAGCAGACAAAAAAATCTGTTAAGACAGCGTGGCGCGAGCCTGAAGGATAAAAAAAGGTTTGGTGGAAAGGAACGTATCCACATATTGATTGGCTACGTACCGTTGTGCTAGTGGCGCCTCTAGTGGTAAAACATTGCAGGATTATCTCCTATTGGACTTGTAGCGTATTTTGGTATAGATCACGCGAGCTGGCTTCACGTGCCGCAATCAGCACAGTCTCAATGGTTCCCAGGACATTCTCGATGGAGCCATCGTCCTCCTCATTTAAAGACTGTTCTTTGTTGAGTAGGTCAGTGTATTTCAGTAAGGTTTGTGTCGGTGTACGTGCAGCTGGCTCAAAGAATTGGACAGCCTCTTGGCGGTGCGTGCGGGGCCTCCTGCGTCCTCTGCGCCCGCGCGTGCGCCGCTACTAGTGTCCTCTGCGCCCGCGCATGCGCCGCTCCATACGTTGATAATTCCAGCCTCGCCCGCCGTTATTAGTATATCTCTCTGCGACAGGAAATGTATACTCAGATATAAGGAACTAAAAAACTCGTCACACTCCAGAATTAAATGGTACATTCGACCACAAGCTAGTATACCATCTGTCAAAAACCTTCGATTAGATCTCGACCTTATGCCTGCGCAATATGATACATTTCAGATTCTCAAATTTTGACGTTATGGGTAGGTTGACCTGTGGTCGACTGTATTATTATTTTCATAGCGAACTCCATAACACATAAAAAGTACCTACCAATGATGCCCTCTTGACAAGGTATTTTTAGTTCCTGGTCTGGATCTACATAATATGTAGTGTACATATATTATATGTACAGGATGTTTAGCACACAGCAGCGAACATTTTGAATTGAAACTAAATCGAACCAAACCTATAGAAATTTAATTTTCAGTTTTCAGAAATCCGTTTCAAAATCGCTGCAGTGGGATACAGGCTTCAATGATACCTGTGGTTGTTACTAAGAGGGTCAGTATTGATGAGATAACTGAAGGACACGGACAGATGTTCAACATTTTGGAAATATATGATCTACTGAAAGTTTGGTGGTTTTGCGAATTTGCGAAATCGAATAAAAGTTTGAATAAAAATGGCGTCGCGTGGTTTCGGAACGCATTTTTATAGCAGTTGGCTGCTTTAATCACGAAATTGTATATACTTACATCTCTCTGGTACCAGCAACACCTGACAATTTGTCTGTTTTCACTGAAGTTCGAACTCGGCTGAAGTTTCTTGTCCCCCATTGTTACAGTCCGCAGAACATCCCTACAGCATTATGGAAAAGATTATCAATTTATTCAAGAGATATTCCATTTAATGAGCGTCGGTGGCACAGCGGCTAGGACACCGGACTCCCGTGCAGTGCACGGTTTCGAACCCGGACCTCCCGGTTCGAAACCGTGCAGTGCCATGTACCAATGAGTTTTTCGTATTTTGCGAAGACTTACGTACATTTACCGATGCTCTAACGGTGAAGGGAAACATCGTGAGGAAACCTGCACACTGGGATGACCAGTGTGTAAATGGGGTAGACACAAAATATCCTTAAGGGTCGAAGTGCCGCTGGTTATTCCCGGCCCCCTATCATAAGATAAGATTATTGTTAATAAGATTATTATCAATATCAACCAAAGTTTTAAAAAAAGTGTAAACTTTTGGGGAAATAAAAGTTTTTTCAAATATATTTTATAATGAGATGCGCCCATTATATGCATTTTTTTGAGTACACACCTGTTTCCGCCGTTAGAGCCGACCAGTACCGCCGGGGCGTCGCCTGGTGGCGTGAATGTGTCTACCAGATAGCAGTCGTCTATTCTGCTTCTCTGAAAATGATAAAACAGTTTCAGCATCAGTGTGGAGAAATATTTGTCTTGACACAAATATTACAGCAGACTTCATGGATGGAGTTGGTACTGGCTTCAATCAACACTCACCAAAATAGTATGAATGAGTTATATTTCAGTCAGTGTTGCCTTTGTATGCCAGTCATTATAGATATGATATTAAAAATTACTAACATAGATCATAAGCTATTGTTACAAATAATGTTTATAGACCATAAACATTATTAGTAACAATAGCTCTGAAATATTTTTTATTATTACTGCACTGTGTCACATTTATTGGGCCCATTCATGCTCATCAGAGCAGATGTGCAGTGGAACACACATATCAACATGCTTACTTATTATTACCTATGTTCATGAATAAATGATTGATTGATTGATCAAGCTATACTCTGTGGTACCCGGTCACAATCAGTTTTTGTTATGATTTATTGACATTCTTATGAATCTGTCAAATCAGTTAAAGCGACAAAGTAATAATGTCAAAAAGTACATTATTATAAATTACGATAAACCATGTCATAACCGCTCACTTTCACGTGAATTGGCGGAATTATTGTGCCTAAAGCAAAGGCCATTAAAATTTTAAAAAAGGGGATATCGAGGCCAATTCTCAAAAACGGGATATTATATCCCGTTTTTGAGAATTGGCCTCCTGACGTCCTGTCCACTGTACAGTGGCTATTATAGTACTTTGTCACTAAGTTATTTGACACATTAACATGAATGTCAAGGGGTACTTTGCCGCGCTTTTGCCCCGAACGGAATCTTGACTTTATATTGTGTCTTGCAAATTGATTTACAGTGGTCTTTTTCTTCAATTTTGTACACAAAATATTAAATCCGTGTTTAATTTTAGTTACAAGATAAATCTTGTACAAGGTACCTTAATGCTCTTTGCAAGCTTGTCCCTGCCGTAACTTCGCAGCTGGTCCCCGCTGCCCGTGTCCCACACCTGCAGGTCGCTGGACTGCGTGCAACACGCAATACGTCCCGCGTCCACCCACGTCAGTTTCTCTACCGAGTTCTCTACGTTCAGGCTGTATGTCAGTGCATCGTCCTCGGTTGCTTCCGCTATGTTGTATATGTTTAGTAGGCCGTCAATGGAACCTGATGCCAGGGTCTCTGTCTTTTCGTTGTGGAATTTCACCTGTGGTTGGAATAAAAATAGTAATAGTGATCTTGCAGGTAAGGCAACTTTGGGCGCGGTCAGTACCAGGATGGGTGTCCCCTAGTGACGTATTTGCCTACGGGCAGCCTGAATAACTCTGACAATAGGTTGACCACTAACCATACGATAAGCTGTAAGACCTTGCTCTAACTATATCTTCTAACTATATATTCTAACAGGTCTATCTATCCAAAATTTCAAATTTTGTGAATCTGAATTAAGGAGATTTATTTAAGGAATTTGACAGGAATTGTATTCTCATCCATCACAGTTGGTATCAGAAGTTATTGACTAACACTCACCCCTTTATTTTAATTCCTACAACCAATCACATGGGTTCCGCCCTGTCTCCAGTTGAAGACAGCGCTCCGTGATTGGATGCAGTGAACCTAAACGGACCCGTAAAGTCCGGACCAACCTGTGTGATGTCATCGGTGTGCGAGTTCCAGTATCCACCGAGCGGGCGCGGCTGGCGCGCGTCCCAGAACACGAGGTAAGCATCATCCTGCACGAGCGCGCTTCCCGCGCACACCGCGCGACCCGACCTCGATACGTCCAGGCACTCGTACGGTCGGGTCAGCTCTTCCTCCTCATCTATAGAAAAAAAAAAAAAAAATTTTATTTATTTACCACAAAAAAATTTACACTTGTTTTAAAGTTCACTGTTGGACCCCGCACTAGGGCGACCCTGTGTCGCGGCGATCCTTAAATACATTAACAATAAGTATTAAGTAACTAATTAGGACTCAGTTGTATTTTACAATTTACTATATATCTACTTTACGACAACATTAAAAAGAATCGGTATAGTTGCGATTGAGTGTGTAATATAATATATAGTATATAATGTGTATAGTATACATGTCTGTGAGGTGTGTTAAGGTGGGAAAGGGTGTGTGTGTTTGTGTGTGTGTGAACTTATAAGCGATAAATTAATGATTTGCCTTCTTATGAAAGGATATTTTTAAAAGCAACTGGACAGCCACCTATTGCCTATGCTGTTGTGGAATGCATAAAGTCGCCTCCGTAGCATTGTAATCCAGTACGTGAGTTTTAAGAAAGGGCTTCGGGTCTTGAGACTTCCGTTAGTGATAGCGATTTGCAAATGTATTAAGACTATAGTCTTACTACAGTAAGACAGAGACAATTTTACCCGATACCCTAAGCAGGGCCTTAAAAGGGTCTAAGAGCTCACAGACTGCACTTCCGTAAACTTGGCACACACAGTAGCACACACTAATTCACACAAAACGACTAACCACCATGTTGCCAAGTTTGGGAGATTAGCTTATGAACAGAAACTGTTAAACTAGATTAAGTAACAGATATTTGAACATTATTAAATTAATGTTGGTTGATGTTGTAATGTACATGACAGTTCAAGAACAATTAGAAGCATTTAAACATGTAATTTTGTATTTGAAGAAACCCACAAGTCAACCATCTACTCTCACACAACAGATCTAACAAAAGTAGTACCTTTATATTCCAAAGCACAGGTCCCACTAGCTCTGGTGTCCCACAGCTTGACCAGGCCGTCCCGGCCGGCCGAGTACAGCAGGTGGTCCTCCACGGGGCTGAACACCAACTCCGACAGGCCCTTCTGGTGCCCGCTGAGCCGACACACGCGACACAGCGAACGGTTGTTCAGTTCATATACCTCTATGCTGTTGTCGGACTGACTCACTGCTACCTTCAGTGTCCTGGGAATCAAATACTGTATGGTATAGTTGCTAGTTCGTTTCAGCTCTTGTTATAAGATCTATAGGGTTATAAAGACAATCGTGGAGCTTACCGCGTCGCAGCTAACTTGGTGATGTAGGATTTGCTGGTCTTTTCACAAAGTAACCTGTATTTTTTACAAAACTGTTGCTCTAAAACTTCTGGTTGTACAGTGTCCTTATCGATCTCTTCATTTTCTATTATATCGGCCATTGTGTCTGTTTCTAAATAAGAAAATGTACAATTAATTACAAAATAAAAATTCGTAAACAAAACAAAATTACACGAGGTTTTGACATTTTAATCGCGGGGTTGCCAAGCATTTTGTCACAATTCACAACGAAATCCAACGCCAAGCACTGTCATTTAATTAAATAATAAACCAATAAGATCTATTTGAGATTGTGCACTCTATTATATTCCAACATTGAGCTTTACCAAGATATTTTTTAAATTACCCTCTCACAATTAACCTTTTCTGTTTTCCTGTACTTTAGGGTAATTTAAACAGATTGGCAACATTTACAATGATGGCTATTACTCATAGGAGCTTGTATGTAGAGCCGTAAAATATATATAAACAATTCTGACAGCTAGGGCTTTCAAAAGGCGATCGAAGGCAGTCGAACGAAATCGAGAACACAAAACCGGTATTTAATGATTTAAGATGAAGCACCTCTATGCTCTATTTTTTCCCGCGCTTTTCAATTTGTTTCGTTCGTGGGATGTAGGTAGGTAGGTACCTACCGAACCAAACCGGAATGGAATAGTTATTTTGAAATAAAAACAAATCTACACATTTACATATATTTATTAATTTCATGCAGTGTTAGGAGACTATTTTACACTAAGTTTATAAAAATATAGAACCAAGCACGCGTTCCAAAACAAGATGGCAAAGGAACGAAGACTAGAGCGTATATATAATAGTGTACAATGAGATTGAAATATATTATTAGTCGGTAGTGTAGGTGTGGAGCTACTTGTAGGCCCTACGGTGCGTGGAGCGGCTGCGGCTGCGCGGGCCGACGCGCTCGATGTCGCCGGCCGCGAGGCGCGCCGCAAGCGCGCGCAGCGGCCGCGGACCCGCGCCGGCCAGCTCCGCCGCGGGCACCGAGAACGCCCAGCAGATGTAGCGCTCCATGCGGATGTGATCTGCGGACGAGTCGGCCATGACACTCCACATTCGAGAACACGCTCACATTGAAGCACATGTAGAATGGAACAGTGGCGCATCCAGGGACGGGGCTAGGAGAAACGCTCTTGGCATGGATGCAGATTTCGCTAGAATTACCAGTAAACAAACTCATCTTACCTTCCTTTATAGAAGGCACCGGAGCATGCGGTAGATCTACGAGATGGACGGACCAGATTGGGGACCAGATAGGATGACATAATTGTTGAATCCAAGTCATGACATGTTTATGTCATAGCCATAAATGATTTCATTTTATGATTTTCAGAACGGTAACGCCCCCTTGCTCGTGTGCACCAGGAAGGCAGCCATCAGGGAGGAATGGCGAAGAACTGCGTAGCGGGCCCTAGCCGATGAAAAGGGTTACCACTAAGAAAGTAGCGACCACGAAAAGTAAACGCATCTCACCGATGGCCGGGTCGACGATGGCGAAGGCGCGCTTGAGCCCCTCGACGCCGACGGGCCGGTCGCCGGCGCGCCGCCCACCCAGCTCGGCCACCACCTCTCGGATGTACTTGTCCTGCGCCAGCTGCCGCTGTCGGTACATCTCGCGCGCCAGCTCGATGCGGTCGAAGCCTTCCTCGTTCTAGGTACGATAAGTAATGGATTGGAGATTGACTTTAAAAAGTGCCTTGTTAAGATTTTCTGAAATTAATTTATTTAGATAATTGACGTTATTGAGGGTATAGGGTTGCAATGACTTTTAGGTTCTTTTTTTATAGGAAACAAAGTTTAGGGGAGGGGGTAATTATCGGTGTTTTGACAATTAAAAAAACCACACTCATTGGTCCCACCCGATCATGAAGTACCAATTCTAACGGCTGGCAACGAACAGGGTCTGTTAGACCTACTATATCCCCACCACTACCATATTGCCAACAAACAAATGCTACAAGGGTTAAAAAATGGGTGATTTTTGTTTGGCCTTTTGGGATTTTGATTTCAAAGTTACCTCTTGAAAAAGCTTGTCCAAGTTGATCTCGTTACTGGTCATCTTCAGTTTGAGTTGTTTTCTCACGACGTCACTCAAGTTCTTGATGTCCACTTCGCTTTTTAACGGGAATGTTGCTTTTGCCACTTTCTCAAACTCTTCGATCGTTATATTCTGAAATTGACAAGGTTTCTTAGACGTTACAGAATTTTGTTATGCAAAAGAGACGACTATTTAATTTCTTACAGAGTTCGATTTGACCTTGAACAAATTTTCCGAATACAATAATCGGCGGTCCCACAAAATCTTTTTCTGGATCCACCCCTGGATTCGCGGTTCGAATTCTCACAGAGGCTGAAGTCTAGTCAGTCTGAGGTCCGGTTCCAGCTCCGGTTCGGTTCGTTGCATGCAACCAATTACATGGGCTCTGCCCTCCCGCCGCTTGAGATCAGCGCTTTGTGATTGGTTGCTGCGAACCGAACCGTGGCTGGAACTAGTCAGCCTGAGGTCTAAAGTCTAGTCAGAAGGCTAAGTGAGTGAACCTCTCGGTCCTTGGCGTGCCGGTAGAGCTGGTCTCTGAGCGCGAGCCAGTGCGTCCGGTGCGCGCGGTAGACGCGCTCGCCGAGCAGCCCGTGCAGCACGCCCCAGAACAGTTTCACCTGCGGCTCGTCCAGCATCTGCTCGGCGCCCGCGCACAGGTTGTAGGCCCACTCGGCGCGCACGCACGCTTGCTGGTATCTAGCAACATACATACGACGCGACTACGCCTCAGGTATACCATGTTCCAAATAACATAAAAAATTACGCAAGAATCATTGGCTCGTTAGGTGCTTTGACTAGGAACGTTTAAGAAAGTATCCGCGGGTAAATTAGGTACTTACCTATCCTCAAAATACTTGGTGACGTAGTCCTGCATGGACATGTCCTGGCCGTGCTCCAGCTTGCCCAGCCAGATGTCGTTGATGATGACGCTGATCTCCCGGCGGGACAGCCGCAAGTTGCGCACCTTGCCTTCGTAGCGTAGGTACGGAGGTATGGCCGGGTCGGTGCCCTGCCGTTGAGATGATGATTGATGAACAAACTAATTACGATGTCAGCGTCGGTGGGTGACCGCAAACCCAATGGTACGGGTTTGATTTCTTGTTTACGTATGATCGTTACCCTAATATCTAAACTTCTTTGCTTAAACCGTTGAAGTTTGTTTTCTTAAAAACGAAATGTTCTTTCGGGGTGATAATTGAGCCTTAACAGTGAAATTGTAACCCTGACTAGGAACTAAAAAACCCCGTTAAAAGGGCGCCATTGATAGTTTTATAAATTATGTGTTTTGCTATAAAAAAAATGTTATCATTGAATTTCACAACGGCGAGGTTTTTTTAGTTTCTGGTCAGGGTATAAGAAAGTTTGACATCTTGTACGTTAAGGAGATGCTGGAGTGGTGAAATGATGAACGCAGTGAAGACAGATATCGAAAAGAGCGGTGTTATTGAGTACCATCCGTGCGTCATCACCATGAGCCTATTTATTAATTACTGGGACAGAGGCCTACCCTTGCATAAGGAGGTACGGGCCATGATCCACCGAGCGGGCACAGTGCTGATTGGTGGATTTCACACGACTTCGGAAACTTTTAAATCCCTCAGACATGCAGGTTTCCTCATGATGTTTTCCTTCACCGTTAGAGCAGTCGGTAAATATACGTAAGTCTTTGAAAAACTCATTGGTACATGGCATTGCACGGTTTCGAACACGGACCTCCCTTCTTCCGACGTCCTAGCCACTAGGCCATCGACGCTTCACCGTGCGTCATACATAACATATTATATTATTACTTATTTTTAGTTGTCTAATGCAATAAATACTATTTTACAATTACACAAATTAAGTCTCCACAATAGTATTCAGGTGGCAATGACTCACGAGTCCTTCGAAGTGCTCGAGGTGGTCGCTCTCGGCGGCGGGCCCCAGCTCCTTGAGCAGCACCCTGAGGATATCCCGGGAGCCGAGCCCGCTGGCCAGCTGCCACCAACGGTCGCGGCCGCCGCCGATGAAGTCCGCGCACAGCTCCCACTGCGGTCGCGGCGTGCCCGCGCGCTCCAGCTCGCGGCACCGTTCCTTCGTCTCTAGAAGCTCTTCCTCGATGCTCTTCTTCGAAACTAATAATTAAACCCCCGACTTCTTACTATATCTTTCTGGTCACCATCAGATCCATTAGGTCGTTTTGTATTTTCTATGTGTGTACAATAAAGAATATAAGATCCTCAAGATTCCTCATGTAATTGCAAAGAGTATTTTTAAGGTTAGGTATCTACCATAATATTAGATCAAAGGTTTAATACAGCTAGACAAACACGTCATACTTAGAATACCCCTTCCTTAGTCGGTCGGGGGTTAAAAATGTTGGGGATGGTGCCGCCGGATATCCTGAGGTATCGAGATTCGCATACAGGTGGTCCGTGTTAAATTAATGAGTTTATCGGTTTTCGAAGTCTGGAAGACTCTATTGACTGCTTTGACGGTGAAGAAAGGATACATCTTTTTTGTGTATGTTGCCGTAATTTATATTGAGGAAATCTGCATGCCTGAAGAAAATAAACACAATGTTTTCACAGTGGACCACGTCCCCCATCTGTAAGAGGACTGAACGAACAACGGGGACATGAATAAGTAGATGTTACAGTTTGATCATTAAATTCAAATATGCACATGCAGTAATGATTCAGACTGAACCTCACCTACAGTACGTTTAAAAGTCTCCTGAAGCGCCAGGTGTTCAGTTCTCAAAGCGTCCAAGTTTTTAGCGAGGTCGTGATGGTTGGCGGTCAGAAGATCGTGGTCGCGTCGCGGGACCGTCTCTGCGTACTCCTCCGTCATTTTGTTGAGGTCGCGCTGCGTCGCGGACAACTGCTCCCTGAAGAGTTAGACCACTGGTTTATAATTGAGTACCTTTGATGTCAGATGGGATCTCTGGAATGGTTTGAATTTGAACTCAAATGTGTAGGACCACGGTGCCCTTTCCAACATTAGGAACCTTGAGGCCGCCGTGATGTTGACTAGGAAATAGGTGGTTTCTTAAATTAATTAATTTAGAAATATATGTTAATACGTAGAAAGGTTGGCTAGGACACCACTGGATAAATTCACAAACCTACGACAATAATACGTACGGCTTCATGTACTCGGTACAGGCCCTATCAAGTATCATTTTAGAATAAAAAGAATATATTAAGTACTCTCAACGGCGAGCATGCGTGAAACGGAATATGACTGTAGATGAAGCAAGAGAGGCGTGCCAAGACTCGTGGCGCTCCATTCTCTTCGCAGGGGACATAGCGTGAAGTTATATATGTGTTAAGTGTTACCGAGAGCGGTCGAGCGCTATCCTCAAGACGACGGGGTCTCCGTAAGCGTCGTCGACCGCGTACGAGCTGCCGTCCAGCTGCTTCAGCTTCGTCTGCAGCGCCAGGTTCTCGAAGTAAAGCGTGTAGCGCGCGTCGCGTTCCTTCATCAGGCACAGGTACTCTGAGAACTCCTCGTTCTTCAACTAAAAGTGAACAGTATCGTTGACAGGGGATATAAACTTGCGATAAATTATTAATAGATCAAAATATAATAATTTATTGGAAGTTTATATTCCCGTGTCAATCAAACAATCAATAAACGTTTATTGTCATACAATAGTTGTCCATACAGAATGGTTAGTAAATTCTTATAGCTATGTTAGTAATACTTAGAATACAATTTATTGTTTTACTGAGGCATTGAGTGTTAAGTGTATGGAGTTGTCCAAGTTATCAGCCGTGGTGCTCAGGAGGCTGTCGGTCTGTTGGTGCTGCATGCAGCGAGCCCTGCACATCAAGGAGGCGGTCCGTCAATGACTCTTCACTAAGAAGTAAAACTTAACTTTAACATAAAAGTGAAGAGTCATTGTTGACAAGGGAATATAAAGTTCCGAGAAATCATTAATAGAAATAGATCAAAATATACTTACCATGATACATTTATCTATCACACATAACATGATAGACAAGTTCATGGGGTCACGGTTTATCGCAACGAGTTAGATGTTTGTTGTATTTGCACACACAAGCAGACTTCGAACACCACATTGACGACCGAGCCGAGGCAACTTATACAGATGTAACAATATATTGTATTGACTTGTAGTATTCTTATTATTGGACAATGGCTTCGATTCCTGCGTGGCCGTCCTATAAAAAGCTGTATAAATGAAATTGTCACACTCATATAAGACTGTAAGCAACCTCACCCGGTTTCGTTTAGCGAATGACACGCCAGAATTGAGGCCAATGTCATTAGACATTCTTCCGTTTGGACATTATTCGTGTAAACCAAGATAACTGAAAAAAGGTAACATTGTAGAAATTATTCAATTGTCTATTCTGAACCATCTGAACCTGTACATGAATAAATCCTCTAGGAGCTCGTAGCCTAGTTGCGAGCACGGTCCGAAAGTGATCGTGCAGGTTAAGCGACGTTGGCGCGGTCGGTACCTGGATGGGTGACCGCTAGTGGCATATTTCATCTGAGCTCCTCCATGCCTCGGAGAGCACGTTAAGCACTCGGTCCCGGTTGTTGTCGTTCGACAGCAGTCGTTAAGCCATGTCAGATGCCTACGGGCGGCCTGAACAACTCTGACAAAGGACCACTGACCATACGATAAGCAAGCAAGCAATAAATAGATAAGCATGATGAGACAATAATATATTTATTGTATCAAGAAACAAACAAATACCATTTAATTAGTTCCCTTTCAGTTCCTGGAACAACATTTTGTAAAATCACAAATAAGCACAAAAACATATAATAGATTCTGATGCTCTTTCACATGGATCGTTTAAACTGCACAACATTAAAAACTACACAGATCCAGCACCATTGTTGTTAAGATTGTCATACGCACCTTCCCCATATCTTTCTTTAACTTAGATATTTCAAAACTTAATTTCAAGTTTTGCTCTCTTACAATTTCATTATCTTTTAATAATATTTTAATTTTGTCATCCCTTTGTTGTTTTCTAACAGATATGCCGAAAAGTTTCTGTGAAATAATTCAGAACGTATTAGTTTAGCATTTGTAATAATATATTTCTATTATAAAATTTCTAAATTATCTATTTAACTATCATTCTAATTAAGTACACACACACAGTTGGGAGATTCTTTTAAAATTTTGTGACTGTAATAAGTTTAACAGTCAAATAGAAAATATCTGATTTTACTAGCTGGACTAACTAGGACATTGCATTTTTCTCTTATCACACCAGCTCACAACTTGGGTGCGTATCCGAGAAATGTCAGTATCATAAGTCCTGCAGCAGCCTCCAACGTAACACACTCCCAAGTCTAGCCAGTCATAGACAAAGCTATCCAGTGCCTCACACTTGTCTCTGTCTACCCAGCCAAGCTCGGAGTTGTATTTCTCCCCAGAATTAGGGTAGGTGATAAAAGGGATTGGAGCATCCTTCCTGTCATCATTGAGGCCCTGGAATAGGTTAGCTACAATTTTTGGCGAGCAGCAATTCACACCGACAGCAACCAGTTGGCCAGGGTTGGACTCCCAGCATGTTTTGACAGCTAACTTAAAATTATCTCCATAGGCTAGACTTTCCTCATCCTTACAGCTGAAAGAGAGCCAGGCTTTGGTGTCGGGGAATTCTTTGAGTAGTTCAATGAGCATTTTGGCTTCTTTCAAGCAAGGAATAGTCTCGAACCCCAGTAAATCGACTCCCATTTCAACTAAAGACTCGATTCGTGGTTTGTGCCACTCCCGCATGGTATCAACAGAAGTTTTATCTGCATAGCTACCGTCATATTCTGAGCCGTCATGTAGGTGAGCTCCGTAGGGGCCGACTGATCCAGCCACGATAGGAGGTCGGGTCAGCGGGGATCCGGTGTCGAGACACTCGTTTACGAAGGTGGCGCGGGCGCGCTTAGCGAGGTCGACAGCGCGTCGTATGAGCGCGCGACCCTCGTCGGGCGTCACGCCGAGGTGCTGGACGAAGCCGCCGACGGAGGCCTGGTAGGTGTTGGTCGTGATGACGTCAGCGCCGGCGCGCAGGAAGTCGAGGTGCGCGCGGACGACGTCGTCGGGGTGCGTCTGCAGGAAGCGCGCGCTCCACAGCGGGTCGCCGTCGACGCGCGCGCCCACGTGACGCGACAGCTGCGACGAGAAGCCGCCGTCCAGTACCAGCACCGAGGGCGCGGGATGCACCACGTCGCGGCTAGCCTCGGCCATCAGGATTTATAAAGCCGACTCTACTAAAGTGACGTGTAAACTTTTCGCTCCCTAGCACTGTGACGAGAACGTATAAGTATGTTCATTCACTGTTCAATGGCTTGTCTGATAAAATATACAGCAAATCGCATTGCTGCCACACAGAAAAACAAAATTCCAAGAGTCTGTATAGCAAACAACAAACTCAAATGAAACAACAAAACAAATCAAACTACAAGCAAACTATAAATAAATAAACATACATACACAACACATTTTTAATATGAAAATATCTTATAACTCGTGTAGTATAGGAGTCTGAGTGCATGTTCGGGCAGTGTCACACTTGTTGCTCGCCTTTCAAAAACTAATAACTTCTTCAATTTTAAAGATATGTAAAAACTAATATAGTCAAGTGGGGCAAATGCGAGTGCCATATATAAAATTACATTTCTACACTATACCATTAGTTACTCTTTTACAATTCAGGATTGGTATTTATTGTATGTATTAAGCATATACAAGACTATTGTTCCAAGTAATTACATATAACAAAATCACTACGTCAACTTGATGAATACCGAAACCAAGTACCTTGACGAACTATTACATTTGCCCGGTTAAAAGGGACAAATGTGATATTATTGTGTTATTTCTTAGCAGTGTCGATAGACTCAAATGTGGGGTAAAAGTAAAAAAATACGCAAATTTACTTTATATCTTTCTTTCTTTTGTCATTCATTTGTTCGTCGGTAAAACAGCTTCGATAGGTGGTTTTCTCGTTGTTCGAAGAATACATAAAACATAATATCAGACATGGCAACACTAGTTTCTCAAAGACAAAGTCAGCAACACACATTATTACTTTTACCCCGCTATTGCAATTACCCCACTGGACTCTACCTAGTATTGTTGAAAACATCGATAAACAAAGCTCATTTTGTAGTGAAATGTATGTGGGTAAAATAATCAGGAAATGAGGAAGAAGGTAGAGGTACTGGCGTAGGTATTGCGGTCATCCAACCTAACAATAACACACAAACACGAAAGGTAGAGTGTCCTATGTGTAAGAAAGATTACAGGTTATACTTCTGTGACGACTGTCATTCGTTACCAGTACACATTCGTAACGTCATAGTGAAGCAGCTCAGGGTGCTTGTCCCTTATCGATGCCTCTTCTCGCGTTACATTCATGAATTCAAACAGCGGTTTCTGGATAGCGCGTACGGTCATATGTATCGTAGACACCTAGCGTATTTCCGGTTCGCAGTTGGCTTAAGCACCAATTTTGTGGAACCTATATCTCTCACTGATCCTTGTTTGCTCTGAAACAGTGAAGACTTGGAGGTCCCTAAACTCTGTTTTATTACGTTAGACAGATTCAGCCAGACTAAGGAATTAGATCGTCGAATCTAACTAGGATGGGCTGCATTTAGTAAATTGTCTGACGTCCTATCTACCTAAAAAGAGACTGTAGGAGCAGTGTATCCTGCCAGTTATGACATACGGAGCGGAAACCTGGACACTAACTAAACAGACGATTGAAAGGCTCCAAGTGTCACAAAGAGCGATGGAGCGTGCCATGATAGGCACTCTTTCCCTTGTGAAGAGAGTACCGAATATCGAGATCCGGAAAAGGACGATAGTGCCGGATATAGCCAGTATAGTGTCCAGGTCTAAGTGGAGATGAAGAGGACACGTGTGTATAATGCAGGACGATAGGTGGCCCCGAAGACTGCTCGAGTGGCGACCCCGAGTGGGGCGCAGAAGTGTCAGTAGGCAGCCCGCGAGGTGGACCGACCACATTGTGAAGACGGCGGGGAGGATGTGGATGCGAACGGCTAGAGACCGAGGAGAATGGCGTGCACATGAAGAGGCCTATACCCAACGATGGGTTACGATAGGCTGAAAAGAAGAAACTTTGTTTTGAGTTAAATATGAGTAATGCATGTAATAGTAGGATGTATCGGCGAAATATATGATTTAAAATAATCAGAGAGATGAGGAAGTCGAGGAGGAGGTTAGTTATTTTAAAGATATTTTCATACATAAAATTTGCGGCACAACGTCCCTGTGTCTCTTCAATTTTTTTTCAATATTATTTTTTACGGCTCTGCGTTGAAGCCTTTTTGAGGCTACAAATAAATCAAATCAAAACAAATGTTGCAACAAACAAACAATAAATATAACAGAAAATAACCGAAATCAATGTTGAAATTCCCCAATTTGAAAAAAAAACCGCATTTTCTCGGGCGTACTGAACCGGAAAGGAACCGGACTCGTGAAAGTTCTTGTCTCACTCTCTCGTGACAGACTTTACGAGATGCAAAGTGGTATGGCGCAAAACAATCGTTCGAAGGACCAAATAAAAACAAATTAAAAAATATACATACATACTCACGTCTTGTGTAATAAACTGTGATATTCGTTCGTCTCTTACGTGTAATGCTTTTTCATATGCATTCTTTATTTCATTGAGAATACTTGAATATGTAACTGTACTATCAATTAAGTTCTTGAAAGCCACTTGGTAAATCTGTAATAATTCAGTTCATTAGTAAATAACGTACCTAAGTTTGTGTTTGTTTTACTAATCTAACACAAACTAAACCTAAATAATTATATGATTTGTAAAACCTCAAGTATTTTATCACGATACAGTTGTTGCGTCTCCAATAATTCACTTGAAGTTTTCTTAACAAGTTTTAACTGTTCCGCAACCTTGTTTTCGATGTTTCTAACGTGTTTTGGAGAACTATTATGGTTCATGTTTGTATATAAAAAAAATCTGTTACTGAAAATAACACATGAAGTGGTTTGTTTTTGTTTCTGTAGTGATTATCGTCTCTGTTGATTGATAATGAATGATATGATAATTAGGGCTACTTGCGCGAAAGTGTTAAATGTTTTTAACCCGGGTTAGTTAACCCTATTTAACTCGCGAATTGTCTATGGTTGTCATACAAAAAAAAATCAGGGTTAGTGTTAGTGCAAAACGTTTTTGTTATTTAACCCGGGTTAGGAACTAACTCTTGGTTTAACTCTCAATTCGAATTTCGCGCAAGCGGGCCTTAAAGAGTAAAGTAGGTTAGGTTGTTGTAGGCAGGTACACACAGGTACTTGATATTGATTAATAGGGAAAAAATAGTGAAACCTGTGTAGTTCTACTTCAAAACAAAATTAAATAAGCAAAAATCAGTTTTACGGTAATTTACGGTTTTCGTATGATATGTGCGCCACCTTGCGACATCGTTTCGAACCAGAGGATGTGACGTCACTGACATGAATTACAGAAATTAGAAATGGCTGCGATGGGTAGTGGACGGGGAACGATGGATTCCCAAAATCAAGTGCAAAGTGATACAGTAGATCGTTTAAAATTACTTTATCCTAATGTGAACGAAGATGAAACACCATTGCCGAGATCGTGGAGTGCCAAGGACAAATTCAGCTACATCGGATTGTCACAAAATAATCTTCGAGTCCACTACAAAGGTAAGAACTTTCAAGGTTTGTTTATGGATTAGTTATTCGCAAAACTGCTTAACGTTTTATTTTAGAGTGATCTTGGAGTATTTACTGTGTATTTTAACTAGTTTTTATGGCTTCCCTGTCATCTGACGTGTCACAACATCTCGTAAGCGTGTCGTATGGTGCATTGGATATCTGTCGCATTGCCTCAAACAAAGGAATCAGCTGATCGTATATTTTGTAACAACAAGCGAAAATAAATGACGACTCGAATTTCCCTTCTCGAAACGCGATCCAAATGACTTCAGAATACTATGTTTGGCTTTCTATGAGTTTTTGGTGCGATAATTGACGAATATACCTTTGACAATGCACAAGGTCTCTCATCCTCTGTCTACTAAAGAGCAGACTAAAGTTAAAGTTATGTAGGATGTTGATGTCCAAGTTCATGCCAAGCTAACGAACAATGTGATTTACATTTGTGGATGATATGCATGAGACTTATGAAATGATCTCTGTTTTGTATAACATTAGGTAGAACAAAGGAAGCGAATCAATGTATCTACAACGTTTTTGAAGTAGTTATTGCTACACTTTGAGTGGGATTAGTACAAATAATGACAACAAAAGTTCGTTACTTAAAAATGCTAATAAATAGATAAATATACAGTTTTAATTATCAAGCAGATGGTATTGTAGGTGCTATGGCTCTGCGCAGAGTCAGCCTGGGGAGGTACCACTCTTTTACCTATTTCTGCTGCAAGCATTGCTGTATTTCAGTTTGAAGGGTAAAAGAGCCACCATAATTACCGGCACATGAGGCTTTGCATCTAAGACCGCAAGGTTAGCAGCACATCGAAAACCATCTAATAACGTTATAGTGAGATGTGATGGTGACCACTTTTGATCAGGTGGCCTGTTTGATTGTCTGCTTTCCTTCTACAATAAAAAAAGTAATACAAAGAATCATACCTATTGACTAAGTAATTAAGTACCTATTTGCAATTACAAGGAAAGGGACTAAAGGCACAGAATGAATAATATTAGGCTAAAGTGTCACAGAACAAAGTTTAATTTCATGTTCAGTTGCAGTCAGTCATCAATTTTTGTTCTTTGTCCTTAATTCCATATGCATTCAGTTTGTGGCATGATATTGATTTTCCTATCACTCTCCCACTCTGTCCCACTGCAGCTTTAATCTCTAGAGTACCTGATCAGTCTATTTGCCGGTTTGCCCACATCTAAGGCTTCCATATACTTGGTTTGGTTTACACAGGCAATACAGACAGAGCCATCTGCTGGCAAGTGGGGCAACATGCAGAGGATACGTTTCTATTTCTGTTTGGAGTCATTATTACTTTTTTAGGTTGGTTGGTTCAAGACTCAAATAAATAGATTTTTATTCACCCTCACTTGCTCTAAACAAGTAGTTTATTGGCAAATTAAACGGTACTACAACACCAAGGTAAACTTATACTATTGACCTGTACTATTAGGCAACTATACAATGTTCCCGGGTCCTCAAACTAGGTTTAACCAATTCTTTAAACATAAACCTCTTTACTGTATTACTTTATGATTGTACTGCCAATTTAGACTTGGATCAATCATCTAGAAAAGTCTGTTGTCCACTCTGTTGTCTGTTGTTCCAATCACTCCTTGTTGTGTAGTGTTAGTAGTTATGCTTTGTCACTTGTATCTAATACAACATTTTGGTACAATTACAAATGACGCAGAAAAGGTTCTGAGAACTATTTCACTATTTTAATAGAGTTATTTGTAATAACCTTGAGTTTATTCCCTGATTAGATAAATACAAATATACTTTATTTACACCCGGGACAAAAACAAAACATACAACATAAAGAGAGGTACAATACAATGTGCAGAAGGCGGTCTTGTCGCTTTAAGCGATATCTTCCAGGCAACCTTCACGTGATGCAAAAATAATATGATACATAATATAATATAGGGGTGCAAAAGGCAGATAACTGGGGTTAGAAAAAAGTTTATGCTTGTGTTTGGCCTGTGCCAAGATTTTGCTTTTATACGTAGCCTTTTTAATTTGTTGGCTTTTTATAACTCCATTAAATTATTATTTAAAGGGTAGTTTTGTTCTTTAGTTTTTGTTCATGTATCATACTTGTCTTATCTATTTTATTAATCCGCTTATTCTGCCTACTTACTAGGTATTTAGTCGAGTTGTTTTGAGCATTATTTTGGTAGATGGATGACTCTCTTCTGTTCTGTCTTTGGTTCTCAATTAATTACTTACTTGTTACATTACAGTTTTAGTTGTTATGAGTGTTTACACTGACTCAAATCACTATACATGTTTATTATCGTCACAGTATTGTTGCTTCCTTCCTACTGAAATTGCTATACTGCTAACTGTGGTTCACTTGACTGGATCCATTACAGTGAAATTAGCAGACGCCTGGCTGCCCTCACCCGCCTGGTGATAAATGGTGCTCGAAATAACTTCTGAAATCGTATGCAATTCAAGGAAGCTTGTATTAGTCGATCGTTTTACGGACTTTATCTATTTGGAGTGGTGTGTTGGACATAATATGACGTAGGTAGCTTGTTTGTATAGTGAATGCACCAGGTGATCTTTATGTTTGTTACTTTATTTTGGGAAGGAATTAATTACTAACTTTGGGTTTAAGATTAACTTGGAATTTCAAAGAAAAAAAAAATTTCATTTCTTAATTAAAGTTGTATGCCAATGTTATGAGTGCAAGTAACGGCTCTTTTAAAAAATAATACATGCCACCATATCAAACTGTGTATTCAGTTTTTAACCGCGAATATTGTACGTACGCTAGCTTATTAAAAACGCTACGCCAATAATAGGAAAATAGTTAAACTTTCTAAAAAACTTAATCACGACATGGAACAAGATATATCCTTATTTCACCTAATCTTATTAGTGTGCATAAAGTTTTTTTCCATTAGTTGATTGTTCAGCAACTCAGTAACATGTAACATAATAAAGAAGACCGGGAGGGATGATCAACTGGAGTTTATACATATTATATTTTCGTCAGTATTAGGGTTCCCTGTCGGTTCGGCACCGCCGCCGCCCGGGGCCCCGGTATCGACCGGGCCACCAGACGCCGGCTGTCGACCGGCAGGCGGACAGGCAGGCAGCCGTCTGGGCACAGTGGGTTCAGTGCTCGCGACGTTGCACTTTGTCTAATTCTGCGTCTAGTCTAGACTTAAGGGCAGGGACCGGGGGTGCATCTTTCGTTTCCGACAGACAGCACTTATAATTTTAGTAATAATCTACTCTCGTTAGATAGGACGTCCTCTTGTATAGACTCGTACATTAGACATTTTGTAAAATCTTGACTCCGGCGTAAAAAAATGTAAATATAAACTATGCCAAATCTTACTGTTGTTCACATAAAAAAATATATTTATACATATGCACAGAGTTTCTTGAAATTATAATCGTAGACATCTCACCTCACGAGTCATTAGAGGGCTTTCGATGCGCTGCTTAGTGCTAAACTTGGACTGCCTTATGTGATGGTAATTACGCTAGCTCTCTTACCCTTTAAACCGGAACACACCAATGCAAGCATTGCTGCTTTGCGGGAGAAATAGGTGAAAGAGTTGGACCACCCCAGGCCACCTACGCAGCTGACGATATCCTCTACCGCGTCAGTTGCTATTCATCATCATCAGTTATATCATCACAGTGTTGGGTGTGATGTTCCTATCGTGACGTATATTGGTACACAAGTTACCACGCATACTGACGACTAGATGTCGGAGTTATGGCATGATTTATGTTTGGCATCGCGGGCTAACGACCGGCAGAACCTGTTAGCGCGAGCCCTCAGAGTGCGCTGACGTTGCTCACGCGCAGCCCGCTTTATATCCCCCCCTCCCCCATGAGTTGAACAAAACAGTACAAAACACAGTTATGTCAGACTTGACACCTAGGAGACAAATTGAAAGCCATGGGAAACACGGAATCTGTGGAATCGATCAAACAGACACTCCTCGTCACTTACCACCAGGTGAGATTGAGGTCAAACGCGGGTTTAGTCGTAAATAAAAAAGATCTTAACCTAGACGTTGAATGGCTGAGGAAAACCTATACGTACCTGATGACACCAAGCCTAATTTTTTAATGTGAATAGTGGCTTTATTACCCATTCGTAACATTCTACTTTGTCACGAAACTTACTGCTACCAATATGCCCGGCAAACCTCTACATCTTAATAGTGATTATGGTCTCGATGTGGCGACAGTAGTCTCCAGGCAAGAAGTAGCGTCGCCAAACCACGGCGGAATATTAATGAGAAAGACAACTCCTAGCCTAATTCCTTGCCTTGCGGCGCGGCGCGGCGTGGGCGCTTCGCGCGTTGTAGGCGTTCGACGGCTTCGTCGCGGATTATTGTTCTCAATTATATTATTACTGCGTGTTTATTGAATCCTGTCGCTTCTGTTATCAGATTAATAACTCCTTAACAAGACCCAAGGCAAGATAATTGATTTCATGAGCACTCGTCAAATTTATAATTGGTCAAACGAGATGATATGAGGCGCCACTGCCACGACGGAAGTTGTGAAATTTATTAATACACACGATACAACTTATACTTCTAGAAATGTAAAGCGTAATAAATAGGTCGGCCTGACCAGTCCACGGCTCAATTTTTTTTCCGAATGATTTTAATAACTCGTTGTGTACCACCCTCAATATTCGTACGTGTGTTGCAAAGGTACATTGAAAAATCAATACAGACAGCGTATTGGTCAATGTGCCTGTACACGCGAAATAGTTACAAATATCAGAAATAATTTCAGCAGTTTCGGACAGTGGTGTGTATGCTCTATCAATATCAAAACACATTGTTCCAAGAAATTGAGTGGGTATGTTCTTTGTTTGTAGTCTATTTTACCTGTTTTCGCGTTATATTTGGAAATATGTAAGCTGCGTGCCGCCCAGGGCCTAATTTACCCATAGGCTCGAGCGTCGGTAGTACAGTGGCTAGGACACTTGACTCCCATGCGGAGGTCCGGGGTCGAAACCGTGCAGTGCCATCTACCAATGAGTTTTTCGTATTTTTCGAAGACTTACGTACATTTACCGACTGGTCTAACGGTGAAGGAAAACATCGTGAGGAAACCTGCACACTGAGACAATCAGTGTGTAAAAAGGGGTAGGCACAAAATATCCTCAAGGGACGAAGTGCCGCTGGGTTATTCCCGCCCTGGGTTAATCCAGTCAACTCTAAATACCAAATCTAATACGAAAACAAAACGTCGGAGAGAAATAAAGTATATACTTATTTAATTTCTTGGAACAAAGTGTTTTGATTGCACCTCAGCAAATCTCTATTATGTCAAGAATCATCGTAGGCTTCTAACACTATACTACTGTACTACCGGATTAGGGAAAAGGAGATAGCAGATTACTCTAGGGCGCCGTCAAAAGGCGCCTAAATCAGTCCCTGAACAGGCTTTCGGTCAGTAATATGGCTTCACGGCCACCTGATGGCTACCGGTTTAGGACCGACTTGTCGCTCGATAGCCGCCCACGGCAGATGCGTTGCGTTGAAATTGCCTCTCATTGCCGCAAGTTGCACAGAAGACGAAACTAGGCTTTTTGGAAAAGTATAGTCCATATTAACCTAAGCAAGCGGTTTCAAGCTTTACAAACTAAAGTAGATAACTGTGTATGTACAATGTATCGTCCTCAGATTAGGTTATCTTTACATAACATATATCAACAATAAAGGCCACAAGCAGAGCTTAATTAACTGCACGTGTGTGAGTGAATGTAGGCCGCAGGATCAAATCTCCATGTTGTACTGTGTGCACCCGGTATGGGGCAATGACTGCGGAGGGTCATAGTTTGAATGAATGAAGGGCCAGCCCTCGCCATTCACTACCTTTTCAATTTGTTCCTCATTAATTCTAGCTGACACCGTCATGTACTGGTGGTTTCATTTCACCGACACAAGGGGGACTATTTTGTTGTCGTCTTTTGAGAATCTTCACTCCCACATCGTTCAGTCTCGTATTGTCCACCGATTGGTTATGAATAATATTTAATATCCCTTAATGTTCCTCCAAAATATCCGAATATGCAGTAATGTTTGTCGACGTGCTCGCGCATGCTCGTGTAGCTCGTTCGTACGTAACTTCACCCCTGGGAGCGGAGTGGTATTCGGGAACAATGGGGTCACATCACTCGCATCGCCTACGCTACGATACGCCTGAGTACCCTGCTGAAGGATATGGAAACTACCCCCAAGGACCAACCAGTCAAGGATATTGAAATGTCCACATAGATAAAATTAACCTTTTAGTTTTTCCATCACACTTTTTTGGGTTATAATTGGGAACTATTGAGTTTTTGGGTCTGCTGGTTTTGGGTATGTTCAACTGTTAATTAAAGATCGATCGCCTTCAATTCCTTATTCTAAAGTTGAGGAAGGATCGTAACAGAATCGAAGTAATTATCACGTTCAGTCTATCACTTCCGCCTTTCTGTTTATTCAAATTTGTTAACGTACAGTTAGATTTAATCACTCTCTAGAACAAATTTTCATACTACCACACTTGCATAAAAGTAAAACGGATCCAAATGCATGAAACCTTCCGCTTGTTGAGCTGCAGTGCTGCGTGAGTCACGCGTGACTCGACGTGATGCGAGCACAACGCATTCATGCGTAATGACCGAGATGAATGGTATCCTGGAATGAGTTTCTGCAGTCATGTAAAAGAAGTGTATTTCCTTTGTGCAATGCTCGTGCAGTGCGCCGTATACGAGTCTCTCTCGTCCATTGTGCCCAGTCGATGAACCGTGGCGCGCACAGCTCCGGCCTAGCCTCCCGCGGCAATCGGCCAATTTACAATGCTGGTGCATTGTTCTCCTTCTTTATGTTTCACTTCATGCTTTGCTTTTATTATCACTCATATACGTTTCAGTGATGGCACTTCGCTGCAATTTTTTGTGTTATTGGAATGACTCTCACGTTATTACTATTATATGCAGAGACCCGTTAGCCGCGATAGCGGTTAGGTTTATCGCTAATAATAACATTTCCGGCTGTAAGCATTGCGATAATTATAAAGTTGTAGAGCGTAGCGTATATTAGAGAGCGTCGCGCGGCGCTGGCGGCGGCTCCGTGCCAAATGTTACAAGTTTAGATCGGAAGACACTATTAATCTGCCTCTTATCTGGTTTTGCCTACTGCTTTATCTATTCCCTAAACTCTTAACTCTTCTTGTGTCAGTTACAAATAAACTAGTCGTACCCGTCCGTATTGACATACTGCGTATCTAGGTAGATAAATACATGTACAAACGTGAACAAAGAGATGTCCCGAACATTGGTGAAGACCTCGTAAGTCGTCGGCGTCGTTACGGCCGCCCTTGCTCGGAAGGGTCGCAATGGAAACGGGGCCGAAATGGTGCTGCATCTACTAACTGGGTCAAGCTCGCCTGCGTCGGGTCGCCTCGCCACGTGCTGCGCCCCGCGCCCCGCGCAGGAGCGGCTCACTCCCGCACCCCTCACGGCGATATAATCACAAGTGAATCATACACCCGACTCGTAGAGTCCCTTTTACTCTGCAGGCCCATTCTATCGGCCTTGCTGGTAACTGGTACACGAATCTTGTGCTGATGTTCGGTTGTCAACTCTATTCCTCTTCCCTTAGAATTGGTATTCCCTTAGATAGTTATTTCTGATTAAAACAATGAAGTCTTCGCTGTTATATTCTGTTGTAATGTAACATTTACTAAAAACATTTGAATTTTAAATTTAATGGCGTAGAAGGCGAGCTTAACGAAGCTTCGGGGTCAAGGGAAGTAAACAAAAAACATATTATTTGTGTTGCAAAAGTAAAATTGGATCTACTTGCTAATTTAAAGAAAAAACAATTTGGAGAGAACGCGTCAGTTACATGCTGTTTAATATAGGAACCGTAGACAATCATATCACAGAACAAGTGTAGGTAGAGTCATACGAGACAGGGAAAGTCTGTGTGTGATCTGTGTGATCTATTTGTAGAGTTGGAAACTTAGGATATTGTTCGAGACGTCGGGGGACAACGGAGTCAATCCCACCTACCTACCTCCCTTATAATCAGAGGTCAATCAAAGTAAGTACCTATCAGTAATGGGGAGCATATCGGTATATCTCGTCTTCGGTAAATCAGGCAATCCGGAGCCTCGACAAAATTGGGAATAACGCGATTCGTGCGTAACCCAATCACATGCGGTTAGAAACCCTTATTAGGTTATCCATTTAATTGAATAAACTTGATGAACGTATTGAACTCAACCTCTAGGTGCCCTATTGCTCAAACGATTAGTTATTACATGATACATTTCTCGTGTATATTTGTTCTGATGACATCGTACGTATCTGATTAGTAAGAGGGCAAAAACGTCAGTAAGTCCACAATCGCAATGTTTTATCTGTGCCAAATTAGCGTCTGCCGAATCGATGAACATAGATTGTAGGGCGATCACCGCAATGGCAGGTCAAGTTCGACTGGCTCGTGTCACTTGAGAGACATTTCGGCACTTTGTGCGATGCTGGTTTTTTTTTTAACTTGGAAATAAATAAATCTGTAACAAAATATGTATCGGTATTGGCTTACCTGGTCCAACAGAACACCAGCGCTGGAGGCATTCTTGTCTGCAGCAATAAGCTGAGTCGAGGCCCTATTCACAACAACAGCAGACCATCAGACATGATTTAGATATGTTTACCTTTGGCTACATAATTATTTTATATAATTATAACTGTTTCGGTCGTTGCTGTGTGTGAAATAAACATATTACTTACTTACTTACCTATGCTTTGTGATCAAACATATCTTGATTTTGAGTTATACGTGCTAAATGTTCACGGTTTGTACTCAGAATACCAGCTTCTCAATTCCTATATTCATAGAATATGCTATTTTGAGAATCTGGTATTCTCGGAATACCAGATTCAGCCATTCAGACAACCCTTGTAATCGCCAGACTCAGTAGGAACCAATCTCGTTCAACATCTAACTCAACTGAAATCTCTGATAGAAATACAATACAATATATACTTTGTTAAAGATCTTGGAGTTCTCTTTGCCCCACAGCTTACGTTCCAAAAACATATTAAATCCCTTGCCCCCAACTGCTTCCGAATTTGTTGTTCGTAATACCCGGGACTTTTCCGGGACCCTACGACAATACAATTGGTGTACACGGCTTTAGTATGGAGCAAAATGGAAGCGGCTTCAATTGTATGGAACCCATATCGTCGGTGAAGTTCTAACACCGCCTAAAGCAAAATTAGGCGGTTTTGACCTTATAATGTCATTCGACGAAGAGTGATGGTGCGCTTCGCCTGACCAATCAGAAATAAGCGTTTAAATCAATGGAAAACTAAAACCGCCTATACTGCAGTGCGTATCTCAGTCAGTGCCGAACAGTTTCAAGGAAAGAAGCAGTCTCGTCAGTTTACTTTGGAAAAGGGTAATAAAAGTTTACCCTAAAAATCCAAAACAATGAAGTTCTTAACTCTCCTGAAAAGTTGCACTTTTTGACTTAATTCGATATTTTTATTTTTCGGATAACTTGATCCATTGTGTTGACTTAAGCGATGTTAGAACTTCACAGAATATACTCTCCTTTTTAAGCGTTCCTACGATTTTTGTACAATTTTTTTTATGGATATTACCCGTTTTATGTCAAATTTTTGCTCGGAGTCTTAGGCTTTAATTCCCTCGAAGACGAAACTGTGAGAATTACCACATCATGCCGCATGTTGTTTTTTGATAAATATTTAAGCTGAATACTGCTAAGATCCAGTAGTGGCAGATCCTAATGTGAAGGATCACCTGGGGTGGTACCACCCTCTTATCTATTTCTGCCGTGAAGCAGAGATGCTTGCATTTCTGTGTTTCGGTTTGAAGGGTAATTTCCGGCACATGAGGCAATCCATCTTAGTGATCAAGATTAGTAGCGCATCAAAACCCTTTAATATTAATACAGTGAGATGAGATGTCTACGGGAGACGGTGACCACTTACCATCAGGTGGTCCGTTTGCTCGTCTGCGTCCGTATTTAATAATAATAATAAAAAATATACTATATACGATACTTTTAGTACCTACTGTAGGTATTGTCTTAAGCACATGAATTCACAGTGTCTTTGTTATTACAACTGTAATACTGTGTATTTTTTTTTAATAATAATAAAAAGTAAACAATATACACCTAGGAAAGTCGAAGTCGAAGTCCCGACTGAGGAGTCTACTACCAGACACGGTTGTCTGGTAGTAGACTCCTCAGTCGGGGAAATATGTATTTGTGGACCTGAACGGGGCTTTCTGGAGCATTCGATATTCACAATCGACTACGAAATGTGTCGTTCCACTCACACCCACGTTCTTGTCTATGTGATAATGTGAGTGAACGAGATTGTCTTAAATATCAATTTCGACTTTTGTGTGCCGAAGATGCCATAATCGCTACGCCAGGTCCACAGATATTGCCGACGGGTAGTAAGGTCTGGGTTAACTGGCGGAGGACACGCCACGAGTTCCCCTCGTGCGTCACCGCCAGCAGTCACGACCTAACTCGCAACTAAAAGGCGGTTTTACTTCGCCACTATAAATCACTTCCATCGATTAACGATTCGTTGCCATGTTCCCGGAGTACCAGTGAAACACTAAACAGTTACCTATTTCGTCAGTAAAAACAGTATGAGCGTAGAGTTAGTACCTATCTATCATAAAGACTTGATCGAAAAAAATGTGCCAAAACTATATGCTGTAACTGTACGCACTATCGATGCGTAACGACAAATAATGACGAATAACGATAACGATCCCAATCCCAATTAGCCAAGGTCAATGACCCCGGAGGTCAACGTCATTGTTAAATTTTAAAAACTCGCCAAACGCTCAAAAATCCATGAATGTATGTATGTATTTCAGACCATGTGCGTGCCTAGATGGTTCGAATTTGAGCTCAAATATTCAGGTTCTTGGTGCGTTTCCGTCATCTGGAACCTTGAGGACCTGATGATGATCAGGAAAAAGTAAGGGGAACTCCACAAAAGTAAGTCGCAGGTTTTTAAATTTTTAATTTTGAGTTATTGTTCCCCACGTTGGAGAAATCTCTGCGGGGAAGGAAATTCACGACTGCGGTCGAAGCAGTAGACCAATTTAGGCGGCTGTTTTCGACGCTGGAAAGCTGGAAAGTCGAATGCATAAGTGCATTGATGCCGCAGAATACTTTGTAAATAAACATTTGTAATATTTATTTTATTTCTATTTAACTAAAAATTAATGGACCGCCCCTCGTACATTCCAACCCGCTTGGCGGGAGGGGGAGGGCAGCCGCCCCCTCTGCCCCTGCCCCTGTATTATTTCACGGCTATACAATACATAGCTAATCATAATCACACATTTATAGATATTCGACTCTGACTCTTAGCTTAATGATGTCACTTGATGATACAAGCCAGGCACTTTGTACAGATGTTGTCTAGACCAAAATAATCTATTTGACCCGAAACAGTGACATTTTTATCCCTTAGGATGCAAGATGGCGGCCATTCTTTAAAGTCTTGGTTGGATCTTTATACAATTTTGCATTTTGTCCAATTTTATCGCGGAAACTCAATTTAGGGGTATTTATCGACCATTAAAAGTACAGCGATGGGTAAAAATCCCACCAATCCAAGTGTAGTAGGGTAAAATCGCCAAATTTTGAGATTTTTCAACTCCTAAATAGAAAATCTTATATTAACTAAATGCATCGTGCGACATTTCGTTTTTAGCTAAATCAGAAGCGCTGAATACGAAAATGAGACCAAAATCGATGTAAAAAAGGGGGGGGGGGGGCACATCGAAGGTCCCGTTAGTTCCGTGTTCTAGTTTTCGGCTCATATTTCGAAAACGGTTGCTCACAGTGAAAGAGTTCATTAGGCTATGTACAATTACGTTGCGAAAATTCGCTTCCATTCCTTTCCGTGGCAATGTAAATTGAGCCTTACGATATTTTTCTTTTTCTTATCGTTTAGGAAATATCCGCGGTAGTAAATACGAGTAGCTATTTTGTGACAAAAATATATTTACGTCACGTTTCTCGACAGCGGCGGCGGCTATAAAACGCCCGATCTCAAACGTTTACAAACGTAACCCGTAATAAAATACGAGTAACATAACATTGAATCGACATTATCCCGACTACAATGTATAGTTTCTATACCTAGGTAATGTAACACGACCCGACTCCTTGAGCGATGCGATATTGATATCCGCATCAGGTTATTAGAACATGTGCAGTTTCTAGGCGATGTTGGCAGGTTTCGTTAGCTTGAATAATCATAAATATATATCAAACTGAAGTTGATCAAAGCCTTTGATCAGAGAGATTGTGAAACGTCCCAAGTCTTGTAACTTTTCAATTGAGCGCGGAGTCTGCTGTCCTGGGCCCTCTCCTGACGGGCTGTCTGTTGGTTGTCAAGTCGAAGTGGTACGAGCCGCGATTCACTTTGAATAATGTAGTCAACGTTTGAATTTGTAATTCGAGTGATAACTGCAACCCCGTTGTGGTCCATTTGTTGATTGCCTTCTGCGACGTGAAACCTTGTAAATTAACGGGAGTACGCGTGCAACTAACCGTATTGATTTACTGTAATTCGGCTGCTGACTGAAACGGTTCTCGATGCTCGGTTTACCATTCGATTACATACAGTGGAGGTCCACACCGAAAGGTTACATTTGCATTTTAGGTAGAAAATGAGCCTGAGTATGGGAATCGGTCGCCAAGGATAAAAACTAATTACACTAAAACTTCTTGGATACAAAGTTAGAAGCACGACAAAGTCGCTACAACGTATTTAATTAACTAGTGATAGTAAAACAGTAGTTTGGTTTGCTGTCAGGTTTGCTGAAGTTCCGCATCAGACTTTTGAGCGCACGCCAGGACGGAGAAATCTAGTGACGTAGAAATGTCCTCGATGCGTCAAAGAGCGTCGGCTGTAATGTTGTCCCTGCCGGAGATGTGTCTGATGTCTGCTGTAAACTGTGAAATGGAATCCAAGTGATTAAACTGCCTCATCTCCAAGACCTGGCTTTTATTACGTGGGCGCGTTCAGCACCACAAATGTTTTGCTATTTTGAAAAGCACCGGAAGGAAATGTTACCTTTTGGTGTGGACTTCCACCATTCTCGACGTTTGATCCAGCATTTATCACCTATTTTGCCACAAAGGAAATCTTAGGCTTCAGCCGCTTTGAACGTTAATTGATTGTCCATTGACTAGTGCTACGTTGTAGCAGTAACGTGCCAGAATTTGTGTGGAAGCCAGTGTAGCAGGTAATTTAATTTGAAGTAATCTGTCGGGGAGGACGTGCGAGGCTTTATTCGTACTCGCCGGGCTATGTGGGCACGAGGCGAGGCCGGCCGCCGCTGGCAACCGCTGAACCTCGCTACACGCTAATTGTTACCACTCATTTGTGGCGTACCCACTGTTGGTACTTCTATGCTTTTCCATTCTCCATGCATTAAGTACCTGAAAAGAGGGAAGAATATTTAAACCGCACCTGATAGAATTGTCTCATTTGCACACAAAGTACTACAAAGTAGCGAGGAGGATACCTTCGTCAATTTTCGCAGCCAATTTGTCCCCGGAGACGCGGCAGCCTCCACACCTTTCGGTCGAGACGCGTACTAAGTATCCACCTATGTCTGCTTACTAAATTTGTGTGATTTTTGAATGGATCCGAAGAGCTTATAAAATTAAATGACGTCAGAATTTGAATTAGATTAGCTTAAATCTAGTGTTAATTTTAGCATTTTAGCGTAGTATTAATTATAGCATAATGAGTTCGGCTCCATTGCACCACTATGCTCTAAATGCTCGCGTGTAGGGAGGCCCGGTAGTGCGCGCTCGCCCCGAGCGGACCGCGGTGCGTACGCTAGCCGGGACCGGCCGCCGCCGGCCGCGCGCCCGGACGTATATGATACGAGTATCTCCGGTGGAACCGTTTTCATTAGAAGCAGTATATCGTCCTAGCCGAGTCCGAAGCGCATCGCCGAGCAGCCAGACGCGTAAGTGGTGTGTATGGGGCCCGACTGTGGTTCTGTTTAAACATGGATGTTTTCTCTATTTGTTGTAAGGTGGGATGCAGGGCCCGGGCAGGCGGCCCCACCTGCCCTACCTCCACTTACGCCTCTGGATGTATCGTACGTCAACACACACACACTACACACTCACCTCGCCTCGTGCGCACCAAGCTAACAAACAGAGCTCTAAACGTCTTTAATGCTTTTCTAAACGAGTGGTACTCGCTATAAAAAGTTTATAAATATCAACTAAAACGGGACATAATGAGTCGCTCTGTTTCTTAGAAATGGTGTTTGTTACATACTTGTTGTTCTAAACTATGTTTGGCGTAAATAACTTGAACATTATTATTCTAATCTATCTCCGGACCTGAACTAATTTAGTATTCTGAAATGCCGTGAGGACGCGGCCGGTGAGTCCCCAGGTCCCCGGGTCCCCGGTCACCCTTCCCTCGGCACTCGGCACCTGTATACAGACATGCACGCACACAACTAATAACTCTTAACGATATCTACTTTATTTTAAAGTTAATTCTATTATTTTTAAGCTGTGTGATGTGCTTTTATTCCTGACTGAATTATCCTTTTATTTGTATTCGTGATGCTCTCAATATAATCTGTGGAAGCTGACGTTAGTCTCTTCTCCTAGTTTCTGAAATAACTGGCTCTATGTACCTCACTCCTCATGATGCCTTCTGATTTATTTCGTCGATGTATTTATGGGAACAGCTTTACAGTTTTATGTCGATAACTTTTCTTATTTCTTACCTACGTTACTTTTTACGATCCACTTACAACCGCTCGAGTGTTTTAAACTATCTGAAGTGTAATATGACACGAAAGAGTAACATTTTCCTGTTTCAATTGGATTCCTGGTTTTCCTAGTTGTTCTTATTAGATAGAATGCATTTTATACTGACGGCGCATCTGCTCTGCTCTGCCTGCCGGCGCGGGCGGCGCGCGTGGTTCACACGCAACTCTGGACGGATCCACAAGTTTCCGCGTCCGCGGTGCGCACGCGGCATTCCCGCGGAGATACCGCGTAGACGCGGCCGGTGCCGGTGCCGGTGGCGGCCCGGGGGCGACGATCCGCAAACGATCGTGCCTATATGCGTCGCACTATCCCCGTCTATAGCCTGCCACTTCACCCGACTGTTCCCGGTGTAACGGTATTCGGGACGGGAATTGGCTCGTAGGGCCGAGTGGCCGCTCACGATAATACGTTTTTGATGAACACCTCGCGTGGCGACGACTCGCTTGATTAAGTTTATGGACGTAGTGATCGCTCGTCTATAGACTATCTATTCGAGGCTCGGTCACGTCGAATGCGGTGTGTTGTTTATTTAGGTCTGTCGTGATGTACTCGGTTGGCTATAATTAGCGAAGTGTGTTCCGTTTTGGACGTTGAGCAGGAAGCGCACGGGTGTCGACCTGGCCCGACCTGGCCGCGTACGCCTTGACATTTGTCGAACGGTGGGCGCGCAACGCGCGCTCGCGCCCAGATATTGGGCGATTGGGCGCGAGCCAGAACGTGCCAATACTTTACGACGCATTGGAAACGAGATCTGGAAATTAATCAATAACTCCTGAACGCGTTAATTTCATGACTCCTTAATTTTCCTCTGTGTGTTTCTTGTGCTTCTATTCCAAGTATAGACTTGGCATAGAAACGAAATCCGCGTTCTTATTAGACACTTTGTCCAAATCAAGATTTTCCAATCAGGACTATTGTCGTTCTGCAAGGTTTTAACATTTCGATCCGAATTTCTGTTGTATTACAGACATCAAACAAAAAGTTAGCAAACGGCGTGACAGGCAACAGTACGAGTAGGCTTGACATGTATTGTTATTAGCTCTATTAAATGGAAGATACGATGGAGCTATTAACGAGCCTTTCGGGGGTAACGACTCAACCCTTCCACATTATCGAAGGTCAAGAGTGGCAATCAGTCAGGCGGGGCGTTGCACTGGCCGCTCTCTGGTGCGATGTTTCGGTGCGCGGGTTGGACGAGCAACTCGTTAGTGGGCGGCGTATTATCATGCAATTCATTGCGTCGGTGATGACTTGCGGTAATCTCGGACATGTTGAGTTTATAAATGTGTTTGTGAGATCATTATTCTTCAAAAGAGAGAGAGAGAGAGAGAGAGACGCAGGTAGTCATAATATTATCTGAGTCGTAGGTAGGTTATTTACAATTCCATAAGAGTCGATACGTGTTTCGATAAACTTGTTGTGGAGGTGAGCGCACGGAGGAGCTCGGCGTACACGTACTGTACACGTGTCGGTTCGTTAACCGACTGCACTCCGCTGGCTGTGTGCGCGCGCGCATCGTTTGTAGTCTATAGTCTGTGGCGTGCCACCGCGGACTGGCCCGCTACTGCTACGTAGCAGGGAATTCAGATATAGTATTCACAGAATTAACACGTCTGCTCTGATCGTTGTTATGATGCCAGCGAATGTGTTGAAGCTCGTTCGTGCTGTTATCGCCTACGTTCATACATATCTTTACGCTGTTCCTTAAACAGTAGACGGAGAGAACGGATCACCTTGAATCTCTGTCCCGGCACGCCTCTTTCGCTTCACGTACGCTCGTCTTTGGGGTAGTACTAGATCTATTTTGATGAAATCAAATTATGATGCGTCGTCGTTGGCTTTTCCATTTTATCAAATGATCGAAGCGGCTGTGTAAATATTGTACCTTTACGTTAGAACCTCGCCCCGATCGAGTATCTCTCTTTACTCGTACTAATCTCTCCCACTCATACGCGCTGACACTAACTGGGTTGTCGAACGCGAAGGTCTTCTTTTCATTTCTTTGTTGCGACACGAAAAACAGCAGTCTGTTTATTATCCATCTGAAGCTAAATTGCTCCCCGAAGTACAATTGATATTTTACCCATTACGTGAGTGTTTGGCCCCGCACCGCCAACGTTGGTCGCTTTGTGTACAAACAAATTATAGCGCAGTTTCTTTCCGAGCGCGACCTCGCGTTAGAGTAGTGATTTTTCACCAGTGACGTAAGTTCACAGCGTTACGTTCAAAACTGAACTGTATGCTCTGCGTTTCTGATTTGAGTTCGATAGTATCGGTGGATGTATAATTTTATTCGCTACGTCGCCGGGTTTAGCCGCGCCGTTTAGTTATTTATCATTGTTCCGCGTGTCCGTCCGCCGTGTGCGGTGTTCGGCGGCGAGGTCGTTGGCATTGCCCACTCGTCCTTGTTCTAAAGTGACTTTACGTATTTGGCTGGCTTTCATGTTTACTCCGAGTTACTGCGTTCAGTTCTCTGTGACTGATAAATCAACTTTATTATTATAATTGTCTTCTTCATTCAATTTCCTTTGAACCATTCCGGGTCACACGGAGGCGAGTGGGCTCATTTTAATTCCTCATCGGCTTGTCTTTGTTATTTGTTGTTTTGTTATCTTATCTTATCTTATGATAGGAGGCCGGGAATAACCCAGCGGCACTTCGACCCTTGAGGATCTTTTGTGACTATATACCCCATTTTATACACTGGTCATCTCAGTGTGCAGGTTTCCTCACGATGTTTTCCTTCACCGTCACAGCGGTCGGTAAATGTACGTAAGTCTTCGAAAAATACGAAAAACTCATTGGTACATGGCACTGCACGGTTTCGAACCCGGACCTCCCCGCACGGGGGTCCCGTGTCCTAGCCACTGTGCCACCGATGCTTCTGAATGCCTCACCAGCTTGTCTTTGTTATTTGTTGTTTTGTTACCTTACTGAGTATCTTAGGGAAGGCGGCCACGCGCGCCGGACGCCGGACGCCAAGCGCGCTTAAATTATAGATAGTGGTGTCGCGGCCATAATTGCATCTTCCATGAAACCTTAGTAACTTTCATAATAAATTGTCAGCCAATTACTGGAAAAGTGCCTTTAGTTTGCAGACTGTATGACCCTAGCGAGACCGCGCTGAATAAGCACAATTATGAACTTCCAACGACAGTAGCGGTAGTGAGTGGATCTATACCGTTTTACCTTTCCCTGCGTTATTGCTTGATTCGATTTCAATTTCCTGTGTATCTTATAACCCGTCTGAAATACGGAGCGATTATGGCATCTTCGGCATGCAAAAGTCTAAATCGATATTTAAGGCCATCTCGTTCACTCACATAGACACGAACATGTGTGAGGGTAACTAATAACACATTCCGTAGCCGCTCGACTTCGAATGTCGAATGCTCCAGATTAAATATCAATATATTCTTTGAAAACGATAGAAAATTGTTTCTATTGGAATGAGATGATTGGCTATGCCGAGTCTTAGAGTAAGCATTCTCTTGGGTTTTACTTATGTATTTCCTATACAACTATTATTCACCGCATGTGGAGCGAAGATATTGTGCCAAGTGCCAGGGATGTGTTACATTCATAGTTTCTATGCACCTGTGCAGTGCAGATGACGCTCACAGAAACATGGCCACTTCAAACATTATTTAGTGTCAGATTCAGAGTGGGAAATATTATGTAAGTACGCAAAAACTTAGTTGTTTCCGAAAAACTGCGATATTCATAATTTCAATACCAGAAACAAAATCAATCTTGCAGTCCCACGGTTTAGACTTAGTAAAGTAAACACATCATTTATGGGTCACTGTGTACGATTTTATAATAAGATACCTGATACTGTAATAAATATGACAGAGAAAACATTTAAGACCCACATAAGACGGACCTTATGTAAAAAGGGTTATTATAAAATAAATGACTACTTAAATGATAGAGGCTTAGTCCTAAATTCAGTTCCAGCTCTGCACATTGAGTATATGATTGTACGATATATTTATTTCAAAAGATGTGCTGCTGAAAGTTTCTCGCGCCGCTTCTTTCCTTTCAACTACAGCACCTTACGAAGCGATGGTAGAGTAAAACATGACGTTGTAAAAATGTACTTTAAGGTACTTACAATAAAAATTTATTTGATTTTGATTCATATAATTGAATAAAATATGTAAATGAATAAACGATCGTTCAAATCCGCTTTATTTATGGAAAAAGTGCACCCCACTACATTAGGACGTTGGAACGTTGCACGTTTCTCAAAAGTTAAGAGAAACGTGCAATCACATACGTCTACTATAGGCTCAGTTTAGAGTTTTAACTTAGCCCATGGAGACGTATAGGAAGCGTTCCCAAGTTATGCTCAACCAACCTTATCGTGGTTTCTTCGTGGTGATATTGCATTTGTTAATTTTATTAACATAACACAAACAGCACTTTGTATCAAATCCTGCGTATTCTTGAGCCTGCTTGCGGAAGACAAGAGTATGGAATTCACGGTCAAATTATGTTGGTTGTGCACATCTTTGAAACGTTTTCTATGCGCCTACAAATAATTATGTTTTTGGTGACTTTATGTACTCTTAGGGTGTTATTACACCCACACGATCGACATAGATCGGTGGTATTGAACAACATCGATTATGGACCGTCCAAGGTCGCTCATTGTGTGCTATTACACCAAACCGATCTGCCATCGATGAACATTGATCCGACGTCGAGCGTGCGATTGTCGATTGATCGATGAAAATATTCGGCTCTGGTTTTTTGATCGCAGCAACTAGCACAGGGTTGATCAATTGTCGTTCGACGTCGAAGAATTGAAGCCGCGATCATTGATCATCCTGCGTTATTACACCTACGCGACCGACGTTGATTAAGGCATCGATCGAGCAGGTGTACCCTTAGTGACCTTTCACCAAACCAGTAAACTGCCACTCATCCACTGTGCCCCTACTAATTGTGGTTTTGTAAGCTCCAAATCTAAAGCGAGGTGTCTTGTCCAAGCCTCCACGGGTCACGAAGATTTGAAGATGTTTCGTGTTACGTGGACGCATTGACCACTTTCAAGTGAGCCCAAGGAGGGTGAGTGGTCGCCTCGCTATACACGTGAAGGTAACATGAAAATGGTGTATCAAATCAAACATTTTTATTGTGAGTACATTTTTACAACGTCATGTTTTACTCTACCACCGCTTCGTAAGGTGCTGTAGCTGTGCAGTGTACACAATGTGCAGAGCTGGAGCTGAATTTAGGACCAAGCCTCTTTATCATTTGATTAGTCATTTATGTAACACAAGGTCCGTTATCAGAGCTCGGTGTGTGTGGTCAGGTCACGGCAAGACGCACAAGGACGCGGCGTCAGTGCGCGCCACGCACCCGATCCCGGCGGCGTGCGGCCTGTACTACTTCGAGGTGCGCATCGTGTCCAAGGGGCGCGACGGGTACATGGGCATCGGCCTGTCCGCGCACGGCGTCAACATGAACCGCCTGCCCGGTGAGCACTGTTAAGTATATTCACATGCCTTTATGATAGGTCTTACACTGACACTAGATGCCGTGCGGCCAGCACGGACAATTATTGTTTAGTTTGACTGCCTGTCGAGATTTTAAAAAGTGGGGAAATCAATCGTATATTGGTTTCGATTCCGGGGTGGTTGCCAAATTTAGCGAGTCCCGGTCCTTTACACAATCTACTATATGACAGTTTAGATTTGGCGGTCATTCCGGAATCGAAGCTATCGCCTTCAGAGTACGACTCGATCAATACTACTCGTGGTACTTTTACTTTTTGAGTTTACCCTGCGAGAGGATGCAGTACGAATTGGGTACTCTTGAATATTGTCATGTTTTGTCTCAAACCACATTATGCAGGTTTCCATATGATGTTTTCCGTTTCAGTGCAATCCGTTAATAACCCTTTCACTGCACCACTAGAACCTGGCGTAGTCAGAACGGATATGTCGATACGTGCCGAATACATTTCGCGTTTAGCGTGTTAATAAAACGCATTTAGCATTTGGGAGGTATTTTAAGTCTCCATCAAGTAAAGACTAACATTGGATTCGTTTCCGGGATGGCCGCCATATCTAAACCTAAACGAAATGTCCCGCTCACTCGTACACAATTTACTATATGAGAGCGTGACAGTTCAGCTTTGGCGGCCACCCCGGAATCGACGCCACTGTCCCCACTGTCCCCAAGTGGTGTCGGTAACTGTGTGGTGGCCCCCATGCCTCAGGCTGGGACAAACACTCGTACGGGTACCACGGCGACGACGGGCACTCGTTCTGCTCGTCGGGCACGGGCCAGCCGTACGGGCCCACCTTCACCACGGGCGACGTCATCGGCTGCGGCGTCAACCTCGTCGACAACACCTGCTTCTACACCAAGAACGGACACCATCTCGGCATCGCCTTCCGCGGTCTACCGGTAACCTCGCTGATTCTCTTGTCGTGTATCAACACAACAGCCCATATCGAAGACTCTTCTTTTTGTTCCATTCATTGAATTATTTTTCAAACAGTTTATAATTGACTCCGCGTCAACCGGAGTTATGGTAGAGGACTGATGCATTGCTGGGCGAACATGCGCTGTTCGTTGGGTATACCATCCAGCTTTTCGTCTAGTAAAGAGGGGAGCAGGACCACGAGAGAAACTCAATTATTAACCCCGGACCGACCGAGGAAAGGGTGTTTGAGTTCGCGTTTTTCTGTGGCAACATAGTTCGACAACCGGTGATCCAATGTGGGCCTGGTTTTTTAATTTAACAGGGATATTTGTTGACAGTGTTCTTAGCCATGTCTGATAAATTGTACCAGTGATTTCCAACATTTTAGGGTATCTTTGATGTCCGATGGGGGTGATAACGATCCTTTCGAACGATAACAGTTTGGTAGTTCGAGTTCAAATAATTAGGGTCGTTGAGCCTCAAAGTAAGGGAATCCACAATGGTAAGTGGAAGGTTTCCTAAATTATTAATGTAGAGTTGTCAACATGTGTGGGTGGTGGTTGCAGCCGAACCTGTACCCGACGGTGGGGCTGCAGACGCCGGGCGAGGTGGTGGACGCGAACTTCGGGCAGGCGCCCTTCGTGTTCGACATCGAGGACATGCTGCGCGAGCTGCGCGCGCGCACGCGCCTCGCCATCGACGAGTTCCCGCTGCCCACCGAGCAGGGCCAGTGGCAGCAGGTGCTGCACAGGTCGGCCCACTTTATGTCGTGTTTACGGCTGCACCCGAGCTTATGGGAAAGTAGATATTTAGGAGTAAACATTTCGGGAAGTGGACTCTTTATAAATGTCCTCTATCTCACCTGATGGTAAGATATGGTGAGTTAGAATTTAGAGCACGCGGTTTAGAAATAAAAATACGAGATTTGAGGCCAAATGTTGAGGTCGGCAAGATTCGGTTCGACATTTTCCATTTGTAGGAACTGAAGCAAATTGATGGAATCAGGCATTATTTTGCTGAAATTTTAATAATTGAAATCAAGAGCAAGTTTGTGGTATGGTGAGTCGAGTACCGCGTATCTTAAAATATTTGAGGTCGGTAAGACCTTCCGTAGTGGATGACGTATACTACAGGGGCACAGATAAACAATTACAACTGTCACGTTGAAGAAACCTAATGGACGTTACGTTGTGTGTACTTCCTTGACTCGATCCCGTGGCGCCCCCAGGATGGTGTCGACGTACCTGGTGCACCACGGTTACTGCGGCACGGCGCAGGCCTTCGCGCGCGCCGCCGCCCAGCCCATACACGAGGACATCGCCTCCATCAAGAACAGGCAGAGTGAGTTCGTCCACGTCATCATCAAACCGATATGTTGTCAATAACAGCTCCACGAATAAGTTGTGTCCTACAAATGTTACAGGGGCGATTTCCACAACTACTTCGCTTACTTCGCCGATAGATGGCTCTTTTCGACCTGCGCTCTGCTCACATCACCTCCATATGTCGTTTCAAAGATAGAGCGCACTATCGATAATTTCACTAGACACATCCGAATCCCACGAACAACGCCTAGCTCGGTGAAACATGTTTCCCTTTGTCTTGATCCACGATGTGGTTGATGTGATCAATGTACATTGCAGAAGTGTGCACGCTGGTGGTGCGCGGGCGCATCGGCGAGGCGATCGAGCTGACGCGGCGGCTGTACCCCGCGCTGCTGGAGCGTGACCCCGAGCTACTGTTCCTGCTCAAGTGTCGCCAGTTCGTCGAGATGGTCAACGGGTCCGACTCCGAGGTGAGGGTCAGGGTCGGGGTCCATCGGCGAGGAGATCGAGCTGACGCGGCGGCTGTAATACTCGTAGTTAAAAAACTGTGTGACTGGATTATTTTTTTATTGTAAAAGGCGGCACTGCGCTGCACAGTTAGTGTGGGAGAGGAAGAGCTGGCTGAGTTGCTAGTTTGCCTATAACATGTAATAGTATTCAGTACGGTCAGTCTGCGAGTTACTCCATAGGTATAAAAGAAGCCATTTACACAGGCTTCTTTCTGTCTTCTGTTCTGACTAAATCGTATACTGATCCAGTCAGGTGCAATAAGCCCATAAGTAAGCGATTGCGTGACCTGACGCGTGCGCTCCAACATTACAGATGGGTGAACCGGCCGTGGAGAAGGCGGGCGGCGGCGCGCCGACCAACGGCGTGGCGACGTCCGTGATCGCGCACACGGGCCGCGCGCGCGCGCCCCATGCACTCGGACCCCACGCGCCGCCCGCCGCCAACGGGCAGGACCACGAGAAGCACACCAACGGTACGGTCTGACCACACTGCGGTCTGTTCTGTTCAAGTACGGTAAGAGGAGTGCTGCTTTTAATTTGTCGGCTACGCTGCCGGTTCAGGCTCCTTGAAGCGACAATGGCTCAAATAGTAGGGCACGAAACAGCGGCGCAATCGAATCCGTCTCTGGACCACTGGATTGCATTTTAGCCAAGTTGGGGTGGTTCATGAAGAATGTTGACAAAATGTGTAAAATTAAAATAATATCGGTCGAAAAAGATCAAAATAAAATGCCATACACGTTAACCGCACCCGTCTAAACCTGAAAATTTATTTTGAAACGAATTTCCATGTAGAAATTGAAAAGCAACTCGAAGTGCGAGAAATCAGATAACACACGGGTATCTTGGTTGGGGATTTATTGAAAACTAAACAATAGTACATTACTGCAGAGGCCACGAAATTAGCCATTATTAGCCGCGTACGACGAGGCCTTTTAACGATCCAAGGCCAAAAATGGCTTTCGGCCGACGCTTGTATAGTGCTTTTCTCAAATAATGCGAAAAATCGAAAAAAAATATCACCAAATACTGCTGTCAAGTCGAAAGTACTAGGCGTCCATAAATGGAAAGAAGTGGCGTTGTAGTAGGAGCTGGAGCTGCTCGCGCCGGTGGTGCACGTGTAGGGGCGGCGCAGTAACGCGCGACCGACAAATTCGAATTTAAAAAAGTAAAAAACAAAAGACGAGAGGATTCCTGGTCTTAGCCCGGTAAGGTTGTATGAAAATCTATTACTGTCGTCAATAATTTTTTTAAATAAGTATTTGGCTTCGAGACTGGAGCTATGTACTTCCCTGGCTCAACATTCGAATGTGATTGAGCACATTTCCGAGCATCTTTGAGAAAAGTTAATACAGATCTTAAATAAAAATTCTTGTTATACAGATGACACATCTTTCCTACGAGTCAATAGTTTATGGTGAATGTTTGCAGGCGTGCCCGAGGAACCGGACGAGACGGAGAGCTGCGACGTGGACATGGCGTCCCCGCACGACGAGCACGAGCACGAGCTCGCGCACGACGGACACGACGCGCTCGCGCACGCGCACGACGGACACGAAACGTGTCCCGCGCACGCGCACGCCAACGGCGCGCATCCCGGTACGTGGCAACATTACCTCAAGTTATTTCGGTTACGTGACACCAAAGATTATGAAATTCACCCCGAGTACAGTGCGTGAGTTTTTAGAAAAACATTCGGGTCTTGAAACCCGATATCCGATACCCCCGAAACCTTTTCTAAGAGTTCACGGATTGTAGATTGCTCGCGAGAGAACTTTGGAAATACAAGTGCTTTTGCACAGGTCCTTTGGCTCGCTGTCAGTGCTCACATCTTCATTCTAGAGGACGCTACTAGTCCGGTTTCTGTGCGTGACACTTTAGGACAGATTCAGATATGTGTCGATATACAGGGTGTCGTAAAAATACTACGACATATTTAAGGATATGGTGGGTTGTAGGTCCCATTCGCTGCCGACTCAAAACACGGCGACTCGGGACTGTGCCTCCAAAGAGACCCCTTTAACAAACCTGTTCTGGCTAACCAGAAACAAGGGCAGAGTGAATAGGCATTTACTGGACCCGCATGCTCCATCGTCGACCTCATCGTCGCTTACCATCAGGCGAGATCGAGGACAAATGCGGGTTTAAAAGTAAAAAAAAAAAACAATACACTATAATAGGGATGTTTACCAGCAGGTAAAAATATATAAGTAGTAAAAATATAGTATTAATATCTTAATATGTTCGAAAAATAGTAGACATCAGAACATCTGAAAATTCTGAATTACAATATTACAATATTCTTGGTATTTTAGTTTCTGATACACGAATACGATCTCGCTTATATAAAGTACTCCAATAAATGAGCGTTTATTTTATTATTTATACCATTTATTAATTGGCAATTACATAAAAATTTATTCTAGCTGTTTACTGTTACGTAAATATAAGTTACTGACATGTACATCAATATTACCATAACATGTTCCCACCTAACTATTTAATGTAATATTTTCCCTATTACTTATTATTTGCACACCATATCATTCATACAATACTTTGGACATGGGTTTTATATATTTTGAAACGTTGTAATATACTTACAATTAACATTATTTTAATATTATTTGCTCGTCGCTTTTTAGTTTTGCATGTGACTGTACCTGCCGCGACGACGCAGAATGTTATCACTTGTACAGTCGCCTGCAGGGGAAGTATACAGGGTGTAGCAAAACCCCCTATAGTCCCGAGAGGGGGGGTGTTCAGTATACATAATTGGACAGGTTTCACTATGGGGCCAACTCTGTACTCCATGAGCTTAACAGCTTTATTTTACAGCTTTAGATATGGATGTATAATTGAGTATTTCACAAACGATAGAAACCCGATTTTAAAAAAACCCATTAATTTTGAGTTTTTTTTTTCTTTTGGAATATTTTTTTGGTTTTTTAAAAGAGGCAAATATGTACCTGAATATGGTAAAAAAAATTAAAACGTAGGTTCCTAGTTAATTGTACTCAGAAATAAAAACAAATAAAGTATTTTTTTTTTTTAGAATTAGTCCGGTTTTTTTTGTGGAGAAAATCTCAAATGTTTCCCCCCCTATACTTTCCCTGTAAGCAACCGTACATATAGAAACAAGTTACGGGAATTTGATACTCTAATACCATCCCATGCCGACTAATTTGTCATGTTGCAACACCATTCGATATCTTAGTGGACTGTAATATGTCAATAGTAAACTAAAATCAGTAGGTACCACCGCGCCCGTCGGTAGGCGAGCGGTGGCGACACACGCACAAACATTTTGTACAGTCGACCACGGGTCAACTTACCCAAAACATCAAAATTTGAGAATATGAAATGTACCATATTACACCTAAAAGGTTTAATTTTAATCGAAGATTTTAATTTAATTCTAATTTGAGTTATACAATTTTATATTTCTCAAAGTTATAGACACTATACAGAGTATGTTAACATTAAATATACAATATAAAGACAATTTAATTTTTTGACAGATCTTTGAACTTGAACAGACAGAACGTTTGCTTTAGCTAGGGGTCGACTGTACTGTGGATCGCATGTACAGTAGACCACAAGCTATAGGACACCATCTGTCAAAAACCTTCGATTAAATCTCAACCTTATGCCTGTGCAATGTTATACATTTCAGATTCTCAAATTTTGACGTTTTGGGTAGGTTGACCCGTGGTCGACTGTACTCGTATCACGTGATGCTCATGGTCGACAATGTGGGTCTCTTACCATGGCCGCGAGGTTAAGTTATGGTTCTTACCATGGCCGCGAGGTTAAGTTATGGTTCTTACCATGGCCGCGAGGTTAAGTTATGGTTCTTACCATGGCCGCGAGGTTAAGTTATGGTTCTTACCATGGCCGCGAGGTTAAGTTATGGTTCTTTTCTGCGGCTCATATCGGTATGGTTTCAGAATAGAATAGTATTCTATTCTATTAATAAAAATTCTATTATTAAGAATTTTAGTTTTGACATGTATATTTCAAAAATATAAATCTTATTTGTAGAATGATCGTCAGATACATTAATTTAAAATAAAATAAGATCCAAAGATCGCCATGCACTGGATGTCTGGGTGCCACGAGACGGACAGCGGCGCGGAGGCGGGCCCAGGCGTAGGTGGAAGGACGATATCGACCACTTCCAAAAATGATGGTATAAGGACGCCGAGGATAGGGAGAAATGGAAAGGAGGAGGGGAGGCCTTTGCCCAGCAGTGGGACAGCCTATAGCTATTAAAAATAATAATAATGTAATAAACATTGAAAATAAATTGGTAGGTAAATACGTAACTACCTATAATGTAAAAAATCTCAACTGATTGAGAATAAATACGTTGTAGGAGAAAACGAGGAGATGTAAGTGCTCTTCACTTTTTTTGAAGTGCCATCTCCTTCAGATCCCCATTAAATCGTTCCTTTTTTTTTCGAACTGACTAATGCTGCCGGGGTATTTGGGGCGAGCGCTAAGTGCGCTCCAGGCTGGAAAAATCCGTTCCGTACTACTATCGCCGTAAGATCTATTTTTTGTTCAAATATTAATTTGAGTTTCATTGTGTGAGACATATTTCATTATTTTTAATTCGCACACAGCGGCGTGAGGTTTGGTGCCGGCTTTTACGGGAATTTTGTTGGAAGTTACTCCTCTAGGGTATAATACAAATAAATTTATTTTGCAACTTACAATTAATACATGGTCGATGCTCTAACTCCCGCACTAGGATACCCCGTGTCGCGGGATTTAGGCTCTTCTATGTAGGAACAATTTTGATGTATGAAGGAAAAATAAATAAATAAACGTATACAATTTTAAATGAACATTAGATACTAAGACGTAAGCATGGAGTGAAAGTGTGTGTGCATGTGTGCGTATTGGTGTGGGGTGTGGAAAGGTGAGGGTGTGTGTTTGTTGAGGGTGAAAGTGAGGGTGCGTGTTAGGGTGTGTGAGAGTGTGCGTGTTAGGATGTGTGAGAGTGTGCGGGTGTGTGACTGCATGACTAGTATATGTGTGTTTATTCATTGGACAATTTCCAATACTTTCTCAGTGCTATATGAGAAATATGTCGCTGGTTGAGATGTCAACACACATTGTCGGCCGTGAGACCCTGGCAGCTGCCCTATCTTCAACTGGTATACTAGCACCCTTTCAACGGTGCCAGTATACCAGCTCCAACGCTATGCGAGGCATCCATTGCTAGTTATAAATGACGTTGAACCCCAGCGACGGAACTAAACCGGCAACGTACGTCGATGTCGACTCGCCCGAATTACCGCGTGCGCTAGCCTCGTATAGAGTTGGTTCTAATGGGTTTAATACACTTCACTGAATTCAGTATACGATTAAGACATGCTTATGTTTATATGGTGTGAATGGCAGACTAACCGTACTAAATGCTCGTACACTTGACTGAATCAGTCGACTAATTCATTAAGTCAGTCTGAATTTAATCAAGTGTAATAAGCCTATAACAGTCGATGAAGGCGAAGTCCCTCCATATAGTAGTACATTGCGACAGGGCATGCTTAATAGGACATAAAACGCAAAGCGTTGCGTAGATGGAGCCACTAGCACACGATTTCTCAAAACTATAGTAAAATTGTGATGATATCATGGCATCATATGACCATTTCAAAATAGCAGACCTAAAAAATCTGAGGACAGCGTCAGTGTCTGAAGGATAAAATAAAAGATTTGGTGAAAAGGAACATATCTACATGTTGATCGGCTACGTACCATTGTGCTAGTGGCGCCTCTAGTGGTATAACATTGCAGGATTATCTCCTATTGTTTTGTGTGCTTGTTCCCCACGCGCGCGTTAGTCCGCACCGCACTCGCATCACTCATGGCACCCGTCACTTTACTTCAGTTCTACTCTATCTACAGCGGGAGCACAACCCGGCCGGCACATGTGTGGTCTAGACTAGATAAAATGTTACCTTTATCTAACGGAGCGCATTGTGAGAAGCGTTCTAATGACACATCCAGTCTGTGACAGTCCAGCTGGATTAGTATGAACGACGCAACTTTGTGTTATGGCTCCTTTATACGATTGGCCATGATGGGCAATCGTGTGGACACGCGCGCGATCAACCGCACTTGATGTGTGTATGAGAAACCGATGGCTATCCGATTGTCGCAGATTGAAGGCCAACATGGGCATGCCTGTAACCGTTCATCGTGGCCCATCATGTAGACGAGCTATTAAGTTTGTGACCCATCAAATCCGCAAATCCATGTTTTGATATCAGCGCAACTCCACAGATGCTTTTGTTGTCTGTAAACACATTGCGCCCCGGTAGAATTGATCGTTAGATTTCGTATAAGATCCCGCATCGATCGATCTACTACCGTACATTGCCGGGTTGTGATCGCGCGGATCTGTTGTCGCGAGCTGCCACTAAGCCTGGCGACGCACCACGCGATACGCCACGGAACTTCGGCGCCTGGCCATATAATATACGATTTAGGCGACGTAATCTCAGCCAGGTGTGTCGCGCGTAACTTAAAAAGCATTTGACGTCCGGGTCGAAGTTCGGCGGCGTAACTCCGGCACGGTGTGTCGCTAAGGCCCTTGCCACAATGGGTGTTATTAGACTTGCACGATCGACATAGATCGGTGGTGTTGATCAACATCGATTATAGACCGTCCAACGTCGCTCATTGTGTGTTATTACACCAAACCGATCTGCCATCGATCCGACGTCGATTGTGCGACGAAAATATTCGGCTTTGGTTGATCGATCGCTACAACTAGCACAAGGTTGATCAATAGTCGTTCGACGTGTTTCACAAGCCACAATCATTGATCATCACCTGCGCGGCCGACGTCGTTTAAGTCATCAATCGCGCAGGTGTAATAACACCAGTGGCAAGGCGTAGTGACGCGGCGTGGTTCTAGGTTCAGCTCCGGCCGTGCTGAAGGGCATGCCGGGAGTCACCGCCAGCGTGGCCGCGCTCATGCCGCACTACTACAAGGGTGGGTATCGCTCTCTCTCTCTCTCTCCCTCTGTGTGCCGTGTGCTATGTGCCTCTCACTCACTCGCAGTAAGCAGTACGGATCGCTCACAACTCCCGACCGTCTCCACTTGGTAAGGCAGGAGTGAATCGCTCCTTATTATTAAAGAGTCTAACCGTAAGTTGCAAGAAACGTCCTTGTTAAGGCTTCATTAAGGGTGGCGTTCCACTAAAGCCGTGTGAGGAAAAAATCCGCCAATAGGATCGCTCCATTTTAATCGTGACGTGATAATGAGGTGATCCGATTGGTGGATTTTTTCCTCGCTCACCGCTCCGTTTCCTCGCACAACTTTGGTGGAAAGCCACCATAAGTCTCGTGTCATCTCTGTCTAGAGCTACGGCGTGGAAGGGAAGGCATGTATTTTAATGAAGACTTAACTTTGACGTTTTGTGCTAGTGACGGTAAGCCTAGGATTTTCTCTTGGAATAAATAAGAGTCAAAACTTGAGTCCATTGTCTGGCAGAAGAATTGTCGATGAATATAAGGAAATGACAGTCACGAAATGGACTCTCGTCTCTGGTTGAGTCGTGTCAACGTTTTGAGCGACCTCTACACGACTTGTCAGTCTCTCCACGCTTCCCATCATCCGGTTAGTCTTGCTGAGTTTAATTTTGCAACGTTTTTAACTCGTACAGCAAATATTAGATGTCATTTTGCTCTAATTACCGTTTCATGAAAGGAATACCTGAGATTCCTGTAATAACTAATATTCTTATTCTCACCTGCATTTTGAATCTGCCAAATACTTTCCGAATCACACCACGTAGCGTTCATAATAACACGCCGCTGCGTTCGTCATCTCCTTAATATTTTCCGGTATATTTAGTAAGTAACCTTAACTTTATTCCGTGATTTGACCGTAAGTATATTTCTTTCCATTATTTTTTTTATTGGAATTAAGGACGTTTTCAACTCAAAGGTTACAGTTTCACCGATTACCCTCAATTATTTTATTAATTTTCGCTGTAAACAGCATGTTGGATATTAGAATATCATTAGCAATTTAACACAGAGTGTGCCTTAATTCAAACATTTACGTTTGAGTTGAATCCGCCGTTGCATGCTGATGTAATTTGAGTCTTCCAGATTATATGTAAACTTAACAATACACCCTGTATTAAGATGTATAAATAACTGAACCCATTGGTCAACCTGTGTCGGTACAGTCTAGTAGGAAATGGTATACAGGGCCAATATGTATATTTAAGATTTCTCAAAGACTATTATTATTTAGTATTAATTTTAATCTATGTAACAGTGATAGAGTTCTATGAATCAGTCTAGTAGTTATTCAGATAATCTTAAACTTATTTTGCTCCTGTATACCAGATACAGGTGACTGTATATAAGTTATAATGATGATTACTCACTGGAAGAGTTTTATATCGTAACTAAATTGCTGTGAGCCTAACCTCATACATTCAGTATCATAGTTGAATAATGAAAAGTGAAAAAAGTGGGCCTTACTTTATGTTCTATTTATGAGATTATGCTGTTACAGTTAGGCTCAATTTACATTGCCGCGGAATGGTATGGAAGCGAATTTTCGCAACGTAATTGTACATAGCATAATGAACTTTATGTCAATTGTGTAACATACAAACTAAATGCGAGCCAAAACAGAAAAGTCGCTAGGGACAAATCTCGAGAATGCGCGAGGATTCCCCGGAAGACGCGCGACCTCTTTTTTGGCTCGTATTTAGTTTGTATATTACACAATTGACATAAAGTTCATTATGCTATGTACAATTACGTTGCGAAAATTCGCTTCCATTCCATTCCGCGGCAATGTAAATTGAGCCTTACGGTAATAGTGAGAAAAACTTTTGTTCTTGGAAAAAATTCGCAAAACGACTTCGCATACAAATTACATACACACATCGACCGGCCTTTGTCATAATTTTTCTTTGTAAACTTCCGAAAGTTCTACAGCAAATGTAAAATCACAGGTTGACTGTAATGGGCTTAGTTATTTATTATGATAAGATAATACAGCCTTTGTGCATGTGGTGGTAGTGGAATGGGAACCCGTGTGGATGGCAAGGCATGCGTTTGATGGTAAATGGTACTGGGATGGTACTGGGAGTGTACTGGGAGTCTGGGATGGTTTCGCGCGGTGTGGACTGCATGAGATTATGACATTGACTGCCCGCTTCCGACACGGCTGCATAGTTTATCCAACACACACTATTTACTATACCCATCTATCTAGTATTTACGTACCCAGTATATGTATGTATGGACATTGTTACATTGAGGCGAATTTAATAAACAATCACTGCATGGGTCGAGACGATCTAAAGAAAAGGTACACATGCTGTCTCAGTGTCTGGTACTGTGGGCCGCACATGTCGCCACAGCTGCAGTGCGGGCGTGCAACCACTGAACGTGTGCGAGCGTGTGGCCGACCGTACGATTTGCCTCGTGCACCCTGATTTTCCAGCACATTTCTACTCGTTTCCTACTGAGTTGTGTTTTTGTTCACCTTGTATATTTTTGCTGGATGATTTTGTCCCTTCTTTTGTGTTACGGATACAGTTGATGTGACCTAACGAGCCGTTGTAACTTGCACTCGACGGGCAGCGTACAATATTCAAGCGAAATAACACACATGATCCCGTCGTGATAATGTAAAAATGTCGTATAAATATACATTGTTATATTTTAATCAGTTATCTTTCTATAATCCGCACTCTACTTCTCGTCCGCCCACGAGACACAAAAGTCGGTATTCGCAGTAGTTTTTGTCATGTAATGGTGTTAGCCCCCTAAAACTGACATTTCTGTTTGTTTTTATTGTCAGCACTTAAACAGGGTTGGAATTCGTCTCGAACCTCCCTTCCTTCCTCCAAAATCCATTGATCTATCTCCCTTTAACTGAAACTTAAGGGTTCCCTTCTACTAAACCTCACCCCTCCCTCCTAAAAACTTCAAAATCTTTCTCCGAAATCAGATTGTGGTTACGGCTCTGTTAAACCGGCATGGTAACCTCGATCGCGTTTACAAACGACTGGATGTTTCGTTAATTTGTGTATTTTGATTCGTCGTATATTTTGTACGTTCCTCGTGCGAATGCCGACCGGAGTGAAACGGGTGCGACGGGTGTGTCGGATAGGGCCTCATCACAATGGCGATTTGCGAACGATTTGTAAACACTGGGCGATTAATCACGAACGTGTTTCACCGATTTGAATGCTGGAAATACGCTCGCAAATGGCCATTGTGTTGAGACCCATAGCGCAGGACTTGTAATAACGGGACGCATGCGCAGAAGGCGGCGACGCGTGCGGCGGATGCGGCGCGCGCGCCTCTGTGGAGCGCATGCTGTCGTTCGGACGGGACCTGTACGCCATGAGCCAGCGGCTGCAGCAGGACGCCTACCACAAGACCATGCTCGAGGTACGTACCCTGCGCCTTGCGCCCTGCCCACACACATACTACTGACCACTACGTGTCTGTTCCAGGACGCGTTCAGCCTGCTGGCGTATAGCAACCCGTGGGACAGCCCGGTGGGCTGGCAGCTGGAGCCCGTGCGCCGCGAGGCTGTGTGCGAGGCGCTCAACTCGGCCATACTAGGTGATTACTGTACTTATCTTATGATAGGAGGCCGGGAATAACCCCAGCGGCACTTCCCTTGAGGATCTTTTGTGTCTACCCCATTTTACACACTGTGAACACGTGCGGTGTCATACTGAATAGTACGCCACGAATATCCCGCTGACTGACTGGAATATCTGCTACCTTATTTACTCCGCTGGCATAGCGACCCGAACTGGATCTTGGCCTCCGATACTGAAGAGCGCCATCGCTCTCTCTCTCTTCTGCTATCTGATTTGCATTTACATAATTACATTTACATCTGTTTGATCCTTCGAGCCGGATTTTTGACAGTATACGGACACAATACTCACTGTGTTCCACAGAATGTCTTCCATTGTCAGCAGGTTTGTTAGGTGCGCGGCGGCGCTTGCGTTTGTTTGTCGTTTCTAAGTCGTTACTATGTGCACATTTATATTCATTATATATTTCCAATTACCCTAATTTGCGAGTATAATTGAAAAGTGTGTGTGGACGTGTTCTGCGTGTTCACGTCGGGGTCACCAATGTGGGGGTCAAAATGTTGAAGATGTTCAAACTCAGTAGTTTGAACATCTTGAACATTTCGACCCCCACATTGGTGACCCCGACGTGAACACGCAGTACACGTCCCGTGTCCCCACAGCTTGTTTCATTCGCCGTCTTTCGAAATTCGTGTTACAAGTTCAGCATTAATTAATCGCTATCATCACCTCACTGATCTGAACGTGCATTTCGTTCCAGAATCGCAAGGCATGCAGTGGGTGTCCCCGGTGGAGGCGTGCGTGTCCCACTCTCGCGAGCTGCTCCGGCGCATGTCGCGCGCGGGGCTCGGCGCGTGCGCGTTCGCGGACCTGCCCGCGCTGCTGCGCCGCTGACCGCGCCCGCCGCCCGCGCGCGCGGTCCGCCGCCCGCGCCGCCTCCGCGCCTCGCGCGCCTACGACCGTAGGGGCGGAGCGCCGAGAGCCCCGCCGCAGTGAAGCCGCCGGAGACTCCCGCGCCCGCTTTCATTTACCAAAAAGGAAAGCGGGTCGGTTGAGGGGAGGGGGGAGAGGGTCAGTGGCCAGTCAATCTGTTGTTCGGCTTGCGAGCTGTGTTCTCCGTCGCCGTGTCGTTGTTGTCGATACAGACAGGATCACCTCCCACCAACTTCGGTCGTGGATTTCGCCACAATGAATCCGTCTTCTGGACTTCTCACGGCTTCACGCGGAGCGTCCCGCGTCCGCTTTAGCTTCCCAAGATATGGATCGCGGGACGGCGGCTTGCGAGCTGCTCTCCGTCGACGTCGCTGTTGGATGCAGCAGACAGGATCTTATCTCCTACGTACTGGCGGCGACTGAGATAACCTATGGACTTGTGACGGCTGACCGTATGGCGGCTTGCGAGACAGCTCCTATACTGAGCCGGTGGGGAATGGCTCACGCTATCACCGCTTTGGCACAATGAAAGTGGACGCCAACTCGCGCTGTACCAGAAACTTATGGGCTTACCTCGTGGACTACCAATTGTACAGCGAGATCTGCGGGCAATGAGAGATGGTCTCCGCCGGTAACGTCGTCGGATATAGCTGACACGCTCCAGTTTCTCGCTGAATACTGACAAAGCGATCTATGTTTCCCACGAGGGGTGTTCTACATTGGCGGCGTCATTGGCTCCAGACTATACCTCTCGAGGGCTTTACGGAGACGAGGCGAGATCCTGCAGCTTTCATGACGACAGAATTTGAACGAATAAAGAGACGCTCTCGGCCTCTACTAGACACGTCCCGAGTCGTCGCAGTAACTGTAAATAAAGATCAACGTGCACCGCGCGGCGGCTCGCCGGACTAATGTAACGCACACTCAATGCCTTAGTGACCATTTGTAATGACGTGTGTCATCGCGCCGTGTGTAAAACGCCAAAAATGTAAAAAAATGTGTTTAAACCGCTTCACTGCCGTCGGCTTGAGCTTCGGGCACACTGTGGCGAGCGCTTTAGTGTCGTTTATAGGGCGGCCGGTTGAACAGGGTCCATGAGGGTACTATGAGTATGAGTAGCTGAAACCCATCCCAAATATGTAGTTGAAAGTTCAAAGTTCAACGACGAACGGACTACAGAAAACAGTCTTACTACCTCGGTCAACTGTACTGTGAACTGGATTTGTGGGAATAGGCAAAATAAAAAACGTATTTTTCAAAATATGGATACTCCATTGAATGTTTCAGTTGTTTGATCAATTTATATGAAAACTACTAACCGCCCGCCGCGCGACGCGCTATCGCCAAAACCATGGGTTTTTATTAGTGGATTTACTTGAATCCGCGCGATGAGTTCGCACACGCGGTTTAATATAATCAAGTAATAAGAACCCGTGTATATTGACGAAGTGCGTCGCTGCTGCGGGCGGTTGGATGTTTTCATAGGAATCGACCCAAAATCTAACACTTGTATATTACAAATAATATCTCTAAATTTATAATTTAAAAAACCCGACTTACCATTGCGGAGATCCCCTTACTTTTTTCCCGGTCATCATCAGGTCCTTGAGCTTCCTGATGTGGGAAGGGCTCCATGGTCCAAAACATTTGAGCTCAAACTCGAACCATCTAGCTATTACCCTTCCAGAGATCCCATCTGACATCCAAGATATTCCAAGATAATTTTTAACAGACATGGCTCGACAAAATTGTAATGAAAACACCGGGTCCAAACATCCGTTGTCAAGTTATGGGGCCACAGATAAACGACAAACTTATAATAACGATCGGTCGGGGGTAAAAAATAAGGTCATATTAAGATTTTTTTATTTTATTTACTACTATACCCGCATTTGACCTCGATCTCGCCTGATGGTAAGCGACGATCAGGTCGACGATGGAGCATGCGGGTCCAGTAAATGCCTATTCACTCTGGCCTTGAAGATCCCAAGGTTGTAGGTTTCGGGAAATACGGACGCCGGCAGGCTTGTCCATTCCTTAGCCGTTCGCATAATGAACGAAGAAGCAAATCGCTTCGTACGAACAGATGGGATATCAACAACATAAGGATGGAACCCCACCCCGCGTCTACAACATAACTGCGAATATAACAACATAACTTTTGGGACGGGTACCAGTGACTGAAGTGACCTCAACGAGTCGCCCTGTAGGGTCCTGTAGGGTCCCACCACCGGAGCGGCTGCGTTCAAATCAATCAAAATATATTTTGTATTAAGTTTAGGTTAAGTCTTTTGTAAAGCGTGTCGGATCCCGGCCGTTCTCACGGGTGTGTATATTTATATACAGACAGTAGTGCGCCGCGAGCGGGCGAGCTCCGCGGAGGACGATATATACATATACATTGGGGTTGTAGTGCGAAGTGCCCACTCACGGCCACGCGGCGTGTGTTGTGTCTGTCTGCGTATATTGCTATAGATATATCGGTGTAGAAATATAAATAAATAATATTATAATGTAACGGGCGACTCTGCGCGCTGTTGTCTCGTCCGCACGCTCTCAGTGGTTTGTTTGACCAAGCGTCGGAAATAATAGTTGTGCCATTCTATCTAACACATTTCTATGAGAGTAGATATTATACAGACTGTAAGGGACCTACAATTGCCTTTAATTGAAATTTAAAACGTTTATTGATCACTGTAAACACCAGAATATAGAACACAATACAGAAGTATACAAAGTTTAATACATGCAGCACAGAACATCTGGTGCGGCACAGTGCCAAAAAGGGTACACCAGCTCAGCATAATGCTGAGGCAAGCCACAGCTGATTTTCAGCTGACCCTCATAGACTTTAAAGGGTAAATGTATGTTTCATATAAATCTGTGTCGCTAAGATCACCACTTTGTATGAAAAGCGTGTTTCCCCTGGCACTCTATAAATGCACGCTTAAGCGGCATACTTTGTAGATATGAACCGACGGCTCCGTCGCTCCAAAGCCTGCCCTTCGTTTTTGCATGTACCGTTGGACTCGATCGACACAAACCAAAACTAAAGTGTAGGAGTACTTGAATTGGAATACAACAGCTAAAACCTATTTATTTCTGGTCAAATATTTGTACGATCAATTAACTTGAGCGACGGTGATTTTAACTTGAGCGACGGACAACAGTGCCGCAGCCAAAATTTAACATAGAGGTATATGATATGATATGATAATGTGGGTGAGAGAGTTCGCGTGTAGAGCAGCCAAGGTACGAATTATCGTGTCGCCACTGTGTTCAGGCTAGCGCACTTTTTATATGTTTTGAGTACATATCTGTTTTGGCTTGAGTTCGGCGTAGCGTTAGGAACTATCGTTTGTAATGAACTAACTATTGTTACAGAACTATTCTGAGGGCAGTGGCGACGTTCGGGCCGGTTTTGCGGCCCGAGGCGGGACGGACGAACGTTCGTAGGCTTATACATGGTGTATTATGGAAACTTGGCTTTCGAAACAGCGTGTATAAGGCTGCGCGTGAGTACATCACCGCCACCTCCTGTACTTTGTTCTGTAAAGATGATTCTACAATATTGTTCTTATATTGTATTGTTTTCTTTTTTTTAATAATATATTGTGTTTAAACGGCTACTTTCTGCGTTTAATTTATAATTGTAATACATTAAATACACCTCTAATATAACACGTTTAATGATTTGAACATTGAGCAAACAAGTTGAGGAACAAAGGATCAGAAATCGCGACAAACAATGAGATATGGCAAGTCGTTATTTTACAGTCGAAAGCCACTTTAACTAACTATTATTGATAACGAATCATTGAATAATTATGATAATTGTCAAAAAAGCAGGGAATCAATGTGAAAGGGTCGCGCCCTTCCGCTCCAGTGCCCGCGCCGGGAGCCGGGATCGTTATTGGTGATTTATGTCGAAACTTGTTCCGATATTCGTGTCTTCACACAACGAAGTCATTCCATTTCACATTTGTTGTATTTTACATTTAATAAAGTTTGAAGTAGGCCACTACAAACCTAGAAGTCTACTGCACTGGTAAGCAAGGTAGCAGGAAAATACTGGATGCAGCGTCGAAGATAGGTAGATCGTTTACAACCAAAGCGAAATTAATAATTACGCTGCACAGGTAAGTAAGTATTGAGGTAATTGTCAACTATCGCTAATAGCACTTAAAGATATAGTTAATAATGGCCATCGCATATTATACCAACTGGACGCGAACCCGGCACGAACTCAACTCAGAGCAAAGCATTGAAATGTGAGTGTTTCGGCTTTGTTTACTATTTTTTACGTTTTAGATCGGAGGGTATGGGGTTTATGGGGAAGGCAATGGCAAACCACCCCATTAAATCTGCCACGAGAGTCGTTCTATGTGATTAATTTCTTAGAATGATCACGACCCTCAACAATGAGGAATACGACTTAGAAGAAGAGAGAGATCAGAGGGTATTTGATAGACTCGCTGTCATTTTAGTCGGCCGCTCACACCCGCGCGATGCACGTGGACTTTGCACCGTGTGCTTTATAATTAACGGGGATTACATTTATTCCTTGGATTATAGCGTTAATTAACTTTATTGAGACTAACACGAGAAAGGGACTGGTGTGGTGTTTATTGTATCGCGGAAACAATATAAACAGGGCACCTATTTACTTACTGAACGACTGTATTTTGGGGGTTTAACTCCGCGAATCGCGGATAGAGAGAGCTTTATATCGTATCACATGCGGTACGTTTTCAAAATTCAAAAGTAGGTGAAGTAGTCGTCGACGAGTCGTCAACGCGTGGGCCACTCGTCGACAGCTACTTCACTTGAATTTTGAAAACCTACGGTATGTAATACGATATAAAGCTCACATTCAATGCTTTGCTCCGAGTTCAGTTCGTGTCGGGTTCACGTCGAGTCGCTGCACGGGCTATGTGCGATGGCCTTAATACCTACAAAATGAGTTTCCTTGGAATCGTGATACGATGTAATTACGCATGTATTATCAATTTATGACGATAATGTGTGATGAATAGAATTGGAAGCCATTATAACCTATGGCATGACCGTTCATTCGATTCCCATCCACAGCCGTTAAAGAAAGCTCGCCCAACCGCTCGTACGCCTGTCCGTGGCACGTTTTGTTTAATCATATACGACATCCGTGCTGCGATGCGAATATAAAACGATATCTGCACTTCACAGGCACTCTTTACTTTACTGTGCGGGCGCCGAGGGTCCAGCTAGGGGTGCGGGGTGCGGGGTGTGGGGTGCGGGGCGCGCGCGGGAAATTGAATGAAAACATTGAATATTTATTCTGAGACGATGCACACTGCAGTGCGGTCCGAGTCGGTCCGACCCGACTGCACTCGGCTCAAACGCGCTCCCACATAATAATATTATATATTGGCGACAATATTTCTCTGAGAATCTACTTTTATGAGTACCCTAGAGTTGAAAATCCTTTCGGTCGACTGTATCTGTAAGTATACTGAAATCGAATGTGACGACGGGTGTACGATAGGTATTTTGATCTAGGTGGTGAGATGGTTGGGAAGGAACTACATATATAATTCATTAATTACTGAAAGAAATTAGCAAATCCTGCTCGCAGAAAGTTTCTCAGAAGTTTTCCCCCTGGCTCGCCATTGCATCCGATGATCGGTCGCCTCGTACGACAGGGCGGGGCTACCTGCTCTGAACCATAACGGTTTCGCGAGAGATCATCGCTTTCCACGCCCCTTCGTCCGCCAGTATAGTCGCTACTACCGCCGGTGGAGATAGATCCTGCCCGATCCGGTCGGCCACTCGGAGTCATTCTTCGAGCGTGTGCTGTACGGTATCCTGATCCACTCCACCGTGTCGTCGCTTCCTTCTCGCCTGAGCCGAGCTTCGAAGTTTAATAGAATCGCTTCTACTCTGGGATTGCGCGCAATTCGCGGCTCATGTAGCTGCGCGCACCTCTACTAAACGTCCGCCTCCTGTGTAACCTCGAGGTCCCATATGCAGGCAGTACGACCCCGGCTCTCTGGCAGATGGCTCGAGCCGCCATACTTCAAAATACAGATCAGATCCTGACCAAAATGAGTCCAAAACCAGACCAAATCCAGACCAAAATCCGATCAAACCCAGACCAAATCCGGACCAATTCCTGACCAAAATCATACCAAATCTTGACCAAAACCAGATTAAATCCAGACCAAATCCAGATCAAAATCAGACCAAATCCTGACGAAAATTCAGACCAAAATCAGATCAATCAGACCAAATCCTTACGGCTGGCGGAGTACTCGACTAGGTCTTGCACACTGTGTCCCACTCGCAAGCGGGTCCAGCCAGGGCCGGCAGCAGGCTCCATGATGTTGCTCTTGGTTGGCTCTCCTTTAATATTTGATCTGCATATTTATAAATCCGGGCTCTGCTGGGGCCGCCCCGGGCGCTCCGGCCGCAGATTTATAGTTTATTTCATTTCGCGCTGTGCTCCGCCGCCGCCGCTTCGACAAGCAAATTGTTTGTAAGACAATTCGTGTTTCACGTTTCATTTGACGCAAAGGATAGAGAGCAAATTGATATTTGTTTACCTACCTATATTATTCGTGCTTACCTGATGTAATTAGCAATACACACAGTGGCACCATTAGGGATGGCTCTAAATAGGTTTAGACTACCGTCTCTATTATTTAAACCTAGAGCTGTCATCATGTTGTACCTTGGACCCCTTTGTGCCTCCGACCATCGCATGTTTTTAAATCTTCCTGCTCTTATTTGATAATTTTGTATATGGTATTCGAAGCGTTATGTTATGTCCATATCGAATGTGAAGTTACGAGACATACAGCCAAAGCAGTGTTTTTAGGAAGTGCGATTTTATATTTGTTATCGAAAAAAGTAAGCTTTTCTTATCTGTTTGCAACCTGTCAGTTTACTGGGTTACTTAGTTATGGAAGTATCAAACTGCAAAAACGGTTTTAACTTGCACAACCTCAAAGTATTTTTATTTTGATCCAAAGTTGGTGCTATCTTGTACTTAGGACAGTAAAAATCCATATAAATATTGAGATTATAAATTAAGATACAAAGAGAGAAAAAAAAAAAAAATTTATCACAAACGTGCAATTATTATTTTACTTAAACCTACTCCAATACCTTATCTTTACGATACTATATATTCAGTAATTATTGATTCGACCATATTTTTTAAAAATTAAAACGTAGAAAACTGTCCGAGGTACAACGGTTCCCCTACTTATTAAAGTAGATTAGATCGGTGACTTTTGAGGACTGTTGTGACATATTGACAATGAAAAAGCACCTGAGATGAGAAAACTTCATTTATTTACAGGTGGCGAGGTGTGTAATACACTATACACAAATCTCTATTCTAATAATTCTAATAAATCATTTACTTACTTAGGTACTCTTTTTATTTACACTCAGTAATCTACTTCAGTCTCAATTACTCACAAAAACCACATTTAAGAAAAACTTTGTTAACTTTAGCAGGTTTATAACGAGCCAGTTACTTCAATACTTTGTCACCCTGACAAGCGATGCTGATCCGGAATGGCGCGGTAGCTGCCGTAGTGATGAGTGATCACCAGCACTGATTCAGTGACCTACTCCGTATCTTGTCCAGGAGCTTAATTCCACTGTTTTACGTTTTTCGTTCTTATCCAGTTACCTAAGTAACAATTACGATTTCGTACCGATTCAAATTTAAGTACAAATCGTTCTTAACTGCTATCACCACGCTATGAGCGGTCCGATCGACCATTGGGCCGGTTCCATTATGACTAGACTAGTGGCATACGAAACACGTCACACTCACTGCAATATAGTTTAACATTATAATTCATTATAATATAATATGTACTCCTATTGCTAGCGTTAGCGCTATACAATACGATAATGTATAGCGCTCTCGGCCTGCCCGCCTGTTTTCGGGTGTCACAGGCATTACGAGTACATGTAATAACTGCATTTGTAATAAATACCCATCGACGTTACGTGATTTCTTTCATTTTGCCGAAGAACCCGTTATAGTTAGAAGATTCGCCCCCCAGGTACACAGCTATGTGTGTGGGTCAGAGGTCGCAGGGGGCGTACCCAGGCAGCGCGTGCGAGCAGAGCTGACCCAGCAGGAAGGTGCCGCGGCAGGCCGGCGGCGCGCGCGTCATCGACGGCGAGCGCGACAGGCGCAGCACGCGCGAGGTGTTGCCGGCCGGCCGCCAGCGCGTCGGCAGCAGGGCGCCGGGAGAGGGCGTCGGGTCCCTGCACACAGTAGTAGTCATTGAGGATATTGCACCATTGCATTATAGTACATTGTTCCAACGTCATTTTGTTTTACTCTACCACCGCTTCGTAAGGCAGATAGCTGAAAGGAAAGAAGCGGTGCAAGAAACTTTCAGCAGCACATCTTTAGAAATAAATATAAATTACAATAATTATGAATACAATCATATACACACACACAAACTTAAACTTAACTTTACCAAATACTTATATTATTTGCCTTATTTGTTTGTTGTTTCTCTATAGGATTTCTCATTTGATCTATATAGGATGTTATGTTTTTATTTTGAATCTTTACACAGTTGTGTAAAGATTACTTAAATTACTATAGTTATAATTGTTATGTTAAGAAAATTTCGTATGCTGTTATAGCCAAATATAGAGGACCATACATTTATGTTACAACTTGTACCTACTTACAACCTATATTTATAAATTAATAAAAAAAAACAATGTGCAGAGCTGGAAAACTAACATGACTGATGGCAAACATCATGGCCCTTAACTTATCTCGTGCAAAGGGTGGGGATATTTCTCCCTATAGGCGTTGTTTTAAAATAGGAAATCTTTAATTGGCAGTATTTTTTTTTAAGGACTTGTTTGTTTTTAAATTTAAGTGCTGTAGATTTTGTAATAAATAAATATTAAAAAAATCAAAAAAATATCTGTCGGTGTGGTCGGCCGTCTGTGGTCACACATATGTACACACCGATCGTTATGGTTTTGATACTCGATTGACCTTGGATGAAGAAGAAAATAGTGTTCTGTGAAGGCGTCCCATCCTTCCTTCATGAAATCATGACATTACTATTACTATAGTTCCATCTATTCTAACTATAGGAATAACGCTTGTCTCTAAACATAAGAGTTCCAGACACTTGTCCCGTGTCTGTAGTCAAATCGACGTAGTAAGAAGGTGGTACATACTAGGATGTAGCTACAAATGGCAGAGCTGGAGGTAAACAACTCCGAAAGCGTAATTATGGGTAAGCTATTATAATAGCCAGTGAGTTATGCAAGGTGCTGACTGTGATCCTGAGTGGAAGAATGTTATCGAGTCTGCGCAAGTGAGTGGCGTGAGTGTCAAGGCCAACCAATTGATATCAGAGTCAATTGGACAATTTGCAAGTACCTTTTGAAAACTTTTGGTTGGTTTCTATAACTATTAACATCAATAAACAATTAACTGTATTTTTATTTACATATTTCCACCTTATTTATATTATAATTACAGAAGGAAAACATAATATACAAGAGAAAATGTACAAAAATAAAATTATTTGTTACTTATAAAATGTCTTAAAATAGGCCCTTCAACTGTGTAGCATTTGGTGTAGAGACCCTCGGTCCTTGGGACCCTGGAGCTTGGTCACTGTTCCGAGAGCTGACCAAGCGTCTATTTGATGCGACGAGGGACCCAAGGGCTGGCGGGTATCTCGCCCAAAGGATCAGCATAGCGATCCAGCGGGGCAACGCCGCCAGCATCCTCGGTACCCTACCACACGGTATTTAAGATATTTTATAAGTAACATTTAATTTTATTTTTGTACATTTTCTGTCGTATATTATGTTTTCCTACAACAATTAATATCAAAGTTAATGTACACTGGCGTTGCCGCTTAATCTAAAGCTAGAACTAATTGAAAACTTCCTTGATCCTACGCTCACTCATTCCTAGATTGTTTAAGGGAGAGGGTTGGTAATGATACTCCGAAATTGGTAGTAGGTTCATGCTACTATTTTGGTACGATTGCATACCCTCACTGGCTGCCTTACCTATAATTTAATTAAATTTGGTAAACTAAACAATATGTATGCTGCGATTCGAGTTATTACGCAAATGCAATAACCAAGTGCCATTCGGTCACGCAAATGCGGTTGTGTTGTATGCTGTGCGAAATTTGTTCGTATTAATTGCGAAAATACACACACATGAATACACACCACTATGGTGGATGGAGTAAATAGAGAACTGACTTGTAAACTTTGAGTTTTAAAAAAATCCGCAGGGGAATTGAAGAAAATGTCCTGGTCCATGAATTAGTCAAGATATTATATGAACAACCGGAAGGAGAAGACGATTGAAGTTCAAATAAAGATGCTGGATGAACTTACCCAAACCGCATGAAGTTCGCGAACATAGTGGTCAGTCTATCGATGAACAGTCTGTCAGGCTGAGACAGCAGCAGCGACAGCCCGGCCGGCTTGAACACGTAGAAGATATCATCCGAGTGTGAAGCCCCTGCCATGCCAGTGCCCTGACCGAAGATGAACTTCGCGAAGTTCCTGTCCCCCTCGTACGCGAACATATAGTTATAAACCGGCTGATCGGAATATTTGCTCATCATAACTGTGAAAGCGTCTATCGAGGCGTATGCTATCCAGTCAGAATAAAAGTCCACAACTCCTTTTATCTCTGTCCTGTCGATGGTTCGGTTTCCAAAGTAATGAGACCGTATTTCTTCCGCTATCCTCTCCCTCCTTTCTTTCGGATGCCACGAAAACACGGAGGGGAGTCGTTCCACGAAATTGTCGTTCAAATCTTTGAAGCTTTGGTCGTTATTGATTCCGTAGAACAGCATCCCCTCCACGTTAGCGTAGCCGACTATTATCGGCACTTTGTTGAAGCGGCCGGACCTGATAAGGTTCATAGGGGTATCCAGGAAGAAAGGGTCGGTGTTATTAGCGTCTATGCAGGGAGAATACTTGAAGTATTTGGGATTGGTGGAGACGTCGCGACAGGCGATCAGCAGGTCTGCAACAGATGCATTGGCGAACACCTCGTACACGTCCAACTCATTTGCCACTCTTCCGAGCTTCGCTGCATCTTCCAATGCAGGTTTGAGCGGCTCTAGATTAAAAGCCCACGGCGTCATTGGAGTCCCACTCATGAGGATCGCTTTATGGAACAGTCCTCTACTGGATTCGGAAAGAAGATGCATAGCCGCGGCACTGGCTCCAGCGCTTTGACCCGATATGGTAACATTATCCGGATCTCCTCCGAACGCTGCTATGTTTCTCCGGATCCACTTGAGAGCGGCTACTTGATCCTTCAGGCCGAGGTTGGCGACTCCATTCAGGCAGAGGAAGCCTAGTACTCCGACTCGATAGTTAACGATGACGACGACGGTGTTTTTGACGACGAGGAACTCCGGGTCGTAGTGGCCCTTAGTGCCGTAGTAGTAGGCGCCGCCGTGCAGGAACACGAGCACTGGCAACGGGCGCCCGCGTGCTGGCGCGTACACGTCGAGCTGAAGACACTGCTCGGTGCCGAGCGTGAGGATCGAGATGTGTTGCGCGCAGTGCCCGAACCGGTTCACTGCGGTAAAGATGCCGTCCCATTTCGGGGGGTCTTCTGGGGGCTGGAATAAATTGAAAAAATATTCATCATCAACATCTTACTCAAACTTGAACGTGTCTTGTCTCAAACTTAACCTTGGTTTGTAACCAACCCACAGGGCAATCGAACCCCAACCTCACATAACTATTACAGGTAAGCTTCCGACATTCGAGGACAAATAACTTTTTACTAATTTAGTAGGTCATAGAATCACACTAAGTAAGTCTTACCATTTACAAAACAAACGATCCAAACAAAAATCCCCACAAAATAGGCTTTTTAGAACGCATACTTTTAACTTTTAAGTACGCTAAACCGCTACTGAGCACCCAATGTTACTCACTCGAAACCTCTCACTGGTAGCGTACGGTATGCCGTAGTACCGGTCCTGCCCCGACACGCTGCGCAGCCCTCGCAGCCGCCCCTGAGCAGTTTGCACCACCGGGGTGAACACGCCCCCTACCGGCCCCGACCACAACACACACAGCTGCACCAGTGCACTATGTATTGTCACTAACTGTCCAAGTTTCATTGTAAGAAATATCGTCATCATATTAAACTTTCGAGGTTACATATATGTTTCAGTCTACCCTTGATCACGCGCAGCCACCTACGCCGAAATATCGGAAAATCTCCAAAACCAAACACGAAACGGACACGAGAACTTTCTAACTTAAAGTGAAAAATATTGCAACCGTTTCCGTAATTTCGCACACACTCACTGATGGTCAGTTCGCGACAGAATAATATTGGCGAGATGCGTTCGCAGCGCGACCGGCGCGGGCGATGGCGAAAGCACTCGTACCCGTGTAGGTAAAGGTGGGTCTGCGCAGAACGCAGCAGCTGAGCGCGCGGGCGCAGACGATTGCGGAATGTTTATGCAACGTATTGCTGGTAGAACACCGCCGGTGCTACTTGATTGTTATAAGATAGGCAGCTCTATCGATTCGGTCGCTGTCGATCACAATTCACACGTTATTAAATACAAAGTGTAGCTACACAATTATGTTAGGAATGGGAATGGAATGCATACGTACTTGCACCTATTAATACCGATGTGCTATAAACATAAGAAACTATAAAGATATATATAAAATATACTTCAAACACATCACAATGTAAATATAAAGTAAGGGCCTCTACACCCACGCCGTACGCGTGTGTACAATTCTAAGGAATTTGACATCCTGCCATGTGTAAAGGCTTTAAACATCTGGACATTCTGCGATCTTGACATTCTCCGAGATGGCCGTCTTGACATTTCCCGACGTTTCGCTATATGCAACTATCTAAAAATATATTGCATAAAAACTTTCAAAATTCGTCATTTTGAAAAGTGCGAAAACGGTACAATTTTTTGAAAAAATTGACAAGTTCTAACTCAAAATCGATGTCTTTTTTACTGGATATAAATTTCTATTTTCTGAAGTCATAAGATCCCTATCCGTAGTCGAATGGTAAGGTAGCTATCCACTATTTTCCTTGTACCTATAGATATCTACAAAGCTTTAGATAAAGATCAGAATGTCAAAAACGCAAACGCAATTGGAGTTTTAAGTAAATGCCTAAATATTTATAGGTCTAATGTGTTCCGTACGTGTTTCATACCGACCTTACCTTTCTTTTCTAAAGTGTCTGTCGTCTGTAAACACAATTCATCACATAATAAACATAGATCATGACGTTGTAACCAGCTGGTTCTCCGTCAAGGTCGCGCTCTCTGTGGCTCGCACAGTATTCGTAATGGCTTTCAATTTCAAAAGTCTTTATTGAATCTTATAATTATGATTACTCGAATTGACACTATGAATTATCTTAAATATTTCACCGGCCTACATGCCGTTCGGAAACTTATAAAATGAATGTTACTTATTGTAACATAAATTGCGTTAGCTTCTTACTAAATATGTAAATTTTGAACAGTTACATTTTAAGGATTTTAAACTTTGAATGACTTCCATTACATTACACTGTAGATATTTTAAACTTTGAATGACTTCCATTACATTACACTGTAGATATTTTAAACTTTGAATGACTTCCATTACATTACACTGTAGATATTTTATAGAGAGACACAGTAGACTACATAGTCGGTAGACGAAGACAGCTGACGTGTGGTGGGAACTGGATCACACGAACGCTGTGTGGGCTTCTATTCTATCTCTATGTCTGTGGATTTATATCTCATCCAGCGATGACCCTATTATGATGCGGTATTTTTCTTAGAAAGACTGTTTTGTAGAGGTTTATAGCCATGTCTGAACATAACCCATTCAGTGGTTTCTAAGATCTTGGACTACATTTGGTGTCATTAAACAGGTCATAATAAATAAATAAATAAAATCATTATTGAAAAATTTAGTACACAATGGTTGTACAGCGTGATTTGTTTCAAGCACCTGACCTCTAAACTAGGTGGAACCTGTGCCTTACATAGATAGATATGCCGGTGCCTTAGGGTATAATAATATGGATTATATAGTTAGGTGATACGAGTTTTTAGTTGAAGATGTTTACGAATCTCGAGGACTCCATGATGACAGGGCAAGGGGATAGTAAATTTAGGAACTGACCTATTTGGCCCAAGCCAAGTAAAAAGTTACTCTAAAAGTTAATACTTTACAATATTAGAATACTATAGTGAACTATAGTGGTTGAGCGTCGGTGGCGTCATGCGGGAGGTCCGAGTTCGAAACCAGGCAATGTCATGTATCAATGAGTTTTTCAGTTTTTTCGAAAGACTTACGTACATTTACCGACTGCTCTGACGGTGAAAGAAAACATCGTGAGGAAACCTGCACGCTGAGATAACCAGTGTGTGAAATGGGGAAGGCAATGACAAACCACCCCATTAAATCTGCCACGAGAGTCGTTCTATGTGATTAATTCCTTAGAATGATCACGACCCTCAGCAATGAGGAATACGACTTAGGAGAAGAAAACCGCGAAAGTTTTTTTAAGTTAGGTAGGTCTGGTACGGATAAACAGTGTTGCACAAACGAGATAACTGGAAGTCGCTTGAAGGCATTGCATTAAAAATAAATAAGTTCATAATAAAGCAGAACAACGTCTCCTCGGCTATGAATATTGCGATAGAGCCTTGCTTCTAGGTCTGGCCTGAAAGGCCAACAGTTGCTCCCTTTTGCAGCTTACATTATACAGAGTCAATTACAGTTTTTATTATATGACAGACTATTTTTTTTAATTGTCTGATTAGAGGCTTTGGTACACGACTAAGTTATTAGAGTCAGCCCTCACTTTGAGAGCCAACTTAGCAAACAACAGTAAGTGTTTCATATTATCAGATAAGGGCTGACTCAAAATAATATTGAGCCTCCCATTTTGGAGCCTATTGAGGACAAATTTCTTCCTCTCAATGTTCACCAGGTCACACTCCATTAGGAGGTGAGTGACTTCTACTTTGCAACAAAGTAGAATAGAATTCTACTTTGTTGCAGTTGGTACTTGTACTTGTTGTTATTAATCTAATAGAATTTTCAACAGCAACCAAGTTTTACTTATCAGTGCCATATGTATCTTGTTTTGTATTTTTTGTATTTTTTTTTATTGACTACTAAACCGGCATTTGACCTCGATCTCGCCTGATGGTAAGCGACGATGAGGTCGACGATGGAGCATACGGGTCCAGTAAATGCCTATTCATTCTGACCTTGAAGATCCCAAGGTTGTAGGTTTGTATCAGTATTAATTTCAGTTCTTGTAATTTTTTAAGGCTGTTTGCGTTCATTGCACAAGGTTTACGACTTGACTTTGATTTACATTCGTCATATACTTAACAGATTGAAGTATTTCTACAAGGTATTTAATGACTAAAAAACATTTACAAATTCAAACTGGATAAATACGAATGTGTTTTTCCACAACTATAGATAAGTAAACATATTTAAGTGCCGGTTAATTTTTTTCATTAGAATACGTACTAACCCTTCATTATTTACACATAGACGATAAAACCACGTCAGTGGCACGAAACGTGCTTTAAGTTAAGTCTTCATCAAAATATATGCTTGGTAACCCTTTCTACGCCATAGTTCGACACTGGCTTGACTGGGCCTGCACAGTCCACAGCTCGAGGGCCGCGTGGGGCGACTCTACCGGACCTGAGCGAGATAACTTTTGAATTAAAAGGCGGAGGAAGTCCGCTCCTCGTCCAATTTGCATGTTTGCCCAGTTTATAACAATTAGCCGCCGCTTCCCGGGTATTTTTCTTTATTACCCGGATTAACAACCCGCTCCCCTCAGCCCCCACCCTCAGACGACTTGCACTCGCCCGGTTTAATTACATTTTATAAATGAATCGCCAGTTGTTGCATTTCGTGTTTATCCGGAAACTTCGCAACTCGTTTGTGTTTCAAATGTTGCCCGCTCGCCGCCAGCCTCGCTCTCGGTCGGTGCACCCTTAAATGTTAAGGGGCACTACTCTTATTGCACGATCAAAACACATACCTACCTAGTGACTCCAACTTATAGATTTATTTATTCCATGTCAACATTCTTAGTCTAATAAACCGCCCCGAGTCGCACCCGATGGGAAGGTGCCCATCACGCTGGCAGCGTTTCCACGCTGAATAGCCAGCGAGATGCGCTGCACCAGGTACGACTCGGCGCGGGGTCACCCGAGCGCTCTCTCAGTCGTCGGCCCAAACTGCGGACAAAATCCTTGGCCTCCGTGCACCATATGCCCGTGGTCTCCACAGCGAGTGGCACGAAAATATAGGCCGTTTCGAGGCCTACCAGTACGTTAACGTTACACACAATCTCAATCGTTCGATACTGAATGAAATCAACCGAACTACTGAAACTAATTGTTAATTTGTCATTGTTTCTGTAACCAAGGGCCAAGTTGTAAGTAAAGATCCTTGTCTGTGTCTCGCACATCAATTTGTTTAAATCAAATTAAATCAATTTATTTTTATTGTAAGTAAGTACCTTATAGTACATTTTTGCAAGGTCATTCACTCTACCACCGCTTCGTAAGGTGCTGTAGCTGAAAGGAAAGAAGCGGCGCAAGAATTGGCAATATGCGTCTACACCGAAACAATCAGCAGCACATACGAGTACGTAGTTGTTAAGTATCTGCATCTACTTTAAATTATAATGTGTTTTTTGTAAAACATTTATAATGTATTTGGCAATAAATGTGATTGTGTTCTATTGTATTCAAATCTAACAAATACAATCTCCTGACTGGATTTTATTAAAAGGACGGGTCGTTTCTAAATACAGTTTTTCTTTCCTCTGACTAGCAGCCACCAGTTAGATTAGAAGCAATGTTTTCACTCGTCTCAATTAATTTCATAAGGCTCAGAGGTAAAATATGATTTTTTATTATTATTTATTATTGTTGTGTACATATTAGGTTTTACTATTTACAAATCTTCGCGCCCTGAAACCAGAAACTGGTTTGTCTGGGCGCTGCACAATCCACTCAATTAAATGAAACACCAAACATAAAAACAACTTAACACACAAATCAAAAACATGACCGTAGGTAAAAAAATGATAACGGCAGGTAGGCATCTATCACGGGAGCGCACGACGCGGCGGCCGACAGTTGCTCGAGAAACCGGTCTTCATTACGTACCTTTTTCATGAATACAGGATGTTCCGAGAGAATCGCGTTTTTGTTATAAAGTTTAATTTTGTTTTTTGTTTTGTTTTTCATATAGTTATTTTTGAATCTTTATGTATTACTATTTATTACGACTGTGACTTCGACAATCTCTATAAAATTTTCTGCAATGCTCTACAACTCTGATTCAGTATTTAGTTTTATCAGCGGGTACAGCGGGAGGAGTGTGTGTGGAAAGGAGGTGTAATTATGTAATTAGCTCGAGGTGGTGAGAACTGTGAGGGTGCAGCTTGCAGCGGGAGTGAGCGCAAAGTGGCATTAGCGCTGGCGGTTCCCGTAGCGGCTTCTTAAACTTGAATGCCAGGAGTTAACATGTTTGTGATGCATTAGGTACTTCTTGGTGCTTCACTCACACCTTATTATGTTTCTCCCACAGAAATAAATCAAGATAGAACGGTGAAGTGGGCGCGGCACCAGTGTCTCAATCTTGCAACATAATATACATCAAAATTTTATTCATTTAGCGCCTAGTTTTCGTCGCGTACCGATCAGAGCGGCTGTGCTAAAATGCCTTATTGTGCGGTTTGTAACTGTAAGAACATCAGGTACGACAGTGAAACGATCAAAACTAGGTATTTCGCTCGTAATCACGTCACTTTGGGGGAGTGGCTTATGAAAAACTTGACACGCGCAATTCCTATAGCAGCTCGCCCGCGTCACCGTTTTATCTTGATTTATTTCTGTGGTTTCTCCCCTGAAACTGTATCATGTCTAGAATGTAGGGGAAGTATTCATTTAAATAATGGTTTGCCGAGAAAAGTAAACAATTTGCAAATAAGATTTCGACATTTTATACTATCGTTTACTATTTATTTGATTTGAACAGTATTTGTGTAGGTAATCAAATAATGTATTATTATTACTTGCCGTAACATGGGCGCTCACAAAAGAAGCTGTGCACAAAATAAGGGTCGCACAAAGGGCCATGGAGCGTGCCATGTTAGGAATCACACTAATGGACAAGATCCGCAACACAGCGAACAGACAACGAACTAAAGTTCTAGACGTGGGAAAGCGGGTTGCGACGCTAAAGTGGCGCTGGGCGGGACACTTGGTTAGACGTGGTGACGGTCGGTGGACCAGAGCCCTCACAGAGTGGTGGCCAAGGTCAGGGAAAAGAGGAGTAGGTCGTCCAGCAGCTAGATGGGCGGATGACATCACCAAAGTCGCATCGAAGACCTGGATGCGGCTTGCACAGGATCGTATAGGGTGGCACAAAAGAGAGGAGGCTTATACCCTGCAGTGGGACGACATGGGCTGATGATGATGATGATGAATCAAATAATAATCATTGATTCAATATTCATGGATACTTTTACCCTATGGGCTTTCTATGACACATTGTAGGTGTATAACAAGGCGCTGTGGCTTGGCTCAGCATTATGAGGGGCTGGTGTACCCTTGTGGGCACTGTACCACACCGGATGTTCTGTGCTGCATGTATTAAACTGTGTATACTTCTGTATTCTGGTGTTTACAGCGCTAAATAAACGATTTCAATTTTAACAACTTTTTAATTACACATTTAGGTAATAGGTACAATTACCTAATTCATCGTAATTTGTATTACTTATAGTTTTATTACTTAGTTTTACATGACCAATAACCATGAGTTCCGTGACTCAAAATCACCTAGCATAAAGTCAGTCACGGGTTCGATTCTCGCTTTTTTTGACATAATTTAATAATTCCTTCTCAATTTAATTTCAGTAATTATTTTTTTATATGTATATTTTTCTCTCAGATATAAATATTTGCGCACCTAGAAAGATAAAATATGTGGATACTGCCTATATTATATTGTAATAAGAACAAATGTACACATATTTCTGCAAATAAATATTTACTTACTACTTTTATTGTATTTTCATATCGGCCGTAAATAACACAGCAAGATCCATACAAAATGCGTTGGATGAAACAGCAGGAGTGGTTCTTCGCGACCTAACTGAACATCGCGGCACACCAGATGCCACGCTGGTGGGGCCACCAGCGTGGCATCGGGTCCAGCCCTGTTTGCATTTCATTACGTTGATTAACTATGAAGAGTGTTATTCCTTAATTTGGAATGTGCTAAGCAGAATATTCCAACTAATGAAACCAGTTCTTAATTGGTTAGCGACCATGATGACCAGCCATCTTGTAAGTAGGTACCTACTCGTATAGTACTACTACTTGCATAGTAATTATCCAGTGGTTTTTGTTCGTCTCGTAGCGAGGTTGAAGTTGACGTAGTAATGTGATTATTGCGTATATGCGCCATCGAGGTATAGCTAGTTGGTTGGTTATTACTCGTAGAACACAGAAAATGGTTTATTGGATGAATAAATAAGCCAGTTTAACATTCGAAAACTTTAATTTTTACCAATACCTAAATTACAAGATAAGACTAGAAACTCTATCACCTCGAAACAAATATTTTTTGGTTTTTCCTTCTCACTTCTACGAAAGTTTTTCAACATACTACGGACTCTCCTCTCAACGTCTTCTACTGTATCGTCGGCACGTAGCAGTAAGAATTTTACAGGTCAGCACTCACCACCACCTGCCGTAGCCTTTAATGTCAATGCCGTGCGATACGTCGCGGGCCGTGCGCCCGGCACATCACGAGCCGTGCGCCGTGAACCCGTAGCGTGCGCGCCGGCGGCGGTAGCGCGCGTACGTGTCGTTCCAGAGCTGCGCCCGCGGCGCGTGCGGCTCCCACAGGCGCGCGGCGCCCAGCTGCGCGTCGATCACGAGCGCCGTGGGCGGCAGCGCGCGCGCCGCCCGCCAGCGCGCCGGCACCAGCTGCGACCACGCCGGCGTCGGGTCGCTGTCGACAGGGAGGGAGAATCAGCACTACTGCCTTATCAGATGGATCTCGTGTAGGATTTAAGGGGCGGGGTGCTAGTATTAATTGTTTCCAATTTTAGATGGTTACTCTGTCGTCAGTATATAGTACTCTGTGGGGCGGCGGAGATCAATGTGTAACAGTGTGCAACTCCAGCATCGAATAGAAGCCCCAGAAACCTCGCCCAGAAGCACTTTTTACACTTGACTAAGTTCATTTAAATAATTAGTCAACAATTTAGTCGACTGATAAGGCTTCCGTTACAGACTGTAAATCGCAGACTAACCGTGATTAATGCGCGCTTTTACACTTGGTAGTCAGACTATTTCAATCAAGTGTTAAGCCCTATTAGTTCTAATAAAATAAATCGTAATGCACAAACAAGTTCCGTACATCGATATGAGACTAGGGGGAAACCATAGACAAACTGATTCTATATTATTTGTTAGAGCCATAGTAAAGACGGACCATCGCATGGACCCATCCCGCTTATCGTACAAGAAAAGCCAAACCAGTGCTTCAATCAGTAGCGCATCAAGAAAACCACTGATGTTATTTGTATTTATTAGAAGACGGTGGGCCCCTTAATTGTCGTAACCCAAAGTCGTACGAACGAAAGTATGAGCGATGGTAAGCAATATCCAATACCCATTCCAAAAACATATGAGAAGTAATTTACCTGTACTTGGCGAAGTTGGTCCAAAGCGTGACCATGCGCTGTATCATGGGCGCCTCGAGCGCTCGCGGCAACGGGAACGCGTGTGGCTTGAACAGGTAGAACAGCTCGTCAGCGTGCGAGGCGCCGGGCGCGCCGCCGAAGCGCGATATGATCTTCGGCATGTTGTTGTACCCGCTGTACTTAAACAGGTAGTAGAACATCGGCTGGTCCGTCGTACGCGCGTACAGCTCCGCCTCCAATGACGCTGGAAACTTAAAATGTAGATCCGAATACAAATCCACCATCCCGTCTATCTTATCCTCATCCCCTCGCGAGAAATAAAGCCTCCTTAAACTTTCCGCAGTCTCATTGCGGTCTTTCTCCGTCGGGAATTCCAGATCAGGTTGCAACGTTTCCACCGGATCTACATCCTGGAGACTCGTCCCGTAGTCTTTGGAGACGAAGTAGATGCCTTCTTTGTCGTTGTACCCGATGATCATGGGTACTTTCATGTAGTTTCCGGATAGTATGACCTCAGTAGGATATTGAGTCATCACTGGTTCCACTCCGGGTATCTCTCTCTCTATGCATGGCACGAATAGCGTCTCGGCTGTGATGTAGCTCTTGTGTGGAGAATACTTTATAGCGTTAATTAGGTCGTCGACGGACCTGTTCGATAGAATTCTGTGAATTTCATGAGGATCTTTGGTGTGGTATCCTAATTCTTTGACTAGAGCGCTGGCTGTTTTGATTGGGTCATGCTGTATCGCCCACGGGGCTAACGACGACCCGCTCTGCAGAATAGCGCGCCGGAAGAGGCCCCTAGCGGCTGGAGAAAGGATCAGCAATGAAGTGGACACGGCTCCAGCGCTCTCGCCGAACAGCGTCACATTATCAGGATCGCCTCCGAAAGCTTCAATATTATCTCTGACCCATTTCAAAGCAGCTATCTGGTCTTTAAGCCCCGCGTTTCCGGGGGCTTCTTTTATGCCGAGACACAAGAACCCCTCTACGTTGAGTCTGTAGTTAACTCCAACGAACACCACCCCGTGCTGCACGATGTAGTCAGCGCCGTACAGGAAGCCGGTGCCTGTGCCCTCGAAGAAGCATCCTCCGTGGATGTACACCATGACAGGTAGCAGCTTGTCGCGTGTGGCTCGTGCCGGTGTGTAGACGGTCACCTTCAGGCAGTCCGGGTCCCCGAGCACCACGGTGCCCACCATCCTCTGAGGACACCGAACGCTTTCGTCGACGGCGTCGAAGACTCCTTCCCATGCTGGAGGTGGTAGTGGTGCCTGCAAATGAGAGAAAAAGGTAGGTACATACATAAATAATTTAAATGGCTGAAACGATGTGAATGCAAGTACGAGTATAGCGTCAGAGTGACCTCGAGGTACAGTCATTGCAACTTGCAATTATTGCGAATTTTAATTTAAATTACAAGGCAGGTGATTTAATTTTGAAGGTCACCAATTCTTGTCACTACTCCTGTTTAGCCAGGATCGTCAATGGTACACTGAAATCGAAAAGCATAACTTCCGCATCGGAAGCTTCAATTGGAAGACACAGAATGAGCTGTATCAGAGCAATGATGTTCACACCAGATGTTCTGTGCTGCATGTATTAAACTTTGTATACTTCTGTATTCTGTATTCTGGTGTTTACAGCGCTAAATAAACGATTTCAATTTCAATTTCAATGAGCGAACGATTGTTTGATAGTAACGCACCTGGAACCTGTTGGTGCGGTCGACGGCGGCGTAGGGCACGCCGTAGTACACGTAGTGCGCGCCGCCCGCGCCGAGCGCGCCGCGCACGAGCCCCGCGCGCGTGCGCACCAGCGGCGCGGGCTCGCGCACCACGCTTGCCGCCACCAGCCACACCAGCGCCCACCACTTCATCACCCCCTCGTTTGACCGCTCACCACTTTTACACACGTTTGTTTATCTCACAACGATGACGTTTCTGACATTTTTGACGGATACTCGCAATTCGCGGTGCCTGACGTGTTGTCACCTCATGTCTACCGGTTGCCTGTGGACCTGGATGGAAACTTGATGGAAAATGGAATCTTGGATGAAAAAAAATGTGTTTCCCCTCCGGCGGGCGTTTCTTAATTCATTAATAGAATGGAATGGAAAACTCGGTAAATAGTACCGATGTTATAGGAACAATTAATAAGGTAAAGCAGCTAAATCAAATGAATTGAATTTTGAAATAATCGATACTACAGAATGATTTATTATTAAATAGTTAACTATTTATTTAATGACCGATTAATCATTCCAAAGAATACGTTCGAACAATAGCGGCACCGCGGTACGAATATAGAATTATAACAAATAAAATAAGCGGGCTGCGTGCGTGCGCGGGCGCAGCCGACGCCGAGCAGAGCGACGACGCAGTGACCTCCGGTCGAAGGGCAGCCGACTACATTTCAATACTCATTAAAACGAGACAATAGCTCATGCTAGAATTGTCTATGTCATAAAGACTAGGTACTTACGAGCAAACCGTACATTATGTACCTGAACACCGCGTGCTACGCGTGGTAGGGTTGCCAAGTCAGTGTATCAGAAATCCGGGAGGTGAAATAAAAAACTGGCCAAGTTCGAGTCGGACTCGCGCACCGTGGGTTCCGTTCTCAAAAGAAATATTTTTTATTTTGAAAAGCAAGCGAAAAAGCTAAGGTTTAAGTAAAGCTAGTGTTTTGAGTTTGAACCGTTTGTCTATTTGTCTGTATATCTGTTTGTGTGTTTGTCTGTGGCATTATAACTTAACAACGGAAGATCAGATTTGGACCCGTTTTTTTTATTCATTATAGAATTTTGTCAAGAGTGTTCTTAGCTAGGTCCATCGCTGGCTAGGTCTGATAAAAATTGGATCAGTGATTTCCAAGATCTTGGAGTATCTTTGATGTCAGAACGGTAATAGCTAGATGGTTTGAATTTGAGCTCAAATATTCAGGTTATATTCATGGTCCATTACCGACATCTGAAACCTTGAGGACCTAATGATGACCAGGAAAATGTAAGGAGATCTCCACAATGGTACGTCGGGGATTTCTTAAATTTTTATTTCCGAGTTCTATTATTCGCCTTAACATAGCATCAGAAACATCAACCTAGCATCATAACTATCGATCGGGAAATCGAACATCCAAAGTCGTAAAATAGAGTCATTGATGAGTTTAATACTTATATAATAACTGTCGCACTTTGGAATGCACAATTAATACGTACAATAAAATACCGCATTAATATTTAAATATGTAAAGCTACTTTAGGAAAACCTATTGTGGCGACGCACGACGCGCGCCACTACGATACAGTACCTACTCACATCGGCGTAGAACGCGCTATTGAAATTTTCCTGGGACTTCGTATACATACGAGTTCCAAACATCGACAGTTGGACCAGCACATCTGGTCACCAGGTACAACACCCCGCCTGGTGGAAGATCTTCCCTTTTCCCTTTCATACAGCTGACGTTACGTCATTCATCTCCTTACATAGCGCGTTCCTACACTATAATTGGCTTATGTCTAGATTCTTAAGCATGGATAATTTGTTTTAATAATAGCTGTTGGTTCTCTAAATAAATAAAATTAAAAATTTAATAGTTGCTTTGTTAAAGAAATAGGTCGCTACGCTTTAAAGAAAACGTTGTAAATCCAATACAATGCACATTGACGGTACTCGAAATAATAATAATATAGGTCACACTAGTCAATTACCATCTACTTTGACTATCACATGTGTTTGTAACGATAGAATTACTTACTAAAGATTTTGAAATTCACCTTATGACTTTACAAGTCACATTTCTAGGTCGCATTTACTTCATTGTTTTTTTATTGTATAAGGAGAGAGACGAGCAAACGGGCCATCTGATGGTATGTGGTCACCGTCACCCATTCCAAATCACTAATGTTATTACTTATTAAGTTTTCGATATGCTGGTAACCATGACGACTTAGGTGATCACTCATGTGCCGATCACGCTGACTGACCGTTCAAACCAAAACAGAAATGCAAGCATTGCTGCTTTGCAGCAGAAATAGGTTAGAGAGTTGTACCTCCTCAGGCGATCCTGCATATCAGGGTCTACTACCTTTCTTAGCTTTATTAAATCAGTCAAATACACTCTATTTATTTATATATATATGTACTTTTAATATATTTTTGTTCCCTGACTGCCGTTTCGCCCGCGTTGCCTTCGTCCGGGCACAGCTGAAAACCAGCGCTGTGGTTCTGCCGTACCGGCCGGACCGCAGCACATGCTGAGCATGTGTCCTTTTAATGTTGTACTGTTCAAATTTCAAATAATTTTTGAGTTTAATAATGTATGCAATGTTAAATAAATATTTTTCTTTCTTAAATCAGATTAATTGACTCTCCTCGTGGTACATTTAAAACCAATTCATGTTCTTAACAAATTGTAGAGCCAGTGACAATTTTTCTAAAAAGAATTAGGTAGGTAGAATAGATTAAAATAGAATAGAATACAATAGAATTAAGTTTATTATTACATTATTTATTTTTAATTACATTTATTTATTTGGGTACCCTATTACCTCAGAAATGGGACTACTAGGACGAATTTCAAAATCTTTGGGTACTACATTGTATTCTCCAATTACATACGCATTGTCTTACGAGTATATTAATGTATATTCTATTCTATTCTATCCCTCTACCTCCACAGGCTGTAATCTTATACTGTAATATACCTGCATTGATTGCTTGTAGGGCGGGTCATATTATCTTATCTAAGTAACTATCTATTAGTGACGTGTGGTATGTGATGTGATAACAAATGATACTCGTAACTAGGGATGTCACGGAGGTGGTGTTACCGGAACCGGAGTCGAAACCGTAGGTTTTAAATTTGATTTATCGGAGTCGGAACCGAAGTCGGAACCAGATTCGGAACCGGAGTCGGAGTCGGAGGCGAAGGTAGAAGAGAGATGTTCAGAAAAAGTCCAAATTTTAAACCGTTTTTATTTTTGATAGCTGAACTGGCCAATATTTTTTATGATGGCGTTTGCGGCAATAAAACATTCCTTTATGTAGTCCTACACTATTTAATAAAATATTGATATTTGAATATATGTTTGCTCACAAATCATCGGTATAACCTCCGATTCAAAATTATCGGAGCCGAATTCCGAGTCTGAGGTGTAAAATCAATCGGAAGTTCCGACCTTTCAGAGTCGGAGTCCGACTCCGTAACATCCCTACTCGTAACACACGGCGAAACTTAGTTTTTATCTATGTATTTATCTTACCTACCTATATCTAAGATATTAAAGGTGGTGGATCGCCTGGGGTGGTACCACCGTCTTATCTATTTCTGCCGTGAAGCAGAGATGCTTGCATTTCTGTGTTTCGGTTTGAAGGGTAAGAGATCCAGCGTAATTACCGGCACATGAGGCAATCCATCTTAGTCCTTTAAGGTTAGCAGCTCATCGAAAACCCTCTAATATTAATACATTGAGGTGAGATGTCTATGGACGACGGTGACCACTCACCACCAGGTGTCCCGTTTGCTCGTCTGCTCTCCTTATTTAATAAAAAATAGGTATGTACTAAGTGAGGCAGATGGCCGTGTTCCGGGTCAGTGGAGGTCTGTCATTATCTGTTATCAAGTCTGTGCTGTGAACTTTCGTGCGTCACTTTCTTTGTTATTCCCACACTCACATGTTTTTTTAATATCTACATTTCGTTTACCGATAATGTTGATATCCGGCTGTGTAATATTGTGTCAGTAGGGTACCGGCGAATACGAGAGCACAGTTTTGCGATTTGAGGCAAGATAACGTCGCTATATCGCTATACTTATTGTAAGTTAAACCAAGGATTTTGTTTGGATTTTTTGCGAATTCCTTGATGTTATCCAAAAATGTCCCAATGTTGTCTGCCTGTATAGGATTCATATATGGGTGAATATTTTCACAAGGGAAGCCGACAAAAATACTTACCTACGTAAAACTAACGCAGTCATTTCTCACCGTATACTTAGATAACAACAAAATTTAACAAACACAAACTGAATAAAAACAACACAAAAAATCACGAAAATTATTACATGACATAATACAAATAACCTCCTATACCTACAACAACATGCAAAAACTTTACAAACCTCTAAAAAAGCATCAATTTATTTGACCTATCGCATGTACAATCCTACAAGAATATTTTCGCACGTGGCAAAAATCCGAACTAACGCCGCCTTCGTAAACGTCACTTCATCACAGTTCGCTACGTACAAACTGGCGCCCCTTGCGAGTGTCATTTTATCGTTGTCGCAAACCGATACGGGACGGCTTATCAGAAACCAATATTTCGCGCGTGTGGGACTGAGATAACGAGTGAATAGAATCTATTCGCAAAAACACAATCTTATCCACGAAATCGTGAGTACGAAAGAGAAGGGTATTGATACATTTGTATGAACGATAAAGCCGGACTGTTATCGGCTTAGCGGTATGCGTTGCTATTCAAAATTCAGGCGTTGCATTTGGTTCTTGAAAAGTGATTGAATGTTGTTTTAGTAAATATTGGTTAGTTATAAACTCTCGTGTAAGTGAGGAACGTGTGGATACCTATTGATTCAAAAGGGAAGCCGACAGGAATCGTGTTATATGGACTAGGGATGTTATGGAGCTTCGACTCCGACTCCGAAAGGTCGGAACTTCCGATTGATTTTACACCTCCGACTTCGACTTGGGCTCTGATCATTTTGAATCGGAGGTTATACCGAAGATTTGTGAGCAAACATATTCAAATATCAATATTTTATTAAATAGTGTAGGACTACATAAAGGAATGTTTTATTTCCGCTAACGTCATCTTAAAAAATATTGGCCATTTCTGCTATAAAAATAAAAAAAACGGTTTAAAATTTGAACTTCTTCTGAACATCTCTCTTCTACCTCCGCCTCCGCCTCCGGTTCCGAATCCGGTACCGACTCCGACAAATCAAATTTAAAACCTTCGGTTTCGACTCCGGTTTCGGTATAACCATCTCCGTAACATCCCTAAAGAAAAGAAAGAAAGAAAGAGTTTCTTTTCAATAGCGCACACATACAAACAATTAGGTACAGAAGATTAAAATAATATTAAACAAATATATTATAAAAATAAATAAACAAAAGTAATTAAGTTTGATGAAGGTGGTGTGCAGCACCGGAAAAAGGGGACTGCCTCAGTCTGTTGCCGCAGCGGAGTTAGCACTGCGGCGCTGATTGTCATGCATCCCCTGAGTGCCAGGGATCACTCCCTAGTGATACACTACCGGAACATATAAATAAATAATAATCCCTAATATGGACACTTCGCCACTGATATCCTATGAGTCTAATTCTCGCCTCTCCTTGTCAATTACAACCATGTTATGAGTATACAATAAAACTAAGATAGACTGATGAATGTTTTACCGTAAACTAAACGGTTTTTATACGAGTATTATCTATTCAAAAACAATACAGTAAGATATCACTACTTACACGTTTGTAATATCCTGTAACAACAATACCAACACTACAAATCCTTTGTAATATCCTGAACTGTAAGAACTACAAATCCTAAAGTGTAATCATGTCATGTATTACCAATCGCACGGCAAAGTCCTGAATTGATCAACTTCCACATTGATTGAACAACTTGCCGGATGTGCTCAGCGCGGCAAACGGTCTATATTTACTGACCGCTTATTATATCGTGATTAATTACAGTAAGTACTTTATACGTGCAATAAATAATAGCTCCCAGGTATTACAGGGATAGGGTGTGGCTCTGCGAGAGCAGGGGTGATTCTTGCACCCTCGACTTATAAAGTCGAATGGTACGATTTAAGGGGGTTCAAATTAATTTGCTGATTCGAGTTTGCGTTCCAATAACATGTTTAGGTAACACGTTTTCGACATCTGAAAATTGGTAGGTATGGGCAGTTATCATTACCTAGGTTAATCAATTTAGTTTTGCAATAGTTTCAAATTCGCAAAGGGTCAAAATTTGCTGCTATAGCAAACAGTCAAGTGGAAGGCGCTAAATACAAGTGATGTAATCGCATGCGCTCTCACATGCGTTTACTTGTAATTGTCTGCTAATGTTAATTTTTAAATATTTTTCTTAAAAAAGTAATGAAAGACTGTTTAGGCACAGGTAGATACATAAAATATGTTTTGTTTAAAAAAAAATATCTTCCCAAAATTACGAAAGTTATTGTAACCTTTAATGAGACGTTAAATAAACAAACATATTGTCTCATATTCATAACTCTGTCTTGATTTTTTGTTCAACTTATTGTCTGAATGAAATATCCAGCGCGGCCGGATAGTAGCACGTACTATCCGGTACCCGGCCGGATAGCAAAAATCGACCGGATAGGCCGTATACCGGAAGCAAACCGAATATCCGGTGCATCTCTACAAAATAGTGTAACAATTATAAAGCTCAATTAACGTTTTTGTAGGTTAATACTTGCACGATGACCTCGTATTTAAGTAAATTACTATGGCATGTTACTTGTCCTGCTTGACAACTTTGACAAGTAATAACTTCCGCTAAGTATAATAGAGGTATAGCCGAAAATATTGAATTTGTATTATGTTACGATTACAGTGTTTCTTTTATAGGTAAAAACATCCAAGGCGTAATGTAATAAATACATTAGTTAGGTATTTTCTCCAAGTTTAAAAAGTCGTTTAAACTTTTTGAAGTTTGAACTTAAGTGCAGCGTCGTTATTTTGGAGGAAGAAGTCGTGAGAGTTATGTAAAGTGCATTTTATAAATTAAATGTTGTAAAATGAACTGACCAATTGTAAGTAGTTTACCTTGGACTACTTACGAGTATATCTTTAATGATCAAAACTCCAAGTAAGTAAGTCAGGTCGAGAATGAAGTACCTATCCGTATTTAAGCTTCCATTATGCCCCGTGACAAGCTCTATGGTTTGGGTAGGTAGGGTGTCTTTACTTTATTGTAATAGAGGATGCTGTATGTAACTGTACTATTGTAACTCGCGCACTTTTTTTTTGCACTGACACTCGCGTTATCACAAATTTCACTTCCACTGTCCGATGCATACTCTAGGATACCCCTGGGTTTACTGTATCACTTGTAAAATTCACACACAAGAATTCTATTCAACAGAGAGTCTTGAACGACATTTTATGAGTGTAAAGTGTCGTAAGACGCGTTTTTATAAACTTCGGTTAAACTTGTAAAATAAGTACAGATCGGGTAAACTGTGGCGCGTGGCTGTCGGCACTGAATGCAAGAGTGGTATAACCAGCGTACAGCTGCTACCTCCCTTTCACAACGCCCCAAGGCTGTAAGGCTGTATCAGGCCGCACTACCATTGCTTAGTAGTACTACAAAAAGTCAATATTTGCTAAAAGACACGAGTTAACAATATTTGGCAAATAGGCACCCAAGAAGCTTTGTTACAACAGTAGTAGGAATTCGTGGATTCTGGCTCAGTGAATCCTGCCTCCAAGGCATTGCTCCGGCTAAAAAAAAAAAAAAAAAAAAAAAAAAAAAAAAAAAAAAAGTGAAACACCCCATCTAAATCGATTGCGCTGGGTCCCGAAGTCGTATCTCTCACCGTTTCAGAGATACGCGATCCTCCATAGTGCTCCTACATGATTACGTTAATCACATCATTAGCTTGTTGTTTGCTAATCACCTCTCCCAGTCGGAACTGCTATTGTCCTTAATCACCTGCATTCATTGCTAAGTCTGGGCTCCTTAATCACCTAATTACCGATCTACTGCACCGAGTGTAAACACATTGTCGTGGTTTTGATATTTCGTTGCGATCATGTTGTACTTATCTCTTTATATGTAGGTATTTCAGACTGTTTCTTACTGAAATCTACACCAAAATCAGCTTTCATTCAAACATAGGCTACTTTGTAATGGTCAAATAACATTTTGTAATGTGAATGGATTTTTCCCAAATATTCCAAATATTTTGTTAATTGCTTTTTAACGTGATCTTAATAGTGTCACGTAGCTATTGTAATAAAATTAATATTAGTCTAATGTAAGTATGGATGTTTCTAGTAAGACTGCTTTCTAATTGTTAATGTAATTTTTAAGTAGTTAAGATTGCTATAAAACGCGTACATTTCAACGTTTCCGTACCAATTACTGCTTCTAGCGAGTCTTGACAACACCTCCACGTTCAACCACATTGGAAGAAACATGGATGTAAGTATTGCTTGTATTATTAACTTTCTATTATTGTCTTGGTTTTGTTCTCTGTATTTCGACTTTAGTCCCCCTCATGTGTGTTTCATTCATGTTTATTGTATACTTCTTTGTTATAGCTTGCATGCTGTATGAAGAACAACGACATAAACATAGACGTGGAAGAAAACACCTTCAAACATTACTACTTCCCACCCTCCGATGATGACACCTCACTTTCTCCTCGGTATTCAACCAAAAGACCGAACAATGATTCATTGGATGAATTCTTTGAAGAACCGAAGAAGAAAAGAGTCAAATTAAATTCGTCCAGTGTTGGGCGATCAACGAAGGACGGTGGTATGTCATACATCTCAACGAATGTAGATGATGGGGCAACTGCGACACACCTTATTAAGATTGAAGTGTATGACATGAAAAAATTGGCTACCATCGATCCTGAGGAACATTGGAAACATGCCGACGTACGTCTCAAGTACTACGTGAACAAACAAAATAACCACCACCGACAAACTCGTGGTCTGATCTATAATATCACAAAGGAGATATCGAATTCCAGCGATTGTAAAAAATACACCTTTAAGCATAAATGATAACTTGTTATTATGTTTAGAATTGTTTTCTTGTAATAAAAGCAATCATTCATTTTATATAATATTTTTATTTATTTTTCCTTAACTTATACCTAAAGTAATACATAACACAAAATTATAAAAAATTCTTAAACATTTCAGTTAACATAGCATCATTCTGAATAGTATCTTCTGTAAACATTCCAACAAAATCCGTAAAAGTCATACCCCTATACTTAAAGTATAAAAACATCAAACAATATTCACCACAAAGAGATGAAAATACATTTTGGATAATCTTACTATTATACATCCACATACTTGTATTTCTTCGTAAAAATGACAAATGATAACCCTCAGGCTTGCGACCAAATGTATCAAAGTATTCGCCAACACCTTTACTGTTTACATATATTGCTACCCAATGTAATCCAGGTTTTGTATCAGGGTCTAAGTTGCTGATTAAATAAACCGGTGTTGTCATGTGTATTGGAATACGGTTAGCAGCAAAAACATTAGGTTCTAGAGAATGGTTTATCTTTTTTAAATAATGCGATATGTCTAAAGTATTCATGATAACAATTTAAACATGTGTATTTCTTAATAACAATATGTATTCTAGACATAGTAAACAATGTCCTCTACTTTTATACAAAATATTTAACTGCTGAAATCTACATTAACATTTCTATTTTTATCTATTTCTATTATATTATCAAATTCAGCGTAAACTATACAGTTAACTGTTTTTGTTAATGCAGTTTCAAACCTTACTTCTAATCTCACACTACCATGTCTGATAAGATTCCAATGTGCGGTGGAGTTAGCAGATAAGTCTGGTGTTAAGTCAAAAGCTAGTAAACAATAACCATTAGCAAATTGATTTCTAGATATACCATTTCCATCATTCAAAAAATGAATACCAGTTCCTGAGAATAATGTATGATAGGCTGTGGTAAATATGTTGCTACTGAAAACGGGCTGTAAAGCTTTCGATGGTATTTGAATACCATCAATATACAAACTAAATGTGTTTATACCATAATTTTCGAAATCATAAGGATTCTTCGAAAAGTTACCGTTAAAGGCTGCATTATCGACAAATCCTACTATACATCTTTTTGGCACTTGACCAAGAAATACGTTGTCTAATGTTTTACCTTGTACACCCGATGGTATAGTCAAAACTTTAACCTCAGCCCGCGTTATTGGATATTTCGCAGTAGTAGATTCTAAAACTTTTTGATGAGCTAGTAGTACAGTTGGGTTGATTCGAGCTTTACGAATCATGAGAGTAGCATCAACAATAGAAACTTTCAGTTTAACATCATTAGATGAACACATAAGGTTGAAATTAGGTCATCAATAATAATGAGTTGTGGATATTTTCCATCAAACATACTCAAGTCAGGAATTCCTTGATAGTAAGTAACTCCATTTAAATTGTATAGTGGCTGCATTTCGTCATAACACCATACTATTTTACTAAATTGATGATTGCAGATGTTTTTCATGTACTTCAAAAAACTACATACAAAGTTTGATTTCCCACAGCCGCTGGGACCAGCTACGATAGTTGTAAAAGGATGTTCAAAATGAAACATAATTAGCTAAGTAAAAGACGTCTATTCAAATCACACTTTAAAATTGGTATGTACAGTACAAAACAGAAACACTTACAAATAACTAATTACTAATGAGTAAACAAACAAATACAAATGATCTTATTACTAATTTTATTTACAATCATTAATTATCACTAATCACCTTAATTTATAATGACCCCAAGCTAATGTATTCGTGGAATTTGGTACAATGTATCTCTTAGTGTCGTTATATGATAAACAAATTTTATTAATTTTCTGTGTAAATATTACATGTTTAATACTCCTAAATCTAAACATTTCAACAAATTGTATATTTTTATTCATCAAACAGGACTTATAGTTATCAATATTCAATTTTTTAGTTATACATTTATTTACACCCTTAGCTTTTGTAATGGTCTTATCTTCTACTTTCATGGCATACATTTTAGATCTTAATCCAACAAATTCAGTAAATATTTTGCCGTTGTTTTCATCTTTGAAAAATCCTAATTTCTTTTTATTTAATCGTGGGAACCCATAAACATTGTCTTGGGGATAGTCAGAGGTGTCGAAATAGTTATTTAAGTCGGGTTCAATTTCCTTATAAAAATCTTTACAAAAAATTTGATAAACTAAGCTGTCGGTATCAGTGTATAACAATTTCAAATTAGGAAATTTAATTTTCATGTAGTCATAATGGAAATTATACATCAACGTTTTAGATATGTCTAATATACTAAATCCTAAATAAATGGGCTTATTGTAAAACACTTTTGTTTTTTTCAGTTGGACTGCTACCAAACTTTCGGAAAATATAGAAAGACTATGGAATTCCGGTCGAGCAATGAGACTCTCAGCACCCTGAACTTTACCACGATTTTGCCAATGTGTTAATAGTTTTACGTTTACCCTTTTTTCAATATTCTCCATTGTCTTGCCGAATATGGAGTTATTCATCAATTTATAAAAATCTTTTTCAAAGTTTGATGATGCTACTGTGCGCAGTTGAGTGTTCAACTCAATATATTTTTTCAACCACGGACTTTGCTTAAATTTAAGTACCCTGTGAACTTTTTCAACTCGCAGACCCAATTTTTCACATTGTAAAAGATTTCTATAATGAATAACATACATCTTCTTATTGTTTAAATTCGGTACTAGCTTGTGGTCTGTTGTCTCTCCAATACAAATATTTTCAGGACACAATGGAAAATCAGAATGAGAGTCGTGTAAGCTCTCAGGATATTCTAGGTCTACCTCTAAAATATATCCCACATCAGAATCAATTGGTACATCATAATTTAGGTTAGGGTCAACCCATTCAAAATCAGATATTGGTAAATACTGAGACATAGCCCAACCATACAAATTATTGGCATCAAGGTAAGTTAAATATGAATTTGGTTCATCTTTTTTATAATCACTCATATATGGATTATTGGCTTTAGCATAGCGGTTGCTACATTGTGATATCCCTCCCCTTATGCCCGATTTTATAAAGGCGATTTTATCAAAATCAGTTAGCAGCTCTAATTCAACTTTAGTGCATTTCAACATAGCATCCCAACTTAATCCAGGTGCTGTGTAATAATGAGCGGGATCTAAATTATAAGTTTTTAAACAAACGTTCCTGAAGTTTTCAAAAATGTCAGCTAAAAGTAGTACATCTGTTTTTAAGTAGAGATCAGAATAGTCACCCAGTGTGTTACAATGAAAATGAGACCATACCTTTTGGGCATGAACATAGTCATCATTAGAAATACTCTCCCCCGTAAGAGAACTAACAAAACAATCAATTGGTGGCAAAGATGGTAGTTTCAATGAATCAAAAGAAGTCATATATTCATAGGGATAGACACCTTTTCTCTTTAAAAGTTCAAAATCGTTTTCACATGGATATTCTTTTTTCAACTCACAGAATTGGTCATTTTGTAAATTTTTGGCCAACGAGTCTAAACTACTAGACAAGAATTTTAAAGAATCTATAAACCTTATATCGATGTTTTTACCACCAACCTTTAATGTTTTAGAAAAGGAAATGTATTTTTCCTTATTTTGAGGAATTATTTGCACCTCGCCTTCCGCGAAATTTAAAGCATGTACAATAAAATGTGCATCGTAATTACTTAAGTTATGTAAAATCACAGGTATAAAACGGGCTTTATGGAGTTTGTTACTGCAACTTTCATGAGATACGCCTATAAAAGCACCTGTGTGCCAGTCATGATCAATATGCTGTTCTGAAATTATATCTTTCTCACATATGTAACATGTAGTGGACTCTTGTATGATCTTTTTATCTTCCTCAGTAAGAGGGAGTGGACATTTTTGGTAACTGTTATTTCGACATATGATTTTGAGATCCTCATGCAGTTTTTCCATGAAAACTTGAGCACAATCCTCACCAGTGTATGTTACATATTTTGAAAGTTTATCGTCATAGGAACATTTAACATAATATCCAAAACTGTGCACATCATGTCTTTGAACATTAGTCGTTGATGATTTTTTCGGATCATTAGAACAAAACTCGATAGGGTTAAGAAAAGACTCGAAATCCGCATAAATAACAAACGGAACTCTCATTTTTTTATCAAAGTTTTCAAAACTTAATTTATCATTAGGTACATTTGCACCCCACCAGTTTTTTCTTTTTGTATCGGGACTTGGGAGATCAGTTCGAATATGAGCACAGTCATGAATAGTATGATTAGAAAGACCCTCCTTTGAATGAAAATATAAAAGACATCCATCGCATATATAAATAGGATCATTTCGTGTTGTAACTTGACGGAATACCAAACGAGATAAATTTTTTATATAACAATAGTGACCACTATTTCCGTTCGTTATATACAATAAATTAACGTGTGTTTCTTTCCGCGATTTTGTAAAATACAATGGGCCGATCACAGAATGAGTTTTAGTCGCAGCATTGTATTCCAATCCAAAAACATTGATACTTAAGTTATTTAAATGTTCAACTTTATGGATATCTGTTAACTTTACAGGGAATGGAATACCATCAAATTTGAGTTTACTATCATGTTGAGCATAAGAACTGACTCTATTGAAATTTTTAAACACAGGATGTAATGCCGAGAGTAAACTCCATTTTAGACACTGGTTATCAAAATTTTTTACATTAATCACTGCTTTTTACAATCGCTGGAATTCGATATCTCCTTTGTGATATTATAGATCAGACCACGAGTTTGTCGGTGGTGGTTATTTTGTTTGTTCACGTAGTACTTGAGACGTACGTCGGCATGTTTCCAATGTTCCTCAGGATCGATGGTAGCCAATTTTTTCATGTCATACACTTCAATCTTAATAAGGTGTGTCGCAGTTGCCCCATCATCTACATTCGTTGAGATGTATGACATACCACCGTCCTTCGTTGATCGCCCAACACTGGACGAATTTAATTTGACTCTTTTCTTCTTCGGTTCTTCAAAGAATTCATCCAATGAATCATTGTTCGGTCTTTTGGTTGAATACCGAGGAGAAAGTGAGGTGTCATCATCGGAGGGTGGGAAGTAGTAATGTTTGAAGGTGTTTTCTTCCACGTCTATGTTTATGTCGTTGTTCTTCATACAGCATGCAAGCTATAACAAAGAAGTATACAATAAACATGAATGAAACACACATGAGGGGGACTAAAGTCGAAATACAGAGAACAAAACCAAGACAATAATAGAAAGTTAATAATACAAGCAATACTTACATCCATGTTTCTTCCAATGTGGTTGAACGTGGAGGTGTTGTCAAGACTCGCTAGAAGCAGTAATTGGTACGGAAACGTTGAAATGTACGCGTTTTATAGCAATCTTAACTACTTAAAAATTACATTAACAATTAGAAAGCAGTCTTACTAGAAACATCCATACTTACATTAGACTAATATTAATTTTATTACAATAGCTACGTGACACTATTAAGATCACGTTAAAAAGCAATTAACAAAATATTTGGAATATTTGGGAAAAATCCATTCACATTACAAAATGTTATTTGACCATTACAAAGTAGCCTATGTTTGAATGAAAGCTGATTTTGGTGTAGATTTCAGTAAGAAACAGTCTGAAATACCTACATATAAAGAGATAAGTACAACATGATCGCAACGAAATATCAAAACCACGACAATGTGTTTACACTCGGTGCAGTAGATCGGTAATTAGGTGATTAAGGAGCCCAGACTTAGCAATGAATGCAGGTGATTAAGGACAATAGCAGTTCCGACTGGGAGAGGTGATTAGCAAACAACAAGCTAATGATGTGATTAACGTAATCATGTAGGTTAAACATGTGTATTTCTTAATAACAATATGTATTCTAGACATAGTAAACAATGTCCTCTACTTTTATACAAAATATTTAACTGCTGAAATCTACATTAACATTTCTCTTTGTGGTGAATATTGTTTGATGTTTTTATACTTTAAGTATAGGGGTATGACTTTTACGGATTTTGTTGGAATGTTTACAGAAGATACTATTCAGAATGATGCTATGTTAACTGAAATGTTTAAGAATTTTTTATAATTTTGTGTTATGTATTACTTTAGGTATAAGTTAAGGAAAAATAAATAAAAATATTATATAAAATGATACTAATTTTATTTACAATCATTAATTATCACTAATCACCTTAATTTATAATGACCCCAAGCTAATGTATTCGTGGAATTTGGTACAATGTATCTCTTAGTGTCGTTATATGATAAACAAATTTTATTAATTTTCTGTGTAAATATTACATGTTTAATACTCCTAAATCTAAACATTTCAGCAAATTGTATATTTTTATTCATCAAACAGGACTTATAGTTATCAATATTCAATTTTTTAGTTATACATTTATTTACACCCTTAGCTTTTGTAATGGTCTTATCTTCTACTTTCATGGCATACATTTTAGATCTTAATCCAACAAATTCAGTAAATATTTTGCCGTTGTTTTCATCTTTGAAAAATCCTAATTTCTTTTTATTTAATCGTGGGAACCCATAAACATTGTCTTGGGGATAGTCAGAGGTGTCGAAATAGTTATTTAAGTCGGGTTCAATTTCCTTATAAAAATCTTTACAAAAAATTTGATAAACTAAGCTGTCGGTATCAGTGTATAACAATTTCAAATTAGGAAATTTAATTTTCATGTAGTCATAATGGAAATTATACATCAACGTTTTAGATATGTCTAATATACTAAATCCTAAATAAATGGGCTTATTGTAAAACACTTTTGTTTTTTTCAGTTGGACTGCTACCAAACTTTCGGAAAATATAGAAAGACTATGGAATTCCGGTCGAGCAATGAGACTCTCAGCACCCTGAACTTTACCACGATTTTGCCAATGTGTTAATAGTTTTACGTTTACCCTTTTTTCAATATTCTCCATTGTCTTGCCGAATATGGAGTTATTCATCAATTTATAAAAATCTTTTTCAAAGTTTGATGATGCTACTGTGCGCAGTTGAGTGTTCAACTCAATATATTTTTTCAACCACGGACTTTGCTTAAATTTAAGTACCCTGTGAACTTTTTCAACTCGCAGACCCAATTTTTCACATTGTAAAAGATTTCTATAATGAATAACATACATCTTCTTATTGTTTAAATTCGGTACTAGCTTGTGGTCTGTTGTCTCTCCAATACAAATATTTTCAGGACACAATGGAAAATCAGAATGAGAGTCGTGTAAGCTCTCAGGATATTCTAGGTCTACCTCTAAAATATATCCCACATCAGAATCAATTGGTACATCATAATTTAGGTTAGGGTCAACCCATTCAAAATCAGATATTGGTAAATACTGAGACATAGCCCAACCATACAAATTATTGGCATCAAGGTAAGTTAAATATGAATTTGGTTCATCTTTTTTATAATCACTCATATATGGATTATTGGCTTTAGCATAGCGGTTGCTACATTGTGATATCCCTCCCCTTATGCCCGATTTTATAAAGGCGATTTTATCAAAATCAGTTAGCAGCTCTAATTCAACTTTAGTGCATTTCAACATAGCATCCCAACTTAATCCAGGTGCTGTGTAATAATGAGCGGGATCTAAATTATAAGTTTTTAAACAAACGTTCCTGAAGTTTTCAAAAATGTCAGCTAAAAGTAGTACATCTGTTTTTAAGTAGAGATCAGAATAGTCACCCAGTGTGTTACAATGAAAATGAGACCATACCTTTTGGGCATGAACATAGTCATCATTAGAAATACTCTCCCCCGTAAGAGAACTAACAAAACAATCAATTGGTGGCAAAGATGGTAGTTTCAATGAATCAAAAGAAGTCATATATTCATAGGGATAGACACCTTTTCTCTTTAAAAGTTCAAAATCGTTTTCACATGGATATTCTTTTTTCAACTCACAGAATTGGTCATTTTGTAAATTTTTGGCCAACGAGTCTAAACTACTAGACAAGAATTTTAAAGAATCTATAAACCTTATATCGATGTTTTTACCACCAACCTTTAATGTTTTAGAAAAGGAAATGTATTTTTCCTTATTTTGAGGAATTATTTGCACCTCGCCTTCCGCGAAATTTAAAGCATGTACAATAAAATGTGCATCGTAATTACTTAAGTTATGTAAAATCACAGGTATAAAACGGGCTTTATGGAGTTTGTTACTGCAACTTTCATGAGATACGTCTATAAAAGCACCTGTGTGCCAGTCATGATCAATATGCTGTTCTGAAATTATATCTTTCTCACATATGTAACATGTAGTGGACTCTTGTATGATCTTTTTATCTTCCTCAGTAAGAGGGAGTGGACATTTTTGGTAACTGTTATTTCGACATATGATTTTGAGATCCTCATGCAGTTTTTCCATGAAAACTTGAGCACAATCCTCACCAGTGTATGTTACATATTTTGAAAGTTTATCGTCATAGGAACATTTAACATAATATCCAAAACTGTGCACATCATGTCTTTGAACATTAGTCGTTGATGATTTTTTCGGATCATTAGAACAAAACTCGATAGGGTTAAGAAAAGACTCGAAATCCGCATAAATAACAAACGGAACTCTCATTTTTTTATCAAAGTTTTCAAAACATGAAAATATAAAAGACATCCATCGCATATATAAATAGGATCATTTCGTGTTGTAACTTGACGGAATACCAAACGAGATAAATTTTTTATATAACAATAGTGACCACTATTTCCGTTCGTTATATACAATAAATTAACGTGTGTTTCTTTCCGCGATTTTGTAAAATACAATGGGCCGATCACAGAATGAGTTTTAGTCGCAGCATTGTATTCCAATCCAAAAACATTGATACTTAAGTTATTTAAATGTTCAACTTTATGGATATCTGTTAACTTTACAGGGAATGGAATACCATCAAATTTGAGTTTACTATCATGTTGAGCATAAGAACTGACTCTATTGAAATTTTTAAACACAGGATGTAATGCCGAGAGTAAACTCCATTTTAGACACTGGTTATCAAAATTTTTTACATTAGAAACATCCATACTTACATTAGACTAATATTAATTTTATTACAATAGCTACGTGACACTATTAAGATCACGTTAAAAAGCAATTAACCAAATATTTGGAATATTTGGGAAAAATCCATTCACATTACAAAATGTTATTTGACCATGACAAAGTAGCCTATGTTTGAATGAAAGCTGATTTTGGTGTAGATTTCAGTAAGAAACAGTCTGAAATACCTACATATAAAGAGATAAGTACAACATGATCGCAACGAAATATCAAAACCACGACAATGTGTTTACACTCGGTGCAGTAGATCGGTAATTAGGTGATTAAGGAGCCCAGACTTAGCAATGAATGCAGGTGATTAAGGACAATAGCAGTTCCGACTGGGAGAGGTGATTAGCAAACAACAAGCTAATGATGTGATTAACGTAATCATGTAGGAGCACTATGGAGGATCGCGTATCTCTGAAACGGTGAGAGATACGACTTCGGGACCCAGCGCAATCGATTTAGATGGGGTGTTTCACTTTTTTTTTTTTTTTTTTTTTTTTTTTTTTTTTTTTTAGCCGGAGCAATGCCTTGGAGGCAGGATTCACTGAGCCAGAATCCACGAATACCTACTACTTACAACCTTTCATGAAATAAATCATAGATTTGTAGATATTTGCGAAAATGTGTTTACAGAGAATCTCTACCCAGAGGGATGGCTATTAGGGACTAGTGGAATAGGCCGAAATGAAAAATATTTAGGTAATTTTATCAATTTTAATGTTTTGTTTGTTTAAATTTGATTAACTACAGGTAGTTTTAAGTACTGAAGTTCATAAAGACAACTTTCAAAAATTTACTTCTAAGTAGCAACTGCAAGTCTTTATAGGTCAAATAGGTGGGTAAACCGATATAAAAGTACAACTTAAAACACTAAATATTCACAAAAACATTGCTACACAATAGCCACGACACTAATTAGATAGGTATGTCAAACGATTCGTGGTGTTCGAATCACCTGTAAAAGGCCAAGGCCACGTCAAGGCTGTATTTTCGCAACAAATGCGCAATAGGTACGTATCACCGGCGAGTTGCGCGGGCGCAGCCGAAGGCGCGGCGTCCGGTTGATCTTGGCCTACTCTCCTCTCCCTCCGCCGGACCCGTCTATACCGTATGCGAGCGAGCGAATTCCAGCGACCGCACTCTTTCTGCAGGGTAAGACTCGAGGCTGGCTAGGTTTCCAATTCTTGTGAAATCTTTTCACATGACAAATAATGCCTGATATTATTATTTGGGTGCAAATTATTTAGGCAGCTTCAATCATCCCCTTACAGCTAATTTTGATACAATGTGTCCTGCCCATAAAACTTGTAAAAGTGTGTAGGAAAACTAAATTTACTTGAAAGAGCAAGCTTCTTAAACAATTTAGTTTTAAACCACTTCAAACCTGATACAGGCCGTGGGCAAGTCAAATATTACCGGCTTCAACCTCTTTTCATTCATGAATTAAGCTTTTCTCCTAAACTTTGAGTACGTAGTGTTCCAGAACCGAATGGCCTCATCCTCCCATAGCGGTGCGGTGGAAAACTCCTTGTCGACGACCAGTAAGTATGGGTTCGTCTTGGTTGTAGGTGACCAAGTGAAGGGAAGAAGTGAGGTGGTTTCTGGGGTGGGGTTCCTGAAAAAGAAAAGTGTATTTAATATTATTGATAGAAATAATAGGTAGATAATAAAGGATGAATTCCAGAGTGATAGACAATAAGTAAAATTACTTCAGACATAATAGAAGCTATATGGTGTAGAATGTGGTAAACTGATGAGCATAACAGATAGAGAAACTTAGAGATATAACATAATTCCCCTAAAACTAATAACATGCACAATCACATCGAGAACGATAAACAAGAGTTAATGATAAATTATGGGAAAATGTTAGCTAAAACTGTACTCGCCCAAATTTCGCGAAATTAGTCCACATGGTGGTAATTTTATTGACCATGTCCTGTTCGAAGAATGATTGTAGCAAAGTGATTTTGGGCTTGAACATGTAGAACAGGTCATCAGCATGGGTCGCGCCAGGAGCGTGCCAGTATCCGAAGAGTAGTTTGATCAGATTGAGCCAACCGTCGTAGCACAATCTATAGACATACACGGGTTTGTCGCTCGAGTTCACTAGAAATTGTGCCGTTGCCGTCACTGGATAAGTAATCCCTGATTCTCCTTCGAATCGCGAAAATTTTATCAGCGTCTCTTTGGAAATGTCTTCATTGGCCATGTACAGTTGTTTCAGCTTTTTGGCTGTTTCTATTCTTTCCATTTTACTTGGGAATTCTAAATTCCTGGGCAACGCTCTGTCGAGATCCAGTTTTGCAATAGTACTATCGTTTTCTTTGCCGACAAACATGTAACCTTCTGCATTATTATATCCCATTATTACAGGTACTTTATGGTGTTGTCCGTTAACTATTAAATTGTATGGAAAGTCTGTTAAAAACTGTTCTATTCCTGGTAGTATATTTTCCACACATGGCACGAAGATGTTTTCTGACAATACAACGTCGCCATCGGCTCTTGGAACGCGAGTTTCTAAAAGTTTCTGAGGAGTTTTACTCATGAATAATTTGTAAATTTCTTTAGGATCTTCAGTATTGGAGCCCATTTGTTTTGCCAACAGACTGGCGGTTTTTAGAGAATCAAACTGGAAACTCCAGGGTGCCAAAGCGGAACCGCTCTGCATGATGGCCCTTTGGAAGAGTCCTTTAGACATTGGAGACAGTAGATGGTACGAGACAGAGGAAGAACCAGCACTCTCGCCGAAGATGGTTACATTGTCTGGATCGCCTCCAAATGCCCTAATGTTCCTTTTCACCCACTTGAGCGCTGCGACCTGGTCCTTAAGCCCTGCGTTTCCTGGCGCTTCTTCTATTCCGAGACATAAAAATCCTAAAATTTCGAGTCGGTAGTTGAACGTGACGAGAATAACGTCATGTTTGACCAAGTATTCAGAGCCGTAGAGGAAAGGAGAGCCAGATCCATCGCGGAACCCTCCACCGTGTATGAAGACCATGACAGGGCGAGGCTTGTCTGCCGGCTGGAGCGGCGTGTACACGTTGAGGGTGAGGCAGTCCTCGCGGCCGGCAATGCTGCTGCTGCTGAACCGTTGCAGACACCGGACGTTCTCTTCGTAGAAGTCCTTGATGCCGTCCCAATTTGGAGCAGGTTGCGGGGCCTGGAAATAATTAGTATTTCCAATTTTCTTAGAGATTCGTGGATAAAGTTTGCTTTATCTATTTGATCACCGATTGGCTTGATAACTATCACGAAGAAACATAGTGCCAGTGTGACTAAGACAACCTCCACAAGATGGCTGGTTGTGTTTTCATTAATAGAACCATAAATTATACCATAAGTTCTTATTTATTGTCCGAATTTAAGATGGGCCCTACCTAATATAACTCTTTGGGGTATTTTATGTGATCGTGCAGCAATACCTGGAAGCGGTTGAGGACTGTGGCGTAGGGCACCGCGAGGTAGTGTCTGTGCGAGCCGTCGGGCGCGATCGCGCCGCGCAGCAGCCCGCCCGCCACGCGCAGCGGCGCCGTCGGCTGCCGCACCAACCGCGCCGCCCACAGCGACCACAGCACCACCCACTTCCACGACACGCGCCAGCGAGCGACCATCCCGCCTGATGTCTCTGGTGCAATCTGGAATCAATCAAAAGCTTCCATTATTTCAATTGTTTTTGATTTTTAAAATAGGTTCGGCAGATAATGTACCTTAATCTAGAAATAAGTACAAACAGTCGCTAATAATAGACTCCGAACATCAAATATGTCTTGTGATCTCTCCTAAAAGGCATATAGGTACCGCCACGACAGACTCCACAGGTATGGTTGCAGGTCTAACAGACCTTAGACTCTATCAGTCCTATGATAACTTGTTGATAGCCATCCAAAAAAGTCAAAAAATTTATAGACAGGCAGTTAAGTTATTAAAAGGGCAGGTAGTTAATACTGACTGATTAAGTAAGTAAACGCGAGTTCAGTTCTGATTATTCAAATATAGGCTCTGGATTTCAAATGGAGGCCATTGTTATTGGCTTTGACAACTAAAGTAAACAGTGGATGTAGGTACATTACATACCTACGTACTACAATTATCGCATAACATACAATGCATATACCGCGATTATAGTGATAGTCGGATAGAGTAATAACAATAATCCAAGTCCATTAATTGCCTACGTCACGATAAATTAACATAGATTACCATCGCTCTACAACACCAGTATTATCACTCGATGCCATACAACCGGATCTTATTTATCAATATGTGATAAATCAATAAGTTGTGTACATTGAAGGATTTAACCTTCACCTCGTGCAATACCTATAACATTATGAATCGGATTCATACAGCGCATGTCGTAACGGTGTCACCGTTGCTTAGTGCGGTCGGCCGCGGAGGGGCGCGCGGCCGGACGGGCCGCTCGGTGGACTTGACTGCTCGTACGAGACATAATTTAAAATAACTGAGTGAATATACTCGGATTGATGTGCGACAGTTGGACTTCATTTTATGTATATTGATAAGCTTGTTGTTTGTAACTACCTACCATTTAATTTACTTACAGTGATAGCGTTTCCTTCCTGACAAAGATCAAGTTGATTGGTGTATACTCAAACTCATATCACATAACTTGTTCAATCAAGGTAGGTACTCATTATTGAAACGGAATGAAGTTTTGAAACGATCCAATGGTTGGTTTGCTAGGTTTCAAACACTTCGTCACTATAATGTCGCCCGAAAACACACGATTTCCTTTTTCCACGCTAAGTAAACACGCTTGCTTGTCATTCGGCCAATATTCAGAGTGCCGGTACACGCGGCTGTGGCGTGATGTCCGCACGCGGCGCGGGCGCAGCGCGGGGCGGCGCGGCGGTCTGCGCATCGGACCGGTTACTCGTTCAGCCACCTGACCCAATGCGGGTCGTCGTGTAAAATGATGGAAACTCCTGTGATCCAATCTTCAGTTCATCCTGATGATGTTTTCTTGAGTGACTGCCGTTGGTGGTCGGCCCGGTCTAAGGTCATCTTTGAGGTCGCTCCGACCACGCTTAAACTCACGAAACCAACAGGTGATGGTGGCAAGTGATGGAGCCAATTCCCCAAACGCACTGATTAAATTTTTATGTGATACCTTATATGTTAACCCTCGTTTAAAATCATAATAGATCATAGCACGAAATCATTACCGCGTTACCTCCATCTTAGCGATTGAAAAGTAAAAGACATGTTTTTTTAAAACAATTAATTAAAAAATAACTAAAGTTTGCACGCAAGTGATATTTGGCAAATGAATTAGTAATAAAATTTGTCTCCAAGGGATAATAAAAGTAAAACTATGAGGTTGATAACAAGCCGTTGACTAACTATTTTTTGACCGCTCCTCGTATATCTGAAGAACTGTACCTGTAGTATATATACATAGACGATTTAGATCAGAACCGGAAGCGTGTTTAGCAAAAGTGTTCAGTTACTCATTACTGCTCAGTCACCTTGCAAGTGTTCAATATTTAGCTCCACCATGGTTCCACCTTATATCAATAGCCTTGGTTTACTCTTTACTAGTTAGACTGAATAAAGAGACAATTGGGAGGCGGCATTTCACCCTACTAGTACTAGATCCGTCTACATAGTAGACTACCATGACGATTGCCCGTGTCTCTGCAATTGTTCAATTACGTAGTTTCCTTCCATTCTATAAATGACATAATTACGTACTTACGTGCACTAAGTACGTACGTAGCGATATCAGTCATAGTTCGCAATCGCTCGTCAACGTATCAAAGGTATTATTTATTATAGGTCTTCGTGTCAGTATATTGCTCGTGGAATTTTGTTAGTGTAGGTTCGCGGGGTCACATTCATAATCATACATAACGTAACCCGCCGCATACAGTCAGATTATTATCAGTGGTTATGCTTCGTTTGGATTCGTATAAAACTGGAGTAGTCAAATGGTATTTTTTAAGAAACAGCACTTTGTTGATAAAGATAGTCATGTCATTGTTTGGATGAAAGAAAATAGTCTCCGCGCATTCTTTCCTTCATCACGGATTCATGGTCGTTATTATTAGTTACACTTACGACATAGTGCGAATACCATTCTTATTCGTGGAACAATTATAAAGCGAACAATTCATTTTAATTTTTGTGAAAGTTAATAAGTGAAGTGCCGATAAAATTATTTATTATCTCTATTCGCCCTAAGTTCTCCCTATGCATTACTGTAGCTGCTATCTGTTTGACGTCACGCTCTAAGTATTCAATGTTAATCTGATAAAAAGAACAAAATAATGTTCGCACGTGAATATTTATTGACGATATTTTTTTATTATCATTGTATGTCATGCTGTAGGTACGCTTATCGACCTTGGTGATAGCATTAAGGAAATTATGTTCTAGGAACTAATAGGGCTTCAGTTTTTATTACTTTCCCAAAAACAAAAGTCCAACAGTATAGTCATATCTAGATTATATTCGAGAAGGCACAAAAGGCGTTTTTACGTTTTCTTTATTAGAAAATGTTTGGGTGTTATCCCTTTATGTACCCTACAATTTTTTCGCTTGGTACATTGGGGTACAGTTCCCTTGAAGTGAGGCGCAATTTCGGCCTCATGAGCAAGACATGCCACATATTCCGTGGAGAGACGATTGTCCCGAGTTGTTAGAGCGCGTGTGTAGACTGTTCGTGTCGGACAAATACCTGCGTGTGCGCAGACACGAGCTGCTGGCTATTCCGCCTCTAATGGACGCGCTAGCGCGGCTCAGAGAGCTTTCGTCATCATCACCGCAGTGTGATCTGTATGCGGATGGCTGGTGGAGTGTGTACAGAGAGAATTTATTGTATTGTGAAAGAATGAATCTGCGAGTGACAGAGAATAACTACCTGTGATTACATTATTTCATTTTTAATGTATACTGAATTAATTTGTATGTTTGTAGTTTAAGTTGACATGTTTGTAAACTTATTGAGTTGCCAACAAAAAGTCGAGGAAACATACGTAAACCTTGAACTGATAAAAACTAGTTATCTTCAAACATATAACAGTGCGAATTGTATCAGTATGCCGTGTGCGATCGTAAGCGTGAGACCCGTGTGACACTACTGAATAATGGTCCATTAAAATAAGTGATCACCCGCAATTTTTCAGCGCTATATTTAGGTATCATTTATGTACAAATGTTAGAGCGGACGAAGTAAAGGATTCAGAGACGGTTTCGGAGACGTTTAGTGAGATATTGATAGAAAAGTATTGAGTGTCGATCAGTGCGGGATGGGTGTCGCCGCGCGCTGGCGCGTGTCGTGGAAGTGGGTGGTGCTGTGGTCGCTGTGGGCGGCGCGGCTGGTGCGGCAGCCGACGGTGCCGCTGCGCGTGGCGGGCGGGCTGCTGCGCGGCGCGCTCGCGCCCGACGGCTCGCACAGGCATTACCTCGCGGTGCCCTACGCCACAGTCCTCAACCGCTTCCAGGTATTTGCTGCTAGGTTTTTATTTACTATATAAGGAGGGCTGACGAGCAAACGGCCCATCTGAACTATTTTTCGATGCGCTGCTAACTTTTATTTATTTATTATTAGTCAAAAATGCAACACAACAGATATATAATCTGACAAAACTGACAAGACTAAAAATGACAAATGTAACGCTTTGGATTATATATCTGTTATGTTGCATTTTTGACTTAGGTCGAGCAAAAAGAAAAAAATCAGTTTATTTTGGAATCGTCTGTAGGTATATGATTATTTTCCTACTTCCAGGCTCCCGGACCGGAACCAAAATGGGAAGGAGTGTTCGAAGCCATCAACGAAAATGTGCGATGTCAGCAGAGATTCGAAGAGACCATGTTATTAATGGGGCAGGAGGACTGCCTCGTGTTGAACGTGTACACGCCCATAGACGCGGCGCCCGGCGACCGCCTGCCCGTCATGTTCTTCATTCACGGTGGAGGGTTCTACGCCGGATCCGGCTCCAAGTTCTTGTATGGTCCAGAATACTTAGTGGAGAAAAGAGTAATTCTTGTTACTATAAACTACAGACTTAACATACAAGGTTTCTTATGTTTAGGTATAAAGGAGGCCCCTGGAAACGCCGGAATGAAAGACCAGGTGGCCGCCCTGAAGTGGGTTCAGAGAAATATCAGGGTGTTCGGTGGAGACCCAGGCAGTGTGACTATATTCGGTGAAAGTGCCGGCGGAGTGTCTGTTTCTTACCACATTTTGTCATCTATGTCGAGAGGCCTCTTCCACAGAGCTATCTCACAAAGCGGCTCTGCCCTCGCCGGGTGGGCGCACCAATTCAGGCCGGTATACATGGCCAGTCTGCTGGCCAAAGTTATGGGGCATGACACCGAAGATCCTCTCGAACTTTACAATGTTTTTAATAATAAAACCGATAAAGAGTTAATCTTCGCACGAGTACCGAGAAAGGAAGGCAATACTATAGTATCTGAAGTGCTTTATGTGCCTTGCGCTGAAGAAGAGATAGAAGGCGAGGAACCGTTCCTCACCCAGGCGCCTTACGATATATTAGCTAAAGGAGAATACAACAAGGTACCAATGATAATAGGCACTAACACTGAAGAAGGCTTCCTATTCGCTGCACTAGAAAATTATACAACGATACCTAAATTGGAATTTAAAAAATCAATTCCAAAAGACTTAATTTTGCCATCGGAGACGGAAAGGATAGAAGTCGCTAACAACCTAGAAAGATTCTACATGGGTGACGATAAGATTTCAGAAGACACAGTGATAAAGTTCTCCAAGTTTCACGGGGAGGTATATTTTAACTATCCGTCTCTTGAGGAAACCGAGTTGATATTGAGGAGTACGGACAAGCCGGTGTACAATTACCTGTTCGGTTACTCGGGTTGGAGGAACGTGGCGAAGCTGACGTTGGGCAAGCCTTACGCGACGGCGCCGGGCGCCACGCACGCCGACGAGCTGTTCTACTTGTTCAAAATGACGGGGATGCTGGCACAACTCGAACGAGACATGATCGACACTATGACCACACTGTGGACGAACTTCGCTAAATATGGGTAAGAGTTATTTGATTTTTACTTATTATTAGCAATTGATTCATTGTCACCTATTAATCTGATTGAACACTTGTTTAAACTCTTTAACAGCTGTTGGTATTCGTACGTCGTAATACATAAAGTCAATTATGTAGAACTGGAAATACTTTTAGCACAAAGTATAAATCGAGGGTTCTCTTTCGATTTTGTATTTGAATGTACCATTTCTGTGTTTTCATTATTGGAGTACAGTTTTCCACTTGCAAGAGTATGATCACTGTGAAGACTTAAGAAAAGCACGGTTAAAGCACGGCACTGGCCACCTACCTAGCGAGTCTCCGCTACACCTTTATAACTTCTACTGTGACGTAACTAATTTCAACTACCTACTTTCAATCTTATCAAGGTGTTTGGTACCGTGTTGAGGATGATAACGATATCGGAACGGCCGTGTGTTGCAGGGAGCCGACGCCCGCGGCGGCGCCAGCGCCGGCGAACGTGACGTGGGCGCCGACGGACGCGCAGGCACCGCGCGCGCTGTTCCTCGACGCGACGCTCGACACCGCGCCACTGTGGCACTCGCCCTCTCTCGAGTACTGGCGCCAGCTGTACGCCAAGTACCGCCGGACGAGGGACTGACGAACGGGCCGGGCGGCGCAGGGCGCGGCCACCAACTGACTGAAGTGAAGAAAGACTCACTCATTCGGTGTTATGGGATATTACACTTGACTGATTATTAATCCTGAGGGGGAGAAGTGATATCTCTGGGACGGAAGAAAATGTATAGAGAGCTAAGAAAAGTGCACGCGGGAAAGAGCCTATATATGCAATTATGTACCGATCACGCGTATCGGTACGTATACCACATGGTAAAGTGGACAAAACCATGGGTTGGTGGAGGGAATGCCAGTCAAACTGAATTCAGTCAAGTATAAATGCATTCAGTACGGTTAGTCTGCGATTTATAGCCTATAAACTGAAGGCCTTGTTAGTCAACTAAATCGTCGACTGAATTCAGTTTAGTGTAATAAGCGTATTTCTAAGACTTAAGTTGTTAAGGGGGGGGGGGGGGGGAGATTCGGTCGACCACGACAAGAGACAATATTGTTGCAAGTGATGTGGTGTAAAGTGAAGTGATCAGAGTGACAATAATCATGTAGGTAGCTAATTTGATGAATACTTTAATTTGGTCACAACTTTGTACGTTTGGCACGATTTATTTCTTCGTCACCCTATCAAATTCGAGCTCCTTGCCTTATCTGAATATTTATTAAGTAAATAAACATTTAGATACATTTATTAAATTTTATTTATTATGTAGTTAAGAAAAGTCATACAAGTAGGTCATAAATAAGATAAGAACACTGTATTGTATAATAATTATATAACCGTTAAAGATAAGTAGATAATTTGATTTAGTTATAAACCGAAAGACACGATGTTAATACACCAGGCGCGGTCCGCGAGAGGGGGACATGACACCCACCTGTGACTTCCAAAAAAATTACTTACTTACTCCGCTGGCGACCCGAAGTGGATCTTGTCCTCCGATACCAAAGTCGCAAAGCGCAGTCTCGAGCAAGTCAGGCGCCCGGAGCTCTCGCAGATCCTTCTCCACTTCATCGCGCCAGCGGTATCTGGGACGTCCGCGTCGTCCGTGATGGTGAACGAGCCGAACATCATAGGAGAAACGAAAGCAGCTCGACTCCAATGGTTCGGACACATCACTAGGATGGGGGAGGAAAATTAAATTCTCAAAAATAGCACGATCTCGCTCGAAACCGAGCAAATGTGGAATCTATTGAATACCTGCCTGAACCTCTGGCATGGCTGGTACTCGTGGGTACTACTTGGTACTCGTAGGTTAATACATTTCGCAATAAAGATTAACCCCATTGTTCTCTCCGGAGCGTCGTAAAAATCTGTGAAACGCGTCGAAAAATCCGCAAACCATCGTAAATCCACCCCGAAATACCCATAATCCGCCCGCAGTAGTATTTACCATAAGCCGGTGTTATCGGGCGCGCGCACACCGACATATTTTGCGGCCTCCAACTACCCTCTAATGGTTTATTATAGGTGACAGTGCAGTGTGCGCCCGGCCTAATGTCTGCCCAGTACGGTCCGCTAATGACCGGTAAAAATATGATTAGGGGCACAATGCTGCACTTTATGTGAGGTGAGGTGTGCAGGACCCGCAACCCTTCTGTCCTCTTCGTAACCCCCTTTCTGTGTAATGGCGTTTGTGGAAATTACCTTTTAAAGGTAACCTATTTACACTTGTGCAATTTCTGTGTGTTCCGAGACAATGTATGTAGCCTCGATAATCGAAAATTTTAATAGGAATGAATAAGTTTGAAACATTACATTGGCTGGACCTATTACAAAATGACCTCTAAGAAAATCGAAAACACTGTATCTAATAAGAATGACTGAACAACATTAGTGTATTGGATTTAGACACTTCCCATTGAACTATGACGATTGATACTGAGGTTTTCTTTTACGGTATAAGGAGATACGAGCAAACGGGCCACCGGAATTGTTCACCATAGATATCTCACCACATTTTAATGTTATGGGTTTTCGATACGCTAAGCCTTAGATGGAGTGCCTCATTTGCCGGTATTTACGTTGACTATACTTTTTAAACCGAAACACAGCATGCTGCTTTGGTAAAAGGGTGGTACCACCTATGGATGACTCTCCACAGAGTGATTCCACCCGCTTACGACTGGTGTGATTCCTAATCATATAATCGTCCAACACCACGCCTTTCTCGACCCCCGAAATAAACGTAAGATCTGTTCTAAAAGTTATAAATTCACAAATATTTCTTACACACCACAATACTCCTTAGAGTGCGCTCATCATCCCATTGACGCCTGCCAGACCCATTCCCGGAGAAAATTGCATCCAGCCGACACCCCCGCGGGAATCGTCGGCGCATCCCTAGAAACGGGATGTTACAGAAATCCCGGACCGCAGGCAGCTCTCTACCTCTATATTAGTGCTTTCCTTTTCGCGGTCCCGAGCGAGGAGCAAATAAATATTCGGACAAATTGAATACTTGGTGCTCATCACAGGAAGAATAACAGGTGGGGCTCACATAGTAACTGTTGGAATAGTTTTCAGAATCGGTGCGTGTGTGTGTGTGTGTGTGAAAGTCTTGCCTTATATATCAGTACGAAATGGAAGTGAAAATGTTTTTGGTACAAAAGATTATACTTATTGTTTCTAATAAATAGCTTTGAAACCATCGTTAGAAGATGATTTCCAAATTCAAAATCAGAAGCTATGAAAACCCCAGAATGCTAATTTTCAGCCCGAGAGGAACAAATATTAAGCATTGCCATATCTACAGCGGCGCCCCCTGGTGGATTAGAACAATAAAATCCAGTTAAGATCCAGCATATAGGAAAAAACCGCATCGAAATTGGTTCAGCCATTTCGTGGCTAGATGGGAACAGATACATGCACACACAAACAAACATCCTCTTAGATCAAACGCATATACGTTCTCTGTTCCGTCGTGGGTATTAAAAATGGACCCCAAGATAAAAGTGGAAAAACTCGTAAAATTAGTAATTGGTAAAATAAAGGTTGTTCCCATCCTAACCCTAACCACCTAGATACCCAGCGTATTTCAAATCCGACACCGTTACGTATTTTAAGTCTGCTGACTCCGTTATGCGGAAAGTGTTGGTAGTAACCAACACCGCAGGTAATGTAAGTAGATTTCGTTCGCAGGTTACTAGTGGTGGAACTAGGTTCCCTAAAGGGAAAATACACAAGTGAAACATACACAAGATCGAATGACGATTCTTAGATGTACGTTTGGGCGAACCATTGACCGAAACATGACGCTCACCTGCCTCGCCATCGTTTGCATCTTGTATAACATTTGCCGTCCCGTACAGAACCTAACTCCAAATTGAGCGCCCGGGGCCACGTATTTTCCTTCGCGTATTATTTACATTTTCTTCGATTCTCGTATCAAATATCTGTCAACGAAATTGGAAAAACAAAGTTCAGTGTAATACCAATTCTTTTATTTACTTTTATTATAATGAAAGTTTTTGTTTTGTTTGTTCGGATTTATTGACTGCGTAAAATACAATTACCTAGGTAGATATTATTTTATGAGTCTTGTTTCAGTATAAATTGTATACCTTACCTTAGCGAGAACACATGTCAAAAATAATTAGGAACATGCAGAAAACTTAGGGAGGAGTGGAAAACACGAGGGAAGGCCTTTTCACAGCCATGGGACGACATAAGAGGCTAGAAAAAAATGCAGGAAACTTGTCTTAATCTCCAATCCAAAGTAAATTACGCTTCCAGAGTCTCTGTCAGCAACAATATTATTATGTTATACCTAAAAGAAAGGTGTAGAATGCCAACCGATAGATATCTAGAACATTTATTTGCTGCTCCCATAGATTAAGTGACAATAAAATATATCGGTCGGTAAAGTCAGCACTTACTTATAGATGAAATGATCGCTCCGCACCGGCAGTGCCATCGGAAGTACAGTCCCCACATGAATAGTTCAGACCCGAGACCGCAGCTGGACTTAACCCTTCCGAAGATAACAGCCCCGGTGGTATCGAGCGACAATAGCCCAGCGACCGGCTGCAAATCTGGCCGAATTGACCAATGGGCCTGTTGGTGCAAGATGGGGGAGCCCGCGGAGAAAGAGGCTTGGTGTACTTTGCCATTCTTTTAATATCTTATCGTGCCGCCCGCAAGGTTTCATTGTATTCTTTGGTTTTATTACTGAAGTCTGTAGAAACATTTACTACAATATTTTATCATCATCGTGACAACGTGTGTAAGAATGCTATTACTGTTTATTTATTATCTATTTCTTGCAAGAGCCGTGTACTGGGCAGATGGTGGACGTGTACTGTCATGATGATTTCAAATTGCAGTGCTACTCGTATATGCCCTTCACGATATTTTCATGTAATATCAGAGTTGAATTTATGTGTCTTGATTGTAGATCGCAGATCATTGCAATAAGATTGGACATAGGACGCTAACCGCTAACTGCCAATAAATGGCACCTCAGCCCCTAGGGGCTAGGTACGTCCACTGTGTGCCCGGTCAGGGTCCCGGTACGTGCGTGGTCCCGCATTACTCAGGCACGTTATCTACCTGCTAATGCGCTCTAGCTATAAATACTGCAATATAATAACTCTACTAACGCGAGTCCTATCTCACGGGAGAATTATTCGGGTCGCCTGTTATCTGCCTCGGTCGGGTCCTGCCTACGAGTATCTGACCGACCCTAACTTTGGGCCCAATGTGCTCTCCCGAAATATACTTGCATGATTCTTTGTTATTTGCAACGTTACGCTTTGTTTAACTTGGAAGTTCCGAGCCGGCATCATGATTATTATGAGGATGGAGGGCAGGGATTTTGTAGGAATTGCATCGGTTAATTTAGAGTATTCCTTCGTTATTTCGCTTCGGTTAGTTAAGTTACTACTACCTAACCGAAGCGAAATAACGAAGTTACTAGTAATTCGTTTTCCAATCAAACGCCTGCACGAATAGTTAAGGAAGAATTCCTCGCGAATGTAATAGCTATAGCGTTTCTTTAAGGCGCTAATCTCTAATCTCTAATGTGCAAAATTAGGCAACATATCTGTATTATATCGATGACTTAATGTACTCGTAAGTTAAGTACAAACTTGAAAGAAAAGTCACAAAATGTGTGGAAGAATTTAGAGGCAACTTTACCAAGCCGTGAGACAATTTGGGAATCAAAGTAGGGAAATATCTAGGTTCTGATTGAGTGTGAGGAAACAACGTAGAGAACTGCATGTGTGCATAGAGGTGGCAAGGCGTGAGACATGTGCTCGTGTGCCCGCCGAGGCGTGTGATGGCTAATTAAGCTCATTAGCGACTAGCACGGCTTAATAGCGGCTTGGCGCCTCTCTAGTAGCATCTATCTAGGTGTGTAAACACCTTTATACGAAAACTGAACCACGAACACTAACTCTTGAGACAGTCCTTGTGAGTCTAACGTTTTCGATTTTTAATGAAAGTCGGCTACTCTATTTATCTATCCCTCATCACGGTCTCCACTCAAGAATTCATTTATTCGGTGTATTTTAAGTCTAATTATGACTTTTGTATTCGCATACAGTTACATTACGCGTGGTCGACTATACGGCCGGGTCCCCCGTGTGCGCAAACAATTAAATCGCTTATGCGTTTAGTTTAATCATTTTAGTTTAATTCGCAGGACCCTTATCGCGGATCGTTTCGGGACGTTGCCGCGGAACCCCAATTAAATGCGTAATTAGATAATAGTGCGAACGCCGCACGCGCCGCGCACTGCGCCAGATTAACAAAGTTTTATACTGTTACGTACTCCCCATGACTTCTCATTATACACATTGCCTACATCTATATCTGTTTGTTTATACACTTAGGGGCCTTCCGTAAATTACGTCAACAAAGTGTGACATCGTGTGACAAGGGGGGGACGAGTCATAAGCTTCGTGACGTCACATGCGTAAGTCTAAAAGAAGAAGTCATAAATAATATAAAGGAATGGGTTCAAAGTCCATGGACACAAGATGATTAAATGTTGTATCGTTCATTTGATTTGATGTTTTGTAAAATGTTTGATTTAGTGTTCATTTTATGAAAAAGGATTTTAAATAGAAATATATAAGAATAATTTTGAAAGTGCTGTTTTAATTTAATAATTTCTAAGCTTTAAAATTGCAAAATTGTAACGTTACACCAGGGGAGGATGGTCACACAAATGTGACCACCTGTGACAAGGACTGTGGGGGTTCCAAATTCATGAAATTCGTGTGACATAATTTATGGATGGCCCCTTATATACATACCTGTATTTTAGTCCTTGTAGGACCCTTTTCGCAGACTGCGAACGCTTTTACAACTCTATCACACCACCTTTTATCAACATTTTCTTGGTTTGACGTGCGAAGGTTGTCGAGATAAAACCTCGCGCCTCTCCTGTGGGTCCTTATAACTGAAATGTTGGCGGGACCATGGGTTTGTCCGAGCGCCATCTATATCACCATCAGCCAAGTACCCGTGGCGTGTCGCTTGATTCAGACGACTTCTTGGCTGGGTTGTGTTAAGTAATGTAAAGTCTCTCGTGGTCGTAATTAGAAGAAGGAAGTGGTGGCCAAGGTCGGGGAAGAGAGGAGTAGGTCGACCATCAGCTATATGGGCGGATGACATCACCAAAGTCGCATCGGAGAGCTGGATGCGACTAGCACAGGATCGTATAGGGTGGCACAAGAGAGAGGAGGCTTATACCCTGCAGTGGGATGATGATGATGAAGTAGTACTTGCTTCATTCTAAGCTTGGTACCAGTTTGGTCTCATCGTCACTTGTGTTGAGTGACATGATGTGTTACCAGTTACAGCTCCCATGTACAGTGGAAAAGACACCAGGCTATAGTACTTTGTCCCTTTAGTACTTTGTCCCTTTAGTACTTTGTCCCTTTAGTACTTTGTCCCTTTAGTACTTTGTCCCTTTAGTACTTTGTCCCTTTAGTACTTTGTCCCTTTAGTACTTTGTCCCTTTAATACTTTGTCCCTTTATCTTTTTTGACTCATTCATACGAATGTCAAGGAAAGTTATTGCTACAGGGTTCCACAGAGATAGCTATATTAAGAAATAAGTAATTGGTGGATTTCACATATCTTCGGAAACTTTTAATTTCCTCAGACATGCAGGTTTCCTCACGATGTTTTCCTTCACCGTTAGAGCAGTCGGTAAGTGTACGTAAGTCTACGAAAAAATCCGAAAAACTCATTGTTACATTGCATTCAGCATTGCACGGTTCGAATCCTGACCTCCCGCATGGGAACCCGGCGTCCTAGCCACTAGGCTACCGACGCTCTTTTATTATGTATTCTATACAACCAGCAAATAACAATAAGTTAGGATCTCAACTTAAGACTCCGCAACTGACCGCAGAGATGTTTTAAGAAATACTCGGCAGCTCTGGTACGAAAACAATAAACAACAATTCACTTTGAAGAAATCGGTCGGAGCTGCTTTCGTGGAATCAGAGCGATGGCTGCAACAGTAAAGTAAATAAATTATACTACGGTATAGAACAATCGGTCATTTGTCAGCTAATTGGCTAGGAATAGGGTCGGCGGCCCGACGACCGGACGGGGTCATCGCGCTGGCTGCACTGTTATTCCTAAGAATTGCGATACACGCTTCTGCTTCTCAGAAATGGTTCCACATTATCTACATTTAAGGTGTTGTGAAAACGATATGGAATGCAGGCCACATGCCGATTGTCTAAACTCAAAATTCGTAACAACTAGTAATTTTATTTTTTCATGATAAACATTTTGTATGGGAAAAGTATTTTGCGATTTCTGACTTTTCTAGTACTTGCTTGTTTGCTTATCGTATGGTTAGTGGCCAACCTATTTGTCAGAGTTGTTCAGGCCGCCCGTAGGCCTCTGTCATGGCTTAACGACTGCTGTCGAACGACTGCAACCGGGACCGACTGCTTAACCTACTTTCCGAGGCACGGAGGAGCTCAGGTGAAATATGCCACTAGCGGTCACCCATCCAGGTACCGACCACGCCAACATCGCTTAACCTGCATGATCACTTTCGGACCGTGCTCGCAACTAGGCTACGAGGTCCTAGTATTCAAACCTCAGTTGGTTCCATAGATTTTTTTCATCCTTATAAGAAACAGGATTGATTGACACCATAAAAAGATGTGAGAACTGCCCATTTTCTCGCTGACAATACAATTTTTTCAAAATCTGTGAATGCAGTTGTAGATAACTCCAAAACTTAGGGAAGTTCTCGTTTCCGTTCGTTTCGTTACCACTTAAAATCGACTCATGAAAGTGCGAAACAATGAGGAAGCAAGGACGATGCATCTCGAAAAACTGCCGACTGACTACCGAAGACCGGCGGGGATGTCTGGTAAATGGTTTCGTGATGGTTTCCGCACGAGCTCGGCAAAAGTACCACAACTCCGTAGGCAATAGGAAAATTTCGAATAAATCTATCGTTCCCTTTTATACAGGAGTCAGATTAATGAGAGAGCTGCGGAATTATGGCAACGCCTCTCAAAAACTTCTGGATATGACCGGAAATGTGTGGTAAATGGTTTTGTGATGGTTTCCGTATGCTGGACGATAGAGACGAAGCGACAAGAACGGCAGGCAAGCTTTGAATACCCAGTAGGTATCAGACCTCGTTTTCGAGAGAGATTTTCGTTTCGTATTTGTCAAAAAAATCCTACTGGACAAGCCCTCTGATTCCTCAATTGCTGGTAGTCAATTGGTGCAAATCGGAATAATAGTGAATCATCCAATGAGTGAGTGTCATAGATACGATAGTGTTCTGTTTTCCTTACTAACGTAAAAGGTTGTCCATTGCAAAGGTCAAGAAAGAGTTCTAAATATGGGGATATTTTTTTCTTCTTTATTGTAGGGAATATGATTTGATGTGTTCCGTTTGACATGGTTTAGGAAGACCAGTTTCACTTCTCGTGCATCAATGACCGGTGTTGCGTTTATGGTGACCACCAGGCCCGTTTTCTTGTTGCCGAACCTATTTATAAAAAGAAAATAATATTATCCTCTATCCTCTAAGCTCTTGTGTGATCAGATCAGATTCGCCTATTAGTTGCTTGAAGCCGGGTACGTCCGACAGGCTGGGCTAAATGAGTCGCGCCCCATTTCCCTCAAATCACCCGTATCCAGGGCAGACACTGGCTTGGCTGCCTATTCATGTACGCCTTCGCCTTATATCGTGTCTTATGTGACCGACTTTAGACTTATTTTCCATTTTTCTCAAATCTTGTAAGGGCGTAGAGAATGTGAGGAAGTTCATACATTCGGAAGGTTAGTTTAACAACCAATCATAATACAACCGCTTGTAGACATTCAACATATGTACGTACGTAAGTAATTGGAAAACTTTTGTTTTCATGATGAGAAAATGGCGAAGTTTTGACTCTAATGGCCCCAGAGACTTCGTCCCTATTTATAACACCAGATGGTATACCCAGTCAAAGTCATACACGAGTTTTGGAGGTACTAAATATCCTGAAAATCATCAATACACAAGGGCAATTTATTACATTAGACTAGAAAATATAACACAAAATTGTACAGTCGACAACTCTACTTTTTCATTTGATTATAACCTTTGCATCTAACGCTCTAAGAGTGGCAAAGGAGTTGATCCGACATGGCCGACAGTACTCAGCTCAAACCAAACAAACCACGCCGCACCCTCCGGCGATCAAACACGTCGGGGAGCTGAGATCCGTCAAACTGCCCGCCCTCCTGCAAGGTTCACAGATAGGGGTTAAAAGATGAGCGCAGCGGTTTTCACGAGATACGTTTACTTACATACGAGCCATGTTATTGGAGAGTGGTACTGTACTATAGATAGGGAGCCAGTCGATTTTCGTGTTTCAGCACGTCGATGACTAAATTGTAAACAACTACATCTCTATTTACCAATGGTACATTGTGTTTCAGTCTTCTTTAACTTTGGTTGTTTGTTTGTTTTTAAGGCAAAGGGAACTGAGCCCGTACAGCCATGTCTGATGTAAACAACTCTTTCAAGTCCTCATTAAAATGCTGGTGTGACACATTTCAATGCTATCTGGGAGATTCTTCCACGCTTCTGCACCATCCGAACCAAAGAAGAAGGCGTCCCCGACGCAGTATGGCTCTTCAAAATCCAGTCAAGTACGGATTGGGCTGCAGCGTCTTATGACTTTACTTCACTGTCCCACACATTATTCACATCTTGTCGAAGTTCTTCGAGCAACAAACACCATTCTTACTACAAAAGCACTATTGTAAAACAATTCTCAAAAAAACGAAACAAAGCTGACATGGATGCCACAAAAGCGCGGGAGAAACTCCTGCTTTAGTTTAGTTTAGATTATTGCTATATTTGGTCTGTATTTTTGCGGCGTTTCAAATTTCACCGGATATGTATATAATTCCCATTTATAAGATAAATTCCTAATGAAAAAAAAATTTCAGATAGTGTAATTATTTTTGAAAATAAATTAAAAATGTGGTTGCTAGGCTGTGCATTTTATAACATAAACGAATTCTATAACTATTAAAAATAATGTGATATGAAAACAAATTTGATATGTAAACTTATAATACATACTAATTGTTTGGACGTGCAAATAATCCTTTATCTGATCCCAATTCCCTTTCACCCTCGGCCATAAACTGCAAGAAAAGGACACTTACGAACGTGTTTCTACGTCGCCGTCACGAGATGGCAGCACCTCTTACCAAGTTTCACAGTCGCCGCGATTAATGCATCAAATACTTTAAAATGCATAATAAAACCAAGAAAAGTGCTAAATCAGCAGCCAATAGTGATTAAACTAATCGTGACAACAAATAAAACAAGGATATTATATAAAAACAATCAAAACTGCAGTAAAAGTGGTAAACTGTGTTGTGATTTGGCGGCGAGGCGGCGAGATCAAATGGCCGAGGTAAGTTTGATACTTTTACCTTCATAAATCCTTTCTTCCCTATCATTTGCAAGTCAAATTCTATCGTTACTAACTTTAATCTTCGTTCAAATCGTTAAAAAATTCAAGTCACAACACTAATACTAAGAACATTCATCATGTCATAATTTATTCATAAAATTAATTTACTTATGATATGTCAACTTATTGAGCGTGATGGCAATATTGAATGAAACTCATACATTGCTCGTACAATACAGAGTGTTAACCTCTATCATTCGACAGAAGCTATCAATCTATAAGCGTTGTTTGCGATACCGATACTATAATAATATTGCCGGAATCGCAACCCGTGATCATGATGGGATTTTTTCATTATACGAAAGGGAGCTTGCCTCCTAGTTTCCTGGTTAATAAATACGTTTAAAACAACTACATACATAGCTTCTTCTTCTTCTTCTAAGTCGTATTCCTCATTGCTGAGGGTCGTGATACAAAAAAAAATTATTATTAAATAAAATACAAAAAAATTGCAATAGTTTTTAAGTTCACTGTTGGACCCCGCACTAGGGCGACCCTGTGTCGCGGCGATCCTTAAATACATTACCAATATGTATTAATTAACGAATTAGTTGTAGTTTACAGTTTACTTGTATACCTACTTTAGACAACAATAAGAAGAGATGATCATTCTAAGGAATTAATCACATAGAACGACTCTCGTGACAGATTCAATGGGGTGGTTTGCCATTGCCTTCCCCATTTCACACACTGGTTATCTCAGTGTGCAGGTTTCCTCACGATGTTTCCCTTCACCGTCAGAGCAGTTTCTAAATGTACGTAAGTCTTTCGAAAACACCGAAAAACTCATTGGTACATGGCATTGCCTGGCTTAGAACTCGGACCTCCCGCACGGGAGACCGACGTCCGATTTTTCGTCTACCTACATTCTATTTCTATTCACAAACCAATTTTTCTCTCCACCGTGTTTCACAAATCGACGTGCACAGAAACGAACGTTGTCGAACGAACCGGAGCCTGACAAAGGGGCCGTAAATTAATTAAATTGGAAATTAGTTGACAAATTAATTTGGTTCCTAATTGTTGATTAGTACAAGAGGTTCGGCGTGTCAAAGGCAAGTAATTGCTGTTTATTATGCTGTGTTATGAGGCCTCCGACGTACTGCGGCGCGTCACCGGCGCGGGCGAGCCTCGGAGGCTGTACTGTAACGTAAATCGTACACATTGTTATTATTAATGACGTTATTGTGTCCCGGTAATGGCGGGATCACGGGAGCACGTCATCACAACTCATGTAGCGCGGAACTCTCAGTTCCCCTGTTATACTCTTATAGGTGGTTTGTTACACTGTACCTTTTTTTACATTTTGGGATATTTTAAATATTTACACTTTATTCCACAACAATATACTTAATAAAAACGATTAAAATGGGACAAAGGGTGAACTTATCTCTAAAAGAGATTTCTTCCAGCAAACCCTACTTTTTAGGGATCCGAAGGGGAAACGTATTCCTAAATGTATGGCGAGGCCCGACTCCCATTTGGTCGATTTTTTGAGAACTTTTATGTTTTCTTTTATTATATTTGGAGAGCAGACGAGCAAACGGACCAGCTGATGGTAAGTGGTCACCGTCTCCCGTAGACATTTTACACCATGAATACCTCACTTATAAGGGGACCTTGAGGACATAGTGGCTGTCTTATTAGCCGGTAATTACGCTGGCTTTCTTACCCTTCAAATACAGCATTGCAAGTTATGTACGTTAGTCTGTAAGGTTTATATCTATGGGCCTTTTGTATAGTTAGCTATATTATTTGTAGCCTGAAAATAAAGAATTATTGCTGCTTTGCGGCTGAAATAGGTAAAAGAGTGGTACCACCCCAGGCTGACTCTGTACAGAGTCTACCACCTTCAAATGTGTCAAAGCAATCCCTAATTCCGAACTCTGACAGCCAAAAATCGGGCACAATACTGCGCCTTTGGAGATTTTAGGGTTGAATTCTCATTATGATCATCATCAACAGGCTACTCCAGTCCACTGCTGGACACAGGTACGCCATTGACCCGGGCCGGATAGGCTATTGAGGGCTGATTCTACTTATACAACGTCATTTTAATAGTCAATAGGAGTTAAATTGCAGCGAGTTGACGCTTTTTGTATAGTTCATGTTCAAGTGCATTTATTTCAATAACAATATACATATTGTGTTTGAAAGTACAATAATATGTCAGCGCAAACAACAAGTGACGTCATAGTGCACGTGCAATGCCCACCTGCGCTTGCGACGAAGCAAATACGCAGCAACAGCCGATACCACGTCATGCCGCCCGCCACTACCTGGCCTCTATAAAAGCGGGCGCCCGACCAAAGGTGGCATCATCTCCCTCCCCAGCGACGTCCTAAGCCGAGGTCCGTACCCGCTTGGGTGCCCTTAGGCGGTCGCTAATTATAGTAGTTTTAAGTCCTCCTCAAGGCTGGAGCGCACCTAGCGCTCGCCCCCAAAACCCCGGTGAAGCTGCAAAGGTCAATTCGAAAAAAATATGTGGCATTCACTTGCGACTCGTCGACGAGGCCAAAGTTCCATATGCAATAGGTTTTTCGAGAGTCGAGAGCAAATCTTGTCCGCCGCTGTGATCAGCCTTCTGCTCTTACAAACCCACCCCACACACAACTGAGCTGAGCTTGGCTTATTAAAATGATCTCAATGATGTATCGCAAGTAATTTCTGCGCGCATCCCGAGCCCCGTAATAGGGTGAATCCGAGGGCCTTGGGAGGGTCGACTGAGGGGTGGGGGGGAGGTCGTTTTGTTGCTTTGATTTATCGTTTTCTTAATAAATATGTCGAGTGTAGCTCGATGCGCGGCGCCGAGGTTTTATTATTAATTGCTAGAGCCTGTATTATTAATCGTCGCTCCGTTTAGCGCGGCGGCTCGAGGGCTAGTTTCTCTCAGTATACAAATACGAGGCTCTCGGCATCACAGTTTCGAGTCAGTTGTAACTGTAAATTATTGTTCTGTGTGTCCTTGAATTGATGTCAACGGACAATGGTAGTGGTTGCAGCCGCCGCATCCGGAGGGTATATAGATTCTGACGTCTACCTACCCACAACGACAAATCGTAACCTTCGTCAGTCTACCCTACACGACTCATACAACTGTGCCGAAATATCGGGATCTCACAACAACCCCAAACCGTTGTAAGAATCACACCCTCACGCACACCCACACACATACACGCATTCTAATTATTTCATTAATTGCATAATCTAATTATGTCATCATAATTTATATTTATCGGAAGAGACTGGCCCCCACAACACAGGGTATCCTAGTGTGGAAGGCAGGGAAATCTGAGAATATGTAAAAGACACTGTCTGCATCAATAAATGGTTTACCATTACACAAAAAAGTCTGAGTCGTCCTAGACTGACATCTAAAGATCAGATTGAAAGAGTGCTCTTAGATTTTAATATAAAGAGCAGACGACCCCAATGGCGAGCATGAGACGACGAATGACTGTAGAGGAAGCAAGGAAGTTAGAGGAAGCTATGAAAACGGGGTTTAATCGCGTCGGTATTTAATTTCATAGTAAAAATGAATACAAATTGTGTAAGTTTAAAATCTCATAGAGGAAGCTAAAACAGAGATTCGTGGTGCTTTTATTCTGCCTACTTCGCAAGGGATTTAGCGTGATGAAGTTATGTGCGAGTATGTAATGTAGGTGTGTACGTATGTATAATTAGCAGTGATCGGACTAGGTAGTGCAATCTTGCGGGATTCCATGAAGAAATATTAACATGGACATGCCAAACAAGTAACGATATCCCGGGATTACAAATTCGCTAAGAGCTGGTTGCTTTGGACAATAATATCGTTCAAAAATATTATTAAACATTCTTATGAGATTTTTACGAGGCTAAATTTGCCACCATATTGTTGTTTACTTTACACTTAGAAAATGTATTGTTTCGGCATAACAAAGGCGACGATTGATAAGAGCGTTCTGAGAAATTGTGAGACAATAAATCCTGAATATGGTTCTAATAGTGGTATCTCTTTGTCTCACTCCACGCAAAAGGGATGATGAGATGATGAGTTCCCATTAGAATAAAAAGTGTTTTACATATACATAACATTTCCGAAATCCCGCAATCCCGCGGGCGTATCCATACTAATATAACGTTTAAGGTCGTTAACCCTAAATTACACTACCTAATCCGATCACTGATATTAGACAAACCCATCACCCAGCGAACCGAAGGTAAACCTGTCCATCATGGTTCCTCTAAACAAGAAGCCACATTGGCAGCTCGCCACAGCACCATGGCAAGTGGGTAGCCATTACCCCAGAATACACCAGAAGGTCAGCTCCATACAAACGCGCGAAAACTGCTCACGGCTCTGCGTACAGGCGACCTCAGGGGGAGTCAAAGGAACTCGGCCGCGAAATACACGCGCGAAGGAGTGGTAGGTATAACTTTTTGTACTTTTAATGAACGAAATAGATTCCTCCTGCATTGGAATGACCCACAACACAGGGTATCCTAGTGTGGGAGTCAGGGAAATCTGAGAAAATGTAAAAGATACTGTCTGCATGATTTTTTTTGGTAAGTTTATATATTTTTATGTGTACTTGACGTTTCTAACATTAATTTAGAAAAATTTAAAACTTAGGTAAGTACTTACTAAAAAAGAGAAATTAAACACACATTGTACACACCCCTTTCACCCTTTTACTCTCTTCTACACAAACACGCTCACACACATTTCCAATAAACACATCCATATACACACACACCAAAACCTATATCTCCCTATAGGCGTTGTTTTAAAATAGGAAATCTGTAATTGGCAGTATGTTTTTTTAATGGACTTTTTTAAGTGCTGTAGATTTTGTAATAAATAAATCTAGTAAGTTATCGGAGTTAAATTTTACATTGATTCATATTCGATAGAATAAACATTGCCAGAAATAAATAATTTAGAAAAAAAATTCGAAGTCAAAATGTTAAAAATTTAGGCCAAAAATCGTTAATTTCCTTTGAAAATGCACTGACCGAGTAACCTCGGTTGGTACTAGAATAATTTTTTTCACAAGGCTGTTATAACTAGCTAAGTAGCGCTACGGTCGAGTGACGTAATCAAAGGCGCGGACGACCGGAGCGGGCCTTCTGGTGTATTCTGTGCCATCATCCCCTTCGGCCGGATTACCGACTGCGAGGACTCGAATAATACAGTCCGTGACACCCGGCCGGGGTAGGACGCTGGAGCACGGCTCCACGGCTCTATTATATGCGACACGATATCTCGCTCTACCTGTATACTATTTCTATCTTTTTGGTCACTTTTCATAATCGCTGCAGTGTGCTTATTGTAAAGTAAAAGTAAAATACACTTTATTGCACAAATATAAAACAAGAAACATGAGATAGAAAAGGAAATAGTGAAGTACAATTTAGGCGGCCTTATCGCTAAGAGCGATCTCTTCGAGGCAACCTTCGCGCAGAGGAAATGATTTCGAGAAATAGGTGTGCAAGCATTGTGGAAAACTTATTGTCTTAATTATATTTAAACCCTATTCTCATTTAAGACCCATATAAGACGGACCTTATGTAAAGAGGGTTATTATAAAATAAATGACTATTTAATTTATACGATATGACTATTTTATGGCTTGGTCCTAAATTCAGCTCCAGCTCTGCACATTGTGTACATATATGATTGTATTCGTAATTATTGTAAGATATATTTATTTCAAAAGACGTGCTGCTGAAAGTTTCTTGCGCCGTTTCTTTCCTTTCAGCTATAGCACTTTACTAAACGGTGGTAGAATAAAATAATGACGTTGTAAAAATGTACTATAAGATACTTACAATATAAACATTTTGATTTTGATTCTGTATATAATTAAATTGAGTCCGAAGGAACCGGCCTCGTGAAGTCCGAGGCTAGGCACGGCCCGCCCGCCCGCTCCGCTGACCGTCAATAAATTAGCATGCATAATGTATGCGCAGACGACGGCGGGCGACGGGCCCTCGGGGCCCTTCAAGATACTGCTGCAGCTACTCCCGCCCGCCGTATGGTGCGGTAATTAAATCTGTGCACCTGCTCGCGGTAAATCTATACGGTATTGCACTGTCGACCACACGTCACCTGTGTGGTAACTTGTGAGACAATTTGACCCATAAAGAACGTGATGTACACGACACTTTTATAATACCTGTGAGAAAAAGAATTCAGGAAATAAATCCAGTTTCGTGTCCTTAAAAAATTACGTACGAGTACAGTTAAAAGATAAGTAAAATGTCAATTATCGTCCAGAAATAGAAATATAAATTGTTTATTTGCTTAGAATACTATGTAACAAAAGATCTTATAATTTTATATATAGCAGTAGTATTCAGCCACATTATGGCATGCAAATTTTCGAACAAAATAAATAGTGTAGTACCGTGCGTCTTGGAGCCCCCCGGTTTGTCCGGCCTCTTGCCGTCCAAGAGGCCGGACGGTCTTATATTGATTCCATGGGCGAGAGGGCGCTGTCTCCTGACGTGCGTTAGCACTTTCGCGCCCTGCCATCTCGCCAGCACTCGGCAGACTTCAGGTGCAGCTGCCGAGGCCGCGGCCCAGAGGAAACACCTAAAGTACTCCAACCTGGAATCGATGTACGACTTCGTGCCTTTGGCAGTTGAAACCGCGGGACCGTGGGGCTCCGAGGCCTAGGATCTGATTCGCGCTGTGGGGAGACGAATTAAGGAGAGAGGTGATCCGCGAGCCGGCCACTTTTTAGTACAGCGCATTTCCCTCGCCATTCAGCGAGGGAACGCCGCGAGTATCCTGGGTACTTTCGGCCAGGGGTTACTTCGCGGGGGGCTGTTTGACTGAAATTATATTATATAATTTTTACCTAGTTATAGTATGACATTGATTTTATTATTTTATTTTTATATTTTTGTCATTAAACTATTACTTATTATGTAAAATTTAAATGATCGTAAATAAATAAATAGTTGAAAAAAATAATTTGAAAAATTGAAAAAAAATAATTCCTTTACCATTTATTAATAACATTTCACATTAAACTATAACCTCCACACTAGGCGTTGCCTGTGTCGTGGAGATTACATACACACACTGACCACTTTACAATGTTATGTGTCAATTTAACATTCACATTCCTTAATTAGAATTTAAAATTACAATTTAAGTTTAAGAGATTATATGACTATTATAAATTTATAAAATATATTTTATTTATTTACAACTTAAAATTATTTATACACAAACAATTACAGAAGCAAGAGCAATAGAAAAGAAATGTAGTAATAATTAAATTAATAATGTACACAAAAAAAAATTAAATGTAACTTATAAAATTGTCTTAGATTAGGCCCGTGTGGTAGGGTACCGAGGATGCTGGCGGCGCGGCGTTGCCCCGCTGGAGCGCTATGCTGATCCTTTGGACGAGATAGCCGCCAGCCCTTGGGTCCCTCGTCGCATCGAACAAACGCTGGACAGCTCTCGGAACAGTGACCAAGCTCCGGGGCCCCAAGGACCGAGGGTCTCTACACCAAATGCAACAAAGTTGTATTGGTTGCCGATGTCCCTGTATTTGTGGGCCTTAAGGCCCTCAGCCGCTTCAGCCGCCCCACCGGCCTTCCTACTATACAGGGTGTAACATTAAGAACGGTCAGTATGGGAAAGTCTGAAACTATAAGACATACGAAGATCTGTTCTTAGGAACCATGTCATCAATTTTAGTAACAAGAAAAACTGTATTCATACATTTTTTTTTAAACTGTACTCAGCCTGGGAATCGAACCCGGTTGTTTTGAAAAATAATCCAACACTATTTCTATTTAGATATCGATTACGTTAAGGATGAAGTGTACAAAACAAGCTACGACACAATTGAAGACCTAAAAGCAGCCATAGAGACAATTTTAACGCAAATTCACCACCTGAAGATACAAATAGTAAGATCGTTACCTAAACGAGTTGAATGTTGTATTTTACAAAATGGTAGTCATTTCGAATACCTACTAAAATAAATTAAAAGATATGGAAACAATGCGTTTTATTAATTTTAAACATCACGTTTCATACTAACATTTATTCCTTAAGACCTACACAATCTATATCTAAATAGAAATAGTGTTGGTTTTTTTTTTCAAAACAACCGGGTTCGATTCCCAGGCTGAGTACAGGTTTTTTTTTAATGTATGAATACAGTGTTTCTTGTTACTAAAATTGATGACATGGTTCCTAAGAACAGATCTTCGTATGTCTTATAGTTTCAGACTTTCCCATACTGACCGTTCTTAATGTTACACCCTGTATAGCCTCCTAAAATATATTAATATTATATATACTTACATTTATATATCTAGGTATATTTATTTAATATATATTTATAATATTAAAACTAATTATGTACATATATGCAATAATTAAAATCAGTCACAGCTTCAATTACAAACAGTTCAGTTCAGTTGCAAACAATCTTAAAATCCAAATGTTAATAATATGACATATGTATTCCCATCAACATTAAAAACTTATACTCACACTATGAATTCAATTATTTTTATGGTTAAAAAACTCATTTACAGAATAAAAACAGTCATTTAGTTAATTTTGTATTAAATTCTGTTCCTTCTAGTAATTTTATATCATCTGAAAGGTTGTTAAATAATTATACACGTGTTATAACCACCGGATGATGGCATACTGTTCTTGTACTGAGCCCTTGGTTTCCTAGCCAATGGTACTGTACAGTGGGCAACACATCAGGCTGTATACTTTATCGATTTCGTACGAATGTATCAAATTAGTCGCTTTAACTAAGCGACTAAAGTACCGGATGTGTCGTCCACATAAAAAATGACATTAGAAATTATATTATTATAACTCCTAGGAGTGTTAAAATGTGGTCCACACCACAATATTTTGATGCTGAAAAACTAAAAACTGTTTTAAATCGCTAATGGTTAGGCTGATGGCCTGTGTTGCCAATGCCTTGTTAAATAAAATGAAAAAAGAAAAAAAAAGGACGTCACTGCCTAAACCAACACAGTAGCACAGTCTGCTGTCCGTATTAATAATTGACAGTCAATATTTAGTTTTACACTTTGTTTACGAGCGCCATATTTGCGAACTAACTTTAAAATGTCCGCCGCCGACGTCGATCGCTGTAAAACTGAGTTTTATTGATCAAACTTAGCTTTATAACTTACAGCTTAGTGTTATTGTTGGAAGAAGGCGTTGGTTGTTGCGCTCGTACACTGAAAAAACAGCTTTTTTGATTCTGCTAAGCTTATAAAGTAACTTTATTCAGTTGGACACTATAAAGATCTTGGTTGAAGTGAACAAGCCTCCTTGGTTGGCTCATGTTGTGCTTGTTTGAATAAAGAAATCTTTTCTTCAGTGCACTACTTCTTTAATCTATTGGAAACTTAACGTAAATTGATAAACATTATTGGGGGGAAAAGGACTCGCCACTCATACTCGGATTCGCCCTTCCCGACGATAATCAAATTCAGAATGATTCACAATCGTAATGGATGACAAATCCTACCTTCTATACAGTTAGACTTCCGTTGATCGCGGCTGATGCGGCTGACGCGCGCGGCCGACGCCGCGACTGACAGCTGACGCGATAATACTAAACACTATGAAAATATATGGCGTCGCTTCCCATCATCGCGGCCGATGCGGCTAACGCGCGTGGCCGACGTCTCTCGTAGAGTCCTGTCATGACAGGTCTCGACGTGATCGCACGCGGCTACGACAGAAGTCGGCCGCGCGCGTCAGCCGCATCGGCCGCGATGATCAGAAGCGGCGCCATATATTAAGGTATTATTGTGCTACTTCATTGTTAAATACAATACAATAGTGTTTACGTATTTATATGTTTAGCTATCGAGTATATATATTTATAATTATATATTTATTTGTACATCATAATATATTAGTATTTATATGTTTATGTATTATGTACAATATACTTAATATTAGTATGCTATTTTTAAAGATTTATGTATATGTCAGCGCAAACAACAAGTGACGTGATAGTGCACGTGCAATGCCCACCTGCGCTTGCGGCGAAGCAAACAACAGGCCGCCCCCCACTATCTGGCCTCTATAAAAGCGGGCGCCCGACCCGAGGTGACATCATTCTCTTGTGACTCGTCAACGAGGCAGTCGGACTTGATATTTTATTAGAGAATATTGCATTTCCGAATAATTAACCGTAACTGGTTGCTATCAGGGGACTCTCGTATGGCCGGTTACTATTGAATGTCTAACCGGTGAGTAGTGGTTCCTATTGAGACGGTTGACTCGTGGCTAATTAGTGTCGTGTAACTAGGCAGTAACTAATTTGCTGTTAAATAACTCTAAAATAAGTTGATTGAGTCAATATAGTTATTAAATTATATTTCGCTGGTTTAAAAAAAAAGCAAATATAGAACCACAGGTTGAGGACAACCCGTAAAATGATAGCGGGTCATCTATGCCCTTACCCTCAGATCTGACATATATGTATTTTTAATATGTATTATGAATAGCGATATTATATAATATAATAACAACTTCCATTTTATATGCGCCAACCTAAACATTTCTGCATAACCCCATGGTTAGCTGGTAGAAAATCCGCAAGGCATTAAGCTCGCCTCATGTACACCTATTTTGTGTGCATTGAAGTGTAAATAAATAAAATATTCCTCTCGTTTCCTCATGTGCGTCTCGCTCAATCGTGAACTGTCATGTCAGCCTGTTCTGACAGCCGCGCGCGGCTAGCCGCTCACATCGGGAGCAAGGTGTGCCGTGGGCCGCATCGGCCGCGGTCAATGGAAGCCAACCTTTTTTTTTTACTTCTAAACCCGCATTTGACCTCGATCTCGCCTGAAGGATTCGCTAGCCAGGCGGACCTCGAGACCGCCCTACGAGTACCTCTAGGTAAGTGCCGTTTGCTTGTTTATCTTAACTATAAACAAAATAACTATCGGTAAAGTCCAAACAAACATATCGATAATTTACTCGATTACGATATAAACTATAGTTTGTCACTGTCGCGTATCCCATTTCCCACTCGACATTTTTACGCTAGCAACACATAACGAGACATAAACCTGGCGCTTCTTATTTCTGCAGCAAATGTCGTGACGTGGGATTGTGTCGCAACTCTGAGTATTCATCGTCTCTAAACCACTTTAGGTTATTCTCAAAAACTCTACCTCAGCTCTAAAAATATCCAAAAACTTGGAATAATATCATATAATATAATCAATATACGAGGGTCGGCTGATAAGTCCCGGGCCCAACCCAAAGATGGCGCCACTAGGGCAGTTATACGCTAGCATTGCATAGTACTATCCCTGACTAGCTTATGCCTAAGGTTTCGGGTCAGTAGCTTGGTTAGTGTTTGATTGACAGCATTTTAATCAAGACGATTTTAGAGTTTAAAAAATATTTGGATGATATGGAAAAACGAGCAGTAATCAAATACTTCCATTCGAAGGGTTTAACGCCTAAAGAAATCAAGGAGGAAATGGACAGCACACCGAGTGACTCTGCCCCGTCATATTCAATTCGTAATGCCATCAGTGTGGCGAAAGCTTTCCTTTCCATCGCTCCTGTTACGGGAGAGTGCACTGCGACACATAAATCATTAATTTGCAAAACGATAGATTAATAGATGTCCGCGCGATCTGACATGACGTTCATGGACACTTCCAGACTCTGTACAAATACAATACAGCTGTGATGGGATAGACACGTTACGATAAATGGGGCCGGATATTAGCTTAGGAAACTAAAGTAGATTTTTTTTTTTAATGAATGGTCCCTGCTAGTGATTTACACTCTGCAATTTGGACAATGACCGTGTTAGAATCTTGAAAATCACTCGAGCGTTTGGCGTCTGTTTTGAAGAAAACAGTTTACCAACGTCGAGATTAAGGGAGAGTCGTGTGCACTAGGAATGCCTAGTGTCTTGCATTCCAAGTGCAATTAGAGGTTAGGTTGCCGGATTAACACCGTCTGTAGTATTTCACTCCCGTTTCACTGTCTTATATAACGTTTACTTAACACGGACTAGGTAAAATTAGATTAAATTTAGGTAAAATACACTACTTTTAGGAAAAAAATAACCACTGTAAACAGTTTTTAACCAATAAAATAGGACGAACACGCCATGACATCAATAAAATTAGACGGGCTAAACTGACATGTGCTAATGTCACTTTGTAAAATAATGTTGCCATATTTAGTGCCATAATAGTGACGCGTTCAGTTCACTTGTGAATCAGTTCCCTTAGTTCACACAAACAGAATGACACTCGTTTCATTCGTAACGACATGGATGAGTTTATAAGGCGCAAAATAATAGGGTTTATTTTTCTTTAGTATGGAAAATTATCATACAAGTAACAGGGTTATTTTTTCGTGTAAAGTGGTACAAATACCTCCCTCCAAATATTTGCTACTAATAAAAAAAGACCTTATATAAAGTATATGAACTGTCATATCCTTGTTATTAAATCTATGGCTGAAGCAAATAAGACTGTGTTCACATAAACTAGTACAGCGCGGGCTGCTAACGGCTTCATAACTCGTGTAAGTGTAGCTCAGAGTCGGGTACTGCTCGTTTTTCCGCACCGGTTATACCTCTTGGTCACGATACCTTCCTATTGTCAGGTGCCTAAGGTAAAGTATACCACACAGGTGTTCTTACAAAATATACTTCTACTGTACTTGCTTACGAGCGTCGGTGGCGTCGTGGCTATAGGACTTCGGACTCCCGTGCGGGAGGTCCGAGTTCGAAACCAGGCATTGCCATGTACCAATGAGTTTTTTTGGTTTTATCGAAGGACTTACGTACATTTAACGACTGCTCTGACGCTGAAGGAAAACATCGTGAGGAGTTGATATTATCGGGATGTGGGTAGGAAATGACTACTCATTGTCACACCCTACCCTATACCCTTCTAGTGTTTTTATTATTTATTTTATTTTTACCCACGACGGAACGGAGAAGGTATATGCGATTGACCTAAGAGGATGTTTGTTTGTTTGTGTGTGCATGTGTCTGTTCCAATCTAGCTCCGAAACGGTTGAACCAATTTCGATGCGGTTTCTTGCTATAGCTTTGGAATTTATCAGAGCAGGTTCTTAGCTGGATTGTGCTAATCCACCAGGGGGCGCCGCTGTAGATATGGCAATGCGTAATATTTGTTCCTATCGGGCTGAAAATTAGCATTTGGGGGTTTTTCAAAGCTTCTGATTTTTATTTATGAGACGGCACTTACGTTTCTGAATAGTTAGTGTTAAAGGTCGTATTTTAATCAATATAACTTGATCCATGTTGTACGATAACTTAATATGTAAGTAATGCTATGCACAGCTCTATCTCTAACATAGTAAGTTATCTAAGTTACTTGCTAAGATAACACAAAGGGTACAGTCGCTACGCTACGCTCTGGAAAAATTGAAATTAATTATTCAGACACTGGTGTGCAAAGAAATACCTAGCTTTATTATCTCCGGAATATTTTACAATTAGGTGGATACATATTTTACTTAGTTATTTATTTAATCTTGTTATTATATGTATAAAACGTAGGTAGGTACGTAGTAGAGTGCTACTGGGACCGGATTATGAAAGACAAATGTATTTTGCTGCGCCATAAAAAAATCTATGAAAAGAGCCATAAAAAGAGCTATGTTTGGAGTATCTCTGCTGGATCGAATCCGAAATGAGGAGATCCGGCATAGAACAAAAGTTATCGATATAGCTCATAAGATTAGCAAGCTGAAGTGGCAGTGGGTCGGTCACATCTGTCGCAGAACCGACAACCGCTGGGGGAGACGAGTTCTGGAGTGTAGACCGCGTAGTGTGGGCCATTTCCCTGCTAGATGGAGCGACGATCTGCGCAAGGTGGCTGGCAGCGACTGAATGAGAAGAGCCGAAGATCGGGCTCAATGGCGCGCCCTGGGAGAGGGCTATGTCCAGCAGTGGACTAGAGTAGGCTGCTTATGAAAAAATCCATGGAAAACTGGTTAAACATGGTGTACTTGTCTATAAAATAAGAAATCAATGTCTAGTAGAGCGATAGTTATCTTATAAACTTTAGAAAATTAACTTTTAGTGATTCGAAAAACCACTACAGTTCCCTTTGTCTAACCCTTCGTGTCCCTATATCCCGTAGAGGAGGGATCAGACATTTTTTATGTACAGATCGTACATAAAAAAATCTTGTAAAAAATAACCAGCTTACGGATATGACATACATACACCCCTGTACTACGAAAATAACCTATAATAACACACAAGCTCCAAAAAGAACGCGACATAGTTTGAACAGTGACGTCACAAGGTCCGCTCAGCCGGACCCTCAGCCATCTGCAGGGTGATGTATGTAACAATGTCGAGGCCCGAGCACACGGCGCTGAGGTATACTGCCTAAATTATCATGGAGGCTTACAAACACCGTAATATTGATTCCACAGTCATCCATGCACTGAACGTGGCCACACCATCTTAATTGGTTTTTCATGATCAATGCCTCCATCCCAGGTATATCGGATCGACGCAGGACATCTGTGTAAGGACGTGCTGAAGCGACACCTAAATTGCTGCGATATACTAACTGAGCGGTGGGAAGAGCTCGCGTCACGGAGGCCGGAGTGGCGTACGCGTATCAGGAAAAGTGTAAGTGTAAGCCGTATAAGGTAAACCCGCCCAAAGCCTTCCTACCACTACACATACAACAGTGCCGGACAACACTACTGCGATCGCTGTGACCGGGTCTTCAAGAGCAAGTTCGGATTCGCCAGCCACATTCGAGCGCATGCTAGGAACTGAAGGGGGTCGCCGTCGTCGGTTTCGACGAGGAGGATTATAATATTGATGCTGAAAGGCTGAAAGTAGCTCAGAGAGCAATGGAAAGATCCATGCTCCGATTGACCTTTCGCAACTGTATCCGAAACGAGGACATACGCCAGAGATCCGGCGTTACAGACATCGGAGTTAGAATTTCCCGACTGAAGTGGTAATGGGCGGGCCATTTAATGAGGTGCACAGACAACCGATCGAGCAGCAAGATAACCGAGTGGCGTCCCCGTACCGGCGGCCGAGACCCGGGCAAACTGCCCGCTGATATATCTTGCCATTTGACGTGCCTCGTACCACGAATCTCTGGTCCAGGGATGAAACATTTGGACCTGGGCGACTAGTTTAGAGAATCAGGGGTTGCTGTGCAGCACCTCGGATACAGAGCGGTAGTAAAAAAAAGTTTAAAAAGTTAGTAAAAGGGCGAGCAGATCATGTAAGATCCTAAAGAGTCGAATATGTCATGAGACATGAAGGGTGGATTGAACAATGTTGCAGTAAAGTGTGGACTGGACATACCCAATCCACACTTGATTTTTTAAAATTACTTGGGGTCACCACTACGAACAGCAATGTGGTTATGTGTAATTAAATCCTATAGAATATATTGTGTTTATCTGTTAGTTTTTTCCTTATATCGTGTATACATATTATTATATATATAATATGTATTTATATTATAGATATCTAAGTGTGCCTACCTATTTATGTATTTTAAACATTATTATTTAAATATATTTGTTGTTAATGGTATTATTTAATTCATTCTTGCACCCGCTTACATTGTATTTTACAAAAACTCCATCACTCAAAGTTTGCCTGGAAGAAATAGCCTAAAACTATAAAGCCGCCAATTGTATTTGTATTTTGTATCTTTTCATCTGTTCTGTATTTTTGTCCTGTGTGCAATTAAGAATATTTGTATTGTATTGACATAGTTACATGAAAAAGACATGGGTTAAGTGTCTTAATGTCAATAACAACCTGAGTACGGTATCTTCTTCTACTAAGTAAGGTAAACTAAAATGACTCTAGTGAACAATATCTTGGTGAATGGAAAGGCGAAGTAATAGCTAACTTGCCAGGACTGGAAGCCTGCAAGTGAAGTAGAAGATAAAAGGCGGCGGAAGGCAGCACTTTGTTAATATAAAAAGATCCCAAACACAATTTATTCATCGCCAATTCGTTAAAGTTTCAGCGCCACCGCGCGTTATACTTGCTAACTTCGACAATTAAACAAAGTTGGAACAAAGAAGTGGGACAAAAAAAGAAAATAATTACTTTCTTTAATGACCACGCTCAAAGGTATGTACCGGCGCGGGCGGGGCGACTTTGTGAAGTACAAAGTAAAAGTTACATAAAAACCATCCGACTATAAAGAGGAAACTGTAAAACTGAAAATTCATATTCATTCATACCTCACTTTGGGAATGGCCGAGTCGTGCAAGTCGTGGAAGTTACGGACGGCGTCGGCCATTTTTTTACCTCATTATCATAGACAACTTGTATGGCAATGGCGGTTCAAGCAAAGAGCAAAACGATCGACGTAACTGCCGTTACGTGTTGTTAGCAAACACTAATATGAAGCCTTTAATACAAAAAAATTTTGATACATTACATTATACATTAAACTATACTAAACATTGGACTCCGCACTAGGCAACAGCATGTATCGCGGAGGCCGGTTCAATTTTCCTTATCTAATAATTACATCAATTTATACTTAGATATATTTATTTATGAGATATTTAATTACTATTATTTTATATTAATTTTATTACCTATTTATATTATACATTTGTTAAAATAAACAGAAATAAAGATGAGAAAGTAATTAATTATGGAGTGTTGTACGACGATGAGCGTGAGTGTGCTAGGGTGTCTTAAGGTGAGTGTGTGTGTGGATGAGTGTATAATGTGGTTTGGTGAAAGAGGGAGGATATTCATGGTGAGTGCAGTCAAGTGTGCCGTTCATATTCATTATATATGTAACTATTATTTTCCGTTGAGTAACTGTGCCCAAATCTAATTTTTAAATAGTATTTGAATGTACGCTGGACATCTCTAATGCGCAGCGATGATTGGTCGTAAATAAAATGAAGATGGCGTTGGGAAGTCTCGCGGAAGCGTATGCCCAAGGTCTTGAGTTTTTATTCTACAAAATACAAAAAAGATTGTAAAGTGTGATAATAGTAAATAAATCAGTTGCAGCTATTTATTGGTCTACAAGAGGTATATTTATCAACAGTATATTGGGCACACTTTCATGTTTCACGGCAGATAGAGCTTGTAAGTACTTTTCTATCAGAAATTAAAATGTATAACGCGGATCGTGTAAATATTTCATATTCCATTGTTTCAGCATCAGTTTCAGCTCGGTAATTTCTTTTTTATAGTCGCAGATTTACATTATAATGAATGATAGACAATTTTGCTAAAATCGCAATCCTGAAAGTTGCAAAAGAGACAGCGACGCTCAATTAAGTTGATTCAAGTAACGCATCCGTCATGAATCTGGGCCTAGGTCATTAGGCAAAGGAAAACAGCCATTAGTGGGCGAGAGAATTGATTAATCGTCGGCCAGGGCGCCGGCCGGCCATAAATAAAAATAAAATACGCGCTGCTGCCCACTGTACCGCTGCTCTAGGCGCCGCCCGCGCCGCCGCCGGCGGACAATGTTGCAGATTATAACACATTCGCGCGCGGTAACGGCTGATGCCGTTAAATTGAGTTAAAAATTACAGTACGGTCATCGCCGGCAAATCTTTACACATTACGTCACCTATACCGTCTCATTGTAGGGGCGTTCACAGGACATTTTGGCACTAAGAGCCTCCTACACAAGATGAGACTGGCAGACAATCCCACCTGTAGAGCCTGTGGTGACACCGTTGAGTCAATGGAACACTTGCTGTGCGAATGTGACTCGTTGGCTGGAAAGCGTATGAGTCTTCTGGGGGTAGCCTACCCGAAACCAGAGGACTATAGGAAGGAGACTAAGGTTAGGGGTGAGCACAAAAGATCCCGGAGGGTCGAAGTGCCGCTGGGCTTATCCCTGGCTCCCTGTCATAAGATAAGATAAGATACGTCACCTAAGCACTACGGTTATAGGTGACGATTTTCTATGAACTTGGTACGTAGGCCCCTCCCATTACTATTCTGCAAAGACTGCATTATGTTTCTACTGGCAAAGCTGCGGCATTGGTTGATAGGTGTTCCTTTTTGGACATGACGCACACATACACAGGTACTTACACATTGACAATACGGACATGACAGCTATTCTATGTATCGTATTACGGCAGCAGCAGTTAGTGATGGTATGAAATAACTTACTTACGTTAATTATGCAGTACGGCAGTGAAGATGGGTACTGCCAAAATGAGAAAAAGTACCGCGCGCGAACGTGTTAAGCGGTTGGCCAAAGTTGCCGTATCGAAGCGGCTGCTGGGTAATGTTGCATATTCGATGATTGGTTCAATTACCTATGCGTCGTTAATTTTATGTCAAACGTATTTTATTAAAGGGTGTTCCAGTTTTGGGCTCGTAAGGCGGTTCGTAGGCGCTTGTACCCCTTTGGGCAAGGGGAGGCTTGTGTCCCGTAGGCTTCGACACAAACAGTAATGCCAATGCTTTTGATATAGATTTCACCTAGGAGTACCTACAATTTTTGAAATCAAATGAAATTGAAAAACGTTTATTTAGTACTCTCTCTTCTTAGTCGTAATCCTCATTGCTGACGGTCGTGATCATTCTAAGGAATGAATCACATGGAACGACTCTCGTGGCAGATTTAATGGGGTGGTTTGCCATTGCCTTCCCCATTTCACGCACTGGTTATCTCGGCACCTAGCAGGGGCCCGTCCCACACTACGTTTGTCCAAACGCGGTCTCCACTCCAGAACTCGTCTACCCCAGCGGTTGTCGGAGGTTGTACTTCCTTTTTTTTAAAATTATGAGTAATTATGCTAAAACGGCTTTCTAGTTCGAGCATGTGATAACTATTATAAAAAAATCTATTTTGCTTTCACAAGCATTAAACTCTGCACCTTTAATATTGTTATTAACAAGTTTTTTTTAAAAAAATCTCGGTTTATAGGCTTTGGTACACGACAAGGTGACCATGTCAGCCTCGTTAGGGTCACTGAGAAAAGGGAAGGGAAGCTCAAGTATTATTAGAGTCAGCCCTCACTTTGAGAACCAACTTAGCAAACAACAGTAAGTGTTTCATATTATCAGATAAGGGCTGACTCAAAATAATATTGAGCCTCCCATTTTGGAGCCCACAGAGGCCAAATTTATTGCAACTTTCACCAGGTCACACTCCATTAAAAATCAATTTAAAATAGTATTTACGCGAGTGATACTGATATCACATTATTAGATATTTTTTAGTACTTTCAGTGAAAACTTCACTAGCTTTTGTGTTATCTACATTGTCTATTTTAGGTACGTGTATGTATTATATACTACTTAAGCAGTTTGTTTTCCATTGAAAAATATTCTAATCCGCCCCATACACATAGAAAAGTTGCTAGCAACATAATACCTCACATTTGCCGAGTAACCCAATAACCTAGGTGGAGTTGGCGACGGATTCGCAGATCAATTTGACGGCAATAAGTCCCACGCTCCGCGTGTGGAAGGACCTTTACATGTCGAGTGTTCGATACGATTAAGTAGAAAGACTCTTACGACTTACAAGCCTTACGATTTAGAACGTCCCTTGTTTGTTCTATATTCAGACAGTAGTTCGATTCATGAACTGTCAATTCTTTTGCTACGATGAATTAAGACGAATTTCATTAATAAACTCGCGTAGCGCGTTCGTAGAGCTTGCTACGAAATAGTGAAATCGGACTTGTATTAATTATACACTGGGACGCAAAAATAACGGGTCACTTAGAAAAACCGTGATATCTGTCAAAGTTGTAGAGATAGATCGTTCGTATAAATAGTGTGTTATAAGTAGAACAGTAGTAGGTATTATTAACCTTAAATGAAGTTTCATCTGTACAAATTTCAGTTCAAAAAAATAAAAATCAGAATTTTGAAAAATAACAAAAAGGGAAGTAAAAAAAATATTTTTGTTCATTTTTATTTTTACTATGTCGAACCGAATTTATGATTAATAAGTCATCTTCTTCTTCTAAGTCGTGTTCCTCATTGCTAAGGGTCGTGATGATTCTAAGGAATTAAATCACATAGAACGACTCTCGTGGCAGATTTAATGGGGTGGCTTGCCATTGCCTTCCCCATTTCACACATTGGTTATCTCAGTGTGCAGGTTTCCTCACGATGTTTTCCTTCACCGTCAGAGCAGTCGGTAAATGTACGTAAGTCTTTCGAAAAAACCGAAAAACTCATTGGTACATGGCATTGCCTGATTTCGAACTCGGACCTCCCGCACGGGAGTCCGACGTCCTAGCCACGACGCCACCGATGCTCTCAAAGTCAAAGTCATCTTAAACATACTACAATTAGGAATCAATCTCATATATTTAAGGAAATCATCATCATCATCATCATCAGCAGCCTACTCTAGTCCACTGCTGGACATAGGCCTCTCCCAGGGCGCGCCTGTGCTATCCATGGGAGGAAATGCCATAATCGCCACGCTAGGCCTGCGGGTTGGCGATCGCAGTAGCCGGGTCGCTTGCCCCGATGACGCTGCTGCCCGTCACCGTGCTTCTGGTATTTTACCCAGCCAGAATTTGAGTGGTTATACCGCCACTAGTCGGTCGCCAGGGACTCGTTCGTTAATCGGCAGGATGCACCACGTGCAGGTGAGTTTGACATTTGGAGGTCTAGATGTTGGTGACCCCCCTTACATCCCCCTTACATTTAAGGAAATATCATAGTTATTTTCTCTTACCTGTTATATTTGCGTCTCAATGTATTATATGGTTAAACCTTGCTCGCGGGATTTTTTAAACCATTTTCTATTTATTTATCTACGCTGAGCGATGTTGTAATGTAGTTACGCCATGTAGGCCTAACTACATTATCCAGAATTTAAATATACTTAATCGAAGCTGCTGTCCGTTCGTTGTTGTCTATATCTACGAATTCAAATTTTATCGATATCACTTGGTTTCTAAAAATACCCGCCCACTGAAACATTTTTTCAATCACAACACTTTATTTCAGTACTTTACATCAGTTATACGAGGAACCTTTTATCGGATCAAGAGAAGGAACTCTGAGATTGTAAAGATAAAAAATTACTTTTCACGTAAAAAACTTGGCATTTCACCGCGGGTCCGCCCCGCAGTCGGCGGTGGCTCGACGTTCCCGAATTCCCGATCGCGATATGTTCAAGTTTACGGAAATTGATAAAGTTTCCTCCGGTCCCGGAATTATTGAAACTTTTCGCACAACAACATTCAATAAGTGACTGTCGCTGATTGGGTGAGCCCCCCCGCGAGGGCCGGAGGGCCGTGCAAGTTTGGCTTGGGGGAGAGGGAGCGAGGGCGGTAATACAAATGACCTCAAGAGGTACATCTATACCATTTGAGGTCACTTTTCCGCCACCGCTCCCTCTCACCGACGGCGACCACCGCCTCCAAGCCAAACTTACACCCCCTCCCCCCCCAGTTTACTAAAGGTGCAGAAGTGAAAAAAAAATCCCTTTGTTCGTCGTTCGTTTGTTACAAAATGTTCGTTACTGATGATCGAAAGTTTTCGGTTCTCAGTCTCTTCAGGTAATGAGGCGGATCCAGAAAAAAAATTGTGGTCGGGTACTGAGATCGGAAAATGATCTTGTCTTTCTTATGATAGGGGTCGGGAATAATCAAAGCGGCACTTCGACCCTTGAGGATCTTGTGCCTACCCTATTTTACACACTGGTCATCTCAGTGTGCAGGGTTCCTCACGATGTTTTCCTTCACCGTTAGAGCAGTCGGTAAATGTACGTAAGTCTTCGAAAAGTACGAAAAACTTATTGGTAAATGGCCCTGCACGGTTTCGAACCCGGACCTCCCCGCATGGGAGTCCGGTGTCCTGGCCACTGTGCCACCGAAACTTAAAAAAATATGTCAAGAGCAAGTCGAGTCTCGCGCCCTATCTTACAGGTTTTCGGGAGCCCATGGCCCCTGCCGTGTCTGTCATTGCAAAGTAGAGTTCTCCCGCTCCCGCTCCTGCCACCTCCCAAGTCTATGCTCGCTGCATTGCATGGACTAGTAACCGTTTACGATGTTTCCTTTCAACTACTCGTATTGTTGAAAGTGTAGTGTCTACATCGCCGCCGTGCGCCGGAGTTTTTACTTTATTACCAGCTTTATTGCTATCTTGTGCATTACTTACTTCTTACAACTTGAGAACTTACCATTGTCCCTATCGCCACCGGGAGCAGTCAGCAAAACTTAGCTTTTCATACAAATATTGTGTGATAAAGTTAATAAAAACTTGTCAAGTTAAATAAGTAAACAAACGAACAATAAGTGAGGTGAACGAAGCCGGGAATAACTTACAGAATACTTATAAAGAAGGGTTCAAATATTTTAAGAAATAAGTAAATTAAATCATCATCATCATCAGCCCATGTCGTCCCACTGCAGGGTATAAGCCTCCTCTCTCTTGTGCCACCCTATACGATCCTGTGCTAGTCGCATCCAGGTCTTCGATGCGACTTTGGTGATGTCATCCGCCCATCTGGCTGCTGGACGACCTACTCCTCTTTTCCCCAACCTTGGCCACCACTCAGTGATGCCACTTTAGCGTCGCAACCCGCTTCCCCACGTCTAGGACTTTAATTCGTTGTCGGATCGCTGTGTTACGAATCTTGTCCATTAGGGTGTTGCCTAACATGGCACGCTCCATGGTTAATTAAATACTAAGATCAATTGTCTTTTGGATGATGATGTCATCATACAAACTTTATTTATGATTACATTAATTATCGGGAAAATCAATCTGTAACTAGATATTTATGATATATTTCAAGTCAAAGTTGCATTGCATCGCGCGTTGTCTAGAAAACAATTGTATGCCACAACAAAAAGTAGGAATCTGTAATTAACAAATGACAGAAAGTCTGCGGACGGCATTATGCAGACACCACGCAAGACAGTATCGACCTGGACGATACAATGCAATATTCACACTGTGGCCTGCCATCCACTAGGGTTGATGACGTCATTAAGAGGATGAGGATGCGGATATTATGGAAGGTGCGGATGCAAATGTTGAGGTTTTATTGATTTGAATTTGATGGAGGATTATTATAGATATCGTAGTGATGTGTCGTACAGTTGACTACAGGTCAAACCACTTGAAATTGAAATAAATCATATTACGCGGATATAAAGTTGAAAATTAATCGATGAAATTTGACAGATGGTGTACTTTAGCTGGGTCGACTGTACAGAAATGCCTTAATGTTGCTCAATGCTCTCCTGGCATCATGACAGTAGTACCGGCCCCAGAGGGGGTATAATGAAAAAAAATACAAAAACAATTATTTAAATAAAAGAAAATTTAGTCCCGGGCGTTCGTTCCTTCATGAGTCTAGCATTGCAATGACCTTTTGTTGAACTTTATGCATTGTTTTCTAATTAATATTACTCACGTTGCATTGATTGATGGTAGACTGTTATGTCGTGAAAGTAAGTATTTGTTAATAAAATTGCATCCTATTCCGGACTGTCTGCCAAAAGCGATGTTCGCTAAACGAAACACCCCGCTTACTCGTTGACAGTCTAGTATACGAGCTTAGAGCGTCGGTGGCACAGTGGCTAGGACACCGGACTCCCATGCGGAGATCCGGGTTCGAAACCGTGCAATGCCATTGTACCAATGAGTTTTTCGTATTTATGGAAGACTTACGTACATTTACCGACTTCTCTATCGTTGAAGGAAAACATCGTGAGGAAACCTGCACACTGAGATGACCAGTGTGTAAAATGAGGTAGGCACAAAAGATCCTCAAGGGTCGAAGTGTCGCTGGGTTATTCACGGCCCCCTATCATAAGATAAGTAAACGAATGAGCGTGACAGTTTAACTAAGATTTAACTTAGGGATCGAAGCCCTTATCTGGACTTGCTTGCTTATCGTATGGTTAGTGGCCAACCTATTTGTCAGAGTTGTTCAGGCCGCCCGTAGGCCTCTGACATGGCTTAACGACTGCTGTCGAACGACAACAACCGGGACGGACTGCTTAACGTGTTCTCCGAGGCACGGAGGAGCTCAGATGAAATATGGACTAAATATTAATTATACAAAATATCGTGATGCGGATGAGGACATCCTCACCCCTACATCGGCGAGGGCCTGCATTATGCACCGGCACGTGCGCCCTCCCATAACTCCGCTGACGAATACACGCTAAAATATGCGTGGATTCGTGCCGCTAATTTGTGGGACTGCACCACGTTTTAGCAGATTATCCTGCCGAGGCATTTTATGAATACCAATACCATCAGCTCATGCTTGTAGTGATAGGCCTCTCAGGGTCCGATTGATAGCTAGGTTTCATTTTTTATTTATTCTTTTACACTTTTGTACAGGTGAGCTTAATGCCTTCTCTGTCAACTGACCGTTGGGCTTGCAGATATGTTATGGCGGCGCAAAGAACCTTAATAATATGTGAATTTTATATATTTAAATAACAATATATTTACATAGTACACTAATAGACAATACTAGTACAAATATACAATATAATTTACTTATATACATAAGTACAAAATAATTAAATACATACGAAATAATAATGTACTTAGTAAGCATAGTATGGTAATTAATTACCTTGTTATTTATATGTTATTGTTGAAAACAAAATTCTCTTATATAACGTTTTCTATAATGATTGCACACCTACTACCTCTTTCTCGAAATCATTTCCTCTGCCCGAAAGTTGCCTGTAAGAGATCGCTCTTAGCTCACACTACTTCCTTTTCTATCTCTTGTTTGTTGTTTTTTTAAGTTCCAACTGGCTGCCCTCGACTCAGTCGAGAAACGCGCTAAGCGCCTTATTGGTGACGAATCGCTGGTGGAAGCTAGACTGCAAAGTCTGGAACATCGGCACAGGGTTGCCTGTCTATCGGTATATTATAGGATACATTTCGGAGAGTGCGCATCGGAATTGCACGACCTAATTGGGTTCCATCCTTATGTTATTGATAACCCATCTGCTCGTACGAAGCGATTTGCTTCTTCGTTCATTATGCGAACGGCTAAGGAATGGAACAGCCTGCCGGCGTCTGTATTTCCCGAAACCTACAACCTTGGGATCTTCAAGGCCAGAGTGAATAGGCATTTACTGGACCCGCATGCTCAATCGTCGACCTCAAAAATGTGCAAAAGAGTGTATTTTACTTTACTTTAATAAAATATTATGCACAAATATGTTGATATGTAAAGTACAATACCTAAGTACCTATGTAAAAAGTTCTAGATGTGTGGAGTCAATCGTCTAATTGCTAGCGATCACCGTTCATATGAATTTGTCGTTGAATATCTCCATCTCGGGGGTGGGTGGGTGATTTGCGTGCGTGCGTGTGTGTGTGTGTGTGTGTGTGTGGTGTGTGTGTTACTAACGTTATATTATAGACTAAAGATCAATATCCAAAACTCATCTCCCGTGAGGATTACGGCTGCTACGGATTTTTTCGTATAGGTAATCGTAACGTAATATCCCACAGTTGTGGCACAGGCCTCTTCTAGCACAGGCTTCTTCTTGTACGGACCCAGTGCTTGGATGTTTTCACATGCATTTAGAACACTTTATTTTCCTCTGACATACAGGTTTCCTCACGATGTTTTCCTTCAACGTTAGAGTAGTCGGGGAACGTACATAAGTCTTCGTAAAAATTCTATAAACTTATTGGCACATGAAGGTAATAGGTACTGCAAATATAAATTATGGGTTACTGTGTACGATTTTATAATAAGATACCTGATACTGTAATAAATATGACAGAGAAAAAATGTAAGACCTATATAAGACGGACCTTATGTAAAAAGGGTTATTATAAAATAAATGAATACTTAAATGATAAAGAGGCTTGGTCCTACATCCAGCTCCAGCTCTGTACATTGTGTGTGTGTGTGTGTATATGATTGTATTCATAATTATTGTAAGATATTTTTATTCATGTGATTAAAGATGTGCTGCTGAAAGTTTCTTGCGCCGCTTCTTTGCTTTCAGCTACAGCACCTTACTAAGCGGTGGTAGAGTACAACATGACGTTGTAAAAATGTACTTTAAAGTACTGTACTTACAATAAAAAAAGTTTGATTTTGATTTGATTTATTTTTAGTCTTTACATGTAGTTTACCTTCTTGCTGAGCCGCTATATTGTAAGGCAAGTAAAAGATTTACTACAGGAAGCCATAAAACCACAAAACAGCTAGAAAGTAAGCACTTATCAAATCACCCGGCCCCTGTGTAAAATTAGAGCTCACATTACAGTAATTTTCGGTGAAGAAATTGTGAGCGAAAATAGTCGCAATAAATTCTTCTTACAATGTTTACCGGGCGAATATGGCACGTGAGCATGGCAACACTGGGGGCAGAATTTTAAAATGTGTCACGTATGGCGAGGCGGAAGTGGCACGCCACATTTTAAGGCAAATTCAACTCATTCGCGCCGCGCCGTCGCGGAATGCCTTAGCGAGTCACGTGAGCGCTTAAAAGCTCTCGCGTCGGGTATGTTTACATTTTATTACGTTGCGAGTTGGAAATTAATACTTGCTGAGCTCTATGAAGACGTCAGTGGCGTAGTTGCCGGGACACCGGCAATGAGAGGTTCCAGTTCGATCCCATAGATAGTATTCTAGTTTTCCGGAATGTCTTGCAAAAAAGGTTTTCGAATGTTAAGTCCACGATCACTGGTTTTGTACCCCAGTTTTAGTCTTCGGAGAGCGCCGAAGATTTTGAAGTGCGTATATATATAAGCTTCTCCATGAGATTCTCATTATATTTGATTTTATTAAAAAAAATATTTAATAGCCTACAGACTGTCCCAGACTTGATTTAATAACTTAATTTAAATTTAATTTTATAATTAATGTTTTTGTTTCCTGCACCCATTGGGTATTGTGTTGAAACGTATGTATATATTTATAAAACCTACAATGTACCAACACGCAATTTATGGCAAAATAAATGAAATGAAATGAGATCTTGGCAGTCCAGGTGTCCCCAATTGCCAGCGCTTTCGTTAAGAGCCGAAAAAAGAAATCTGTCTCTCTCTTTCTTCACGTCGGCCTTTGTTAGAGAAAACGCTCTCCTGCTGCTCTCAATCTCTCGGTGAGTTCCCAAGTGGTAGTGCAGATCCCCGGCCGCACGCCTCACATTGAAAGCGGTGTCTTCCTGACTGACAGTTTGCCAAGCGAAATAATAATATCCTTGATATTCTTAATATCCTCGTCATATTGCGGAACTATTTTTTCGACTGCAACATATTATAGAAGTACCAGTGGCGCCTGACAGGGTTTTCATCCGCTGCGGCAGCAGGCTGAGGCAGCCCCCCATTTCCGGTGCTGCACACCAACTAGCAGCGCACCTAGCGGAAAAATCCGCAACTTTAAAAAGATAGAGAGAAGAGCATGGCGTCGTCGGTCCACCGCTCCGATAAATTATTAATAAAGAACCCAAAATCTCGTGCCACACGTAAATAAACTTCTCCAAAAACAACAAAAACAAAACTCCAGCGCCGATTTGTACAAGATTTACAAAGAAACCAACTCTTGGAAGACCTTCAGAGGATTCAAGGATTCTTGGCTGCGGCTGCGCTGGTGAGTCTAAAAGTTCACTGATGTTTTTTTTATTTTTTTTATTTACTACTAAACCCGCATTTGACCTCGATCTCGCCTGATGGTAAGCGACGATGAGGTCGACGAAGGAGCATGCGGGTGGGTCCAGTAAATGCCTATTCACTCTGGCCTTGAAGATCCCAAGGTTGTAGGTTTCGGGAAATACAAACGCCGGCAGGCTGTTCCATTCCTTAGCCGTCCGCATAATGAACGAAGAATCATAATGAAGGAAGAATGTCTGATCTATCGACCCTATTTCATGACATTCTTTATTTTTGATATTCCTGGTTAGGGTATACATAAGTACCTATCAGTATATGTTGGCGATGACGATGAGACTGGTTTTACATTATAATTACATTAATTACGAGCTCAGTACCCCGGGGCGGTTAGCGCGCACCCGCAAGATGTTGGTTTAGGACCTCGTAGCGAGCAAATTAAATACAAAAGACATCGGTCATCCAATTAAAGGTGGGCAAATATTTATACACGGTATCATTGGAATCGCTCTTGGAATATTTGACGATGAAAGCGCCTTTGCTGGGTAAACTAGTCTGTCTACTCTGGCGGTGGATTACTTAATTAAAATGTCTGAACTGCACCAGGGGATAGAGGAAAAATTGGATTAGAATGCGGGAGAATGGTCTGGCATAAGAGCTTTTCCAAAAAAAATTACAGTGACGAAATGGGTCAATTTAGATATCTTACTTCACGCTATGCGATTTAGATAACAAAATCAGCTTCACTGTACTAATTTGAAAGTAATTCAAGGTACAAACAAAGATTCTATATGGGTCTCGGAACAAGATAACAACTGACACTCAGTGTTGGAAAAACGGTTCGGTTCAAATGTTCCCGCACAGGAATTGAATCTAGAATTACTTACTCTAGGTCATGGACATACAAAGAAGTAACCGATCGTCAACAATAATACAAAGCTACACACCGCAACTACACATGCCCGTTGGTCTTGTACCTGAGACAAAGCAGACCGGACCATACTACTCCTGAGGACACTGCTCCTCCCGGAAGCAGCTCATCAGTACGCTCGCAAATACGCAGTAATAATTCATCAAGAAAAGGCGTCATTTTAATTGCGTCGAGCCGATCCGTCCCAGGTTCGTGTCCCGGCCGGCGGAAATTAATTTAACTTTTGTTATTATATACTTAATTGTTCTAATATTGTTCTTAACTAATGATGTTTTATGGAAAAGGAAATTAAAAGTTGTTTCTGCGGGAACTTTTACTTCTGATATTGTTTCGTTCGTGAACGGAAACGAATGTAGGACAGCTCGGGAACTGGGAGTCTTTTATTCGCAGTAAAATTATCAGGTTTGAATGAGGAATATAGATTCCTAAAAATATATTTTTGATTGGGATTTATATTTTTTTTGGCTAGCTATATTGATTGTGGTTCAGAATGGAATATAGATTCCTTAAAATATATTTTTGATTGGGATTTCATTCTGAACCACAATCAATATAGCTAGCTACTTATAGACTCCGGCCTGTGTGGGTGTTCCGACAGCGGCCCCTGTGAAACACTGATTCTGTCTCACTAGTGGGTCAAATCAGTGGGTACCACGAGTCTTTAGCACTAGACCCATGTAAATAGTACCAAAGATTCAATGTTAGTGGTAATTTGATAATTTACGAACCACGATCTATATAGCTAGCTACTTATAGACTCAGGCTATGTGGGTGTTCCGACAGCGGCCCCTGTGAAACACTGATTCTGTCCCACTAGTGGGTCAAATTAGTGGGACCACGAGTCTTTAGCACAAGACCCATGTAAATAGTACCAAAGATTCAATGTTAGTGGTAATTTGATAATTTACGAACCACGATCTATATAGCTAGCTACTTATAGACTCAGGCTATGTGGGTGTTCCGACAGCGACCCCTGTGAAACACTGATTCTGTCCCACTAGTGGGTCAAATTAGTGGGACCACGAGTCTTTAGCACTAGACCCATGTTAATGGTACCAAAGATTCAATGTTAGTGGTAATTTGATAATTATCGATACAGAGTTTCCCCGTAAAAGAACAAGGCCAATATTTTGTCTCTCAGCGGCGAGGCATAGGGAGCGGAGCGCTTCGAATGGTACAGTAGACATATAAAGTTGTACTCTATGGAACCCTGTCGCAATAAGTTTTGAATGAAGACATCGCTGCACCAGCGCACGAGAGATCTACCGAGTTCCTGCAGCAACTGCGGAAGAGCATGCCTGGAGGCAGAGGAGACGGTCGCCCACGTGCTATTAGAATGCAGTGAGGTTACCATCCTACCGGGCGAAAGCCTCGGGACCCCTTATGTACTTTTTTTTTTTTTATTAAATAAGGAGAGCAGACGAGCAATCGGGCCACCTGATGGTAAGTGGTCACCGTCGCCCATAGACATCTCACCTCACTTTATTAATATTAGAGGGTTTTTGATGCGCTGCTAACCTCGAGGACTAAGATGGATTGCCTCATGTGCCGGAAATTACGCTGGCTCTCTTACCCTTCAAACCGAAACACAGAAATGCAAGCATCTCTGCTTCACGGCAGAAATAGATAAGAGGGTACTACTATAGTACCACCCCAGGCGATCCTTCCCTTCCCGAAGTCCTACTCCTGTAGGACAATAATGTCCTCATTAAAGGACTGCTGGACTTTTTGCCGAGGCTGGGGGTGACTTGTTTTTCCATCACACGCAAAATAGGCGCTAGACGTCGAGTTGCGGAAACCAGCCCGTTTACGTCTACAATACAATTTTTTCAAGATTCTTTGACATTCGTATGAATGTATCAAATGCGTTAAAACGACAAAGTTCACCGATTTGTTGACTGTCATTTCCTTCAGGGCGACTTGGGCCACTTCCTAACTTGTCAATTTCCAAAGTTGACCACTTTCTAACTCGTCTTCATCCTAACTTGACACAATTTCCGACGAATTAGGAATTGACTTTTTAGGAAGTGGACGAATTAGGATTTGAAAGATGACAGTTTGGGAAAAGGACGTTATAGGAGTGGACGAAATAGGAAGTGGTCAACTTTGGAAATTGACAAGTTAGGAAGTGGCCCAAGTCGCCCTGAAGGTATCATTTGTCGTCAGAAAGACAAGTACTCGTATCTCATCAATACCAATTGCAATAACACTTGCATTTAATACTAGTTTCACCGTACGGATCCCTAAAGGGGTTCCCATAATCGCGAGCGACCTACGCAACCTTTCTTTATTCAAAGGGCCCAGCATCCCCGGGGTATCGGGGCCAATTCCCGCAACTTCGCGACCACCTGCCATCTAATTTGGCTCACGGTAATCCTCATACATATAAATTCGTGTTGGATTTGTTAGTTTGGCCGAGTTCAGCCGGGATATTTATTTGGGGGCTTAGGAACACTAGCGGATAGAGATGGATGTGGGAACTAGTAGTAGGTTTGGGGGTGAGTTGGGGATGTCTTGGAAGGTAGGGGGAGGATTTGGGTTCCATGAAGTGAGTTCATAAAATGAAAAGAGAAGCAAGGAAGGTGGTACATGACAGAGCGGCGTAGAAAGATCTCGTAAAGACCGTCAGTAGTATCTCTGGGGTTCCACAGGGCTCAACCGCAATATTAACTTCAAACGAGCGATATTAAAAGCGACATGAAACATTTTAGAACGCCCTTAAACATGCCCTGAAACATAATTTTTAAATAACAAACATGGGTATGTTTGCAATAGAAAATATAATAAGTTAGTATGATGTTCATCGCGGGGTTAAAAAAAATAAAAGTCTAGTTATTTCAGCATCCTATTTACATACTTATATAATGTGTTAAATACTGAAAGTTAGTTTACCATAGATGTAGGAATTTTAATAGAAACAAAAATAAAATTAAAACCATGTATGCCTTGAGTGAATTTTATAATTATACCTACCTGAACAAGTTGTGAATGCTGAAACTATAATAGTACATTATGATACAAGTGAGCTATGTAATGTAATGACCAATGACCAATGGTCACGCGTTTCATACGTTTTTCAACACACTTGCGAGGGAAAATAAATAAATTCATTAACATATTTTTAGACATAAAACTCAGCTGAGATTTAAAAAAAAAGTTAATATAAGCACTAGTGCGGTAATGTAAAGTAAAAAGTATGCGTGTTTTATAAGGTGCATTATGAACCTAAAAGCTGTACAAAAAGAGCCACTTTAGGAGCAAGTGTGTTGAAAACCAATTTAAGAATAGATTGGACAGCCACTTACTCGTACGAAACTTGAAGAAACAGGTCGAACCAGCATTGGCTGCCTGAATGAAAATACTTAGAAATAATTAACATTTGACATGTTTTACATAACTGAATAAATTATGATTATAATTAAACTCAGTTATTAATTCAAAGGTATCACCGCTAATGGACATCACAGAGAAACGTCTCCAAGAAATTCCTTTCCCTTTTGACGATTGAAAAACGTTTCGCGTTATAAATTAGCAATTCGTTTTCAAAGCACCCGGGCCGGAATATCGACTCGGCTCCGTAAGCCGTTCGCAAAATATAATAAGCCGGTGTAATATGAATCCATACCTGGTGGGAAATCTTCCCATCCCTTCTTTGATCCTCCTACTTTGATGTCAACTGATTGAGATTTTCATCCTTCTTCATACCTTGAAAGAACGCAGCTCCTCTTGTTCGCCACGGCGGATCATTCTCTATACTGAAAGTGAAAAGGTGTGTTTATACTTACGTACACTGGTTTTGTTTTCACGTAGCAAATACACAGAGGTAAATAAATAACAGTAAAGAATCTCAGCACAGTGAACCGATGAAGTAGCCTTTCCATCCATCCACGGCCACTGACGACTTGGTAATTTGGCCGAATCTCCGTAACGAGGTATCTGGTTCTCTCTACTTTCTTTATCTATATCAGGTTCCCTTTTCGGAGATTACGAGCACATTTATAAATGTTTTGCGTTTGATACTTTTGATGACTAATAGATAGTTACGATAAAGAGCAGGGCAAGGGAGGTTCTGAACCTCTTCACGAAGTTCACGAAAAATTCAGACAAAACCACTTGAAGTCGACTCATGGAAGCGCGACACAACAATAATAATAATGTTGTGTATAATTGAACATGATATGTAACACACGTTTGGAAATAGAAATTGAAAACGTTTATTTAGCACTGTATACACCAGAACACAATACAGAAGTATACAAAGATTAATACATGCAGCACAAAACATCCGGTGTGGTACAGTGCCAAAAAGGGTACACCAGCTCAGCATAATGCTGAGGCAAGCCACAGCGCTGATTTCCAGTTGGTCCCTCAGTTACTGCACGGACGATGAAAGCAACAGCGTGTGCGTGTTGTGTTGTGTGTATATGTGTGTGAATAGCTGTTAGTGTTGTTATGAAATATATAAATAAACAACAATAAACAACGGAAGTGCGACTCACTAAACAGCGGAAGCACTGAAGAACGAATTTTTTCATCCAATTTCCTTAGATGGCCTTAGAAAAGGATGGGCTCCTCCATCTTTTCTTGCCAACGACTCTTGATTCGGATCTCGCCCGTACTAAGATTCTTTACTGATCTTATTGATATTTCTGTATGTACATGTCAGCATTTTTGTTTTTATTTACTTCATGTCACTTGATTCCGTGATGAGCAGCGGGAGTTGGGAGTGCAGGTATAAGTATCCGTTTGATGTATCAGTCGGATACGTCTGAGGGAGCCGGCTCCCGCGGGCGCGGTTACGTGACGCTTCTGAAAGACGGTTCCAATGAAAAGGCGCAGATGTGCTTTTAGGTTTGCAAATGTTTTTTCGCATTTTTCTTGCAAATCTGTGGAGGAACATGGTTATAGTAGCGCAGATAGTAATAATTATAACATCTACTACAGACAGAGATATCCTACTAGAGAAGCAAAGCTTGGTATATTGTTCAGGATTGACACGAACATAAGGCAAGGCAGCAATACTAGAATAAAATAGAAATTCTATATAAATACAAAGTTCATAGTAATTTTAGGGATCTCTCACAATCCTAGTATTTTACGTTTTTCAGTTATAAAATGGACTCATTATCATTGAAATGAATTACTTGCCAAGTTGCCTTACATTTTTTCTGCTTTCTGAATGAATTTATTGTATTTTTTTTGTGTTTTCGTAATAAAGTGTTTAAGAATTTTAGAGTATAGTTGGCTTGCTTGGTTTCTATTGTTTTATGCTTAAAGTAACGATTTCTAAGAACTCTTTTCTTCAAACACGAAAGTTTAATTCCTTTAGAAATCCATCTTTGTTTCGAAAAGTTGCTAGAGCTTTTTACTCCTTTTTCAGGAAAGCAGAGATTATATAGAAGACAAAAAGTGTAGTACTGTGTCTACATCAATGTTAGGATCACTTGTAATCTCTGACCAACTGAGACTAGAAAGGGTTGATCTAAATTTTGTAATATTTGTTTGACAGTCCCTTCTTTTTGTATACCAATATTTAATAGCCTGTTTCTTTTCTTTAACTGGAAATTCTATAGTTTGCCAAGCACATGATCAGATAAATGTATATTAGCTTTCACATTTGGAATGTCGCTTGCTAAGTGATCATACGGGAGTTTAGTCTGGTCGGTACACTGATGTGATTTATGAGCATGTTTTTTTATTTTTTAAAATAATTAATAGCGCATCTAGCCTGTCAATAAACATTAGACTGCATTGCACCACCGTACTTTACCTTTAGCTTTTCGCGGTTTGAGTACGCAAGATGCGAACTACGGAGAAAATATCATCAGCGTGTTCTAGCTTTGTATAGCGATTTCGAATTTGTGTGCAGAGGCCGATCAGTGCTATCTTTTGACGAGTAGACCGAAGCAGTCGTGGAGTGTCGCTTGATGGAGATGTCTTCTGGTTCGAAGCCGTGTCGCTCGCTACCGACTTTATTCAGTTTCTTCTTATCTTATCTTATGAAAAGGGGCCGGGAATAACCCCAGAGGCACTTCGACCCTTAAGTAAGTAAGTAATACGTTTATTTCACACACAGCAATGACCGAAACTGTTATAATTATGATAAAATAATTATGTAGTTAAAGGTAAACATATTGAAATCATGTCTGATGGTCTGCTGTTATTGTGAAAAGGGCCTCAACTCAGCTTATTGCTGCAGACAAGAATGCCTACAGCGCTGGTATTCCCTTGAGGATCTTTTGTGTCTACCCCATTTTACACACTGGTCATCTCAGTGTGCATGTTTCCTCACGATGTTTTCCTTCTCCGTTAGAGCAGTCGATAAATGTACGTAAGTCTTCGCAAAATACTAAATACTCATTAGTACATGGCACTGCACGGTTTCGAACCCGGACCTTCCGCATGGGAGTCCCGTGTCCTAGCCACTGTGCCACCGACGCTGGTCCTGCATTTAGTTACTTGCGTAAGTCGCTTCTCCTAGTCGCGGTTTCCTACACTATGTTCCGTCGTGGTTTCAGAAACTCTTCAACACCAATCGTCATCAGTGTTGCGGCATATTAAGTTCTCGAAACTGGCGCCCCTGTAAAACAAAATGACAATATTTAATACGAAAATAAATAGAAGTTTATTAAATTGTGCGTCGAGAAGCAAGTAACAAGAGAACGGGCTGCCCCCAGGCTCACAGCGTTACGATGCAGATAAGGGCGGGAGGACATTATTTCTGCCAGGGTGTCAGGGTGTCAACACTTTGCCGAGGGAGACTTTTAAAAATATATTCTCTTGGATCCCAGCAGGACCTAAACATGGGACCCGGATAATATTTAATGAAAATAATATTTTGAACAAGAATTAAACAAGAGGATCCTATTTTATTAGCGGCAATTATTTCTAGGGTGTCTTAAATAGGACACTTTAATTTAGTTAATTTAAATTTCAACATTTAAATGTTATCATATCTCATTTGCAGGACAAAACAATTAAAACAAGCTCCTCTGAGGGCCGAACCCTGGAAATTAAATTGTAGCCGGACCGCTGTACGGATCGTCACTCGATACGCGAAATCCGATCGGATATTGTGCTCCCTGGTTGCTCGACGGTCGCGCCCCGCCTTCGGGGAGCGAGCCTCTGTTACTGGTGACAGTGAAAGTGAACGTGCAGGTTAAGCAACGTTGGGCGCGGTCAGTACCAGAGCTCCTCCGTGCCTCGGACAGCACGGTAAGCAGTCGGTCCCGGTTGTTGTCATTCGACAGCAACCGTTAAGCCATGTCAGAGGACTACAGGCGGCCTGAACAACTCTGACAACAGGTTAGTCACTAACCAAAAGATGAGCAAGTAAACAAGGTGAAAGTCGCGGTGTAAACACTTTGAGGTGATTAATCGATCACCTTGTTTGTACAATAGACGGTAATTCGAATGTCCAATATTGGGAGTTTTTGGAGTTACGAAAACCCATAGCCAAGCGGTTGTGTTGGTTTTATGACATTATAATTGCATCTTTCTTATGAAAATGATGCTTTTCATGAAGATTTGTAAGTTTGCTCTACAAATTTTATCTTATCATATGATAGGGGCCCGGGAATAACCTCAGCGGTATTTCGACCCTTGAGGATGTTTTGTGTCTACCCCATTTTACACACTGGTAATTCCAGTGTGTAGGTTTCCTCACGATGTTTTCATTCACCGTTAGAGCAGTCGGTAAAAGTTTTAAGCGTCTATTCCTTACGGAGAAAGAAACTGATTATGGTTTTCAGCCCATACAAGCAAATAAGCCTCAGATGCTAATGACACAGAAGGCAGTAAAACGCATAAAAACGTCCGAAATATCCACGTAATTCAGTCCAGAACGTGTACAATATTTACGACGGCCATAATAAACATAACACTAACAGCCTCGGGGAAAATCAGGCCTACAAGCGACGACAGAAAAATCCTATTCAGGAACCCCTTACCTTTAGGGGTTGCGAAAACCGCGTTACATTTACCGTCGCCTTCAAGTGGTATCTGATAGAATCCCTTTTACAGTTCCACGCGGTACAGCGCGCTCGAGTGCCACACTTCCTTTCGCGGATTACAAAGTTAACTTTGCAATGATAAATCTCAAATCGCAGTTGAGAATCGTTCATGTAGAAAGCGCGTAACTCCTTAACGACGATAATTTCAAATCAAACCGCTGGAGTGTGGAGATAAATTTCGGTATTCGGGTCGAATCTGCACAAAACAGATTTAAATAGGCCATCAAGAAAACGCGTATCTCTTAGCGGCAGTCGTAAACGTGTCGTGACCGGATTTTTGGGAATAAGTTCATCAGTAAGTTATGTAATGTGGCGCCGTGGCTAGGACGTCGGACTCCCATGCGGGAGGTCCGGGTTCGAAACCATGCAATGTCATGTACTAACGAGTTTATCGGTGAAGGAAAACATCGTGAGAAAACCTGCACACTGAGATAACCAGTGTGTGAAATGGGGAAGGCAAACCACCCTATTAAATTTGCCACGAGAGTCGTTCTATGTGATTAATCCTGAGAATGATCACGACCCTCAGCAATGAGGAACACGACTTAGAAGAAGAAGTAATGTAACTGACTGGTCTTGCTACATACATAAGAAATTGTCGTACGTAAGTTGTTGTAATTCAAGTGATGATAATAGAATACTAAAACTTTGTTTTGATGATTATAATATAAATGGTTAGGTTCAGTAATTTAAATGCACTCACGGGAAAACTGGTGAAGCTTGGGATCCTAATTCAAGAGCAAATACAATACATTCTATTCTGTTATGTATGAATGTAGCTCCACCGTTTTAATAAAGTAAATGAATCTAATAGTTAACAATGATAAGAGTTTAAAAACTTTATTTAACATAAAATCTGGTATTTCGACGTGACGTGACGACTACGACAGTCGTGTCGTAGAAACTGAGGGTCCCAGAATATCCAAGAGGCTTTTAAGGTATTTTATATTAGCCGGCAACGGTTTCAAGTGCCGAAAATGCGTATTTAATTATGTTTAGACTGGAGTGAGAGGGCTCGTTTCGAGGTAACGTTAATTTCGCGTAATACTGAAAAAGCAATTTGAGATTTTAATGGTTTAGGTTGTTCGCGTCGAGCTGTCATCGTATACTTTGAATCATGATCATCGTGAAAAGGACTCGGCGGGGGCTTAGAATTATTGCAGTAATTAATTTTAGCATCTTTTTCTGCTATAATCATGATTTATTTTCTACTCATTTCTTGTGTTGTTTAATAAATATAAAATATCGATTCTTTTCGATTTACTTACTTCAATTTGAATGCATCCATCTAATAATTATAGAAAACAATGAACGCTTTCTAAACTAATTTCCTTCCCAAGACTTGCTGTCAAATGTCTCTCTTGTTCGCGTAGTAAAATTATATCTTTGATCGGTGCAATTTCATTTCAAAATCCAAAAGTATCGCAACAGCTATCTAGAAAAACTCAAACCTATCAAAATAACCAACAATTAAGGGGTAGTGTTATGTGGTGTGGACTCTTTTACTTCTCTAATATTAGGTGTCCTGCATGGAGCTCGCTCTCATGATTTTTTTAGTCTTCTCTGATGAGAGTCGGGATCATTCTATGTAAATAGACACATAGATTTTCGGTCATTGATTGGGTAAGTAGTTAAGGATGGTGTCTTTCATCGTCAAAAAGAAAATTAAGCAAAGAGTATCAACTTGCTACAAGACTGAGTTTGCACAGCCCTTCGCGCCGCTTAGCATGCTGCTTACAAAGGAAAACGGATAGGTACGAGTAGGTCTTCCGCTTGTCTGCCCTTACAAAATATGCTGACTTGTGAATTTATGCTGTTTTAATACTTACAATAAATGTTAGCAAAGTATGGTAATCGCTTCGTATGTTTTGGACACATCAAATGTACAATTTCGCAATAAGTATTTGTTTATGGTTCGTATGATTGTGTCAAATAGGCCACTGTACACCGTACTCGATTCTTCAGGTAATGTCAACACCTTTGATATTACCCGAATTAAAGCTACGACCGTGAAGGAACGAAGGCGGGTTTCATCAAAGACAACGGCAATCACAGCCCTGTAGTCTCGGGCGAAGAATAGAGCTACGGTAGCCCGTGTCTGCCATAAAAGCGGTTTATCAGGGTCGCGGACTGCCAAATTGGGGGCGTTGGCCTTCCATTGGCCGGCCACCCTGGGGTAAGGCAGCAGCGTGCTATGGCCGTACGCTGCTGACGGGAGGAACCGGGAGGTGTATACACCTCCCAGGAGGGGCCCGTGGCAAAGTGCTAGGGGGCACCGATGCATTCCACTGGAGATCCCGAAGCCCTCCGTCCGATGGCATGATGAATCGAGGGGGTTTTAGTGGGTAAAAATCCCCCATTACCCGGTCTCTCCTCCAGGAGACCGTGTAACTTATGAAGATTTCCCGTACCCTGCCTTGGTTCTTAGATTAACCAGATAAAGACAAGGTTGAAGAACTAGAGTATTATATTTACGGTAGTCGGTCCCAGAATGCGGTGCGCACTTGACCGGTTTTATAGGCGGTAATAAAACACCGGCGGCCTTCGCTGCGAGCGCCGCCGCCGCGCCGTCTGCACAGTACAGCCAGCGGGGCGCGGCGGCGGCGGCGGCGCGCCCTAGCTCGGGACGTCACTGCAAGAATACAACACTGTCGATCCTGACTGCCGAGGGGGGAAGTGGGAAATTCTTCTCCTACTCTCTTACTCTTATTCTTTCAATTAATTTGTTGTGGGGCCCAATGTAGCTGGTATGAGTCAATTTGACTCATTCCTATAGGGGCTTTCCTTCAATGGTTGGCGTTGTACCAGTTACCACTGTGGATCCAGCGTGAGTCAGGAGTAGCAGTGAGATCGGAGAGGTGGCGGGATTGTTGTCGATCCCGGCTCACAGGAGTAACAGTGGGAGAGGAGAAGGCGGTTTTGTTAGAAGGCAGAGATATTAATGGTTAAAATTAGTATTTGACAGATGCTCTGTCCCTTTCTAGCAAAACAGTCCTTTATATGTAGCCGGACCAGCTTGTACGGCGCTAGAGAACAGTTACGTCGTAAAACTTATCGCCGTTTCTTTCTTTGGTTCTGATTTTTGATTGCTTGTAGTTATTTTTCTTTTTAACGAATTTTAATTCTGTTTGCACATTTGACCATCTATGACTATTTTTATTTATGACTATTTCTTATTTTTTAAGAAATGCATTTGATACTTACTAATATTTGATATATGACATAATATTTGAAACTTGGAAACTATCCTATTGCCGGAATGCGTACTTATGTTACATTTCCTAACTTGTGTTTTGTTGGTTTTTCGTTAATTACCTTTCAACTAACTTCAGTTTTCAATCCTGATGTATAACATCCATATCAAGAATAAAACCTGTCGGAAATACCTATGGACCTGAGCGGGCCATTCTCGAGCACTCGATATGCAAAGTCGAGCGGCTACGGAACGTGTTGTACTGTGTGAACGACATTCGACTTTTGCATGCCGAAGGTGCAAAATCACTACGCCAGGGTCACGTCTTTTTCCAACGGGTTATACGAGTACTTACCATGATGAAACATTTTCACCTGAGAGTATGACAGGCGACTCCCGGAGCACCGGGCGACCGTCCGGCCACGTAACCTTACACGGCAGGCTTACACGCGCCGTCGCACTCGCATGGATTCAGCTCCGGTGTCACTGTCCGTACTGTACCTCATGCACTGTGGAGACGATACGGTGCAACTAAATAGATAGATCCGAAAGAATGTTTAGCTTTCCAAAGTTGTAGACTGTAGAACGTAGACTTAAGAGCGTCGGTGGCGTCGTGGCTAGGACATTGGACTCTCATGCGGGAGGTCCGAGTTTGAAACCAGGCAATGCCACATATGATTAAGTAAGTTTCTTTGTCATTTTTATTGCCACTGCACCGCCATAACATATCTGCATGCCCAAAGGTCAGCTGACAGAGAATGCCGCAAGGCATTAAGCTCACAGGTGAGCGAAAAGCACAAAAGTGTAAAAGAATAAATAAATAAATTAAATAAAATGCCATGTACCAATGAGTTTTTCGGTTTTTTCCAAAGATTTACGTACATTAACCGATTGCTCTGACTGTGAAGGAAAACATCGTGAGGAAACCTGCCCTCTGAGATAATAACCAGTGTGTGAAATAGGGAAGGCAATGGCAAACTACACCATTAAATCTGCCACGAGAGTCGTGCTATGTGATTAATTCCTTAGAATGATCACGACCCTCAGTAATGAGGAACACGACTTAGAACGAACATGGCGTAGCAGTGCTACGCGTAGCACCACGTTGATGATGCAATCGTTCTAAGTTCTTGGAACTTTGCACGTAGATATCTACGAAGTGCCATATTTCATACATGAATAATTAGCGCAAAAGCACCGAAGCACCACTACCTAGATGTATAGGGTTTTAAAAAAACAGAACACAGCTTTTTCCAAGGTAGTATGATTCTGTACAGAGTCAACCTGGGGTACCACCCTTTTACTTATTAAAACAGCATTGCTGTGTTTCAGTTTGAAGGGTAAGAGAGCCAGCACAGTACCCTGCACATTCCATCTATGTCCTCAAGATTAGCAACTAATTATTAGGTAATCTTCAAATCTCACAACAGATCACTTTTGTTGTTACATTAGAATGTCTTTTCATCTTCCTTAGATTTAGATTAATTTATTTGTCCAGAATGTAGGTACATAATTACAAGATGGTATTTTCTAAACAAAGTGCATACTGAACAATGAGCAGCAAATATAAAAAATAAATAATATAACAGTCAGATAAATTATAAATGTCATTTAGATTTGTCATTTACTTTCTTCGTCAGGTCGTACCTTATATAAGTACCTACCAATATTATGAAGGAAGGAACGCTCGCTCGCCGACTATTATTTTACATACATACATAAACTCCGGTCTACCACACAAAATATTAGGTCCTTAAATATGAAACTGGCGTTTTGTGTGGGAGGAATATAAAGTCGATTCTTTTTAAAATATATTTAATTAATCAAAGTATGCACCATTGTATACTTCATCGTCCATATCAACCTCCTTGCCATCAATTTCAACCTCATCGTTAGCGTTTATCTCACCTCATTTCGTGTTGGCATCTTCATTTCTTCATCTACATTATCAAAATTCAAATCATATTCCCATTCCATTTCTAAATTACATTATTCCATTAATTTCATTGTTTTTACTTATTCTCTCCGTATTTTGTCCTGAACGGACGTGTGTCCGTTTTATAAAATTGTCTTCTACTACTACCTGTTTTCAACTATTGTGTTGTTCTGTTCCTGATAAATATAATATCTACTATTACCAAGTTCTTCTATTACTTCATCTGCAGACTGTCCTAGAACCCTGCTAGCTGGCACCTAGAGGGCAGATTACTTACAATAAATGTAAGTTGTGCACGAAAGTTGTGAAAATGAAGCGGAACGGTCTCATAGAAATTTAGAAAATCGAAGAATAGATTTCTATGGTTTCGGTCTGATTCCGTTTCAAATTACTGCAATGTGTTATCGCCTTGAATGGAGTTCAAACCATGACAGTAATAAGTACGAAGATAATTGGTTCAGGGTTCAGTCAAAGACTATCTAACTAGATGGGTGATATCAACTTCGAACACAGATAGAATACGAGTTCGCTGGTCTTAGGTTTTTTTTTGCACCTATCTACTAGATTTTTTTTAGCTAATTACAATTATGATTTTGTCGGAAGCATAAATAGGGATATTTAATACGCTCTTCATTCAAGACGTACAGTATATAACATAGAATCAAACAAGTAACGTACATGCTGGTGTTTATGCAAAGTCTGTGTCCTGTACCACAGACCGTAAACTTCAATTAAAGCTTACAAATGTAGACACGGCAACAAAACACACTTTACATTACAAGCCTGTACATTCAGTACACACCTAGCTGCCGCATATCGTTCGAGCTCATTAAGTTCAAGCTTAAAGCCTTAGACATGTTAGAGCGCTCTTAAATATGCATGACCAGCCCGTAGTGGGCATCGACAGGTGTGGATCGGACAGGACTGTGTAATTAAACGTGGCGCATTTGACCAACACGGACTTGTTTCACGTGTCACTTTTTCCTTAGAAAGCGAGCGGAAATATAAGTAAGTAATCTGTTTATTTCACACACAGCAATGACCGAAACAGTTATAATTATAATAAAATAATTATATTGTCAAACGTAGTATGGGACGTCTGCTAGATGGAGCGACAATCTGCGCAAAGTGGCTGGCAACGACTGGATTAGAAGAGCCGAAAATCGAGCTCAATGGCGAGCCCTGGGAGAGACCTATGTCCAGCAGGGGACTAGAGTGGGCTGCTGATGATGAATTATATTGTCAAAGGTAAAAATATCTCGATCATGTCTGATGGTCTGCTGTTGTTGTGAAAAGGGCCTCAACTCAGCTTATTGCTGTAGACAAGAATGCCTACAGCGCTGGTATTCTGTTGGACCATGATCTAGTCATCATAAAGTTGACTAATGTTTATAAATCTGACAGATTTCAACTTGCTGAGCACATGCACCCAACGGCTGAGTCAAAGGAAGTAGTGAAAGAGAAAAATATTAGTAAACAACGTGAGAGTTATTCTAGAAACAATTTATTATACATAAAGAAAGACAGAGGAATTTCAGGAAATCTACAACTTAGTTATAAGTACCTAGTTTGATTATATCTGTCTTTCTCTGAATCTGTTATAAAACGTTATATTCAAATAATGGCACTAGCAGCAAGAGACGATCTTTGAAACTTAAGTATATATCGGAATATTACATTATTATCATTCTGCGACTAATGTGAAAAAGTTTATATTTAAAAAATCCATTTGTTAACATCCCTATTTTATTGACTAAATTCCATATAATACTTTAATTTTACAAAGCGTTATTTTTCTTGACTGTACTTTGCATTGAATTTGGAATAAATTTGTGACCAGTTGGGAAAAAAGTGGTTTATTTTAAGATTCACTGTCTCGTCACACATAATTTTTATATAAAAACGTTTCGTGACCAGTTGACGAAAACAAAATATCGTTTATTTCTAGTTTCACCATCTGGTCTCACGTGTGACAAGTTCCGTGTGACCTGTTAGTGAATAACCCAGATTTTGGAAGGTCCTACGATGATTGATGATGATTCCGTGTAATCTAAAAATAAAATCTCCATTATGTATACTTCGTTCTCTCTTATTACTACATCGAAAGGGACATATCAAGGTGCAAATACGTGGCACTTGTTAAGCATTCCAATCGGAGTAGTCACGATTCTGGCTGTAAACGCCAGATCCACACACACCGAAGGTGGCGGGTCTTAGCCCTTCGCTACGGGGTGTTCGGCGCGCGTAAATATTTAATACAACTAGAATTAGCTGGGGATTTGCGGGAGATCGAATTGATGAGCACGCAGCCATCGCTGCCTCGATAGATGTAAAACTGCGTTCCAGTTCAAGTGAAGGTCGCGTACACCATAGCGATATTTTATTTATTACGACATTACGACTCTTATGGTGTTATGCAGGGCTGTTAGGAAGGCTTGCGGTGAAATTGGAGGACTTGGAGATTCTTAAGCTTTCGTGGTTATTGTCTATACTATGAAAAAAATATGAAAATTTTATTTACTTATTACAGGGCACACAAAAAAGGACCTCCGACTTACAAACTAGGTCGAAAACCTGTATCTTGTAAGTCGGGATTCCGTCGCACTTTCTGTGCAAGCAAATTACAAATTATATTCTTAACCTAAAAGGAATTTGGAAAATTTAATCATAAAGGAATTTAGTAAAGATAATGGTAAGAGTGAGTATGGGTGGGGGGGTGTTAGGTTGTGTGGGAGTGTGTAATGATGTAAGTGTGCATATGTAGTGTAGGGTGAGTGGGTGTGTGAGTGTGGGAAGTTAAGTTACTATATCATATCTTTATTAATAAACAAAGTTTACAAGTCAAAGATTATTAAATTAAACATTGTATACATTATTCACATATAAATAATGTCAATTATTATAACTGAAAATGACAAAATTCAATTTATAAAAGATTACATAAGCAGATAACGATAATAATGTAAATAATGTTACCTGAATATCGGTAACCAAATCATAATCATTAATTATAATCAAATCACATAGTATGACATAGGTTTTTATAATTTAAAAACTCATTAAACGAACGCCTTACCTAGTAGCCATTCTTTCAATTTATACTCGTACTTAAACGCATTGGTGGAAGTTGTATCAGTCACATCCTTTGCCAAATTTTTGAAAACGGCCTGTCACATAAACCGACTCTTCAGATTTTTTCGGACTTCAGAATGTAGTTCTATTTCTAGTAGTAGTAGTTTGGGGTTGTTTTGAGCTTCTGATACTTCGGCACAGCAGGTCGCGGCTAGATCACCCGAGATCATGAGCGGATCTCATTGGTGGAAATGAAATTAGAACCTATTCAGCGGGTAAGTTCTTGGCTTAAATCTTTATACGTTTTAGCGCCTTCCAGATTCCACGACATCGACATGAGCATGAGCATCATCCAGCATGAGTTAGTCTGTTTCTCCAAATGTCACAAATCTCTTCTTCAATTAATATATCCGAAAGGTTAACTTCGCAGTCTGTGATATCAGCGATTTCTCCAAGTCTACCTTTCCCAAACGAAAAACACGAATTCAAGCATTACCTTGTATGAGAAGGCTACTTAGCATAATCCTTGCGATTCTTCCGGAGTACATGTTTATCGTGTAATTTATTTACCCCCCCCCCCCTCCACTTTCCTGCGCACGAGTACGAGTTTTAGTGTCCGCGCATTCTTTTACGGAATCCTCGTTTTTACGATCACCTCTTTTGATGTAGATGTGATTTGGTTCCGTGAATATAAATGATATTACCTTTTTCGCTTTGTGTTCTGTGTATTGTACTGTATTGTACTGTATTGTACTGTATTGCGTCTGTTTTATTTGATACTTGTGGAGAAAGGCACTGAAGGGTTTCCATTACTTGCCACACTGGTGGGTACTTAATAGTAGCTGAAACGTTTTCGTGTTGGAAAACATTCTGGCTTTCTTTGCTAGTGTTTCTGAAAACAAATTAGGGGATAGATTTGGTGTGTCAGAATATAGAATCTTTCAGAATTTTCCCGTTTTTAAGGATCTGTACCCCTGATCTTTGTATGTGTGTGAACTTGTGTCGAGTGACCGTGACGAAAATGTGTACTTTAAGCAGACCACTAGCGCTTGAACTATTTGACATATCATAATGGAAGTTATACCATTGGATAGAGTCATTCGGCGTCGTTCTAACGATACCTAACAATAACAAAAAAAATGATTCCGCGCTTTGCTACAGCCTTCCGAAGTGGGCCCCTTTTTTGGCTAAAAAAAACGATTATATTAAATTCTCTATAACTTTGGAACTATTATAGATATCAATACACTTGAAACTGCGTTGTGATGTGCTTGAACTACGCTACTTATAACGAGGTCTCATTTCGCATCTGGTTTCAACAGCTGAAAATAATTGACAAACTTCATCAGCTGTTACGTCATGACTCGCAGCAAATGTCGTAACCTGAAAAGAAACCGCAACCGAATTCAAAAAACCGCAAATTCTGATGCAGAGCGGCAACGCACCTACCGTTTACGATAAAAGTCACAACAATCTAACAATTACGAGCAAAGTAACGGATCATCATGTCACAGTGAACGAAGTGAAAATGCAAAGCGTCCATCTTGGCCAGTCGCCGGGCCGTCGGGAATGTCTCGTGAGCGTCGAGCGATGAGTGTTGAGGCCGGACAAGTGGATACTTTGTCAAAATTCTAACAATGCACCTTCAATGTTGAACAATCAGCCTCAAGGGCCAAGTGTTCGCTATCGTAGTGCAGATCGATAGATTCCATGTTTCGGCAGATCCCTTCTGCCTGGCAGGTTTTAAAAAAATATATCTATATTGATCAATATCAAAATTTTTTTGACTCTCCCTTCAAATCCATCAGTTGATCCGTTCAAATTGTGTAAAGAGTTGGTGAGTTCATTCCAATTTCTTGGTGAGTTCAGGTGTCCAGTCGCCCTGCGAGGTATACTCTATTATAGGGTTGGTCCTCAATTCTTCAAACGTGGCTCTCGTAGTATTCAGGAGTACAAGTTCCCGTCCATACTCGAAACAGAAACAACATCGCTGCACAGCGGGGGTGAGCGGATGTGACGTCACCGGCAGCCGCCATGCTAATGGCTAATGCGTGTCGCCGGAAGTGGGCCGGAAACGGAGCGGCCATCTCGCGGAATTATCATTTAACGTTTTATTGTGCTACCGGTGGGAGGGGGCGCTGCTTGTCGTGTAATAGGCTTGTTTGTTGGGGAGGGGTGGCTGGCTCGTGAGGGATGCGTGTAGTACACTGCTGATTGTTTATCGGCGTCAGCAGTTTCTGTTTGGGCGGGTAGTGGCCCATACACGGCACGATAATAAGGGGAATTTGGGGGTATTACTCGTAGTCCAACTGTAATGTCCGAATGGAGGAGAGAGGAGAGGAATATAATGAATGACTTTGGGAACAGTTGTAAGTGAATTTCACTTCGTTCATAGCGTAGGTCTCGAAAGAAAATGTTCGCCCGCCAGTTTTTGGGATACATTCGTTGCCAGTGCGGGTTCTTTTGCAAGAGAGAAAAGAAAACCTTCGGTGTCCAAGGTTTTGACGTCAGTGCGAGTCTTCCAGAAGATATTCTATCTTCTGTAGTGCCAAATTTGCATGACGATACAAAACCATTAAGGTCATCATCATTATCATCAGAAGATCTTTGGTTTAAATACCGATTTAGATTTTAGCTTTTTGTACGAAAACCTGAAGTGACATTTCGAATGTATACGGCACAGTAACTACAAAACTAAAAAGTTTTACAAGTTTAGTTCCGTTCTGCATATTCACGTCAATAAAAATAATCCCTAAAACTAATTCAAATTATCATGTCGTGTATGGACCACTTCTTGTGTTTGTCAAGATCTTCAATTCTAATAATCTACAACGAAAAACGTTGTTTTACAAGATCATAGATCAATTTAGGAAGCTCGCAGAATTGATTATTTTGATCTATCAAACGAGTCGGTAGAGCCACACTGACGAAGCCGGCTCTAGCGGGCTCTACGCACTATAGTACGTGCACAATAGCAAACACGACTTTGATAGATGGCGTAATCGCGTCGGCGTGGGGACGATCGATCTCGGTGGGTCGGGAGCCACACTGATTTCAAATTGTACATCTTTCAGAATCGTGGTAACAATCCCGTTTTAAACTACGACGTCGAAGATCTTTCAGGTTTTCCAGATGATAGATCATACAAACGGATACTTAGGTGAGTAAAGAGAAGCGACAATGGCTCAAAGGCTAGGACACGAGACTGTGGCATAAGCGTCGCTGAATCGAATCCATCTCTGGGCCATTATGGTAAACCACTCCAAGCACAGGCATTTTAGCCTATACGTATAGTTGGACTGGTTAATGAAGAATAAAAAAACATGCTATGGAAGTTCTTGAACAGATGCTACATGAAATTCCGCTATTTTTTAAAACGTTGTCTTGGAGTGATCCACCCTAATGGTTCCGCATTTCTTCCGACGACGCTTGCGGGACGATTTTCGTTCCCATAAATTCACGTGTGCCGAGTTGGGACCAAACCGCTCGCGCTGCATTCTGATGCCATTGTGACCGATTGCCGGATTAAATTATTTTGATTGTGACGAGTCGTAAAACGTTTAATTTCTTACTAGAAGCCATTGGTGGAGCTCCCCGTCTATAATCTTATTTTTCGTTCGAAAATATCTCTCGCTTATTCCATTTCACGCAAACACGTTTCGATTCGCGAATTCGATTACAGCGGAGATACCCCGCGCAATGGCGGCGCGGCCGGCTTATATTTTATTAAATTGTGTAAAATGACAGCCAGCCATCCTCGTCTCGTATTACTTAATATTGAAATTATAATGGATTTCATTTTCCTCGCTCCGCATTATTTATCCTCATCTTTTTATTTTTGGAGAAATGTATCTTATTTTTGATCTTTTGGAGGACAGTTTTCTGATTTCGCGAAGTCTGTTTCCTTCGATTAAGGAAAACAAGTTGGTATTAATTTGAGAATATTAAGAAAAAAGACGATTTTTATGCTAGATTACCTACTAAGTCACGGAGTATTAAAACTTGGTTGTCTATACCCAAACAAAAACTAATTCGTCGGTCAATATTATCATCATTTAGTGGAATGAAAATAAAGGCAGATCTTTTAATGTTTTAATTAAAGTTGTTCATATTCATAGCTATGTAGAGTACTTAGTTATGTTTTTTTAATCTAACTTAGGCTCACTAATGAAAGGAATAGGAAGCTCAAGTATATTATTAAAATTAAAAAAAAACAAACATTGAAAACGTTTATTTAGCGCTGTAAACACCAGAATATAGAACACAATACAGAAGTATACAAAGTTTAATACATGCAGCACAGCACATCCGGTGCGGTACAGTGCCAAAAAGGGTACACCAGCTCAGTATAATGCTGAGGCAAGCCACGGCTGATCTTCAGCTGGCCCCTCAGTGACTTCGCGGACGAAGAAAGCAACAGTGTGTGCGTGTTGTGATGTATGAATGTGTTTGTTTGTAAGAATGAGGATATTAGTGTGTATGTGAGGTACTGAGTGTGTGGGATGGATAGAGTACTTAGTTATATTTTTTTTTAAACTGTCGATGTCAGCCTCGTTAGACTCAGGGGAAGGAATGGGAAGCTCAGGTATTATTAGAGCCAGCCCTCGCTTTAACATTTAATTTACAAAGAGCAAAATAACTTTCCATGGCTTCGGTTGAGGGCTCAAAGTAACATTTTGGAGCCTATTGAGGTCAAATCTTTATCTCCAGATACGTTATTCTTTAAGGTTCCCCAGCGTGTATAATGCAAACGTATTTACTTTATATTTGGCAGCACTCACAACAAGTAAAGCCCCTCAGACACGGTCGTGGTATGAACCGCGCCACAAATCATACGGCGGAATTCCTAAGTTACCGCTTCCGGCGATGGTTCTATATGGATCTCTCAAAGTAATCTGTCTATCCGTATTTTGTATTTTGCTGATATGAAAGACAGTTGCAGAACGTTTGATCTCATTCTTTACGTAATATTTGTTTTTTTCTATTAATTACACAGACAAGCAAACGGACCACCTGATGGTAAACCACTATAATGTTATTAGAAGGTTTTCGATGCGCTAACCTAACCTTGAGTACTTAGATCGAGTGCCTCATGTGCCGGTGATTGATCTGATGTGCTGGCTCTCTACTCTTCAAACCGAAATACGGCAATGCTTTGCTGCTTTGTGGCAGAAATAAGTAAAAGGTTTATACAGTCGACCACAGGTCAAACTACCCATAAGGTTGAGATTTAATCGAAGGTTTTTGACAGGTACCACTCCAGGCTCTGCAGTATTCTGCACAGAGTCACCACCTTCAGATTCGAAATACAAAATGCCTTTGAAATTCGTATAAAGCGAAACCCTATGTGGAAACTATTCCGGATTCCATTTCATTTCATGCATAGGTATGTGTTTTTTGGGAATCATGTTCCTGTACTGTAAGGAAGACTACTTCTGCCGCATGCTGGGTAACTCTTACCTAGGTACTAGGGTTCTTACGTGTTCTCAACTAAAAAAGAACATGCCTCAACAATCCGTGTCATAAATGCCAAACAAACCCGCCTCGCCAAGCTATAGCTGACATCTTTACCTCCGGGGTGCGTTGGCTCGCAGCGGAGTGGCTGCGGCTTTACTGCTTCCTTTGTGAGGGGAGATTTGATTCCCGGAGCACGCTTTAAATGTTTATCTAGTACGCGCTTTGGTATGAAGCGGGTTGTATTATTTTCCAGTAAATAAAATAATGTTTTTTCTCAGATCCACTTCGGGATGCTGCGCCAGCGAAGTAAGTAGGTAAGTCATTTTAAAAATTAATTTTTGGACAATTAAAGTTACATTTAGTACACACCTGTGCCAGCATTTATTAACCCCCGACCGATCTAGGGACGGCGTGTTATAAGTTTGACACGTTTGTCTGTATGTATATCTGTTTGTGTACAGTAATACCCCGCTTTACGCGAGAGATACGTTCCAGAGAAAATCGCGTTAAGCGAAATTCGCGTATATCGGGGTCTGCTCAAAAACAATACATAAACATACTAAATCAATTTAATTTATTGCAAAATACAAGGTGATACATTTTGAGCGTTGGTTTTACGAAAGTCTTTTCTAAATAGGTCCAAAGTCTTTTCTAAACCTATCTCTGTCATACCTGGAGAGCCAACATAAAGATGGTAAGTCGCAAAGGAAAACATTTTCTGAGCAATCCCCTAGTCAGAGCTAACATAGAGAAGGCAAGTAGCACCAGAACTGAATTTGTGGGGAATACCCCAGTCAGTGTTTGCAGGAAATCGCGTAAAGCGGTGCAATTTAGCGCGAAAATTGAAATTCGCGTTGTAACGAATGCGCGCAATACGGGGTCGCGTAAAGCGGGGTATTACTGTATTTGTCTTTGGCATCATAACTTAAGGCGAGGCATTGCGCACACTAGCGCTGTCAACCGAAAAAAAATCATATCAATTTATTAAGGAATTTAAAAATAAAGTGTTTGGAATTAAGGTTCCACGAATGAAGAAGACATTTTTAAAATTAATTTTGTATTCTCATATTGAAACAACACGAAACAAAAAGCGAAAAGTTGTTTTTAAATGTAATATAGAAGTTTGGCGGGAGTGTTCGTAGCTAGGTCTGATAAAAATTGGACCAGTGGCTTCCAAGATCTTGGAGTATCTTTGATGTCAGATGGGATCTCTGGAACGGTAATAGCTAGATGGTTCGAATTTGAGCTCAAATGTTTAGGTTCACGGTGCGTTTCCGACATCTGAAACCTTGAGAATCTGTTGATGACCAGGAAAAAGTGAGTGAACTTCAATTTCACAATATGAAACTGGAAGAATTGGAAGATTATCAACCCGCCAAAACTATAACAGTTAGATGTTTCTTCTCGAACTAAGGAAATCCTGAGACATTTCAAGAGAAAAAAAATTAAAGATGGCGGCAAAAAAATATATGAAAATGATGTGGAGCTAGGCATTTTAAGATAGCCCATGGCGAAGCCGAAGGACGAGCTCCGCGCAGGGCTTAGCAGGTCTAAGGTCTTATGACTTCCACAATAGTAAGTCAGTGTAAACTTTTTGATGTAGTTACTCGTAAGTAGTGTTTTTTACATGCACTTTTTCGGGGTCAGGCTGATATTTGTGAAATGTCTCTAGCTAAACGCCCATGACACATAGAATCCAAGGGTCATTGAGTTGCATCCTTCCTACGGACGTCAAGCCTTCAACCCCTGACCCTCAGCACTCTTCGAGTTCGAACCCGCGACCCTGCAGCACAACTAGCGTTTTTACTGATAATTTCTTTGAAGGACGCGGCCTGAATGCGTGCGATTCCCCCGACGCTGTCAATGCGCCTTGACGTAGGTAAATTGTGTTGGTATCGCTGTATCGGAGCGGGTCGGAGCGGGCCAGAGCCGGTCGGACGTGGGGCGGAATAGGTAAACGAGAATTTTAAGTTTTTTTTTTGTAATAAATTGGTTAAGAAAAAGGTACGAATAAAGGGTAACGTTCTGCGTCTATAGATTGTTCGTCTAAAATTCAACAGTTCCGCAAAATTCATGATTTTGTTTCAATTAATGTATATTTCCATGAATCATAGGATATGCTAAAAGATCATTATCCTGTCGTCCAAAAAAAATCTGACTTCTTCATCCTTTTACCTAGTTTTTGTATAGAGTGTGCTGAATCAACAAAGATCTTGAAAAATATCACAGTCGTCGATAATTACTATAAACTTGCATTGGCCAGTCTTCCATAAAATCACCATTCTATCTACTCTTAGTATATTTAGACAATATTCCACACAGCGACACACACATACAGGACAGCCGCGGTCCGCGGTCTCAGGATGTTTCCCTTTATCATTTAAACCTTCTCCCGAAGTCCTAGCATGTTTTCCCTTCGACGGCAAAACGGTTCGGCGCAAAAGCGCGCTCTCATATCCAAAAGATCTCGAACCTCCCATTCAATAGTCAGTCGATCCGTCACGTCGCCGGCCAGTCAAAAGGCGGGATCCCGTGACGTCAGCGCTTCCCGACAATTATCCGTAATGAGCCGATCCCGGGACGTGCCGGGATCGCGATCCGAGTCCCGCCGGGAAATACGGGATTCCACACGCGGCCGCCCCGAGTGCTCTACGCGCATTTGATTAGCGTTACGAGTGATTCATGCGAGTACGTGATGCATTTTATTCTTATTCTTACGGCTCGAGACCTTCCGATTAATTCATTGACTGTAGTACTTAGTACTTTTACTTTACACAAAAGTCTGGTGTGTCTAGCGCCTAAAATATACAACAAGTTACCTGAAAATCTCAAAATGTTTGACATGAACAGGTTCAGGAATGAGTTGTTCACATTTATGGTGAATAAAACTTACTATACTTTAAATGAATTTTTGACAGATAAATTGTAATGACACACTTAGAATTAACAATATCTCCAGACACACTTGTGTTAATATTAATTTTACTAAATAAATACTTATTATACATCTGCTTCTTATAATAATTTGCACGCCTAGTACAAGGCAAAATATATTGGTACTTAACTAACAACACCTGTAAATACACCTACATTTTTTCAAATAAAGATATTCTGTACTTCTATGTCTGAATTGAAATACTAACTTGACTATGTTTTTGGATCTTACTGGAGAATAATTTAGGTTATTTATTTATAAAAAACTGCATCACAATTTGTACTTCCTGCAGCCCCTAGACCATGAAACAGGTAGCTTTATTTCCACCCTCGATCTGGAACCTCCCGTATCGGAGTCAGGGATCCTAAGCTACTACACCACCGACTCTCTCATACTAAAGTGATGTAGCCAGAAATATTTTCCCAACATTTTACTTTAAGAAAGAAACATTTCTCCCCGGAAAGAGGCATCCCTGGAAAGACGTGTAATAAAGTGTATCAAACGTACACAAATATTTACATTACCGTATCGTATCAAACACACGCGATATGCGAAGCGATCCTCTCACAGCACCGGTGCTCTCACCTGGGGTATTCTCTCTTTTGTTCCACATTCATTGCTTGTTTATAGACTTGTCAGACCAGCAGAGAGCAGAGTAAATGGCTATATACCGTAGCTTATAAACACTGCTGCAGCAAGGTGTACAACTGAGGGGACAAAGCTACTTAATTCAAAGCGCCCTTACGTACGTTTGTACCAACCACGTCATGAAGGTATGTAGCCGCGTCCGTTAAGACTGCACCAAGCGAAAAGAGCTAAAACAGCAGTCACAGTTAAGTTGATATCATCAATAATATTCCTGTAATAAATATTAAAAATTCAAAAACGTGTTCCGGCGTTCAGTTTTTTTTAAATTTTAACAGTAGAAATGTACCTTAATCTTCAATTCAAACAAATCACAAATGTTTGAACTACATTTACTCTGTGTTATATTTTTGAAATCGTTGTTTCATACAAATGTATCAGTAAGAGACTCATTATTAATGGGAGGTTTTCTTTTTCTATTTTTTAGTTCGGTTTTATACTCATAGATGGCTCTCGCACGTAAGGGGCGATCTGTCACTGTCAACCAATAACAATTCACGCGTCACGCGTACAAATTGTATCTAAAATGAAATAATTGCATAGAGAAAAAGGGATAAAACATAATTTGCTATAGCGCTCACTCCCACATCTAATGGCTCTCGTGGAACTTCGATAAACAAACTGCAACACTAAACATTGGCAGTTTTACGGCACAGGCTACCAGGCTTTTAGATATTAAAAAAATGGCTCCTTCATAGAGCGCCATCTAGCGAGCCTATCGGAACCAATCGGAAAACATAATAAAATAAAGGACGGATGCAGTAGATACACGTAATAAGTACATTGGTTATTAAAAAACTCATAAGCTACGTTGGACATTTCTATAGTTGGTCATTAATCTGGTTGGACATTTCTATAGTTGGGCTTTTTTTTACTTTTGGACATTTTTCTTTTTGGACATTGGTCGTGCAAATCATATGTACGTATGTAACTTTTTTCGTTCAGTATAGGAGAAGTCGTCGAAGATGCGGACTTTTAAAGAGTGAGGAACTGGGTCATCTGATGAGAGAGGAACTGACTCGTCTAAACCCTGTCGGTATATTACCGTAAAGGCGGAATTGTTTGGCTAAAGACTCCTTTCCTTCAAGGCAGGCGGACCCTGAGGGGGTCCTATCACCATCACCGAGAAAGATGGGGTCCAAAATATCCAAGCGAAAGCAACGTGTTCGGTATTGCCCCATTTCCCTTCCTCGTCTTTTACAACTCGTACAAATAAAGTCGAGAACTCGAGACTAAGCAGCAATGGATAGTGTTTTAACAGTTTCTACCGAGATATTATAACAAATTGTGACGAATCTGCAGCGATTTTTGCCACCGCTTTATTTACATAGGAAACTAAATTACCTCTATTGGGGCCTCTTTGGGGCAAACTTGGGGGCGGATAGGGGGTGAGGGGTACAATATAAATATATGATGCAGGTGGCATGGGCTTTGATGGATATTGGATACGTCGGGGAAGATACGTTTATGGGAGAAACATTTTTATATAAAGCTTATAAAATATTATATTGTTTGTCTATCAATATGTTTCCTTGCTTCTAATTCTTGTTGTAGCAAATTAATGTGGCTTAGTGTAGAAAGAGCGTCGGTGGCGTCGTGGCTAGGACGTCGGACTCCCGTGCTGGAAGGTCAGAGTTCGAAACTATGCAATGTCATGTACCAATTAGTTTTTCGAAGGACTTACGTACATTTATCGACTGCCTGCACACTGAGATAACCAGTGTGTGAAATAGGGAAGGCAATGGCAAACCACCCCATTAAATCTGCCACGAGAGTCGTTCTATGTGGTTAATTCCTTAGAATAATCACGACCCTCAGCAACACGACTTAGAAGAAAAAGAAGTGTGGAATAGTATACAGGATGTTTACAGCTGCTACATTCTTATTTTTTTTTTTTTTTACAATCTTATTTTTTTAGCCTAATTTTTTTCTATGTAAATAGGCTGGTATAAGGAGGTCAAGGAAAGGTCCCTAGACAGGACACAGTGGCGTTTACTACACCGACAAGAGCATAGCTCTTAAATTGAAGAAGAAGAAATAGGCTGGTCTGTTCACGCAACTGTCGGTTAGTTAGTCTCCATAATATTTTTAATTAATTTAATATTATTGACATTGTATACATTTTAATGCCATTCTCTTTTTCTTTTCTGTTTCTTCTCAAAATCTGTATAAACATTATTAACTTGTGAATTCAGTGTATATGCCTGTAAAAGTGAAGTTTAGTGTGACCTGTTTATGCAACTATATCTGCAATATTTGTAATTCTTACCTAAACTTTTACACAATAAATATTATCTTATCTTGTCTTATCATACATTTCCATGAATTCGTAAAGTTTTCTGAATATTGCAGTTGTTTGCATCAGGAGTTGGTTTGAATACCCTACTCTTGTTTGCACTGACGTTTAATATCCTACGCCCATATATTACATTAATACGAGTAGTTACATTTACTCGTATGAATTCTAAGGCTTTCTTATTAGCTTTCCCGCAAAAAGCTAAAGGCACTGAGAGCGGACCGCCGCCGCGCCGTACAGCTCCATCGATCAGCTGAGAGCTGTCACGCGCACGTGTCGATTCCCGCATTATATGCGCCGGGAGATTACACGTGTTGACGGGTTCAGGGAAATATTTTGATTAAAAAGGACGGTAAACCAAGGAATTCATCAATAGGATCTTTTGTTGACAAGTTAAGAAACCCCCCCGATTTACCGTTATTGAGATTAATTTACTTTTTCCTGGTTATCATCAGGAAACCGTAGGACTCCCATGCGGGAGGTAGAGTTCGAACCAGGCAATGCCATGTACCAATGAGTTTATCGGTGTTTTCGAAAGACTTACGTACATTTACCGACTGCTCTGACGGTGAAAGAAAACATCGTGAGGGAACCTGCACACTGGGATAACAGTGTGTGAAATGGGGAAGACAATGGCAAACCACCCCATTAAGTCTGCTACGAGAGTCGTTCTATGTGATTAATTCCTTAGAATGATCACGACCCTCAGCAATGAGGAACACGACTTAGAAGGAAAGTATATAGAGCGAACTTCGGACCACCAGCGACATCTGTTGGCGAGTTGAGTGAACTGACCCCACTGTTGGGGATAAGTCTCTTCTTATCCCCAATAGCCCACGATAGATCTACCTACCCAAAACGTCAAGTGCGTTTGAAATGAACCATATCACGCAGATGTAAGGTTTAGGTTTAATAGAAGGCGCCGCAGGTCTAACCTGCTGAATGTTCTTAACTATGTCAGATGAAAAATGGATCAGTGGTTCTAAGATCTTGGAGTATCTTGGGATGTTGGAGTATGATGGGATCTCTGGAACGGTAACAGTTAGGTGGTTCGACTTTGAGTTCAAATGTTTATGACCATGGTGACCTTCCCAAATCTGAAATCTTAAGGACCTAATGATGACCAGCAAAAAGTAAGGGGATCTCCACAATGGTACGTTGGGGGTTTCTTAAATTTTTAATTTAGAGGTATTAACATTTATTTTTCGGTGGCATGGGAACATCTATACCTTTTCCTGTGTGCTTCTATCGAGGCTTCAATTTATTTACCCTCAATCGTAATAAAACTGAACCAATCAACGGTGGCTGGCAACATCCGCAAATAAACTAAGAAACGATTCATAGAGCAATAGAGCTGTAAACATGAAATTATTTGCCTACCCCCCCGACGCGCGAAGCGGAGTAAACACGAGTCGTTATCGTTCGTTAGTGTTACATTATCAGGCGCAGCCTGTAATTGGTACACAGAAACACTCGTTGGCTCAATAGTTTTATACTAGACGACATTTTTTCGCCACATGTATTTAATTATAGAAAGAAAGAAAGGATTTATTTTCAATAAACATTCAAACAATTATGTACAGAAGATAAAAATAATATTAAACAAATATATTATAAAAATAAATAAACAAAAGTAATTAAGTTTGATGAAGATGGTGTGCAGCACCGGACAAAGGGGGCGGCCTCAGCCTGTTGCCGCACCGGATTTAGCACTGCGGCGCTGATATTCAGGTATCACCTGTGTGCCAGGGATCACTCCCTAATGATGATGCACTACCGGAACATATAAATAACGGAAATTTTACTAAACAGAAGTAAAATATTAGGAAACGAAGTGTTATGTCGGTAGATTTAATTATATTAGTTGTAGGTAGTTTACTATTTCTTTTTAGAGTTTAGTTCTCCAATATAGTAATGGCCGATAACTTGTGTTTTATTTAACAGTGGCGACGAGGATGGGATAATTAATGAAGGTAATAATTTTTTAGGTAATTAATTTTTAAATTATACATTAGAATACAGGAAGGTATGTATGTTGGTATTATTGTATAAATTAGAGAAAAAATAAAAATAAAGCAAGCAATGAAGATGAAACTGAAGGCAGGATTAAAGTAGGTATCTACTACTAGGTACTACTGTTCAATGTAGCGAAATTTGTATTTGCTTTGTCTATGGCAACGAAGGAAGGAAGGAACTTAGTTTTTAAATTATATTATTATATTTTTTTATATTTTTTAATGCCTATATCGTACGTCGTGATTCAGGTCGCGACTTCTTTAAACGGTTGCTATTGTTCCATAATGTTTTCGCGCTTCTTCTAATTTTATACAGGTGTAATAAACCCCCCTTATAGTCCCGAATGGGGGGTGTTCAGTATCTATAACTGAACAACTTTCACTATGGAGCCAACTCAGAAATCGCGTAAAAAATCAGCTGTTTCATACATTTCAGTCGTGTAGGTTATTGAACTTTTTGTATGGAACAGCTGATTTTATTTCGCGATTTCAGATTTGGCTCCATAGTGAAAGTTGTTCAGTTATGGATTACTGAAAAATTACCGGAATGTCAACTACTCCGGTTAAAAAAAATGAAATTGAAAAACGTTTATTGAGCACTGTAAACACCAGAATATAGAACTCAATACAGAAGTATACAAAGATTAATACATGCAGCACAGAACATCCGGTGTGGTACAGTGCCAAAAAGGGTACACCAGCTCAGCATAATGCTGAGGCAAGCCACAGCGCTGGTCTTCAGCTGGCCCCTCAGTGACTGCACGAACGAAGAAAGCAACAGTTCAATGCTCAATCGTGTCGCAGTCGTATCGTAATGTAAAAGCAACCATTTTTCCTGTGATTCCCTTTTACAGTAGCTCGTTAAGACACATTCATGTTTGCTTGTGAAATGGATATTTTTGTTCTTTATGTCACCCCCCCTACTACCGGAGCGTTGTTTACGTGTGGTGCGGAAATTGGCGGGTTTATTTTAATGTCGTTTCCGAGATCGCTCCCGCCACAGGGGCCTGATTCCACTAATAAAACGTAATCTCAATGTAAACTAAATTGCAGCGATTTGGCCATTTACGTATATGTACCACTAGTACTAACCATTCGATTAACGTTACTTTTGGTCAAGCCAGAAATCTGTCGGTCCGCTCATATTAATCATGTGTTAGCGTAGTGTTATAGTCTAGCGACCAGGGGCCCAATTCGCCTAAATTACAACGTTTGTAGTTCTATTTCTATCCAATTTCAATTTAGTTTACGTTCCAATTCTATTTGGACACCAAATCGCATTCTGCTGACGCATAACTCTACCACTGCCACCTTTCGATTTACTATCGATCGGGCAAAAGTACCTCGGGAGGAACTTATGTTCGATCGTTATATTTGACAGTTGAAGCGTTTTGTTACCGTTCAACTGCGATTCAGTATAAACAAAACGTTTTATTAGAATGCACAAATACGTTACTGTTCGATCGATCGGAACTTAACTGAAATCGGATCGTTAGTGGGTAGTAGCATACGAAATACGTCATAACGTTGCAGTTTAGATTCTATTTAGTTACGTTATATTTAGTGGAATCTATCTTCTGGCCGCCTGTGTTGGGTAAAATCTACGTATGGCAACATAAACATAGGAAAAAAGAAATGTCTTCTGTCAATGTCTATAGTATTATTTTAGTCTTGCTTACCTAACAAAAATGGAGGGCCATAACTCATTTGATAGATTCTAGCAGAATACGATTTTTAGTTAGTTGTTTATTGTTATTGTGTAGGAACGCGCAATGTGAGAACATGGAATGACGTAAGTTCAGTCGTGTGAAATGTAAAAAGGAAGATTTTCCACCAGGCGGGATGTTGTGCCTGGTGACTAGATGTCCTGGTCCAACTATGGATGTTTGGAACTCGTACATATGCGAAGTCCCAGGAAAATGTCGATAGCACGTTCTACACGGGTAGGTACTAATCGTAGTGGCGCGTCGTGTGTCGCCACAGTTGGATCAAACTTCAAACAAAACGGCAAATGTCCTAAAACAGTGGAATTGGGGTCCAGCTCCCGCTCTCTTGATCGTCGAATTAATTATGTTGCTAGGTGGATCATACGTGGCTTTGATGTTGTTTTAGGTGATGCTCCGGGATACGAGAGAACATTTCACAATTTCCCTTTTTTATTTTGCAGATTGTGTATTTGTGTTACTAATAGAAACAGAGACGTACACAAACAACAAGCTACAATTATTTATACTTTGCGGGTTGGCGGTAGAGCTTGACAACAGAGATTTCGCAGGTCATTGGGCCCTTTTTTGAATAAATTGAGAGGAAAAAAAAACGTCAGTGAAGACTACACTCACCAGGATTGTTCAGCAGCCTCGCAGGAGAGCTCCCAAGGTCTTCCATTCAGACATAAAACACGTGAGGTTTTTGCGATGAACTCGCGCATGTTATGCAAAGCAGGTTATGAGCATTGAATAGGGATGGGAAAAGCACGGTAAAATGTGTGCCACCAACGAATATATAGCCCAAATAGTATAATATATAGCCCAAATAGTATAATATATAGCCCAAATAGTATAATATATAGCCCAAATAGTATAATATATAGCCCAAATAGTATAATATATAGCCCAAATAGTATAATATATAGCCCAAATAGTATAATATATAGCCCAAATAGTATAATTACGAATCTTCAACTTACCGTCATTTCCTTTACTGTTTCCTAACATTTAGGGACACATCTTCAGGTATTTGTTGAAATAATAGAAAATATAATATAATATAACACTAAAATAATACTAAAGCTAAAATTAAACTAAGGATAAGAAAGCTAAAGATAAAAAAATTGGGTTAAGTCCCCCACATCCGGCAGTGTACCCAAGAGACTGGCTGCGTTGCCCCGTTGGATAGCTAAGCTGATCCGCTGGGCCAAATAGGAGCCAGATCTTGGGTCTTTTGACGCGTCGACCAGGCGCTTTGCGAGGTCCTTGAAGACGCGGTGCGCTCCCGGGCCCCAGGGTCCCAAGTGTTTCAACCTCAAACGGCTCAAATATGTATGTTTCACCCAGATTGGTATATTTGCGCCGTTTGAGGGTTTATGCAGCAGCGGCCGCAGAGCCGGCTCTATAAGAAGTGGCTTGAAGGTGAGACGGGGCAAGGGTGTCGACGCAGGTGGCGTCCCACACCAAAGGCCGTCCCATCTTCCAAGGTACGAGGGTCATTCCGTCGGGCCTCTTGCCATCGTCGCGCGTCAGTCCGCTCGGTTCAAGAACAGCTGGCGCTCCGGCGGAGGAAAGTGCTCGGCGTATGATGTCGTTGAGCTCGGCATTTTGGGATAAGGGGGGAAATGAAAAACAGCGCTGCATAATTGGTTCCCGAGTATGTCAGCATTTGCTGACTTTCCCCCTTTTTGCCAAATATACATATTGCTTTGTGATCTGTATGTTCTCTATCAGATAACCCTTTGTTATGTGTTGTTTTCTATTTCTGCAATAAAGTGTATTTTACTTTACTTTACTTTACTTTACATTAAAAGAACAGACTTTAGATGAAATTGCCATAACTCTTAGTTTCATTTTTTTTACACACAAAGTTACCTTTGGACCCCACACTAGGCTAAGCCTGTCCCGTGGGGACCATTACATTATTAACCAGGAATTCAAATACGGCTTACAGTACATACACTAAAACTTTACATTGGTATGAATTAGAAAAAGGGATATTGGGGATTGGAGGGAAAGAGAGAATGGACGGGGAGGAATATATGATTATGGGTGTGAGTGTGTGTTGTATGTATGTGAATGTGTATGAGTGCAAAGTGAGTAAGTGAGTGAGTGTAGTCAATAAAATGAGAGTGTGTGTTGTGTGATATTGTGATTGGAGTGAAAGATCATTAAACACAAGAAAGTTAAGCACTATAACAGACTTATTTTTCTACCCTGAGTAGAGTTTCCATCTCTTCATAATTCAGGGTTGCTAATAATTTTGTAACTTTGACTTTGGCCTCACGCATTGTGCAATTCTTTATGTCACACTTTTTTCTATTTTGTTGCTGATTTGCTGATAACAATTAGTATCTACCTACTATGATTAGGTTCTAAACAGACAAAAGCAGTTTCTGTTCTAAACACGACGAATTGGCTCTCTTAGAACACTCATAGCTCTCGTGTTAATTTCCAGTAACATCGAGTTTAACTGCCCCACTCGCTAATACCCTGGCGAAAACAAGAAGAACCATCACATTTTAATGTCGCACCATCAACGGAAAGCTTCGAGGATTTAAATAAAAATCATAACGCTAACGTTAAACCCGGGAACTTTTCGACAATTTGAACGCCCTAGGGAACAGTTTAAACTTACTGTTTCACTCTCCACAATCTCACGGTGACCCCGCTGCCTAAATACGCACTTGTTCCCCTAAAATCCACGGTTGTAGTCTGGGAGACGACTGCGAGAAGGCTTAAGTCATGGAGTACCAAGAGTCTATTCCTCACACACACACCTTCTTACACGCCCACTCATCATCTCTCTCTCTCTTCACACACACACACACACACACACACACACACACACACACACACACACACACAGTTTAGTTTTACATAACATATGCTTATGTTCCTACTGGTGTATGGACTGTGAATCCTTTGTAATCTAACCGCCAAATTAAACTTATTCTATTCTATTAAATCTTTTTTGAGGTTTTTTTTTATTTTATTTCCTTCTAAACCCGCATATGACCTCGATCTCGCCTGATGGTAAGCGACGATGAGGTCGACGATGGAGCATGCGGGTCCAGTAAATGCCTATTCACTCTGGCCTTGAAGATCCCAAGGTTGTAGGTTTCGGGAAACACAGACGCCGGCAGGCTGTTCCATTCCTTAGCCGTTCGCATAATGAACGAAGAAGCAAATCGCTTCGTACGAGCAGATGGGATATCAACAACATAAGGATGGAACCCCTCCCCGCGCCTGGTAGTCTGAAGGCGGAATGGAGATGCTGGAATTAGGTCGTGCAAAGGTGAATGTGGATCTTATTCATTCTCGTCGCATCATTTACGTCCTGCTTCTAACTTTCTATTATTTATTTCTAGCATTTGTCGACCGTTTCTAGCAGTCTGAACTCTCCTACAAGTCGTTAGTAGGATAAACTAAGTATTATACATAATGAGCGTCGGTGGTACAGTGGCTAGGACACCGGACTCCCGTTCGGGAGGTCCGGGTTTGAAACCGTGCAGTGCCATTTACTAATGAGTTTTTCGCATTTTTCGAAGACTTACGTACATTTACTGGCTGCTGTAACGGTGAAGGAAAACATTGTGAGGAAACCTGCACACTGAGATGACCAGTGTGTAAAATGGGGTAGGCACAAAAGATCCTCAAGGGTCAAAGTGCCGCTGGGTTATTCCCGGCCCCCTATCATAAGATAAGATAAAGTATTACACATATATAAATAACCTATCGTATTATTGTAATGTTGAAACTAACGTGTATGTTAGCTCTCTACTAATTTCTTTTGAGTAAATTCCTATTTTGTTTGTATTCCTAGTTTCTTAAAAAAAAACACTTTGAATTTCGGCCGATGATGCAATTATGTATACGAGTACAACTTTTAAATACGTGAAAATGCTTGAAATATTTTACGGAGATGTTTTTTTTCCTCCGGGACTAATAATTAATTTACAATTCAACATAATATTTACATATACTAGAAAGAGAACACGTCGTCTAGGTTCCCTGAGAGCGGCATGGTCCCCAGGTCACTGGCTGCTGCATAGCCTCGCTGGATCGCAAGGCCAAGCCTTTGCACGAGGTGCGCGCCAGCCCCGAGGTACCGGTCGGGTGGGAAGTAGGATTTGAATCTGCCTTTTCTCAGAAATGGTCCAAAACCTGTTAGCGGAACTGAGCAACGATGTACGCCTTCTCATACCTCCCGGTCTATATCCACAGAGGCAGGGGAGGTCCTCGCACAGTGGTGAGATGTTTTAAGCAGGCTAATCACGTGCGGCTCCGGTCACACGTGCTCGGGGCTGCTGGAGTGACGGAAGTGTTGGAGGAGGTAGCTGGAAGATGGCACGTAGCTGCTGCAATAATTGCGATAATCATAATTTCAATACCAGAAACAAAAACAAACTTGCAGTCCCACGGTTTAGACTTAGTAAATTAAACAGATCATTTATGGGTCACTGTGTACGATTTTATAATAAGATAACTGACACTGTAATATTTATGACAGATAAAAAATTTAAGACCCACATAAGACGGACCTTATGTAAAAAGGGTTATTATAAAATAAATGACTACTTAAATGATAAAGAGGCTTGGTCCTAAATCCAGCTCCAGCTCTGCACTTTGCGTATATGATTGTATTCATAATTATTGTAGGATATATTTATTTCAAAAGATGTGCTGCTGAAAGTTTCTTCCCGCTTCTTTCCTTTCAGCTACAGCACCTTACGAAGCGGCGGTAGAGTAAAAAATGACGTTGTAAATATGTATTATAAGGTACTAACTTAAAATAAAATAATTTTGATTTTGCTTTGAATAGCCAGGTAGCATTAATGTTGGTTACTACTAGTTTACTTATGGAAAAGAGGAGATGGGGAAGGCAATGGAAATTGAAGCGACAATGGATCAAACGATAGGTCATGAGAGTGCGGCGCAAGCGTCGAGACCGTTGTGGTGAACGGTGAACCACTCCTAGCACAGGAATATTAGCCAAGAATATTTGTATTGTATTGTACATCGCGAAATGTCAAAGTCGTCGTCCCTGTGTCGGCCGTGACATTGGATTGATTGTGCTGGTTCGGGTTATACTATCTGTGTGTAACGGTATTTAAAGTAAACAATTAATCCCCAAACTAGATTGCACGGTGATATAAAAGGAGAGGAACAAAGGGACTCACCGGCTTTCGACAGGTTAATATTATTGCAGTCAAATTGCACGCGACGCGTGAGACGTTCTCCGGACACTGGTTGCGTCACGAGGTGAGGTTTATACAAGGATCACTAATTGCAAATAGGTAGGAATGAGGGAGGCAGGAAATCACGGTACAATGAAATTATACCCTGTGCACAAGCGGCGCGGCTAGGATATATTGCACTCATTCTGACTGGACTTGGACATTTTACGACTTGGACATTTTACGACTTTGACATTTTACGACTTTGACATCTTACGACTTTGACATTTTACGACTTTGACATTTCCCGACGTATCAATATTAGCCTAGTTAGAGTTACTGAAATGAATGAAGAATATTAGTAATGTGTAAAATATTACCAATGTTTTTTTTTTCAAAAACAAAATGTATTTTTGCACAGGAAGCCGGTCTATGTAGAATAGTGATGATGTCGTTGATTTATTTTTCGAGTTCCACAAACAGTTAGATGAGATAAATGACCCTAAAATGATAGCATGCAACATTTTGTTCCATCCTGTAATAGAGTGTGTGGATTATCAAAATGGCAAAAAAAACCCGGTTTTAACAGTATTTAGAGTAAACTGATGTCCATTCCAAAATGCAAAGCTGTTTTTAAACCAGGCCTAAGCCGGCGAGTACAGTTAATCCGCGTTTTACAGTTTTCAGGAGTTTGGGGTTCCGTCCGTACGTAATTAGGGAGATAAAAACTACGTAACTTTACTAGTCGAGAATCGAGATACGTACCTACTCGTAGTTCGGCTCGGGTACTTGTTAATGTAATAAGTTGGAGTCCGGTGGTACTAGTTCCAATTTCTGGGAGATATTTATTCAGGTGCTCATGCAAGACACGAAATAAAGCTACAAACCATTTCATCGTAAGACTAGGCTTTAGACTCGCGTGCGTTGTAACGATGTCGACTTCATCGTCCATATCAACCTCCTTGCCATCAATTTTAACCTCATCGTTAGCGTTTATCTCACCTCATTTCGTGTTGGCATCTTCATTTCTTCATCTATATTTTCAAAATTCAAATCATATTCCCTTTCCATTTCTAAATTCCATTATTCCATTAATTTCATTGTTTTGACTTTCTATCTGTATTTTGTCCGTTTCTCAGTTTTATAAAATTTTCTACTACTACATATTTTCTTCGTTTACTATTTTCTGTGTTGTTCTATTCCTGATAAATATAATATCTACTATTATGAACGACGGAGCGACAGCAATAGCGCTCCGTTTTCCCCGGGGTACAGATCCCTAAAAATGGTCAAGGGCGACTCGAGGTTCGCTATGGATCTTACAGGTTTTTGAGGGAGGGAGCATCCGTCATCATCATCAGCATCCGTCTGCTAATTGGGACGCTCGCCCTGAATTTAACATCACCGTGCAAGCTGCACAGATGTCGCAATTTTTCCTAAAAACTCGGTTAAACCAGATAAAGTGGGGTGTTGTATGAAAAATAGTGGTGCAGCTGACTCGGCCCGACGCCCAGCTCGGCTCGGCTGCCATTTATCCAGCATACAGCGGTAATGGCGATAGATAGGCGTTTTTATATTTTGCCGGAACGGCTGAGTTATGGCGCCGCGCCGGCTATGGCTTTCGCTCTGCGCTCGCTATGTATCAACGGCTTGCATTTATTGAAAAAAAAAACCACTGTATTCTGATAGGTAAGTATAGTATTTATAATTAGCTTATAGATATTTGGAGTCGTTCACCACAATGGTCTATAGAGAACGTTTTTGAACATTTCGAGTCCGTTGAACATTCGCTGTGTATAATTTAGTTTAAGATCATTGAATTTTCATTTCAATTATTTATTTATATTTCGCGATCATTAGGAGCAGGGTCGCCATGTTCTGGCGGAGAGTATGTGACACAAATAACGAACTTTTGAAAGTTGTCGGTCAGGATATCCATATAAATAGGTTCTATGGACACTGGCTGAAGATGCACCGGACTGCGAATAAAAAATAGAAATATCACTTTTATTATGTTTAATGTATTTAATTGTATTGTATTGTGTTCATTCACTTCTTTACTTCTACTTTTAATTTAATTTTCTGTTTTCTGGTTCTTTTCATTTCTTTTAAATTTTTTTTAATTTAATTTTATATGTTTTATTCTAATTTTAATTATGTTTTTATAAAACTTAGGCACTACGGGTGTATAACCTGACAATAAAGACATTTTATTTTTTTATTTATTTATTTATTCATAAACAAATATACATTTGTGTCCGAAAATTAACAAAACATTACATGTCAGAAAGTATTAAATGGGTTACAGAATATGTTAATAATAATTAATAATATATATACATTTTTATGCTCCTATAAATTCAGTAATCGTGTAGAAACACCTCTGCAATAACAGTGACCTCAACTTCTGTCTGAAATTACTAAGCGTGATGTCGCCTTTGAGCTCCGTGGGCAACCGATTGAACAGTAGCCGCTCACTGTACCCCGCCCGATGCCTCACCACGTCGAGTCTGGGGACGAGGGTACTATAGGTACAGCTTCTTGCGAGTGCTTTGTGTGTGCAATTTCTCGTCCTCTATCTCCTGTACCAGCCTTTTCTTTTTGAAGTCTACCAACAAGGCGAAGATGTAAACAGGGTACAGTTAAAATGCCTAATCTAATGAAGTGATCCCTGCAGGATTCCCACTGTGGAATTCTCACTATTGTCCGTATGGCCCTTTTCTGTATGACGAACGCTTTTTGTAGATTATATTCAAAACTATTTCTGTATCGTAATTTGGATTGGACTAAAGCGTGATACACAATTAAAAGTTGCCGTTCTGTTATCTCATCCCGTAGCGTCCTCAGAGCATAGCATGCTGAGCTGAATTACTATCTACTTCAATGTTTTAGATACCGTAGGTATATTAACGACAGACGTTCCTTGAATATTGGTCGAATTGATAAAAACATGTTTAGGTCGTTCATATAAATAAAATCACAAAAACACTTAACTCCATTACTTCCTTCGTACAGGGACCTGAAAATATTTTAGTAATTCATCCTATGCTTCTTTAGTAAAGTTGTCAATTGGATGAGTGCTTTCACAGATATCAAGACACGCCCGTCTTTGTACTCGTATAAATGAACGAAACGACGTTGGAAACTTACACAAAGTTCCAAAGAATTCCTGAAAACCCCATCTCTATGTTTTCTTAAAGCACACACAGAACTTTGTGTAATGTAATGTAGATATTTCACAGGCATAGTTCACACAGCACTTGGCCGCGGCGCCGCGAGGCCGAGCAGCCCGTGAGCCGAGCGCCGGCCGCGCGATAGATTAATTGAATTACATCAACGCTGCGTTTAATCGCATTAAAATCAGCACCGGCCGGCCGGATTGGATTGCACGCAGCGAGCTGCAGCCGGCGGCGCTCGTGTGCGCGCCGCTTAACTATTTTTACAAATTGGGTTGCAATTGGTTTGTTGGAAACTTGTAACTGGACTTGGACGTTTGTTTGTCTAAAAGTCTGGTAAATATAAGGATCGGTAAAAACAATGACGACGTAGACGTAGAAGTATCCGGAATAGAGGCGTATTCATTTCGCTTTGCCTTGAGATGAAGTTTAAATTAAAACTACGTAAAATTAGTTTTAAATATTTGATATGAAGAATGTAATCCATTTCTAGCTCTTATTGTTGATTTAGCTGATAATTTATTGTTAATTATTATTTTACTTAAGTCGGAATAAACAAGTACACTTTGTAATGAGGAGCCCACTGCCTCTACGGGGAAATAGCCAAGCGCCTCGTAGAGACATCCTGGGACCAGAAGGCTGGCCTCTACTTCGCTCAGCGTATAAGCCTCGCTATACAGCGGGGCAACGCCGCCAGCCTCCTCGGGACACTCCCTGCAGGGAACGACCTGGGCCGGGTATTTTATTTGTAAAATAGTTAGGTATTTTGTAATTTTAGCTTAAGCATTTATTTTATTGTTATTTTAATTTTATATACATAAAATTAATAAAATAAATAATTATTCTTTGTAATGTGAAACGACTCTTCAAAAATTTTGATATAAGCGGAATATACGAGGCATGCTTCCCCCCCTTCAAACGTGTAAAATTTCTATAGGATTCGAAGCTCGACACGGGTAGTGCTGTGGAGGTCATAAGGATTACAAAACAATTTACTTAATAAATCAAATCAGACGGCAAAAGGCCGGATGGTCTAACACTGATTCCTTAGAAAAAAGGTCGCTGCCTCGTGTGGGACGCCACTTGCGTTTGCACGTATGCGGCGTCGCACTTGAGGAGCACCAAACGCGCTGCTGGCTCAGCAGCTGAAACAGCTGCTGGGCTGAAGCACGCCAAATACGCCAATTTGGAGTCAGCCATACGACTTTGTGCCGATCGCCGTTGAGACGGCGGGCACGTGGGGCTCCGAAGCAAGGGATTTCATCCGCGAATTGGGGAGACGACTGAGGGAGAAGGGGTGCGACCCCCGGTCCGGACACTTCCTGGCCTACACATCTCCATCGCAATCCAGCGGGGCAATGCGGCAAGCATTATGGGGACTTTTGGGAGGGACACGGTGAGAGGGGGCTTGTTTGACTGAACTATCGATTAGATGGTTATACTTGTTTATTGACTATTTAAAATAATATATTATAAATCAAATTAGATATTTCTATCTATTTTTGAAATTATGACAAGTGTCAATGTGTTCGAAGAGGCATTGCATATCTTCAACTATCGATTTCAGACAACCCTGTGAATTAATAGTGATGTGACACCGGTTAACGAGTACTTATCGATAAACATAAAAGAGTCGTCGCTTAACGATTCCGCGTCAGGCGCGAGTCGCGGCCGGCCGCTACTCTATTATTAAATACCATGAATAAAAATATCGTGTGCCCTCGGCCCTCCCCCCTCGGCCCTCGCTCCTCACGCAAAATAACTGACGTTGAGAACGCTATGGGCGCGCTAGGGTCGCGCTCACACACTGCGATGAGGTGCAGGTACTATATAGGGGAGCGATCGATGCAATTTCTCCGTTTAAATTTTATGCTGACATTTGTCAAAATATGCCTAAAAATATGTATAAACTTTAAACTGACAAGTATACATGTTTTTGAGGTCCAGACCTCGAGGAAAATCCTCCTCCGAGCTGTGATTGGTTGATGCCAGATTTGTTTCTACAATCGATAGCAAAAGAGAAAGGCAAAGGACTAGGTCCATACAGTCTGACAATTAAATTTGATTTCTCTTAACGTCCATTACAAAGTTAATTTGTAAATTTCTATCGTTTTTTACCATTTAAAGGCAATGGAACATTCGAACATAGAATGTAAAACTCCTGTCATGTGTTTGACATTAATTATCCGGTGGCCGTTCGCGGGAGCCCAGTATAAAATTTCGTCGGAGAAATCTGATGGGTTGCACGAACGCACCCTAGGATAACCATAGTTACCATGTGCCCCGGAAAACATGTTAAGCTGCCGGTCCCGGTTGTTGTCGTTCCGACAGCACGCGTTGGTCCATGTTAGAGGCATCTGGGCGGCCTGAACAACTCTGACAATAGGTTGGGCACTAACTACTCGACGAGATGAAGACGAACATACCACGAGACGAGGTATAAATTGATGATGACGTTGGCTGGATTGGCTTGGATGAATATAATGAGGCAGGTTAATTAGCTGAAACGATAGGTTTTTAAGATTCTAAGAGTAGTACCTACCTAATATAGTATGAATAAAATCAAACTTTTTTATTGTAAATAAGTACCTTAAAGTGGTGGTCGCTGGTGGAAGCTAGACTGCAAAGTCTGGAACATCGGCGCAAGGTTGCCTGGTTCCATCCTTATGTTGTTGATATCCCATCTGCTCGTACGAAGCGATTTGCTTCATCGTTCATTATGCGAACGGCTAAGGAATGGAACAGCCTGCCGGCGTCTGTATTTCACGAAACCTACAACCTTGGGATCTTCAGGACCCGCATGCTCTATCGTCGACCTCATCGTCGCTTACCATCAGGCGAGATCGAGGTCAAATGCGGGTTTAGTAGTCAATAAAAAATAAATTTAAAAAAAAGTACATTTTTACAATGTCATGTTTTACTCTACCGCCGCTTCGTAAGGTGCCTGAAAGGAAAGAAGCGGCGCAAGAAACTTTCAGCAGCACATCTTACAGGAATTTTACAGGAAAATATGTAATAAACTGTCTAAAATCGGACCATTGGGAGTCAGGGTGTTGTTTGATTTATAAGTACTCGTATTGTGATGTTTTCATTAAAGATTTTTTTTTTATTGTGGACAAATGGTATCGTTTGCAACTATAAATGATTAGGGGTGATTCGTTTGAGCTCAGATGTTTAGAACCATTGTGTCATCCTGAAACTTGAGCAACTGTATTAGATTATTAGGAAGGTTAGAGTCCGTCTGAGCTCTGCGCTCTCTATGAAAGTATCAAAAATTTGTTTTAATTTTTTTTTGGTAATTTATACATTTTGGTTTGAGGGGGGTTGGACCGTAACCCGCCGTGCTGGTCCAGTGCTCGTTGGCGGGTGGCCAGGGCCTCGTTTGTTTGTCAGCAGGGTGCACCACGTGCAGGTGAGGTTGGTTTGGGCCCCGTGAGTTGTTGTGCGGGACCCCATACCCCCAAAGGAGGAGGGGAGGCTTTTGCCCAGCAGTGGGACAGCCTATAGGCTATTATAAAAAAATAAAAAATAATAATAATTTATACATTACCAATACTATAAAGCGCATCCCCGCGTGTGCGGCGGGGCTAAGCAATAATTTGAGTTTCTCCACGTGGCGCTGGCCGCGGGCTCGTAATGGTAATTGGTAGGGAGAGGTCAGGAAAACACAGTTTATGTACAGCGTACGGGAGACTTCACCTCGTGTGGTCACTGCGACGTTCGGGTCTTGCTTTCTTCAAGCAAACTCACGAAAAATAATGAACGATGTTCATCCAAAAGCCATTGACGTTCGGTACCTGTTATAAAATTATAAGGGTTTTTATTAAGTAATACGGGTATAATGTAGGCCGCCAATTGTAATTGTATTTTGTATCTTTTCTTCTGTTCTGTATTTTTGTCCCGTTGTGTGTAATATAGAATATTTGTATTAACTTTATTAATATATTTAAATTGTACTTATAATGAGCCACTTTTGCAGGAAATTAAATTCCTGAATCTGTTTCCATTTTAACACTGATTTAGCCACTCTATGCTAAGGTGAGGTGGCAACACTGACTAACAAATTCTTAAAATTTCTTCAGTTTTGAAAACTGAATCACTCTGCAAGTGATCATCACATGCAACTTCCTACTTCACATGTATTTGACCAACTCTCCACACCCTACTCTAACGCCATTTCCACGTACAGTCGACCACACGTAGTATACCATCTGTCAAAAACCTTCGGATTAAATCTCAACCTTATTGCGCAATATGATACATTTCAGATTCTCAAATTTTTACGTTTTGGGTTTTACAGAGTTGACCTGTGGTCGACTGTACAACCAAAGATTCTGAAATTCACCCCTCTGTAGATTGCTCGCTAGAGAATTTTTGTAAGGAAACCATGTCTGCCAGTTCGCGCATGCGATTTGAGCATTTTCCCATACATTAGTCGGGCACTGAAATGTCAAAATTATGAAAACATATTATGAACTACGGGTCAACTTCGTGTCTCGCTGTCATTGCTCACGTCATTGTTCTAGAGGAGATGGCGCTAGTAGTCCGATTTCTGTGCGTACAACAGAGAGCTCTCTACAATTATCTCTAATTTGGTAACACTGCAATATCTGTCAATCTGCTTGTCGCTAGCGCACTGGGTTGCCAGCGGACTATATTTAGGCGGTAAAAAATTACACGCAATGGGCGGGGTCGCGTCCACAATAATAGTGCGGTAAGTAGTTTGGGGGAATTATGTAGGGAAATTACTTCGTAGTTTGCCAGCCTGGACGTGAGGAATCACTGATATAAAAGTGAGGGTAGATAATACTTACTTACTTTCACTAGGATGGGGGAGGATCGGGCAGTTAAACGAGCGTATGTGGGACGTCCTAACGGACGACGTCCGATCGGACGTCCCAGATACCGCTGGCGCGATGAAGTGGAGAAGGATCTGCGGGAGCTCCGGGCGCCTGACTGGCTCCAGACTGCGCAGGAGAGAGAGAGAGCGATGGCGCTCTTTGGTATCGGAGGACAAGATCCACTTCGGGTCGCTGCGCCAGCGGAGTAAGTAAGTAAGTAAGATAATACTTAGATTACTATCTAGGAAATTTTGAATAGGATATTGGTCAAAAATGGGTCATAATAATCCTGTTCTATAAATGAGTAGGTTTGTAAGATGTGATAAAAAAAGCATTTTTTTTAAAACATCAACAACTACATAAGCATTTAAAACATCTTATCTTATCTTTGGATGTGGCTGGGAATCTCAGCGACACTTCGACCCATTGGGATCTTTTGTGTTCAACCCCTTGTACCTATCCCTTGACCCCTTCACCGAATATGACATGCGTGAGCAAGACTGTGCGTCTTGGGGGGGGGGGGGGGGGATTTGAGTTCCCTTGGGTCTGGATAGGCAGAGCCTAGCAGACCCATCCTTTTTGCCGCGAAAGCGTCACACTCACATAGGAGATGTGAAACGGTTTCCAGTTGTTCACCACAGGCTCTGCAAGAAGTGCTGTCAGCCAACTTCATCTTGTGTAGGTGGGCATTGGTGCTAAAGTGACCGGTGAAGGCACCGACCGGTAGACGCACTTGACGTCTATTCAGCCCCCAGATCTTGTTGTTCCAGCCTGTGACTTTGTCCCCAATGAATTTCTTAAGAGTGTTCTAATTCTAACCCCTTTAGGGTTATATAAAACATACAAATAGTTAATACTTATTGTTAATAGTTTAATACGGATCAATGCTTACACGTTGGTTTTGGGTTTGAAGGGTAAGAGAGCCAGCGTTATTACCGGCACATGAGGCACTCCTCTTCAAGGTTAGTGCATCGGAAATACTCTAAATAACATTAACAATAATACCTACCCACATACCTTCCTGTGTTCTAATATATAATTTGAAAATAAAGTACCTTCCTTCTTTCCTAATATTTTACTTCTGTTTATTAATATTCTTTAATGGTATTTATAACAGCTATTGAATCTATAATTACTAATATCAATTTGTGTTCCGGTAGTGTATCATTGGGAGTGATCCCTGGCACTCAGGGGATGCCTGAACATCAGCGCAGCACTGCGGCGCTGTTGTTCAGGCATCCCCTGAGTGCCAGGGATCACTCCCAATGATACACTACCGGAACACAAATCCGCTGCGGCAACAAGCTGAGGCAGTCCCCTTTGTCCGGTGCTGCACACCACCATCATCAAACTTAATTACTTTTGTTTATTTATTTTTATAATATATTTGTTTAATATTATTTTTATCTTCTTTACCTAATTGTTTGTATGTGTGCGCTATTGTAAATAAATTCTTTCTTTCTTTCATTCATTGAAGTGAGGTGAGATACCTACGGGCGACGGTGACCATTTGTCATCAATCTCCTGCTCTCATCTCCTGATATTTCGCACGAACCCCGCCCTCATTAACTCTTGCTCATTAGCCCCGAGATCAACACAACGACAAGCCATAAATCAGTCGACACCATGCATTGATTTACAGTCCACTGCCTCTCGTAAATCAATCGCTTCCCCTAATTACTGTAGCAAACACGCATTGTAGTGAAAATGGCACTAATTACCCGCAGTACTGGAATTCTTTGGTTTTCATCGAGCGTGGAGATATTTCACAAACGGGTAAAGATTATGGGATCCACGATTGACAAAAGAACAACAAAGTATTTAAATAACCTTAATTATAAATTCGTGGTGCCCTTTCCCTATCGATCCCTACAAGATCTTTACGCTAAAGACACTCTTATTTACTAGAGTTACGAGTACAATGGGGTATCACCTACCCATGGCACAGAATACATCCCATTGGCAGGAACGCCAAACGTCAAACACTATGACGGGAAAGTGCGAAAGATGAATGCTAAAAGCAATTTAAAACGCAGTCTGGGATTACGCTCTCCCCAAGCCCTCCTTCTAAATCTCATCTTGAAAGAAAGAGAAGAGAGGGGACCTCTATTCCGTACCCCACCGACGTATATGATTTGTACTTGCTTATATTATGTTAATTTCAAATTATTTTATAAAATTAATGTAGGTACCTGATTTATTTCAAAAGCCCATCTTTTGAACATCACATCTGAATGTCTCTTTCGCCGTCTTCTATTCTTTCAGCTATATCACATTACGAAGCGGTGGTAGTTTAAAAAGAATTCCCTAATTAAAATTTACTTTTAAAGTACTTATTTGCAATAAAAATATATTTAAATTTTGAATTTAGATGATGGTGACATATCCTTCGTAATGTTTCCTAGACACAGTGTCAGTGTACAAATTCAGGAACCAGAAAAAGGAATATTGGTTAAAAAATGATCATAAAATTGTCTAGGGTGAGTTGAGCCTCGCACCCTATATGGATCTTATAAGTGGTGGGCCCCCTAGCACCCCCCTAGACCCGCCACTGATCAAACTCAAGTACAAGATGTATTGACCATTGACATGCAAAGTTGCCTAATGCCTAATCGTACACATGGCGCTCAGGCCAGGCGAGGACCGGCTGCCGGTTGAACTAAGTCATTACGTGGATATGACTTGGTTTTTTTTTTAATAAATTGGTTACGACAAACAGGCAGGCGGGTCACCTGATGGTAAGTAGTCACCGTCGCCTAGAGACACGTGTAATACCAGGGGTATTGCACGTGTGTTGCCGGCCGTGGAGGGAGAGGACTTTTTCAACGTTCTTTTTGAAGCATCCCATGTCGTAGCACTGCGGGAAAACGTCGGGTGGAAGAGAGTTCCACATTTTACAGGTGCGTGGCAGAAACGTTCGTGTAAAACGGGTCGTGATAGACACCCAAGGCATCAGAAAGTGCGGGTGAAAATTGAGCCGCCGACGCGATTCAAGAAAGTAGACGACGGCACCAAGTCAAATAGTTCTGAAGAACACTCCCCATTATATACGCGATAGAAGACGCAGAGAGAGCCGATGTCTCTCCTTAAACTGAGAGGCTCTAAATCGCTCGTGAGCACGGAATCGTCGACAATTCGAGTAGCGCGCCTTTGCACAGAGTCAAGTGGATGAAGCTGGTATTCGGCTGCACCGGCCCAGAGATGGGAGCAGTACTCCATGTGCCTTACTTGCGCTTTATAAAGCATTAGCCTCTGGCCAGGCGTGAAGTACTATTTTTACGATTGTGGTTTGTGGTTCGGCATACAGCCAGACCGGAGGATGATTGTTGACTGTTGCCGTTCATACACCGGCACTGTTTCGCTGCAGTGACCATCAGATATATCGATATCTAAGCATTTAACTATTTTAGTATACCTACATAATTATTTATGTATATCATATTACTTTTATTTTACTATCTTTACAGTGTATTAAGTAATAGTAACCTTTTTCATATCTTCACACTACACTGTCGCTAATCTCTTTAATGTCCAGTTAACTTCAGATGTTGTCTGGAAGAGATCGCTTTAAGCGATAAGACCGCCTTTGTACATATCGTGCTACTATTCCTGTACAATAAAGTGTTTCTATCTATCATATAATTATACAAATTATGTAGTGTCAATGTTGCCAGCGGACACTGATGACTTTGGAAATAATTCGCTTCGCCTCTACCTAGCCCAAGATATTTAGAAGCAGTACGTCAGCTTCTCACCAGGTCAAGTTCGCGTTTTGACATTTGGACTTGCAGGGTCACCAGGCGGGTAGTCATGATTAGTTCTGTTCAGAGCTATTTCTTCCATTTCGCGTTTAGTGAGATTTGCTGGGGGTGAATTTGAATACTTTTAATAATCTATCATTTAAACAGTCAGCTATATATTGAGGTATTGGTCAGCTCTAAAATGTTATCTGTGAAATAAGACGGTACTTCTGATCAGCAAGAATAACAAAATTGGTCAGCTAATGATGTCATATTGGGCAGCTCTAAAATGGGTTGCATAGCTAATTAAATACATTTGCAGCAATACAGTGAGCCAGATTTAATAATATTTTACCAAGCTGTAAAATTTATTTTGATCTGCTAATTAATTTTATGTATATGTTACCGGCGAAATCCAATTTCAGGACGAACTAGTTTAGTCTAGGCCAAACTAGTTGATCCTAGTATTAATACGAACTCTCCAGGATAAACTGGTATGGACTAGTCTAAAACTATTTTTTTCTGGGTTATTATAAAAGAAATACCTAACGCTAGGGCGTCTATTTACCGTCCTAGCCTTCAACCTAACCCATCCGTGTCTGTTTCGCTCCGACATGTAGGCTAGACGAAATTGGTTTGTGTGTATTATTTTCGTACTGACTAAGTAATAGGGTACTTACATGCATTTCTTAAAAATAAAGAAATAGACATAAATTGTTCGTCAAATGTGAGAACAGAATTAAAATTCGTTGAAAAAATAAGCTACATGCAATAAAAAATCAGACGATAGAAAGAAACGGCAATAGAGAATTATGACGTCACTTTGCTGCAGCGCCATACAAGCAGGTCCTGGCTATATACATATAAAGAACTGTTTTGCAGAACATCTCTCGAGTACTAATTTTAACCATCAACATATCTAAATCACCCAAAGGTTGCCTGGAAGAAATAGCTTAAAGCTATAAGGCCGCCAATTGTATTTGTATTTTGTATCTGTCCTGTATTTTTGCAATGCAATAAAGAATATTTGTATGTTAGTTGAGATATCGAAATACGAATTTTAGATCCCTCTTCAGGATGTCCGTGTAAGTTAATAGATAGAATTAAAAAAAAGTCAAATACCCTATTATTTTGTATCATGACTGTTTATTTTGCAAACACATACATTACCAAGCAGATCAAAGATATATTATAATTTTTTTTTACTGCCGACAAAAACATAGTATGCTGTCCAAATTATTTAATAGCTGATTTTTCTTGCTAACCAAATATTTAGATGGCGAATCATTTAATTCCTTGATCATCATCATCAGCAGCCCACTCTAGTCCACTGCTGGACCTAGGCCTCTCCCATGGCGCGCCATTGAGCCCGATCTTCGGCTCTTCTCATCCAGTCTCACCTAATTAATTCCTTCCCCTTTTAATATAGGGTAGAGTATGTCCATAAAATGCTAGCGGAGTAGGAACGTGCCGCAGCCGGCGCGTCGCGTCTATGGTCTCGGCGGCTTGTTTGCGATCACACGCATCTTTATTGCTGACCTGATTTTAATCTGCTCTTCAATGCACTCCATTTCATAGGCGCAGCGATTTAGGACACAGAGGCGAGTTCCGACTTTAGGAATTGAACCCAAACTGTATAAAATTAAAGAACGTTTAAGCCTTCAACATTTCGGATGAGGATGGGGGCGCTTATACTGGAGGTAATAAAAACCCTCTATAGTCCCGAAAGGAGGGGGGTGTGTGTGTTCAGTATGACCGTTCAGTAGGACCAAGTCTGAAATCACATGTGTAGGTATTAAGCTTTTGTATAGAATAGCTAAAAAAAATTCGCGATGTCAGAGATGCCCATAGCGAAATGTTGTACGATTATGGATATTGAACGAACACCCCGTTTCGGGACTATAGGGGAATTTTGTTACACCCAGTTAAATGTCGATTTAAAGCCTATAAAAGTCTAAGATTTTGGGGGGTCATGCATGACATTCATGACCGACTTCACTTTATATACAAGCACCTTCCTCATTCCAATTAAAAAACTGAATCTGTTGGTGAAGACGAGTGTGACCTTCATGTTCCTGCTCTTAGTTGAAGATAAAAATATTCCCTTCGTTTCTCATGTTCCTGTCTGTTAAATGGAATAATACTGAACTGATCCACTATGGTCTAAAAAACATCAATTTATATCCTTACTGTCCAATTTACATCCCTACTGTCCTATTTATATCCCTACTGTCCTATTTATACCACTACCAGTCCAATTTATATCCCTACTGTCCTATTTATATCCCTACTGTCCTGTTTATACCCCTACTGGCCTCTTTATATCTCTACTGTCCTATTTACATCCCTACTGTCCTATGTATATCCCTACTGTCCTATTTATACCACTACCAGTCCAATTTATATCCCTACTGTCCTATTTATATCCCTACTGTCCTATTTACATCCCTACTGTCCTATTTATATCCCTACTGTCCTATTTATACCCCTACTGGCCTCTTTATATCTCTACTGTCCTATTTACATCCCTACTGTCCTATTTATATCCCTACTGTCCTATTTATACCACTACCAGTCCAATTTATATCCCTACTGTCCTGTTTATATCCCTACTGTCCTATTTATATCCCTACTGTCCTATTTATACCCCTACTGGCCTCTTTATATCCCTACTGTCCTATTTATACCACTACCAGTCCAATTTATATCCCTACTGTCCTATTTATATCCCTACTGTATACTGTCAGAATGTGCTAAGTTCATTTACTTAGTATTGTAGTGAGTGCTGAGTGAACGAACTAAACGAAATTGAGTTGTAAGTGAATGAAGTAGTAATTTCCATCGCGCTCGCTGACGGCTCGTACAATACACGCGTTTCAAGACGCCTTCCTCTACTCGCTTTCACACGAGCGCGCTCTGCAAGCCCTCTTCTACACGCCATGTTTCTAAATTAACCTGTCTTTGATAACTTTAGTTAGAGTATTCGAAAATTCTGCTTCTTATTTTTAGTTTTGTAAGGCTAAATGAGTGTTTGTAATTTAAAACACAAGAATGGAAAAGTGACCTTTTAGAAAAGTATGCGTCTTAATACCAAAAGTTCAGAGTCTATATTTCAGATGAGGTTGTGGTACAGTCGGCCTCTAACTAAAGTGTCAAAAGTTTGCAATGAAAATTTCAAGTCTAGGGCGAATGCATTAAGCTTCATTTCAGATTGCATAAATTTGACAGATGGGATACATTATCAGATGCCGACTGTACGTGCCAAAACTGAGAACCTGGCGTAAGCGGTGCGTGGGGAGAAGAGCCGCCGGTCATCCAGGTGGGATGACAAATTAATCGGGGTTGCACGGAAGACGTGGTGAGGCTGGCACAGAGGGGAAAGGCAGGAAAGGTAAAAGGTTTTGCTGGGCGGATACAAGAAGAAAGAAGTGGGTACCTACGTTATTTACGAACATCTAAACCACACACCCTTTTACTCTCTTCATTTCTCCCTATAAGCATTATTTTAAAATAGGAAATCTATAATTAGCAGTATGTTATGTTAATAGACATTTTTGGTTTTATATTTAAGTGCTGTGGATTGTGTATAAAATAAATAAATAAATAAAATAAAATAAAAACATTAGACCCGTATTTAACAAGCAGACAGGGTGTGCGTCACTACGTCGTTAAACCGGTCGTAATTAATATACTGTTTCACAGTAAAAACCTGTGAAACAGTATATTATTTAAGTCTAATCATGTACTACAAGTTTCACCAAGTACCAACAACCGCAAGTAGTAACCAATTATTTTATTTTATCGAGCGCCCAAACGCAGCCTTCAGCTGAAAAACGCGGCGTATTTCTAGCGCCGGTATTGAGTGCCTAGTGCTGAGTGCAGCAGCAGTAGTTTCGCTTATTACGCGAGTTTCGACTTGCGCCGCGAGTGCGAGTCGTATAGTTCAGCTCAGTTCCGTTCCCCTCCGCCGTGCGCTGGGAGCATCCCGTGAGGTAGTTCGTTATCTCCGCGCTATACCGCAATTGTACCGAAATTACACTCTACCTGCAACTTGTTCAAATTGAGTGTTATTGGTTTCGTGTGAAATTATATGGCTTGCTAGGTACTTAATTATACATTATAGTAGGTATATAGGTAGGTACGTTTACATACTGCTCTATAACGGTGAAGGAAAACATTGTGAGGAAACTTGCATGTCTGAGGAATTTAAAGTTTCCATAGGCGTGTGAAATCCACCGCACAACTCTAGGCCTGCTCGGTGAATCATACATGGCCCGTACATGGGGCATTGTGCATGGGGAGGACTGTGCCCCAACAGTGGGGATATTAATATTTTACTACGAGTCAAAATTCGCCTAGTAATAGGGTTGCCATAACCTAAATTTCCATCGCCGGACGAAGACTTCAAAAGCCTTAAATTTTTTTTTCAAAAATAAAAAATGTCCAAAATCTTCCTTACGTAATTAATGAACGGCCCCTTAAACGCACCATTTCTAAGGGATGAAAGTAAACCCTTAAATATGACTTATCAATTTCACGAATCTGTGCAGACTGGGGTGGTTTTTATCTATTTCTACCGCACAGCAGCAATGCAATGTGTTGCTGTATTTCGGTTTGAAGGGTAAGAGACCCAGTAATTACCGGCACATGAGATGACATGAGGCAGTCTATCCAAGTCTTCAGGGTTAGCAGCGCATTGAAAACCTTATATTACCTAACATTATACTGAGGTGATCACTTACTTACCATCAGATAGCCCGTTTTGTTCATCTGCTCTCCTTATTGGTAAACTCGGAAAAAATATATCTTTGTAACCCGGAAACGGATGCTTTCACGATAGTGCCGGTACCTTTCCTTTCCTTTGTACTCTGCAATCGAATTTATGAGATCCAACCTCAGGTCTGGTCAAGGTCATATAATTTCAGGTTCTATCTCTTTTACTTTTCTTATCCTCGCATCAATCAAAGTTATTTTATTAACTAGCGAATTGTCTGTCTAAATTATGAAGGAACGAACGCTCGAGGGGAGGGAGCCTATTTTATCTTTCATCCAAGGTATTATGTACAGGTTGTCCCAGAATGTATGGATCAAATCGAACAGGGCGGCCTGATGTCATTACCAGTCCATATAACCCCACTTGTGGTTATCTAATGATCCCACCATTAGGCAATTATTGATAAAAGTACAATTTAAATAATTTTTGAACCATCAAAAGTGGGGCGTGGGGTTATAATAACCTCAGGAATCACCCTTTTTCATTCGATCCATATACAGTCTATAATTCTGACACCTGTATTGTTCGGCTTTCAAATCAAATAGTTCAAAATTTCAAATACAGACAAACTCCCAACGGAACGAAATTCAAAACGTCAGTAACGCTTCTCCACAAGACTTTAACGACAAGTTTCAATGAAGTCCTCAACACAGAAGTGCGAGAAACTTTCCAAAAATACCTGATGGTAAGTGGTCACGTTTTGCCGTATAGACAGAAACGTGCACAGAGGCTTGCCCTCGCCGCCGGGTCGACAAATCGACGTGCGTAAGTTATAGCGCGTAGCATTATACTGGTGGCGCCATCTCTCGAGCGTTCAGCGAACTAATTTTGTCAATAATTGGTTGTTAGAAATGTTTTTTTTTTTAAATTTTATTGCAAGTTTTTTATGTTATTTAGACATACAATAATATGTTTTTTTATATGGTTGCCTGGAAGAGATCGCTTTTAGAGATATAATAATTACCGACTCAATTTTTACTCACTTTGTTATTCATTTTCTGATACTGAAATCAATTTATGTTGTCATACAGTTAGTGTTAATAGCAGGCATAAGTACTTTTAATAAAATAAAAGGGTAAAAGTACCCATAAATATGAATAACTTTATAAAAATAAAAAAATAAATTAATAATTCCTCTTTTTAATATCTCCATTTTCATACAATAGCTGGGCAGATTGTTGAAAAACCATGCAAAGAATGTGAAAATTAGGACACGTATTTAAGACACCCAAAAGATCATTTTGAAGATTACAGCCCACGCAGATCACCGCTCCTCTGCGAGGGGGAGGGGGACAAAGTGTCTCGCATCCGCGCTCCATTAAAAAAATTATAATGACATCGTTACACCTACCAGGGCATTTTTGATGTCGATTTCGTATAAATAAAGGATAACTAATTCAATTTTGAATCAATATTATCACTATTCCATTGAAGAAATTCGAGAAAATTAACTTTTTAAGTTTTCACGTAAATTGTTTATAGGTTGCCGCGCCGCTTGTCGACATTTGTCATACATAGATATAATCGTATGCGCAGAGCATAATTTCATTGCACAGTGATTTCCTGCCTCCCTCAATCCTACCTATTTCCAATTAGTGATCCTTGTATAAACCTCACCTCGTGACGGAAACAGTGTCCGGCGAGCGTCTCACGCGTCGCGTGCAATTTGACTGCAATAATTCGATATTTCCGGAAAACGCTAATAGACCTAAGTTTTGTGTGCTCTCGTGTGTCTATCCTGAAGACTTCAGCAGCAGAGATAAGAAGATGGAGGCCACCCAGCCGGAGCAGCCTCGAAAGCCGGTGAGTCCCTTTGTACCTCTCCTTTTGTATCGCAGTGCAATCTAGTTTGGGGATTAGTTATTTACTTTTAAATACCGTTAGACACAGACAGTTGAATCCGAACCAGTGCAATCAATGGGTATATTTATGGGCCAGTACCCATGGGCACTTTCACATTAAATGTGAAATTTACTCCCTTAATAATCCAACGTCTTACTGAAACCAAGGTTAGTTATAGGTATGTTACGGAGGTGGTTTTACCGGAACCGGATTCGAAACCGAAGGTTTTAAATTTGATTTATCGGAGTCGGAACCAGATTCTGGACCGGAGTCGGAGGCGGAGGTAGAAGAGAGATGTTCAGAAGAAGTTCAGATTTTAAACCGTTTTTTATAGCCGAATTTAAAAAAATATATATAATTCTTTTATTAGGCAAAAAACCCATCAAACAATATACAATAATGAAATAAATAAACAACGTACTTATAATAAAAGAATTGGCCAATATTTTTTATTTGTTTATTTGTTTATGATGACGTTTGCAGCAATAAAACGTATTCCTTTATGTAGTCCTACACTATTTAATAAAATATTGATGTTTGAATATGTTTCCTCATAAATCTTCGGTTCAAAATTATCGGAGCCGAAGTCGGAGTCGGAGGTGTAAAATCAATCGGAAGTTCCGACCTTTCGGAGTCGGAGTCGAAGCTCCGTAACATCCCTAGTTAGTTACCTAAACCGCCCAAACTATCAAACTAAGTTCATTCTACATTCTAGACATGAGATACGGCATGATTGGACGATCTGCTGATAATATCTTTCTAGTTTGCCTTTCCACGTGTGAGCGGTTAAACGTAGACCCGATGTCAGGATAAGCTAATTTCGTCTGGACTAAACTGACTTAACTTTCGAGCTGGATGCCGGTAGCTCAGTTGGGTAAGGGCTAGCCGCAGACAGACGGTCGCAGGTTCTAATTTTTGAGGATGATTTTAGGCCAAATTGGTATAGTCGAATAGTTGGATGATTGTTTGGCCTAGTTCAGTCTAGATCCTCAAGTATAGTGTTGATCTTTTAAAATTTTAGTCTGATTTTGTTTAGCTAACTGACTGTTGTCTATTGTTTTATGATTTGTTTATCTGTACATAATAATAATATGTATTTTCTATCTTAAAACCCGAAGGTAGTTTGAATTAACTTTTAGAGACTAAAGAATCTATAATTGATTCTGATTGTGATGAAAGTGGCAGAGAATTTTAAAAATGAATACTGATTACCGCAGTAGAAATTGCTACGCTACGGCTGTAAAAATATTAAATAAACTGCCTGAAAAACTTAAAAGTCTTCCGAATAACAAATTTAAAGATGTATTGTATTTGTGGCTCACAGACAAATGTTTCTACTCAGTACAAAAATATTGCACGCTCACCCACCCCTCACACACCCCCTCTCACGCACGTTATCCCCCCCCCCCCCCCCCCCCCCCCCCCTTAACATACACACACCCTACATACACGGATACTTAACTATTTAATAAATTGCATAACCTTATTATGTCTTCATAATATAGATATATCGGAAGAGACCGGCCGTCACAACACAGGGTATCCTAGTGTGGGAGCCAGGGAAATATGAGAATATGTAAAAGATACTGTCTGCATCAATATATTTATATATTATTTATTTGACGGATGAATTTAAAAATTGACATTTGTATTATATAACATATTTGCTCGTCTTAACATATACAAAATACATTAGACATTATATTTCATTATTCAGACCTTTTTTATTGACATGTATTTGTAGCAAATAAAATTAATTTGAATTTGAAAACAATCCTATTACAAAAAACCTACATTCTAGCTTTTGGAATGTGAAAAAATAGAAATAGCTACCTTACAAGGTACAATGACTTCAAAACATTCTATGCTACGTCTGCCCCAGCCAATGGCCCTAAAATATTCGTAGAACTCAGATATAGAGTGTATTATACTAGTATAGGTAACTGGATACCTTGATAGGTGTCAACTAGTGACAACGAGTAACAGATACCGAATACTCGTTACCCTCGTCACAGTCATGTGGTCCTCCTTCTCGTGAACAAACAAGAGCTGTATAATTTATGTTAATACGAGTACCTGAGCGAGTCTCCCTTTTAGGGAAAGTCGGGTAACCATTCCTTAATTTTCAATTAACTGTTATAATAATTTGTGACGTGGCTCAGGGTCGGAGCCGGTGGTTCTATGAATGGACCCAAGACCCCCCATTGGAATCTTGAAGAGGGACTCGAGAGTGTTACGCAATAGCACAAGAAGATGGCTTACTACTGATGGAAGAGAAGGAAGAGCGTCGGTGACCTAGTGGCTAGGACACCGGACTCCCATGCGGGAGTTCCGGGTTCGAAACCGTGCCGTGGCATGTACCAATGAGTTTTTAGTATTTTTCGAAGACTTTTGTACATTTACTGACTGCTCTAACGGTGAAGGAAAACATCGTGAAGAAACCTGCACACTGAGATGACCAGTGTGTAAATGGGGTAGGTACAAAATATCCTCAAGGGTCGAAGTGCCGCTGGGTTATTCCCCGCCGCATCATAAGATAACATAAGATTCTATTGATGGATACATCACAAGGCAACAGTTACGGTTTGCATCAATATTTAACAAGTCAATTCAGTACAATTATAATACAATATTATGACATTTAATAGTTCTATAGCAAAATTATATAATTTTAGGAATTATACCTAACCTATACATTGTGATAAAAACATGCGGTTAATAATAAGGTTTAGAATAAGATCTCTCTCTCTCTCTCTCTTTTTCCCGTTACTCCGCAGAGGAGTTTGGAGCATATAAGATGGGGAGGGAAATCGAATTTAAGCCCTTTTCAGACAGTCAAAGGGTCAATATCACAGTTTTAGGAAATATCTCCATTCCTGTTAGCTGGGCTTAAGACCACCAAGTTCCACCAAGCTCCACCAAGACCACTTTATGCTAATAAGACTTTGTGAGCTATATCGAATCCTCAACTTTGGCTCTTTGACGGTTCTCTTTATTTTGGAAATAAAAAGAAATTAGATGAATTAGATTGAACGCCCTGCATAAATCCATTAACGGATTTGTTTCCACTTTTCAGGGCGGACCCCCAAACATTCCCCTGACTCCATCACTGGGCTACAATATGAATATGACTCACATAGCCTAAAATGATCACCCATTATATGTATAAGCCGTAATGGTTAGTGAACACGCTCTATTAACCGACAGATTATTATGCTGGGAATGATTACAGTGATCTAGGGGACATTGTTGGCGTAGGCCGAGTGCACACGTGGTAATTGGGAAGCGGGGAAGTGGGAAATGGGTAATGGGTAGGTGCCGGCTCATGTATTATTCACGGGGAATAGTTACCGATAATTTGGGAATTTTAGACCAATTTGAAGATTAGATTATAATACGGGTAGGTTGCTAGGGAGTGGAAGTGATCGTGGTATTGAATTGATATTAAATGAAGGTATACAATATGTGAAAGTGGTGTCATATCAGATGACCCGCAGGGGTCATTCATGGTGAAGGTCAATCAATAACTAAGCAACTATTGTACCAAAAAATATTGATCTCTGTATATTTTATTTTGTCTGAAAAACTAGACCGATACTGCATGATTCCTTAAGAAGTATTGTTTTACATGAAACTTTTCCAGGCTCAGGGCTACATTGACTAGAGTTTCAAATTGTCTACTTGTTCTGAAAAGGGTTCGATAGTTCAGATAGCAAAGGATTTTTAGACTCACCAGCGCAGCCGCAGCTAAGAATCCTTGAGGGCCCTCTGATGGTCCTCCAAGAGCTGGTTTCGTTGTAAATCTTGTCTAGATCGGCGCTGGAATGTTTTTTTGTGGATTTTGGAGAAGTTTACTTACGTGTGGCACGAGATTTTGGGGGTTTTAATGAATAATTTTATAGGAGCGGCGAACCGACGGCGCCATACTCTTGCGTAATTTTTTTTAAGTTGCGGATTTTTTCCGCTAGGTGCGCTGAGAAATGTCCAGTACAATCTATTTTGAATCGCGAATGTTGAATTTCGAAAAACTTTCTAAATCGGTGCAAAGACGAATACGAAACATTACTTCTCATTGTCAAATTGTCATTTTACAAACATACATTTTCCTTGATGACACCTATAAGACCCTCCAAGGATCATGGGCGTTACGTCCAAGCCCAAAGTCAGCAGCGGCATGAGCATGATGCAAATACCACGGTTCTATTGTCATTGGCTATGAGCAACGCCATCGATGTTACTGATATTTATGGATTGTAACAGAACGTAAGAAATGATCCTTCTTTAGTTTCAATTTTGAGGCGATACGCCACTACGATTAGTTCACACAACTCACCGACAGATGTCGCTATTCGTCCGGAGCATACTCTGCATACATCGAGTCTGTATTTTCATACAAACATAGAACGCGCTATGGATATTTTCAATGGGACTTCGCTAATATACGAGTTCCAAACCATTAGTGCACCAGCCGGCAGACTACTGGTCACCAGGCACTACATCCCGCCTGGTGGAAGATCTTAATAAAATTGAAATTATGGCCTCTCTCTTAACACGACTTATAACTCTTAGTTGTGATTAAATGACCAATCAGGAACAAATCGAATAAACACAGAAATTATTTATTTCAGATACTATTCACATGTGTATGACCCCCTTATACCACGGTCATTATTCGGAATTGCTCATTATTGTTTGCCCATCCCATCCCACTCGAGGAAAATTGTCATTTACCTGAGATAATACTAATGTACACGTCGCACACATTGTTATTAATGCACAGTATTAACTGTGGACGAGAAAAAAACAGATCTTACTATTGATTATGATATCTAGATATCATAATAGTGGTAGATATGGTAGATATCATAATCAATAGTAATATAACTCTTTACGATACGATTACGATATTGTCTATAGTTCTTTTCATTCGAATCTTCGGACCCTTAGCAGGTCAGTATAAAGTCATGTAGAATTTTCACTTTTCGTGTTTCCATTAAGTTTTCCCCAAGTTCTGCCATTTTTTCTTTGTTCGGAAACCACATGGTCATCGAAGGTCATGTTTCAAGGACATGCACCATGTATCTCACGGCAACCCCAGGACCCTCTTTCAGCGGTGGCGATTGCCATTGAAAGAGGGTATAGCCCTGAAGCAGCTCCTCCCGTCCGGTGGTGGTGGTGGGGGGGAAGACTTCGAGTCCAACTGGAAGGTCGTAAATTAAAGCAAATTTAATAGAAGTCAAACCATACTTTTTATGTATTTCAGTGAGGATCATGGGAGCGGTGATTTCTTAATTTTATTATACCTTTCACAGTTAGTATAAACTGTGTGGCGCTCGACCTCTTCTTTAAACCAATTCCATTGGTTGATTTTCTAAAAACATAATAGGAGATCATCGTGCCTACTTTAAAACCATATATGTAACCACGAGCTCAACCACATACCGAGAAGCCGCGGGCATATTGAGCCTGACACTTCTCTTACTTTAAAAACCAGGCTACTACTCGTATTTAGTAACTAGTTTGATAGAAAAATATTTCCTTATATTCGTAAACGCTTGATTCAGTTTATAACGCGCCCGTTTGAAACAATTTTCTAACAAACGCCCGTAATGACGCTCGCATGGGCTATATCGCGCCATAAATCTATTTTTCAGTAATAAATTGCGCTATTAGCTAGGTTTTTGGCTACTATTCATGAACCAGCTACACTGTAATGCGGGTTGAACTTCGGTTTGTCTGTCGCTTTTATGTTAGAAAGTCCTTTGCTGTCAAGGCAGCACACCTATGGAACTCACTTCCTCGTCGAATTCGGCATTCGGAATCCTTGGTTTCGATTAAAGCGGGTCTCACTCATCATTATTTGTCGTTGTAGTTGTGCATTTTATTTTTATTATTATGTATATTTACTTATTTATTGTTTACTATCTATTATGTGTGTTTATTTATCTATATTATGTACATCTATTTATACATTTAACTATTTTAGTATACCTACATAATTATTTATGTATATCATATTACTTTTTTAAACCGAATTATTGAAATGGCTGCTTGAAAATCCTTTCTATAGTGTTAAGGAGTATAATGACCATTCACATTAGCATTAAAATTGACTTTATCTTAATTTATATTCTATGTAGGTACCTGACATTTTGTACGCCTTTTAACAGGCTGAATACTTTGACTTTAATATATTTTTAAGATCTTTTACATTATTCTATACAGTATTCTGACAAATAATGTATTTTGATTTTATTTTATTTTACTAAATTTACTGTGTATTAAGTAATAGTCACCTTTTTCATATCTTCACACTACACTGCCGCTAATCTCTTTAATCTCCAATTAACTTCGGAGGTTGTCTGGAAGAGATCACTATAAGCGATAATGCCGCTTTTGTACATATCGTGCTACTATTCCTGTAGTTTTTACTTTTCCTGTATTTGTGTACGATTTATCGTATCGTGTTTCTATCTATCTATCTGAAAGTTTCTAAATTAAGTTACGAAAAAAATTAAAGCAAAGTATTGGAATCTTAACATAGTGATTTATTTATTTGATGATATAGATTAGAAATTAGAGATGTGCCGATTATCACCGACTAGTCGGTCAGTTTTATAGTCGGTCACTAGTCTGTGACTAGTCGGCCAATGGGCCGAATACTCTGCCTTAATGCGAGAGGTATTCCCGAAGGCGAAAGTACCGAAATTTTTAGTTCTAAGAAAAATAAACATTATTTTGAATCCTTTGACTAAAGTAACTCCTACTAGGCAGCGTCTTTCTGGTATGAAGGTTGCCTGGAAGAGATCGCTCTTAGCGATAAGGCCGCCTAAATTGTACTTCACTACTTCCTTTTCTATCTTTTGTTTGTTGTTTTCTATTTGTGCAAAAAAGTGTATTTTACTTTTAGTATTACTTTATGAAGCTCAACTCTTAGTACATTCCTCTACGGCTAATTCTTTTTCTACCACTGACTCTACAGAAGAAGAATGAGAACCCAATTTCGATGTTCTCGAATATCGATAAGTGAAATACTAGGTTATTTGTAACTAGTATTACACAAGCGACGCCGGGGGAACAGCTAGTGGGTAATAAATCAGTCGGGCGGTCCGCCTTTGCGTTGCATTGCAGTCTCCCTCTGCTGTACAGATTTCCCATTTTACGGGGAAAATATGGATGAATGTGCAATTTATTCTTGTTAAATATTTAGCTAAATAACGAATGCGATTGTAAACAACTTGATTTAGAGTTTTCTGTTAGGTATCTGAATAACATCGTTGACTATGGTCAAAGAACGGTGTTTGTAGGTATAAAAATTTCGACTTTCCATACGAAATTGACAGCTTTACTATTAAACGGCAAAATAAGGATTGTTTGTTTGTTTGTTGTCTCTTTATTGTACACACATAAGAAAAAATACAGAGAAAATAAAAAAAAACATTACAATATGTCCAAAGGCGGGCTTATCCCATAGGGATGTCTTCCGGATTCTTACGGGAATTATTACTGTTAATAAGAATTATTACTGCTCAGAAATATATGTGACTTTGAATGTGGAATGCTACAGAAGGTTCCGCTCAGGTCCACAGATATTCCCGACAGGTTATAAAAAATCTTCAGTCATCTATCGACCACGAATATTATACAGAATTTAAAGCCATTGTGTAACCCAACACCAGTATAAGCGTCCACAGGTAAAACACCTACATTATTTGCCTAACCTATCTGATCCGGCACAAAGCGAAACCTAATTAAGTGTAATTTGTATGGTAATTGGGCAATATCTAAATTGCGAGTTAATATGATACAATTTGGACTCATTTCGGTAATGAAATCGCCACTACCGCCGACACTGGTCCTGGCTCCACCCCCCTGGGTCACATTACGTGCGGGTAGAAAGGCAGTGGGAAAACACGGTACGAGGGTGGCGCCTGAAGTACCCGACCTAAAAAAAACCAGATATACTCGTAATCCGTCCGTGGTTGTCACATAGAATGAAAACTGACTTTTTATTGACACTGACTGACACACATGCTTTTAGAAGCGTATTTTAGGTCCTTTCAAGGCGACTTGGGCCACTTCCTAACTTGTCTATTTGCAAAGATGACCACTTCCTAACTCGTCTTCACGCGCGCCCTCCTGACGCACGGTACCCGCTCCTGCGCGAGTTAGTATTCCCTCAGTCGCCCAGTGGCGACGTGACGACTCGCGGTGAACGCAGCGTTCAGGCACCCCCCCCCCCCCTCCCGCACCCTTCTTCCCAATTAATTAAACTAAACCTTGAGCCCGTTTAATACAACGGCACCAAACACCGGGGATGAAGTGACGCCCCGAGCTTCTCTCCGGGCACGAGGTTCGCCTCCAGGCCCGCACCCACTCCCCCCTTCAGGGTTCGAGTGGACGACCCGTTTGATTGATTAAACTCGTCTTCATCCTAACTTTACAATTTCCAAAGTCGCCACTTCCTAACTTGTCCATTTCCAAAGTTGATCACTTCCTAACTTGTCCATTTCCAAAGTTGATCACTTCTAACTTTGTCTTCATCCTAGCTTGACAATTTCCAAAGCCGTCAATGCTATTATTTCAGAATAAAATCTCCCGGACGACTAATGAGGTATTACTCATATTTCACATAGATTACAGCCCACTTATGAAGGTACTAGAGATTAGGTTTTAAAGATAATGCTATACTCGTATAATGGTGTACCAGCCATTGCAACAATCTTTTTATTTGTCGGGAAACTATGTTGATTGATCTTAATTATTATAGACTAGCTGTTCTTCGCTCGTAACTTCGTTCGCGAAATAAAATCAAACGTTTTTTAATGAAAGTTAATTTTTACAACGTCATGTTTTACTTTACAACCGCTACGTAAGGTGCTGTAGCTGAAAGGAAAGAAGCGGCGCAAGAAACTTTCAACAGCACATATTTTGAAATAAATATTTATATACACACACAATGCGCAGAGCTGGAGCTGGAGCTGTTTAATAATCCAAACTAACTTTACCCCTACATTTGACCCATTTTAAAACGTATGACCACTGGGTCACTATGACAATCAGGAGTTATTTAAATATATCCACGAAAACTCCGAATCCCTTAAGTAGTTTCTACGTGATGTGGCGTATACAGACAACAATGTATATGTCAGCGCAAACAACAAGTGACGTCATAATGCACGTGCAATGCCCACCTGCGTTTGCGACGAAGCAAACACGCAGCAACAGCCGGTATCACGTCATGCCGCCCCCCATTACCTGGCCTCTATAAAAGCGGGCGCCCGACCCGAGGTGGCATCATTCACTTGCGATTCGTCAACGAGGCAGTCGGACTTGATATTAGAGAATATTCCATTTCCGAATAATTAACCGTAACTGGTTGCTATCCGGTCTAACCGGTGACTAGTGGTTCCTATTGAGACGGTTGACCCGTGGCTAGTTAGTGTCGAGTAACTAGGCAGTAACAAATTTGCTGTTAAATAACTCTAAAATAAGTTGATTGAGTAAATATAGTTATTAAATTATATTTCGCTGGTTTAAAAAAAAACAGTACATCAGGGTGAGGACAACCCGGAAAATGATAGCGGGTCATCTATGCCCTTACCCTCAGATCTGACATATTTGTATGTATTGTTTGGGGCCGTTCAAGTATTACATAAGCATCAAAAGGGGGGTAGAGGTTTTTAACTTTGCTTATTTTTGTTGACAACGGGTGGAGGGGGGTTTGAATGGTGATCACGTCAGCACAAAAAGCGATCAGCAGTTAATAACAACGATACTTGTTTATGAATTATAATTAAAGACTTGACATATTCTGTATAAATTATACCAATGCTCACGTAAGCGTATGGGGTGGGGGGGGGGGGGGGGGGCGGCTTTGCTTACTTTCGCTGACAAGGGGGACGGGGGGTTTAAAAATAGCTACAATTCTGCTTACGTAATACTTTTACGGCCCCTTTACACTTATAATTTTAAAAGGCAAACTTTGTGTCAACCAAGTATCTACATTTAATTTATTAATACTACAATGATATTTTGACTTAAACTTGACGAAACATTTTTTGCATTACTGCCTGCCATGTAACAAACATTGAATGTACTGGAACATAAATGTAAATAAATGAATTATTTATATTGTTTTTAAATATGAAACTGAAACTTCAAAAGCAGCGTTTCTCTTGTGCAGTGTGTATTACATGTCATACACACACGAGCTGTCGGAATCGGGTAGCCGTTCATCGGTCAGCGCGTCGCATGCCATTACCCGACGCATCGCGGTTGGCCTTCAGGCAGGATTAGATTAATTAAAAGTGGATCCGGATTTTATGGACGGCAGCGGCAGTGTACAGCGTTGCCCAGGTGACTGGCTTGATCCCAATTCCGTCCACAGTGATGTGGAGTGTCTATGGTGAGTAATTTCTAAAGGAGCATACTGATTGAAGAGCGTCAATGGCCTAGTGGCTAGGACGTCGTCCCATGCGGGAAGTCCGGGTTTACCGACTGCTCTAACGGTGAAGGAAAACATCGTGAGGAAACCTGCACAAGTGCACACTGAGATAACCAGTGTGTGAAATGGGGAAGACAATGTCAAACCACCTCACGCACACGCACACGCACACACGCACACACGCACACACGCACACACACACACGCACACACGCACACACACACACACACACACACACACACACACACACACACACACACACACACACACACACCACAGGTCATTAGTGCAATTTATTTGTGGAAATGAAAAACAGCGCTGCATACTTGGTACCTGAGTATGTCAGCGTTTGCTGACTTTCCCCCTCTTTGCCAAATATACATTACATATAGTGATTTGTACTTTAATTTTAAATTTGAACGAGTATTTGGCAATAAACGTATTTCTATTCTGTTCTCATTAAATCCGCCAAAAAGTAATTCTATGTGGTTATTATACTTTATAACGATCACGACCCTCAGTCATGAGGAATACGACTTAGAAGAAGCAGAGAAAAACACATTCGACGCTATTCGCTCGACTTAAATCAGATCTTCTCATCTTTCTCTTCTTGTCGGCGAGGGAAGATGGCTTTGCAACTCTTATCTTCCGATGTGTTTTCATACATGGTGGGAGCACTGCCGATCCTGTGACCTTTGTGTGTGATAAGCAAGTAGGAGGTCTACAGCAGCTAAATCCTAGGCAAGCCTCCCCTGAACAAAATCCTGGATATGCCCTTGAATTCAGCTCAGGAATTGGCCAAAAACATAGATTTATATAAGTATAAGTCTTGCCAAAATAGTTAAAAGATGAAATCGGTTTACGGCCGGACATTGGCCGCAGGCTGGTCCAACATGGCGGCCGGATGTGTCGTCACAGTGTAATGAACGAATCGGAATGGGTAAAATATTGCCACTTTTATTGGTTTCGCCATACGCTCCGCGATGGCCGATTGCCCGGCGCTGTCGACACGTTTTCAAAATATTTTCAGTGTACGTGGCGTTATTGTTTCTGTTGATATCTCAATGGTTAAGAAGAAAAGTACTAGGGAGTAACAATAGGTTGCCTTCAGACCGCGTAATCCTGGTCTGGAAAAGAGATTTCTCAAAAGACGTAGAAGGAAGGTATAAAGTCTGTCGCCAGAGGTCTTCGCTTTGTAATTAAACAATAAATGAAATGTAATATTGGAATGGAAGTAGTTATTTTACACCTATTATGTATTGAGATAAGTTTGTATTGTTGTGCAATGCTGACAGCTGTCTCACCGTCACGTACCGTGTCGTCGTGTCACCGTGTCCTGACTGACAACCAGCGCTGCGGCGGTGGCTAGCGTCTAGCCATATCGTCACAGCATAATGCTGAGTCAGGGACCCTTTTGACACATATGCATGTGAAATTGTGAACTTACTCTAGAAATTGTACTGTACAAAAAGTAACTCTTTTAAGTAATGAAATGTAATCGTGTAATTATATCGTGTTAGTATATGTGTGCAAATAATTAAAGTAGAAGACCTCGCTCACCTCCTAATGGAGTGTGACCTGGTGAAAGTTGAGAGGAAGAAATTTGTCCTCAATAGGCTCCAAAATGAGAGGCTCAATATTATTTGGAGTCAGCCCTTATCAGATAGTATGAAACACTTACTGTTGTTTGCTAAGTTGGCTCTCAAAGTGAGGGCTGACTCTAATAATACTTGAGCTTCCCTTCCCTTTTCTTAGTGACCCTAACGAGGCTGACATGGTCACCTTGTCGTGTACTCATTCTTTCATTCATTCGTCGTAGATGTATTCCGACGGTGCTTAGAAGAGCCAAGATCTTTCTAAACCCACGTGCTCCACCTTCAGTTTGGTGAGATTCAGAACAAACGCGGATTTAGTTTACTCCACACTCCACCTAGCATTTTTATAATGAATTTTGGGTAGTATTTGATTAACAAATCAAAACAATTATTCCTGGCTGCAATAATTTCAAGCTCTGTATTTTTAGTATCTTCATTCTTATTCAAAAGGTAGGACTTTTCCCGCAAATGCGTAATGCGGAAAATTATGACAAACATCCTGAGGTTGTTTCTTACGAGTTTGTATAAAATTGCGTAGAAAGCGCAAGTTCTGCGGCCATGGGAGTCCATGGGAAAGGCAAACATAACGCCATGCTTCTGAACAACTTCCATTGTAATAATATTTCTAAGCCTTAGGCCCCCTGAGGCACCCGGGTCTAACGGAAACGATATTACGTACTTAATTAGTACCCTGAGGACATACGGGCTGGAAAACTCTCCGTGCCCGGGCCGTGGAGTAATCTACTTCACTACAACCAGGTGTCTTTTTGACAATCTTTTTACCTCGTATTTTTACCTAATAAAACTTCCTTGGTGCAGAGTCAGCGGGGGGTTGTTCGTACCATCCTTTTAATTTCTGCCGCAAAGCATCAGTGCTGCCATTGCTGTGTCCTGCGTCATTATCGGCACATGAGGCACTCCATCTTTGTCCTCTTTAGTGGGTAAAGCCTATGGTAAAAATAATTGCAAAGTTGCCAGCTTCTGCAAGGTAATTGTTATTGTGCTTGCGCGAAAGTGTGAGTTAAATATTCTTTACCCGGTTTAGATAACTCTGGGTTAACTCGCGAATTGTCTATGGTTTCATAGAATTTTTTTCAGGGTTTGCGTTGGTGCAAGACTTTTTGTGATTTAACCCGGGTTAGGTTAGGCACTAACTCTCTCAAGCAGGTTTTAGAGGAAAATTTTGAAGCTTTCAAAGTTAGTTGTGACGAAAATAACTAAAGCTTCGTTTTTCACAGAATTGTCGCAAAACAAGCCCGTAAAGTTTCAGCAGTGGATCACCAGAGCGAGCCCTGAAAATGTTTGGAGTTTTCATAATGGCCGCGGTTTGTTTGGGGTTCCGTACACATTTTACGGACAGTTAGCTACTTAACTCCCAGCATTAACTCTCTATGAAGTACCCACTCGACAGAAACGGAATTTTAAAATAAAATATAGTCGGCTAGAATGAGGATTTCTGTTAATCTGGTTAGTACAAAGTTATCTCTGTTGGTTGTCTCGTAGCCTAGTTGCGAGCACGGTCCGAAAGTGATCGTGCAGGTTAAGCGACGTTGCCGCGGTCGGTACCTGGATGGGCCTTGCCTCGGAGAGCACGTTAAGCAGTCGGTCCCGGTTGTTGTCGTTCGACAGCAGTCTTTAAGCCACGTCAGATGCCTGCGGGCGGCCTGAACAACTCTGGCAAATAGGTTGGCCACTAACCATACGATAAGCAAGCAAGTCTGTTGGTTGTTTCATGATGAAATTATACAAATATCAGTGAAGAGACGAAAGGACTGGTGCCGTCTTGTTAAAATCATACAAAAATAAAGAACAGAATAAAATAATATTGATTTGATTACCTAGCCTAGGCTAGGAGATACGTACTTACTATCAAATTACTCTTATACAGCGAAAATCTCTAGATTTAATATATCCTACCTGTCACAACATACAAAATAAAAATATATATTTTTCGTGTATATATAAAACTTTGAGCGTCGGTGACGTCGACGCGTCGTGGCTAGGACGTCGGACTCCCGTGCGAGGGAGGTCCAAGTTCGAAACCAGGCAAAGCTATGTACCAATGAGTTTTTCGGGTTTTCGAAAGACTTACGTACATTTACCGACTGCTCTGACGGTGAAGGAAAACATCGCGAGGAAACCTGCAGACTGAGATAACCAGTGTTTGAAATGGGGAAGGCAATGACAAACCACCCCATTAAATCAGCAACGAGAGTCGTCCTATGTGGTTAATTCCTAAGAATGATCACGACTCTCTGCGATGAGGGACACGACTTAGAAGAGATATAAAACTTGGCCTGCGCACTTCCGTGTGCTCAGAGCTTTCAGTCTGGAACATCGGCGTAAGGTTGCCCGTCTATCGGTATTTTATAGGATACATTTCGTAGAGTGCGCATCGGAATTGCACGACCTAATTCCAGCATCTCCATTCCGCCTTCGGACTACCAGGCGCGGGGAGGGGTTCCATCCTTATGTTGTTGATATCCCATCTGCTCGTACGAAGCGATTTGCTTCTTCGTTCATTATGCGAACGGCTAAGGAATGGAACAGCCTGCCGGCGTCTGTATTTCCCGAGACCTACAGCCTTGGGATCTTCAAGGCCAGAGTGAATAGGTATTTACTGGACCCGCATGCTCCATCGTCGACCTCATCGTCACCATCAGGCGAGATCGAGGTCAAATGCGGGTTTAGAAGTAAATAAAAAAAATTAAAAAAAAGGGTTCAGGAACTCACGTGATTTTATGAAGAGGTTTTATAGCAACTTTTCTAATTCAAGTTCCTTATAAAATAAAGCATATACTATGCATCCTTTTTTCGTCTTCCAACCATCAGGTCTTATCCTATTTGTTTCCGCGAAATAACTGTACAATTGGAGTTAAACACAAAACCTGAAGTCCGCGTGGAGCGAGCAGCCCTAATTATTATTTAGAGCGTTCATTTTCAAGTTTTGTTTCCGTTTAAAAACTTCAGACAAACTGAAACTTATTAAAGTGGGAATGGCCGTGACGGGTCGTACTCTGTTTGTGAAATATTTCGTGTTTTTTGCCGAAAAATGAAAGAAGTTAACGTATCCGCGTCACAAGTTACGACGGAGTGCGTGACCGTAATTGTACCTACCTAATTAAAGAGAGTATCTTTATACCATGGGAAGCTATGGGGGTAAGTGTCGACACTGATAAAGTAAGCGTAGGGGTAGAAATACCTATATTGCAATGACATTGCTGAGCATGTGTCTTTGTAATAATGTGTTTTTTTTAATGTTATGTCTTTTTAAGTTTACTTTCTTGAAAAGAAACTTTCAGACTTTCTAAAAAAGTTTTTTTTTTCAAATTCAATTTTTTTTATTTTTTTTTATTTATTACAAAATCTACAGCACTTAAATTTAAAAATAAAAAAGTCTATTAAAAAAAACATACTGCCAATTAAAGATTTCCTATTTTAAAACAACGCCTATAGGGAGAAATAAGTTTTGGTGTGTGTGTATATGGATGTGTTTATTGGAAATGTGTGTGAGCGTGTTTGTGTAGAAGAGAGTGTAAGGGTGAAAGGGGTGTGTACATTTGTATGTGTTTGTTCGAGTCTTCACTACATGTGTACAGCTACAACGCCACTGTACTAGTACCATCTAAGCATTATTTATTATTGTTACAATGTCTCTCCTGATGGCAGCGGCACCGCCATTGAACAAGTCCAACGATGAAAATTCTTTATTATATGACCTGTGTATGCGACGGATAATAGAATTTTGTAAAATTCATTTAATTTGCCATAAATCGCGTGTACTTACATTGTGGGTCTTATAAACACATACATACGTTTCAACACGATTTTACCCAATGGGTGTAGCTAATAAAAATATAATATTGATTATTAAAATGAAATTATTAGATTAAAATTAAATTTAAATTAAGTTATTATATCAAAATCAAATATACCTAATGAATATAAAATTAAATTATGTATCCAAATCAAATAAATCGCAATAATTTCTATTTATAAAACCAAATGTCAAATCATATTATTAATTACCATAATGTCAATTTTATCATAATGCCAATCATATTAAGAAGGAAAGAAGGAATCCTTCTTTTTAAGCTTTCGTGGTTCTTGTCACAACAACCCCAAACCGTATTAAAAATCCCGCGTCTAACTACAGTATTGAAATCCTTCTTGTACACAGCTGTTGAAAATTGAATTGAAAACATTAATTCCTTTTTTTTAAAATATCCTATACACTGCCCCACTGCTGGGCAAAGGCCTCCCCTCCTCCTTTCCATTTTTCCCTTTCCTCGGCGTCCTTATACCATCATTTTTGGAAGTGGTCGATATCGTCCTTCCACCTACGTCCTTTCCTTTACCACATATTAATTAACATTTCACATTAAACTATAACCTCCACACTAGACGTTGCCTGTGTTGTGGTGATTACATGGATACACACATTGACCACTTTACAATGTTGTGTGGCCATCAAATGTTCAGATTACAGAATTACAACTTACAAATACAATTTAAGTTAAAGGAAATAGGAAGTATGGAATGATACGACTATTATAAATTTATAAAATATATTAATATATACATTTATGTATTTAGATATATTTATTTATAATATTAAAGCTAATTATGTACCTATATATGCAAATATATGCATAAATTAAAATGAATAAGTAAGTAAGGAAGAAAGAGTTTATTTCCATTAAACGAGTCAAGTCACAGTTTAGTCAGTCAAGTTTAAGTCACAGTTTCAATTATATAAATGTCCCTTAGGTAAGATATTTGTGCTGTTACTGGGTTGGTTGCCATTATCTTGCACTTTTGCCAGTGACTTAATATTAAAACCGATTTATTCCGGATTGATCCGCAAAATTCACGTGGAAAGGGTACAAAAATTCGTATAGCTCATAATAGTACATATACGTAGGTACTTTATTCTGTTGCAAAATCGACTATCATTAGGGTTTTCGATTTTTATAATGGAGACCATGCTCTGTAAACTGACTGATGAAAGTTGCTGACGATGACAACGAACGAATCTCTTAGAATACCACTTGTATACACAGCAACTGTTAGTTTTAGACAGGCATATTCTAGCATCGTCGTTAGACACATTTACGTGCTTATTAGATCATCATCATCATCAGCCTATTAATGTCCCCACTGTTGGGGCACAGGCCTCCCCTTGTACAAGGGGGTACGGGCCATGATCCACCGAGCGGGCCCAGTGCTGTGCGGTGGATTTCACACGCCTTCAAAAACTTTTAATTTCCTCAGACATGCAGGTTTTCTCACGATGTTTTCCTTTACCGTTAGAGCAGTCGGTAAATGTACAATAAGTTTTCGAAAAAATCCGAAAAACTCATTGGTACATGGCATTGAATGGTTTCGAACCTGCACCTCCCGCATGGGAGTCCGGTGTCCTAGCCACTACGCCACCGACGCTAGGTCACCGACGCTTATTAGCAGTGATCGGAGTAGGTAGAGCTCTTTCGGGTCAATGTCCTCAAAGGTTATATTAATATGGATATAATTTCGGGATCCCGTTTTAAGTTATCGAGCAAATGTTGTTAATTACTTTTATAAACCTCGCCCTTACACGGCGGATTACGATTTTTAAAAAATTGTGAACTTACGAAGAAGTTAAAACACTACCATAGGTACACTAGCGCCATGAATCTTAAAAAAAAATATTTCGCCACCAATCTTAAATGTGTATCAAAACAAATATAACGTTAAAAATCTAAATAATATATTTATTCAATCCCGGAAATCCCGGGATTATTGGGCATACTTATCCATATTATAATCGTATGTGGCAAGTACCAAAAACAGCCCTACCTACTCCGATCATAGCTTATTAGATACTAGGAGTCATTATTATAATGAACACAAATGGTGCAGATTGCAGCATTTGTTCTAATTCCAGTACAGACAGTAAGAAACCGTGACTGAAAACAATATATTACATCACAATGCGTTACTAATTCCTGTCTGAAGTCAAACATTTGGGGCCTCGGGTACCACCTTCCCTTTGCTATCCATATAATTCTTCTTTCCAGGTGATAAGGTTCAATTTCAGTGCAGCTGGCGGTTCGAAACCTTGTCAGTTTGATGTATGGGCATGAGTCAGCAACAGTTTTAAAGTTTGTAGACAATAATTAAGTGGAGAGATAGAAGAATGGTATAATTACCAGTGCGGAATGACATAATGAGTGTTTTGGACCGGTTGTGATCGAACTATGTGGACAACGTGACGAAACTGAGAATACTGAAAGATTATTCGAAGAAAGGAAAGCGGGCTAATCAAAGCTGATGCTTATATGCTTACGCTTGTATCACAGGTCATTAGTGCATTTTTTAAATTTATTTGTGGCAAATTCTTCCCTAAATTCTTCACATAAGTATTTAATCTTTTTGATGTTTTTTTTTTATTTTTTTTACCTACTATCACTATCGCTCCCACTAACATCTTGGGATAAGGGGTGAAATGAAAAACAGCGCTGCATATTTGGTACCCGAGTATGTCAGCATCTGCTGACTTTCCCCCTTTTGCCAAATATACATAGTGCTTTGTTATAGTGCTTTGTACTTTAATTTTTAATATTTTGTAAACAAATTATGAGTATTTGGCAATAAATGTATTTCTATTTTCTATTTCTATATGGTAAAAAAAAGTTTGGCAGAGTGTTTTACTGAGAAAATGATCGAACAGTTGAATTTAATGTAACTCCACTTCTTTCGGAACTTTAAACATAAAATTACATTAAAAATTTGGTGCTCAATCCATTTTTTGAAGGTTTATTTATTTATAATTGAAACGGTTGCAGTACACTAACATAATATTACAAAATAGCAAAAAAATTTTCATAATTTCGGACAACACACGTGACCAAGTAGATTGTGTCTAATTTTTTTTGTTTTCTTCAATATTTAGAAATCTTCGCGCCCTGAAACCAGAAAGTTGGTTTGTCTGGGCGCTGCACATTCCAAAAAAAATAAAAAAATAAAACAACAACCAAAAACACCTGAAAAACAAAACACCTGAAACACCTGTTAAATTAAAACACTAACCAAATATAAAAACAACTTAACACATACGAATCAAAACATGACCGTATCCATCACGGTTTTAGTTAAAAAGTTTATTTTTTTGAGTTTTTGTTTTTCATAAACAGTCATTTTTGAATCTTTATGTATTCCTATTTATTATTATTTAAACTTGCTTTACTTTTTTTTTGTTATGGGTCTGGTCTGGTTATACTCTTGGATGAAAGAAAGAAGGGCGCGCGTTCTTTCCTTAATGGTCCTTTTATACTTCATCGTCATCATTAACCCATTTACACCATCTGGGCTGGCTTCTTCTTGGTAACCAGTTTCATCCATGCCAATTGGTCATTTCTCATTTACTGATATCTTAACGGTGCCGTGTAGTCTGACCATCGGGTTAGTGGAGTACGAGTACCCCAGTGATTTTATTTTATTTATTGGCACATCAACAGATAATATATTTAAGATTATTCGAGCTTATTTATATGGTAACGTTCTCTTGGTGACTCACATAAACATATAGGCTTTAATACCAGCAATTTCACAAACAAAGCTTCTGTTATAATTTCAAAAGTAATTAATATGAATTCAAACATTTCGAATTAATAATAAATAAAAATATATATTCTATACGAATGAGATACATATTTAAAAGGACATATTTGAAGAGATCGCTTTTAGCGATAAGACCGCCCAGATTGTATTAATCGTTGTATACGCATCACACTAATTTTGTGCAATAAAGAGTATTCATTCATTTAAAGAAAATACTTATTTAAAGAAAAAAAAATTGCAGAAACTTAGGGATTTAGAGATTTCAGCATTTTACACTTTTGAGTCATGGAATATGTCAAAATCATTATCTTTTACTTGGCTATTAATTAAATGGAACTCATTTTGATTGTAGCTATGTTCTCTACCACCATCCGATAGCGTCTTTGTATACCGTCATCGTATGGTATAAGTACCTATAGGTATATATATTTTTAACTTATCAATACTACCTATCTTCAATTAAATTTATTTGTGTCGTATCTTTGTCCTCTTGGACAGGTTTTGGCCAGCCATCGGTCACGGTCCAACAGAATACCAGCGCTGGAGGCATTCTTGTCTGCAGCAATAAGCTGAGTTGAGACCCCTTTTCACAACAACAGCAGACCATCATACATGATTTAGATATGTTCACCTTTGACTACATAATTATTTTATTATAATTATAACTGTTTCGGTCATTGCTGTGTGTGAAATAAACGTATTACTTACTATTACTTACTTACCTACATCAGACAAAGATCCCACAAATAGTAAGGTAAAATGACTCACTCTATAATTTCACTTTTGTAATACGGCGGCGACCGAACACATAGTGACCTAATTCTTAGATAGTGACTCATTTATTGTGAAGTTGTACATTTGTAGGTATCTTGTATTATGTTTATTTTCAGTGTAACAGTAATTCTTGGTGTTTGAGATCAAACGAATCGTGAAGACGGATTCTTTAAGAACAAAAGAGTTAATATTTTATCATTGGTCGTTCGTTTGTGTTGACAAAGATGTATACCTGATTTCAAAGGAAAGTGTTTAAGTAGGTTTGGAGCTAAATTATTAAGATAAACCTTTCTTTCCTAACCATTTGTTTCTAATGCAGTTTCATTTTAGCATATGATGCGTGTTATTTAATTATTTATAATATTTTTGATTATATATTAAGATTTATATTATAAGTATTATATTTCTGTATATATTATAGTATTTACGTAATATTATTACTACTGCATTGCGGCTTGCAAAGGTTTGCATTCTTTGTTATTATTATTTATTTATTTGAGGGTAGTATCTATTTCATACGCCTTTTACACCCGTATATTATGTATCTTAGGTGGAGGATGAGAAAGAATAGGGAGATAGAAGAGATGGTGAACGAGCCGAACATTATAGGAGAGACGAAAGCGGCTCGACTCCGATGGCTCGCTCGGACACATCACTAGGATGGGGGAGGATCGGGCAGTTAAACGAGCGTATGTGGGACTGTGTGGACTTGCGCGGTGAAGTGGAGAAGGATCTGCGGGAGCTCCGGGCGCCTGACTGGCTCCAGACTGCGCAGGAGAGAGAGCGATGGCGCTCTTTGGTATCGGAGGCCAAGATCCACTTCGGGTCGCTGCGCCAGCGGAGTAAGTATTATGTATCTTATGATTTTTCCATCACCTGAAGGTTGCCTGGAAGATATGGCTTAAAGCGACAAGGCCGCCTTCTGCACATTGTATTGTACCTCTTTATGTTGTATGTTTTGTTTTTGTCCCGGGTGTGCAATAAAGTATATTTGTACTTTAAATGACTGCTCTGTAATCAGTGAAGGGAAATCTTGCGAGGAAAATTGTCATGAAAAGTTTTAATTGGCATGTCCACAAATCAGTACTGAGCCCGTACGGTGGATTATGTTATGGCCCGTATTCGTATCTCCTCCCCGTAGTATGATGGGCAACGGTGATGCCATTAATAGACGATGACATTAGTTGTTCGATTGATTGGATGATGGATGATGTTTGTTGTTCAGCACCGTGTCAGTGGAAATATCCGTTAGGTACTAGAAACTAAAACACATATAAAAGAGTAATTATTTGAAGAAAAGAATAGACAACCGCAAGACATTTAATTGAGCGATTGTGTTTTGTCCTCAAATAGTATTTTATGCAACTGATACGTAATTACGGCCATTGTAAAATGAGTTTTTAGTTTTTGATACGAGCGTAACGAGTATCAAAATAGAAAAAACTAGTTTTACAATGGCTAATTACGTTGGAGTTGCATACAATACTTTTTCTACGACTATAAAATACTTAAATAACTGAAAATACAAACTATTGTGAAGCGTCCAACACGCCATGACAGTTAGTTTAAAACTTCGTTGACAACAGTGCGTGGTCCAAGTTGTCTCATGTCGTCAGCATTAAAAAAAATATTTAAAAATTACGTGACAAATTTATCCGATACAATTTTTATCTAATTTTGTTTCAAATTTCATTAAAATAATAACAAATTTACTTTGTACTTAATGAGGTGACGGTGTCGTAATGCAGATTCGATGTGTCGTAATGAATATTACGACCCTCGGGAATGAAATAGTTCGTGTTGCTGTTTGTGGTTTCACATTGAACAAATTACAAAATGGGAGTAGAAAAAGAATCTAACCTCCGCGCGAGCTCCGCCATCATTAATTAGAAGCTCATAATGAATGGTGCGCGCACGCATAACCTTTTGTCTAAACTGAACCCCGGTGCACATTAGTTACGATGATGGATGGACTGAGGATCTTGGCCCGTGTACACTCGCGGTCAGAGGGCCTGCACTGGGACAACATATGTCCTTAAAAAAAAGTAAGGACCTATATACCTTATTCATTTACGGATGATCCTTTAAAAGTTTGTTTGACGTATCATACCGGGATGTGTATTCGGTGCTCGAATAATTACCGATCCGATTCTTTAAAAGATCGGTTAACAATTTCGATTACTTAATTTTCATTCCATTTTGTAATAAAACCGGCCAAGTACGAGTTGGACTCGCGCACCGAGGGTTTCATTCTCACCAGAATCATAACTTTGGATTTAAAATTGGGGAGGAGGTTACTATATAGGAAACTGTCGATTATTGGAGTCGAAGCTGCGGGGCAACCCACCCCTATGACCGCGCCTGATGCTAGGATAAATATTGTCATAATTGGTCCAGTAGTTTGTGAGAAAATGTCAAACAAAAACCACTCTGGTCGCGATTGTACATCTGACCTCACAGCTAAGTAGAGTTTTACTGAGACTCGTATGTGTTAAATGTGACGCGTTTAAAGCTGCCTGTATTTTTGGTACTTGTTTACTACAATTGATATTAATATAGAGCTGTTCATTGAACATTCATAAAGCATCCATGCAAGCTCCTCCTCCTCGCGTCGTAATCCTCAATGATGAGGGTCGTGACCACCTTTATGTATCGGCGGTGTGGATGGCATCGTGAACTGTAGAGTCAAGGGTGGTGCAGATTTGGTCGGACCAGCGCATCGGACTACGTCCTCGAGGCCTTATCCCTTCCATTTTTCCGGTCACAATGAGTTTTTCGAGGTTGTCACTGTAATTTCTGGAAATGTGACCGAAGTACTCGAGAATTCTACGAAGGCACTCGGAGGACAGTCGTGAGGTGATTTTGAGTTCACGTAGAATGGATACGTTGGTACGATGTGCTGTCCACGGAATTCAGAGCATTTACTCCAACACCATGCAAGTTATAAACGATTTAAAATAAGATCACGTTAACGAGGAAACCTGTACACTGAGATAACCATTGCGTGAAGCGGGGAAAGCAATGGCAAACCACCCAATTAAATCTGCTAAGAAAATAATTCTGCATGGTTATTTCCATAGATTGATCACGAGTTCACGACCCTTAACGTGGAATACGACTGAGAAGAATGAGATAAGATCATCACTACTACCTATATTACCATAACTTAACGTATTACATAAAGTTTTTAACAAACTTTAAAAGCTTATTAAAAATAATAGCTTAGAGATGGTAGTTGGCGAAAGACTCTCTGGAACTTCAAAGACATACCATACGAGTACTTACAGATTTGACAGCTTGTTCAGGTTTACGAGTGATAATAATAATTTATTTTCGAATTAGTAGAAGAAAAACATTTATTTAACATTACACACATTATTAAACTTAAAAAATATTGGAAAAAAAAAATTAAAAAAAAAAACAATGCAATATTAAAAGGGCACATGCTCAGCATGTGCTGCGATTGATAGATTGTTGTACACGCGTACCTATGTAGATATTAAAATATTTAATTTCGCATATTTGCGCCGTTCCGGGTGGAGACCTTGGGGCCGTGGGGGCCTGGAGCCCACTGTCTCTACCGGGAAATAGCCAAGCGCCTCGTAGAAACATCCCGGGACCTGAAGGCTGGCCTCTGCTTTGCTCAGCGTATAAGCCTCGCTATACAGCGGGGCAACGCCGCCAGCCTCCTCGGGACACTCCCTGCAGGGAGCGACCTAGGTCAGGTATTTTACTTGTAAAACAGTTAGGTACTTTGTAATTTTAGTGTTATTTTATTATTACTTTATTTTATTAAATGAATTATCTTCATTTCTTATTATTATCTTTTCTTAAAATCGTCGGTTTGAACAACTCTATACATATCCCAGTTGCGCAAACAGTATGGCGTATTGACGACCTATTCGATTGGTCCACATCTGGCGCCGTAATTAGACTCTATGTAATCAGTAATCACACTCATACTCCAAACCCCTTCACGACTACTCCGTAACCCCATCCATTACGCGTTAACTCCAAGTATTAATTCTAACTTGTATGACGGGAAAGCGATGGATGCGGTGCTTGTGAAGTTGTCGGGTGTAAAGTTTAAAAGTAGGGCAATGATCACACGTGCTCCTGAGCAGTTAAAAGTCCAGTTAACTATTAGTTACAATGAACCCTTTCATGGAACTGCGTACGATATCGGTGGTGTCCACATTTGGTGCAGTAACGTCTATAGTTCAAAAGGCAAGCTTTTTACTGCGCAGTGCTTTGGTCTGCGCGTGTTTATAGTTTTAAGATTGAGTTTACAGATTTTATTGTGCTGTTAAAGAGGAATGAATAAGTACTTGTGCTTTATATTTTGTTTCAGTGTGTTGTATGTAGTCTATCGATATTGTAAATGGGTACTTGGTTCGTGGTATGATCTATTTATTATTATTATTATTGGATAGGCAGGCAGCCAGCTAATGCTGGTTAGCCTGTTTCTTCAAATTTCGTAAGTGGCTGTCTAATCTGTTCTAAAAAACTTGCTCAGGTGGGCCGTTCAGGTAGGCGGGATGTCTACCCGGTTGAATAGGAGATGATGTTCTGGCAGTGTTTTGGCCGTGTTCCGTACTTGTTGTGTGCAGTGTCTTCTAGAGTGCTCCTTCAAGTTCAATATAAAAAAAAACCTCAGTTCATCTGTGTTATAATAATTGTTTCGAATTGTGTAAGTCTCTGTAAGGTTGCCTCTATCTCGTCGCTGTTGTATTTGTAAGACAAGTAAACATATCTAACTAATTACGTTCAGAACTGAACGTTGAACTTGAACGTTCTGTCCTGATCCGCTCATACCTACAATTCCAGGTTCTCCGATATAGACATATTTCACTTAAGGCCGGGCTCTTTCAGGAAGCAAATAGTGGAGGTCTGATCTGATTAGGTATTGTCACGCATTGCCTTGTTGTAGCTGTTCAGATTTGATGACACTTAATCGACACACACACACTCTCTCACAAACAAATTCGCACACATGCGAACTCCGACACCCCCTTTCACCACATACACATCCTTACACCACGTCTGAAGGAATATACCTACCTATACGCAATCATTCATCTAAAGCTATTACTTACATACATCACTTACCAACTTACCACGTATATATTATATATTATAAATTATCCTATTATTATTCACCTTTCTGTCATTCTTTCCCTAACGCTGTTATTTCAGAAATTTTCAAAGTGTGTGATATGTGGATACTTATATTGGCATACAATTACTTAAAGAGCATTTAATAAGCTGTAAGATTTCGTACCAAAATAAAAATAAAATATCAGGGTATAACTTTTTTACTTGGCCATCTTGTCTTTTTTTGATAATTTACAATACAAAACCATTTATTGCACACAAATCCATATAACACGTACATATCTTGCCCTCACAATGTAGTATATAAATTAATTTGCGGCAACAGGGAGCGTGTTCAGCTTATGCTCGGACGGAATCCACAGCGCTGATTTTCAACACGTCCCTTTATCACTTGAAAGACACAATAAATATTTTAAGTTCCGAATACATACAAAAAGGCATTTTAAAGAGTTACAATTAAACAAAATCAAAAGATTTATATAATAAATTAGTAAGTATCAAATTGAATTAAAAACAATTTATTAAAAGTTTGCGCATTCTATTCTACATTTAGCTTATCACATGAAGACCTCTGGAGATTTCGGTTTTAATAAAAACTCTGTACAGCTGGGTTGGGTAGCATTTCGGAAGCTACGTCACATCTTCTCGTCGCCCATACCTCAATGTCTAAAGACAAGAGTCTTTAACCAGTGCGTCCTACCAGTAATGACCTACGGAGCCGAAACGTGGACACTGACGGTGCGACTGGTTCACAAATTGAAAGTCGCTCAGCGTGCTATGGAAAGAGCTATGCTCGGAGTATCTCTGCTGGACCGAATCCGAAATGAGGAGATCCGGCATAGAACAAAAGTTATCGACATAGCTCATAAGATTAGCAAGCTGAAGTGGCAGTGGGCCGGTCACATCTGTCGCAGAACCGACAACCGCTGGGGTAGACGAGTTCTGGAGTGGAGACCGCGTTTGGGCAAACGTAGTGTGGGACGCCCCCCTGCTAGATGGAGCGACGATTTGCGTAAGGTGGCTGGCAGCGACTGGATGAGAAGAGCCGAAGATCGGGCTCAATGCCGCGCCCTGGGAGAGGCCTATGTCCAGCAGTGGACTAGCGTAGGCTGCAGATGATGATGAAAAACTCTGTACGTAAGTGTTTTTTCAAAACAAAATTGAACACGCTAACACGCAGAGGATGACGGCAGGTCATTCCATATTTTGGATGCTGCGAATGTGAATCCCTCTCTAAATCCAACATTTGTGAGCAAGAAAATAATAACTTACTTACACTTTTGAAGGTAGTTTTAGAGAGGTTGCTGCTCCGGTAAGATGACACTGTAATTACCGTCACATTAGGCTCTCCCTGTAAGTTCTTAAAATTAGCAGCGCATTCGAAACCTTTTAGTAATATTGTAACAAATATAAAACAACAAACATGAGATAAAAAAGCAAATAGTGGAGTACAATTTAGGCGGCCTTATCGCTAAGAGCGATCTCTTCCAGGCAACCTTCGGGTAGAGGAAATGATATCGAGAAAAAGGTAGGTAGGTAGGTAGGTGTGCAAGGTTTATGGAAATTGTAGTGAGGTGAAATATCTAAAGGCGACGATGATGATAGGTGTACACTTCGCGCCTGCCTTGATATGAATCAAATTGTCATTTTATGGGGTTTGCTGGAAGAAATCTCTCTTAGAGATAAGTCTATGTACTATGTCAAAGTCTGGAACATCGGCGCAAGGTTGCCTGTCTATCGGTATTTTATAGGATACATTTCGGAGAGTGCGCATCGGAATTGCACGACCTAATTCCAGCATCTCCATTCCGCCTTCGGACTACCAGACGCGGGGAGGGGTTCCATCCTTATGTTGTTGATATCCCATTTGCTCCTACGAAGCGATTTGCTTCTTCGTTCATTATGCGAACGGCTAAGGAATGGAACAGCCTGCCGGCGTCTGTATTTCCCGAAACCTACAACCTTGGGATCTTCAAGGCCAGAGTGAATAGGCATTTACTGGACCCGCATGCTCCATCGTCGACCTCATCGTCGCTTACCATCAGGCGAGATCGAGGTCAAATGCGGGTTTAGTTATACATGAAAAAAAAGTCACGCCCTTTGTGTTTCACATTTTTTTTGGGTATAAGTTTGTAGTATAATGTTTGTGTACAATAAAGAGTTAATACATACATACATGATCACTTTAAATTAAGCGACCCGTTTGCTGCTCTTCTTAAACTATAAAACATTATACAAGGTGTTCCTGAGGATATGCATTAACTTCGCCAAACACTTCTGTAGCTTTTACATAATATATTTGACAATGGAAGTGAGCCTCATAAACGCTTCGTTTTCGAGATACCTGTTATTTATTTTACTAAATTTAATTGAGTTCCACAATGAGTAAGGGTCTTTATTTATCCCCGTAAGAAAACCTGAAACAAAACAATAACAAACTATTCGTCTTTCGTTTGCACATGTCATTATTATCAAGTTTAAATTAATCAAAATGCGACGTTGCCAGCTTGGATAAAGAGTATGGCATAGTTGAAAATATTTTTTTTTTAATAAAATTAAAAATGTGACTATATGGAAAATGACTACTTTGATGTTCTGAGAACAGTGTCGAAGTTAATGCATAACGAAAGGAACACCTTCTATATAAATTGCACACTTGACAATTTGAAATACGGAAAACCTCGTATGATAATGTTGATATGTAAGTAAATGATAATAAAAAGTAGGTACTTAGATATGCACAGTTCATTAGCAATGGTAGATTTACCATCAGCAGGACCGTGACCATATCATTATCTCATACCTGCTCAAAGCAATAGCTGTACATTTCTCAGTTCAACCGCCCATGATCATTTCATCCGGACCTTCTATTTGTACCATTAGCTTTTATGTAATACCTTTTCTTCCCACATAACGTAACCTTCCCATCTCCCACCTTCCCTTGTTTTTCCGGCCTCTGAGTAATGTCCCTCCAACGAAGGAGGGAAGCCTCGGGCACTCCCAGTATCCGGCTCTCACCATTTGTCATGGGGCAGCTATGGGCTATGTGTACCTTATTGACTGTTTGTGTGACCCAGTTATAGTACAGTTCAGTACGTATATGGCCTGTAATTACAGTTCTATTTGAGTCAGCCAGTTTTCGAAATCAAACTGTTTTTTTTTAATTTACTACTAAACCCGCATTTGACCTCGATCTCGCCTGATGGTAAGCGACGATGAGGTCGACGATGGAGCATGCGGGTCCAGTAAATGCCTATTCACTCTGGCCTTGAAGATACCAAGGTTGTAGGTTACGGGAAATACAGACGCCGGCAGGCTGTTCAGCTATATAGACCGCTGTCTCAAAGCAGCTGTGTTGTGATTGAGGACCATGTGTCTCCCCATGAGGCTGGCATGGTCCTATAATGAGCCGAAGTCTTAAAAAACAATCAGATTTAAAAAAATCCAGTCTGTTCACATTTTTAATTTACCATTCAATTGGTGGTAAATCCTGATGCGCAGGATTGCTTGGGTTGGTATTCGCGTTGCTGTGTTTCGGTTTCAAGGGTAAGAGAGTCAGCGTAATTACCGTCACGTGGCACTCTCTCATAATAATATAGTGAAGTGAGATGTCCATGGGAAACGGTAACCTTACCATCAGGTTGCAGGCCCGATTGCTCGTCTGCTCTCCTAATTCTCGAAATCATTTACACTGCCCGCCGGTTGCCTGGAAGAGATCGCACTTAGCGATAAGGCCGCCTAAATTGTACTTCACTATTTCTTTTTCTAAGTGTATTTTACTTTACTTTAGTTAATTAAAAAAAAATTACAAATGATTATCTCGGGAACCACCTATGTTGAAGGTGGTTCCTCTGTCACTCACTCGGGGATTATGAACGTGACAATTATGCTATGCTATGATTGTCTTATTTTCAGTACAGCGCGGAATATAGAATCCCTATCCTCTCGCATGGAACTCGGCGGAATCCTAGTCATTACCTATACTATTTTATGGCACTGCACCGGTGCTATCTAGAATTTTGGACAGTTTCTTAGCAAAATATATTTATTTATTATTGATATGGCTTCCCTACGGGTGCAAGGAAGCCATATATATAATGAATAAATATATTTTGCTAAGAAATTGTCCAAACACCTCTCGGTGAATAAAATTTCGTACCAATACGATTTCAATGAAAATAGATTGCTCTAGTTATCGCAAAGCGTTGCTTATTCCGGTATTACCAGGCAATGACAGAAAAGGCGCGATTTATCGGGAAATCCGAGAAAGAAATAGATTCGTGTGTCGATACGGCCCTTCATCAAACCTTTGGGTGCCGTTGACAGCCTCCCCCTCCGTGCCGCCCCCTCCGACCAGATAATGGCGTTTTCCTGTAAATATTACGTATCGGAGACCTCTATTATGTAATTATTTCTGAGTGAAAACTTGCGTTGCGTCCAACTTTGAACAAGTTTACCAACTGATTTGTTGTTGTACGGTTTGGATTGGGAATGGGAGAGAGATTGGTGGTACAATAATATAGGTACCGCATCTATCCGCATCTATAGGGATGGTCATTGTTTGGTTTATGTTACTGAAGTAATCTTCTCATCTCTAGTGAAGTTTTTTTTAATAATTGACTATTAAACCCGCATTTGACTTAGATCTCGCCTGATGGTAAGCGACGATGAGGTCGACGATGAAGCATGCGGGTCCAGGTAGTCTTGAAGTAAATGACCGATTCTATCTTCAAATAAAACTTCTCGAGGAAAATCTATCTTTCTGTATGACGGTTACATACTTACTCGTAACCGTAAGTAACTTACGGTACACAGATTGTTAGATAGAAGCGGTCCTTTACTTCAAGATTACGTCAGTAACTTAAACCAAACAATGTCCATCCCTAGAAGAAATCATTATAAGAATTAAATATTATGATATCTTCTGAAATAAGATTAATTAGGTACCTATGTACCTTTTTAAAATTGTATTTTAAGGAGAGCGGATGAGCAAACGGGTCTCCTGATAGTAAGTGGGCACCGTGTCTCAGCCTACTAATCTCACTATAGGTAATATTATTAGAGGGTTTCCGATGCGCTGGTAACCTTGAGGACTTGTAGATTAAGTGCCTCATGCGCCGATACTTACGCTGGCTCTATTACCTTTCAAACAAAAACAAAGCAATGCAGGCATTGCTGCTTTGCAACAGAAGTAGGTAAAAGTGGTACCACTCCAAGCTAACTCTACATCATACCACTAGATTCTTAATAGTTACCCTGTCTTCGGAAAATTAGACTATTACAAACTAACTCGTAAGTATCAAAAACTAAAATTTCATATTCATGGTAGGTAGTAAATCAACTAACCCCTCTTGTCTTCAAACTTCAAACACACACCGAACAAATGTTAAACGTGTCCGTCTGTCTTTCCGTGATAATCCTTGTCTTTAGCGTATTATTCCTCATTCACAGCAGTTTCATCCTGTGACGTCATCCAGTTCGCCCTCCGACGTAAATCATGTCAATGGATTGGAATTATGGGAATTATCGACCAATGATATCTACACTTGTCGAATTATATTAGCGAAACGATCATCGGGCCCACTCGGGTGAATAAGGTCTAGACATCCTTGTCTACTTCCTAGTTTTAAGTACATACTAGTATCTGGTCTAGACCACATATGTAGGACTAGACACAGTGAATTACACACACATATAATACCATGTAAATACACCCGCACCATGCCATCACCCTCCCACACACTCAGTACCTCACATACACACTAATATCCTCATTCATACAAACAAACACATTCATACAACACAACACGCACACACTGTTGCTTTCTTCGTCCGTGCAGTCACGGACGGGCCAGCTGAAAATCAGCGCTGTGGCTTGCCTCAGCATTATGCTGAGCTGGTGTACCCTTTTTGGCACTGTACCACACCAGATGTTCTGTGCTGCATGTATTAAACTTTGTATACTTCTGTAATCTGTATTCTGGTGTTTACAGCGCTAAATAAACGATTTCAATTTCAATTTCAATTACAAATTCTTAGATCCAAAGTTAGTTCCAAAATTAATGTAATTGTAAATGTAAAAAAGTACAAAAACAAGATAAATTTGTTGTTTTGTAGGTATTAGTTAACAAATACTTAGATAAAGTATTGTGATAGTGACTCACATAGCGCAAATAGTATCTAAAGCTTAGTGCACACTAAAACTAACGGTTATTCACAAGTCATCATTTGTGATGATGAATCATGGGCAGCAAATACCAAGCGAGAGAACGTTGCGCCAGAAATTTTGACATTCTCTAAGTTCTATGGTTCCTTATTCAAATATTCTTCTTTTCTATATTCTGCCAGCATAAGCACTTGCTTACAAGTAGTTTCTCTTATCAAATTCCGGCTCTGTTAGTGACTCCTGATCACGATCACTGGTGATCATGGACGAGTCGAACAAAAGTAGAGACAAAAGCAGTTCCACTCCGATGGCTTGGACACGTTACTAGGATGGAGGAGGATCGTGCAGTAAAAGAACCGTATGTGGGACACCCAAACGGACGACGGCCAGATACCGCTGAACAATGGCGCGAAGAAGTGGAGAAGGACCTAAGAGAACTTCTGGAGCCTGACTGGCGCGAGGTGGCGTGGGAGAGAGAACGATTTCACTCTTTAGTATCGGAGACCAAGATCCACCTCGGGTCACTGCGCCAACAGCAGAGTATGTGAGTAAGATAAGATACAGTTAATTTGGGATGGTTGACGTTCGTGATACTTCGTTTGTAAGTAAATGGACTAGAATTAGGTTCCAATTTACATACGTGCACCCGAAAAACATTACCCTCTTCCTGAGGAAGTCGGATAAAGAAAGATAAAAAGAAAAATACTTCTGAGACAATAATAAGAATTATTCCTCATCGTAATCCTTTTAAAATTAAAATCGTATGTTTACCTTGAAGAGTGCCGTTAGCACACTGCAGCGATTTTGAAACGGAATCGGACCAAAAAGGTAGATTTTAAGATTCTGTTGTAATGGTAGTAGAAGAACTACAACCGGCCAATGTGTAACAATAAATAAATTACGTTATAAAATTTTGAACCCATCAATTAAATACTGACCCAAACCGAAGTTACAGAAAAGGGCTCTTTATATAACCCTCTCTTATACCTTTCACGACCCTTAAACCTATGCAAATAGTTGGTCACCAAACAAAGGCCTTACTACAGTTTACAAGAATATAAAACGGTAGTGTAGATAGCATGTGGGAATACCTATCTTTTAACCTCAAAAATAATAGGCCTCGTGTTTTCACCAGCTACTCGTAGCTACATCCCCTAACTAAACAAAATGTTCTCGATCCCGCAAAGGGAAAGGGCCGGCTCTAATTATATTTGCAGTAGATTTATTTCAGAAGGTCCGTTTGTCAATGTTCACGGTTAAATTAATTAAGGAATGGTCACGGGTTCGACTCCCGTCCTGCGCATCTGAATGGACATTTGGAATCGAAGTCATTAGGATAAAATATTGGTGTTCTATTGAGATAATAGGGTTTGGTAATAAATTGCTTGTCTTTATTTCCGTTCAGACAGTGACCCAAATAAAGCCAGTATAAAGTTTTTACTGTTTATTGAGTAGATTGAAAAAAACTCATACATTGAAAAATACTTAAGATTTATCCGCAATCTTCTTCAGAAATCCGTCGATCATGGCCAAGCCCGGCGCGTTACCTTTCTGGTACCAGTCGAATTCTTGGATACGATGATACCATTCATTAAGTTTGGTGTATTTATCGTCGATCGGAACAATAATGTCGAGTGTTGACACGGTCGCAACACAAGCCACGTCAGCCAAGGTTACGTGACCGGCAGCCAAGAAAGAAGTCTTTTGAAGGTAAGTTTCTAGGAACCCATATGCCTCGTCGATACTAGCTGATTGTTGCTCTGATGGGCCCGTAGCTTTATCCCTTAGTATAGAAGCCATCACATCTCGGAACCTCGGAAATAGTACTGAAGCATCCAAATACAATCTCTGGTCAACTATGGCTCTGACTCTTAAATCACTGGGATACATTTCAGCACGCTTGTCCGCTCCATATTTCGACACTAGATAAGTGATTATCGCGTGACTATCAGCTAATGTTAAGTCGCCGTCTTCTATCACAGGGATGGTGTGAAGGGGATTCTTTACCAAGAATTCCGGTGTCCTCGTTTCACCTGCTATTGTGTTCACTTCCTTGGTTTCCACTTTGAGCCCGATCACCTCGACGACCATGTTTACGGCGCGACAAGGTGGGCTGCCGTCCAGTTTGTATACGACCACCGGCATTTTCAACGAATATTCAGTGTACACTGGCTAGACTACACGAGTAATGTAATATGTTGCCCGTTCAATGTAAGAGATAATATGTAAGTTATCAATTGTTATCATTTTATGGAGAACGATTCCAACTCCGTCACTCGTACCTACTTCACGTGAAGTAATAATGTCTCCAGATACGAACAAAGTTCTACTAAGAGTATGTATCAGTGATTTTGACCTTGCTCCAGACAGGTTATGAAGTTATATTATCTGTAATTTTTTTTACCTATTTTTATTTACAACTCATGTTTTCTATTAAGATAATCATTATTAGCGTACTGTTTTCGTTTAGTAATATTAAACAAACAACAAACACAAACAACAAAAACAACAAAAAACAACAACAACTTCAACACAAACTTTAAATTTCGCAATCCTAAAACATTTGTATTAAATGTTTTTAAGAACAACACATCGTTCTATAACCCTATTGTGCGAATGTGTAGATTGTTTAACGAAGTCTCTTCGAACAGCAACAATAAGCCATCGTTAGACTTATTCGATCCTAGGCCATTAGTTTTTAAAAGACGGGTTGAGGATGTCCTCAAGTGAGCTATCCACGCACCTACTTTATAGTCTTTACTTTATTATTTTTATTTTTCAAATAGGTATAGGTTTTTTAGTCATTACATTCAATAGTATTTTTTCCCAACTCAATTTTGTACAACTATTAATTTTCCACTTCTTAACCATGCTGTGTTTACACGTTAAGGGTTACGACCTAGCTCATAACTTTATATTGATTTTTCTGTAATTTCTATGGTTGTAATCTGTTGTGTTTACCTAATAAATAAATTAAATTAAATTAAATATTCCTTAAATTTCGTTCTGATAACACTCGAATTCTTTGATTGACGTTTATATAGCTCTTTTGTTTACGACACTTTTTGCGATATTATATTATTTGAATGCAAATAAATAACAACAACATAATTATTTAGGATTTATTCAGTTCAGTGCTTCCTTCACATAAGCATGGAGTGCAGTCAAACCAGGTGCATTGCCTTTCTGATACCAGTCGAATGCTTTTATACAACTGTACCACTCATTCAATTTGGAGTATTTCTTATTAATAGGAACTAGCAGGTCGAGTGCCGATACGGTTGCTACACACGACAAATCAGCCAAAGTTACATGATCAGCAGCCAAGAAAGACGTCTTTTGAAGATACGAGTCTAAGAATCCGTAAATCTCTTCGATGCTCGCTATTTCGTCTTCCGATGGCCCTGCAGCTTTATTCCTTACCATCGAACCAAAGACAGCTCGGAGCCTTGGAAACAGTATGGTAGCATCCAAATACAATCTCTGATCAACTATGGCTCTGACTCTCAAATCACTAGGATACAGTTCAGCTTTGTCCGCTCCGTATTTCGACACCAAATAAGTGATTATTGCATGACTGTCAGCTAAAGTTAAGTCATCGTCTTCGATAACTGGTATCGTATGCAAGGGATTCTTGGCCACAAATTCTGGTTTCAAAGTTTCTCCTGATGCTGTGTCCAAGTCATGAGTTTGGACTTTAAGGCCGATAAGCTCGAGGACCATGCACACTGCGCGGCACGGCGGACTGCGGTCTATCTTGTATAGAACGACGGGCATCGCTGACGACTGGTGACTGCAGACTGACTTGTACTTAACATAACAACTGAGATAACCTATCAAGTGATATCTTATCATTATCCTTTACCAGCTTGCGACGAACATGTCGGACAATGCAACCAAATTCGAGTTAGCATTACACTTACGGTATAGGTAAGCACGACGCTCGGGGCCCCAGTTGGCTGGGTTTTGAGTTCTGGAGTTTGAGCTTATGAAATCCCTTTACCTATTCGTTAGTTCCTTATGCAATCAACTGATGCTGATCATAAAAATTTAACAGTCAATCATTTTCTAACCAAAACATGTGGAAAGCATAAAAATAACAATTTCTTAACTTCCAGTACACAAAAATATTCCCTGATCTGCTCCACCGACGACAATACAATTACTTTTACGTGTTTCGCCAATTTTTCCTTTGTAGCCTCTAGGACGTAGGGGAGAAGTAACGGTTAATAAGGGATAATTGTGATTGAATGACGAAGACGCGATATTATAATGGCTGCCGGTATAAAAGACCTCATTTAATATTAAAAATACATTCGGAGAATTGGGTTCTAAATCATTATACGCAAGGCCTCTTATTAAAGCAAGGACGTGCCCCGCCAGTTAATGATATCAAATCGGTCTAATAATAATTACATTCATTATTTCCAGAATAAAACACCTGCAGATCGTCTTGCAGGACGGCTGAACACTAAGAGAAATTTTATACCATAAAACTTTTAGATTTTTTTGTTATGTTGTTGGAATCAGACCTGCAGATGTGCCACTTGATGACACCTAAGTGATCATCGTCACCCATAAACATCCTCCCTTTGCTCCGCCGAGGAATTTGGGGCTAGTAAAATATGTCTCCATGCTTCTCTGTCTTGCGCTAGGTTGCGAACTTCATTCCAGGTCTTTCCTAACGTCTGCTCCTTCATCAACACAGAACGCTTCCATCAGTTTTTTTGCATTGTCTTGTACTGCCTAGTCTTCACGTGCCATTCCCAGACTTCTGTTTCAGTGCCATCTTAGGGACGTGATCACTGATCCTTCGCAATGTGTGCATATACATAGACAAATCACTAAAATATTGTAAGAGGGTTTCCGATGCGTTGCTGCTCAGCTCAGTTCAGTGCTGTCGCATTTCGATTGTATCTCACTTCCGTGATTCGCACTGTCGTGAGTCGATTTTAAGTGATGGTGGATCCGTAATTAATTCCCCATGATACTAATGTTACTATAGGTTGTATCGTGAGGACCAACAATTCCTCACAAAATCAAAATCTCCAGCAGTGGTATGACTCGGTCCGACACGTAATTTGATATTATTGTTAATGGAACACAACATTAGCCAAAGACGAATCATCATCGGGTGCCATTTTCGAAATGAAGTTTGGAGGTCTGTAGGCAAAATCGCTTGCGATCCCATGCTGCGTCTTTCAAATTATGGTAGCTCAGTCTGGTCCACTCCTTGACATCTTGAATAGGGTTTTTCTTCGCATGACGGTTGACATCAGTTCACGCTAGCTTAAGATATATCGTGTAATATTTTATTCACAAGCGCTCATGGTTCAATCTGCGAGGGTGCTGCCTCCCCTCGTATTCCGCTCAAAGTAGCTCGTTACAATATTTCATCAGACAAACAATCTACCGTCGCAGGCCGGTATAAAGCATCTTTATAGCCTCTACTAAGGGCCGGGACTCGAACCCCGACGCTATCAATAAGTTGATTTTTCTCCACCTTGTTCACAGATAATTCCATTCCGGTAAAATATTATTACCTACTTCCCTTCTCGGTTTTAGGGTTCCTTAAAGAATATGCGTATTAAAATAAGAGTCCAGAGTTTTTGATGTCGATTGAATATGTAAGATTTATTTCTGAGTGGTCCCTAAAAATTCGTCCGAATGGGAAAATTGCACGCGTCAAGTTTCACAGATATTTTGGAAAAAATATAAAAATATATTTTTGATCATAATTGCTTTATTATTGTCACTGGCTGTGCCAACTTTGTCTTTGTTTTGTGTTCTTATTATAACTTCATTGTGTGTCTTTTCATATTTTGCTTTTGTCTTTTTCACTCATTCCTCTTGTCACAGTCCTCTTGTAAGCATCTATCACTTCTATCATTCTTTTTATCAGTTCATTCTCTCCCTCGTATATATTTGATCCTTCGAGATTTAAGGTAAACGTAAACAAATGTATCAATTGTAAAACAGCCAAGTGCAATGCTGCGTACGACTTTACACAAATCTTTGCGCTCAAGTCGCATTTTGATTGTCAAGCAGACGCTCTAACTTGATCCCGTGTATTTATTATCCAAACTTAATTGGAATTATTGGTAGGTATATTACTTATCCAGAAACGGTAACTATCCAAAAAAAATCACGGAACCAGAAACCCCGTCGAACTGAATACACTTGTCAACATATTTCTTATTATTTTACCTTAAAAGCCTTTCCGTGATAAAGGAGCTTCCATTAGATATCTAAGTAAGCACAGGCGCTTTTAGAATAAATCGTTACATTGTTTACCTCTCAAGTATATACTTTACTCACTTATTGTACAGAAAAAGAAAAACAAGACACCAGCGAAAATACTGAATTCAAAGGGAAGCCTGAGCACTTAAAAAACAAAATGAAAATGAGATGCTGAAAATGTCTTGTCATACGAACAAAGGAATACCTGAATACCTGCCTGAAACTATAGGTAGGTACGAATAAGTAGGTATTGTCCTTATAAATATGGTACAGAGAACGATTCCGTCCTTTTGGTACAAGCTACCTCCGGAAATGAAGAGTGTCTGAAACGTCTCGCCCTGGTAGAAGCAAGGAAGTAATCTACTAGAAGTAAGGAAGTCGTAGATTAGAAGCAAGGAAGCTTTTGTTTAGTGTAACCTAAGGAAGTTCCAAGTTCTAGTACCTTAATAGTTTAATCCTTAATTACTTTTATAAATGTTTTTGTCCGTGAAGGATGGCTTGTTCAGCATTTCACTACTATCACCACTGGGCAAGCGAGATATGAGGCGACAATGTACAGTGGAATGGCGAGTGCCGGGCCAGTCAGACAATAATGAATGAATGAATGAATGAATACTCTTTATTGCACAAAATTAGTATGATACAATGCATACAAAACGATTTATACAATCTAGGCGGTCTTATCGCTAAAAGCGATTGTGGAAAAGTAAGGAAGGAAGAAGGAGTCATTGGGATAGATAGTGGGCCTTAACCTCTGCATTGAAAATATCTAAGTATTTGGCTTGTCTTATGGACACGGGTAAAGAATTCCAGAGACGGATAGCATGGACAGTGAAGGATTGGTCATAAAATTTAGAAGTGTGGATAGGGGAATATAGAAGGAGGTTTTCAGAGGAACGAAGAATATATATTTGGATCCACTGGCAAGCCAGATTGAAAGCCAAGTTGACTCGCCACTGTACATGACTTAATGTAAACCGGCCACACTTGCTTGGTGGTAGCGATAACGTTTATAAAGTCTATCGCCATATATCTTCGCTTTAGCGTTAATCGCGTCAATCAATCATCTATTTGTCAGAATACACTATCTTACAGGTTTTAAAATAATGCACATGTCACAGTATTCAGCCTATTTAAAAGGCATACAAAAAATAAATGTTTACAATATTAATTTCATACGTTTAGAAGATCACCTCTTCAAAGGCGGACTAGCAGTCTTGGCCGCCCTAGGGTTTGTATACCAGCCGCCTCCTTCTCAGCTCCATCATTTCCTGAGCTAAGGTATAGGAATTTACTAGCAGTTGTCCGCGACTTAGTCCGCGTGGAATTTAACTTTGAATCACCGTCCCACCTTTTCTTCTTCTAATTCATTTTCCTCATTGCTGAGGGCACTCTCGTGGCAGGTTTGCCATTGCCTTCCCCATTTCACACACTGGTTATCTCAGTGTGCAGGTTTCCTCACGGTGTTTTCCTTCACCGTCAGAGCAGTCAGTAAATTTACGTAAATCTTTCGAAAAAACCGAAAAACTCATTGGTACATGGCATTGCCTGGTTTCGAACTCGGACCTCCCGCGTGGGAGTCCGACGTCCTAGCCACGACGCCACCGACGCTCAAGAGTGTGTCCCAACTTTTACCTATACCAAAAACCACTACTTACTCTTCTTTCCTCAATGCCTGGTAATAACAGTTCCTTGTTTTTGCCACTCGGTACTCTGTAGTCAACCCAAAGTGATATTCGTAAAGGGACTTTAACAGCTATATCGAAGCCCACATTTGACTGTACCCATACGATCGTTCAAATAGTCGAATGGTGGTGTTCGTGGAGCAATTTGTAGAAGTTAGCGATTTGGGGTTCGCTGGAAGAGATCTCTCTCTCTATTTGTGTTTCACATATTTTTGTATAAGTTTGTAACATATTTTGACCACATATACGACCAGCGCTCCACCTAGCACTTTAGGCGAGACCTGAAAACCAGCAGCGGGTCGCTGAGGTCTCGACCATTTCATTAGGCACTAGAGGGTAATACATGTTATATATTTTGTTCAAATAAGTTAAGAATGATTGAGGAGCTTGTGGCCTAGTCGCGAGCACGGTCCGAAAGTGATCGTGCAGATTAAGCGGCGTTGGACACGGTCGGTACTAGGACGGGTGACCGGTAGGACATTTTTCATCTGAGCTCCTCCGTGCCTCGGAGAGCACGTTAAGCAGTCGATCCCGGTTGTTGTCGTTCGACAGCAGTCGTTAAGCCATGTCAGAGGCCTACGGGCGGCCTGAACAACTTTGATAAATAGGTTGGTTACTGAATATACAATAAGCAAGCAAGTTAATAATTAGAATATGATCACTGTGTTGTGCCATAAGGTAAGTAGGTAAGCTCATAAGAACTTATGATTTTTTAATACAATTTTTTTTAATTTGTGTAAATTATTATTATTACAATATTATACATGTCAATTATTATTATTTTAAATCTAAAACTTTGTCACTACGTGAGACGCTTAGTCAAAAAGGTCGCCTTTTAGCGCGCCCCGCCCAAATGTTCCCATTATGCATGCTGCATTTCCTCGCTGAATAGCGAGAGATTTTTTTAATTAATTAGTTTATTATTATTATTAATTACAAAGGCAAATACCTATTAAACTACTTTGTGTGTTAATGAATAAACACCCTTTTATTTATAAAGAGTTTTAATTTCTTATCACTGAGATTCGTTGCACCTGTTAATACAGGTGTAACAAAAACCTACTATAGAGTCGAAAGGTGGGTTTTTAGTGTCCATAACCATGAACAAGTTTCACTATGGAGCCAACTCAGAAATCGCGAAAAAAACGCAGCTTTTTTATACATTTCGGCCGCGTAGATATTGAGCTTTTGTATAAGCTTTTTTTCGCGATTATACAGAGTTAGCCCCATTTGTTGAGTTATGGATACTAGACACCCGTTTTCGGCTCTATAGGGATTTTTTTTACCCTGTATAAGATCTGGTTTCGAATCTACAGCAGGTTAGCTCTCTTCTTTTTCTTGCGTGTTAGTACCAATGAGGTCACAACACAACACGCACACACTGTTGCTTTCTTCGTCCGTGCAGTCACTGAGGGGCCAGCTGAAAATCAGCGCTGTGGCTTGCCTCAGCATTATGCTGATCTGGTGTACCATTTTTGGCACTGTACCACACCAGATGTTCTGTGCTGCATGTATTAAACTTTGTATACTTCTGTATTCTGGTGTTTACAGCGCTAAATAAACGATTTCAATTTCAATTTACATACAACCGCATATTATTTTATTTTATTTTTTAGTTTGACGTAAAACATATAAAATATGCATATAAACCTATCACAGCATATAACATTAAACATATAAAAACAATCTATACATGCCAATTACGAAAACAACCTGTTAACATAAGTAGTTGGAATTTCCTCCCATCAGTTCTGGTGTATATATAATCACGATTTTCCTTCATCACCGTGTGACCATGCTGTTGGTAAACCCCATAAACGAAAAGTAATTGGAGGCTCGTGATCTCGTTGAAATGAACCGGTTTTGGGATATCAAAATTAAATGAACCGGTTTTGGGATATCAAAATTAAATGAACCGGTTTTGGGATATCAAAATTAAATGAACCGGTTTTGGGATATCAAAATTAAATTGTTGCAGGATTTTATATCTGATATCTGATTTTATATCTGATAGATAGACAGCTAGAAACACTTTATTGTACACAAATACATGAAAAGTAAAAACTACAGGAATAGTAGCATGATATGTACAAAGGCGGCATTATCACTTAAAGCGATCTCTTCCAGGCAACCTCTGAAGTTAACTGGACATTAAAGAGATTAGCGACAGTGTAGTGTGAAGATATGAAAAAGGTTACTATTACTTAATACACAGTAAAGTTAGTAAAATAAAAGACACAAAGAGCGATGGAAAGGGCGATGCTCGGTGTAACACTGCTAGACCACAAACGGAACGAGTGGATCAGACAAAGGACGAAGCTTAGAGACGTGGTAGACCTCATCGAAAGCCGGAAATGGAGATGGGCGGGACACATTGCACGGATGGATAGGGACCGGTGGACCAGAAGAACGCTGGAGTGGAGACCACGGCAAAACACGCTGGGACAAGGTCGTCCACCTATGAGACGGGTGGACGACATTCGGGGAATAGCGGGCCACAACTAGATGCGCACCGCCTGCGACCGTCGGAAGTGGAAGAAGTTGGAGGAGGCCTATGTCCGAAGGCGGACCACACGTGGCTGAGATAGATAGATAGACTAAAATAGTTAAATGCATAGATATAATATAGATAATAAATTTTGAGATTTGAGATAAGATTGATTTGAGAAATTTGAGATTTTAGTGATATACTCTTAGATTCTTCAGGTTCTTATCTAATCTTATGATAGGGGGCCGGGAATAACCCCAGCGGCACTTCGACCCTTGAGGATCTTTTGTGCCTACCCCATTTCACACTGCCACTAGCACACATTTCTCGTTATTTGGATTAATTTAACTTCTCAAAGCTATAGTAAAATTGTGATGATATCATGGCATCATATGGCCATTTCAAAATAGCAGACCTAAAAAGTCTGTTAAAACAGCGTGACGCGAGTCTGAAGGAATTTGGTGGAAAGGTACGTATCTACATGTTGATATTTGGCTTTATGTGCTAATTTAAAGTTTATTAAACAAACATCTTCTAAAATCAATTAATTTAGATTACGTTATGTTAAGAACAATATCATCTTTTAGTCGTATACACGTACGTCGTATTTTTGAATGTTTTTTTAACTGTGCTAGTGGCGCCTCTAGTGGTAAAACATTATCTCCTATTGGTGCAATTTCTCAGTTTGTTCAAATGTCCTGTTAGGAGATATTGTAGCAACTTTCAAGTTCCTATAGATAATACTGTTTATGAGATAGACGGTCTAAAAAGTAGTCTGAAACTGACAACATTGACAGGCCATTACATCGCCATTTCTCTACAAAAAAAAAGGGCGTAATACCTACTTTACCATCAGGTGGCCCGTTTGTTCGTCTGTTCTCTTAATACAATAAAAATAAAATATTATAAATAGAGGTAAACATATTAATCATTATTTATCAAAAAACTTTTAGACTAGGACTACATGGTCCGGTTCGAGGGACGCTTTAGTTCATTCCACAGAGTAAAATCATGATAGAACGGCGAAGTGGGAGGGCCACGCGTGTCTCAATCTTGATTTCATTGAGCGCCTAGTTTTCGACGCGTACCGATCAGTGCGGCTGTGCTACAACGCCTTATTGTACGGTTTGTAACTGTAAGAACAACAGGTACGACAGTGAATGGAGGAAAAAGAAGATATTTCGTTCGTAATCACGTCACTTTAGGAGCGTGGTTTAAAAAATGTTGACGTTTTATATGGCAGCTCGCCCGCGTCACTGTTCTACTTGATTTATTTCTGTGGTTCACTCCATCCAATCACGAAGCACTGATTTCAAGTGGAGGGTGGGCGGAATGCATGTGGTTGCATGCAGCGATCCGAACCGGGGTTGGAACCAGACGCATGTAGTAAAAATATGGAGTTAAATAGAAAAATCATGATTTATCTAAAAACTCTTATTGTTATTTTTATGTGCGTGAAAACCGAAAATCTTGTACCTTGCACCGCCGCGGAGGTCCAGCCAGCGCGGCAGTTTCAGCGCACATTTGAATGGAAACGACTTTATTCCGATAACAACGATTTTATCTCGCGATATTTTACGCGCAGATTACGTGCCCATCGACGGGCATGCCGCGGTTTTTATTACCACTCAACGAAGTGGAGGGTATATATTACAAATAATATTCATATTTAAATTAAAATGAGAAAAATAGCTAAAGGGTACATATCTAGCAGTGGATGTGTGGTGACAGACGACGCGCGCCACCTACGATTAGTACCTACTGACATCGGTGTAGAACGCGCTATCGAAATTTTCCTGGGACTTCGTGTTAGTTTTTTCTTCTCTTTTCCCTTTCATACAATTGACGTTACGTCATCCATGTCCTCACATAGCGCGTACCTGCAGATGAAATAGCCTGAAGAAGAAGAATTGTCGTTGATGAAGAGAGAAGATATCAAAATGTATATCACTTTGATATCTTTCAAAGTGATAAGATGACGGTTTTTGTTATGATGCCTGGTGTCTCTTTGATGATCTCTCGAGAAGACAAAATAAATGTTAATCAATTGGTTCGGAGACATACTTTTGGAAAAGCGTTATCAGCGGGGAAAAATTATTTAATTGATCCTTTAAAAAAAGAAAAGTGTACAGAAAGAAATGGAGAATGTAGAAGAGAACGAATGTAGACAAAAATCAAAGAACATAGAAAGATAAGGTAAATAATAAATATAGAAGGTAGGTATACTTAATCAGGCGAATAGTACAGATGATGTAAGTACCAAGAAAATAAATAAAAATCTCAATCAATGTGTGAGGCCAACAAAATTTAAAGTGAGGTCGATGAAAAAAAATCTTTTAAAAAACTTATTTAGGTCACATATAAACCATCCCGATCACTTACATTACAATACATAATAATTTATACGAGTAATGCTGACGCCGCCGCCGTCGCCGCCGTCGCCGCCGCCGTCGCCGTCGCCGCCGTCGTGCTAGCGGTGATATTAGCGAAATATTTTGATTTTGATCTATGTACGTGCTTGGTTAGTGTTCTGTTCAGTGATTGATAGCCAAAGATAGGCGATAGGTGATGATAATATAGGTGATGATAATAAAGGCGCTCGTGTGAAGGCCATTGCTGCGGTAATCATCACAAATTATGCAATTTTAGCTTTACCATTTGATAGAAGAACAAATTGCTTGACTCTTTTTACTAACTGACCAATTAACCAGTTGCCAACCATACTTTAAAAAGTTCAAAAGTCTGACAAAGCCATGCATATATATTTTTAAAATCAGCTGCTTTGTCAGAAAATATATTACTTTTTTCAACACAGTCTCCACCACTCATAATGTTAATACACGTAATAAGAACAAATAATATCACCCGATAACAAGATTAAAAATGCAAATGGACAGTACTTATTTCAAAGAAGTAAAAGTCTACAACCATCTTCCTGAAAATTTGAAAAAAGTCCAAAAGTGAAAAGCAATTTCAAAAGTATCTAAGGGACTTATTAACCTCCAAAAGCTACTATTCAATTCGGGAATATTTTGAAGATTAACATTTATAAATTATAATACGAAAAGAACTACTCTTAGAAACTCGCTATACCGACAAGGTTCATCATGTCAGGACTAAATAATTGTACATAATTGTAATTGTACTGTTCAATGTCAGAGAAATAAATAAGAAAGACCCTTTTTGCACAGCGAGCACCTTCTGATCGAGGCCCTTTCTTATACAAAAGAGCCGAAAAACTCCTCTCCGTCCTAAACTGTTCAATATGTATATAATGTATTCCTCCAAAGAAAACGTTAAAAATTGTCTATTGACACTTGATTACTTTAATACTGAAAAAATATTGTTACCAATTAGTTGAGTCTTATGAACGTACACTGACCCTTACACCTACCAACATACACCCCCTCACAAACACCACATACACACAACACACACACCATCTCACGCTCACTCCTCTAACACACACACCCTCTCACGCACACACCCCTCACACACACCCACTCAGGCACACACACCTTCAAACCTTCTTTTTTTTAGAGATACTTGTAAACTTGATTTTCAAAATTACCAGTTCGTAGTGAGAGTGCTTAGAAACGTACTATTATAACAATTCCACTGTCACAGGGCCCGCCACGCCTCTACTGCAGGCTATTAAACATGAATCACCACTTTTACTTGATAATAAATTATCACATAGATTAGACTGATCAACATAACACATACTGCAGTAGTTCAGTACCAACCACCCGAGATGCCGGTCGTAGTCTACAAACTGGACGTTAGCCCGCCCAGCCGCGCCGTCAACATGATCGTCGAGCTGATCGGCCTCAAAGTGGAAACTCAAATAGTCAACTCAGTAACTGGAGAAACCATGAAACCGGAATTCGTAGCCAAGAATCCTCTGCACAAAATACCACTCATAGAAGATGGCGACTTCGTACTGTCCGATAGCCACGCGATAATCACTTATTTGGTGTCAAAATATGGAGCGGACAAGCGTGCCCAGTTGTATCCCAGTGACTTGAGAGTCAGGGCGACTGTCGACCAGAGACTGTTTGTGGAGGCTACAATCCTGTATCCACGATTCGGAGCGATGATGCAGGCGATGATTAAAGACAAAGCTCCAGGTCCAACGGCAGAGCACGTCGCCAGTATCGAAGAGGCGTATGGATTCCTAGACACTTACCTTCAAGCGACTCCTTACCTGGCAGCTGATCATTTAACTTTGGCCGACGTATCCTGCGTGGCGACTGTGTCGAGCGTAGATCTTCAAGTTCCTATCGACGAGAAATACCCGAAACTGCGCGAGTGGTTCGATCGTATCAAGCAATTCGACTGGTATCAAAAAGGTAATGAACCGGGTTTGGAGATGTGCAAGGGTATTATTGAGAGCATGGTTAATAAATGATGAATTTGATACAATTATGTTTTATTTCTGTCAGTATTCCAACTAGGGATGTTACGCTTAGATATCGCTTAAAGCGACAAGGCCGCCTTCTGCACATTGTATTGTACCTCTCTTTTTGTTGTATGTTTTGTTTTTGTCCCCGGTGTGCAATACAGTATATTTGTATTGTATTTGTATTTACGGAGCTTCGACTCCGACTCAGAAAGGTCGGAACTTCCGATTCATTTTACACCTCCGACTCCGAATTCGGCTCCAATCGGAGGTTATACCGAAGATTTGTGAGCACATATATTCAAATATCAATATTTTATTAAATAGTGTAGGACTACATAAAGGAATATGTTTTATTGCCGCAAACGTCATCATAAAAAATATTGGCCAGTTCTGCTATAAAAATTAAAAAAACGGTTTAAAATTTGAACTCTCTTCTGAACATCTCTCTTCTACCTCCACCTCCGACTCCGGTTCCGAATCCGATAAATCAAATTTTAAACCTTAAAACGGTTTCGACTCTGGTTCCGGTAAAACCACCTCCGTAACATGCCTAATTCCAACTACAATAAAGCAATCAGCAATTTCATTTGCATCATAACCAGGATGTCTTTCGTTTCATTTATAATTAGTAATCCGTCGTACTCCGAAAATTCTATAAAAGTGTAATTTTCGCGTTCTCCTCGTACATGACCAGCAATGTAGTAGGAAAAAATATTTTCAACTTAGAAACAGTCATCATTCAATTAAATTAAGAAAGTCAATAGATATATATGGTTAATACTTGCGGTTGTTGGTACTTGGTGAAACTTGTAGTACATGATTAGACTTATCTTATCTTATCTTTGGATGGGGGCCGGGGATCCCAGCGACACTTCGACCCATGGGGATCTTTTGTGTTCAACCCCTTGAACCTATCCCTTGACCACATCACCGAATATGTCGTGCATGAGCAAGACTATGCGTCTTAGTTGGAGGGATTTGAATTCCCTTGGGTCCGGATAGGCAGAGCCTAGCAGACCCATCCTTTTTGCCGCGAAAGCGTCACATTCACATAGGAGATGTGAAACGGTCTCCAGTTGTTCACCACAGGCTCTGCAAGATGTGACATGATTAGACTTAAACAATATACTGTTTCACAGGTTTTTACTGTATTTTATTAATTACGACCGGTTTCGTTTACACATCTGTCAATATCGTTCACAAATACCTGAAGATGTGTAAACGAAACCGGTCGTAATTAATAAAATACAGTAAAAACCTGTGAAACAGTATATTATTTGAATCTAATCAATAGTTATAAAAAACACGTTTAGGGAAACTAACCTGTCGTATATGGTCAGAAAAGTCTACGAGGAAAATACGGTAATATATTTAGTGATACAGTAACATACATTTAATAACAAGATAATAATTCAATTGATAACTAATCGCTCACTCATGAGGAAACTTTTACAAATAATAATGACCCTGTTAAGTAAGGAAACCATCAGTTCAAACAGAAAGTGGAATCACCCAAGATGATGTTTCTTTGGGTATGCCTATAGCAGCATCATTATATAGCTTACGGTAGTTATGAGCAGGTAAAATCCCATTGCCAAAACATTCAATGGAAAATACGTTGCTGGGCTCTTATAAGCAAGAGTTGGATGGTAACTGAATCAGTCTTACGAGATGTCGTGTTCGCTGTAGTTAACTTAGCGAGATAAAGCTGTAGGTTTACTCGGGAGTGTACAATTAGATGTTATAGCAGACATTCTGTTCTTTTGGGAAAGACAAGTGGAATTTGATTCTACAAACTGATAATCGCAAACTAGTGATAACACCTGAGGTGATAAAGTTATCTAACTGATAATGGATTTCGTGCAGCCAGTCCTAATGGATCACCCGTTAATAATGCCGTCTCCGCCGATCACTTTGTACAAATACGACCTGAGCCCGCTCAGCCGTGCTGTCAATATGGTGGTGGTCCTCATCGGACTAGAAATCCAAACACAAATAGTGAACTCAGTGACAGGAGAAACGTCATCACCGGAATTCATAGCCAAGAATCCCCTGCACGCCATACCAGTAATCGAAGAAGGCGATTTCATATTAGCCGACAGCCACGCGATAATAACCTACTTAGTGTCGAAATATGGAGCGGACAAGCGTGCTCAACTCTATCCCAGTGACTTGAGAATCAGGGCGACGGTGGATCAGAGACTGCATTTGGAAGGCACAATACTCTTTCCGAGGTTCCGAGCTATCACGATGTCAATAACCAGAGGAAAATCACCCGGGCCGTCTGCAGAACATATAGCTACCGTAGAAGAGGCTTATGGGTTCCTGGAAACGTATCTGATGAAGCAACTTTACTTGGTCACGGATTATGTGACGTTGGCTGATGTATCCTGTGTAGCAACTATCTCGTCGTTGGATTTGATGGTCCCCGTCAGAGAGGACAAATACCCTAAATTACATGCTTGGTTCAATCGTTTGAAAAGATTTGACTGGTACAAGAAGGGTAATGCGTCAGGTTTGGCTATCCTTGAGGCTTTTATTGAGGATGCTTTGAATAATCCTAAATAATTATGAATTAAGTTAATAATATATTGTATTGTATTGTCTAATATTGAAGGTTTCTTTCGCCGCTTCTTTCCTTTCAGCTAAAGCACCTTACGAAGCGGTGGTAGAGTAAAAAAGAAAGACGTTGTAAAAATGTACTATTAGGTACTCACTTACAATAAAAAACATTTTGATTGGATTTGATTGTCTTATTATTATTATACGACAGATAAACAAGGTTTTATCATCTCAATCACTATCAGCTATTTCGTGTACTCTCAACAGCAGAGCAAAAAAATTTACATATAAAGTAATGTTAGGAAAAGATCGAGTTCCTGACTTATTCACTGCGCAACCGATTAGAACAACAAATTACTTTGAATGCAAATAATATCTATTATCATAAATAATTTCAGATCTGTTTTTTTTCGTTCGGGATATTTCGCGATCTTGACCATAAGTGCAGTCAGCATCAGAAGCAGATGTAGAGTCAGTCACATAAGCACAGTTGAGCAGATGAAGAAACAGTCATTAAATGCAAAGGAACCAAATCGCAGTTTCCCACGTGTTGTATGGACCCATACAAACTTAACGTGATCCACGTAGCGGTAGTTAAACTAATTACAATACAGGTGGGGTGCGGGGTGCGGGGTATGGGGTGCAGCATCGCTACAGTAAAGAGCATACGCGCCCGAACTTACTCCGCGCTAACTTGGGATCGCTTAAGTTTGTATGGGACGTGAGGCGTGAGACGCAGCGGTAGCGGGAGCGTTTTATGAACGCTAGGGAATGTTACATACAGCCGGGAAACAACATCACACAGGACAGGCATGATGAAGCATGCATAACTAGAAGATTTCTATGGTATGAGAGTTTGTGAGAGAGACGTTTTCTGTTTAGTAGCCAATTGGGTGCATGCAAATGTAATTCGCTAACGTCAATCTGATATCTGTTCTTATAACCTAACCTACAAATGTTGCTCTCACTGTTGACGACCGTCCTTAGGTTAGGTACTTTATAAATAAAGCTGTATGGAGCTGACTGAGTTTGATTACCTATCAATTTTTAAAACGCCGTTTATTCTTAAGTGGCATCTAGTTGTGTTTCACTGGCTTTGAAATTGAAAGAATTTTTTTGTTGAAAATGCACCAAAATCTCCAAAAAAAAAGAGAGTGACACACTTTGGCTAACTTTAACATTATCATTTATTCCACCGCCTGTCATCCAACTAAATAAAACACAATGTATTTCTGGAAGACGGACGATTTTTTATATTTTTTACGGTTGGGGATGGAACTTGAAATGACCTCCCCGTAGCTTGTGATGGCTTTCAACTCTTCATAAAAATTTTCGCTTCAAGAAAAGACATAAAACAAAATAACAACATATAAACGCTCATCGCCCCTCCCTTAGACCAATAATTAATCCGGCATATTATTTAGGCTAATATGAAAATTGTTCAACTAATAATGTAGTCGGGGCACGTTCGCGGATCTATGGGCGGGCGCGGAGACGAAAGCGGGAGCGGGAGCGGGCGTCCCTCTCACTAACTTCTGCCAACTTGTAATTAAAACAATAAACGACATGCCGAATGTGGCCGCGTTTTGTGGAACTTGTGATAGCGTATTCAGAACTCGGCGGAACTTAAATTCTTGGGATTGTAGAACTTGAAACTCTGCTCGTTATGCGTGGGGCTGGTGATTTGGAATTCTTTGACTGATCTAATGTTTTCTTGCTGTTTTTTATGGACTTCTTGGTGAACCTAGCCTCGTCATCATCAAGTCCAGGGGCACTGGTCACCTTTATAGTATGGGGACTATAAACTTTTTTCTTAATTTAAGATGGGAGAAGACATCCACCGCGAAATTGGTTTGACGATAGTATTTATTGCAACGTCATCGGATGCAGAAGGTTGAAGAAAGAAGAAGAACCACCAGCCTTTGAGGTGAATGGTATAGACCATAATTGTATAGATAAATATAGTATAGACCTATCCATTAATAAAATAAATACGAGTAAGCTAAGCTGGCTTGCCTCAGCATTATTCTGAGCTGGTGTACCCTTTTTGGCACTGTACCACACCAGATGTTCTGTGCTGTATGTATTAAACTTTGTATACTTCTGTATTGTGTTCTATATGCTGGTGTTTACAGCGCTAAATAAACGTTTTCAATTTCAATTTTCAATTACTAAGCAAAACATGACGACGACTAAATTCTGCGATATTTCGGAAATAACCTTTTAAAAGAAAACCACAGAAGTACCTAATCAAAATTGACCTTTATGTTGACCCTGTCTACCGAAATTAAGTTCCAACTTCACAAACTTGAGTGAGGGTTAGTTAAGAACTTCAAAATTTCAGATTCGTGTCAGTTAAGCTCTTGTTCGTCGAATTAAACGTCCAAAGATAACTTAGTGTGCGGTTCGAGTTTCTAACTTGAAAACTGAGAAACTTTTGTTTGAAATCTGATCCTGTTTTCTTAAGAATTCTGAGTGAATGCAAGTTAGTCCTGGGTTGATTATTAATTAGATGATGATACTGGTAACTCACTCTGTATGCTTACTTTCCGGAAATTCGTTATGAATATTGTTCACACAACCCTTGGATCGAACGTGCAGGAACGGAGATAGCTGATGTATCGAGGGGAAATGTACATAGGTCTCAACTGATCAGACCAGGTACAGCAGGAGCTGTGAGCCTGTTAACCACAGACAACAGGAAAATCTGTGAACAATTGAGAACAGATTTCGGTTGGCTGCGGTCGGCCGGCCATCCTAACTCAATATTCAGAACGTCTCATTCCTGCAAAATTATACCCAATTGGTAAATCCAGGCAGGAGCCTGGAGCTCTGTGTGCCAGGCTCCAACCTGACTGGTGGGTGTGGTTATCTTTTCGTAATGGCACATAATAACTAATAGTACTACGTAGTAATGGTTAGTGGCCAATCTATTGTCAGCGTTGTTCAGGACCGTAGGCATGTGCCATATCCTGACGACTAGTTTAAAATAATGACTTCAGGATGTTGATGGGGTTTCCTCGTTTCTGTTGATGTTTGTGCATGCTCATACCGATGGTTTTCACGCCATTATGAGCAAGAAAACTGCGTCTCTGCTTTGTAGGCTTCGGGGCAGCTCCAACAGCATCCTGAACGTGATAGCGGATAAATATGATTCCTCTATCCTTAACTATGTTAGTAGTATTACTAACATAGTTTTTTAAGTACAACTACTAACAATGGATCAAGTTATCCGATAAATAGAGATATTGAATTGAATTGAATTAATTCTAGTACTTAGGCACAGAGAGGCTCAAATGAAAATGTACCAATCCTGGTTCTGACTGCAAACTTGCAAGATCACTTTGAATCCCGCTGGCAAATAGGCTACGAGCCCCTCACTGGGTGTGGTATTATTATCTAGATAGATGATAATCTATCTATCTATCTATGAAAAGTCATCCTTTTAAATATGCCAGAAGCCGTGTGTATCATCTGCAGTTCTATTAAACACAGTGACGTGGATATTTAACTGTCACTCGACGAGACCTAAGAGGTAGTCGTTAGTGCATAGCTGCAGGCCAGACTCACACAATGGCCCGAGACAATCAGCCTATCTTGTAACTAGAGCATAACATCCCTTGGTTCCGTGCACATTGCTCGCTTATCTCGAGGGCTTAATGATGGCAGTATATTTCAAGCAGCAAGCTATAGACGGGGGAAAAGTTTTACGTCATTTGACAAGATAGGTCCTTAGAATGAGTGAACAATTTTTGTGAGAGGCTGCACTGTGAGGGTGGAGACGACTGTGTTCAGTTTTGTTTTATGGCACCATGTGCTGAAGAATTAGGCCTGGATTATATGCGTTCGGTTCCAGCCCTGGTTCGGTTCGTTGGATCCAATCACGGAGCGCTGCCTTCAACCGCGGGGCTGGAACCGGACACGTGTAATTCAGGCTTTAGAGAAAGGAAATATATGTAAAATAAACTACAGGACGTTAACAAAATCGTCGCCAAACATACCTGAACAAAAAAATCCAATTCAACTCTGCCCGTGTAAATAGGTAGTCTAAAGTTTACGGTTTTGTAGTCTTTACCCGTTAGATGCTCGAAACGTCCCTAAAGTCTTCATTAAAATACATGCTATCCTCTACGACATAGCTCTAGATAGAGATGACACGAGACTTAAGGAAGCCTTAACATTAAGGAGGGGCCAGCTGAAAATCAGCGCTGTGGCTTGCCTCAGCATTATGCTGAGCTGGTGTACCCTTTTTGGCACTGTACCACACCGGATGTTTTGTGCTGCATATATTACTATATTCTGGTGTTTACAGTGTTAAATAAACGTTTTCAATTTAAATTTTTAAGGATGTTTGTAATTCTTAAAAAGACCACAAAACTCATTCGTATATAATGTGACGGCTTAAATCGAAACCGAATCTCCCCTAGGGCTGGCGTATTACCACTAATATTCCATAATACAGTACAATGTGTAACATAAATGGTATTTCTGCGAACAACCCACACGTCAAAGACTCAAAGATGTTCCCTCGCTCAATAACAGCTCTGAGAAGCGTTCATAACGTCCGTACAAAGGGTTCCGCACGTCGGCCGACACCGCTGGGTGTCTGACACGCGTGTCTAACTAACGTGTCTATAGACACTAATTGAAATGATTGCAACTTACAATACATGTGGAGTGTACAGTGTTTCTAAAGCGGATGGGGCACCCTACAGCATTAGAGATATTCTCTATGGGGTGGTTAAGATAAAGCGAGAGTTAGTAAATAAGGATATTCTGGCGTAAGATCGAGTTTGAAATCTGAATGAAGGAAAAACAGTGAAGGCCCGTGAAGGAACCGGACTACTAATTTACATTACACCTAGTCAGGAGTAAAAATTATTTGAGTACAAACTTTGACCTCATCGTCGCTTACCATCAGGCGAGATCGAGGTCAAATGCGGGTTTAGTAGTCAATAAAAAAAACATAAGTAATGGTAACCTTTTTCATATTAACATTTAACACTACACTGTCGCTAATATCTTTAATGTCCAATTAACTTCAGAGGTTGCCTGGAAGAGATCGCTTTAAGCGATAATGCCGCCTTTGTACATATCGTGCTACTATTCCTGTAGTTTTTACGTTTCCTGTATTTGTGTACAATAAAGTGTTTCTATCTATCTAAAAACTGTATCTTATTCAGTTATGGTTTCGTCCACCCGCGTGACAGACGGACGGACGAACGGACGGCCGGCGACAGCAATAAAACTTCGTTTTACTGAATACGGATTTTACGGATCTCTAATTAGGTAAGAACTTAAAATTTAGTTTAGGACTTTCGTAGAAACTAAACTGGGCTAAAAATACGAATAGTGGGAGCACCAATTGAGTAAAATCTAAGAAATAAAAAGCGAAAGTGGAGGCGGACTGGAGTAGAGGAAGCGCCTACTTGAACGCGCGTGGCAATTGTGCTGAAATATTTTCTAAAGGAATTTAGCAGAGTAGTGTTTTGTATGTAAGTATGCAGTCGGTACAAAACGGATTTCGTATTTCTTAGTACCAATTACTTTTCTTTGTTAGATGTATAACATAACGAGAGCAGATGACCATTTGAGCAAACGTGCCACCTGACGGTGGTCACCGTCCATATTCTACCATAGTCATCTTTTATATAAGTTAGTTAGTTGAACGATCGTGGCTAGGACGTCGGACTCCCGTGCGGGTGGTCCGAGCTCGAAACCATTCAATGCCATGTACCAATGAGTTATTCGATTTTTACGAAGGACTTGCGTATATTTACCGACTGCTCTGACGGTGAAGGAAAACATCGTGAGGAAACCTGCACATTGAGATAACCAGTGTGTGAAATGGGGAAGGCAATGGCAAATCACGGTATTAAATCTGTCACGAGAGTCGTTTGTCACAGGTGGTCACATTTGTGTGACAACCCCCTTCCCTGGTGTGACTTATTATTTTTATATTTATTAATAATTATTTCTATCTATCTATCTCAGCCACGTGTGGTCCGCCTTCGGACATAGGCCTCCTCCAACTTCTTCCACTTCCGACGGTCGCAGGCGGTGCGCATCCAGTTGTGGCCCGCTATTTCCCGAATGTCGTCCACCCATCTCATAGGTGGGTGACCTTGTCCCCGCGTGTTTTGCCGTGGTCTCCACTCCAGCGTTCTTCTGGTCCACCGGTCCCTATCCATCCGTGCAATGTGTCCCGCCCATCTCCATTTCCGGCTTTCGATGAGGTCTACCACGTCTCTAAGCTTCGTCCTTTGTCTGATCCACTCGTTCCGTTTGTGGTCTAGCAGTGTTACACCGAGCATCGCCCTTTCCATCGCTCTTTGTGTCACTCTAAGCTTCTCAGCGGACTTCTTTATATAATATTTTTTCTATTTAAAATCTTTTTTCATAAATTCAACAATAAATCAAATATTTTAGAAAATTACAAAATATCAAATCCAATGAACGATACAAAATTTAATCATCTTGTGTCCATGGCCTTTCAACCCATTCCTTTATATTATTTATGACTTCTTCTTTTAGATTTACGCGTGTGACGTCACGAAGCTTATGACTCGTCCCCCCTCTTGTCACACGATGTCACACTTTGTTAACCCCTTTTTTTCTCCTTTTGTAAGCATCTCCTTTTTTTCTCCTTTTGTAAGTCTACTCTTGTAAGCATCTATCACTTAAAAATATTACTATTTCCACTAAGTATTACCAGAAAACAGCTGTTCCGACATGTGCCAGGCAGGTTTTACGTCTCTGTAATTTGCCGTCGAGAATAGAACCTGGGACGTCTGCATGGGAATCCGTTTAGTGGGCTTGCTCTACTTTAACAACAGTAGTATTCTAGTGGAATCTTAAACAGCAAATTACAAGCTTAAGATTATAGCTTTGATTTATAATTATAGTTTGATTCTGTAGATAGCTCAATTGCCTGTTATAGATAGATAGATAGAAACACTTTAATGTACACAAATTGCACGATTCGGAATTGCACGACCTAATTCCAGCATCTCCATTCCGCCTTCGGACTACCAGGCGCGGGAAGGGGTTCCATCCTTATGTTGTTGATATCCCATCTGTTCGTACGAAGCGATTTGCTTCTTCGTTCATTATGCGAACGGCTAAGGAATGGAACAGCCTGCCGGCGTCTATGTTTCCCGAAACCTACAACCTTGGGATCTTCAAGGCCAGAGTGAATAGGCTGGACCCGCATGCTCCATCGTCGACCTCATCGTCGCTTACCATCAAGCGAGATCGAGGTCAAATGCGGGTTTAGAAGTAAATAAAAAAATATACGGGAAAAGTAAAAACTACAGGAATAATAGCACGGTATGTACAAAGGCGACCTTATCGCTTAAAGTGATCGCTATGTAAAACCTCGTGGTTCTTTTAGTTTTAGTTCTGAGTGTTTAGTCTTGTGTTTTTCTTGTCTGTAAATCTATAATTCTAGGTACGCCGTATGTGTGTCTGTTGCCTTTACACGTGCAAATGGCTAAACGGATTTGCATGAAATTCTGCCTTCTGAAATTCTGATAGTTCTAGCAAGGTCTGCTAATAAAACCGCGGATGGAAAGGTAGTATTTTTTACTTGTTTGTGAATTAATTCAAGTTAGGTTTGACAATGCATTAATTTACGATTGTAATCAACAAATTCCATCAAAATCAGTCTAGTAATTCTAGATCTATCTAAGTATCAGTCTAGATGAATCCACATACGAATCCATACAACGGGACGTTTGGCCACTGTCCACTTTACTTCAGAACTTACGGAATGATTTGACACAAGTAGAGAAGTAAGTAGGTGATGTAAACCGAACTTTGGTGACTCTAAAATATTTTAAATAGAATAGAATAAGTTTATTTGTGCGGTATTTCGATAAGTGTTTTGATTAAGACTTTAGGGCTCATTCAAATTTTTTGAAGTGTTAAGACGAATACCTTTGCACATTCCCTAGAATTGCATACTTATTTGCAATGGCAAGAAATACTGCCAAAGGCAAATAGTAAATTACAATCAAGAGAAATGCGTGGGCAGTGGTACTGATAAGCGACAGTGGACGGTCGGGTGATGGTGAGAGACAGCGACGGCTCGTCCTGGCAACAACAGCTGATGGCCCCACCTGCCCCAGGTGCGCACGCGCACGCGTACGACAAGTGCACTGCGCTGCGTATTGGCGGGGGCGCTGGGGCAAGTTGGGCCTTCTGCTGTGGAATGGTTCGGTTCATGAAATAGAGTAACAAGCCATCGTATCTTGTCCAGAGGTGTGTTTAGACAGATACCTAGATTAAATCTTTATTGCACATTAGCAATTTAAGTAGGAGACATAAAATAAGTGTATAAAGGCGGCGTTATCGCTCATAGTGATATATTCCAGACGACCAAATTGGTAGTAGAATTGTAACAGATACAGAAATCGGACGAGTAACGTCATCTCCTCCAAAGGGTGTATTTTTAAATTATTTGGTAATTTTACATACAATGTGGAATGGACTGGAGTCAGTAAGACAAACACTTTCATAGTCCAAATATGAATAATAAATTAAGTTTTGTATAGTTTAATAACAAATTAATTGTAATGAATAGATAGATAGATAGATAGATACACTTTATTGTACACAAAATCAGGAAAAGTAAAAACTACAGGAATAATAACACGATATGTACAAATGCGGCCTTATCGCTTAAAGCGATCTCTTCCAGGCAACCTCTGAAGTTAATTGGACATTAAAGAGATTAGCGACAGTGTAGTGTGAGGATATGAAAAAGGTTACTATTACTGTTTATGTATTATATTATATTAATGTTTAATTGTAAAAAAAATGAATTAGCATTATATCTCTCTCGTTTTTACACGGGGTTACACGTTATAAATTATCAATTTAAAAATATTATAGAAGATTTTAAAATAAAGAATAGTTGGCGAAATTAAGAAAGAAGTAAGTTATTTATTTGATTTTAATTCTTACAAATACTTAATTGAAGTGCCCGACATAGCCCAGTCTCCTCTAATTCAACGTGCGTATGCGTTGCCTTGCCACCGTTGAGTATCGTACTCGAGCGACCAATGGCGTGCGTTTACACGCTCGTCAGCTGACTACCATTCGGTAATTCAAAAATGGAATTCCGTAGTTTATGAATGAGATTTATGTTAAGGGTGTGTTTGTTGAATGTAACGGTTCGCAGATGAATAGTACGCTGACTTCTTTTATTCAACGAGAGTTTACGGTATATTCTGACCTGGAAAATAAAAACCCTCTCAAGAGGGCGCATTCGGTACTTTCATAGCCCGTGTTGTGGTGTTCGCTATGAAAAAAAAAGTTCCAACTAATTGAACTTTTTTTTTCGAGGGTTTTTATTTTACTGGTGAAGTGGTTAGGGTATACATACATACATTTTATTTAAGAAAAGTAGACATGAAAATGGATCACCAGATGGTAAGTGGTTACCGTCGCCCATAGATATGTCATCCAAGCACATTAATTGCTGTTTTGCGGCAGAAATAAGGGCTTCATTATTATATTTTATAAACATTGCTATGCAATGCAAATCTATGTCCGTTAATTTTTTTTGGACTTCGCTTTCCCTTATTTTGAATTTACTTACGTTACTCTTATCAGTCAGCCAGCTTGCGCTATAATAACATACTCGTAAAATAGAAATAAAATGATTTATCCCCTTTATAGAATCACAGATTGGCACTTTTAAATGTTGTTCCATCATCACAATTGATTATGCGGTTCTTCTTCTGGAGCCAAGTTCCACTGTTTTCATAGGTACGACATACGACACTCTTCCCAGAAATTTAAAACGTAATCTGGAATCACCGGCCCTACAGGAGACCTACAGAAGCGCGCTGGTTGGGCAACTGCTAGAATTTCTTTTGGCTGTGCTTTTATGGCCCATTACAATTTAATGATATATTCTAGGAATTTTAATTAAGAATTTCCTGATGCTCAAATATCAAATAATATGGAAAGACAAAAAAACTACATTCACCCACGTGTTACGCCCACGTTTGTGTGAAAGCATATTACGTAGAGCTTTTCTTGCTAACGAAGATAATAATGAGTGCGTGCTAAGGATATTTTCAGCTTTACGAGCGGAAGTGAGCCAACCAATTGTCGGAAGTACCCTCGAAGTCCTAGGTATACCTATATATAATAATATAATTAATAAGACATAAGACTCGCTTCAAAATCAAAGAATAACTAAGAGTATGCATATCGATAAGTTTTTATTACGTGCCCAGAGTCCTGAGTGCAGCTCTTGAAAGTTCTGATTTTTTCATGATAATAAGAGATATGATTTACTTCCCATTGCATTCAATATATATATTGAAGTGTTTAGATTACATTTATTATTATTTACGTTTTAACAGGACGTATAAAGATTGGAGTAATATGCGGGACTTACGAGGAAAGCAAAACATTTTGTATGGGGACTGTCAACGTGTTAAACGGCATAAAAAACCCAATATAAAAAAATTAAAAAGCCTTTTATTGTCCTTATCTAAATTAGAATCAAAATAAAGTTGTAATATATCAAATTAACAAACATTCTATCATAGTAATAATATCTATAAATATAATTATTCTAATTTGAGTAGATAAGGACCCCGTCTGGGTGAAAAACAGACGATTGGAGGAGGAGGCCTTCACCCAGACGGGGTCCTTATAAAAACATTGCTTACTTGCTAATCGTATGGTTAGTGGCCAACCTATTTTTCAGACTTGTTCAGGCCGCCCCGTAGGCATCTGACATGGCTTAACGACTGCTGTTGAACGACAACAACCGGGACCGACTGCTTAACTTGCTCTCCGAGGCACTACACACACACTCCACTAGCGGTCACCCATCCTGGTACCGACCGCGCCAAGTCGCTTAACCTGCATGATCACTTTCGGACCGTGCTCGCAACAAGGCTACGAGCTCCTCAGTATCCTCCTCCATAAAAACATTAAAATAGTAATAAAAATAAAAATAAAATAAGTTTACAATCATTGTAGGTTCTGTGCTTGCCAATGCTTAAAAATCTGACTGTCCCAGTCGTCACTTCCTGCTTGGAGTATGCCGTTGTCAGTCAGAGGCACTTGTCCCCGAAGGAGCCCACGCGGGTCTGACACCAGCATAAGAGTCAAGCATCCGTGCTTCAGCAAACATGCCCGATGTGCTACGAAATCGCGGCAACCGCATAAGGGTGAAATGCATCATTGTATTGCACCCTTATTGTGCGACACGATTTCCTCCAATAGTTAACCCAGAGTTGGCAATGAGACCCTGAGAATAAGCTTTGAATAAAGTTATCTAGACTTCGCCGCTACACTTGCCAAATCTGCGTGCGCATGTAAGTAGTTTTATGTTTGTTGAAAATGGGGTCTGAAATGGGCATTCGAAATTTGGAAGTGCCTCACTTGTGCTCCAATGTTGAATTTCAAAGAAGCATAGAAAAGCGATATCTACCATTTTAACTATGTAGTTCCCGGTTTAGAATAGGACTACCCCATATCTTCCGGCATAGAACAAAAGTTATCGACATAGCTCATAAGATTAGCAAGCTGAAGTGGCAGTGGGCCGTCACATCTGTCGCAGAACCGACAACCACTGGGGGAAACGAGTTCTGGAGTGGAGACCGCGTTTGGGCAAACGTAGTGTGGGACGTCCCCCTGCTAGATGGAGCGACGATCTGCGCAAGGTGGCTGGCAGCGACTGGATGAGAAGAGCCGAAGATCGGGCTCAATGGCGCGCCCTGGGCGAGGCCTATGTCCAGCAGTGGACTAGAGTGGGCTGCTGATGATATCTTCCCGTGGGTGTCGTAAAAGTCGACTAAGGTATATGTGGGAATACGGTTCCGCTGCTCGCATCCGTAGATTCTACCACAAGGCCCCACACAGGAACCCTGGGAGCTATAAACGAGCAGCCTACTGGTGGTAGGTCCAGGCTGACCGCGGCTTGTCACCACCTACCTTGTGTATCGGAAATAAATAATCTTTCTTTTTTTCTTTCCACCCTCCGGATAAGGACATGCCGCCAAGCGACCTAGTCGTGTTTCGGCATGATGTCCGGAGGAGCCACTAAGAGAACGGGTCCGGGCAGGTATACTGCACATGTGCACCGGTCCGGTACCGGTAAAATAGGAAAGCCATTTATATGGAGCGGGTAAAATACTGTGCTTGCCATGTCTATGGAAGGTGAATCTATCAACATCTTTTGTGTGGCATTTATGTTATAATGGCAATAATTACGGAAATATTTAGAACACTGCGTGTAAAATTGGAGAGAGCTTCAAACGGTAAGTGGAATTAAAAAATCCGGCCAAGCGCGAGTCGGGCCTCGCTCTATGTACAGGGAATCCGTACTATTAAAGGTCTATTTGTGAGTTTTGAGCGAATAACTAGTTTGTTTTGCTCACTATTTACAAACTGTTACAGATGTATCAAGTTTTAGTATTTGTCCCACAGTGCAGTGGGACCACGAACCTACATGTTCAGGATAGTGGGACTACGATTAATGGTGGGACAATGTAAGTGGGACCACGAGTCACATACCGTTAGAAGTTCATAAGATAGCTAAACAATAATACCCCGTACGATAGGGTGCAAAAATATTTTTTATCTCCCCCTTTTACTTGTGTGAGATCTCCTCTAAATCTACAAAATTTTGAAGTCGATTTTCGGATTTGAGACATGGGAATATATCTGAAATATTGAAGTTATAAGCTAGAACACAAGACAGACGGCCGGAACAGCGGCAATAGGATTCCGTTTTCCCTTTCTGGGTACGGAACCCTAAAAACGAAACGAGTGCAGCACAGAAGCTGTCGAGTTAACAACTTAATTGTAGGTGTGAACTTTGTGAGCATTGCTCTGTAATTGCTGTCTTTGGGGAGAATGCACACCTAAGTTATTTTAAGTTAAAGTTATCCGCACACCTATGTTACTGTGAGGTGTTGAATTTATTTCCATTACATTTAAGTATTTTACATTTTCATTACAATTTATTATTATTTATTAATTCATCATCATCAGCGGCCTACTCTAGTCTACTGCTGGACATAGGCCTCTCCCAGGGCGCGCCATTGAGCCCGATCTTCGGCTCTTCTCATCCAGTCGCTGCCAGCCACCTTGCGCAGATCGTCGCTCCATTTAGCAGGGACGCTCGTCCCACACTACGTTTGCCCAAACGCGGTCTCCACTCCAGAACTCGTCTACCGCAGCGGTTGTCGATTCTGTGACAGATGTGACCGGCCCACTGCCACTTCAGCTTGCTAATCTTATGATTATGAGCTATGTCGATAACTTTTGTTCTATGCCGGATCTCCTCATTTCTGATTCGATCCAGCAGAGAAACTCCGAGCATAGCTCTTTCCATAGCACGCTGAGCGACTTTCAATTTGTGAACCAGTCGCACCGTCAGTGTCCACGTTTCGGCTCCGTAAGTCATTACTGGTAGGACGCACTGGTTAAAGACTCTTGTCTTTAACCTTTTTTGGTATGGGCGATTTATTAATTATTTAACTTTTTTTCTATTATGTTAAAATGTAAAATATTTGTATGCTACACAATGTGGTAGAAAGTAGTGATACTATATTATAATTTAAAAGCTCGGTAATGTACCTACTTCACAAATAAACTATTTGATTTGATTTGATAAGTCGTGACGTATAAAGTACCTACTTATAGAAATATTGACATTGAGTGCAATTTGTTTGAGTGCTTTTTGCCTGTCGCAAAAGATTTTGAATATTTTTTTCTGACTTCTTTCCTCTTCTTTCTTCTTAAACCGTTTCATATCCTCATTCATACAAACAAACACACTCATACAACACAACACGCACGCACTGTTGCTTTCTTCGTCCGTGCAGTCACTGAGGGGCCAGCTGAAGATCAGCGCTGTGGCTTGCCTCAGCATTATGCTGAGCTGGTGTACCCTTTTGGCACTGTACCACACCAGATGTTTTGTGCTGCATGTATTAATCTTTGAATACTTCTGTATTGTGTTCTATATTCTGGTGTTCCATTTATCTCAGCCACTAACAAAAAGAGGCTGCAGGCCCAGCAAAACATAGCCCTCAGAGTGTGCACTGTGTGAGTGAGAGCGGGTAGTTATGTCAGGAATGATGTGATAGCCCGCGACGTGCAGATGGAAACCATTCAGGTGTTCGTGGAGAGGTTAGCGAGATCAATGTTGATCGCGCCGACAACGGACCCCACGAGCACCTGAGGAATATCGCCCCACTGCACGCGCGCCCTCCTGACGCACGTTACCCGCTCCTGCGCGAGTTAGTACGCCCGCAGTCGCCCAGTGGCGACAGGGTGGTGCGACGACGTGACGGCGCGCGGTGAGCGCAGCGTTCAGACTCCCCCCCTCCCCGTGCATCCTTCCTCTCAATTAAATTAATTTAACTACACCTTAGGCCCGTTTAAATTTAACGGCACCAAACACCGGGGATGTAGTGTCACCCCGAGGTTCTGTTCGGGCACGAGGTTCGCCCCATGCCCGCACCCACTCCCCCCAACCAGGGTTCGAGTGGACGACCCGTTTGATTGATATTCTGGTACAGTGCTAAATAATCGTTTTCAATTATATTTTCATTCTTTCGATTTTAGTGACATAGAAATATATTTTTGGGCATAATTTTCCCAAACACAGTGTACCAGCGTCTTTACATTGGCATCTAATTGGCAACTTTGTTCCTCAGCAATCATAATGCGCGTCTAAATTGATGACGTCCATTATGACGTTGTTTAAGACGTTTAAATTAACGTTAAACGTCCGCTATCACGCACTCTTACCACATTAGTTAATTGGGGTGTGGTGCAGACGGTTTTACAGGTTACAATGTTCAGTTTATTGGATACACAAAATGTAAGATTAAAGCTGTTGATGGAATCAGTGTTATTTGTCTTTGCGGATACTGAACGGTTTGTTCTTGAGATCAGAGCTGGACAGCTTGTCCTGATGATGCCTCGTTTAGAGACGAAACACGTGTCGAATTTGAATTTAGGTCTTGACCATCAACGGTAAAAAGTTAATGTTGTATTAGACTTTACACATAAACCAAGATGCATAGACATCTTGGTTTATGCGTAAAGTCTATCTTAAGGGTTATGTAATGACCATCAACGGTAAAAAGTTAAGTTTTGTTAAGTTCGCATTTTCTAGCGAAATACTGTTATTCATTTAGATCCCTGTTCCCAATTATTCACGATCTCTCAATCTTTATACATCCTTAGGAGGTCGGATTTGTTGATTGCAAATCCTCACGTAAAGAAAAAAATTACAACAATATGATTAATAACTGAAAATACATTAAAAATGGTAAATGGTATGAGTATGAGTAAATATTGACAAAACTACTTTTTTGCAAGGCCTACTTAACTTTAATAATCTTTACCTTAAGTATGTAATGGTTATGAAACAATAATAAAATTGTCCTCTGTTGAGGAATAATTTGTTCTTATATCCATTACAATATTTCAATTGTTCTTATATCCATTACAATATTTCATTTGTTCTTATATTCATTACAATATTTCATTTGTTCTTATATCCATTACGATATTTCATTTGTTCTTATATCCATTACAATATTTCAATTGTATTGAATTTTTATGTGTAGGAAATTAAGCACCGTTTAGTACCTAAGTGTGTAATTATTATACGAAATCTGTACACTGGGTCACATGAATATCGTAAATTTCGGAGGTCATCGGCCTCTGCGCGTACGCAAAGTTGTCGATCCGTGTCAAACGATCTGCATAAATATATAACACCACGCTACCTCTTTACTTTTAAACAAATCCTGCATTATCAATTTAGACTCTATTATGTGAAAATAAAGGCTTCTATTAAAGCGTTGTAGTTTTCTAACAATATAACGCCGCGGTCATAGTTTCAAAGTCAGATGGTTTGATTCGATTGTTTTTAGTCAGAAGTGGAAATGTTAATTGCGGACACGGCGTTAGGAAATAGTTCAAATGTAGATTATATTATGTTATATTGTTTTGTGTTTGTTTCGCTGGCCGGTGTTGCCAGGCTGATTGTATTGTTTGTATGTCTGTAGCGAGCCGGTTAACTGTTTATTTTGTAAATGGGATAGTTCGACCGTGCTGTACTGGATATTTAATTGTTTCAATAAAAGTAGTTATAGTTTATTCAAAATAAAGTAATACTAAAATACTTAAGCTAAAATTACATAATAACTAACTACTCGTATTTTACAAGTAAAAGGCTCAGGTCGCTCCCTGCTGGGAGTGTTTTCTGGCACTGTCTGGCAGTAAAAACCGCTGAATCCCTAGCAGCGTTTAAAAAACACTGTAAAGAGCACCTCCTTTCGTCGCAAAAATCTGCTTGTGTTTGGTCGATTTTGCCACATAAAATAAAATAAAATACACACCAATCACGCCGAAGTTCGTTGCCACTAGATGTTGAATCCTGTCATAGTAAATAAGTTCTATTTCACCGATAGGGGTTGTTTTTAGGATAATTTACTAGGTATATGTACCTAATAAATTTGCTGTATGCAGCAAAGTCTGTTAGCTGACCTGAGTGAATGATACCATTCACTCAGGTCAGCTAACAGACCTATACCTATGTCTATACGACACTCTCTCAGACCCATAAACCCAATTGTTATCATCACAAGGAAGCTAAAGCCAGCTACATATTGTCATCCATTTTAATATAAAATTATAACGGAGATTTGACCACATAATCGTGTTGTGTCCCGCAACCAGCGCTCCATCTAGCATGTTAGGCGAGACCTAAAAACCAGCGTGTCGCTGAGGTCTCGACCATTTCATTCTACACATAGGTCAATGCGTGTTATATATATATTGTTTATAGGTTAAGAATTAGAATAAAATAACAATATTGTACCTTTTTACTCATGTGTGAATGAATACATACTCTTTTATTTTATTATTTTGAGGAAGCTGGCGGCGTTGCCCCGCTGTATGGCGAGGCTCATACGCTGAGCAAAGTATTCAATAAAATATGTTTTATGTTTAATAATCATTATTATTTATAGGTAAGGTCCTATACATTCTATAGGTATGTTTTATGTTGTACTTTCTTGCATACATGTAAATAGTTCTTGTGGTTGTTCTTTCGTTATTTATTCCTTTATTAGGTACTTACTTAATTTATTGCAAGTACCTTACCTACTGACAGAGACGACCGCCTAGCGCCGCTAATCGAATTTTTTTATTTTTTGAAAAAAAAAACAACGAAGATTTTTACACAGGATATGTAGGATTTTTTAAGTCTTTTAAGGCCCGGACTACACAACGACGGTTCCTAGGTCGGTTCCATGGAACTGATGCTTCATATAAACTCAAACAAAAATGCGCTGTCGTCTACACGTACAACGGTTCCACTTGGAACCGGCCAGCGCGGTTCCTGAACCGAACCGTCGCTGGAACCGTCGTCGTGTAGTCCGCATTTAGATGGAAATGCGTACCGTAACTTTAGGAATTCAAGTAGGTTTATTAATGTTGTGATGAAATGTCCTGAGGAGGTGAGCCTGGACACCTCATTGACATTAACTGGGTCCCTGGCACTCGACGTGCGCAGGGTTGTGTACCTGGCTAGCTCTGGGGAGACTACTGAGGACTTTATGGAGTGAAACACGCGGTACAAGCTAAGTTGCCATTCGGCTTTATTAAACAACGGGCAGGGGGGAATTACAACAACATATACAATATATTATACAGTACACATGCACTTATGGCTATCGCGAGATACAGGGACGGACCTACTTCGACCAGGGTTGGAACGCCAGTGCGTCTCGGACTGACCGAGCCGCAGCTGGAGCGCTAGTGCGTCTCGGACTGACCGAGCCGCAGCTAAGGTGCCGTGCGTCTCGGACGGACCGAGCCGCAGCTGAACACCCCCAGACGCCGTGCTGCTCGAGACCTCGAGCCGCACTGGGCGTGCTACCGACGGCGCCGTGCTGCTCGATGCCCTCGAGCCGCACCAGGCGCCGATCCGAAGGTCTGTACCGTGCTGCTCGATGCCCTCGAGCCGCACAGGGCACAGCCTGTAGTGAGCGGATTCACACGACAGCTTTGGCGCTAAAAGGATGGGTGCGAAGCGACTGTACGTTCCGCACATCCAACCAGCGCGAGAGCTCTCGAATGAGTGCTGCCGAGGCGGGCGCTCGGCCGGCTTTTATCCTCGGTGGGTGCGGGTTGCGGGGAGCGGCGGTAACATTCTATCTATCTAGCTATATGATGCGACGGTGTCGGCCGGTGCCTGGCACGGTGCTGGTTTCGCGGTGTCGGCTGACAGGGCGATGCGTCGCAACGTACGCTGATACTATGACGTGCTGAGCCGTGCATGCTCATCACATTCTCCTCTCTCTTCGAAAGATTTTTACCTGTAAAAATCGCCGATGTTAAAACAGTTGTAAATATACTTCTCAAAGTAAAGTAAAACTGGTATAAATAACACTGGTAAACATCCTTGTTTTAACCATAACTTTAAAACAAAACTATACTATATAATAGTTCGTCGGCCCATGTAAAACTTGTTACTTAAATATATTTTTTCCATTATACTTGTTTGTTATTTGTTTATACTCTTTTTCAGTAATTAAATTTCTTTATATCTTTTATGTGTGCCGTGGCTATTTTTTTTGGTTTATTTACATCTTGTATTAAAAATATTACTGGTGATTTTTGTTGAATAACCTTGAATGGACCCGTGAACTTAGGTGCCAATTTTGCACAAAAGTTTTTATTTGCATTTGATAATGGAAATTCTCGTTTTAATACTAGGCTGTTTATTTCTGGTTTCCATTGTCTCCTTTTCATGTCGTAGTAATGTTTTTGCTGTCCGGATGCCATGTTCTGGTTTAATTTTACAATTTCGTAAATTTCATCCCTTTCTCCATTATTCTGTATGTTAGGGGTTGGAAATTCATTTTTGTCTCCTGGTAATCGTAATTCTCTTCCACATCGTAGGAAAGCCGGTGTATACTTTGTAGATTCGTGCATTGATCCAGCTTTTTTCTCTTGTGACGGCTTATGTGTTTGACAAATAACACATTTTTTCCTGTATTTGGCTACGTCTCTAAACATGCCGGGCCAGTAGTACCTTTGTGCTATTCTGCTCAGTGTTTTTGACGTTCCCATGTGACCTGCGCTCGGCGAGTCATGGTTTTGTTCTATAATGTTGATTCTCTCGTTCTTTTCGACGCATAACTTCCATTCCGAGTCTTTTGCTAGTTTGTTTCCATATGCGGGGTTTATTATTTTCTTGTACAGTTTACCGTCTTTTGTACAATACTCGTTATGTTTTTCTGGATTCTGGTTCATTTCATGTATTTTGTTCGTGTACCAGTCGTTTGGTTCTGTGTTTATTGTACATAATGTGTTTCTCTGGCAATCCATCTGATTTGTTTCGTATATTTCTGCTTCTTCTTTTGGTTTTTCTGTTCTCCATCTTGTTTCGAAGCCAATTCTTTTTAGCAAGTCCATTCCTATTATAATGTGCGCTGCCTTTGGTATCACTAGTAGCTGGTGTGTTATGGTGACATTATTTGTCTCTATTTCTAATTCCACTGATTTCGTGATGTTCACCATTGTTCCGTCGGCCATAAACACATTCGTCTTGGTTTCTTTTTCTTTTGCTAGCTTGCTTAAGCTCCATTTATATATCTCTTCGTTGATATACGATCTTGTTGAGCCGGTGTCAACTAAAGCATCGTATGTGTTTCCCAATACCTTTATGGGTATAAATATCCTGTTGTCTGGTTTTGTCTTTTCTTTTGTTGTATAGGCTTCATTTGCCTTCTTATTTTCATGATTCAGCTTACAACAGTCTTTGCTTAGTTTTCCAATTTTTCCACAGGTACTGCAAAATATAATCTTATTTCCTCTGCAATCTCGATAAGAATGCCCTGGTTTTCCGCAATTCCAACAGCATGTCTCTGGGTTGTAATTTCTCATGAATTTCTGGTTACTGGTTGCTGTCGATTGCTCGCGGTTATTCTTGCTGGGATTTGTTCCTTCTGTATTTCTTTGTTCGAACTGCTTGCTCGCGGATGCTGTCTTGTCGTATTTGTCGTATGTCTTGTGTCTGTATCGTTGTTCTGATATATTCTCGTACTCGCTTGTGAATTGTATCAGTTCTTTCAGGTTTTTAAACTCTTGTCGCTTTATATAATACTTATATTTAGCGTTCATATTCTCGTAAATACGTTCAAGTTTTTCTTCTTCTGACATCTTGGCATATCTGCGCATTAATGTCTGTAATTCGGTTAAATAATCGTTAAATCTTTGTTTAAAATGTTGTTTCTTAGCAATGATCTTTTCCAAAAGATTTGCCGCGTAGTTTCGTGGATAATAATATAGTTTAAAATCCTCCTTAAAATCGGACCAACTTTTCCATGTTGTTTTGTTGTTGCGGTACCAAGATAAAACGTTTCCTCGTAAGAATCGTGGTAGAATCTGTAAAAGTTTATCGGTATTTACTTCATTCGCCGTGACCAGATCGTCTAAACTTTCCATAAATTCTATTGGGTCTTTAGTTGTGTCGAATGATATGTTCCATCCTGAAATCATATTTGCGACGTCCTTTATCTGTTGGTTTGGTAGATTTTCTTCGGGTTTTTCTTCTGTGTTCGGCATTTTTATCTCTTTTTTCCTTGTCAGTTCGTTATCTTCTTCGTCTGTTTCCTCTGGTTGTTGCTCACGTAATTCCTGTTCCCTGATAACTCTTGCGAGGTTTTTTCTTAGTTCCTCCACTGTTTTTCCTTCAGTGGGGAGGTCTCGGGCTTGTGATTCTTCTATCAGTTCACGTTTCTTTAAGTTATATATCCAGGATAACATTAGCGTGTCGGTTTAGGGATCCAGTTAACCTACAGGCGTAATGGACGGACGCGTTTTCAGTCTTTACGTCAGTCAGTTAACTAAAAACCTACGGGAGCTTACTTTGACTCGCGGTATAACAACAAAAAAGTCCTCATGAGAAACGTGGATTATTTAAATTGGGCGCCAAATGTGATGAAGTGGCGCCAAATGTGATGAAGTGGCGCCAAATGTGATGAAGTGTCCTGAGGAGGTGAGCCTGGACACCTCATTGACATTAACTGGGTCCCTGGCACTCGGCGTGCGCAGGGTTGTGTACCTGGCTAGCTCTGGGGAGACTACTGAGGACTTTATGGAGTGAAACACGCGGTACAAGCTAAGTTGCCATTCGGCTTTATTAAACAACGGGCAGGGGGGAATTACAACAACATATACAATATATTATACAGTACACATGCACTTATGGCTATCGCGAGATACAGGGACGGACCTACTTCGACCAGGGTTGGAACGCCAGTGCGTCTCGGACTGACCGAGCCGCAGCTGGAGCGCTAGTGCGTCTCGGACTGACCGAGCCGCAGCTAAGGTGCAGTGCGTCTCGGACGGACCGAGCCGCAGCTGAACACCCCCAGACGCCGTGCTGCTCGAGACCTCGAGCCGCACTGGGCGTGCTATCGACGGCGCCGTGCTGCTCGATGCCCTCGAGCCGCACAAGGCGCCGATCCGAAGGTCTGTACCGTGCTGCTCGATGCCCTCGAGCCGCACAGGGCACAGCCTGTAGTGAGCGGATTCACACGACAGCTTTGGCGCTAAAAGGATGGGTGCGAAGCGACTGTACGTTCCGCACATCCAACCAGCGCGAGAGCTCTCGAATGAGTGCTGCCGAGGCGGGCGCTCGGCCGGCTTTTATCCTCGGTGGGTGCGGGTTGCGGGGAGCGGCGGTAACATTCTATCTATCTAGCTATATGATGCGACGGTGTCGGCCGGTGCCTGGCACGGTGCTGGTTTCGCGGTGTCGGCTGACAGGGCGATGCGTCGCAACGTACGCTGATACTATGACGTGCTGAGCCGTGCATGCTCATCACAATGTAATAGAACAACACTCGAATAGTTTTTTAAAATTAAATTAAGACAAACAGGAAAACGGCCTCCTGATGATTAGTGGTCACCATCGTGGCCAGAAACTTTCCACGTGCAATACGTGTATAAAGTATGACCTACATTACATAATGTTTAATTACATACATACACATGTACGGAATAAATCACGTCATCCCATCTCCCCATTTCGATACGGAACACTAAAGTTCATCAAAACCCAAACAAAAACAGTGTCGTATGTAGCGATGGTTGCGCCACAACCGCCGGCTCCACACGACATACATCACACACGACATACATCACACACGTGGCTCTTTTTATAAAGAACTGTATTACCCTTTCTATTTGAATATTCCATTCTATTCACACTACACAGATTGATGCGTCCCATTAAAATATGTGTGCCTATAACTTACAACCCGTCCAACTTCAACACACGTCAACAAAACCCCTAAACACCACAATTTAAAGTCTAATATAGCTCGATGAAACTGCAAACTGTAGTTAACTTTTGGTGTATGAAGATGTACAAATTAAAAAACTTAGAGCACCTTAAGCGGTGGTAATAGAGATGGTTGTCGAGATTACTGATGAGGAGAGTACTCGTGGAGGTGACGAGGTAGGAAAATATTCAGAACATAGATGTGGAGTGATAGACTGAGAGCTAGGGTTGAGACTGTTCACTGATGAATTGAATTCAAAAAGTAGGTTCATTTGTTGCATAGATGTCAATTTTGTGCATGAATTGTTGACTGGTTGTATGTATCTATCCATTCTTTTTCTGCCACTGTATATTATGGTTTTAACTTTATTTCAATTGTTTGTAACTTATGCAGTGGGGACATTATTTTAAACATACCTCTGCCACTTTATTGAATCTGACAGCTCTCGGGGCAGCATCGTCACTGTCCGTAGTTTCACCAGCCCTTACAGGTACAAATGTAGAGTCAGTGTAACACAAAATGAATTGAATTCAAAAAGTAGTTTTCGAGTACTACTCCATTATTACATCGATATTGAACGAAAACCAACTTTAATATTTGATTATTTTTTTAACTTAACAGAGTCGTTTTTCGGAAATGTTAAAAGGTGAACTTGTTAAGAAAGGATAGATCTTCATATAACTAATTTTATTATTTGCGTAGACGTCTTGGTTTATGCGTAAAACCTAATACAACATTAACTTTTTACCGTTGATGGTCATGACATAACCCTTAAGATATAATTAGGAAAATTCCATGATATTTATCTTACATAAATTGTTAACCATTGAATATGACGGGGCAGAGTCACTCGGTGTGCTGTCCATTTCCTCCTTGATTTCTTATGGCGTTTAACCCTTCAAATGGAAGTATTTGATTACTGCTCGTTTTTCCAAATCTTCCATTTTTTTTTAAACTCTAAAATCGTCTTGATTAAAATGCTGTCAATCAAACACTAACCAAGCTACTGACGTGAAACTTTAGGCATAAGCTAGTCAGGGATAGTACTATGCAATGCAAGCGTATAACTGCCCTAGGGGGCCATCTCTGGGTTGGGCCCGGGACTTATCAGCCGACTCTGGTATGAAGGGCCAAACCATACCCAGATGCGCTGCTGAATTCTCAACAAAATTGGGTAAGTACTAGTCAAATTTTAGGATTTTTAAAAGTTCAACGACCAGGAGATTTCATGGTGAAGAAGTGCCTTTCCATCGCAACTACTAAAAGGGAAAGAGGAAGGCCGCGTGCTGCCTGCCAACGACTGTCAAACGTGACGGATCACCTTGGATCTAACTAAAGATATGTACAATCGCAGAGAAAAGATTAGGAAAGACAACCACGTCTAACCGGGATATGGTGAGGACAAAATCTCTTCTTTGTCCTCTCCATCGCAAAGAAACGAGTCTTGAAAATCAGAGTTCAGAATAGCTGCAATGTGCTAAGGGCGTGTGCTTACCTGAAACTCATCTTTATTTTATAACAATTGTGAGTTACTGCATGGAAAGGGTTACCTATTATTATTATATATTTAAATCAGACAGGTTCCATAGAAATAAAGTTAGTATATTATATTACTTAAAGCTATGTTAGTAAAAAAATAAAATAAAGTAATAATACCAAGGCCATGGTACCGACCCCAAAGCACTGGACGACTACTTCGCATTGACATGCAGGTATATTCAGTGCCTCAGGATTGGGGAGTCAGGGGACTCGGCGAATGTCAACATGATGCTGCTGGGACTGCTATGTACACGGTGCATCAGGGAAGCAATCCTTTTTCGAATGATTACGTGAAAACCATCCACGCGGGCTTCTGCAAACATCCCCGATGCATCAGGATCCCCTATTGAAATGTCTAGAGAAATAAGTGGTACATTTTTATTTCCTATATTAAATTTTGTTGATTTCCCTCCACTGTCCGACAAAATGTATCTACTCACCTGCCATCGACAGAAGCGAGTGGCGGTGACACCCCTGTAACGACGAGCTGTGTTTGTTTTCCCGCCGAGTCGTCCCGCGCGACCGGTGACGCATCCCGGCGAGGGTGACTCACGCGCAGGTTTAGGTAAACGTACTGCTGGTACTTACTCATAGATTTGTGCCACTCGGTACGTTAAAGGGGGCTTTACCAATAAATGATACTAATCAATTAAATCAGAACTATTTGACTTGGTGCCGTCGCGGTCGTCTACTTTCTTGAATCGCACCACTCGTCGGCGGCTCAATTTTCACCCGCACTTTCTAAAGCCTTGGGTGTCTACCACGACCCGCTTTACACGAACGTTTCTGCCACGCACCTGTAAAACCCGACGTTTTCCCGCAGCGCTACGACATGGGATACTTAAAAAAGAACGTTAAAAAATCCTCTCCCTCCACGGCCGGCAACACACGTGCAATACCCCTGGTATTGCACGTGTCTCTAGGCGACGGTGACTACTTACCATCAGGTGGCCCGTCTGCCTGTTTGTTTTACTTTTAAGTTTTTTAATTCTAAGTACATAAATACGAATATTTACATATACACAGACACAAATACATATAAAAATACACATATAATATATTTATTATATTATTTTGTTTTTTACTTTATTATTATTTTATATTTTATATCTTGTACCTAAGTAATCTTTACAATATTGTTAATATGGGTGTACTACCTGAAATAAAGAATTTATTATTATTATTTATATTAACTATGGCACAGAGTATAAATTTTTAGAAAGGACTTCGGGTCTTGATACTTCGGTTATTGATAGCAATACGCGAATGTACTAAGAGTGTAGTAAGAAAGAGACAGAGAAGACCGGTTTTACCCGACACCCGAATCCCCTTCTAAGAGCTCATGAACTGTAATGTAAGGTTGATGATGGTTTGAACGTGCAATTTTAATAGAAATGACACATGCCGTGTACCGAGTCACTCGGCTGATTTTACATTTGGTTTCCAGCAAAAGTGGGTATTGTGTAATCAGTGACAGATTTGGCTCGCCATTACTAATGGTTACCATGGAGTTAGCACGGGGCACACTGCCTGTACTGTAATGATGAATAGGTACGAGTAGGTAAGTGTTCTGTAGTTATAGTTATAATTCTGAAGTTATCTTATCATAGGGGGCCGGGAATAACCCCAGCGGCACTTCGACTCTTGAGGATCTTTTGTGCCTACCCCATTCAAAATCAAAATGTTTTTTTTATTGTAAGTACCTTATAGTACATTTTTACAACGTGATTCTTTTTTACCCTACCACCGCTTCGTAAGGTGCTGTAGCTGAAAGGAAAGAAGCGGCGCAAGAAACTTTCAGTAGCATTTTACACACTGGTCATCTCAGTGTGCAGGTTTCCTCCAGTTGGTAAATGTACGTAAGTCTTCGAAAAATACGAAAAACTCATTGGTACATGAAACTGCATGGTTTCGAACTCGAACCTCCCGCACGGGAGTCCGGTATCCTAGCCACTATGCCACAGACACTAATTCTGAAGTTAATTTATTCGGTTGATTTTCCAGTGTTCACATAGCGAGCGTCAACATAATGAATCAGTGACATAAATTATTCTATATACTTATATAGTATATAGAAATAAGGTCTAATAGTGGTTAGATACTTGGCAATGGTAAGTACCTATAGAATGCGCTAAAGGAGGTAATGAAATACAGTCAACCACAGGTCAAACTACCCAAAACGTCACAATTTGAGAATCTGAAATGTACCATATGACGCAGGCTTAAGGTTGAGATTTAATCAAATGTTTTTGACAGATGGTATACTTTAGCTAGTGGTCGACTATACGATAGTTATTGTGGTGAAAAGGGAAAGGGAAGATATTCCACCCGGTTTGCTTGCTTATCGTATGCTTTAGTGGCCAACCTATTTGTCAGAGTTGTTCAGGCCGCCCGTAGGCATCTGACATGTTAACGACTGCTGTCGAACGACAGCAACCGGGACCGACTGCTTAACGTGTTCTCCGAGGCACGGAGGAGCTCAGATGAAATATGCCACAAGCGGTCACCCATCCAGGTACCGACCACGCCAACATCGCTTAACCTGCACGATCACTTCGGACCGTGCTCGCAACTAGGCTACGAGCTCCTCACTTCACATTCCACCCGGTGGGATGTTGTACCTGGTGACCAGTAATTCAAATGTTTCAGTTATAAATTCCAAAAAATGAGTGGCATTGTATTACTGAATACCCTGCTATTTTCATCAATTTATCAACACCTTTGATTCAACCATTCTTACAACGTGAATTGACGGAATTATTGTGCCTTAAACACAATACCAAAGGCCATTATTTAAAAAAAAAAAAAAAGAAAAAAAGAAATGACAACTTATTCCAAACCATTTAATTAAACTGCGTGTCTGGAGTGTTATCATATAACTTCACCAGGGACACAGTAATAAATAACGGATAGCTGACACTTCCACTACCACTGAGCTATCGGGTCCTATTAGTTATTTATTGAGACTAACTGCGCCAGATCTAGCTGATAACCTGCACCTGCCGGCTATCTAGACGTTTTAAACGTCTAACACGACACTAGGTGAAAACACTAACTGTAAAGATAGGCAGGTTACTAACTAAACTAACGAATGACACAAAAAGGTGTTATAAGTGCTGCAGTTTTAAACCAAGAACATATTTGTAAATAGAAATTACTTCTAAATCTATATTTAACGTTATTTTACACAACGAAGAGAGGAGACATTCTCAATATAAAGTGATCTTTCTTTCTTTCTATCAGTGGTGTCAGACCGCTCTACCCCGGCTAGAGAAATCATCATCAGCAGCCTACTCTAGTCCACTGCTGGACATAGGCCTCTCCCAGGGCGCGCCACTGAGCCCGATCTTCGGCTCTTCTCATCCAGTCGCTGCCAGCCACCTTGCGCAGATCGTCACTCCATCTAGCAGGAGAGCGTCCCACACTACGTTTGCCCAAACGCGGTCTCCACTCCAGAACTCGTCTACCCCAGCGGTTGTCGGTTCTGCGACAGACGTGACCGGCCCACTGCCACTTCAGCTCGCTAATCTTATGAGCTATGTCGATAACTTTTGTTCTATGCCGGATCTCCTCATTTCTAATTCGATCCAGCAGAGATACTCCGAGCATAGCTCTTTCCAAAATTTAGTATAATATTACAACCTTCTCCAGCGACTTTCCCGCCAAAACTCCAGATTTGTTTTCTTTTGCATGCCGTTTAGAAAGTTATAATACATGGAATTATTATAAAAAACGAGGCAAAGGTATTTGAATTTTCATACAGAATAAAATGGACTGTAATTAAAAGGTGCGTTTTGAATATATTGCAACGTTACAGTGGCGAAAGGTGAATATTTTCGCAAAGGAAGCCAACCAAAAAAATTTACGCAAAACTATCGCAGCCATCTCTCACCGTATACATAACAACAAACACAAACAAACTGAATAAAAACAACACAAAAATCACGAAAACTATATGTCAGCGCAGACAACAAGTGACGTCATAGTGCACGTGCAATGCCCACCTGCGCTTGCGACGAAACAAACACGCAGCAACAGCCGATAACACGTCATGCCGCCCCCCACTACCTGGCCTCTATAAAAGCGGGCGCCCGCCCCAATGTGGGATCATTCTCTTGTGACTCGTCGACGAGGCAGTCGGACTTGATATTTTATTCGAGAATATTGCATTTCCGAATAATTAACCGTAACTGGTTGCTATCAGGGGACCCTTGTATGGCCGGTTACTATTGAATGTCTAACCAGTGACTAGTGGTTCCTATTGAGACGGTTGACCCGTGGCTAGTTAGTATCGAGTAACTAGGCAGTAACTAATTTGCTGCTGAAAAACTAAAAACCGTTTTAAATCGCCTAATGTTTAGGCTGATGGCCTGTGTTGCCAATGCCTTGTTAAATAAATAAAAAGTCTGACAAATAAAAAAATTTTTCGCATGTGGCAAACATAGGAACTAACGCCGCTTCATACGTACAAACTTCTTTTCTGTCGACTACTGGGTCCGCTTTCCCGCACATTTTTCTTCACTTGGTTCACCAGCATCGGAAGAAACCATCTTCAAATTGGCATAAGTCTTCCTGCATGTGGGGGCAATAGGAATGGAATATAGGCCATGAACACTGCGAATGCCCGGTGCTGTTTTGTCGAGTAAATATTGTGACTCGTGACGTAGGGATCGAACCTTCCATACAAACCGACGAAAAAAGGTGTCTTAATACGCCTCAATGTTTACGGATTGTAAGGAAAGGCGGCCGAACGAAGGCACCTCACAAATCCCAGCGAGAAAGCCTCGGGTTGTGCGGGCCCCGTTCAATTTGTGATCGATGGCGTCATCCGTCTTCAGCTTTAAACTCCCCCTAATCACAATATATATAGATACAGAGGGTCCACTCAAAACAAACGCGCAATATCGGCCCAAGCACACGCGGACTCCTCCTACAAGCTATCTCAAATCGAATCGGACGAACTCAGTCGCTAAATGCATGCGCTGTTGCGCGATCTAGACGAAATACGAGTACATAAGAAATAAAATAATTTAATAATCAATATTGATGGTTGGCAGATTGCAAGATTTTCATTTTTCATTTAAGAACTGGTCTATTGAGTAAAAGCATAAGTAAATTGTTTCGTCGTGGATTTTTATTTAAAACGTATTGGTCCAAATTTTTCCTAACAAATAATACACTTTCTAGAATGTATATACAGGGGAATGGTACTATTTTATAGCGTATGGAAAATTGTTTGCAGCTATCTCTTGGTCTTATGCTTACTAAGATGCGGATAAATTTTTTTTTGTAAGACAGATATCATGAGCGTCAGTGAAGTTACCCCATAACGAAGACAATTCGTATTCCTATGTATCTAAATACTTTTCTTACAAAATCCACATCGTAGCAGAGCAAGTCACACAAGGCCTTAGGCTTCAGGGAACAGAAATACGCCTCTATGTTGTTTCAAGATTCAAGACCATGTACATAGATTCTCATAATGATGTGGCAGAAAATTATGTTTATTTTGCGTTATGTTAGATTAAAAGTAGAATCTAAACATTTCGGACTTCGGGTTTATGAACTATGAACACAAAATAACACCCATAAGACCATAACCGCTTCCCATCGGAATAGCGAGCCGCATAATGGACAGACATTCACTCTGTATTTAAAACTGGAGAGAAAAGGGATAGGACCCTTTTCTCTCCAGTTTTAATTGTTATCTATTTCATCATTAGGTATTTATTTATACTTTTAATATATTTTTGTTTTCGTCCCTGACTGCCGTTTCGCTCGCGATGCCTTCGTCCTGGCACAGCTGAAAACCAGCGCTGTGGTTCTGCCGTACCGGTCGGACCGCAGCACATGCTGAGCATGTGTCCTTTTAATGTTGCATTGTTTTTTAACTTTTTATGTATGCAATGTTGAATAAATGTTTTTGTTACTTTCTTTCTAAGACATATCTAGCTAAATCGGGAGGCGCAGCGGATTTCAGCTGATAAAAGCAGTATTAAGCGGATATTGCTACAGCTCTGCAATCACTGATTTCCGCTTTTCCGCTAGCAATAATTCCGAGCCCAGACCGAGACCGAGGCTCGTCCGCCAGTCTGTTTGTTTGTCCTCGTGCCGGTTGTTACACTCTCTGCGAAGCCTTGGGAAAATATAGCTATAAGTGAGCTGTCTTCAGCGACAAACCTTCTACATTCTGATACATATTACTGAATACAAAGTAAAATATTATCCCAGACGATTTATAGTAAGTACCTATAGTACATCGATGGCAAGCACGGTCAGAGAGAAGGTCACGTACCTTCTATCACTACGGTATGAGAGGGTGACTATATAACCTGACAAGATACTCCAATATCTTAGAACTACTGATCCAGTTTTCATCTAGCATTGCTAAGAATACTGAAGGCGGGGGACGCTCCGGGTTTCGCCCTCGCCGCGCCATGCCATGACTGTCTTAAAATTCCTCTATCTACAAATATTTTTCTTTTAGGCCGCCGTCTTTAAATTTTTTTTCTCTTGTAAGGTCTCGGGATTCCATACAGCTTTAGTTCGAGAAGACGCCATCTAACTATTATGGTTTCGGCAGGCTGATAATCTTCAAATTCTTCAATGTTCATACTGTGAAATTGAAGTTCGCTTACTTTTCCTGGTCATCACTAGATCCTTAAGGTTTCAGACGTCTGAAACGCACCTTGAACCTGAAAATTTAAGCACAAATTCGAACCATCTAGCTATTACCTTTCTAGAGATTCCAACTGGCATCAAAGATACTCCACGATCTTGGAAACCACTGGTCCAATTTTTATCAGACCTAGCTAAGAACACTATCGACCCAATTCTCTATTTAATAAAAATAACCGGGTGCAAATCGACCATCCGTTGTTAAGTTATGATGCCACAGACAAACACACAAACAGACCGACAGACAAACGTGTCAAACTCGCCCTCCCTCGATCGGTTGGGGTTTAAAAACGCCGTTGTCAAAAAAAATATGTTTATTTTTAGCCCCCGACCGATAGAAGATATTCAGGCGCCGCAGGTCTAACTTGTTGAATGTTCTTAGCCATGTCAGATGAGACTTGGATCAGTGGTTCTAAGATCTTGGAGTATCTTGGGATGTTGGAGTATGATTTATGACCATAGTGGCCTACCCCCTTGAGGATCTGACGATGATCGGGAAAAGTAAGAGGTCTCCACAATGGTAAGTAGAGGGTGTCTTAAATTTTTGATTTAGAGTTAATGTGATTTAACCTGCCTATTGTGTTTTCGCGATCGTATTGTAAGTATACCTAGTTATGCAGTATTTGTTTAGCCCATATTGCTTTAAAATTTTTGGGGTTGCCAAGCTATAATTCATTTTTAATTGCCTCGTATTTCAGAGGCACAATAGTGGGCCCGACGTGGAATGACTGTAGGCCGGAGACAAAGCCTACTCAGAAACAATTAGAAGATTTAGCTGAGTTCAGTGTTATTTATAAGCGTTCCCGTCTTTTATTATATGTATTGAAAATTCAGGTTATTCCAAAAGCCCTCCAGTTTGGCCCTCTACTTTCCGGTTCTGGTAGAAAAATGTTCATTTTCGGGAGGAAATTATTATTAATTTAACTCATATTCAACTCTATACGAGAATTTGACAAGTTTTTTTAATATTCTAAGAGAGGAAGCGGGAATAACGTGGAGTCAGAAAACAGAAAATAGGAAGGAGTGGGAAAAATTGGGGGAGGCCTGCGAGATAATGGAGTTAAATAATATAATGGAAAAATAAATATATAGAATTTATAATTTAATAATTTAAAATCGTAAAATAAAGGCTATTTTTATTTTGTTTATTTTAACTGTACGAGAATTTGACAAGATTTTTAATATTCTAAGAGTTTTCCCTTTGTATCGGTTTCGTAACAAGTTGTTTTTCCGTGGGCGAGGAGTTAGCCCGCCGCACAACCCCCAAAATGCTGGAGGACCACACCCGTCGTTGGTCAGCGAGTCCATCGGACTTAGTCGGTAGCAAGCTAGGCTGAACTACCGACCTTCCCCCCATCCGCCACCTGGGGGACGCTCCTCTACGCCGTGAGGGCCGGCTCGACTCCGATGGTTCGGACACATCACTAGGATGGGGGAGGATCGGGCAGTTAAACGAGCGTATGTGGGATGCCCTAACGGACGACGTCCGGTCGGACGTCCCAGATACCGCTGGTGCGATGAAGTGGAGAAGGATCTGCGGGAGCTCCGGGCGCCTGACTGGCTCGAGACTGCGCAGGAGAGAGAGCGATGGCGCTCTTTGGTATCGGAGGCCAAGATCCACTTCGGGTCGCTGCGCCAGCGGAGTAAGTAAGTAAGTAAGAGTTTTCCGTATTCTGACTGAGAAAATCGTGGATATGAGAAAATTCTGAGAAAATATTGACTTTCATAACAAAAAGGACAATAGTAAATTAGGTATTAGAGTAGGAAACTTTAGAATATACCTTCAGTAGTCATGTATACGATGAAAAGACTAATTGAAAACGTTTATTGAGCACTGTAAACACCAGAATATAGAACACAATACAGAAGTATACAAAGATTAATACATGCAGCACAAAACATCCGGTGTGGTACAGTGCCAAAAAGGGTACACCAGCTCAGTATAATGCTGAGGCAAGCCACAGCGCTGATCTTCAGCTGGTCCCTCAGTGACTGCACGGACGAAGAAAGCAACAGTGTGTGCGTGTTGTGTTGTATAAGGTGATTTTTACTTTTTTTTTATCTACAGGCAAAGACCAACTGTACAACAGTAATATTTGCCAAGAAAACAATCAATTGCGTAAGTACAGGGTGGGCCATAAGGGTGTTGGCGGTTTGAATTTAGAATTTAAAAAAAAACTAAGAAACGTAGAAAGCCGTAAGCCTGGAATTTTTATGACTTAAAAATAATGTTGCCTAAGTGACGGCCATCGGCTTTTTGGCACTCTTGTAACCGAAGTTGGAAATTCTGGAAAACACGGCGTAACGTTACTCTCGGTATAGCGTTGATTTCCCGGATGATGTTCCTTTTTAACTCTTGTAAAGTGGACGGATTATTCTCGTAGACCACCGATTTGAGGTAGTCCCACAGAAAATATTCACATGGAGTGACTTTTAACCGTCAGTATGTAACGATGTCGACTTCATCGTCCATATCAACCTCCTTGCCATCAATTTCAACCTCATCGTTAGCGTATATCTCATCTCAATTCGTGTTGGCATCTTCATTTCTTCATTTAATTTCAAAATCATGTTCCCATTCCATTTCTAAGTTTCATTATTCCATTAATTTCATTGTTTTATTTGTATTTTCACTTTTTCTCTGTATTTTGTCTCGAACGGACGTCTCCCGTACACTTTTATTTCCTACTACCTTTTTTCTGTGTTACTGTTTCTGTGTTCTTTTCCTTAAAATATAATATCTATTACCAAGTTCTTCTATTACTTCATCTGCGCACTGTCCTAGAACCCTGCTAGCCGGCATCTAGAGGACAGACTGTAGCAAGTAGCAACAACCAAAATCTTGTATCATGTCGTAGTTAAGAAATTAAAAAAAACTATCAAATATATATCTGTCCAACAAACCTGAATTTGGAGTTACACACGTAATCAATACTCTGGTAGTACAGTAACCGCAACTAGATGTAAACAGTAAAAAATAACCTAATCTGGTTAACTCTAACAAAACATCCGAGGGCTTTGACCTTTTATAACGAAGCGAAGGCGGTAGGGTAAACGGTACGATTTGGACTCTGTTTCGTAGTTTTCATGAGGATATTGAGCGTCGGTTATATATTGTGTTGGGGATATGGTACACCCATAATCTGAGGTTCGGTTCTTAGGTTTTATCAATATGCCAATGAACTTTCATAACTAGGTACGTGAACCTGATCATGACTCCCTCCACCCATCTCCCAAAATGGTGGACTGCGACCGCGCCTGCTTTCATTATCAAACCCCATCGATCGATCTACCGATGTAGGAATTATGCAAGCTTGTGATAATCACAGGCAAAGCAACCCCTCCCTCGCGCCCTCTCACTCTTTACCCAACAGTGGGGATGTCCTGTCCATATGCTGATTCGAATGTTTTCTTTACGTAAACAGTAGATAAATATGTATGTCAAATCTAAGTTTTAAATTTTTACGGACTGTTTGTTTCTGTGAAGGACACATCGTGAAGAAACCTCCACACTGTAACAACCTGGGCGTGAAATGAATAAAGCAATGACTAACCATCGTATAAAAATCTGCCAAGAAATTATTTTATGTAGTTAACTGTGAGTTGCAAGAAACACCCAAGTTTAAGTTGTTAAGGCTTCCTTACATCTCGTATCATATCTATCTAAAGTTAAGTTAAGGGATAGAATGTTTTTTTTATTGAACAAGGAGAGCAGACGAGCAAACGGACCACCTGATGTTAAGTGGTCACCGTCGCCCATCAACATATCACCTCACTGTATTAATATTAGAGGGTTTTGGATGCGCTGCTAACCTTGAGGACTAACATGGATTGCCTCATGTGCCGGAAATTACGCTGGCTCTCTTACCCTTCAAACCGAAACACAGAAATGCAAGCATCTCTGCTTCACGGCAGAAATAGATACGAGGGTTGTACTACCCCAGGCGATCCTTCACATTAGGATCTACCACTATAATGTATTTTAATGAAGACTTAAATATGGTCGTTTCGTGCACTCCCCCACCCGATAGTTCACACACCGCACCTACATACCGACCAGCGACCCGTTTCTGGCGCTTACACGCGCTATCGGCATATTCCAGGCCGCTTCTCCCCGAGCCCTCCCTCCCCAGCGACGTCCTAAGCCGAGGTCCGTACCCACCTGGGTGTCCTTACGCAGTCGCTTCTTATAGTAGTTTTTAATTCCTCCTCCAGGCTGGAGCGCACTCAGCGCTCGCCTCCAAAACCCCACGATAAATCCACAGAATGAACACGACCCTCAATGAGGAATAATACGACTAAAGATAGAGAAGAATATGGGCAACAACACCCTCACTTACCCTACCAACATATTCGACCTATTTCGTGTCGTGCCACATGTCTCCGATTACCGTGCGTGAATATGAAAGGAGAAAAAGATGGCTGCGGTAATAATAATAGCGAGCTATGAGTAACATATTGTTAGTCGTTAATTTGTTTGTCCGTACGTAAACGTAAACAGGCTGCTCCAGTTTCATGCGGGGAGTTTTTATACACCATGTATAAAGGGAAAGACGAAAACCGAAATATAGAGATGTTGTGTTGTGTTCTTAGCAGCATATAAAGTTGGTTTGTTAACTTCAAGAATATATACGTATCTTATGATAGGGGGCCGGGAATAACCCAGCGGCACTTCAACCCTTGAGGATCTTTTGTGTCTACCCCATTTTACACACGACCAGTGTGCAGGTTTCCTCACAATGTTTTCCTTCACCGTCAGAGCTGTCGGTAAATGTACGTAAGTCCATCGAAAAACCGAAAAACTACAAAGTAAAACTTCAATTAAGTTCTTAGTCTATCTAGGAATATCAATCAAATAATTTGTTCAAATTAATAAAGTTACTTTATATGCTCCAAATTAGGGATGTTGCTGAGCTTCGACTCCGACTCCGAAAGGTCGGAACTTCCGATTGATTTTACACCTCCGACTCCGACTTCGGCTCCAATAATATTGAATCGGAGGTTATACCGAAGATTTGTGAGCAAACATATTCAAATATCAATATTTTATATAGGATATTTGAGGAATACATTTATGTATTCCTACACTACTCTCTAAAGGAACATGGTTATTTCCGGAAACGTCATCATAAAAAAATTGGCCAGTTCAGCTATAAAAATTAACGGTTTAAAATTTGAACTTCTTCTGAACACACAGCAATAACCGAAACAGTTATAGTTATGAAAAAATAATTATGTAGTCAAAGGTAAACATATTGAAATCATGTCTGATGGTCTGCTGTTATTGTGAAAAGGGCCTCAACTCAGCTTATTGCTGCAGACAAGAATGCCTACAGCGCTGGTATTCTGTTGGACCATGATATAACCTCTTGTTCTCATACGGGTCTTATTTTTTGGACACATTGCGACCCCCCTTATTGCTAAACACGACCCCTCCTAGGGGACGCGACCCCCAGGTTGAGAAACGATGCTCTAAATCAAACAAGTTATTTTTGTACTATACGAGTATACTGACATAACTATCACATAAGTACCTAATTGGGTTATTCTTAAGAGGATATCCGTCAGTTTCACGAAACGTCTTTATAATACAGCGAGATCGCTCTTAGCGATAAGGCCGCCTAAATTGTACTTCACTATTTCCTTTTCTATCTTTTGTTTGTTGTTTTCTATTTGCGCAATAAGGTGTATTTTACTTTACTTTACATTTACCGACTGTTCTGAAGCTGTAGGAAATTATCCTTCTGAGATAAGGAAATCTGCATGTCTGAGGAAAAAGTTACTGAAGTGAAATACACCAATCAACACTGGTCCCGATCGGTGGATCATAGCCCGACCGTACCCTCCTTGTGCATGGGAGCCCTGTGGCCCAATAGTGGGGAAGTTAAAAGGCTGATGATGGAGATTGCTATGGGTTTCGTCCGATTCACTCAACACTCAGTTTTCCCTTGCCCTTGGAAAGCACATTTCGACAAACCGAACCGTACCCGGACCTCTAGTACTAGCAACCCGTACCTACTCGTATATCGCCCAGTGATTGTTCTCATTGTAGTATGACAAATGGAGTATAATTCGTCTCAGTGTTGCCAGCTCGTTTGCTCGCCGTCACCGCCGCGTTATCGCCTTCTCTATCTTTCCACATTTTTACGTTAGATTTTTTTTGTAGGGCCATTAAACCGGCTGGTTTACTGGTTCTTAAAATATTTTCATGCCTTCATCATGATACGACTTCTTCAAGGTCTCCACTTTGCTTCTTTTTTGCATAAATGCCTCACAGCAACTAAGTCACCTATACCCTAAAAAACCGCCGTTAGATCAGTAGTACCATTGACTAGTACCATGGATACCTACTCGTAACAACATATTAAAAAGAACATAATACTTAGTTACTAATACACAATAAAAGAAATTTATTTACAGACATATAACTAACATGAAACTACTTACTTATACTCATCACAACATATTTTTTTGAGCTACCAACATCAAAGAAGCGACCAAAATTTCTTAAGCCGCTATGTTCAAGAAATAAGCAGTGCAACGTTTAATATAAGAATATTTTTACATTAAACCCTTAAACAAAGATTAAACCTGAATTTTTACCCACATTGCTTACCAGATCGTGCAGGAGTCTACAGGACAGGACATAAATTGACGCCAGGTATATGATATTTACGTGGGGACCGCGCACGAGCAGCAGGAGTGTGGGATATCCGGGCTACATGGAAATGTATAGGAGAGGGCTATATCCAGTAGTGGATGAATAAAGCCTGAAGAAGAAGAAGATAAGATACTTACCTAGTTCCTGATCTTTCTTTCTTCCAGAAAATTGCTGCCCACCTATATAAACACGCCGACATCCGATATCCTGATATCCGGTCCAAAATTCAACTCCGACCAGTAGTTTACGATAAATCGATACCTAATGAATAACTGAGTACTGCAAGCCATTATCCAAGTATTTTGGTAGTAGTGGATGGGAGTGGTGTTGGTCCTAAGCTCCAGCTCCAGCTCCAGCTCTGTCATCATCATCATCATAGGCCTGTTACGTCTATTGCAGACGATTTAAGTATAGTAGACGATTTAAGATGTGCTGCGCTGCTTGTTTCTTGTGCTGCTTCTTTGATAACAGCAATAGCACCTTACAAAGCGGTATGGTAGAGTAAAAAAGATGACTTTGTAAAAATACCCCAACGGCGAGCATGCGTGAAACGACAAATAACTGTAGAGGAAGCAAGAGAGGAAGGCCAAGGCAGATATTCGTGGTGCTCCATTTTCTCTGCCTACGCCACAAGGGAGTTATGAATGTATAACAACTTACATGGGCATACTAAATAAGGATTTAAGATTAGTTTTTCGATATCTCAACTAACATCAGAGATTAATTGTTGTCCATTTCTAGCAAAACAGTCCTGACGTCATAATCCTTATTGCCGTTTCTTTCTACCGTTTTGGTTTTTGATTGCCTTTAGTTATTTTATTTTTTATGTACCTATGTACTTTAAGGTATTTGTAATATTTTCTTTTACTTTGGGTAAATGCCCATCAGTACTTGTGGAAGAACATAATATTATTATTTTTATAGCCACAACCGTAAAGACGGACGATTAATGATGTCGCATTCGAGTGACCATTAATATTTTATGCATGTTGCGTGACATCTGTTCCTCAGTACCGCGTTCCATTAAAATAAAAAACTTTCTTCGTCACTATAAATTCTATGCAATCTTGATAACGGACAATAAAATAAAACGCGGAGTTGTAACGTCAAGTTTGGTGCTCAAAAAACAAATCGTGAAATGTTTTTTTTTTATCTCACGCAAAAGTAAACAAACTATAAATAAAGTTGTGACATTCAGGAATTTTTTTATGGTTTTTAACAATAGGTTAAAAGTTTGCGTCAAGAAAGAGTTGAACGTAGGTAATTTATTGTTAAACTTTGCGTCAAAATAGAGTACCTTGTTCAACGTAATTTAAAAAGATTGGGCGAACCTCGTACAAGCTTGGATCCAATTTTTGTTTTGTTTTAAGTCCTAAGTCGTGTGGAACAAGCAAGAGCTTTGTTTAGTTGCTAGCGAAAAAAATAAAATAGAATCAAAGCAGTTAATAATTGATGACGTTTTTGGTACCTATTTGATGATGATGATGATGTCCTCCACGAAGTATCCGTCGACGGCGACCCCTGCCTAGCTCCTGGCGTGCGCTCGTAGGTGGCTAGCGAAGACAAACTTCGTCCTGAAGACTCGGTCACAAACAGAGCAGTAGAGTTGTCCGCTAGGGTTGAAGGTGTGGTTATAGGAGGGCTTCGGACGCGTTTTACGGACATCGCGTCTGGCGTGAAGGTCTTCTAGGCGTTTGATACCTACTTAGATCCTATCACACATGACTTAAAATGTTTGCTCCATAATGGAAGATGTAGGTGAGGTCTAATGTATTTATTTGGTCGGAGACGAAGCTATGGGACTAAATACGCCCAACTATGGGAAAACTAAGAATATGTTAATATCTTTGAACAATATAGCCATATGGTGGTGTTGTGTAAATAATTGAGCTCACATATGCTTTGGTGAAGTGAAACTGTAAATATGTAAGTTTTTGAAATTAATAAAGTAAACTAATAGAAAAGGGTGTAAAATACCTCTTTTAACCCTTCTCGCGATTGGAATCCTAGACTTCTAAGGGCCAGAACTATTCTGGTAGTCTAGAATTTGGAGATTAGATTAGAGAGTTTGATAGGCCAAAATAGTAATAAAATATACTAGGGATTGGCGATGCTATGAACGAAACGTCAATAAGTGATAAGTTAAAATAGAAACTACAATTTACTTACTTAAGTAAGCGGAGTAAGTAAGTACTTACTCCGCTGGCGCAGCGACCCGAAGTGGACCTTGGCCTCCGATACCAAAGAGCGCCATCGCTCTCTCTCCTGCGCAGTCTCGAGCCAGTCAGGCGCCCGGAGCTCACGCAGATCCTTCTCCACTTCATCGCGCCAGCGGTATCTGGGACGTCCGACCGGACGTCGTCCGTTAGGGCGTCCTACATACGCTCGTTTAACTGCCCGATCCTCCCCCATCCTAGTGATGTGTCCGAGCCATCGGAGTCAAGCCGCTTTCGTCTCTCCTATGATGTTCGGCTCGTTCACTATCTCTTCCATCTCCCTATTCTTTCTCGTCCTCCACCCTCTATCTTCCCTCTTGGCTGGTCCCAGAATCTTCCTCAATATCCTCCTCTCGGTCACCAAGAGTCTGTTTTCTTCCTTTAATTTACTAATTTCAATTAAATCAAAAGCTAGATACCTAGGTCTATTCATTCGCAAAAAAATGCGCTTTTTGGGAGGCACCTTTTGTGTAGATTCATATTAACAAAATATCGACATGCAGCAATACCTGCTGCCTCAGCAGTCTGTCAGTTTTAAAGATGTTTGACCTTAAGTCTTAACCTCACTTTAAGGTCGAAATGAGGTTTAGAAATGACCCGAACCAATCGACACTTAAAACAAGGACATATAGCGTCAGACTTTTTATCTTAAGGGTTCGTCGCTAGCAAGTTACACGTGTGAAAGATTTACCTAAGTATTTAAATCTTTGCATAAACAGCCTCGAGTGCAGGAAGCGTTGCGTGTCTCATGACAGTATTTCATATGGATACGCACACGCGGTGCCGTGGAGTCGTGCGTCCGCGCCGTTTTACAGTTCACTGGGGCACGTGAGATCGAGGGCTTCGGGCGACGCTTTTAATTTATAGCCTAATTTGTATGTTGTTCATTACTCACTTAGATAACTACTTGCTCCACTGCCTTTGGACCCGAAGTGGAAGAAGTGGAAGTTTTCGCCTTCGTCACCGAGCCAAGCCATTGGTGCTTTTCTTGTTTGTCAATTGCTGGATGTATATAACTTACCAGGATTTAGTTTGAAGCAAGTAATATTACTTGCTTCAACTCTATATATATAGAATACGATATTCATTCGATAACAATATAAATAACACTAAAATAATACTAAAGCTAAAACTAAAAACTAAACATAAAAAAAATGGGTTAAGTCCCCCACATCCGGCAGTGTACCCAAGAGACTGGCTGCGTTGTCCCGTTGGATAGCTAAGCTGATACGCTGGGCCAAATAGGAGCCAGATCTTGGGTCTTTTGACGCGTCGACCAGGCGCTTTGCGAGGTCCTTGAAGACGCGGAGCTATAAAAAAACACAATAGTATTAAGAAATAAATATTATCGTTAGAAAATTCATTATATACAGTAATATATAAGGTCCTTTATTATTACTAGCAAATATTTGGAGGGGGTATGTGCTGGTCATTTGTACCACTTTACAAGAAAAAATAACCCTGTTACTTGTATGAAAATTTTCCATACTAAAGAATATTAAACTCCATTATTTTGCGCCTTGGTGACATAAACTCATCCATGTCGTTATGAATGAAATGAGTTTCGTTCATACTTCTTATTTCAGTATTAGAATAGTAATATTTCATTTATTTGTAGAATTTTCAAACAAACAATTTTGTCGTTTTTCTCGAAAATGTAAAGAAACAAAACAAAATTTTTCTGCTCTATCGTTATTCTTATAACCTATAGATGACACCCTAGAAATATTTGCCGCTAATAAAATAGGACCCTATATTTTCTTTTAAAACAATTTAAACAATATTTGTGTGAAAAAAAAAAATATTGATGCAGGCAGTATCTTTTACATTTTGTCAGATTTCCCTTGGTCCCACACTAGGATACCCTGTGTTGTGGGGGCCAGTATCTTCCGATAAATAAATTATGAAAACATAAGGCAATGCTAAATTAATCAGTTAAGTATGCGTGTATGTGGTGTGTGTGAGGGGTGTGTGCGTGAGAGGGTGTGTGTATAGGGGGGTGAGCGTGAGATGAAGTGTGTGTGATGTGTGGGGTGTGTATGTGGTGTGAGTATGAGGGGATGTATGTTGGTAGGTGTAAGGGTCAGTGTGCGTTCATAAGACTCAACTAATTGGTAACAATATTTTTTCAGTATTAAAGTAATCAAGTGTCAATAGCCAATTTTTAACCTTTTCTTTGCAGGAATAAGTTGTGAGTAAGTTCGAAAGTTAATTGAATTAGATCTCAATTATTTTATACCCATTTCTAACTTGTACCGAACTCGACCCTGTCTTTAACATTTACTAGCATGTTTTTGGTGTGATCTTACTTAGTACGGATCCCTATAGAGTCTCTTAGTACGAATCCCCATAGGCCTTTAAGAAAGATTTTGGCCCGAATCGCACTTGGCCGGGTTTTTTTCCAATTGCTAGGATGGACTGGATCTTTGATCGTTGTGAATTTCAAGTAGTTCAATATACTTACCTATCTCAGCTGTAATGTATGGCGGGGCTACTTGCCCCACTCTTCCCGGAAATGTTCCCCCTACATCTTCCATAAGTAGAATTTATTTTATTATTTAGATTTTAAATTGTGTATTAACCTATTATAACATAATGTACATTATTGTACCTATTTGACAATGCCTTATACAGCAGCCATATTTTTATTTTGACAATGCCCTTTAACAGCAGCTAGGTACTGCGTAAGTAATAATTTAAATATTATTAACGGATAATAATTGTTCCTTGACGTGTCTAAGTGTATCTTTGTTATCAAAAGATAAATAAAAAAAACTAAACTAAACCATTGGAATTACAATTTCGTACGAAGTTTGAATGATCTTGAATATACGTAAGATATCTTGAGAATTCTCATACGATTAACTTCAATGCTATGGCAAGGCCTGTGATCTAACTCGTATTCTCTTAATGGTATTCGCCTATAATACGAGTACATCAATCAAACGATAGCACTAAAGAATTCCAAAATTCTATACCTTCCAATACTTCGTCACATTCACATCACAGCGCATGCGCTATAGCATAGTTACCGCACAGGCGCACAAAAGCCAAGCCAGTTCTCGTCGGACGGGTCTCTGTTTTTTTTGCTCACCCCGGTCCAAAACCCACACTTGGATCTCTATGTGTGCGCGCAGGATGCTCGCATTGCTTTGGTGTGCGTGATCAGCTGATGCATCAACAGCTGTGCGCGCGTGTAGCGTGGCGAATCGTTCAGAACAGTCAACCACAAGGGTTTCTTGACGATGTGAGCTTTGTGTTCAATGTGGTAGGACTTGGAATGGTTTAGGTATATCGTTAAATTGTGGTTTAGGTATGTGTGGTTGATTGTTTGAGTTTATGACTATGGGATGAGACCACCAGAACACGGTGTTTTTTTTGAATGTTTTCGCTATTGATTTTGTCGGATGCCATGTTTGTGATTGGCGACGATTGATAAAGAATGTTGGCAAAGAATTTTTGATGGTGGTATTGGTATGAATGATTCTGTGCATACGCAGTGTGGGAAGGTATCAATGCTTGCATAGCTGTGTTTCAGTTTGAAGGGTTCAGCTTCAAGGTTAATAGCGAATGGAAAACCCTCGTCTTGAGGTGACGACAGTAACCACTGAGAGTGACCAATTTCCTCGTTTGCTTTCCTTATACAATTAAAAAACTCCTTAACTTTACTACGAGTTAGCATCTATTCCTCTTGGACAACGTTTGAAAATCTCAAGTTCATTGTCGCAAAGTTCTGAAAACTTTCATTGAAAGGTTTCGAAGGCGCCTTAGAGAGGGCGCTACTAGTTCGATTTCTTATGGAGCTTTAATTTCGTTGACTCGTAATTATTGTGGTATCCTTCCTCTGTGATGATTCCAGATCATCGTATCTATTACACACGATACGATACAATTGTAATTACTATCTATTGATATTCCATTCTATTGCCACAAAACTCCTTCAGATCTGCCTAGCAAGATAGGTTAACTTTTAAAACTGTTTTTAAGTGTCTAGGGGGTCCTAGATGAAGGAGATAAAACAGCAGACATTAATTTTACGGATAAATACATAAACAGATGAGAGTGTCGGTGACGTAGTGGAGTCTTATGCGGGAGGTCCGGGTTCGAAACCCTGCGGTGTCATGCAATAAGTTTTTCGGTTTTTTCGAAGACTTACGTACATTTACCGGCTGCTCTAACGGTGAAGGAAAACATCGGTTCATGAGGAAACCTGCACACTGAGATAACCATGGTATGAAATGGGGAAGGCAATGGCAAACTTCGTCATTGCCCTCAGCAGCTATTTTTAATTTACCTATTATTTTTATTAATTTTAACTGTTATTATTGATTAACAATGCCCTTTTACAGCAGCTATATTAATTTTGAAATTTTATTATATACTGTACATAATTGTACATGTAATTCAGCTGATCTGTTCGCTCCTGTCCAGTTATGTTTATATTTTATTTTGAATTTTAAATTTGTAAATAGCATGACGTAACCATGAGTTCCTGGTGTCCCGATGGCTTTAATAAATGAGTATGAGTATTGCATTAAATCTGCCAAGAGAATCGTTATTTCCATAGGATGATCGATCCTCATCAATGAGGAATACCACTTACAATGAACACAGAGTGTCGTTAGTGTTTGTTTAGACCTGTAGCACAGACATACGTCACAAACCAATCTACCTAAGATACAAAACAAATTATACCTAGTTGAAATGCGACCGACCGCGGGTCAAAAGACTCGGTGAATGTATTTCTGAGAATTTACGGCCGAAGACCTTTTGTTTTGGTATAAATATTCAATTCGATCGGATTCGTATGGCTCAGTCCAGAGGACTGTTTCTTAGAAATAGCTGACTTCTTTTCTATATCTGACCTCTGAGATAGGTACAGGAAATTCCTAGTTTGGAATCTTATCTTATCTTATGATAGGGGGCCGGGAATAACCCCAGCGGCACTTCGACCCTTTAAGAACTTTTATGCCTACCCCATTTTACACACTGAGGAAACCTGCACACTGAGGTGACCCAGTGTGCAGGTTTCCTTACGATGTTTTCCTTCACCGTTAGCAGTCGGTAAATGTACGTAAGTCTTCGAAAAATACGAAAAACTCTTTGGTACATGGCATTACGACACTACACGGTTTCGAACCCGGACCTCCCGCATGGGAGTCCGGCGTCCTAGCCACAGTGCCACCGACGCTCTAGTTTGGAATCTTAGGAGGTTTTATGCGCTTTACCCAGAGACTTTTGGCGTCGATTCTGGGTTGGCTGCAAAATCTAAAGCTAAAACTAAATAGACTTCTTGCTCACTCATTTTATATGTTAGGTTGCGTAATAGTGAGGGAGACATATAATTCAAACTTTCAAACAGTTCAGTTAATATTTATTTTTCTTATTTTATCATTCTTCCAAATTCATGCAAAATATTTCAAAAAAAGCATAATTGAGATTGAGAAGCCAATGTCTGTGAAGCCTCCGCCTTTTGCGATGGGATCTCCCTTTGGACCCATCTCTTTTATCCATGGGGATTTGGGGAATTCCTTTTCTTGTTACAATGCATCTGTTGAAATAACCGTAATGAATTTGGACATCTAAGGAATATTTCCTTGTTAATGCTCAAGGAATCTTTGAAAATGAATTTTGTTTATCGTCCTGGTACGACTATACCAGCTGCCTTTTGTTCAAAGGTTTCATAGCTTCTATCTTTTAGTTTGAGAAATGTGTGCAGATATTTGTTTTGTTCTTTATGTGTCTGTTACTAAAGCTGTATGTCGAACGACCAGCACTTTACCTAGTACGAGATCCTTTCTTGCTTTATTTTTAAAATGTGTGTCTGATGATGTTTGTACTATTTGACGCAGGGAAATATCCGATTTTAGTGACATAGCCGAATACTCCAGGGATTTGGGGTTTATTGACCGTCAGTAGTGACGGATGGTGGATTAGAACTGTTTATCATGTAATATTGAGTTACGAGATTGGTTGGAGAGGGGAGGGGGACTGTGAATATTGCGTGTATGTAAGTACCGTCCTAAACCTTTTTAAAGAGTAGGTAGTATGGAGGAAAGAACTTCGGGGAACCCGGGATACCGTCAACTCAATTTGATACAAAATTTGGTAGTTTATGAAAAAAAAATGTCGCGTAAAATATTTTTTTATATTTTTTTTAATGCCAACGTCATTCGACGACAACTTGGACCACGCACTGTTGTCGACGGTGTTTTGACGACTGTCATGGTGTATTTGACGTTTGGTGTATTAGTTACTTTTTGGTGTCGTATGGTCGTAGAAAAAGTGTTGTATGCAACAGCACGTAATTAGCCATTGTAAAACTAGTTATATCTATTATAATTCGCTACGCTCGTATAAAAAACTAAAAACTCATTTTACAGTGGTTGTAATTACGTATCATTTGCATAAACTACTATAATATATTAGATGTACATCACAACATTTCCTTAATTTAAAACAGATGTCCGGGGTACAACAGGGCCTGTCGAAGTTTCTAGAGAACACGTGTGCCAGTAATTTGCAATAGATTTTTGAATAAAGAACATGCGATTTCTAAAGAACGACTGAACGTCACAGCCATCAGTCAGGTCACAATTTAAAAATCGAACGCACCTTGCCTCCCGGCGAGCTTTTCAAAAAAGAACACTTGAACGCCGCAACACACACGCGCTCCATCCTGTTCCCTCGCACACAAATTGCGTAGTCATCTTTCCCCATCCCTTTCGTACCCTGCATCTCGTACTTTTTTCGAAACCCTCATTACGTAGGAGCAGTCAACATCCTACCACTACACGCTCACGTCGTGTAAACTCGTGTTGTTTATTTATTTTATGCGGGGTTCTCGAGTGTGTGAGTAGTCAGCTGAGTAAATCCGTGAAAGCAACACGTGATGGGTATGTTTGTGTGCGTTCGAGGATTGTTTAGGCGTTGAAGTGGTTACACCAGTGCGTGTTGGGACGGGATAGAATAAAATGTTAATATTACTTAACGTGGGTACATATAACTAGATTAAGAAGTAGTATGATTTGATGAGAGAAGGGAAGAGATGAGAGATGGAATAACTACATAGTTTGAAGAAGTTTGAGGTACGAATACAAGTCTTCTTTTGGTTTAATGTTTTGTTATGTTTCTGTAGGTTTGATCGAGAGTATATTTATCGTAAAAGGAAAAGGGTACATAAAACGTTTGTAAATACAGTAAAAGTAAAGTAAAATTTGACCAGCTTTTGTTGTGAATACTCAAATCTATGGTTTAATCGATTTGTTTTGCTGTGACTAAAATGTTAAAGTAGTAGGTATACTTTTTCCATGTAACAAATATTAAATGCACTTCTTAAAAATTAAGAAATAGACAAAAATGGATCGTCAAATGTGAAAACAGAATTAAAATTCGTTGAAAAATAAATCAAAAATCAGACGATAGAAAGAAACGACAATATTATATTATGACGTCACTAGTACATGATTAGACTTGTATAATATACTGTTTCTCGAGTTTTTACTGTATTTTATTAATTACGACCGTTTATATACCTGAAGATGTGTAAACGAAACCGATCGTAATTAATATAATACAATAAACAGTATATTATTTAAGTCTAATCAAATACTAATTGTATTTAATTAATTAAATTAACATCAAAAATGTCAACATAAAAATAACAATAAATAGAAGTAATTATTAATATCTGTAATTAAATCTGGCACGATAAGAATACAGTCGACCAAAAGCTATAGTATACCATCTGTCAAAAACCTTCGATTAAATTTCAATATTGTGCCTGCGCAATATGATACATTTCAGATTCAGGTTGACTGTACTTACTAAATTTAATTCAAACAGTTACCCACAAAAATCATCCTGCAAGAGATTAATACCGGTGGAATCCAGTCATCCTGGTATAAGTATACGAGACCGAAGTTTAACCAAGCCAACCGAAGTAAGGAACAGCAATACCGAAGTAAAGACCACTGTTGTAACTTCTGGAGCCAAGATCAACAGTGGCCCGCAAATTGACGTCGGCTTCCAAGTTTATTCACGAATCTGTACATTGGTAACTTGTGTAAATCAGCGAGTTAGCTCTAAGTACATTTTAGAGGTAAGGCGGCTGCCATAGAAGTGGGGGAGACAGATTCTGTACCGACTTCTAAAACTTGGGAGTTTTGTGTAATTCCCCTAACCTAACCTAACTCCTCAAAGTAAAGGAGAAAGGTTTTTGGCTGACAGCACTGTTGTAGGCTTACAGATGGTGGAAAGTTTGTATGAACACAAACTTGCAAACAGCCCCGACTTGGCTTGGCCGTAGACATATGTATGATATTTCCGATATTTTATACAGAAAGAAAGAATGGAACAAGGAAAGAATTGGTGTCCAAGAGCGCACACATACAAACAATTAGGTACAGAAGATAAAAATGATCATAATTTTAAACAAATATAAGATATAAATAAACAAGAGTAATTAAGTTTGATGAAGGTGGTGTGCAGCACCGGAAAAAGGGGACTGCCTCAGCCTGTTGCTGCAGCGCTTTTAGCACTGCGGCGCTGATTTTCAGGTATCACCTGTGTAAGGACATGATAATGGTACCCCAGATCTCTATCACTTTTTGGTCGGCACAATGCTCGCAGGGCACTGCTGTCAAAATTGACGTAATGGAGTTTTAATCGCATTTCAAGTTTTCAATTCGATTCGTTTTGTTTCGAACTAGGTTCATACTCGTACCTAATGTTTTGGTGAAAATGTATACGAGTCTTTTTTCCCAACTTGTACATTGCAAGATATTTTTGGAAAAATTCCGTGACCAATAAAGAAGTCAAAATAAAAATAAATACGGAATTAACACTTAATTAGATGTGTATAGCTGCACAACCAATAAAAAAATATACAAATAACCGAAAACAACTTTAAACTTTCAATCTATTGTATATTTTAGTTCCATTCCGTTACAATAAAAATGACACATATGAATTAATTGTTAAACTAAATCCTTCAGCAATATCTTTAATATATATACAAAATTAAATAAATTAATTCTCTTTTTTCCCAAAAAAGTTAGAAATTACGCCAAATTATTTTTAAAACGTCATCAAAGTTATGGAATACGATAAAAGCGTTATGTGCAGTGCAAGTTGGGAAAAAAAGACTCATGGACTTATTATTAAAATTGGTTGTACATTGATCTTACATAAAGATATGTGATGACTCCACCCCGCTTAGGACGCTAGATTTTTTCGACAGGTTATAGAAGAGCCAATGTATGTAATTACCGGTATAAAAATACCTACATAAGTCTCTTCTTCTTAGTCTCCAAGGTTAGTAGTGCATCGAACCTCTCTAGTAATGTCATAGTGAAATGAGGTGGGATTTATCTATGTATTGCTGGCTATAGACAAATGGCCTGTTAGCTCTTCTGCTTTCCTTTAAAACGTCTTTGACTATCCCAGGCCGTGTAAAACGTGTCATTTTTTTAAACTTACTTCTAAACCCGCATTTGACCTCGATCTCGCCTGATGGTAAGCGACGATGAGGTCGACGATGGAGCATGCGGGTCCAGTAAATGCTTATTGACTCTGGCCTTGAAGATCCCAAGGTTGTAGGTTTCGGGAAATACAGACGCCGGCAGGCTGTTCCATTCCTTAGCCGTTCGCATAATGAACGAAGAAGCAAATCGCTTCGTACGAGCAGATGGGATATCAACAACATAAAGATGGAACCCCTCCCCGCGCCTGGTAGTCCGAAGGCGGAATGGAGATGCTGGAATTAGGTCGTGCAATTCCGATGCGCACTCTCCGAAATGTGTCCTATAAAATACCAATAGACAGGCAACCTTGCGCCGATGTTCCAGACTTTGCAGTCTAGCTTCCACCAGCGATTCGTCACCTATAAGGCGCTTAGCGCGTTTCTCCATTGAGTCAGCAGCCATATGGTACTTAGCGTCTCTGTCGACCCAAATCACTAACCAATTGAAGTTTGAAGTTTGACTTCCCTAACCAAAATTAAATCAGTTCTAACCTAACAAACTATAACTAAACCAATAATAAAACTAACCTACCAAAAAAAGTAAACCTTATATCCACCGGCGCGACGAAAATAAAAAGGAACCGACTCCCCGAGCCGTCCTTGAAGTCATATGGTATGGGCTGCGCCCGCGCAGAACAGCTGATGTTACCTGGTTGCGCACACACGCACCCTCCACCCACACATGCGTGCGCACGCACACATCTGTGGCTAGTGCTTGTGTTGTGTATGTCACGGGAACGAGAACTGTGTAGAGCAGGTTATTTTAGATATAAATAGGGATTTTGATATCCAATTTAGACTCAGAATGTTTATCAAAACAACAAAATTATAAACCTGAAGCCCCTAAATGAATAATTAACTAGAACCTGTAAAACTTGTTAACTTATGTGTGTAGGTAAAGTAGGTAGGTACTTATTTCAAATAAAAATACTAGTAAACGTGTGCGCAAGCTGAGTAATATGGTCACCATAAGTTGACCTTACAGAGGTATACTATATGTACTGAATATCGATTAAGGTTCAAGGCATTTCTGAGCTCCTGTTTAACTGGTTAAGTTTATGATTAAATCGAGCATCGGTGGCCTAATGGCTAGTACGCCGGACTCCCATGCGAGAGGTCCGGGTTCGAAACCATGCCATGCACCAATGAGTTTTCCGGATTTTTTCGAAAACTTATGTACATTTACCGACTGCGACGTTGAAGGAAAACATCTGAGGAAACCTGCATGTCTGAGGAAATAAAAAAAATTCCAAAGGCGTGTGAAATCCATAATCAGCACAGGGCCCGCTCGGTGGATCATAGCCCATACCCCATTGTGCAAGTGGAGGTCTGTGCCCTAACAGTGGGGATATTAATAGGCTGCTGCTGATGATGATGATGATTAAATCATAAACCACAACCTTGGATCATACTATCACTATTACAATCTTCTAAGTCGTATTCTTCATTGATGAGCGTCGTGATCATGACATTGCATTGTTTCGAACCCGGAACCCGCATGGGAATGGGAGTGCGGCGTCCTAGCCACTATGCCACTGACGTATAACGGTCTATACAGGGCTGATCTTATTTTAGAAAACAACAGCACTTAACACAATATATAAACCAAACTAACAATAAAATGCCAATTACAGGTGTTCACTAATAGAGATAACTTAATTAACTTACTAAATTAATCTTGATCTAATATCTTACGTCTTGAAGGAACTGTAAGATGAAAAATATAAGAACCGTCACATGTAATAATAGAGTACAAAACTAAGTGAAGTTTGATATAAATCACTCCCCGGGGCCTTGGACGAGCGGACGGGCAGATGGTATCAATCTGTCAAAATATGAGAATGTATTGAAGCTCTATCAGCCGATTGAACATGATGATATGACTATAGGACACTTAGAAGAAAAGTATTCTGATATTTTGTGGACGGATCTTTCTTAGCCATTTTTCATACTGAGACAGATGTCTTTCCTGACAGAGGATTTGTAGAAGGTTACAAAAGAATAAAATGCATCACATAACATAGGATTTGGTACAGATAGACTATAGATTAATGAAAAGTACTCGTAATTGAAATAACTGCTAATTTATCGACTGCTCTAATGGTGAACAAAAACATAAGGAAACCTGCATGTCGGAGGAAAAACAAGATTTCTACAAGCATATGAAATACACCAATCAGCTCTGGTCCTGGACGATGGATGGCGGTGGAGGTCTGTGCACCAACAGAGGGTTCGTTAATAGACTGATGATGATGATGTATTGATACAAAGTGGGCGGTAAAACTATCTTTAGACAATCTTAGGGTAGAGTAGGTATCTATTGAAATGAACTAAGTAGTGATATAAAACGTATTTTGTAAAAACGTCACGGAGGTTCCAAAATTTAATATGATCTCAGAAAATATTTCTGCTATCCGTATTACATTTTCAATAGAAAAATAGCCAAGTTATTGTAATTGTAATGAACTCACAAATCCTGTGATTAGTGAACAGGTAGAGTTTTTTGCCCCACGAACAAGACAGAACCGGTCTTCGGAAATGCTGTTAAATATTACTCGGAAGAAGTTGGAAGGTAATTATACCGGAGATGGATTAACCACCTTGTGAGGTTACAATGGCCGCTTTTAATCCTGTTTATGTCAAAGATTTCAAACGCAAATTGTCAAGAAATTTAGTCGAAAAATTACATTAAGTTATTGAAAATGAGTTCATAATGGAAATAGACGTCGATCACGATTCATGGTAGAACTTTATGTAGTAAGGATTTAACTGTCTTTTGTAATAAGGTATAGTGAAGAACGCCAGTTGACAAAATCTTTACAAACAGACCCCATGATGTAGATGTTTGCTATTATTTCGAGACGAGTTGCCCAAACAACCCTACACGATTGAATAGAAAAGAAAACGATGAATCGTAAAAATGAATACAAACGAACAAATCAAAACAATATTTCAACTTAGCTATTCTATACACATGCATCTTTATCGTGTATTTGTAAAATGACCCTTTCTCGAGGGACCGGAGAGACCACAGAAAAAAAGAAGGGTACACTCACACAGGCAACACTCTTACACGTGGTCTGTAGTCTATAGCCTGCACATGGACGAACAAAAAATAAACATCGAGTAGAATTTACGACTAATTGTGAAGCTTCATCAAGTGACTTTGAATCTTGTGGTGGTGGAGGATAGAATTTGATTTTGAATATGAGGGGGGGTTTTGCTGGAGATAAAAGATCAGCTGTTTAGTTTAGAAGAGTCTCAGAAAGGGCACAGAGGATGCTGGTTAAGATTGATAGTACAGTCACTGTGTAGATTTGCACCTATTTACTTTAGTTCTATAGTAGCTGGGAGATTGTTGAAAAACCATGCACTGCGAGCAAAGAATGTGAAAATTAGGACACGTATTTAGGACACCCAAAGGTTCATTTTCAAAATTAGAGCCACGCAGATCACCGCTCCTCTGCGAGGAGGAGGGGGTCCAAGTGTCTCTTCTCCGCTCTCCATTAAAAAAATTATAATGACATCGTTACTCCTACCAGGGAATTTTTGGTGTCGATTTCGTATAAGTAAAAGATGACTAATTCAATGGTTGCATGGGTCACTATGAAGCTGTGAAGATTCCCTTAATTTGCCTGGTCATCATCAGATCCTCAAGGTTTCAGATGTCGGAAACGCACCAGGAACCTGAATATTTGAGCTCAAATTCGAACCATCTCGCTATTACTGTTCCAGAGATCCCATATGACATCATAAATACTCCAAGATCTTGGAAATCACTGGTTCAATTTTTATCAAACCTAGCTAAGTACACTCGACAAAATTATCTATTGGACCATCTGTTCTCAAGTTACGATGCAAACACACAGACAGACAAACGTGTCAAACTTATAACACGCCCTCCCGTGATCGGCCGGGGGTTAAAAATTCTTTCTGTAGCTTGTAGTATTAATATTAATCTAGGCAACATTGACAGAATTTTAAAATTAAGTCCAGTGGTATTTGATAAAATCTTTATTGATTTTTTTGGTCCTGTATACCTGACTGTACATAGTAAAATTTTAAAAATATTAATTTCAAACTGAAACCATTTAATCACGTGTCGTGTCACTAACGTGGCTATTGACGGAGTTCGAAGGGTTCAAGATCCAAGGGCCCAGGCCCGGAGAGGCGGAGGGTCCAGCTATTGTTGGGCCCTCAGAGCCTGACCGATGTTGACTGAGGCCCACGTGTTTGTCGTTGAGATAAAGGGTTCTGCGCTCCAGTCGCCGCAAAATTATTGTTGGCTTCCTCTGTATTGAAAGCTACAAATACAAGTAGAGTGTATTTGAAAACTGTTGGGGTGAAAGTACCGACCAATGAATAAGATTTGTATGCTGGGTACTTTAACAAAAGTGGCAAATCAACTGTTAGCCTCGGAATACACAAGGCCGGTTCCATTCCGTTTGGGTTCGATGCATCCAATCCAAAAAGGGCGGAGCGCATGTGATTGATTGCAGCGGACCGAACGGTGGTTGGAACCGGATGCGTGACGTCCGAGGCTTAGATCCGAAATGTTCTCCATATAATACAGGAGACGTGAGAGTTATGCTATATAACATAGGGATTTTTTATTCTTTCTAATTCCATAAAGTGAGATTATTTCGAAATCGAATTCGAAAAATACTTATTATTGAATCTGTCAATACTGTATTTTAAATTAAACCCCTTTTTTTAGAGTTGACCGTTCTTATTCATGGGTTTTTTTCATTCCTTTGAAAAATAAGGCGCTTATTGAACTTGACTGAATTCAGTCGACGATTTAGTTAACGATTTAGTCGACTAACTATAAAGCTTCTGTTTATATAGGCTGTAAATCACACATTAACCGTATTGTATGCATTTAAACTTGACTGAATTCAGTTGACTGAATTCCACTTGAGTGTAATGAGTGTTTATCAAGGAAATAAGACGTTTATACTCTTATTTGAATCGTGGTTCAATCAACTACTGACCGTTTGACAATTAAAATAAAACTTATGCCCTTTATTTTAGACCCCAAGCAGAATACCCCAAAAAAATAACTTCTGAGAAACCATCTACCACTTCTTAGAACTACCTGTTACGACACAAAAGAGTTTTTAGGCCACATTGTGTAAAAAAAATTGCCTCTGCGCCCACAAATGTAATATTTCGTACCAAATTCAATTTGAAACGTAAATAAAAAGAGACAAGGGTCCATTTTCAGTGATTTGTTTTGGATGATATAACTCTAAAAGGTCAAAAAAACTACAGAAAAAAATGGAAACAAAATAGAAGGATCATTTGGGATTGCCCCGAGGGATGCCATAAATCAATATTGAATAACCATAGACGAAGGGCTGCTACATTTATTGTAAAAGAAGCAAGTAGTGCCTTGGTTTGAAAAAAAGATCGGAAATCTTAAAAAGTTAATTGCCATTCGTTCATATTTCTACAATTCTGGTCTCGACACTTTTTATTTACTACTAAACCCGCATTTGACCACCTCGCCTGATGGTAAACGACGATGAGGTCGACGATGGAGCAAGCGGGTCCAGTAAATGCCTATTCACTCTGGCCTTGAAGATCCCAAGGTAGGTAGGTTTCGGAAAATACAGACGCCGGCAGGCTGTTCCATTCCTTAGCCGTTCGCATAATGAACGAAGACGCAAATCGCTTCGTACGAACAGATGGGATATCAACAACATAAGGATGGAACCCCTCCCCGCGCCTGGTAGTCCGAAGGCGGAATGGAATGTAATGAATGGATTATGTATCTGCTTTTATAGAGTTGCTTTGTGTTTTATAACCAATCAGGATAATTGATGTCGATGCTCACATGTTTCACTTTCACGTGCATTGCACCGGAATTAGAACTAGCGTTTAAAAATTTTCAACATTCCCAATGAACGTCGGCGGTTGCCAAATTCAGTCGACTCAAAAAGTTCCCCCGAATCAATCGACTCGGCCACCGAGTGAAGTGGAGAGCCTCGGAACTTTCCACGGAATATTCAAAAAAGGTTTGCCGAATAAAATTTCATCTCACGGATACTCGGCGACTGCCAAACTTGGCTCCAACTTCTCCGAGTCTTCTATAAAGCGGCTGCAACATCTGTTGTATGGACAGACGTGCCAACTCCTCTCTGCGGCATTGGACATCCTTACCTGAAATGGGTAAGGTTCCATTTGCCTCAGCCGGAGTGTGTCTATAAATTTGTCCAACTGTAGGTTGGTTTTGTACTTTCTCATAGACTTGAGCTTGTTCATGAAAACAAAAGGGTATTTTGAAATAAAGGGTAATAATATGATAAGTTTAAAGTAGTGTTTTGTTTTACTTGAGTTACGGTGCTATTATGTTGGTTCTCTGTTTAAATAGAGTGACTATATAGGTTGGGATCGATACTTATAATAGTTTGATTTTAAATAACTTTGAATAAATTCTTGTAAATACCGACCGTTTTAGAGTCAGAAAACTAATGTTTTGCTGAAAAAATATAATCATCAGCAGCCCACTCTAGTCCACTGCTGGACATAGGTCTCTCCCAGGGCGCGCCATTGAGCCCGATCTTCGGCTCTTCTCATCCAGTCGCCATCTTGCGCAGATCGTCGCTCCATCTAGAAGGGACGCCCGTCCCACACTACGTTTGCCCAAACGCGGTCTCCACTCCAGAACTCGTCTACCCCAGCGACCGGTCCACTGCCACTTCAGCTTGCTAATCTTATGAGGTATGTCGATAACTTCTGTTCTATGCCGGATCTCCTCATTTCAGATTCGACTCCGAGCATAGCTCTTTCCATAGCACGCTGAGCGACTTTCAATATAATGCCAAGTTGCAAATAAGTCTTCTCATATTACTTTATCGTTTGCATCTTCAACTAAATTGAGAGCGCCTGTTGATAAATACCTGTTGCATTAAATGACGTAAGTGCTGCAGTCTTGACCTAAAGTAAAGTCCTTTCTCTATGTACACAATAACATCACTTGCCCTAAAACCATTTCTGAACTTAAATTCTATATCTAATTACAAGAGTTCCGCGTCAGTTGTCCCAACGACCTTCCCAGAACATTCTAGAACTAATCCAATGCAGTGCAGTCCGGAGTCCGAGGTGCAGTAGCACAATGTAATGAGGTACAGTGGGCCATCGCCAGATACTTGCTGGAACATCTGACAGGCCGCTGGATAGAAAAAGACAAAGGCATAGAGAAGACAAAGTGATAAATACAATCCGCGCTAACTGCTCTTTTTGTGGCCCAAGGATTGCGAAGGGCAACTCCTGCCGCCTTTCAGACGATACCTGCAGTCGCGTTCGTTGATCTTATATACTTGTCCACTGCTGGATATGTCCAGTTGTTTGGCCAATGGCCTTCAAGATTAAGTCCTGTCTCAGGTTCTGTTTATATAGTCGTCACATCTAGCAGGAAAGCATCTCACACTACTAGATTTATCTTCACAGTTTTTGGTATGGGCGACGAGGAGATGTGAAGTAGCTTCCCAGCCCATCTAGATTCTTCCGTCGATTTCTTTCTACTCAACTTCAAGCCCAGAGGATGTTTGTTGACCGACTGCCAGATCTTTCGGCTGTGGCAGAAGTATGCGACGCACTCGTTTACAAGTTAAATCGACGGGGAACTGTCCGGGTAATTAATTGGGGAGCCGGGAATTTCCGGGACAAACACTACTGTTGGTGGTAGTGCGAGCTACGAAGGGTGCGGAGGAGGGATGTGTTTTAAAGGTTCGTAATAATCGTAATACTATATTAAATAAATTCAGTCTTAAGATCGAAATACTACTTAACAAACTCTTGGGTAGGTCATTTGGCTGTCAAATGACATACAGGAGCAGAATAGTGCGTTTTATTATGAAAATAATGCGTGATAAATGAATGAGCCAGGAGGCTCGCGCGGGATAGCGGTTGTATAAAAAATTGCGGATTAAAAATATGCAATACTTAAGTACTTTGCATAGTCAGGCTAGGATTTTGAAAATAGAATAAGCTCTGGTACACAAGGAAAGACGACTTATTCTTAGGATACGCACTGACGTCCAGGCTTCGGTTACAGCTCTTCCTGCAGGAACTTTCACGGGCAATGTCCAGGCACCATACATAGAGTTTTCGCACACAGATTTCAGCAGATTTCAGGTGTTAATTAGCGGAAAACTAAGTAATTAGCGAGAGCGAGTTCAGACAGCGGTTACAGATCATGCGATCAAATCGGATGTCGAAGTCCAACTGGTCAGTCAACGACCAATAGTTAAAGCCGGTCGCGGTGACGTCACATCAGGCGATAACGTGCGTATGAAGGTATAGGTAAGATGATAGGGAGAATGACCACGCATTGGCCGGTAGGTATGCATTTTTTTTAATACAGCCCTGTAGCCTCGGGCGAAGAATAGAGCCACGGTAACTCCTGCCTGTCGTAAAAGGCGACTAAAAGGAGGGATCAGGGTCGCCGGCGGTCAAAGTGGGGGCTTTGGCCGTCCATTGGCGGGCGACCCTGGGGAAGGCAGCTGCTATGGCCGCACGCTGCTGTGACGGGAGGAACCGGGAGGTGAAATGTACACCTCCCAGGAGGAGCCCAAGGCAAATGCTAGGAGGGCACAGGTGCGTTCCACTGGAGATCCCGGAGCCCTCCGTTATCGTGCTTTTGCACGAGGCCGGCCATCGAGGGGGTTTTAGTGAGTAAAAATCTCACATAACCCAGTCTCTCCCCCAGGAGGCTGGGTATCTTTGGAAGATTTCCCCCCGTTACCAAAAAAAAGGTATGCATTTATAAAATGAAGCGCTTGGCGCGACCAGTAAACATAAGCGTAATAATAAAACATTTTCTCAGCTCGCAGTCCGCGAAGCATGTACAAGTACGGAGCTTGTTTCTCCGCTCCGCGTATGTGTTTATGTATGAGACCGGAGCAGAGCAGCGCTCCGCCGTATTAGCTGCTGCAGCCAGTCGGTTTAATTATTGTCAACTCGAACAACAGCCGGGCTGCGGGCGAGATGCTTTCATTTGATCTTTTGTTTTCTTCATTAGTGGTTTTACTGCCGCAGAAATATACGAGAGGTGGTGAAGAAATCAGTTGGTGTAGATAGGTAAAAGGGGAATATCTTCGAGAGATCTCCTCCCCCTAATTAAATTTTCAGTGTATTCAATAATGTGATGTTTGAAAGAAAGGAATAGTGAAATGCCTTGATTTTGAACAAGTTTATCTGAAAGCTAGGATTATTTAGTCGTAAGCCAGAATATAATAAGTTCCGATGTAAACCAAATATTTATTTTAATTGCATGTATTTTATTCATGAATGTGAAAAGAAACGGAAGGGAAAAGATGTTTATGATGATGTTTATGATTCATGAATGTTTGTTTCACTATGCGAGGCCCTTCGGCGGTGGCCCATATAGCCCTCACCTTGGTCCACTACAGTTAATTTTGTTTAAGGCCCAAAATCTCATTAACAAAAGTTTTTCCTGACCTATTTGGCCTCTCGAATTTAAGGCCACTTATAAGCCCTGCATCTCGTAGATAGAATATATCGTCGGCAACGTCGTAGATAGCTAGAATATGGAGTGAGATTCAAGGGGCTGCGACTACGGTGCCTCGACTCAGGATGTCGACCACAGGATCCACAATGGGGATCCTGATTACCTGTTTACGCTTCCTGAGAGCGCAGTCAACTGGCTGCGCAATACAAAATTGAAATTGTAAATTAAGAACGACGACGCCGAGCCATACGAACATATACTTATATATATTTCGATGCATACGAATAAATAAATAATTCGTCGGCAACAACAAATCTCTGAAACAACTACAAATGGTAGTAATTCAGAGCCGCCACTCTAATTCACAATTAATGTTCTCTGTGAACCGGTTAAGATGCAGTTTAAACCGGTTAAGGTTCCCCTAACTAATGGAACTTGCTCAGCGCTAAATTAAATCAGATTAGGAGAGAAGTAAAAAAGTCGTGGTCTGCGCTCTTCTGTGTTTAATTGTTTGTTTGTGTATTTAAGTATACGTAAATGGAAATAGGATGTAGGTAAAGTTAAGTCAGTTAAGAAGATGCTGGTCCATACAATAAAAAGATTACAGCCAGCTGGGCTGTACGGCAGTGCAAATGGGCTGATAATGATGATGTATGGCCGATCAATACACGTCTGTCATGTCAGAAGACTGTCAGTCAGTGAGGAGATTTCCCCAATTGTGGGGAACTTTGCCCCACTTGTATCATCCTTGTTTCTTTCACCCATGTAATGTTAGAAATTCTAGTATGGACCATTACTTATGTTGCGTGTGATATTTCCGTAATAATTACTAGCGAGCGGTTTCGCACCAGTGTGTCATAATGGGGAAGGCAATAACAAACCACCCCATTAAATCTACCAATATAGTCTCGTTCTACGTTGTTATTTCTACGAAATGATTCCTCATCAATAAGGAATACGTTTAAGAAGAATTACCTACCCAATTTGAGTATGCGAGTGCTCTACATCATTCCACGAATATGCTTATCTTCAGTGACATACATTTTCACTTAGTCACCTGTCTTTTCTTGTTGTCTTATACATGCTTCTAAGTGCTCCGTATGTTAAAAGAGAGCATCTGATTTAATAAGTAATAACATCAGTTTCAGTCATTAAAAATTCACAAAGTTAACGATTTTCAGTCAAGAGATTAGTCATTCTGGATAGTCTTTTAAGACCTAAGAAAAGCTACAAAACCTAGTGCAGAACAGACTAGGATGGAGACGATTTTTAGGAGTCTAAACTCAAATTCAGAGTAGCGGGACCGGAATTTGTATTAAAGAAAAATAGTATCCTGTTCGATCCTTCATCATGAGCGGGAAATTGACTATTGCGGTAAAATCACATTTTATTTTAGGGTAGAATGAGAAGGATTAAAGGGAAGGGAGAAATTGTATGCGCTTCTCACCTTTCTACCATAGCATCATCTCTCAGTTGCCTTTAAAACCATGGACAGTACGACACTTTAATAGACAAAAGGACTTTGATCCATACATTTGCTTTGTAGTACATAATATTAACTATTACCTAGGAACGACTGTCAGCTTAATATTAATTTGCACAAAGCATTCACCCGATGTCGCAGCACCGGGAGCTAATAAAGCCATATTTGTGATCCACCGCTGTATTACTGACGTGTCGTGTTTATACACAGGCGTCACCACCACACAAATTAATCAAAGGGAAATATTTATGCCGACACATGCCATGAAATGATAATGAACCCGTATTGGTGGGGCGCGTGCGGCAGGAGCCGGCGGTTATTGCGGGATTACTGATTACAATGTTTATTTTTTATTTACGACTACACTCGCCTTTTGCCTCGATCTCACCTGATGATGGTAAGTGATCATGACGCCGAAGATGGAGGACATGGATTTAGAAAGTTCTGGCTCTTCTATATGCTGAATCACATCAACGCTGAAGCGAAGATATTTGACGACAGACTTTAGATAGAGGGGTGATCGCTATCCAGGTGGACCCTAAAGGGGTGAATGTATGGGAATAGTTTTTTGCTATTTCTGAGATTACCAGTACTCGAACCTCAGTTGACTGGATAGTCTTTTGTTCCTGACACGAAATAGAATTGAATGGCTTCAATTTTTGTGGGTGAAAATTATCATTTTTCTCGCTGACTGTACCTTTTTTCAAAAATCTGTGAATTCAGTTTTATATAGCTCCAAAAGTTAGGGAAGGTTTCCTAAGGCCATTTTCTCATAGCTCTAACGGATCTGGTAGCTGCCCTGGGTGCCCCGCCGAATCTTTCCAACCTGTATACGCCCAATCTTTGGAGCTAGAAAACTAAAATATTGTGTTGAGCTTAACCCTATATTGCAGATGAGGCCTTTTTTGGAAATTGCTATAGAATAGGAAATTTCATACTGTTTGTCCAGCGACCTAGTTGAGCCTATAAGCTCCAAAAGCCCGGAGCTTTCAGAGCTTATAATTGTACCACGCGAGTTCGCACGGGCTTAGATACGGGACGCGTAAAACAATACGTTTACAATGGAATGCCTCTGTCTGCTGGAACAATTAGCTGCTCTTGAGCTGAGCTTAGTAATAGCATTTCGTTATCCTCATTGTCATCTATTGGCATATTTGAATATATCCCCCTCAGGTCCGACAAGGCTTAGAAGAGCTGGTGCCTCTCCTCAAAGTCGGCATGGCAACGCATCCGCGATTTATCTGATGTTTCTGGATTCTATAGGCGGTGTACTGTTTACAAGATACTTATTTACTTTCTATACCAAATCTGCAACTTAAGATCTAATAAATAAAGTCTGGTTAACTTTTGTGTCATTACTGAATCCAGAGTAGATATTCTATACTACTACTATATGCTATCCAGTTTTCGATAAAACTAGGCAAAAATCAAATAAGCATGGAGACGTTCCATACATTTTGAGGCCCAGTAATTTTGACGGTGTATTAGGCAGCCAGGATTCTTTCTGTCTTTCTGTGTCGGATCGGACTGAATCAATTGCGTTTTGTGTGATGATTGATGCATTTACATGTTCTACAAATTCTTCATTCCCGACTTCTAAATTGAACGATTTATGTTAAATAACTTATCATAAAATTATATTTAAAATTACACCTATATCATTTATGAAGAGGTCTTCGTTTATTTTATAATAACTGGGCCCTGTGTCGCCATCCTTCTTTACGACTTTTTCGAGAAGCCTATATTTAGTACTGAACTAATTTATGGAAATGTTGATGATGGCGTCGAAAACTATGATAATGATGTTCTAAAAGGAAATAAAGAAAGATACGATTTGAATCAAATTTTAGTCAAAGATTTAGCTGGCAACTGCGACAGTACGCGTATAATGCCAAGTTTCATGAACTTCCAAATAAAACTTAATAACATGCTCGCACGAAGTAGCAACTAAACCAAATAATACCCTGTTACACTGCCTTTCCAACTCTGCAAAATTCAAATGCGTATTACGCAAGTTTTACAATTTGGAGCAAGGTTCGCAAATCATCGAGCAACGTGATCTTGGGTGCCCTTTGATGTTCGTAGCTACATAACCAACGTTCCGCAAACTGGATCGGTTTGAGCAAATGTTTGCGAGGGCTCATCCACGCATTATGTTTAGATGATTTTGCAAGTCTGGTTATCGTTATGTAAGTTTGAACCCGAGAACGCAGTACCTATAACGGTACATCGCTAAAGTTTACACAACAATAATGAATAGGAAACAAACGATGAAGATGATCATGGTAGCTAGGTAGTGTCTAAAAGTAACTGGTAGGTGTTTAAAGGTTATATGTCTCTGTGAAGTCAACATGAACGACCCACCCTGTTACTTATTTGAATGAATGAATTAAAATTTATTTGCACATATATACATAACACGATAATTATATTTCACTACTTAAAAGAGTTACTTTTTTTGACTTAGAGCAAGTTCACAAGTTCAGATGCATATGTGGCAAAAGGGTCCCTGATTCAGCATTATGCTGTGACGATACGGCTAGACGCTAGCCCCCGCCGCAGCGCTGCTTTTCTGCCGCAAATCAGCAAAGCTTCCATTGCTATGTTTTATTTATTTATTATTGTTGTGTACATACAAATTTACAGTATTCATAAATCTTCGCGTCCTGAAACCTAAAAGCTGTTTGTTTGTCTGGCCGCTGCACATTCCGGTCTGTTAAAACACAAATTAAATTAACTACAGTTAATATTCGTGGTAAATATTTATAAAATATTCATTTTAATTCTATATATTTATTCTAAAGTTAACCGCGTTCTGTAGGTATACAAGTCAATTATAAACGAGAAAATCTGTAATAGGCCTAATTTAAGTTTAATACATATGTAATTTTATAATTGTTAATAGCTGTAGATTTACCTTATAAATAAATATATATATATATATATATATATATATATATATATATATATATATATATATATATATATATATATATATATATATATATATATATATATATATATATCAATTTTTGACAAATGTATGTCATGTTTGACAATACAAATATTGTCATACCATACCTAAGTAGATATTTGTTAAGCTATATCATATATATATATATATATATATATATATATATATATATATATATATATATATATATATATATATATATATATATATATATATATATATATATATATATATATATATATATATATATATATATATATATATATATATATATATATATATATATGATATAGCTTAACAAATATCTACTTAGGTATGGTATGACAATATTTGTATTGTCAAACATGACATACATTTGTCAAAAATTGATATAATAACAGCAGGTAGGCACCCATCACTAACATCCATGAAATTACATCAAAACCAGAATCCAGCAAAATAGTACTCCAAAAAGCAGCCAACAGTATCTTCCATTACATTTAACCACACTATAGCCCAAGACAATGCAAGACTATTAATATTACTGAACTTAAACAGTTAAAGTGTATGATGGAGGTAAATGCAGTAAATTCAACGTTAAGTGCATTCAATTTAGCAGAATGGCGGGCAGCAATGCTTTGGAGTTAATTGGAAACTGCTGTCAGAAGCTCACCTGACGGGAAATGCGCATCCCTTGCTTGGGAGCTCTCGTAGCCATGGAATACGGTCTTACTACAACTTGTGTTTTATTGCACAGTGTTCCCTTTTAATTGAATAAGGGTTTCCAAGAAAATTATTCTATTGTTTAAATTTCTGTTTCAATAGACTCCGACCGCGCGTTCATTGCTTGTTCAATAGATACTCGTATACTGCTGTGGTGTGGATTAACTTCGTCTGTCTGCATGTCTAAATTATGTACAGTCTGTACTGTCTGTACGGTACTGTACAGTCATTCTACGATGTCACGCCTGGCAGCTGTCAGCGTTAGAAGAGTTGGAACTTGAACATCACTTTTTTACGGGACCGAGTCCTTGTGCCAACATTACAGGTTAAATTCGGAGTTTTGTATCCTTTATGTTGGTACAAAAAGGACATGGTTACCGTACTAATTTTTTTAACCAACGAGACACCACAATGTAACAGTGCACGTTCGAAATATTGAAAAATTGATACGAAAATCGAATAAACGATAAGAATGTTGCGTAATTTAATGTCATGTAGCTGCGTTGGATAGTTTGTAATTTTTTTTTTGCAATATGATTATAATCATACTCATTAATTAATTTAAATGTTGAATATCGAATAATTCAAATTAGAAATTTGAATGTTGTTTGGTTCAATAAATATATTTGTATTTATTAAAACCGTAGGTTCTTACAGAGCTCTTGGTTACGTCATTACGTCATTCATTTTATCTACTAATACATTAAATAATAATAGCCAGACAGTATAAAGGCAGAAACAGACAAGACTAAAGTTATATTTTTTTAACTTCAAAGTATCTACTGATTGTAATAAGTTAACATAATTTGTATTCCCGCGTTAAGTACACATTTGCAGCTCACACGTTCAGGTTACGTCCTATCGACTGTGTCTGCCGTAACATCGTAGAATGTACAGTCTATAGTCTTTGAGTAGGAATTTTGTGGTCTACAAGCTTTGACTACGTCTATCCATTCTTTTTCAATCAAAATTAAAACGTTTTTATTGTAATTAAGTACTTTATAGTACATTTTTACAAAGTCATACATCATTTTACAAGTACATTCGTAAGGTGCTATAGCTGAAAGGAAAGAAGCAGCGCAAGAAACGTTCAGCAGCACATCTTTTGAAATAAACATATCTTACAATAATTACGAATACAATCATATACACAATGTGCAGAGCTGGAGCTGAATTTAGGACCAAGCCTCTTTATCATTTAAGTAGTCATTTATTTTATAATGACCCTTTTTACATAAGGTCCGTCTTATATGGGTCTTAATTTTTTTCAGTCATATTTATTACAGTATCAGGAATCTTATTATAAAATCCAATCTGCACCTTTCTTTTTCTAATATTTGAGATTTCATATCAAATCTTGAAACTTGTACACACTATATTCGTGTTCTCATCCATGTTCATGTTCTGTAGGATATGGATATATTTATTTTAGTGAAACGGATTAAAAATTATTTTAAAGTAATTATTTAGTTTTTGCTACATAATTTTGCACTGTTCCCTATGATGACCACAAAAGACAGAGAGCGATGCCTTGTTTGTATGTCCCAGAACGAGAGGAAAGATTTGACGTGTGCGTTTAGTTTAACCATAATATTTATAATCTATGCTGCGTTTCGCACATGTTCTATAGACACTACCTAGTCCCTAGTCATCATCGGCAGCTCTATTGAGTCCAAAATGGGATGTACCCTGATCTCTTCGAAAACTTTTCTGGTGGTCTTTGTGATTCGTTGTTAACCTGCTGCTCTTTTAAAGTCGTTCAACCATCTCTTCCTCTCCCGATTCCTCAATTCTTTTATCCGTTCCTTTCACAAAACGCTTTTAGTTTATAGAAATATGTAATCATATATCACATCACAAACCAGTCCCCATATCGCTATAACTACAGTCCTGTTAAAGCTAACTCGGTTCTCTCCCAAATAAACATTTACTTACACTGCCGACTACGCCCACATTTGCCTGTACGAGTAACCAACGCCACCAGCTAGGAGGGTCTGATACGCGTACGTCAACGGGTACCCAGTTATCTTAGTCAAATATCGTCGGGGATGCACACAGCAAATACACGCAGACATTGCGATAAACATACGAGCTCCCATTAATAATTACCTATTATATGTTGAATTCATTCGTTCATTTTGGGTCTTGACTTTAGTAATTGCAATTTTGTATGGTTTACATTTTCCTTATTGAAATATTGCCGCTTCTATATACTTTATCTATAAGGTCGGGGGAAAAGTTTCTTCGCATTTTATATGAAAACTCAAGACATTTTTTTTTCAAAGTTTATTTACATTTAGTTATATATTAAATTTGTCATTGCGACATCTATGCTCACAGTGACACTGTAATATGCTTTTTCATAGCACCATTTGCGCAATTTATATATAAACTCTGGGAGCTCTAGCCGTTTGATATCAGCCGGCAGTTTATTATAAATTTTCAGGTACATGAAAAATATGCTCTTGCGATAAAAAATCATTATGCGCATGCGCTTCTTGCACTGGTCCCGGAATGCGACATATTTGCCAGTCGACGGAAGGAATTATATTTCCAATGTCTGCGATTTTGTGAGAAGATGTATGAACGAGTTGTTAGTTGGTTTATCTTTGTAGAGATATGATTATTGTATTAAAGCTACTGTTAAGATACTATACGATACTTTATGTACTGTTGTGTCAAGCATATGAATTAACTGTGTCTTAGTTTTAATTGTATTGCTGTGCAATTTTTGTAATAGTGAGTAAAATATAAAAGCAGCGAAATTGGTGGTCGGTGGCGTAGTGGCTATATAGGACACTGAACTACCAGTCCTTGAACATAATTCATTAACAAAAAGCTTGAACTGTGTACAACGGAACTATAGGGTACAGAACAAATCCCCGACACCGCCGTTTGGCTAAGTAACCCGGATATTTGTTTGTGACATGTACGGATATTCTATGTATAATTCGAACCGCTATACGAATAAATAAATAAAAATTGGGAACTAGCCATTTATTTGCAAAGATTCACGAAACTAGATTTTTAGTATTTGATTCGTTGATTATTTGTACGACAATGCCCAGCACCTTTACAGCAGATATATTAATTATATTATTTATAAATCTAGATAAATGACAAAGCTCCTTTACAGCGGATACAATCTTAATTTTTAGATTTAATTAGACAATGTACATAATTGGTTTTATTTTGCTAAATTTTTAAATGTAAATCGGCTGGTCTGTTCGCTCCTGTCCAGTTATGGTTATAGCTAACATGAATTCTGTTTGAATTTTCAATTTGTAAAAAGCATGACGTGACCAAGAGTTCATGGTGTCCCGATGGTTTTCATAAATGAGTATGAGTATGAGTATCTGATAATTAATTTGAGTAGTTTTGTGGCAACATTTAATCGTTTAGTTACAAGCGATATGTACCTTTTATAATATAGAAACAAAGACCATAATATTCCTTTCTCGTAAATACGTAGTAATCGGACACTGTTTGTATAATGTTATTGTAACACTAACATCTAACATGAAACAAGGATCAATTACGCAGAAAGGATGTTCTGCATCTGCAGTATCTACCACTACTACAGTAGTGCGAAACAGAATTCGTATTTGCATGATTATTATGATGGACTGTATTTGAACTAATAGGACTGACGGCCAATACCAAGAAGCTCCCTTAAAAGTCTCGCTGCCTAATTTCTAATGAGATCTCTTTCTAGAGATATGGAGAAAGAAACAGAACATAGTATAAAAGGAGGTGAAACTAAGTGCGTCGGTGGCACAGTGGCTAGGACACTGGCATCCCATGCGGGAGGTCCGGGTTTGAAACCATGCAGTGCCAGTGCCAGTTTTTTTCGTTTTTTTCGAAGACTTACGTACATTTACCGACTGCCCTAACGGTGAAGGAAAACATCGTCAATTGAAATGACCAGTGTGTAAAATTGGGTAGGCACAACAGATCCTCAAGGGTCGAAGTGCCGCTGGGGTTATTTCCCCCTATCATAAGATAACAAGTGGTACTCTGAATGCATCATGCAATGCAACTGATGACAGCGAATGTACTGAAACGACTGCAAGGACATCTTCATCAGAAAGACCGCAGCCGGTACAAAGAAGGAAGTTTTTGTCATTATCACCCATTTAGATCCCCCATTCTTTTATAAATGTTTTCCGATTTAAGTATTCGAGTTTCTTCAGTAGTGGCAACTCTAACTCTGCCTTTGTCTTATTTTGTTTTAGACCTGGTAATAATAACACTCCATTGTTTGCCCTGTTTGCTTTACCTTTTTGCGTTTTAATCAATTTCCCCACGCCAACTGAACTTTGTTCCGTCAATATTGATCTTGTCATGTCTCGTTCTACCATTGCACGTTTGGTTAAGATTATATGTGTGCTTTGCTCAAGTGCTGGATGTTTCGACCGTGTGATTCTCGGTCGCGGATTGGGAAACACCACTTTTATTATTAGATTTAACGATTGTTACTCACTTCATGGTTATCGCGGAGGTTGCTCCGCTCCATTTAAAAAGTCTCACTTTTAATAAATTGATAAGTTTTACGTATACTTACCGCAAAGCAGTACTTGAATAGGGTATTTGACACTTTTTTGAAAAGTACGTTAAAATGTTTAAATCGTAGCCATTCTTTACTAGTTTTTTATTTCCTCAATATAAAGTCGCTAAATAGTTTTAAACTGCATTTAAATTTTAATCATTTAAAACTCCCGCGAAAACGCTGGTCCCCATGATAGTTTTACTGTGCCGTCAATAAACAAACAAACAATCGCCCTACATTCGTTGTTGTTTACTCTATAGTGACGTCACACTTGACAGCGTCATGGCGGATAGCGTTTCACTGCGTTCCAGGTCACGTGATATACAAATTTAAAAAAGGCGATTTTAAACTATTAAATTAAAATCGTGATTTCATGATCGGAGATCAATATATTTCTGTTTCCCATTACTTGAACTATCATATTTACATACTCTCATGATTTATTGTTTATGATGGCAAGTAGCCCATATTGTTTTGTTTATGTTCCAGTTTAAAGGGTAAGATAGCAAGCGTAATCAGAGGCACTCCACCTAAGTGTGTAAGGTTAACAGCGCATCGAGATCCCTCTAGTAACGTTATAGGGAGGCGAGATACGAGTATCTATTGGCGACTGTGACACTTCATTATATACCATCAGTTGGCCCGTTTGCTCGCCTGTTTCCTAAACGCTCTTTTTAACCCCCAACTGATTGAGGGAGGGCGTGTTATAAGTTTGACACGTTTGTCTGTTTGTCTGTGGCATCATAACTTAACAACGGATGATGATGAGATTTGGCCCCGATTTTTTTAATTTAATAAATAATTGGGTCGAGAGTGTTCTTAGCTACGTCTGATAAAAAATGGATCAGTGATTTCCAAGATCTTGGAGTAACTTTGATGTCAGATGGGATCTCTGGAACGGTAATAGCTAGATGGTTCTAGCTAAAATATACAGGTTCATGGTGCGTTTCAGACATCTGAAACCTTGAGGATCTGATGAAGAACAGGTAAAAGTAAGGCGCGATCTCCACAATGGTACGTTTTTAATTTAGAGTTATTGACCGTGTTGTGGTGAGCAAGCTGAAGTGGCAGTGGGCCGGTCACATCAGTCGCAGAACCGACAGCCGCTGGGGTAGACGAGGTCAGGAGTGGAGACCGCGTAGTGTGGGACGGGCGTCCCTGCTAGATGGAGCGACGATCTGCGCAAGGTGGCTGACAGCGACTGGATGAGAAGAGCCGAGGATCGGGCTCAATGGCGCGCCCTGGGAGAGGCCTATGTCCAGCAGTGGACTAGAGTAGGCTGCTGATGATGATGAATTAATGAACGACCGTGTAGTTACCGAAACACCCCATATTTGATGGTAAGACACCTTAATATCCAAATTCTCAATAATTATAAGCGTTCCCATACAAACACCACGCCCGATTGATTGACTTTGTATGACGTACCTATACTTGTGGTTGTCCACAATTAACGCCGCCCTAATGGCTCGAATTTACGTGATTGGATTTGATTGAGTTACGTCGCCGTTAATGGAAACATTTCCGTTAATAATTGTGGACATGTGGGTTTTACTGGACGGGCGGTTTTTCCAAATCTAGGGACAACGGAAGTTGCGGGCGCTTTTTAAACGCAAGAAAGTGGGAATTATTTTCCTTGTTGTTACCAAAAATTCCTCACCAGTCACACCAGTCACCATGAAAGAAAGAAAGAATGTATTTCCAAGAGTATATACAAACAATTAATTTTAAACAAATATAAGATATTAAGTGACAGATACCTTAGCTAATAAAGCAATGCAACGTATTGCACGTGTCTGTGCTCTAGGAAATGGTGACCACGTAGCCTATTTATTTAAAATATATATATATGTAATTCCGAGAAGATTCCTGATGTATTATAGAAGGAAATTTTGAAAGATTTCAATAACATTTTCAAACTTCTAATCTCGGGGGTTTATTTATGTATCGGAATATGGTTGGAGACGTAAAATAAGTCGTGTGAGTTAACGTGTATTTGATAGGTTATGAAAGCACGCGTTAAAAAAGCCCCGAAAACGTGCGTTAGAAAAGCGTTTTTCTGAAGGCGACTTGACACCACACCACGCCCCTATGCAATTGCAGGAAACCCTGGAACACCAATTTTCTCGTAAAATATTCACGACAATTACACCGTCCGTTCGACAGTACAATAGGTGTTACATGTATGATTGTTACTTCAAACTCGAAGTACTGGGTTACATTTTTTATTAGTTATTACATGGTACGGTATGGAATTATCGAAGTAAGTTGCGAAGTAAAGAGGTTTATTCTTTATACAGCTGTTCCAAGTCCAGTGTTGGTCACAGGGCCTCTACAAGGCATGCCTCTGCCCAGAATGGACGCCGACATAGCTGCTGCGCTGTCGTGACGCTATTGTAGGGTCTGTAACTAGACATTGTTGAGTCCTTTTTTTCTTCAAATCAGCCACAAGAATGTCCATAATGGTACTGATGCGGAGATATCTGGTAAACGGTTTCGGTATGGTTTCCGTGCGAGCTCGGCAAAAATACTACACTCCGTGCCTGTCGTTCCCTTTTATACAGGTGTCAGATTAATTAGAGAGCTACGGAATTATGGCAATGGCTCTCAAAAATTTCCGGAGATGACTGAAAATGTGTGGTAAATGGTTTAACAAAATTGGTTAAATGGTTTAATGGTTTGGTTGGTTTTGGTTTTAATGGTTTTCTCACAGACGAAGAGAGACGAACCGAAAAAAAGGCAAGCCTTGAATACCCGGTATGCCTCAGAACTCGATTTTCGAGACAGATTTTCGTGTCATAATTGTAAAAAAATCCTACGGGATAAGCCCTCAGGACAATTGTTCATATAGTAAAATCCATACGATCCAATCCATAGAATCCATTACAAATTAATCTCGTAATAGTAATGAGAAATATTGTAATAGATACAATGTCATTGTCCCCTGTACAAGATTTCTCGTTACTATTACGAGATTTTTTTTGTAACGGATGCTATAAAATATTATCATCATCATCGTCAGCCTATTAATGTCCCCACTGTTGGGGCACAGGCAAGGGGGCACGGACCCATGATCCACCGAGCGGGCCCAGTGCTGATTGGTGGATTTCACACACCTTCGAAAACTTTTTCAATTTCCTCAGACATGCATGTTCCTCACGATGTGTTCCTTTACCGTTAGAGCAGTCGGTAAATGTATGTAATAATAAAATATGTATTGTCCTGATTTATCGTTACTATTACGAGTCTTTCTGTGTGCTAGATCAAAAACAAACGTTGCAAGTTCTTATTTGCTATAAAAAAAATTTAGACTTTGATTTTAAAAGAGTATCCTTGGAGGGAAGAAGACCGTGCTACCTTCACGAGATTATCAAATATTGATGCCGTAACCTGCGCTGGCAAGGCTGAGCTGCAAAGGCTGCAATTACGTCTAGCAGCTGTTTGTCTGGCTAACTATCGAGCCTATTACACGATCAAATATTTAACCAGACTGCCTTCGCTCGCCGGACGGACGGACTGCAGTTCAACTGCTAATTGAGTACGTATCTATGTTGATGTTTAGCCTCCTATACTGCCTGTACCCTCGCCCACCATCGATCGCCCCAGTGTTACAAAATTACCTAGTAAAATTGAAAAATGTATCCGTTTACCACATATTAATTAACATGTCACATTAAACTATAACCTCCACACTAGGCGTTGCCTGTGTCGTGGAGATTACATGGATACACACATGGACCACTTTACAAGCTATGTGTCATCTAACATTCAGATTCCATAATTACAGTTTAAAATTACAATTTAAGTTAAAGAGATTAGATTATAAAATATATTCATATGTACATTTATATAAACATAATTAATTATTAACTAACATAACATAATTAATAATACAATAATTACAGTAGCAAGTAAGCTACCTACTTTTTTTAAATAAATTCTTCTAAGTCGTATTCCTCAAAATCAAAATGTTTTTTATTGTAAGTACCTTATAGTACATTTTAAAACGTCATTCTTTTTTACTCTGCCACCGCTTCGTAAGGTGCTATAGCTGAAAGGAAAGAAGCGGCGCAAGAAACTTTCAGCAGCACATCTTTTGAAATAAATATATCTTACAATAATTATGAATACAATCATATATGTACACAATGTGCAGAGCTGGAGCTGGATTTAGGACCAAGCCTCTTTATCATTTAAGTAGTCATTTATTTTATAGTAACCCTTTTTACATTGATCGTGTGTCGTGATCATTCTATGGAATAGGGTAGTTTTTGGAAACTACCCTATTATCCGATTAGGGTAATTTTTAAGAAATACATTTCTTAAATGCATTTCTTAAAAATTAAGAAATAGTCATAAATTGATGGTCAAATGTGAAAACAGAATTAAAATTCGTCGAAAAATAAAATTTCTACAGGCAATCAAAAATCGGAACTGTAGAAAGAAACAGCAATTATGACGTCAGTGTTCCCTAGCGCCATACAAGAAGATCCTGGCTGCATATAAAGGACAATTTTGCTAGAAAGGGACAGAGCACCTGTCAAATACTAACTTTAACCATTACTATCTCTGATGTTAGTTGAGAATAGTTGAGATATCGAAAAACTAAGTTTATTTTCTTCTTTAGGATGTCCAGATGATTGATGCAATAAAAAAAGGTTAGTACCGGATAGTAGCAGATTTAATAAGAACACTTAGTAGTATCCTATTGTCTAGCGCGTTTTTAACAAAAAGAGCCTTATCACATTGACTACAAAATCGCGCGGCAGCCGCGCTTCTGCCGCGCCAATGTGAAAGGGCTTTAAGAGTTAAACAACCAACATTTGAGTTCAACATTTGAAACTCCAAGACAATGTAACTATACACTGCCAGGGCACACACACTAGGATGCCCAAGACCCATATTCTTCGCTAATCGATCTTTAAAAGTTTTCATCACAGAGAGCATCGGTGACACAGTGGCTAGGACACCGGACTCCCAAGCGGGAGGTCCGGGTTCGAAACCGTGCAGTGCCATGTACCAATGAGTTTTTCGTATTTTTCCAAGATTGCTCTAACGGTGAAGGAAAACATCGTGAGGAAACCTGCACACTGAGATGACCAGTGTGTGAAATGGGGTAGGCATAAAAGGGTCGAAGTGCCGCTGGATTATTCCCGGCCCCCTGTCATAAGATAAGATAAGTTTTCATCACAGAAATCGAACTAGTAGCACCCTCACCTCTAGCTAGAATGATGATGTGAGCGAGCCAAGCGTTTGGGCAAATGCGCTAATGGTGTCATAAATTTGACATTTCAATAGCCGACTGAGTATATGGGAAGATGCTCACAACGCATACTGGCAGACAACATTTCTATATAAACCTTATCCAGGTGAATTTCAAAATTGGTTTTCATTTTTTAGAATTGGTAATAGTCAATTATCCAGACACATTTATTAAATAATGAGAACAGACGAGCAAACGGACCACCTGATGGTAAGTGGTCACCGTCGCTCATAGACACCTCACCTCACTGTATTAATATTAGAGGGTTTTTGATAAGCTGCTAACCTTGAGGACTGAGATCGATTGCCTCATGTGCCGGAAATTACGCTGGCTCTCTTACCCTTCAAACCGAAACACAGAAATGCAAGCATGTCTGCTTCACGGCAGAAATAGATAAAAGGGTGGTACCACCCCAGGCGATCCTTCACATTAGAATCTAGCACTACTCGTATACATACTCGTATATACCCAATTATCTTACTTAAACTCAAAAGGCTACTGTTCCACAAAACAAACCACATTTAAAAACGGTTCTATTTATCTCTACCGAATTAAAAGATGTTAACAGCATCGTCAAGCCGCGCTGGCGGCGCCCGCGCACGAGCAACGCGCATTAATTTAGATGTGAGCACAGATTATATTAAGCAAACGGCTCGATTAACTTGTCTGTCTTCACGTCGTCAGAATCGCTAGTCTGCGGCTCACTCACTTGCACCAGGCAAGCGGAAAAAAGCTGGTGTTTTTAGGTTGTTGATACCAGCGAATTATTATACCCGTCGCTGGTTGATACAGACTGTGAACGGCAAAATGTGAAAGAATTATAAAAAAAGGTAAGGATTTACTATCAATTATTACGTAGGTAAAGATATGCCTGTATGTGTGCAAGTAAGTAAAGATTTCATGTTTAAAAAGATATAGTTTTATTTTTTGTTTATCAAAGAAAGCTCTTTCATATTATGATACCCCGCTTCGCCTAGGTTACACTAGGTTAGGTCTCACTTTAAATTTCGACCATTTCAGACCCCATTTTACATAAAAATAAAATTAGTTCTAATCTTTTACCTAAGATATAAGCTGTCAAGCAAATCCTACAACTGCCAAATTACAATAGTTGATCGATACCAAGAGTTGTTCCTGAGAAAAACAGCTGTGACATACAAACCGACGGACAGATGGACATAGAAGTCTCGCCATAGTTTCCATTTTCAAATAAACTTAAAACTTAATTTTTGTAGTTTCCCGTTTCATCTTAACCGAACCACCATGTCTAGGTAAAAAGAACCTACCTACTTAAATGTTTATAACATTTTTAAACAGATTTTACAAAAAGTCACTGAAATTCCCGGGAACGGAAACAAACCGTTCACGTTTCCCGGGAATTCAGAAATCCTAATCGAGTAAGTAAGTAAGTGTTAAGTGTTACTTACTTACACTTGTAAGTAAGTAAGTAAGTTTAAGTGTTTCTATCTATCTATCGAAACTCTCTGACAAAATTTTGGTGACGTGAGATGTCTATGGTCACCACCGTGTACCACCAGGTAGTCCGTTTGCTCGTTTGCTCTCCTTAAACAATAAAAAACTTTGCAATTTCTTCCAGCTCTACCCTCATTTACTATAACCTCAGTTACAAAACAGTTATACTACAACGATAACAATAGACATTGATTTCGAGTTGCTCTGTGCCCTGCCAAGACCGCTAAACGGATTGAACCCGTGACCCGTTATCACGAGCTTGAACCCAGGCCCTGGGCAATTAACTTGTACTTCACTGGCGCCAGTAAAATGGCCATAAATTAAATTAATGCGAGCTTTACGATGTGTTGTAGTAATATCGTTAGACTGCACATAATGTCTTGCTAATTTGTGCCCTTGGTTTTGTGATGGGCCTGTTACTTGGTTATTGTATCTTACCTACGTAGGTATAGGTATTTGAAAGAGAGAATGGAGCGCCAATGTACTTTGTCCGAAGACACACATGCTTGAGACCTTCTGATGCAAAGAAGTTTTCTTTTATTTAGTAAAGGCTGTTCAGAAATCTTGGTTTAACGTTTGCATTTCCATACAAAACCATTGAATAACTCATAACATTGAACTACTAGTCTAACTGGAATGACTCTCCAGCAGGGTATTCAATCTCTGGTTAAGGTACTAACTGTTGCAGCTACTACCGTTACAATTTCTGATTGTACCATTAACTCTGACTGGATTTAGGCGCAAACATTAATATTTTCGGTAAAAGGGCTCCCCTTGCCTCCACCCCTCCACCCCTTCCCCCCAAACATAATAAAAATATGTAAATTGAGTGAACACGCCGCGAGGAAGCAATCCTGCTTAATTGCGAACCCCGCGGATGTTTTATACATCGGAATCACGCGACATCGCTAATGACTGTGATGACGTCATGGCCATTGAAAAGACTTCTTATAATTATACAGAAGAAATAGTAGAACTAGAAGTCATCAGGAGAGACATTGTAACAATAATCAATAATACTTAGATGGTACTAGTACAGTAGCGTTGTAGCTGGATACATGTAGTGAAGACGCGAACAAACACATACAAATGTACACACCCCTTTCACCCTTTCACTCTCTTCTACACAAACACTATCCTTGATCCCTGACCCTATTATATTGACAAAACGTAGGAAACATATGGTGGCCCAAACAACTGCAGTAAGGACCACTTTTGCTAGTCGTCAGTTTTCAAAACAATCGGCACATGTATACAATATCATCAATAAAGAATTGGACATTTATTTAATAAAATACTACGACTGTAAAAAACGTCTTTCTGGTTGGATAAAAACACTAAACTATGAGGAGATCGAGAATCTCCTTAAATACTTGTATTTCTCCCCTTAAAAAGGGGAGAAATACTAGTATTTAAGGTAAAACCTTAAATGAAACGTGGTTTACACCGAGCCCAAGATATTTATATCGCAGTTTTTCATTTAACATCTCTCACTCATTTTGGCATGGAACACCATACATCTCTCTTGCACACACACATACACCCTCACACACACCCTCTCTCTCTCTCTCACACACACACTGACACACGTTATTATTATTATTATATTATTAGTAAATAGGTACACAAATAAAGAGGTATGGAAGAGCGTGGCCCTCTGACACAGGTGTTGTCACACTTAAAAGAGGGCCTCCACAATTGTAAAATTATTTGTACCTTTTTGTTACTGAATAAATCTTTTATTATTATTTATTAAACACGCTCACACATATTTCCAATAAACACACATCCATATACACACACCAAAACTTATTTCTCCTTTTAAGCATTATTTTAAAATAGGAAATAATTAATAATTAGTAATTGGCAGTATGTTTTTAATGGACTCTTTTGTTTTTAAATTTAAGTGCTGTGGATTTTGTAAAAAATAAATAAGTTATAACTTAAGCTTTCGTGGTTATAGACACGTATGAAACAAACATCCTCCCGACGACGTATTTCCGCTGCGCTTACGACATACAACGTAAAGAGATTCCTTAATCCTTCCCAGGATGGTGGCGCACAAGCAACGCCCCTAATATTGCACGTGCCTCTAGGCAACGGTGACGACTCACCATCAGGTGGCCGTTTGCCTGCTTGTCTCAGCCTATTTCACGGGATTCACAGCACGAACGCAACGCACGAAATATCGGGAGCTCAAAACAATCCCAAACCACGGTAAGAATCCCGTGTCTTAACTACAGTAGGAACATAAGTTAACGTTGAAATAGTTATAGAAACCAATATGAACAAGAGCGTACGAATCACGCGACATCGCTTGAGTGATGATGATTGAACAGGCTTCTATATATATTCTTATACATAAGAACAACTAGTGCTATTAGGTGGTCTCCCGACATCAGCGAGTTCATCACACGTGTATATACCTACTTAATGCTCCCTCCATGTCACAGCACAGCTGCTTTTAGGGGTAGTTTCAAGTACGCGGCATACAATATTTGGAATACCTTACCACCTCCTATTAGAGACGTAGTCAGGCTGAGGCAGTCCCCTTTGTCCGGTGCAGCACGCCACCTTCATCAAACTTAATTACTTTTGCTTATTTATTTTTGTAATATATTTGTTTAATATTATTTTTGTCTTCTGTACCTAATTGGTATGTGTGTATCGGAAATAAATAATCTTTCTTTCTTTCTAGTCGAAAGTTGCAATATTTTCTTAGTAAGATTACTGAAATCTTACTTAAAAATATATTTCGACGTCAAATATCTAGGAGATACTACAGGAGTATTTGTCAAGATATGTTTTGTGTTTCTATTGATGTCCTCTATCGAATTATTAAGCTAGGATCGATCGCCAAGAAATTGTTTGTTTGTTTGTCTCTCTTTATTGTACACGTAAAAAAAACACAGAAAATAAAAACATTAAAATATGTACAAAGGCGGGATTATCCCACAGGGATCTTTTCCAGCCAACCTTTGATTTAGGAGAGTTTAGGCTACTTAAATTGTATATTTTTTTTCAAATTTCAGGTAGTAGGTGTGCCAAGGTTCCATGGTCTTTGCGTATTTATTATGATCTCGTAGCCTAGTTGCGAGCACGGTCCGAAAGTGAACGTGCAGGTTAAGCGACGTTGGCGCGGTCGGTACCTAGATGGGTGACCGCTAGTGGCATATTTCATCTGAGCTCCTCCGTGCCTCGGAGAGCACGTTAAGCCGTCGGTCCCGGTTGTTGTCGCTCGACAGCAGTCGTTAAGCCATGTCAGATGCCTACGGGTGGCCTGAACAACTCTGACAAATAGGTTGGCCACTAACCATACAATAAGCAAGCATGACAAATTATTTCAGGATTTTTGAATACATTTTTAGCCAAAAATATTGTGACAATCCCGAGATAATACATATAGATTGCTGTGCTTATTCCGGAAAGTAACCCGTATAGAGGTAGAGGTACATATTAACTATCAATTTAGCTAAAAGCGATCAAAATTTTAATGTCGTTCTCCAAATAGTATCAAAGGGAAACTTTCTGTGGAATCGTTTTGTTCCGAGTTCCGCGGCGCACGACCGCGACACAGAATTTGCGTTTAGGCGCTACTGCGACAGATATGGGGTCATATCACGCCATTGTTGACGATATAACAACACTAGGGACTTCGATTTGGACGATAAATGCTGAGACGAGGCATTGCGCACAATAGTGCCAACAATCATTAAAAAAAGTGTCTGGTATTAAGGTTCCACGGATGAAGAAGAATTAAAAAAAAAATAGTGTTGTATTCCAGAAACAATAAGGCTCAATTTGCCGCGGAATGGAATGGAAGCGAATTTTCGCAACGTAATTGTACATAGCATAATGAACTTTATGTCAATTGTGTAACATACAAACTAAATACGAGCCAAAAAAGAAAAGTAGCTACGAGAATTCTCGAGAATGCGCGAGGATTCCCCGGAAGACGCGCGACCGACTTACGTCAGAGTTTCAATTAGTCAGATCATTTAGCTGATTATCGGTGGTTGGGTTAAGATGCTACAGACAAATAGACAAACAGACAAAACAGACATACAGATGAAACTTATAACACACCTTCGGGGTAACATAAGAATGGTGGTGGATCCTTTGATCGACGTCGAATTTGCCACAAAATTGGACAAGTTCACATGTTATGTAGAGCTCCGGAAGCAAGTGACATTAAAAACTAAATTTGGGGTCAAATCGTTATTCGTGTCGTCAGTGTTGATGGGAAAATGGATTCCCGTAACGTTGAGTAGTTATCGACCATAACTGTTTTGTTTTAGTTTACTCAGGAAGGTGTAAAAAACGTTTTTAATAAACTTTCTTTCGAAGTTAGTTTTTTGCCAAAAGTTTTTAAACTGTCGATATAGGCTAATTGATAAAGTTATACCTAATTAAAACGCATGAACGACCAACAAAATAACAGAAAAGAGACTTCAGTAGAGTCGGTTTTTTTAGTTAATAAAAAAAAACGAACACTCATGTGCATTCAAGTTAAGCACTAATAATATCAATCGTGTTTGTCGGATCAAATCCGCCTTCCGATCATTTTAGTTGACCATTTGTTATGAAGCTTTCTTAAGCATATAATTATTAACTTATTTTATTAATTTCACATACCACTTCGTTGTAGTAGATCAAATACTTACTTACTTACTCCGCTGGCGCAGCGACCCGAAGTGGATCTTGGCCTCCGATACCAAAGAGCGCCATCGCTCTCTCTCCTGCGCAGTCTCGAGCCAGTCAGGCGCCCGGAGCTCCCGCAGATCCTTCTCCACTTCATCGCGCCAGCGGTATCTGGGACGTCAGACCGGACGTCGTCCGTTAGGGCGTCCCACATACGCTCGTTTAACTGCCCGATCCTCCCCCATCCTAGTGATGTAGAAGATAGAAGAGATGGTGAACGAGCCGAACATTATAGGAGAGACGAAAGCGGCTCGACTCCGATGGCTCGGACACATCACTAGTAGTTCAAATAGAACGTTTATATTTAAAGAACTTTGGTAATCAAAATTCCGAACTCGGCGGAAACACTCCCATGTGTCTAGATAATATCGCTTTCTTCGTTGAAATTAAAGCCTCTAAAGTTACTACTCAGGGAAAACTCAGGGAAAATAACAATTAGACGACATACTTGTCCAAAAAATAAAACTACGAGCCTATTCCGAAAACCGCTAAACATCGCACTTTACCGTAATAAAGTCATATTCCGCAAAAAAAGAACATATTTTATTACAGGTACCCGAACGAGGCATGCGAAGTAAATAAAATTCCATTTACGATGCCCGCTAGACGTGTAAAATTCACCAATTAAACCTGACCTTCGGGATTTAAAAGCTACCTCCAATTTCGTCCGGGTTTGGGGCGTCGGAGAGGGGAAAGGGAGGGCTCGCTATGACGGTTTCAGGGTTCGTATATTATTTTCAGAGAGGTATATGCTGGGCGATCGCAAGTGCATAGCCCGGGGCTGCAGCACAGTCCGCTGGTTTTATTTTTATTTATTACCAAAACCAGGCGGGATCGCTGAGAGGACGTTAATCAATGGGGAGTTGGATGTGGGCATGAGCCTGGAAATGACAATCTTTGTCATGGTGGAACGACGACGTTCGGTCAGATGATAAAGGATTTTTCTGCTTTTGATATTAACGAAATTATACAAATATACTTTATTACACACCCGGGACAAAAACAAAACATACAACACAAAGAGAGGTACAATACAAGGTGCAGAAGGCGGCCTTGTCGCTTTACGCGATATCTCCCAGGCAACATTATGTTATACAAAGTCATCAAAAATAAAAACACCTCTATTGAAGTACACAGTATTCCGTCAAGTATACTTTTTGAAATCAAAAAAATTGGTTTCTCATACGAGTCGATCGGTGTAAATCTAGACACACGGGAGTGTGTCTGCCAAGTTCGGAAATAATACTACATACAAAAATTTACAAAAAACTTACTTACTTACTTACTCCACTGGCGCAGCGACCCGAAGTGGATCTTGTCCTCCGATACCAAAGAGCGCCATCGCTCTCTCTCCTGCGCAGTCCCGAGCCAGTCAGGCGCCCGGAGCTCCCGCAGATCCTTCTCCACTTCATCGCGCCAGCGGTATCTGGGACGTCCGTCCGGACGTCGTCCGTTAGGGCGTCCCACATACGCTCGTTTAACTGCCCGATCCTCCCCCATCCTAGTGATTTGAGGAAGATTCTGGGACCAGCCATGAAGGAAGATGGAGGGTGGAGGATGAGAAAGAATAGGGAGATAGAAGAGATGGTGAACGAGCAGAACATTATAGGAGAGACGAAAGCGGCTCGACTCCGATGGCTCGGACAAAACTAATTTCTTTTAGTTTTTTTGGTCATGTCACCAGATGCACAAAAATGTATTTTAGTTAACTGTAAATGTATTGTTTTGTGTGAATTAAAGGGTTTTTTTTCAGTCTTTCTTTCAATTCAAAATTCGATTAAAAAGATCGCCAAAAAATTTTTTTTTTCGTACATAATACGTATGCTTCCTAAAATTTTACTTATGTCAAGTAAAATTCTCCTTCCAGTGATGTTTCCATAATTATTACTTAGGTTTCTTACTACGAGTAAGTTGAAAAATAATTACCCATACCTAAACGATGATGCAAAGTGCACAGAAGTTTTCCGCAAACAACTTTGTAAAACGACAGTTACAAAACCTTCATAAAAACAATTTCAAAATCCACCTCTTCAGCATACCTGCGCGTCCCGAGTAGGCCAAAGCCTTCTTGTCGAGCATAAAAACACTCGATCCGGCTCAGCTCCATATTTCAATATTAGGGTTTCACCCTGGTTTGCTTGTGCGCATATTACACATCATTGAAATTGAAATTGAAAACGTTTATCACTGTAAACACCAGAATATAGAACACAATACAGAAGTATACAAAGATTAATACATGCAGCACAAAACATCCGGTGCGGTACAGTGCCAAAAATGGTACACCAGCTCAGCATAATGCTGAGGCAAGCCACAGCGCTGGTCTTCAGCTGCCCCCTCAGTGATTGCACGGACGAAGAAATCAACAGTGTGTGCGTAACATCAAGATTTACTCTGTGGAACCCTGGCGCAATAAGTTCTTGTTATGGTAGTTTAACGTTCGTCTGGATGCGTCAAATAAAGCGACAAAGTACTAAAGGGTATAGCCTGATGCATTATGCAACGAAGACTCAGAAATTAGAAGAAGAATCTTCTTCAGTCGCATACCTAGATTGACTATGAGCTCAGTATCACGGGGTATTACTTCCCCCGTAGTAGTAGTAGTTAGAATCACTAAGAACTACATTGTAATCTGATTACTTACTGCGCTGGCGCAGCGACTCGAAGTGGATCTTGTCCTCCGATACCAAAGAGCGCCACCGCTCTCTCTCCTGCACAGTCTCGAGCCAGTCAGGCGCCCGGAGCTCACGCAGATCCTTCTCCACTTCATCGCGCTAGCGGTATCTGGGACGTCCGACCGGACGTCGTCCGTTATAACTGCCGGATGGAGATAGGGAGATGGAAGAGATGGTGAATGAGTCGAACATCATAGGAGAAACGAAAGCAGCTCGACTCCGATGGCTCGGACACGTCACTGGGATGGGGGAGGATCGGGCAGTAATCTGATTAGCTGTTGTTATATATAGCTCTATCTCTATTTAATGTATGAGTTTCAATATTGCCATCGCGCTCAATCAGATGACGTATCAGAAGAAAGAAAAGCGCGAAAATATGGGCCAATAGCGAGCAATCGCGGACTGTCAACGGAATTGCAAGCTTAATAGTGCATCGAAAACACTCTAGTAAGGTAAATGTCTGTAGGCGACGGCGGGGTCACCCGCAAATGGTCACATTACATCAGCTGGCTCGTCTGCTTTCATTCACATAAAAACATGATGAATGAATAAACAGACAAACTTTACCAGTTAATTCCCCATACACACATAATGTGAAGTACTGCGGATTTAAGAGCTAACAGGCGGAGCAGGCGAAGCAAAGGGAACTGGAATACATTCAGTGCGAACTTGGAGTGCTGTTGAGGAAAGTAGGCACTTTGGAAAACGGACTTAAGTGGTCTATTTTCCGTCGATGATTTTTTCAGGGTTCCAGTGGCTTAGCATTTAAACGAACAAAGAGTTCCAATGAATCTTTTTAACCGACTTCAAAAAAAGGAGGAGATTCTCAATGAGACTTTGTTTTTTTTTAAATGTATGTCACCCAAGGAAATTTTATACAATACCTAGTATGTTACCTGATATCTCTGGAATTTGTGAACCGATTTTGATGACTCTTTTTTTTTAGTTAGAAGGGTGAATCGCGAAAAATTTGGTCAACATCTAAGCACTTTTGAGGTTTCTCATAACCGTTTGACGACTTTCGTACATTTTACGACTGTTCTTCTAACGGTGAAGGATAACGTTGTGAGGAAACCTGCACACTGTGAAATATCTAGTGTATGAAATGGGGAAACCAGTCCATTAAAATCTGCCAAGAAAGCTGTTCTATGTGATTAATGCCATAGAATGATCACGACCCTCTTCAATGAGGAATACGGTTAAAATAATGTTTTCTCAGCCTACCTCCCCGACCCCCAGAAAATCCAGACTTAGAATAATTTTTTTCATGCGCCGACCATCGTCCCGGCACTGTCCTGGCCTGTCAAAACTTAAAGCCGCCGCAAATAATGGCCGAGCCAATTAAGCAAACTGTCAAAGTGGCACTAAGTTAAAGCTAAGTTAGCCAAATTAATTCTCCTCTGCCTACAGACAGAGTACTCGTACAGCTATCGGCCGATGGCTTGGAACTTAAGATTTTGATTTTTTTAAATAAAATATTTCCGTGTGATCCACTTCTCTCTTCATCTCTCTTCTTTTCTCTCTTCTCTTCTCTTCTTTTTGGCACTGAGACAGACACAGATGTTCTGTGCTGCATGTATTAAACTTTGTGTACTTCTTTATTCTGGTGTTTACAGCGCTAAATAAACGATTTCAATTTCTCCCCAACAGTAGGGATAAGTGAAAAAAAGTACTCTTTTGTACCAAGGGATCTTATCTTATATTATGACAGGGGGCCAGAGACAACCCCAGCGGCACTTCGACCCTCAGGGATCATTTGTGCTCACTCCTTACCTTAGTCTCCTTCCTGTACCTTAAAGATGCTTTACATCAAGGACGCTATACAGCTCACAGGAAGGAGCCTATAGTCCTCTGGTTTCGGGTAGGCTACCCCCAGAAGACTCATACGCTTTCCAGCCAACGAGGCACATTCGCACAGCAAGTGTTCCATTGACTCAACGGTGTCACCACAGGCTCTACAGATGGGATTGTCTTCTAATACGATATACAATCCTCAATATTTTTTATCAGTTTCGGAACTGATAATGGTAAACCACATACTGTACACAACAACGCTCCAGGACTCCTCAAGGTCAATGCGGAGTTACCCTTCTGTTCTATTCTCTGCCCGAACATAGCTGGCTATTCAGCTAAAATTGCTGCACCTTGCTGTCGCTGACGTCTGAAACAAAGGATTCAGTTTTCGATTCTCAATTTATACATTTCGTTTCCAAGTCTGCATTGTTGTACTTTCGCTCGCTCTATAGAGAATTCTAGTTTTGCACCTCCAGTGTCGAACACAAGTAACTTACCTTATATTTTTTGTTAAAGGATAGATGCACATCAATTCCACTTTTCGCTCCTGTTGCACAAATTAGTTCATAGATGCACATCAATTCCACTTTCGCTCCTGTTGCACAAATTAGTTCATAGATGCACATCAATTCCACTTTTCGCTCCTGTTGCACAAATTAGTTCATAGATGCACATCAATTCCACTTTCGCTCCTGTTGCACAAATTAGTTCATAGATGCACATCAATTCCACTTTTCGCTCCTGTTGCACAAATTAGTTCATAGATGCACATCAATTCCACTTTTCGCTCCTGTTGCACAAATTAGTTCATAGATGCACATCAATTCCACTTTCGCTCCTGTTGCACAAATTAGTTCATAGATGCACATCAATTCCACTTTTCGCTCCTGTTGCACAAATTAGTTCATAGATGCACATCAATTCCACTTTTCGCTCCTGTTGCACAAATTAGTTCATAGATGCACATCAATTCCACCTATCGCTCATGTTGCACAAATTAGTTCATAGATGCACATCAATTCCACTTTTCGCTCCTGTTGCACAAATTAGTTCATAGATGCACATCAATTCCACTTTTAGCTCCTGTTGCACAAATTAGTTCATAGATGCACATCAATTCCACTTTTCGCTCCTGTTGCACAAATTAGTTCATAGATGCACATCAATTCCACTTTTCGCTCATGTTGCACAAATTAGTTCATAGATGCACATCAATTCCACTTTTCGCTCATGTTGCACAAATTAGTTCATAGATGCACATCAATTCCACTTTTCGCTCCTGTTGCACAAATTAGTTCATAGATGCACATCAATTCCACTTTTCGCTCATGTTGCACAAATTAGTTCATAGATGCACATCAATTCCACTTTTCGCTCATGTTGCACAAATTAGTTCATAGATGCACATCAATTCCACTTTTCGCTCATGTTGCACAAATTAGTTCATAGATGCACATCAATTCCACTTTTCGCTCCTGTTGCACAAATTAGTTCCCACTTTTCGCCGTAACATTTGGTGGACAAACGTGATAAGTGGCGAGCCTATCGCCGTCTACTACAGCCTAGTAATTTTCTAAAATAACCGTTCCTGATGACGAGTAAAGTCAAAGTTTCAATATTTTATTTAAAAATGTATTCCCCTTACCGTCACAACGCGGACGGGACGGGTGTAACACGGAACTTTACTTAACTCTGACTTAGAAAGTTGCTGCATAATTTAGAACGAATAAGCACTCGCCCTTGGCTCACATTCTAGTTGTACCTAAGTTAAGTAACCAAGTAACCATAGGGTAAAAATAACATGTTTTATCGAGTAAGTGAAGTTTCTGTATTTGAACTTTGGTAGGGCGGGCGTTAAGGGCGTCGGTGGCGTCGTGGCTAGGACGTCGGACTCCCACGCTCCAGGTCCGAGTTCGAAACCAGGCAATGCCACGTACCAACGAGTTTTTCGGTTTTTTCGCAGATTTTCTGCAGAGTTAGTCTGGATAGGTTTAGTAGATTAATCTAAGAATCTATCTAACTGACCCAAAATGACAAAAAATCAGAAATAGGTATATTGCTTACCCATATTGTTCACGTTTAAGAAGTTTTTGATAGCGTCGGTGGCACCTGACTCCTATGCGGGAGGTCCGGGTTCGAAACCGTGCAGTGCCATGTACCAATGAGTTTTTCGTATTTTTCGAAAGACTTACGCACATTTACCGACTGCTCTGACGGTGAAGGAAAACATCGTGAGGAAAACTGCACACTGAGATGACCAATGTGTGAAATGGGGAAGGCAATAGCAAACGACCCCATACATCTGCCACGAGAATCCGTTCTGTGATTAATTCCTTAGAATGATCACGACTCTCGGCAATGAGGAAAACGACTTATAAGAAAGGGAATATGGGGATTGACCCCACGAAGGATCGACACAATAAATTTACTATTCTATGCATTGCATTCCATAGGTCTATTATAAAGTGATATTATCGCCAAAAATATTTTTTGACATCAAGTTTGTTCTACGCGGTCCACTCACAGACTGCGACAGTTGCGAGGACATCATAATTATGTGAGAATCAATCGCACCAACACGAGCCTAAGGCTCAATTTGCCGCTTTTACATTGCCGCGGAATGGAATGGAAGCGAATTGTCGCAACGTAGTTGTACATAGCATAATGAACTTTATGTCAATTGTGTAACATACAAACTAAATACGAGCCAAAAAAGAGGTCGCGCGTCTTCCGGGGAATCCTCGCGCATTTTCGAGAATTCCCCTGGCGGTAAAGCGTATTTAGTTTGTATGTTACACAATTGACATAAAGTTCATTATGCTATGTACAATTACGTTGCGAAAATTCGCTTCCATTCCATTCAGCGGCAATGTAAATTGAGCCTAACGTCGCTTACTATTTTCTGAGCAACAGAGTCGTTCAGCCATGGAACCGGCTCCCTGAGCGTGTTGTATCCGCTACCTCGGTGGACTCGTTCAAACATCGTCATGACTTTCTTAAAACGAACACCGCTGTTTAATTAAATTAGTGAAAATGAGCTATAGACCTATAATAAAACAAAGGACTTTTCCAACGCTATGATATCACACCAGCATTATGTTGCCTGTCATAATAGACAGAGAATAAGACGATAATAATAAGATAATCTTCATAATAATAATTTCCTTGGCGGCGGCTACTGTATGGCAGTATTAATATCGGACTTCACGTGTCCGGTTCCAGCCACGGTTCGGTTTGCGGCAACCAATCACAAAGCACTGATCTCAAACGGGGGGAGGGCGGGGAGCATTTGATTGGTTGCATTGCAGCGAACCGTGAAGTCCTAGTCTTATTGACGCTTCTGATTCTTCTCCACGTGTAAGATACAAGTTATCACGTCAAGTAACGTGTGCACCGCAACGCGCGTAGTCGCCTGCGCCTGCGCACGAGTGATGTGATAATGAACAAACACCTGGCCTAGTACAGCCCTAATCGTCACGTAGGTGTTGTTTTGATTAACTTTATTTAGTATTATTCATACTAATTAATTTCTTAAGTACGTACCTACTTAGTTGTACGTATGAAGTCCATCTTTTATGGTATTAAAAGAACCCACTAGGAAACAAAAGTTTGGAAATCACATTTTCCTAGTTTCTCGTTATTATTCTTATGGAATGTTTTTTTTTAAATCCCAGTTTAGAGGCTTTGGTACACGACAAGGTAACCATGTCAGCCTCGTTAGGGTTACTAAGAAAAGGGAAGGGAAGCTCAAGTATATAAGTAGCCCTCACTCTGAGAGCCAACTTAGCAAATAACAGTAAGTTTTTCATGTCATCAGATGAGGACTGACTCTAAATAACATTGAGCCTCCCATTTAGGAGCCTATTAAGGCCAAATCTCTTCCTTCACCAGGTCACACTTTATTGGGACGTGAGTGAGGTCTTCTATTTTGTTGCAGTTGGTTCAAAACGGTGATGCAGCTCTTCCCACCTAATGCAAAAAGTTATTTATTGGAATGTGACCCGAGCGTAATCTAATAGCCAAGACAAGTAGCTCCCTACCGAGGCTGACACAGTCACACCATGGAGTCCAGGATGGCATGTAATTAAATGTATTGTACCAAAGCCCCTTCACTTTTTCCAATTCCTCATACTCCCGTCTCCAACGAGTTAGTTTTGGGATATAACAAAGCACGCTTTTGCAGGGCGAATCAAAACGGGTCATTCCTCGTGCTCCACCTGACGATATGTTTGTACAATCGCGGGAAAAAATGTAGCTACCACCCCGCGTGCACAATGGCCCTAGAATACTGCATATAGAGTGGCCACTCCCTACCCCCATCAATTCGAACAACTTGTTTCAAGCAGATTTTGGAAATTCGTAGAAAATAAAATCCGATTCTCCATGTAATTTGAACCAATCTGTGTTGAATTGATTTGAACGAGATCCGAATTTTTGGTGTGACTCGTGGTCCCATTATTACTCGTAGTCCCACTAGTCTGAAAATGTAGGTTCGTGGTCCCACTGTATAGTGGGACTACCAGTAATAGTTGTAGATTGCGGTTCGTGGTCCCACTCTATTTTTATTTCCTTAATTACGTTGAGTCCCTAAAACATTGTGATTTTGTTTATGGCCAAATTAGTGGGACCAAGAGCAACTGCATTACGGCTGACTGATGATTCCACCAGACAGTGGGACCACGAGCCCATTATATATATTTTTTTATTTTCTTCTAAACCCGTATTTGACCTCGATCTCGCCTGATGGTAAGCGACGATGAGGTCGACGATGGTGCATGCGGGTCCAGTAAATTCCTATTCACTCTGGCCTTGAAGATCCCAAGGTTGTAGGTTTCGGGAAATACAGACGCCGGCAGGCTGTTCCATTCCTTAGCCGAGATAGAGATACTGTACCACTAGTGGGCCAAATTAGTGGGACCAAGAGCAACTGCATTACGGCTGACTGATGATCCCACCAGACAGTGGGACCACGAGCACATTATATCGAGATACTGTACCACTAGTGGGCCAAATTAGTGGGACCAAGAGCAACTGCATTACGGCTGACTGATGATCCCACCAGACAGTTGGACCAAGAGCACATTATATCGAGATACTGTACCACTAGTGGGTCAAATTAGTGCGGTCACGAGTTTTCGCATTGTCCCGCGATTGTCTTTTATCTCAATCAATTGGCGACTTCAAACAAACTTCATCCTCAAAAGCAATTTCTTTCAAGTAACCATCAGGCAACAACATAAAGCACAACGCTTATTCACTTTCCAAGATCCCTTAATCCCATGGCTAAACTTGTTCACGAACCATACGTAACCATATTGTGACACAAATACTTCCAACCGGACAATGATGCTTTAAGCTCATCCAAAATCAAACTTCAGTGAAAGATCAAATAAATCCCGCTTTAAGATTACAATAAACAGCGATTGAACGACCGTCGTACCTTGGAGCAACCAAGCCCGCGTCCAGAGGGAGATAGTATACAGTTTTTACGAGGGACCCAACTTAGGTCCGGTTTGCTAAAGATTGAAGGGCAGAGCAGGATGTAAAGTGTATTTAGAATAGAATAGAATCACATTTTTTGCCAAATACATTATAACAAATTTTACATTAAAAACATTACAATTTAATGTAGATTCAGATACTTTCTACTACGTAAGTATCTATGCATATTTGGCAAAAGGGGGAATATCAGCAAATGCTGACATAATCGGGTAGCAATTATGCAGCGCTGTTTTTCATTTCACCCCTTATCCCAAGATGTTAGTGGGAGCGATAGTTTTTTAGGTAAAAATAATTAAAATTAAAAACTAAAAATCTAATATATTTATAATAAAAATTTGTTAAAAATAAATTAATTGCACAAATGACCTGTGAGACACACACACACACACATACATATATATATATATATATATATATATATATATATATATATATATATATATATATATATATATATATGTGTGTGTGTGTGTGTGTGTGTGTGTCAGGGAGGTATTTCATTATTAATGCAGATCATACGTTAGACATATTGTATTGATCCTTTCTAATTCAGCTAAAGTAATAGTTTGGCGACTATTATAAACCTGTTTTTAAGAAAGAAAGAAAGTAATAATGTATTTCCAATAGCGCACACATACAAACAATTAGGTACAGATGATAAAAATAATATTAAACAAATATATTATATTATAAAAATAAATAAACAAAAGTAATAAAGTTTGATGTAATAATGATGATGTTTGATGTAGTAATTTAGATATATTTTTTCGTGGTACGTATACGGTCTCCATCCCTCCGGCGGCGGTCACTTTATATACCGTCATGTGTCGAACAAACGTTCCGAAAATATGACTTTACGAGCGAACGTCACAAAAAGTGCATTTAGTGCAAGTGCATATTGCGCATTCAGCTGTCTCCCTTAAGGAGGAATTACTCCGATAATTTACGGGGCCTTGGCATTTATCGCTCTATGTCAACTGTGAGTCGATGCGATGTTACGAGCGCGCGCGATCGTGTGTGAATCACTTTTTTCCGGAGCAAATATGATGTCAGTAACAAAGATAATTACGATAGATAGGTACCTTCTACTACTGTTTCGGTCATTGCTGTGTGTGAAATAAACATATTACTTACTTACTTACCTACTTGTTTTTGTGCCCAATGTACGGATCATTTCGCAAGTTTGACGATGGATTAATATGTACAGGAAATATCTAGATCTAGAGCATTTCACGCCCAGTTTATAGGTTCCATCCAAGATTGAACTGTTTATAGTATTTCACGCACAGTTTATAAGTTATATCTAAGATGGAACTGTTTATAGCATTTCACGCACAGTTTATAAGTTCCATCCAAGATTGACCTGTTTATAGCATTTCACACACAGTTTATAAGTTCCATCCAAGATGGAACTGTTTATAGCATTTCACGCACAGTTTATAAGTTCCATCCAATATGGAACTGTTTATAGCATTTCACGCACAGTTTATAAGTTGCATCCAAGATGGAACTGTTTATAGCATTTCACGCACAGTTTATAAGTTATATCTAAGATGGAACTGTTTATAGCATTTCACGCACAGTTTATAAGTTCCATCCAATATGGAACTGTTTAAAACTTTTCACGCAACTTTATAATATGTGCGTGAAATGCTCTAGATATAGATATTTCCTTGTACATATTAGTCCATCGACAAACTTGCGAATTGATCCATACATTGGGCACAAATACAAGTAGGTACCTATCTATTGTAAGTATCTGTGTGTCATCATCATCATTATCATCAGATTCGTCAGCCTATTACACTGAAAGAAAGCTTGTTTGATTAAGAGCATATAAAGTAATTTTTATTCATTTGAATAAATTACTTGATAGATACAACTAAGATCTTGGTTGAAGTGAACAAGTCGACTTTATATGCTCGTATTGAAACAAGTTCTTGTTTGAAGTAAACAAGGGGGTTTTCCAGCGATCAAGTAAAGTATGAGTGTGGTGTCTCCCCTCAAACCATGGAGCACTTGCTCTGCTGTCCCACGTGTCCGACCACCGGCACGCGGGAGGACCTTTTCGAGGCCAACCAGAGGGCTAACGATGTGGCTGCCTTCTGGTCGGGAAAAATTTAATTCGGATCATCAACACGAAAGAAGAAGAAGAAGTGTAACATCCCCACTGTTGGAGCACAGGTCTCCCCTTGTACAAGGGGGTTAGATTTCACATGCCTTCAGAGTACTTGAGGTGATGAGGATACATTTTCTTACAACGTTTTCCTTCACCGTTAGAGCAATCGGTAATTTCACGTAAGTCTTCGAAAAATACTGAAAGCTCGTTGGTATTGGTACATGGCACTGCATGGTTTCGAACCAGGATCCTCCCGCATAGGGGTCTAACGTCCTAGCCACTCCGTCACCGACGCTCTTGTTGTTAAAACTTATTTTAACAACACTCTTAGGATTTGAAACAAGTGTCAAACATTTTGATTTTATATTTCCATTTAGAAATTGTGTCGAGTTACGGGAAAGTATAAGCACTTACTTATATTTCCGTGCATACCCGTACGTAGTTCCTTCGCACAAAGCTTGTATATTTGTATTGTAGACGACTTATTCACTTTAATCTTTGACAAAAAGCTTTCAAAGCTCAGATTAATCCATGTCTGAGCGAGCTTTACAATGTTCGAGATCCGCGGGAACTTTACGATGTGTCGGAGTCCCGACTAAAAGTTTAATTTATTTACCGTTTATGTTTCCAATGATTTTTACGACATAATCCCTCTCTCTATAGATGGATTTTATCAAATTGTGGGATCTAAAAAATATTATTTTATGACCTGATCCGCCTTATACCAATATGGGAACTTGTTTAATTGTGGGATCGCAATTTTTATTTCATTTTACTTAGTTTTACAAACACTGAGACTGTGTAGAGTCAGCCTGGGGAGATACCCTCCTTTTATATATTTCTGCCGCAAAGTAGCAATGCTTGCGTTACTGTGTTTCGGTTTGTAGGATAAGATAAGCCAGCGTACTGACCGGCACCTGATGCCCACCAAGTCCTCAATGTTAGCATCGCATTGAAAATCCTCTAATTCACACACATTCACACAACACAACCTCACACACTGTTGCTTTCTTCGTCCGTGCAGTTACTGAGGGGCCAGCTGAAGATCAGCGCTGTGGCTTGCCTCAGCATTATGCTGAGCTGGTGTACCCTTTTTGGCACTGCACCGCACCGGATGTTCTGTGCTGCATGTATTAATCTTTGTATACTTCTGTATTGTGTTATATATTCTGGTGTTTAGAGTGCTAAATAAACGTTTTCAATTTCAATTTAATGACATTATAGTGAGTTGAGATGTCTATGGGTGACGGTGACCACTTACCATCAGAAGGTCAGTTTGCTCGTCTGCTCTTCTTATAGAACAACACATCGTACGTTATACGAATATCTAGATTGTTTAATGAAATCTCTTTGAACAGTAACAAAAGTCTAACCCGTCTTTTAAAACTAATGAGTTCTCAACAGACTGAAAATTGAATTTGAAAATATTTATTCCTTTCATCATCATCATCAGCAGCCTATTCTAGTCCACTGCTGGACATAGGCCTCTCCCAGGGTGCGCCATTATTATTCCTTTACCTCATATTAATTAACATTTCACATTAAACTATACCACACTAGGCGTTGCCTGTGTCCTGGAGATTACATGGGTACACACATTGACCACTTTACAATGTTATGTCAATCAAACATTCAAATTACAGAATTACAACTTAAAATTACAATTTAAGTTAAAGAGATTAGATGTGACTATTATAAATTTATAAAATATATTAATATATCTAGGTATATTTATTTAATATATATTTATAATATTAAAGTTAATTATGTACATATATGCATTAATTAAAAAAATAAGTCACAGTTTCAATTACATAAATGTTAAGACGGGTTAAGGATGTTCTCAAGCAAGTTTTTTTTTTATTAAATAAGGAGAGCAGACGAGCAAACGGGCCACCTGATGGTAAGTGGTCACCGTCGCCCATAGACATCTCACCTCACTGAATTAATGTTGGAGGGTTTTTGATGCGCTGCTAACCTTGAGGACTAAGATGGATTGCCTCACGTGCCGGAAATTACGCTGGCTCTCTTACCCTTCAAACCGAAACACAGAAACGCAAGCATATCTGCTTCACGGCAGAAATAGATAAGAGGGTGGTACCACCCCAGGCGATCCTTAACATTAGGATCTACCACTACTATCTACGCATATACTTTATTATTATATATTTTATATTTTTCAGTAGGTATTATTGTTATTTTTGTCGTAACATTCAATAGTATTTTTTGCTTTCCCAACTCAATTTTGTACAACAATCAATTTTCCACTTCCTAACCATGCTGTGTTTACACGTTAAGGGTTACGACCTAGCTCATAACTTTACATTGATTTTTCTAATTTATCTGGTTGTAATGTGTTGTGTTTACCTAATAAATAAATTAAATTATACAATAAAAAAAAATCGAATTTCAAATTCGACATCAAAAGAAGTGACATTCTCAAGCCGTAAATTATTTTAATACCTAGTAACATTAACGACCGCATTAATATAGTTTATGAAAAGTATCTTACCGTCGTAAAGCGGAGGTTACAACTTGTCACTGCCAAGTTACTCACACTAATCATGTACCGTCAAATATATAAGTACTTACAGAAGATCATCTCCGCTCCATAGTTACTACGAGCGGTTTTTTTTATCATTCACGGAAAGAGTTTGGCGGCTGCCGCTGAATGCAAGCTGCTGGCGAATAGCGTTGGCCAGAAGTAAGTACATTGTAGGGAGAGAGTCGGAAAGATATATTATCAAAAGTTTTTGATTCACGCACACATTATCAGTTTTGTTGACATTATGACTCGCCCCCTTCGCCCATCGACAGCCTGTATAAAAGGCGACTACCGGTTCCAATGTACAGTGTAAGGACACTTCAAGCTATACGCTATGGAATCCTGTCGCAATAAGTTTTTGTTATGATTCCTTGATGTATTGAATGTGTCAAACAGTTAAAGCGACAAAGTACTAAACGGTATACCTGATGTGTTGTCCACTATACAAAACGTATGATGTTCACTATCTCCCGTCAGCGTGAGTGCGAAATTCTTATCTTCCAACTAATTTCTAACAAGTCTTTAACTTTTTAATTATTAATTAAGAGCAGACGAGCAAACGGGCCACCTCACTGTATTAATATTAGAAGGTGTTTGATGCGCTGCTAACCTTGAGGACTAAGATGGATTGCCTCATGTGCCGGAAATTACGCTGGCTCTCTTACCCTTCAAACCGAAACACAGAAATGAAAGCATTTCTGCTTCACGGCAGAAATAGATAAGAGGGTGGTACCACCCCAGGCGATCCTTTATATTAGGATCTACCACTACAAAAGTCAATAGCGGTCGCTGCGCGGAGCGTGTGGATTATATACGAGTAGGCATTCTCGATGAGACTCGCACTGAGATTACCTTCTGTGACTGTTTATTTGGTGGCGGCACGCAGATGCGTTTAATGCCCTTTTTCTAAGCCGCAGGGAGACCGTGCAGATGTGGGAGATTTACAGGCAGTTTGGGGAGCAGTCAGCAGTCCACGATTTGGTGGTGATGTACGAGAAAAAATGTGCAACACACCAACGGCTGTAATTATAGGCTCAGAGGCTAGGGCACGAGACCGCGGCGCAGGCGTCGCCGGTTCGAATCCACCTGGGGGACATTAGTGAACAGGCATTTTAAATTAAATTAAAAACTAAAATTATATATTTCCAGACTAAAATAAAAAATAGGACATAAAATTAAAAATTAAGATTTAATGTTACTAACAATTTCAACCAAAATTCATTTCTATTAAATTTCACTCCAACACCCAGGGATCCCCCTGGATAGGTGGAAAAAAAATCCACTCTTCCCCCAGTAGGGACAGCTGGTAGGAACTAGTAAAATAGACCAAGATTTTAGTCTAGATTTTAGTCTATTGAAGAATATTGGTAAACATTACCGATAAAAAGAAAAAAATCCAACCAAGTCGTAATGACTTGGTTTTTATGTATGCAAGTAATTATACCTATTCATGTTATATTCGTGGAATATTTTACTTGCTTGCTTGCTTACCGTATGGTTAGTGGCAAACCTATTTGTCAGAGTTGTTCAGGCCGCCCGAAGGCATCTGACATGGCTTAACGACTGCTGAACAACGACAGCAACCGGGACCGACTGCTTAACGTGCTCTCAGACAGACACTAGCGGTCACCCATCCAGGTACCGACCGCGCCAACGTCGCTTAACCTGCACGATCACTTTCGGACCGTGCTCGGAACAAGGCTACGAGCTTCTAATATTTTACTGAAATATTATTACCATCAGGTCAATCATTTTCTTGTACAGTCGACCACAGGTCAACCTACCCAAAACGTCGAAAAATGAGAATCTGAAATGTATCACATTGCGCAGCCATAAGATTGAGATTTAATCGAAAGTTTTTGACAGATGGTATACTATAGCTTGAGGTCTACTGTACTATCGTGTCGCCAATTCAAAATTTTATTACGATTTATTTAATTTATTCAAAGGTTTATTTATGCATTTAAAGGTGTTTAAATACTTTTTACATTACTTGAGTACTCATATAATTTAAAGTCGCGACGAATAAAAAAACGCTCATTGTATTTTACTCATGAAGGAACGAACGTCCGCCCCTGGGAGGGGGAGACTATTTTTTCATCCACGATTTTACTAGACTAATCTAAAAAATTGCTTTTCCGTTGTTTCCCTGCGACAGATATACAATATGAACTTAATAATACTTAAGACATAGAAAATGGTAAAGTAATGAAAAGCTTACATTATGCCAAGGTCACATAAGGATAACCCATAATCTTGAATGTCTGCTGAATAATACATGACATGACTATGTTTTTTACGAATCCCTTAGCGAAATATTAAAATGGCATACCATAACATAAACACAGGGGAAAATATCCTAAACTGTCCCCTGTATTAGCATACATTACGGTAATGGCATCAGAGGTTTGAGGCTGGCCGCACTGGTTTTCTATGAAGGAAGGGATGTGTTGTTAAGATAAAATACTTTAACCACTGCAACTACACTTAAAACTACACTTACTGCACCTTACACTAAGAACTAAACTATATATACATATTCATATCATTTATTCATAAACATAAATTGTGTTTACTTACTTACTTACTGGCGCAGCGACCCGAAGTGGATCTTGGCCTCCGATACCAAAGAGCGCCATCGCTCTCTCTCCTGAGCAGTCTCGAGCCAGTCAGGCGCCCGGAGCTTCCGCAGATCCTTCTCCACTTCATCGCGCAAGCGGTATCTGGGACGTCCGACCGGACGTCGTCCGAGGAGAGACGAAAGCGGCTCGACTCCGATGGCTCGGACACATCACTAGGATGGGGGAGGATCGGGCAGTTAAACGAGCGTATGTGGGACGCCCTAAATTTTGTTTGAGTAAAAAAAAAATTAACATGCCATAAAACAATAATTAAACTCTTTCAGTGTCAATCTTAACTACATTATAAGCGTTATAAAAAAGAAATGGAACGTATAAAAAAATAAAAAATACATTCAAATCCATGTCACAAAAAATATTAAATAATTATAAGACGAACACGTCGTCTAAAGTAGTATTTAAAAAAAAACTTTAATTAATGGTCCCTGCTAGTGATAAACATTCTGCAATTTGGCCAATGACAGTGTTGGAATCTTGAAAATAACTTTAACGTTTTGGTGTCTGTTTTGAAAAAAAAAACAGTTAACCAACGTCGAGATTAAGGGAGAGTCGTGTGCACTAGGAATGTCTAGTGTCTTGCATTCCAAGTGCAATTAGAGGTTAGGCTGCCGGATCCACACCATCTGTAGTATTTCACTCCCATTTCACCGTCTTATATAACGTTCACTTATCACGGACGATTTTTAGGTAAAATACACTAGTTTTACGAAAAAAATACCCCTGTAAACCGTTTTTAAACAATAAAATAGGACGAACACGCCATGACAGCATGAATGTTCAACATAACCTCCGTAGTATTTTTTATTATACGGGCTAAACTGACGTTTCCTGTGTTGCCAGTGTTTGATGAAATAAAATTAGTGTTGTGAGCAAAGATCGACTTCAATCACTGACCAAAAGTCTTCTGTAATGTCGTGATGTTTTGTCGCTTCTGTACGTAGTACTACAGTACCTCACATACACACTAATATCCTCATCCATACAAACACATTCATACATCACAACACGCACACACTGTTGCTTTCTTCGTCCGTGCAGTCTTGCTCTTGCCTCAGCATTATGCTGAGCTGGTGTACCCTTCTTGGCACTGCACCGCACCGGATGTTTTGTGCTGCATGTATTAATCTTTGTATACTTCTGTATTGTGTTCTATATTCTGGTGTTTACAACGCTAAATAAACATTTTCAATTTTCAGTGACACTCAGAGACTGCGTACTACTGGTTGCACTCACAATCTGCGGGGAACTTGAATTAGGTGGGGGGCGGGGAGTGTCGCTTCTGTACGTGGTACTATTTAGTATTCTGTGACAAGACTGTAAAAGTAGGTCCACACGTGTGATATGCGTACATCACGTAAATTGTAGGGCTAAGGCGTTGTTATGAAAGTGCGGACGAGTGGTTATACCGCTCACATGTGCGTTGGATGACCATAACACGCAGACTCACCCTTAATGTGTGTTACACACAGACTCTACTAGACACGGATTTACACTTCGACCCTTAAGGATCTTTTGTGTCTACCCCATTTTAAACACTGGTCATCTCAGTGTGCAGGTTTCCTCACGATGTTTTCCTTCACCGTTAGAGCAGTCGGTAAATGTACGTAAGTCTTCGAAAATTGCAAAAAAGTTTGACCCCCAACCAAACGGTGTTATAAGTTAGACTTGTATTTAGATTAGAAGTTTACCTGTATTTAGATAAGAAAGTGACTTAACCTAGTGATCTTATAAGTTCCCAAAAGGTTCAATAAATCAGTATTTGAGTATTTGACACGTTTGTCTGTGGCATCATAACTCAACAACCGATGATTCGATTTCGGCCCGGTTTTTATTCAATAGATAATTTTATTGAGAGCGTTCTTAGCTGTCTGATAATTTAACCAGTTGTTTCCAAGATCTTGGAGTATCTTTATTGTCCGATAGGATCACTGGAACTTAATTATTCAAGAAGAAAAAAAATACGATACGATACGACGATATTTAACATGTCCTTTAGTATATTGTGACATAATAAAATATGACAATAAAGACTTTTCTATTTCTTATTTTTATTAGGACCATGATGCCCTTTCTACATCAGGATCCTTGAGGACCTGAAGATGACCATAAAAAGGATAAGGATCTGTATAAAGTTATGTACCTTCTAATATGAATCTCCCCTAGGCCGCGTGTTCCTTCATTCCTGGTTTAAATTGTTAATGCTGCAATATCAAAATCAAAATGTTTTTTATTGTAAGTAAGTACAGTTTTACAACGTCTTTCTTTTTAACTCTACCACCGCTTCGTAAGGTGCTATAGCTGAAAGGAAAGAAGCGGCGCAAGAAACTTTCAGCAGCACATCTTTTGAAATAAATATATCTTACAATACTTATGAATACAATCATATACACAATGCGCAGAGCTGGAGCTGAATTTGGGACCAAGCCTCTTTATCATTTAAGTATGCATAAACCCACCGCCATTTACATTACATAATCTTCGAACTATGACCTCAGAAAGCTTTTAAACAAATATTAAAGTTACCATGTTTACCTAAAAGGTCATATCCCTCACTGCTGGAAGGTGCTCCCTGAACGTCCATTACCTCACGAATGCAACATTCATTTGAATATTAATCGTCATAATATTAAAGCGTCAGGTCTAATAGTCCATACATCTGCATAGGGCGAGGCTCCCGCAGTCTCCCACTAGAGCGGAGTAGAGACAATAATAATAAACAAAACAAGAGGTGTCGGTAGTTACCGTCCCTACCTCATCTCACTAGGGTAGGGACAAGCTTCAGCTGCTGAAACTTTCTGCTATTCTAAAACTAAACTGCTGTCGTAGGCCCTTTTTTTCGTTAAAAAAAAATCTTTTTTGTTGACGACTTTCGGTTGGTATGCACTGAGAAAAATTTTGTATGTATAACTGAAGCTTTGTCTATCTACCTATCGTGAAACAAAACTATTGGTAATCTGTAACCAAAGCTACATTTACATTCTAATAAACCACTTTTGTTAATTAACTTGACTTTTTGTTACTTCTGAAATAATCGAAATATAAATATGTATAATTGCATATGTAGTAACTTATATTATCTTATCTCGTGATGGGAGCCGGGAATAACCTAGCGGCACTTCGACCCTTGAGGATCTTTTGTGCCTACTCCATTTTACACACTGGTCATCTCAGTGTGCAGGTTTCATCACGATGTTTTCCTTCACCGTTGGAGCAGTCGGTAAATGTACGTAAGTCTTCGATCAATACGAAAAACTCATTGGTACATGGTACTGCACGGTTTCGAGCCCGAACCGCATGGGAGTCCGGTGTCCTAGCCGCTGTACCACCAAAGCTCTTATATGTGGTAACTTACTTATAGTTATCCCGTTTTGTCAGTGTATTTGCTAGTTTGTATGATAAAGTATGTGACCACTTTTTGGCATAAACTTGAAGTACAGGGGGGGGGGGGGGGGGGGGTCGGAAATCATGAAATGCGTGTGACGTAATAAGGTTAAGGTAGGCTCCTTACTTGTGTTTTGAATTTTTTTATTGATTAGCAGACGAGAAAACGGGTCACCTATCTCTTACCCTTCCAACTGAAACACCAGCAATGCAAGCATTACTGCTTTGCAGTAGAAATAGGTAATACGGTGGTATACCACCCACTCTGTAAGGAGTCAATCAACAATCCGTGCACAAATAAAATTATTAACAGAAATATCGAAGCAAATTCTTTCGCACAATACCTCAATTTGAGACCCCTTCAAGTAAATCATGGACAGTTTATGCAAAATGTAATTTTTGTGGAATTTTAAACAAGTCCCGAAGCAAAAATCGCTGAACAAAATACTAAATTGCGTAATTTATACCTCCTTTCATTGTCACTCGGAACCGTACAATTTTTACAATCACGCCGGTTGTTCAAAGATACAAAGAGTTTCCGAGTGCTTCTTCAGGACGGGATTTTTAGGGCTGCTTCTCTGTTTAGTGCTTTGTAATATTCTGGAATAAGTTTGTAAGTTTGTAATAAGCGTCCATTGCAACGTCGCGTACGCTGCGGACGAAGTGTCAGTGAACGAATACAAGAACGCGTAGCTTTATCATCAGCAGCCTATTAATGTCCCCACTGCTGGGGCACAGGCCTTCCCTTCCACAAGGGGGTATGGGCCATGATTCACCGAGCAGGCTCAGTGCTGGTTGGTGGATTTCACACGCATTTTGATTTTTTTAATTTTCTCAGACATGCAGGTTTCCTCACGATGTTTTGATGAATATTTATGAAATTTTCTTAAATAACAGCGTTAGGGAAAGAATGAAATCAGGTTAATACAGTATTATAGATCCTTACAGTCCTAGAGAAAATCGTGTTGTTTGTACATACAGCAAACAGACCAGACATTCAGTGTTCGTGTTCGTTCGTGGTGTCCAAGTTTTGTGCTCGACACAAGATATCGCGGCGTGACTGCCACCCGCTCGTGCTACAGTGGTGTCATCTGTTTTTGGTGGGTTTAATTTTCGATTGGTTCCGAAATGACCACTTCTCAAATTGATTTGTGTATAAATTCGGAAAACAAGCAGTCTGTTCACCTGTGTGTGAAGTAGAGATGAAAAATGCCAGGAAGTTTTCCTTTTCTCAGGAAGTTTTCCTGAAACTTCCAGAACGTCCAAAACTTTGGAAGTTTTCTAAATATTTTACAACTCTAGTGTGAAGTGACTGAGTGTGTGAAGTTTATTAGGTACTGATGTTAGCCCACACTCTTCTACTCCTGGGCAAAAGTCTCCCTACCATCTCTCCATGTGCCCCTATCCTGCTGCTATCAGGCTGATGGGATCTGCCGAAACATGTAATCAATCGATCTACACCACGATAGCGAACACTTGGCCCTTGGGGCTGATTGTTCAACATTGAAGGTCAATTGTTAGAATTTTGATATGAAGTATCCACTTGTTCGGCCTCAACACTCATCGCTCGACGCTCACGAGGCACTCCCGGCGGCCCGGCGACTGGCCAAGATGGACGCTTTGCATTGTCACTCCGTTCACTGTGACATGATGATCCGTTACTTTACTCGTGGTTGTCCGATTGTTGTGATTTTTATCTTAAACGGTAGATGCGTTGCCGCTCTGCATGTGACATAGCCGTTTTTAGAATTCGGTTGCGGTTACTTTTCAGGTTACGACATGAAGTGCGAGCCATGACGAAACTGATGAAACTTGTCAATTATTTTCAACTGTTGAAACCAGATGCAAAATGAGATTAAAGTGAGTTTTAAGTAGCGTAGTTCAACCACATCACAACGCAGTTTCAATTGTTTCGATATCTACAATAGTTTCAAAGTTATAAAGAATTAATATGACCAAAAAAGTGACCCACTTCGGAAAGCTGTAGCAAAGCGGGGAAACAATGTTTAAGTTATTGTTAGGTATCGTTAGAACGGCGCCGAATGACTCTATCTAATGGTACAACTTCCATTTTGATAGGTCAAATAGTTCAAGAGCCAGTGGTAGCTGAAAGTACACATTTTCGTCACGGTTACTCGACACACGTTCACTCACATACAAAGCGAGTGTGTAAGACTTGAAATAGATTCCGTGTCAAAATTAAAGAGTCCATAGAATGCTGAAGTCTCTGAGCATAGAGTGGTTCCATTTAGGCATATTGTGTAACATTCACTAATTTTCCCTGTATTTTTTAAATCTTGGTTAACTTACACATAAAAGACGACAAAGCGAAATGAAACAATGCCGATCATCATCCGCTTCTTGACAATAAGGCTAGTCCTTCACGATGCCGGTTCCTTTCCTGTTCGGTTCGCTGCATCCAATCTCAAATAGCTGATTTCAAATGGGGGAGGGTAGAACGTATGTGATTAATGGCCATGTACCGAATCGGATTGCAACCGGCCTCGTGAAGTCCGACACTAAGCCTCGGACTTGACGAGTCCGGTTCCAGCCCCGGTTCGATCCGCTACAACATGCGCTCCGCCCTCTCTCCTCTTGAAATCAGCGCTTTGTGACTGGACGCAGCGAACCGAACAGGAAAGGAACCCGCCTCGTGTAGTCCGAAACTCATTGCAGTCATTATAGCAGCCCCGGGCGTATCCAAGACACACGTGCGACGCGTAAGTCGTGACTCGAGACGCGTGTGACGGAGCGGGTTCAAATCTCGGCCACTTTTTACGTGTCTTATTTCCTTTTTGTTCTGCTCGTGGCGTTTTGTCTTGTTCATTATACTAAAAGGTACGATACATAAATAGTAGTTGATACAATCATACGTGTGTACACATCTCGCTGTAGATGGAGACGCGGTGGCTGGGATACACGAATCTTTTATTTTTATTTCTATTTCACCTGGAGGTAGTGACGATGAGGCCAAATATGGAACACAGCTATAAACACATCAACGCCGAAACGGAGACACTTGACAATAGAAGAAGACATAGAATGTCCCTACCCAGGCGGACTCTGAAGGGGTCCTACCACCAGCAAGTTACTCGGGTTTGCGTGAGGCATATAATACACGAAAATATGTATGATGATTATAATTATGATTACCCTGTGTGATTACCTATGTTATACCTTCAACAACTTATAATATTGTTACTGCTAAAATTATCTCAATTTGATCTATAAACCTCAGTCTAGACATTCTAATGATGAATAGGTAGTCTATTACCTGCCTTGTTCCAGGCAATTTTCCAATCAAATTGAAATTGATTATTAAAGCTAGAAATATTTTTCTTTCAATAACGTTGCTGTATCGTCTGGTAAGGTTTTACTGATGATTGAGGAGCTCATAGCCTAGTTGCGAGCACGGTCGGAAAGTGATCGTGCAGGTTAAGCGGCGTTGGCGCGGTCGGTACCTGGATGGGTAAACGCTAGTGGCATATTTCATCTGAGCTCCTCCGTGCCTCGGAGAGCACGTTAAGCAGTCGGCCCCGGCTGTTGTCGCTCGACAGCCGTCGTTAAGCCATGTTAGAGGCCTACGGGCGGCCTGAACAACTGTGACAAATAGGTTACCCACTAACCATACGATAAGCAAGCAAGCAACTGATGATATAACTCCATGCAGGTCTGGGGAGGTAACATCACCCTTTTACTTATATTTGCTCAAAGCAGTGCAAGCTGCTGTGTATTGCTTTGAAGGGTAAAAGAGACACTAGACGACTGCTCTAACGGTGAACGAAAACATCGCGAGGAAACCTGCATGTCTGAGGAAATTAAGTTTCCGAAGGCATGTGAAATCTACCAATCAGCACTGGGCCCGCTTGGTGGATCATGGCCCGTACCCCCGTGTGCAAAGGGAGGCCTGTCCCCTGTGTGGTGACATTAACAGGCTGAAGTAGTATACGTGCAAACGGGCAAAAATTAAGGTTTCATGTTGTTGAAACCTCATGTAAATCGTAATTGTTTTGCTTGGTGAAACCCCCTCGTATGGGTCATGTTCCCAGTGACCCCTCCCCCTTTGGACTCGCCGGACCAGTGGGTGTGTGGTTGTGAGCCACAAAAGCTGCGTGGATGATCATAGACGCAGATAGGACTGACCTTTGCACGCTTTTTAACAACTTAATAATTTCGTTCACGATGCTATCTCTATACATGGAGCGACCTGTACGGTAATACGGCCAATGTACGGTGTAACGGGACTTCACGAAATAGGTATCACATGCACGAATGTGGACTGGAAATCGGCCGAGTGGTTACCGAGAAATATCAAGACAAATCTACATTGTTATCTACGTTGAAATGAGAAGCTCTTCTATTTTGGGAACGTCAGGGAAAGAAACCCAGTATTTTTTTATTCGGGTTAAGGAAACATACATACACAGATACATGATCGCTTTAGCACACAAATTTACATTTTTACATCTAAATTTATTGTTGCTTGGTTTCCGACTCCGACCTCGACAGTCTAAAGCAGATTATCAGCGCCATGCTCTAGACTCTAGAGTATGGCAATATGCTGAGCTGAGGCCTATTTGGTGCTGCAGCATGTACGCTGTCCATTATTGTTAATTTAGTTTAAGAATGTATTGTATAATATTATATATAAGTGGAATTGCATGTGTGCTGCAGACAACAAACGTTTTTCTATTCTTTCTTTAGGGATCTTATATGCGCCATAGCTCCTGTTTGTTTACAAAAATAAAAACTCCGAAGAAGGATGGCGAATTTCCATGCATTTTGATGTCCAGTGTTTTTGACGGCTTATTGGCAGCCGGGATTCTTGCTGTCTATCTGAGGTCCCACCATAGATTTCTACCCTGATAGATACTCTAACTGTCTCATCTTACTCTGAAAGCTTGTTTGATTCAGAGCATATAAAGTATTTTTTATTCATTTGAACAAATTACTTGATAGATACAACTGAGATCTTGGTTGAAGTTAACATGTCGACTTTATATTGAAACAAGTTTTTGTTTGAAGTAAACAAGTTTTTCTTTCAATGTACGGATTCATTTACCACCAGGTGAGATTGAGATCAATCAAACTCGGATTTAGTCGTAAATAAAAAAATCAGAGGCGTTGAGTTATTTACTATAATAACTAAGTTTATTATAACTAACTTGTTTCTTGGTAGGGAGCTACTTGTGTTGGCTTTTATATTACGCTCGGGTCATATTCCGTTAAATAAGTTTTTGCATTTGGTGGGAAGAGCTGCATCACCGTTTTGAACCAACTGCAACACAATAGAAGACCTCACTCACCTCCTAATGGAGTGTGACCTGGGGAAATTTGAGAGGAAAAAATTTGGCCTCAATAGGCTACAAAATGGGAGGCTCAATATTATTTTAAGTCAGTCCTTATCTGATAATATGAAACACTTACTGTTGTTTGCTAAATTAGCTCTCAAAGTGAGGGCTGACTTTAATAATACTTGAGCTTCCCTTCCCTTTTCTTAGTGACCCTAACGAGGCTGACATGGTCACCTTGTCGTGTACCAAAGCCTCTAAATTGAGATATAAAAAAAATAAAAAAAAATAACTTGTTGCTCACTAATTTTATTTAGTTTAATATAACATATGCTTAAGTTCCTACTGGTGTATGGACAGTGAATCCTCTGTAATCTAACCGCACAAATAAACTTATTCTTATTTATGTAGAGATGATAATGCAAGGATGATTATGCCCCACTAGTACTAAAAAGAAACCAAGAAATACCTACAGTGCGTGAGATTTTTAGTAAAATATTCGGGTCTTGAAAACTTCGGTTAACTTCGGTTATTATTAACGATACGCGAATGTACTAAGACGGTAGTAAAACAGAGACAGAAGCCGGTTTTACCCGACACCCGAATCCTTTTTTAAGAGTTCACGGCTGTAAATATGGTGATGAAAGAGATTACGAATGTCATGTAGCTTTCCCCCAAGAAGTCGTGTAGTCTATTTTAGAATTGAATTATCACTTATTCAAGTCGTGTAGTCGTGTGCGCGGTATCACGACCTGCGCCTGCGCATGCAATGGTCATCTTAATGTCGCATAAACTACTTAGATAACGTAATTACATGGTACGTATAATTGCGAGTCTGTTTTGGGTCAACGAAACCGCAATTGTCCCACAATTGTGGTTACCACCACCACTGTCTGGACTACCTACCAAGGGCGCCTGATCCCTAATGATACCTGGCACCTGGTAGTAACATTTTATTAAAGATAAAACCCATACGAAACGATTTTCGCATGTTCGACTCGCTCTTGGTCGGATTTTGTCGTGTACAGTTTAAAATTATATAGAAAGGGTTGAAATTTATACGCACAATTTGAAGAACCGGCGACTTTGTTGTAACGTGGCGGTGCTTTAACCAACTGAGCTATTCGGAGCTTATGATGAAATATTTTCAACCATTGTTTTAAACTAACTTTTAACTGTCATCAGACCGTTCTTGATGTATGGATGCGAGATTTGGACACTAACCTTAAAGGAAGAAAACAGACTCTTGGTGACCGAGAGGAGGATATTGAGGAAGATTCTGGGACCAGCCAAGAAGGAAGATGGAGGGTGGAGGATGAGAAAGAATAGGGAGATGGAAGAGATGGTGAACGAGCCGAACATCATAGGAGAAACGAAAGCAGCTCGACTCCGATGGCTTGGACACATCACTAGGATTGGGGAGGATCGGGCAGTTAAACGAGCGTATGTGGGACGTCCTAACGGACGACGTCCGGGCTGACGTCCCAGATACCGCTGGCACGATGAAGTGGAGAAGGATCTGCGGGAGCTCCGGGCGCCTGACTGGCTTCAAACTGTGCAGGAGAGAGAGAGCGATGGCGCTCTTTGGTATCGGAGGCCAAGATCCACTTCGGGTCGCTGCGCCAGCGCAGTAAGTAAGTAAGTATTGTTTTAAAGAAAGGTGTTTTTCCCCCATTGTTAGCCCGAAATCCAGCAGTCACAGAAAATTAATTATTTCGTTCCAATAAATTACTTTAAATAACCGACACTTCTGTGAATTGTATTATTTCAAAGTACGCCTATAAAACAAGTAAATGCTTATTATGCTTATTCATAGATTGAAAAGCTTTTAAAGCTTCCAAAGAGCAAACTAGAAATCTTCAACGATAATCTGTGGTCGGGATCTCGAGTGCTCATTGTTATCAAGGTCGACTCGTTTCGAATCGATTCTTTGAAATCGATACCATCGCCGAGATCTGGCGATATGAACTATTGAGATCACGATCCTGACCCCTGGTTCAATAGATTATTACATATTTCATGTACATGTTACCGGTAGTGCGCGGAAGCAGTTGATATGGACATTGACTAGTTAATCTAATGTGAAAGAGAGAAGAGAGAGAGATGCATGCCTCCTATTTTGGACCTCATAATTGAGGCTGGCAGGACACAAATACATAATATCTTCTGATGGTAGGTTTGACCTTTCTGTCAAGTCAATGACCCGTAAAGGGGTAAGTAAAAGTAAAAGTAAAATACCCTTTATTGCACAAATATAAAACAACAAACAAAAGATAGAAAAGGAGATAGTGAAGTACAATTTAGGCGGCCTTATCGCTAAGAGCGATCTCTTACAGGCAACCTTAGGGGATTGGGTTAGGTTAGATTATGTTAAGAAATATTAGGTTAGAAAATAATGCATATTACCATAACGAACCGGAGAGCTAATTGTCTCGGGCAAATTTTTTAATATTTTTTTAATATTATCTAACACAAGGTAAGGACATAATGAAATCAAAAAAAGAGAGGTAAATCGAAGAGACAGAGGGGTTGACCTAGGATCGGATACATGGAGTATCTGAAGGTGTGAGCGGTAGAGGAGTACAGGAGTGTGACGAGAGGGTGTGGACAGGGATGTATGGTATGAAAGCTGCTGCAGCGACAGCCCTTAGTACAAGAAGATGAGGGTTAGGTTACATTCTTTTCAAATTACAGCCGTTAAGCTTCAGATTACCTAAGTAATGTGCGAAATAAAATTGCCATATCAGAGGCCTGCGGCGGCCTGTATAACCCTGACAGAAGTAGGTGGCCAAACTATACGATAAATAAACATTCAAACAAAATTGTTTCCGCACTTTACCAGTTAATTTGCTGAATACCTAGATCATTTCTAGACTAACTGATTTCCTCATAATAACGGTAACATACATACTATAGGTACCCGCGGTAGAAAAGATTTGATAGAGTCTTGTTTAGTTGAAAAGAGTTCCGTATCACGATTATTAAGGTTACTACAGAATTTTCTATGGGATATAGGTAAGTAAGTATATACTTATAATATCACTTTCCAAAAGCTATGGGAAGCTTCGAAAGAAACCTAAAGGCTAGGACTTCCCGGGTCTGGTTCCAGCAACGGTTCGGTTCACAAAGCGCTGGTTTCAAGTGGGGGTGGTGGAAGTGGTTTTGAACTATTTTCTAGTTTCAAAATCCCATGGTATTGCACGTGTTCCTGGGCGACGACGGTGACTACTTACCGTCAGCTGAATCTTCTATCTGTCATCTAGCAGTCTTGGTCAAATACGAACACAAAATTCCTACTTCTACGTAAAATCTATAGTATAGGTATAACAGTAGCGAAACAGCGAGAAGAAAAGAAAGCTATCCGAGGTAACAGTCTCCCTTTTTTGAGTAATAGTCAATGTTACTACGCGCGGGGCGTGCGCAAAAAACGCACATAATAAGGGGCATACCTCACGGGTAGATAAGTGCGGTCAACATCGGGCCAAGTAGCGAGTGCAAAAAAATATCGGTTAGAATGGTCGAACACTTTATTTTACTAAATATTATCAGTATGATTACAATTCATACAATATAACGCAAAATAACAATGGATTTGAATACCTAGTTATTGATTGATTTGATCCGCCGTAGGAAATGGTTGTGGATTGGGCACACCTTACGTCGCCCAAAAAGCATCGCCTACGCCTCCTTGAACTGGCAACCGTGGATCTCGCAAACGTGGAAGATCCCGGGCTACATGGAAACGTAGTCTTCAAAAAGACCTGCGGCTAAAGTATCCTGGGAAACCATAGAGTCTGCGGCATCGGACAGAGCGCGGTGGAGGAGTATTGTTTCAACACTATGCACCACTAGGTGTTCTAGGACCTGAAGAAGAAGAAGATTGATTGATTTGAAAAGATCTTTATTATGCAATAAAAGTTCTGTTAATGAGCCTAAATTGGAACTATCTAAATTAGATGTTGTTTGTCAGACTGAATAAGCGTCTGTATCAAACTTTAAACAATATACTTATTAAGTAAATCGTATACTACATAATACAAACTAACAATTAAAATACAGATTGATCTACATTATGTAATCTTTAGTAACTAAAAAATTATTTTATTTCAATACCTAGTACCACATTGTTATAAACAATAACCTTCAGACATCGATTATCGTATAAGTGCTCGTAAAAAATTGTTAATTTTTTTTGAAATTGAAAAGCAGGTATATTGTAGTCTTTTTCATCGAGAACTCTGTTGTTTGGAACCGGCCGAAGAGATGAGTTTGGGTTATAGTTGCTTATTGATTTTATTCCTTATTAACAGCTATTATAAAGCGAGACGAGACTTATACATATCTAACAGAACACTGCGAAACTTATCAAAAATAGAATTCTTGATGAAAGAAAAATGCATCAAAAAGACTACATTGCGTTACCAATTTTTAATAGCATACGTTGAACGATGTCTATTTCTTTTGAAGGTTATTGTTTATAATATGTGGAACTAGGTATTTAAACTCATTGTTATTTTGTGTTGCCACCTTCAATAATTTGCAGGTAACAACGGCATTGTGATCTACCAAATTAAGACTTTTTAAATATTTACCAGATGTGTTTAAGTTGCTAATTTTTATATAATTAAAACACTGAATAACTGAATAATTTGATTTTTTTATTGTAAAAGGCGAGCACTGCGCCGCACACAGTTAACATGGAAGAGAAAGAGCTGTCTGTGTTGCCAGTTTATGTCATATATTGTCTTTAACAAGGGGCTAAAATGTCTGAAAATAATATTCGTATACAGTAGTTGGTTTGTTGTCGCTCCCCCCGGCTATAGGTCCCTGACTGGCGGCGTTCCGCTGAGGCTGCGATCTAAAATAAGATATCTACGGCCGCCCTGCGACCCGCGCGCATAAATCGACCAAATATGAAGCCCCACTGCGCGGATTATGCGTGACCATCCTACCGTACTGTGCCGCGCCTATACTGTGTCTATATCTTTGTATAACGGGTATACTTTGTTTCCTCTTGAAATCTGTTTTCAATACCTTTGAAAATTTAAACTTTGTGTTTTAGATGAAATATTTCATTGGTTCAGGGTGTGATTCCTGATAGTGAAAGTGTTTTAATTGGAGTCCATATACAGGTTGATTGGGAGATGGGTGCATTTCAGATATGGGTTTAAAATGCCGTCCAAAACGGTGAACATTTTCGTGAACTTCAAATGTTTGTATTTCAACCGTTTGTATACTATCGAACGTCATCATGACGCCCCGTCCGATCCTCCGCTGGATCCGATTACGGCTCAGGAGGTTCATACCGCTATCAAAGGTCTTAAACAGAAAAAAGCCCCCGGCTCAGACGGAATTACCAACAAGGTTCTCAAATTGCTCCCTGCTCCCCTGATTTGCCTATTGGCATCTATTTTCAACACCGCAATGGCCAACTGCTCCTTTCCAGACGCCTGGAAGGAAGCAGTTGTCATAGGTATTCCCAAACCAGGTAAATCGCGCTCCGAACCCACCAGTTATCGCCCCATCAGTCTCCTCAAGACAATGGGGAAAGTCTACGAACGACTTCTCAATAATCGCCTCCATGACATTGCCAAGTCCAAAGGTTTAATCCCTGACGTCCAGTTTGGCTTCAGACCCGGACACTCGTGCGTCCAGCAGGTGCACCGCATCATGGAACACATACTGGAGGGACTCAATTATTCGCGTAAGCCGATCCCCACAGGGGCGCTATTCTTCGACGTGGCGAAGGCGTTCGATAAAGTCTGGCACAACGGTTTGATATACAAGTTATACCAAATCGGGGTGCCGGATCGTCTCGTACTCATACTACGGGACTTCCTCAGGAATCGAACGTTTCGCTACCGCGTCGAGGGATCGCTCTCCTCCCCTCGCCAAATCAGAGCCGGAGTCCCCCAGGGCTCCGTCCTCTCGCCACTCCTCTTCTCACTGTATACCAGCGACATCCCTCGCCATCCAAAGGTAGAACTCGCGCTATTTGCGGACGACACCGCTCTCTACACCTCTGATAGGAACAGGGCTCGTATCACCCGGATTCTCCAATCCGCCGCCACCGCCCTAGGCGAATGGTTTCGGAAGTGGAGAATCGAGGTGAACCCTGACAAAAGCGCCGCCATTCTCTTCGCTAGGGGTCGTGCCCCTGATACGACCACCCATGTTCGGAATAACATAGGGCAACTCTCACTTTTCGGCAGACCTATCCCTTGGGAGAAAATGGTCAAATATCTAGGAGTCACCCTTGATAGAGGTATGACCTTCGAGCCACACATAAAACGCGTCCGCGACCGCGCAGCATTCATTCTCGGCCGGTTACACCCGATGCTAGGCAAGGGGAGTAAAATGTCACTTAGAAATAAGTTGACAATTTACAAAACTTGCATCCGTCCGATCCTCACGTACGCAAGCGTGACATTCGCGCACTCTTGCCACATTCGCCGCCTTCAGGTTATCCAAAATAGGTTCATGCGTAGAGCAACCGGTGCTCCATGGTACCTACGTAACGTAGACCTCCATCACGATTTGGAACTCCCCACGATCGCTCAATACATGAAGTTAGCGTCTCGACGCTTCTTCGAGCAAGCTCCCCACCACCCAAACCCTCTAGTAGTAAGCGCCGCCGCTTATTCGACTAACGGTTTACCGACATCCCGTCGACGACGTCGGCCTAGACACGTCCTAGACGACCCCGACGACGCCATTACGATCTCCATCGCGGAAGCCACTCCGCCACCCGATAGTAGTTCACACACAGCACCTTCATACCGCCCGCGCCGGCGCGGGCGGCGACCCGCTTCTGGCGCTTTCACGCGCTATCGGCGTATTCCAGGCCGCTTCTCCCCGACCCCTCCGTCCCCAGCGACGTCCTAAGCCGAGGTCCGTACCCACCTGGGTGCCCTTAGGCAGTCGCTTCTTATAGTAGTTTTTAAGTCCTCCTCTAGGCTGGAGCGCATTTAGCGCTCGCCCCAAAAAACCCGGTGAAGCTGTAAAGGTCATTAGGACCAACAGCAATTATCAGTACGAAAAAAAAAAAAAAAAAAAAAAAGTCATCATGACGTCACGAAAGTCATCGAATGAGCGTCGGTGGCCTAGTGGCTAGGACACCGGACTCCCATGCGGGAGGTCCGGGTTCGAAACCATGCCATGTACCAATGAGTTTACCGGATTTTTTCGATGACTTATGTACATTTACCGACTGCTCTAACGGTTAAGGAAAACATCGTGAGAAAACCTGCATGTCTGAGGAAATAAAAAAATTCCAAAGACGTGTGAAATCCACCAATCAGCACTGGGCCCGCTCGGTGGATCATGGCCCATACCCCCTTGTGCAAGGTGAGGCCCTAACAGTGGGGACATTAGTAGGCTTGCTACAGTCTGTCCTCTAGGTGCCGGCTAGCAGGGTTCTAGGACAGTGTGCAGATGACGTAATAGAAGAACTTGGTAATAGTAGATATTATATTTATCAGGAACAGAACAACACAGAAAATAGTAAAGTAGAAAATAGGTAGTAGTAGGAAATAAAAGTGAAAAGAGAAACGTCCGTTCGAGACAAAATACAGAGAAAAAGTGAAAATACAAATAAAATAATGAAACTTAGAAATGGAATGGGAACATGATTTTGAATTTAAATGAAGATGCCAACACGAAATGAAATGAGATAAACGCTAACGATGAGGTTGAAGTTGATGGCAAGGAGGTTGATATGGACGATGAAGTCGACATCGTTACAGGCTGACGAGTATGAGGCACTCCATCATCTTACATTTAAATGAGGTGAGGGGTCTTGGACGACGGTGAAAACTTACCATCAGGCGGTCCGTCTGCTCATCTGCTTTACTTAAACATCAAAATATATATATATATATATATATATATATATAAAAAAGGTATGCCAACAGCACATATATTATATATTTCAAAATAATTTTAATAAATTGGTACTTTAACTGACTAGAATATATATATATATATATATATATATATATATATATATATATATATATATATATATATATATATATATATATATATATATATATATATATATATATATATATATATATATATATATATATATATATATATATATATATATATATATAGTATAGTTGTTTGTATAGTTCATGCAATCTTGCGCAATGGCTTATTGAATTAAAACAATAGACCCGTTCAATGTTAAGGTTACGTTACGAGTCGTATTACAACCGCCTCGTGTTATGTTGTAATTACGTTAGATCTAACAAACAGTTTATTTTTATTTTATTTATTTAGGTATTTAGAGCCTCTCAGTTTAAGAAGAGACTTCGCTCTCTCTGCGTCTTCTATCGCGTATATAATGGGGAGTGCTCTTCGGAACTATTTGACCTGGTGCCATCTTCTACTTTCTTGAATCGCACCACTCGTCGGCGGCTCAATTTTCACCCGCACTTTCTAAAGCCATGGGTGTCTACCACGACCCGTTTTACACGAACGTTTCTACCACGCACCTGCAAAATGTGGAACTCTGTCCCACCCGACGTTTTCCCGCAGCGCTACGACATCGGATGCTTCAAAAAGGACGTTAAAAAAGTCCTCTCCCTCCACGGCCAGCAACACACGTGCATTATCCCTGGTATAGCACGTGTCTCTAGGCGACGGTGACTACTTACTATCGGTACTTTAACTGACTAGAATATATATATATATATATATATATATATATATATATATATATATATATATATATATATATATATATATATATATATATATATATATATATATATATATATATATATATATATATATATATATTCTAGTCAGTTAAAGTACCAATTTATTAAAATTATTTTGAAATATATAATATATGTGCTGTTGGCATACCTTTTTTATATATATAAATTAGCTCCCGCAAACAAGCAGGCGGGCCACCTGATAGTAAGTAGTCACCGTCGCCTAGAGACACGTGCTATACCAGGGATAATGCACGTGTGTTGCTGGCCGTGGAGGGAGAGGACTTTTTTAACGTCCTTTTTGAAGCATCCGATGTCGTAGCGCTGCGGGAAAACGTCGGGTGGGACAGAGTTCCACATTTTGCAGGTGCGTGGTAGAAACGTTCGTGTAAAACGGGTCGTGGTAGACACCCATGGCTTTAGAAAGTGCGGGTGAAAATTGAGCCGCCGACGAGTGGTGCGATTCAAGAAAGTAGAAGATGGCACCAGGTCAAATAGTTCCGAAGAGCACTCCCCATTATATACGCGATAGAAGACGCAGAGAGAGCGAAGTCTCTTCTTAAACTGAGAGGCTCTAAATACCTAAATAAATAAAATAAAAATAAACTGTTTGTTAGATCTAACGTAATTACAACATAACACGAGGCGGTTGTAATACGACTCGTAACGTAACCTTAACATTGAACGGGTCTATTGTTTTAATTCAATAAGCCATTGCGCAAGATTGCATGAACTGGTTCCGTTCGTCGAGTCGCTTATAAAAACATGAGTTGTATAACAGTTCTATTCTAGTGTTTATAAGGCTTGCTATATGATGATAGCAGATCTGGACTCGAAATACTTTACAGGTTTTTCTAAGAGCAGAGGTTATATAAAGCAGAACATCCGATTCATCAAAATTCACGAAATATCCAATTGAAATAGAAATTGTTTATTTGCTCAGTACGAGTATACTACTCGTATATAATATATAGTAGTTTGTAAAATGTCCAGATTTTTTGCGTAGGTATTGAACATTATTATCAGTGATCGGAGTAGGTAGAGCTGTTTTTGGTACTTGCCACATACGGTCATAATATGGATAAGTATGCCCAATAATCCCGGGATTTCCGGGATTGAATAAATATATTATTTAGATTTTTAACGTTATATTTGTTTTGATACACATTTAAGATTGGTGGCGAAATATTTTTTTTTAAGATTCATGGCGCTAGAGTACCTATGGTAGTGTTTTAACTTCTTCGTAAGTTCACAATTTTTAAAACATCGTAAGCCGTCGAGTAAGGGCGAGGTTTATAAAAGTAATTTACAACATTTGCTCGATAACTTAAAACGGGATCCCGAAATCATACCCATATTAATATAACCTTTGAGGACATTGACCCGAAAGAGCTCTACCTACTCCAATCACTAATTATTATTAACTCTTTTATTGTACACACAAATAATATATAACAAACTCAGACAAAAATATGTGGAGCACAAAGGGCGTGACTTATCTCTAAGAGAGATCTCTTCCAGCAAACCCCATTAAGTGAAAATTTGATACGAAAAGCAGGCGAAGTGTGCACCTATCTATATGCTAAATAAATATACCTACTTAATAATACAAAATAGAAAATACATACATAAAAATAATACAATAGAAATGCAACGCGACGGGATAATATCCAGATAGGAAAATTGACAAATCAGTTAACTTGTTAAGGAGGCACTCAGAAAAAATCAAAGCTTGTACGTAGTCCCGAATCGAAATTATGACCCCACTTAATACTTTTGAGCGACTCTTAGGAGTAGAAAAGTAATCGTCAGCAAAATTATGACTCCAGTGTCAAGAGTAAAGTCATATTCATAACAAGCGATAATATAGAAAAGAGAGTAAAAGGCGGACATTCAGTTAATGAAGCCTTACATGCGTTGTGAGCAGTCGATTTGCATCGGAAGAGGCGAGTGTAGTGCCTACGCTGATGTATGGCAGCAAATGTTGGGTATGGCAAAAGAAGAATGAGAGCCAGGTTAAACTGTGGAAATGCTTTCCGCAGTATGTGTGGTGTAACAGTGTCTGATAGAATAAGGAATAGTGCAATAAGGGAAAGTTGTGGTGTGCAAGACGATGTATATAGTGGGTATGATTGAAAGAGGGATGTTGAGATGGTTGGTTTTTGTATTAATTATCAAGTTACAATTATCTTTCGCTAACGGTATACAATTATACAATGTTTAACGATTATGAAGTAATGAGTAACTAAGGGATGGGACATGATTAGAGTTAAAACTAATTAAAATTAGATTGCAAATTACAAAGTGTCAAAGTAGACTTGAAGCGTGATCTTAGTGCAAGTTAGTGTGAGTACTAAGTAATGGTTCAAAATTGTAAGATTATGTGACACAAAGAAAGCAGAGTAAAATATATGGCTAGACAATGGTAGGTACACAGGTGATCTCACGAATGCAGAAAATAAACACATAATTAGCACATGGAGATGGGGGGAGGAGTTATGTTTTTTTTTCTTCGATTCTTTGCCCCTGATTACCTCCGATTTAAATTATTCGGAGCCCTTGTATTTTATTTTTTAAATTTTTATATCTAATATAATATATCGTTCTACTCCTAGCATTTTTGCCATTATTTGCATATATTTTTTTACTTGATCCATTTATTACTTATTCCATTTATATATTATATATTTCCATTGTCATTCCTTAGTAATTGTGTTTGTTATTAATTTTTTATTCTTATTTTAGCTTTTTGGTTTTTTTTTCTACTTGTGTTTTTATTTGTTGTTTATTTTTTATTTATTTTTATCACTCTTTAATTTTTTAATTTTTATCAATTATCTCATATTTTTGTATATGTATATGTTATATGCAAGTAATTTATTTTCCGGGTTATTCGCATTTATTTGAGAAAAAAAGTAAAGGTAAGTAAGTTTCATTTTTTTTAAAAGTTAGGGTGTTATGGATTAGGGAGGGGTGGGGAGGGGGAGGATGTTGAGATTGTTTGGACACGTAGAAAGAATGAATGAAACAAGAATCACGAAATCGGCGTATTAGGGAAAGGTGAAGGGAAGGGAAGACCTAGATGGACTTACGTTGACCAGACCACTTTTATCCTTATGAAGTGTTGGGGATTACCTAATAATCCTGCTCCTTCCACCCAGGCAGGTGATACATCTTCGGAGCAAGTACTAATAAAGTAATTTCACCGGCAAGCGGCCAGCGGTTCCCAAACCGGGACCGACCGGCTGAACTAACTGACAGACAGAACTGCGTGGCTCTCGCTCGCATGATGAATGGCTCGCGAGATAGATAGAGTTAGGAGAGCTACCTCTCCAGTCCGGACGCTGACACTGCGAACTTCGACCGGCGTAAACAAACATGGATACAATGAAAACTATGGTGAGACATTCTAATAAATATCCGATTAACTACGGATTAAATATTACCTATGATGGTGATATGACTTTCTGCAGAGTCAGTCTGGATAGGTTTAGTAGACTAATCTAAGAATCTAACTAACCTACCCAAACTGTCAAATTGCTCACGCTTAAGAAGGTTTTGACAAGTGCATGGTATGTATATTTCGCAGGGAAATAGCCAAAACCAGGGATTTGGCCGAATTCCTAGGGATAGATAGATAGATAGAAACACTTTATTGTACACAAAAACAGGAAAAGTAAAAACTACTGGAATAATAACAAGATATGTACAAAGGCGGCCAAATTTAGACAAATCCAAGCGAATTGCGCTTGCCACGCCTATTTTTCGCTCTAGCCTTCAACCTGGGTTATGTTCATGTCGGTTTGTGTTTCCATGACTGCGACTTGTTTCCTCCATTCTACATACCGTTAGAAGAAAGAATCACTATGAATTTGTCCAAATCCCTGGTTTTGGCTATTTACCTTTGAGTGAAGATGGTGTACTGGCTAGAATGCCGGACTCCCATGCTCCGAGATCCGGGTTCGATACCATCATGCAATCTCAAGTACCGATAGCTATAACGGTGAAGAAAGACATTGTGTGGACATTGAGATAACCGTGTGTAAAATGGGGAAGGCAATAAGAATAAGAATAGTTTATTTGTGCGGTAAGATTACAATGGAGTAGGAACTTAAGCATATGTTACATTAAACTAGATAAAATTTGTGAGCAACCAGTTATCCTACTATAGGCGCTGACCTCCGAACTAGGAAGTTCCTGTATCTCGGAGGACAGATCTCTTCTTTGACCAGTGCAAATGAACATGTAACAGAACATGGGATAATATAATAGTGCAAAATTTGGAAGAAAGAAAAATAAGAACAATAATAAAGGTTAATATAAGGGGTGGTGTGTGCGTGTGTGTGTTTGTGTGCGTGTGTGTGTGTTTGTGTGCGCGTGTGTGTGAGTGAGCGCGCGCGCGAAAAAGCAAACCACTTCATTAAATCTGCCCAGAAAGTCGTTCTTAGTGGTTATTTTCATGGACCCTTATCAATGAGGAATAAGAAGAATTGCAGCTCCGCAGTTAAAGTAGCTGGTGTATCCGCTAATCTATCACAATGTATCTGAGACGCTATCTGTTTGGATACACTTACCAGTTCTGATTTTATTATTACAATAAAGACGGTTACGGATGCATAACTATGTTTTACGGCAAGGAACGCTCTTAACCATATAGGAGACTATATATAGGGTCCTATTTTATTAGCGACAAATATTTCTGGGGTGTCATCTATAAGTTATAACAATAACGATAGGGTATTTGTATACTTATTAAATTTTCGACAAAATTGTTTGTTTGAAAATTCTACAAATGAATGAATTATTGCTATTCTAATACTGAAATGTTCCGTGCGAGGCGCAAAATAATAGGGTTAATTTTTCTTTAGTATGGAAAATTTCCATACAAGTAACAGGGTTATTTTTTCGTGTAAAGTGGTACAAATGACCAGCACCCTCCAAATATTTGCTACTAATAAAAAAGGACCTTATATACTTACTTTGGTCTAAGATCTAAAGAAAGGTCTCGGCGTTTGCTACAAATTATAAATAGGTACATAATTGAAATCATAAATGAACTTCGCAGGACAAAAAAAAACAAAATACATAATTTCCTGCATTAACTTGGTACCAGAACACTTTTTCGCGGCATCTAATTTCGCAGTTAAGTTTTTTGGAAAAACGTACTTTCGCTGTTCCGTGATTCGATAAAACAGACTTTCGATCTAACGTTTTTCACCAAACCGTATTTCAACGTGCATCGGCGTCTTAAACATTCGCTGACGTGTTATGATATCATGAGATCAGATTTTAATAATTTCTGTATTTTGTGATGGTACCTACCTTGATGAAGTCGAATAACTAGTAAAATTTGTCTTTTTTTCGTAATAAGGATAAGTAGTTAAAGAAATACATTAATAGACAATATTCGTTTAATAAAAGTGAAAAGTAAACAACACATTAGACGAATTTATTAAGGTTTAACTTCATAAGCCAATTAAGGTCGTGGGATCTGAAACACAGAAAGAATCTGTATTAGATCGAGAAATTATTATATTTAAATTGAAAACGTTTAGAATATAGAACACAATACAGAAGTATACAAAGTTTAATACTTGCAGCACTGAACATCCGGTGTGGTACAGTGCCAAAAAGGGTACACCAGCTCAGCATAATGCTGAGGCAAGCCACAGCGCTGATTTTCAGCTGGCCCCTCAGTGACTGCACGGACGAAGAAAGCAACAGTGTGTGCGTGTGGTGTTGTATGAAGGAATTTATTTATATCAGCTTCATTTTATATTCCTCTGTAGGGTGTCAAGGTGGTTCCGTTACAATCTCTGTACAAAGCATCGTGTAAAAATGCTAAGTAAGCAACGGATTAAGAAATACATCACTAATACATAGTTCATTACCCGAGCCCGGGCGAGCATAAATATAAATCAGGCAAAAAGCCACGTTAACTCATAATCTGGTAAAGAGCTTACGTTTTTGTGGAATTGAGCTTTACACTCCACGACTGTGGGTCGATTTTAAAAAGTAGAAATATCCTCAATCTCTCACAGGATCGACAGTACTTGCCCTTCCCTCGAATATGGTGGAGATAGTAGATGGAATCGGGTCCTTCTTAACCCAATATTTTTAAAAGTTACAATGATGCAGTAAAATGGATGGATGCCCTCTAATTGGATACTCAGGGAGTACGCAGGGACTCTCTAAGCGAATTGTTCAGGGAAATAAATATACGGACTGTCGCGCGTCAATATATTTATGAAATTATTATGTATGCACGCAAAAACTTAGTTGTTTCCGAAAAACTGCGATAATCATAATTTCAATACCAGTAACAAATTGCAGTCCCACGCTTTAGACTTAGAATTCCCTCTAATAACATTATAGTGAGGTGAGATATCTTTGGGCGACGGTGACCACTTACCACCAGATTGTCCGTTTGCTCGTCTGCTCTCCTATACAATTAAATAAACCTTCATGGACTTCAAGAACATTATAGTAAGTAAGTAAGTAATACGTTTATTTCACACACATCAATGACCGAAACAGTTATAATTATGATAAAATAATTATGTAATCAAAGGTAAACATATTGAAATCATGTCTGATGGTCTGCTGTTGTTGTGAAAAGGGCCTCAACTCAGCTTATTGCTGCAGACAAGATTATCCATTTATTATGTTTATTATGCCGCAACTAGCACCAAGCATCAGCAGTATAAATTCACCAGATTCATCTATATTGTCACATCCTGATAGTCCAGCATCAAACTATTCTATTGCAACGTTAAACTTTGAACGTGATTGGCAAAAAAAATTCCGTAGGTACCAAAAATCTAAACACTCCCAGCTCATTGCGTTAAAGAAAAAGATAGCTCAAGTTACCCGCGAAAAGAACTTGTATAAAAAACGGTTCGAAAGACTTATTCAGAAAGGAAAAGACAGAATTACCAAGCAAAGAAAAGAAAAACAGTCTGCGATAGATTTGAATGATAAGAGCGATACAAGTAAAGCAAAACAAACTCGAATCCGCCAAATTGTATTAAAATTTTATGAAGACGACGAAAATTCAAACATGTGTCCAGGCAAAAATGACACGATAACAAAAAATGGAATAAAGAAACAGAAACGTTTAATGACGGATACAATAAAAAATTTACACAGAAAATACATAGAGACTGGTTATCCACCCATTAGCTACGTAACGTTTTCACGTTTAAAACCTTTTTGGGTGCTGCAACCAAAAATAAATATGCGCAATACTTGTGTCGTGTCGTAAGGCTGTAAAGAAGCTCCTCGTATTATATTTTATAGTCATTTTTCTTGTTCGAGGGGTAATAAATCACAATTCTATTCATCGCTACATTAGTTGGATTGAGTGATTCCATTACTGGTTTTTGCATATCGATTATTATTTCATTAGAAAGGGGATTGATATCGACAGCCTTGCCTCTTCTCTTACCCTAATGCGATACGCGCCTCTTTATTTATTTCGATAAAATATGACTTTTCGATATTTTCCCAGTCATGTCTTTGAAATCAGATTTTTGCTCTTGCTCTTGAATCTTTATTTGAAACTCTTATAAGGCCTCCTTCACTGTTTTGCATTAATTTGGAGATTTTTTTAATTTATTTAAATGTCGGTCCAAAAATTGTTGGCTTGTTTGAATTTGATTTATTATGTGATACTATTGTCTAGCAGACTCTAGCTTGAGTGTAAGTTTATCTACGGAATTCTGCATCTATCAATATGCAGCTGGATATACTCCAGCTGGAATACTCCAAAGTTTCTGAATTTAATCTTATTTGCAAACATTTTTCTTCAGCTGATATCAATGTTAAACTCAACAGTAATTAATTATAAATATGAGTTGAAGCTTAAATGTTTGTTTTGCTGTACTTTCAGTTAAATTAGTTACCGGGTAAGTAAAGTGTACCTCCCTCTATAAAATATCTTCAAAAGGTTTCGTACTTATTTCATTCCATGTCAAAGAATTTATTGCTTTGTTCCCATCATTCACCAACTCTCTTCAAAGAAAAGATTTTAATTCCAATACACACATACAAACAATTAGGTACAGAAGAAAAAATAATATTAAACAAATATATTACAAAAATAAATAAGCAAAAGTAATTAAGTTTGATGAAGGTGGTGTGCAGCACCGGAAAAAGGGGACTGCCTCAGCCTGTTGCCGTAGCGCTTTTAGCACTGCGGCGCTTATTTTCAGGCCCCTGAGTGCCAGGGATCACTCCCTAATGATACACTACCGGAACATATAAATAAACAGAAGTAAAATATTAGGAAACGAAGCGCTCTTCCATTTGGCTTTGGCTCTACATTGTGTTGCGAGTTATCTGGACCACTAAGAAGACAAGATATAGGTACTCTAATCATAATGAAACACCCCAAGGCAGATCAATGCTCACTTAATAACCCGTGCAAGCTGTCCACAACTCCGTGGCCAGCCGAGCGACTAAGCAGCTTTAAACACCTGCAATTTGCCACGATATCTGATATTTTCGTCTGATTACAGCCCGCCTGCTCTGTCATCACTCTATCTGTTTCGAACCGCCATTACGGGCTACTTGACTGCTTTCTATGGCGGGACTGGTTTTGATTAGGACATGAAGATATTGTTATTTAGCTCAATGTGAGGCTCTTATTTGTTTACAATCTGATAAGGTAAATGTTATAGTCTGTGCTTATGCTTGTCCTCGATTGAAGTTAGGATAAGCTTCAACTTTACAAAAAAGTCATTAGAAATTACTGCCTGGCTTGGCTCTTAACATTACATTCGCTTAGCCTGTTATTATATACTGCTATTATCAAGGGCATCTTATAATTATAAATACATAATTCTGATTTTCTATTAGCAAAGGACTGTAATTGGTTTTTAATTTAGGACTTTATTTGTTGTCGTCATGATATTCGTGACAGTCCCTCGTTTCGAGGATGACTTCTGCTGATCCCTGATGTTTGTGAGTGATTTAGAAACTAGATTCTGATGTCTCCCTCGCGACTGCATATGCTGCATTTTGTTACCATTGACAGCCTGTCCTTCAAAGTTAGGTTCGCTTCTACTTATTGTATGTTTATGTAATTATGTATTGCATGCTCGTGGATTTACCTCATCATTCTTCTTCTGTCGCTGCAACAGCTTCATCATCCAACTGTTCCACGTATCCATATCCTGGATCGACCCCTCTGTCTTTTCCCTCCCATGTTGCCCTCTATTATTGATTTAATTAAGTCGTTACATCTGATAATGTGGCCGAGAAAGTCGGGATTTACCTATACATTGGTTTGGAAAGACACTTGATCTGAAATGGAACTCATGCCTCTCTTGTTAGGAATAACGTTGAATATTCGATGTAACTTGGTAGCTTTACGATTTCTAGTATGTATTGCTTACGGTTACGGCTGATGACAATTTACGCAATACTTTTAGAGGCCAGTAAAAGTTTATGTCCTTTAAAGTTATGGAGGAGGAAATATACTGCCACTGATTGCTTGCAAGGTGGTTCTATATTTCATGCTTGTTTCGTTTCCTTGGGTTACAATAGATTACTCCGCTTCTTGCAAAGACATGTCTATTACTAGCATAAACAAGGGGTAAGACAAGACCAACCGTCAAAACGGGGTAAGAACACGTCTGTTTATACCGATATTCTTTCGACTATTGTAACTTTTGATATATAATATTTTGGGGAACCCAAATCTATTGAGGTCCTTTTATAATCCTTGTAAAGCATATTTTACATATACATGTATTTTGTGGTTCGGTCGTTAGTTGCGGTAAAAAAGAAACGACATGTCCATCCATATCTCAGAAAATCCCACAAGGTTTGACAGAATACTCTTAGTGTTTTCAGTTGTGTGACAAAATATTTATATTAAATTGACTTGACCACTTACAGAACGACTCGATATCGACAGCGGAATAATTTGTGTCATCCAACTACTGGAAATTTAAAAAAATCCTTCCCAAGTTCCAATACCAAAAAAACTGACCAGAGCTTAATTATATCATCAGCAGGTGCCATCTTTACAATGAAGTTTGGAGGTAAGTAGACAAAATTATACGAGTTAGTATTGAATTTTTTTTCTCTAATTTTGACAACTACGGGAAGGTGGGGTAACACCGGATATTTAAGAAAAAAAAATTTTAATAGCCTATAGACTGTCCCACTGCTGAGCAAAGGCAAAGAAAAAAAAAATTTACAATAAACATTTGCCACAATTTATTAACTGTGTGCCACGTTCGTTGTTTATTTTGGAATGAACGCTTAGCTAACAATCAACCACTAACGGTGAACAATGGCAAATATAATTTTTTAATTAAAATATTAAGTTTAGCAACTAATCAATAATTATTAAAATTTGGTAAATAAATTATGCGCAATACTGAATGAATGAATGAATGAATGAATACTCTTTATTGCACAAAATTAGTGTGATACAATGCGTACAAAACGATTAATACAATCTAGGCGGTCTTATCGCTAAAAGCGATCTCTTCCAGACAACCTTCTGGTGGAGTAATTTTGGTGGAAAAAGGTAGGTTGTGGCACCGTTTACTGGGCTGTTTATTGTTTCAAGTTTATTGAGCTGCTCTACGGTGAGACTGGAATAGCAGGCGTCAGCATACTCGAGGATGGGGAGAAGGAAGTTGCAATAAGTTATTCACATTCATATTGGTAGTCCATAGCTAATTTGATATTTGCTGAAATAAGTAAGAATATTACTTCACTTACGTGTTTTTTTTAATTTACTCAAACACAACAAAGAACACCAGACCGATCTCCATTTGTACACGAGATAAGCACCATCTACAAATGCTTTCTAACCTACTAGAATGATACAGCGGTAGCTGGAAGTACGAAATATAATGCTATCTGTTTTTACCTCCATCCGATTTTCCCTACTTATCTTGGTAAAAAATTCAGTTATCGTTCCTAACTCGCCCTGCAAGATATCAATAATGTACAGTACACCCTTTAAAACGTTGAAGCTTTGGCAGACAATAAAAGCTCCATATTTTCTAGTGTTCATAGAGAACATGAATACCAATCAACCAACCTAAGTTATGTTAAAAATAAGCGCTCGCATCGTATATCCTAGATATTTACGAGATACCATATTTTGTAGTTCATCGTTTAGAAAGGGTTATGTATGAATATTGGACAGAAGTTACGCAGAATTGTTTAGTGGAAGTGTACCCGACAAGATACAAAGATTATTTCAAAAAGTACATTTCGGAATTGATAGATTCTAAGCTAAAAAGGTGACTTAATACTAAAAACTGGAGATAATTAAAAGCCACTGAGACCCACCCAAGAGCGTCGGTGGCACAGTGGTTAGGACACCGGACTCCCATGCGGGAGGTCCGTGTTCGAAACCGTGCAGTGCCATGTACCAATGAGTTTTTCGTATTTTTATTATAAGTAGACATACATACCTGTACAAATTATATAAAACAAAATATTGTATTGTACATAAGCTAAACAAAATTACTTGAATACATTAATATGAACATACATAATACTTATACTATAATAATACTAATAATAATGCATGCACTAAACTAACGATAATACTTATGTATTACATACACTATTTACCTAATCTATTTATATACTAATATTATATATACATATATATGTTTGCATACTACTTAGTTAGGATAACATAATATACTAATGTACAATTCAACATTCACAATGGATCTAAGTGGTCTATACTGTAAACATTTATTATTATTACCCCATTAGGTTTTGGTTACATTAATAAGTTTTCTCGTATAACTTTTAGACCCCCCCCCCCCCCTATATGTAGAGGCGTAGAGTGAAGACGCCTCTGATTTTTAATTTAGATAAAAAAGTAAAAGTGTAGGTAGATGACATCACTTGGCATGCTTGCCTGGGGCGAGACACGCGGGGAAGATGTTAAACAAACTGCAGATTTGTTTAATTTGATACAGCATAATGTGTGGATTACTTTAATACAAGTCTTGAGGCACATTGCAGCAACGTTTAAAGTTACTGCGGCGATTTTATCTAAGTAATTATCTAGTAGGTACTAGGCATGCAACTGAGATCCTGCAGGGGACGATCCGGAATTATTATTTTCCTTTTTTATTGACTACTAAACTCGCATTTGACCTCGATCTCGCCTGATGGTAAGCGACGGTGAGGTCGACGATGGAGCATGCGGGTCCAGTAAATGCCTATTCACTCTGGCCTTAAAGATCCCAAGGTTGTAGGTTTCGGAAAATACAGACGCCGGCAGGCTGTTCCATTCTGTAGGCGTTCGCATAATGAACGAAGAAGAAAATCGCTTTAAAATTTTAAGGAACCCCCGACTTACCACTGTGGAGATAGGTTGGTCCATTCTCCTCTTACTTTGTCCTACTCATCATTAGATCTTCAAGGATCCAGATGTGGGAAGGGCCATGGTCCTTAATAGTTGAGCTCAAACTCGAACCATCTAGCTATTATCGTTCCAGAGATCCCCTCTAACATCAAAGATACTCCAAGATTATTATCAGACGTGGCTAAGTACACTCTCAACAAAATTTTCTATAAAATATAAAAAAACCGGATCCAAATCAGATCATCCATTGTCGAGTTACGATGCTACAGACAAACAGACTTATAACACGCCCTTCCTCGATCGGTCGGGGGTTAAACAAATTGGGGATTAAAAACATCGGTTGCTGAATTCGGAAATTATTACTAAAACCGGCCAAGGGCGAGTCGGGCCTCGCTATGTCTATAGGGATCCGTTTATAAGGACTATTTGAAACTATTGTCAAGCCCGTGAAATATTATGGTCATAGACAACAAAATTGTGACAAAAGCCTGGTCTAGTCTAGTATTCTGATATTGAGAAGGCTTGAGAAGGCACTAAAACAAAACAAAAACAAGGAGTCACTGTTAAAATAACAATGTACAATAAAGCTACCACTGTAGGGAAAAAATTAAGGGCACCTATCCACAGAACAGCTTCATTCAGGGGTAGTTTCAGATATGCGGCTACTAAGTGGTGGAATAACATCTCCCCTCCAATACGTAGCTGCACCGGAAAATATGCATTTAAAAACAGACTTCGCTCGCAGTTCCTGTCGGTGCAATTACTGTTGCCCTTGTCTGGATCTGTTCCCTTTATTCCCTTTATCTCCTTCTTAGCTTATTGAAAATATGGCGCTGTACCCCTTTCGTATAATTATGTATATGTATATATTTGTGTGTAGGTATATATATATTTATTTATTTACGATATTTATATATTTTTATCATTTATGTGTCATGGTAAACGTAGGTATATATATTTTTCACTGATTAATACTACCTATCTTCAATTAAATTTATTTGTGTCGTATCTTTGTCCTCTTGGACAGGTTTTGGCCAGCTATCGGTCATGGTCCAACAGAATACCAGCGCTGTAGGCATTCTTGTGTTCGCACCAGAACAATGTACGTGTATCCGAATGTATTCCTGCTCCTGGCATAGATAACAAGAGGATTGGGTCTGTTAAACCTAGCCACCGATAGTGGAGCACGCGTTTTAGTTAAAAATCTATAAACCAGTCTATAATCTGGAACTGCAGTGTGCGTTACAGCATCAAATGTATTTTTTATCGTATACTTCAATAATGTGTGTTATAAAATCAAGCTTCTGTTTCCTTGCATAAAGCGACCGGCGAACCTAAACCCTGTGTGAGGAACACTTGTCTGCAGCAATATGCTGAGTTGAGGCCCTTTTCACGACAACAGCAGACCATCAGACATGGTTTCGATATGTTTACCTTTGACTACATAATTATAACTGTTTCGGTCATTGCTGTGTGTGAAATAAACATATTACTTACTTACAATATCTGAGCTACCATTTTTAGAGTTCAAGCGTACAATGAAAAAGTTTTTCGAAAACAATCCTTTTTGTAATTCAAATGAATATGTCAATGCGCCCAAGAAATATTTCTAACTTGACGATATCGGAAGATTGAACAATTTAACATATTTACTTCAATGAATTAGATATTAAGATTTATTAATAAGTAATTTTTATAAGTTTAATATTTTTTGTAAATTTGTGATGATGTAACGTACCCTGTTACACGAATAAATAATATTGAATTTGAATTCGAGTCTATCTAATATCATACATGGTATTCCAGCTAAAGGAAAGACAGTGATTCAGGGTTGCACCCCAAACGACCCTAAACAGTAATGAGATAGGCTGCTGGGCCATAACGTAGAGTTGCCGCACGTAATAATCACAAATCTGATGTCAAACTGGATCTGAACACGCGAGCACGCCTACATGCTTTCCAACGCGTGTTGGTACATACAAGTGACGCATCAATATCTGTAGACTGTAGATCAAGTATGGGCATGAGTCTTAGATTATCCATGAGTGTATGACTTACAGGAGGTTACTGCGCGATGTGTTTTAAACCAAATGATAGCGTCATTGTGTAACACCAAATAAAACGTAATAGTCAAAGAGTAATAAGCTAAAATATGACTATATTTCTAGCCACAATTGATTAGACACAGGTTTTAAAGTAACTTAGAAACCTCTTGTTTGTCATTACTCAAGAGTTCATGATGATGTTAAAAACATGTCATCTACGTAAACTGTTAACTTGGAATAATTAATGTTGTTTGTCGGAGATCCGGGTTCGAAACCATGCAATGCCATGTACCAATGAGTTTTCCGATTTTTTCGAAGACTTACGTACATTCACCGACTGCTCTAACGGTGAAGGAAAACATTGTGAGGAAACCTGCACACTGAGATGACCAGTGTGTAAAATGGGGTAGGCACAAAAGATCCTCAAGGGCCGAAGTGCTGCTGGGTTATCCTTATCATAAGATAAGATAACTACCACATACCTTGAAACTTCATATCGCTATGTTTGAAGAATGACAGTTTTACCAAGTCCAGTGTGACAAAGCCAAGTATTCAAGTCAAAAGTTTTCGAAAGCATGTAAAATCCACCAATCAGCATTGGGCCCGCTTGGCGGATCATAGCCCGTACTCCTATGTGCAAAGGGAGACATGTGGCCCAACAGTGGGGACATTAATAGGCTGATGAAGATGAAGAAACCAAGAAGCACAAAATATGCTTGAGTTCGTGCTAAAATACGTCTAAACTGTATCGTTTTTAACTTTTAACTGCATAAGTATTCATGCAGTTAAAAGTTCGCTTATAGTAACAAGCCAGTATTTATTCATTCAATACTTAATTATTCATATACGTGACAGAACTATTTCAATAATTTAAAGTTTAAACAACATAAAATGGGTCAAAGGTGTAATAAAATCGACGTCACGCGAAGCTGGTATGTTTTGCTTCGATATGTTTTTCAACTGACTCTGCTTCATGTAATAATTACGTTTGTTCTTATAAGTAAGCTTAACTAAAGCCTACCTAAAATCATAATGTAATTATAATTAATATTCATCTAACATTGTGATGGTCGGAAGTTAGTCATAGTTATTACTTTTTGTGTCATAATTATTAGTACGTCTTCTTAGTCGTATTCCACATTGATGAGAGTCGTGATCAGATATAAAGTGGTAGTTTGCTATTGCCTTCTCCATATTAGTACATACCTGTAACGATGTCGACTTCATCGTCCATATCAACCTCCTTGCCATCAATTTCAACCTCATTGTTAGCGTTTATCTCACCTCATTTCGTGTTGGTATTTTCATTTCTTCATCTATATTTTCTAAATTCAAATCATATTCCCATTCCATTTCTAAATTCCATTAATTTCATTGTTTTTACTTTCTCTCAGTATTTTGTCCTGAACGGACGTCTCTCCGTTTTATAAAATTGTCTCCTACTACTACCTATTTTCAACTATTGTGTTGTTCTGTTCCTGATAAATATAATATCTACTATTACCAATTTTCCTCTATTACTTCATCTGCACACTGTCCTAGAACCCTGCGCTAGCCGGAACCTAGAGGGAAGATTGTAGCATACTTACTACACACCACTCAAATTATGATCTAAATAAATAGTTTGTATTTTAATTCTGCATACTTCCAAACAGTTTAAACTATAAAAGACACACACAGAGATCCGTACAAAAAGTCGAAGGCGGCAGTTAATTTATTCAGTAGCGAAGTGTGTGACTGCCACCGTTTCTTATGCAAATCGCGGAATATTTACGACTAGGGGGTAGCCAGAGAATAAAGCATAAACTGAACAGACCCGATGATACATTTGTTGTATGTCGGAGCAACAGTTTTAGTAATTGGACGTCTTTTTGTATAACTTTAAATTCCCCAAGTAAACTTCACTTTATTTTTTGGCCACATGATGGTAAGTGGTCACCGTCGTCCATAGACATCTCACCTCGCTATAATGTTTTCGATGAGCTGCTAACCTTGAGGACTAAGATGAAGTGCCTGATGTGCCGGTAATTACGCTGGCTCTCTTACCCTTCAAATCGAAACAGAAATGCAATCATTGCTGCTTTAGAGCTGAGATAGGCAAATGGGTGGTACCACCCCAAACTGACTGCAGAGGTATCACCTTCTGTAATGTCTTTGCCCCGAAGATAGAGCTAAAATCCTGGATAAATTGATAAAACGTAAATTTATGATTGATTGATTTATTAATTGAATAAAAATTTGTACGCTTTCGGGCAGAATATGGTGATACTGAAACACAATGTAACATCTGCATTACCCATATTTACAAATAAATTATATTTCTATTTCAATGGTAGAAAAGTGAGTTATGTATTTTTTAACAAACTTGCTCGTGAAGTGGCTCTTATTGCACCTCTTTTAGGTTTATAATACAGCTTATAAAACACGCGTGCTGTTTACTTTTAATTTTTTTTAAACGTCGTCGTATGAAACGCATGAGCATTGGTCATTACAATCTCGGCTCCATTACACTCTCGATTTCAACTTGGGATACAATCCAGCCATAATGACTAACTTAGCTCACTTGTATCATACATAATGTACTATTTTCTACTCCCATTTGGTAATTTGTTCAATATGAAACCACAATCGGCAACACGAACTACTTCATTCCTAAGAGTCAATACGTAATGAATGAACGTCGCCGTGCACAATATTTATTAACGCACCGGTGAACCTAAGTACATTACGATAGGTCCACTCAAGTACAAAGTAAGTTTATTAATTGTTTCTTGATATTTAAGAAAAAATAATTGTCACGTAATTATTTTTTTAAATGCTGACGACTCGAGACAACTTGGACCACGCACTGTCGTCGACGGAGTTTTGACGAGCTGTCATGGCGTGTTGGACGCTTGACAATAGTTTGTATTTTCAATTATTTAGGTATTTCAAGGTCGTAGAAAAAGTATTGTACGCAACTGCACGTAATTAGCCATTATAAAACTCGCTAAGCTCGTATCAAAAACTAAAACCTCATTTTACAATAGCTGTAATTACGTGTCAGTTGCATGCTTGCTTGCTTATCGTATGGTTAGTTGCCAACCTATATGTCAGAGTTGTTCAGGCCGCCCGTAGGCCTCTGACATGGCCTGACGACAGCAACCGGGACCAACTGTTTAACGTGCTTTCTGAGGCACGGAGGAGCTCAGATGGAATATGCCACTAGCGGTCACCCATCCAGGTACCGACCGCGACAACGTCGCTTAACCTGCACGATCACTTTCGGACCGTGCTCGCAACTAGGCTACGAGCTCAGTTGCATTAGCAACTAACCGTCTCATCATAACGATGCCGTATCTACATTATTTTATTCACAGCTACAGCTTATAGTGTTTAATTTTGTCAGCATGTGACTACACGACTCTAATACTCGTACATTGCGAAGAGGGAAACAGTAGGTCAACTGTGAACAATAAATATTCGCTTTTATTCTATACTCGTTGAATTAAATATGCTGACACAAGGGTGCCGACTCTACTGGGTAGGGTGGCTGCAGTGTTCCAATTGTTATATTGATTATTTACATGGTTATTATTATTATAATATTGTTTATTTAAATCAGACAGTGTCCATACAATAAAGTTAGTATATTATATTACTTAAAGCTATGTTAATTAAAAAAAATTTAAAAAGTAATTATACCAAACCCATGGTACCAACACCAAAGCACTGGACGACTACTTCGCATTGACATGCAGGTATATCCAGTGCGTCAGGATCGGGGAGTCAGGGGACTCGGCGAACGTCAACAGGACGCTGCTGGGATTGCTATTACTCGGTGCATCAGGGAAGCAACCCTTTTTCGTATGATTGCGTGAAAGCCATCCACGCGGGCTTCTGCAAACATCCCCGATGCACTACAGTATATCGGCAGCCCCATCAGCATCCTGAAGGCGTTATTATATTGGACCCGCAGGGGATTGAAAGCCTTTTTGGTATAATTAACCCACAGACTGCAAGTGTAAAAAGTCTGACAATATGCCTTTTTGGCTTCTGTCGTACAACGTAAATAATACTGCGTGTTTTTTTTTTAAAGAATTTTGACAATTCAGAAAATAAATTTGACTCATGAGCAGCCATATTTTTATTTTATTTTTGACAATTCCCTTTTACAGCAGCTAGTAGTGTGTAAGTAGTAATTTAAATGTTATTTACAACTTAATTAACAATGCCCCTTTACAGCAGCTATTAGACTGTAAGTAGTAATCATGTAAAACTGTAAACACATTTTCTATTTAATATTCTTTTCATTACTATATTGACTGCAGTGCCATTGGTGCTTTATGATGGGTCATAAATATAACGGATTATAATTGTTCCTTGACCAATCTAAGCGTAACTATGTTATCAGAAGATAAAATAATAAAAAAGTATGGACAACAAGAACATGTAGGTTATTAATTTACTAGTTGCCCGGTCCGGATGCGAACGGGTTTATGTAAGGATGAATCCCATATTGGGAATCAATCCGTTCCTCTGGGGTTTCTTGAGGTTCCCGTAGGTGGCTAAAGGATTTATCCCCCGAAAGGGAAGGCTTCCCGAATGTTTCCCATGGATGGTAAACCCCTCAATAACATATGATCTGCGTTCACATAACCCGCTCCTCCCGAAACTCTACTACACCCAAATCAATGCCCAGTCCGAATCCGGAACTAAAAGCCCCAGATTCTAAATTTTTTAATGCTATAGCATTAACTCTTGGCTCCTGAAGCCGCAGACCCCTCTCCTTCACACAAAACCCAAAGTTAAACTGGACTCTCGCATCAGCGTAAGGCAAATGGTCACGATGTCCGCAGATATCAATCTTAACCTCTGCTCTTACAACCAATACAACTTTCAAAAATTACTTCATATTTCCAGCAATAAAAAGAGAAAATAGAAATAAGAAACCCACAGGGAAATCGCCGGTGATATTAAGAATCGAGCAGAACTCTGCTAGAATTTAGACGGACACATGGGACGGCAGGTGAAATTATAATTGTGAAACTTCTAGTCCCCAGAAATGTAATTTCAGCCTTTTTACCCACGACAGAAACCGCAGGCTTTCCGAATGTAGCGTTTCCCGTGGATGGTAAACCCCTCAAAATCCTATACCCTCAACCAGAAATAATCAATGGTTGGATTCAAATAAAACATAGCGTATGCATGTGGGCAGGCGCTGGACCATGCGCCCGCCCATATGCAATCGCGAATTAGGTATGTTTGCTGCCAGCAGCCCTATCGGAGCTAGATAGACTCTGTCGTATAACCTGCGTGAATCAGATTAATAATATTTTCTCGATATTTTCACGACATACATATTTGAGCCGTTTGGGGTTGAAACATTGGGACCCTGGGGCCCGGGAGCGCACCGCGTCTTCAAGGACCTCGCAAAGCGCCTCGCAAAAGACCCAAGATCTGGCTCCTATTTGGCCCAGCGGATCAGCTTAGCTATCCAACGGGACAACGCAGCCAGCCTCTTGGGTACACTGCCAGATGTGGGGAACTTAACCCATTTTTTTTATCTTTAGCTTTCTTAGCCTTAGTTTAGTTTTAGCTTTAGTATTATTTTAGTGTTATATTATATTATATTTTCTATTTGTGCATAATAAAACAATAACCCCTTTTCACGAAGTTTTTATTTTATTTTACAGCGTACCGATCCTACGGTCTCTCCACCCGGGTGGACATAACCCGCTCCTCCCGAAACTCTCAGTGCCCAATTTAATGCCCAGGCCGAAACCGAAAGAAAAAGAAAAATAAGAATCTAGCACAGAATCGAACCCTATGGTCTAGGAACGCGAGTCGAGTACTCACAAACGAGGCCAATATGCCTACAGTTATATTTTTCTGACACCTATGACACCTATAGTCTTTTGTTTATCTCTCCACTAAAACCAAAACCAAAAAGGAAGACCTCTGCATACCCAAGATAAAGGGTCAAATTCTGGCTGGGTTAAAATACCAGAAGCACGATGACGGGCAGCAGCGTCATCGGGGCAAGCGACCCGGCTACTGCGATCGCCAACCCGCAGGCCTAGCGTGGCGATTATGGCATCACCTCCCATGGATAGCGCAAAAAGAAAACGGCCCCCAGTTCCCGGCCGCCCCACTATTCCTGGTGGCGGTCGATGAGGTAGCTGGCAGCGACTGGATGAGAAGAGCCGAAGATCGGGCTCAATGGCGCGCCCTGGGAGAGGCCTATGTCCAGCAGTGGACCAAAGTAGGCTGCTGATGATGATGATGATGTTGCAGCTAGTGTGAAAAAACGAACGTCAAAATAGAAAAACGTTTTTTTTTTTAATTTTTATTGTTTACTAAATACTTTTTTTATTATCAGATACAAAGACAGTCCCTACCCATAATTATTCGTACATTGTGTGATAAGTATGTGAGGTCGTATATACCCGGACCAAGAATACTGACTGGTGAATATGAATATTATTTAAATTATTGAAATGAAAAAAAATTAAAAAAATTAAAAAGTTTATTTACTTATTACAGGGCACACAAAAAAAAGGACCTCCGACTTACAAACTAGGTCGAAAACCTGTACCTTGTAAGTCGGGATTCCGTCGCACTTTCTGTGCAAGCAAATTACAAATTATATTCTTAACCTAAAAGGAATTTGGAAAAGTTAATCATAAAGGAATTTAGTAAAGATAATGGTAAGAGTGAGTATGGGTGGGGGTGTGTTAGGTTGTGTGGGAGTGTGTAATGATGTAAGTGTGCATCTGTAGCGTAGGGTGAGTGGGTGTGTGAGTGTGGGAAGTTAAGTGTTAATAATCAGAAGAACGTAATGAGTTTAGTGTGTAAAATTTTATGTTATATGATTATTGGAGGTAGACTAATTTTTTTGAAAAGATAATATGTGCATTCGGAATTTATGTACTGATTTTATAGTTCACGTATTGGAAGGAGGACAATATTTTTAAAATATGACAAATAGCCTCAAACTATCTAACATTTATGAAATTTATCTAAAATATTTTAATCTAAATAAATCTAGACACGGCTAACTTCTTGAAGTTTAAGTTTAGGATGTGATTAATTAAAACAAAACTTTTATGAGAAACAAGGAATTCCGTTACCTAAAACACTTATACTTACTGTAAACACTTATTTCTCAAAATAAGTGTTTACAGCCCGTCAAAACATTTATAAATATTATGTATTTGACTCCAACTTCGTAACATGGGAACTATCTCCAGAACTCCATTCCACGACCATCACCACCCGAATCCCTCCGGACCATGTTTTATAAAAAGGAACATCCCCAATACTTATTTACATGAGAGATAGTTACCATTAAAATAAACCATAATATCTACTGAACACAAAAACTACAATGGACGCAACTGAGCATTAATTTATTCAATCTTAGTTTATTTGACGTCAGACTCGAAATTTTTTGTGGTTCACCCGCGTGGAATGAATGGTAAATTTGACCGCCCCGTTTTTTGCTGCGATCCAGGGTTGTCATGTTTTGATATCAGCTTGTTTCACCCTTGTCCTGTTTACAAAGATAACAAGCCGCTCTATAGACATCGTATTTGAGTTCGAAATGTAGTTTGTAACAGCAAAAGTAAGTTTGTAAATTTAAAAGAATGTTAAGGGCCAGTTTTTCTATTTGCCTCTGATATTATTCTATTTGAATCGTGATAATTGTCTTTTATGATACGTAATAATATACAAGTCGTGCTGGCAGAGTTAATGGGTTAAGCGAGAATTCAGGTAATCTATTCAGTATGTTGAAGTTGACGAACTGGTGATATTTTTAGGGCGCTGTTGGTCAAAACGTTGAAACAGTCCTTAGCGACTTCATTTTTAGCTTTGGATTGAAGCTGTGCTGATACTTATCTTATGATAGCGGGCCGGGAATAATCCAGCGACACTTCGCCCCTTGAGGATCTTCTGTGCCTACCCCATTTTACACACTAGTCATCTCAGTGTGTACGTTTCCTCACGATGTTTTCCTTCACCATTAGAGCAGTCAGTAAATGTACGTAACGTCTTTGAAAAATACGAAAAACTCATTGGTACATGGCACTGCACGGTTTCGAATAAAACCTAAACACACCTTCTTATGGTTTTTAAAAATAATATTAGACTTCCGTAAATGATTGACACGAATGACAATACGGGTTTATTCATGCATGACATTCTGGAGTTTTGGCGGAAAAGTTTGGCGTCATATACACCCATTCGGGCCGACCATACTGATTTAATAGACATAAGGCCAACCCGAACGTTTCGATCCGAATGTGTGTATAACCAAACATAATATAGCATAACCACAAAATCTGAATGATTTTTTGAAATAATACATTTCTTAGAAGCGTCCGTTATTCAATTAATTTTCACGAAAATGTATGCATTACTGGAACAAAATCATCAATTTTCTGTGACTGTTGGAATTTAGGCAAACAATGTATAGGAGAAAAACATTGTTCTTTCCAGATTTCAAACAACAAAATCGCAATATGTTCATATCTAGAGTTAGTATTGTACTACTATCGATTTCTGTAGTTATAGAATTAGAAACCTCTATGGTGATAACATTAACATTATTATTAGATATACCTTTACAAACGTTAAGAATCCTAGGACAGTCACTCGAAGTCAATTCGACAGCCATACAAAATCAATCTAAGTAATTGGCCCGAGCCGCCAATAAGCCATTATTCCATTGTTAATCGCGACGACCATTTGTAAGGGGTAATTAATGGTCTTTAAATGGTAACCATCAGTTAGTTACCATCTCGGATGGTCGGATTGCTGTTAAGGAGACTATACAATTGCTAGTATTGCATCTACATCTGGGCTGACTACTTTCTTATCGTCTGTTGTCATTCTGTGTATGTATATGTCCCCTTTATTCTGGAATCATCATTAATAAAGGTCATTAAGTATGGTGTTGTATTTTTTATCTTGCTGGGATTTTATCTGCCTTTGTCATCTTTGTGAAATTGCACCAACTGCTCACAATTCATATCTTTAGGTTGACGCGGGGAATTCAAAGAGCTATGGAGCTTAGTTTATTTTAAAACCTGTCGTCTATGTGAATTGGTTCATTGGACCACATGTGGACCGTTGTAGTGGATCACTACTATAATTGCAGCATAGAATCGTTAATATGAACATTAGAAATGTGCTAAATATTACTACTTACCAATTTATTACAACGCTTCAGCGTTGATGTTTTTTATGTTCGGTCTTGATCCACTGTGGCCACAATCTCACCTGATGGGAAGTGGCCGAAGATGGATCACGCGAGAGATCCGAAAGAATTTAGAAGAACCAATTATTACAAAACCAGTGTGCTCTATTCAGCCTCATCGTCACTTACTTACAATCTATACAGTCTTCATTATCACGTATATTAATCTTCAGCATATGAGATCTCTCCTTAAAAACCTAGACCAATTAAATTAATTGAGGCCTTTATAATAGCTGCGTTAAATATCTTCGACACACAATGCGCAGCTTGTTTGCGCACCTGTTTCGGGCTGATCCCATCTGAACAGGACCGCTGCACATTGCGACCTTCGAAGCTAACGTATCCAGGTCTTTGGTTAAGAGAGCGGGTTCATGAGAGAAACCCGGTGTGAGAAACAACGATCAAACTGTTCAGCTATATCGGGCGCTATTTCACGACAGCTGTGTAGTGATTGAAGGCAGCTCTGTAGGTCCCTATAAGACTGGCTTCGGTCCTATCACGGGCCGAAGCCCCATTCAGAAACTGAAACCTGAGAGATCATGCTCAGAATCTTAAGCGCGTGTACAATAAAGTGTTTCTATCTATACTTGTTATTAAATCTTCTTGATTTCTTTACTGCCATTTCAGAAATAAGAAGTGGAAATCTGATGTGTTCATGTTCAGTACCTATCACAGCCTGGTGATTACATTCTCTTTGATTGTCAGTAAATTTGCTGTCACTTATTTCTGAGATCAAATCTAATCAAATACAATGAAGATACTTTATGGTTACTGAAGCCATAAGTCTAATACAACTCCTAAATATCTTCAGGTATAAACACAGACAGATTACGTGCACGAATTGTGCCCAGTCAGGTATTTCAGAACCGAGCTGTATGCAAAGCCAAGTCGAGTGAAATATACCGAGCCACTTTGTCTACGCTATACAGACCAGTATTAGACCCGTTAAAGCTTGTTTTGTGGTGTAAGTTGCATTTTGATATCCTTGTGTCTGGAAGTAGTCCAGACGGACGGACGGCCAAGCTTGTCATACGAGGTGACTAATCCGAGTCTTACTGGTGGTAGGAGCCCTTCAGGGTCCGCCTGGCTAGCAATCACCTTTCTAAATAAAGTCTGTCGTGAAATATCTTCGCTTCGACGTTGATGTATTTCGTTTCGACGGTGTTTATAGATGAGCCAGTACTTACTAAGCCCGTGTGCTCCATCTTCGGCCTCATTGTTACTACCACTTACATTTTTGCTAAAACGGTCTGCGAAAAAATGACAATGACACGATCGCAATATCCAGATATAGACTGGAATGGTAGAGGGGCATTGGTGTGTTCCTTTGGAAATCCTGGAGTCCTCCGATATGCACGAGGTTTGCCACCGAGGGCATTTTTGTGTGTAAAATTCCCACATAACCCAGTTTCGCTCTGCTAGGTGGCCGGGGGTATCTTTGGAAGATGGAGCATAGTTATGTCCCACCTAGTCTCCTAGATTAGGATCTAAACCCAAAAAGCTATCGCTAGAATCTGTGAACGAGAACGCACGTCCAGAACGTGCCCTGGGGCAACGCTGCAACATGTTATAATATCCAGGTAAGTTATAGTGAAATACAGTTACCTCCCCTCTAAGTCTTCTAGGACCCAAATCGCTACAGTCGCTACAGTCTGTGCGTGGCACCGCGCTCAAAGAGCAGTGGGGCGAGTACGCACGTCCAGCGTGCCCCGAGGCGGTGCTGCACCTGTTATTATAATGAACTATTGTAATCATATAGCCCGTATTTGACGTACCTATGTTGTGTAAAATAAACGGTACCTTACAAACTGCCTGCAATAAACGCTGGTCTGTATCTTTCCCCTTTTATTGCCAAACAGTATTGCATGATATAAAGATTTTTTTATTGATAATTAATTACAAGCGTCTGTGGCGTCGTGGCTAGGACGGCGGACTCCCATGCGGGAGGTCCGAGTTCGAAACCATGCATTGAATGAGTTTTTCGGTTTTTTCGAAAGACTTACGTACATTTACCGACTGCTCAAACGGAGAAGGAAAACATTGTGAGGAAACCTGCACAATGAGATAACCAGTGTGTGAAATGGGGATGACAAAGAATGATCACGACCCTCATCAATAAGAAGAAGAATTACTCGTAATAACACCATTCTGCTTTACTAGAGTTCAGATGGATACCGTACTACTGAGACTACAGTCATTCGAAACACTCTAACATAGGTGAGTTTATAGTTTTGAAACATTTATTAACAAAATGTCGTAAAAGAATTGTTGTTTAATGTTACAACCACCGCCATTGGTTTATTTAAGTCGATCATGAATAATTTTATCCTATGATGGGGGCCGGGAATAACCCAGCGGCACTTCGACCCTTGAGGATCTTTTGTGCCTACCCCATTTTACACACTGGTCATCTCAGTGTGCAGGTTTCCTCACGATGTTTTCCTTCACCGTTAGAGTAGTCGGTAAATGTACGTAAGTCTTCGAAAAATACGATAAACTCATTGGTACATGGCACTGCACGGTGGGTGACCGTTAGTGGCATTTTCATCTGAGCTCCTCCGTGCCTCGGAAAGCACGTTAGCAGTCGGTCCCCGATTGTTGTCGTTTGACAACAGTCGTTAAGCCATGTCAGAGGCCTACGGACGGCCTGACCAACTCTGACAATAGGTTGGCCACTAACCATACGAGCAAGCAAGCAAACTGCACGTTTTCGAACACCGACCTCCCGCACGGGAGTCCGATGTCACTAGGCCACCGACGCTCACGAATCTCGATCATGAAAGTCTGTCGCAAAATTTTTTTTACCATTAATGTGTTTTGGCAGGGATTTTGAAAACCTAGTCTTTGCTAAACCTATGTGCTCCATCTACAGTCATCCATCAGAGACTTTACCATTAGATGAGATAGAGGTACCAGAAAATTGATCAGTTATCATTATCCCATGTTATTATGCACATTATTATGTGTTTCAGACAATTTACATACTGCATAATTGCATTTCGGTGTTCGCGGAATCTGTTTACGCATCCAATTTAATTGGTTTCTCTCATACATTGAGCCAACACTCCAATTACTGCACAATGAAAGCCATTGGATAGCCATTGCAACCTAACTCTCCATACTCTGCATAGATCTGGTTAAGCTGTTCCAAAATATTGGCAAAAAGTAATCGAATTTTGAATAACTACACTAATTTCTCACCTGTCACTATAGTCACCAGCAATTTGGTGAAGGCCATGTGGTCATTTTTTCCACCTGTTGATAAAGTGGTCACCGTCGGATTTAGATGAAGCGCCTCTTGTCGTGTACCGGTAATTACGCTGGCTCTCTTACCCTTCGGTACCTACGGTACCTTACCTTACCTACGGTAGTACCACCCCATGCTGACTCTGCACATAACAATTAGCATTATGAAAATGGAGGTATTTTTCTTGGCATGAGCCTTCTAGCTCATCGTTATGATCCATCTGCCCCTTCTATGTCCACTCTCACTACCAAACCCCCCCCCCCCCCCCCCCCCCACAGCTTTCTATATAATGAAAATGAAAAAGTTTATTCACAAAAAGGACCTCTGACTTACAAACTAGGTTGAAACCTGTATCTTGGAAGTCGGGATTCCGTTGCACTTTCCATGCAAGCAAATTAATAATAAATAAAAACAAAGACTTCTTCATTTGGTCAGGTTACATACACTGCGAGGTTTTTGGCTGCCAACTTTACATCGCTAGAAACGGATATGCTCCAGCGAGTATCAGAAAGTGGCACCAGTAGTTTACAAAACTCTTGTGTCGAGTGGCAAGCAATTTACCTATGGTGAATTACAAATTCTTTGATCTATACACATATGTCGAGAGCCTATTGTAGGCAAATGGCTTCCAGCGGGTTACATATATGATATCTATTTGCTTGGATTTCATGCGCATACAATGGCTAAGAGGATTCGAGTCTGACGTCGGCCCTCATGACGTTACAGGTATTGTCTGCGGCTCTGTGGAGCTATTACGTTACTGTACTAGGTATTGTGTACTAGGTATTGTTTACTAGGTATTACTGGGTAGACTGTCTGCTCGCGATAGCCTGAGATCAAATGGATACCTGGGTAGACGATGTTTGTCGGTCAGACTGTAAGCTGTTTGAAATGGAATGAAATTACATGATATGAAATTGAAATTATATACACAGCTGGAACAGATCTGTGACAGCTTAGTCGAAAAGTGTAGGTTTTGTTATTATTTTTACAAAAATCTTTATTAAGCAAACTTGTAAAACAAATGCATGACTTAGTTATACAATACACATAATTTTGTTGTTAATTTCAACAGGCTAAAAAGACACCTTCTCAAGTTATATACGTAATTAATAAATGCTCATTACATTTTGAAATGTGTCAAAGTTAACATAACATATCTGCATGCCCAAATGTCAGCTGGCAGAGAGTGCCGTAAGGCATTAAACTCACCTGTACACAAAAGTGTAAAAGAATAAAGTTAAGTAATGGAATAATTTTACGTTGTCGTATAAATATGTAAGCTATTGTATAGACTTTACTTTTTTCATGTGACAATAAATAAATAATAATTAGACTAAGTAATATTTCGCTAAGATAATAATTATTCAAAAAGTACATCATACAAAACGCAAGGAATTCCTCATTAACCAGAAAACCGCGAACCTGCTAATGCAAGTCAAAAAGTGTAGGGCTTACGTGCAAAGAAGTGAGGTAAGGAAGGAGGAAGACGTGGAGAATCTTCTAGAAGAAGAAGAAAAACACTTTATTGTCACAGAAAAAACCATATTTAGTTCACTCCATAATACTATTGGTAATAGGCACCTGGTTCAGCTAATGCAATGCTTGAGGAATACACTTGCGTGTAAACACACAGCGCTGATTTTCAGAAGGACATCCGCGGCCCTTAGCTTCTATCATCATCACCATGACTACAACAGACTTGGTAACATGAGGCACCGATGTGGTTTTATCTTTTGTAAACATAGAAGATTGAATTGGCTTTAAAGTACAGACTGTGTAATATATTCCATTCCCTATTATGAATATAATCCACTTTACCGGAAAAATCGGCATCGGCGTACCTCAGCTACCTACGGGATAAGCCCTCAGGATTGATATATTTATTTATATACATGTAGGAATTATTGTGGTTAATTTGAGACAATATTAAACTTCTGAATATCACAGAAATCGAACTTGTAACGTTCTATTCTCAAAATCATTTCCAAATATGTTTACTTTAATAGGTTTTTTTAATTTACGCCTAAACCGTGGCAAGTGATAATGAGGCCGAAGATGGCGGGCTTAGTAAGTACTGGCTTTTCTATAAACACTGCAACGCCGAAGCGAAGACATTTCACGACAGACTTTACATAGAAGGGGCGGTTACTAGCAGGCGGACCCTGAAGGGGTTCTACCACCAGCAAGTTACTCGGTTCCCCTACGAGTTCGAAATTCAGTTATTCGAATTTCATTACTTCGAAATCTTAATCTACGTATGTGGTTATGAAGATAATAAGCTGCTTTTTAAGGTGTCACAGTCATATCACAAATGATAGGAAGAAGGTAGCTGATAACATCGTTTCGAAATCTAATTTACATAATGCTGAGCTGAGAAATTCCTATGAATATGCTCGTACGAAGTTGCTAACAGCACGTCAGGAGTTCCCACATAAAATCATAAAATCGTTCAATTTTGTGAGCTTTTGCGGCGTAACGTAAAAGACGAACACGACCGTCGACGTTGCCATAGTAGCTGATGATATACAGTATGTCATCTTCACAAGAAGAGCTTGATTACCTGCTTTTTTTACAGCTACACAGATTGTGACGGGAAGTCTTATGTATTTAGAAGGCATAAAGAGCGGAGGGTCCGGGATCAAAATCATTCAAAGTCTTGTATGAGTTTTTCGGTTTTTAAGACGACTTACGTACCGACTGCTCTGACGGCGAAGGAAAACACCATGAGGATACCTGCACACTAAGATAACCAGTGTGTGGGGCCAAGAAAGTCATTCTAGAAATAGAAATATCATTTATTTGTAAATATGGGTAATGCAGATGTTACATTGTGTTTCACTATCACCATATTCTCAATTAATAAATCAATCATAAATCATCATCAATAAAGTAATCAATCATAATAAATTAGCAAAATAATAATAAAGGTAACAAAACAAAAAACATCATTTTTTTACTGTTATGTCTCCATTTAAAAAATTACATAATTCTATGTGATTATTTTATGACCCCGATCAATGAGAAATACGACTAATCTGCTCCATCCAAACTTTAAAAGGAACATTTCCCACAAGTAATTCCAATTACCTGTGTCATTACATTAGGCACGTTCATAATTTTATTCTATTTCTAATCTAAGGTACATTAGTAAGTGCCGGTATTTTTACGGTATAGTATTCTCTTTATCTCGCAATAGTTGTAATGTCGACTAATAATTTAGAGTAATGTAATGTAATAACGGGCTGATTTCCGCAACTCGACGTCTTAAGCGCCTATTTTGCGTGTGGTGGAAACTACTGCTAATCGAGCCGCCCCAACTTCGCCAGGAAGTCCAGCAGTCCTCTGATGTCCTGAAGGACTTCGGGAAGTGATCCTGGGGTGCCAAGGCTTCCCGCCCGGTAGGTACCTCTCTGCACTCCAAGAGCACGTGGGCGACCGTCTCCTCTGCCTCCATGCAAGCTCTGCACAAGGGGCTGTCTGTGATGCCTATATTGAAGAGGTGTCTGTTAAGTGGACTGTGTCCGGTTATTATCCCGGTTACCTTCCGCAATTTGACTCTGCTGAGCCGCAGGAGCTGTCTGGTGAGTCTCGGATCAGCCTTCGGCAAGGCTTCTCGAGACTGCCTGCAGTCCACGACTTTGGGCCAGCTAGAGTTCTGTATATCCTTCGTGCGTTGGCGCAGCGACGTCTTTATCCAGCAGAACGGCAGGGGTATGTGGAGCTCTGGGCCCTCTGCAACCATCTCCGATGCCCTTCTCGCCAGTTCGTTCGTAATTTAGAGTATTGTTGACGGTACACATCCGAGACATTTCAATTTTTGATTCCGTTCTGGCCATTTTTCCCGACTAATCGTTTATACAAGCAACCTTTCAAGTAAGTTAGAAAAGTAAAAGACAGAAAGCGTTCGCTTATTTATTTGTTTCACTTAGAATAATGTAATGAATGAATGAATAATCTTCTAGATGTTTAGTTTTAAATTTTAAATTTTTACCCACTATCACTATCGCTCCCACTAACATCTTGGGATAAAGGGTGAAATGAAAAACAGCGCTGCATATTTGGTACCCGAGTATGTCAGCATTTGCTGACTTTCCCCCCTTTTGCCAAATATACATAGTGCTTTGTGATCTGTATGTTCTCTATTTATTATCTGTTGTTTTCTATTAGTGCAATAAACTGTATTTTTTCTTTTTTTACTTTTACTTTAATGAGTCTACTGTTTCATCTTCTTGACCTACTGTACAGTATACTATTTACATACTCGTACATGCAACTTATATCGGCTGCCATAAATTCAAATCCATTGCAGATCAAATTAAATTACTCGTACATGCTACATTGGCTCAGAATTACAAGCTACACTCTGCACTATGGAATCAAACGCCTTACACGGGTCTATATCATTGCTTTGTTATGTGCAATCCCGTGTAATTTTAGAGGAACATTGTTCATGGAATTATACCGTATTCGGTCGTACCGTGTCTACCTTTATCTTCTATTATAAAGTATGTACTTACTTACTCATATTTCTATCTTGTGGTTTTGATTGATAATGCTACGAGGTTCCACAAACCCAATGAGATCTTGGAAATTTTTGGCGATACATAATTATTATATTACTTTGAGCATAACTGAATAGTCTTTGCTTTTAGGAATGTGAAATTTTATAAAAATGTGCATACTTGATTTTTTTTAATTTCGCTGAAATATGGATACCAGCCCGTCCCAGTTAATAATCTTTCTTTTTAATTTCACATAGAAAACGTTTATCATAAAAAGTAAAAGTGGGCTCAGATCCAATGTACGATCTTGGAGGATCGAAGTTCGCGCTCATGCTTCGAGTGTATAATAATTAAACACCCTTGACATCAACTTAATACGGGACTAAATAAATTAAGTTAGTAAGTTCTAAAAGGTAACTTGTTTATCGCTGTATCAGAATAATTTGAGTGGCCTGCGTCCACGGGACAGTTCAGAAGCGGCTTGTATGAGTCAGCGGGCACTTATCGAATAGACTGACTTTCACTTATGATCCTAGGCCGCTAGTGAATCAATCGCTTTGTTAAACATTCGACAATTTTTTGCTTCGGTAAACGAATTAGATACCTACTTGATTGAAATCCATTTGAAGTTACACGATGTCATCAAATATGTTATCTTTTGATCGGTTATTCAGAATTTACTGGATCTTCACACAGCCTTCGCTGTTCCACCACTTTATCATTCGTTCAATTTTCCCATCTTTCGCAATGCGTTGGGTTGTTTCGTAATTATTCCATTAATTCTAGTCCTAATGTCAATTTAGGTATCTCTGAGACTATGAGTAGGTACAATATTATCTCCAAAATCATTGCAGATCCTTAAAGAAACATTATGTAGTGTTATTTTATAAATACAACTAATCTCTGCATTGCATTGGCACAACTGTAATTTAATTACGTACCTACCTGTAGGTTTGTTTTAAGTTCATTCTAGTTCGGAGGTCAGCGTTTATTGTAAACTAACTGGTTGCTCACTAATTTTATTTCATCATCAGCAGCCTATTCTAGTCCACTGCTGGACATAGGCCTCTCCCAGGGCGCGCCATTGAGCCCGATCTTCGGCTCTTCTCATCCAGTCTCTGCCAGCCACCTTACGCAGATCGTCGCTCCATCTAGCAGGGAGGCGTCCCACACTACGTTTGCCCAAAAGCGGTCTCCACTCCAGAACTCGTCTACCCCAGCGGTTGTCGGTTCTGCGACAGATGTGACCGGCCCACTGCCACTTCAGCTTGCTGATCTTATGAGCTATATCGATAACTTTTGTTCTATGCCGGATCTCCTCATTTCGGATTCGATCCAGCAGAGATACTCCGAGCATAGCTCTTTCCATAGCACGCTGAGCGACTTTCAATTTGTGAACCAGTCGCACCGTCAGTGTCCAAGTTTCGTCTCCGTAGGTCATTACTGGTAGGACGCACTGGTTAAAGACTCTTGTCTTTAGACATTGAGGTATGGGCGACGAGAAGATGTGACGAGAACATATGCTTAAGTTCCTATATATGGTGTACGGACTATGAATCCTTTGTAATCTTACCGCACAAATAAACTATACGTATTCTTATTTAAGTTTAAGCTGCAACTTCAATATTAACCATATCCAAGTTCTACATTAAATCATTTCTAAACCTAATCATATTATTTAAACTGCAGTCAGTTAAATCAAACCCGATAAAACCACGGCAGTCACAAAGTATGAGTATAATGAGTCACACGCCGCGATAGAGATGCGTCCACGCAGCGTAGCGATGAATAATTGCTATAGGTGTTACGTTTCTATGCCTCTATGAGTCACGGCGTGTTGTTGTTATGCCAGTTTTTATTGGGCTCGGCTTCGGTTACGCTGATGTGGTGTTATCATAAGTCGTAATAGTGGCTGAAGTGAAACAATGGGAACATTAGCAGGAACTGTTTCTTCAGTTGTAAATAACTGTTTTTAAAATATGTGCTGCGTGCTGCTGCTGATAGTTTCTTGTGGTGCTTGTTTGATTTCAGCAGTAGCACCTTTGGAAGCGGCTGGGGCATAAAAAATCGTCTTGTGGCAGTTGGGACTCGCCATATAAAAAAAATATGTATTATGCTTTACGAGTATGTACAGTATACCTTCCCTTTAGTACTTTGTCACATTAACTTACTTGACAATCATAACTAAAACGTATTTCGATCGGGTTCCAAAGAGTATAGCCTGATGTGTCTTCCACGCTTCCACCATAGCTGCAATAAATGATGTTCAATTTCTTCTTTTAGTCTAGCGCCAATCTAATTATTAGAGACCTGAAATGGATCTGATGTAATCCTGTGATATTTACTACCAGTCGCGGAATTTTTAGTCTTTTCAGTATTTCTCTACCGCGTCTCTCCTCAGAGCTACCTGACCCAAACTGACCCTACATACAGACTCTATATATCAGACTTTTCTGAAAAGTTGTTTAAGATGTACATATTAATTTTAAGCTAGGTATATCTGATCTTATCTTATGATAGGGGGCCGAAAATAACCCCAGCGCCACTTCGAGCCTTGATGATCTTTTGTGCCTACCCCATTTTAAACACTGGTCATCTCAGTGTGCTGGTTTCCTCGCGATGTTTTCCTTCACCGTTAGAGCAGTCGGTAAATGTACGTAAGTCTTTGAAAAATACGAAAAACTCATTGGACACCGGACTCCCATGCTCACGAATGTAGGTTTAAGTAAAGTTCTACCGCAAAGCAGTTTCAGTACATGAGGCACATCACAGAAAGTCCATGAGGCACTCCATCTAAGTCCTCAAGGTTAGGAGCAGCGTGTCGAAAAACCTCTAACATTATGGTGTGGTGAGATGTTTATGGGCGTCGGTGGCATCTTACCATCAGATTTGATGGCCCGTCTGCTCGTATGCTCTCCTTAACAATAAAATGGTAGGTTTATAATTAAATATTTCGAAATTCACCCGCGCTTCTATAGCGATTTCTATGTTTATAATAGGTACCTATTATTCAAAGTAAGAGCTTGCCGTGCAGTAATCCCACCGTTTACAAACGCTCGCTGCTCCGATGTGATCACCCAATAACTTGAATCTACGGCGACTACTTAATTAAGTTTTGCTTGTTATTGGCCATCATTCATTTTATACGCCACATTAAAGTTGTTTAGTTTAGTGAGTGATATTGGAGGAACCCTCCTTCTCAACGTACCCACGTTGACAGATCTTTCAATAGAGGATGATACTCACTTGACACTTTAATAATTAGAAACTTTAAAACCTTACTCTTTGTATTCGATTATTTCCGTACAAATGGAAAATGGAGAGGATTTTTGGGAGAAAGTTGTTCAGAAATACTTTATTATATCAATTCGTTGTGTACAGTTTGTTTATCCATCACTCGAAAGATTTGAGGGATTCTTTTACCACTATCATGTAAGAATGATACTCTTTTCGTTCTAAATCCAGGAGACAGAAGAAAATCGACTATTGGTTTGTTTTCCTTCCAAACAAAAGTTCTAATATCAACAGTAGTGCTTCATACCCAAAAAACGTGTGTCGATCCTTGTTACTGGCTAGAGTTTCCCCAAGCTAAAACCTGGACACGTACTCGTATATGCATTATTAGGAGGTTTGTATAAATACAAAAAGATTATGCTTTAGTAAGGGTCAGTAACACATCGCGCAGCCTCGGCCGGCCGAGGAGATCGTGAGTCTTTTTCAATGTCCGACACGACACGACTACGAATATGATTCCAGAAACAAGAATATTCGTTATCCAGTTCGCTCTCTTCTTCAGTCGTAGTGATTAACAACAACCTCTTTGAATTTTCTGCATCATCAATATCATCATTAACTTCCTCTATAAATAGCTGCTTATTTCCTTCCCAGGCTATTAAAATTTTTTTTGAAGCGACAAGGCCTCAAATACTAGGGCACGAGACTGGCGCAAGGGTTGCCAGATCGAATCCACCATTGTGGTAGATCACTTCTAGCCTCCTGAGGTCAATGGGCTGTCATATGTTTGACTAAATTGTTATAGTATAGAAGCCCATGGTGCATTGTATAGGACTAATCGATGCCTTTGGCGGTCTTAGGAATTAGTACTATGTATAGGACCTTGAGGGTATACTCCTTTCCAAGCTGAAAAGGCTCTGGGTCTTACGAGGCTAGGACAGGCATTTTTAACGTTTCAGGCGAAGAATAGAGTCACGGTAACTCCTGCCTGTCGTAAAAGGCGACTAAAAGGAGGGATCAGAGTCGCGGGCGGTCAAACTGGGTTATGTGAGATTTTTACTCCCCCAGGAGGCTGGGTATCTTTCAAAGATCCCCCCCCCCCCCGTTGCCAAAAAAAGGCATTTTTAGCGTGGTTGGAGTGGTTAATGAAAAATATTGGTAATGTGTAAAACATTAACTCTTCCCGTTGGTTCCGTACGAGGGACTTGGTGGATACTATTCTATACCTAGTAGACGGCGATAATACTACCTATAATGAAGGTGGTTCCTCTATCTACCTTCTCCGGGATTATGGACGTGAGAGTTATGCTATGTAAAACATTATCAATGTTTTTATAAGTGACACGAATCCGGAATACACGTTTTCATTAAAGCCGAAATTCTCGTCTGTCCCATTTTTAGGCACCAATCCGGAATGCCTCTTCCTCCTCCCCTCTCCTCCTCCCCTCTCCTCCTCCCTCTATCCCTTTTCCCTTCCTTTCCAGCAGAAGAAATATTAAAGTTTTAAGAATTTACTATTACCTGAAAGTCGTTCTAGCTACATGCTGGCATGATTTTCTTTTGTGAATGTTTTCTTTTCTATCTGCATTGTGTCTGATAGTTTACCATTATTATTATCAGGTTTAGCGGTTTCAGTGGATATTGCAAATATAAATTGTATGTCGAGTTTAATCCAAAAAGCTCTAATCGTAAGTAGTAAAAAGCTTTGGAACCGGTTTCTATTAGCACATCGCTCTGGCCTGCGAGGGCAAGCTCTGCCGCGATGCTTTATTGGATAAGCTCCGTGACCGAGCTTTGGGCCCTATTCCTGTTTGAATGGCTATACTGTATACTGTATACTTGGCTGTAGTTTGTGGGTACTTCACTATAATGTTTTGCTATCACGACTCGTGCAACGGGAAGAATTCTGACTTGTTTTCTTACCGTCAGATGCAGGTAGGGTTGCCAGATCGAGGTTCATCAATTACAGGACATTTCTTGAGTTACGGTAAAACTGGATTGAAGTAATTGGTTCATGGAGCTGAAAAGCATGGTTTCTTTTTCTTTCTTTGTGTTTATAAATATTTCCAGAATTCTGTATTCTGACGGAAGAATTCTGACTTGTTTTCTTACCGTCAGTTGCAGGTAGGGTTGCCAGATCTAGGTTCATCAATTACAGGACATTTCTTGAGTTACGGTAAAAATGGATTGAAGTAATTGGTTTATGGAGCTGAAAAGCATTCAGAATTATGTATTTCATTAATAATTTTACGGTAGGAAATAAGCAATAAATTATATTAAGATCAATCATCTTATAGGATTATCTAGCAATTTAGCCCTATTTTCAATTTTCCTAATCTAGCCCTTTTTTAATTCGCTTTAGCCCGAAAACTAGACACCGAGTTGGCAAAACTGTTTCCTGGACAATAACGTTTTATTACTGGACACTGGATAAGACACAAAATTCCTGGACAATCCCGGATTTCCGGGGGCCCTGCAACCCTAGTAACCCTTTACATCCAATTTAACATACGTGAACTATCCGTGAGTTTCAAGGAACGTCGTTAACTAAGGCTTCCTTAAGTATCTAAGTATATTCATCTCTATCCAGAAAATAGTGTAAAAAGGTCTAGCATGTATTTTAATAAAGACTTCTATAAGGACGTTTCGTGTAACTGAAGGTCTGTCCTTTTCTATGACATAGCATTTAAAAGTTAAGGAAGCTTTATGCAATTGGCGATTACACCAAAAGAGATGAACTACATTTATCTAAACGTGTCTAGTATGTAGTTCGTGTTTTGAACAAAATACTGTACCATATGAAAAAGAACTTGTTTTTGATCGTTGCAATACACCATAATAATTACTGGTGGACTAACTGCTTGGCACTATCAGTTTTCACCATAATTTGATACACCTTGCAAAAAGAGTTAGGTGATAGTCGGTACTTAACACTGATCACTGATATATAAATATAGTAGTTTATGCAACGGCCATGTAATGATAGCGATTTTAACATGAGAACTGTTCAGGAAACGAAACTTAGCGGTTCTACGACCATTAAATATATAAACAGAAAATACAAATCATTACGGAGACTTCAACAGACGCCATGACAGCTTAACATGTTATTGGTAACTATGGAAACCGTAGATATGTTTGACGTTTTGTCGACATCGCGCAGGCGTGGGTGTCGAGTGTTTTTAATGGCTATATTACCAAATTGTTGGCCAGTGAAATGTATGCATTTAATACGACAGAGTTCTTGTATGCAGTAACATACAACAAAGAAAAAATTACATATTACAATCGAAAACTGTTATTTAATATTTCATTAAAACACTATTTTTACACGACCATGACGAATGAACCTTTTTATGTTATTTATTGAATTTTTTTAAATTGAAAACGTTTATTTACCGCTGTAAACACCAGAATACAGAAGTATACAAAGTTTAATACATGCAGCACAGAACATCCGGTGTGGTACAGTGCCAAAAAGGGTACACCAGCTCAGCATAATGCTGAGGCAAGCCACAGCGCTGATTTCCAGTTGGTCCCTCAGTGACTGCAAGGACGATTATTGTTGTTTCTTAGAACAAATTACGAAATAGGAGTAGAAAAATCTTTTATTGTTACCATGTAACTATCTAACTACACTTTAGCATCAGAATCAAAACAACGCTGCGTAGTTCGGTAGCGGAACACCCACTCTCGTAAAACCAGTTTCCAACTTGAAAGCTTTGCACTTCTAACTTTAAAGCTAAGCTCTAAGGTTGATATTGACTTACTGTAACTTAAAGTTGGCAGTAACACTGGCCGGGTTCGTTGTAAAGGGCAATAGGACGAAGGTAACTGTTTCGTTTCGTTACGTTTATTTATAAATAACACTGGTTTTGAAGCGGATTATTATTACACTATAATACAAGGGTTTCTTCGATACGCTTAGATCAGCCTTTCCCAAAGTGGGCGATAACGCCCCCTTGTGGGCGCTGCAGGCCTAATGGGGGGCGGTAAGAGACCCAGAAAAAAAATGGGGGTGTTGTGTAGAGGCTTGGGGGGTGATTTGCAATTTCATTTAGCTAAGAGGCCTCTTAGACACCGACTGCATGAGCTCTCGACTCTCAACTACAACTTGTGAACATCAACTAATATTAGTTAAGAGATTGCTCAAACTCGGTTCGCTATTTCTCTCCGCGTAGTTCATATATCTGTCCTGTTTTATTGAATATATGAAATAAAAATCATGTCAATCGGTCGCTTCGTTTCGAAATGAAAGTAGTTTCAATAATCATTCTCATTGGCAGGTGTAGCCCGTAAGAGTTAACTTGAGACCTGAGCGCCGTTGTGTATTACCGACTGCGCTCAGGTTTCAAGTTAACTCTTGCGAATTATAGTAAAAGTCTCGTTTAGAATTAATGTTTAATCTCCGCTAATATAGCTCACAATAATTAATTAATTTAATTTGAAGTTATAGTCGTTTTTAAGTAGGGGAAAAAATGGGGGCGCTAAAAAATAATTTATTCTCAAAGTGGGCGGTAGACAAAATAAGTTTGGGAACCCCTGGCTTAGATGGACGTGCCTCATACACGTACCAGTAAATACGCTGGCTCTCTTACCTTTCAAACCGGAATACAGAAAAGCAAACATTGCTGTTTTGCGGCATATATAGGTAATAGTAGTACCATCCCAGGATGACTCCATATATAGGTAGAGTTATATTTTCTACTCCCATTTCGTTATTTGTTCAATAAGAAACAACAATCAATAACATAAAGAGGTTCATTCGTCATGGTCGTGTGAAAATAGTGTTTTAATGAAATATTAAATAACAGTTTTCGATTGTGTTATGTAATTTTTTCTTTGTTGTATGGCACTGCATATAAGAACTCTTTCGTATTAAATGCACTATATTTAACTGACCGACTACTTGGTACTATAGCTAGCTATTTAAAAAGATTGACACCTGCGCCTGCGCGATGTCGAAAATACATCACACATGTCTACGGTTTCCATAGTTACCAATAACATGTCATGGCGTCTGTTGAAGTCTCCGTAATGGTTTGTATTTTCTGTTTATATATTTCATGGTCGTAGAACAGCTGAGCTTCGTTTCCTAACTTCCATTTAGTAATATAATAAGGTGGTAATAGTAGTTTATGCAACGGCCACGTAATGATACCGATTTTAACATGAGAACTGTTCATGTTAAAATCGGTATCATTACGTGGCCGTTGCATAAACTACTATTAACACCTTATTATATTACTAAATGGAAGTTAGTAAGTAAACATAGGAGCATACTTGGGCTTTGAGTAGGTGCAACAAAAAATAACTCTACATTAAAAATTTAAGAAACCCCCAACGTACCATTATGGAGATCCCCTTACATTTTCCTGGTCATCATCAGGTCTTCAAGATTCCAGATGTGGGAAGGTCACCATGGTCATAAACATTTGAGCTCAAACTCTAACCACCTAACTGTTACCGTTCCAGGGATCCCATCTGACATCAAAGATACTCCCAGATCTTGGAAACCATTGGTCCAATTTTTGTCAGAGAATATTCAATAAAAAAAACCGGGTCCAAATCGGACCATCCGTTGTCAAGACAGATAAACAGACAAACGTGTCAAACTTATAACACGCCCTCCCTCGATCGGCCGGGGGTTAAAAAGAGATCTTAATAACCTCATTTCGTACGTACCGCAAATAACAAATCTAGGTGATAATGAGGTCGAAGAAGTCCTCGATCACGATCCTGTTGCGCTCATTTGAAACAGCTGCATCTCAATTTACCGTTCGTACAGGACATTATGTTTTAGACATCTTTATCTTTGGAAGGAACAATTCAGGCATATCACTGTATACTTCGTTACCCTTAATTAATTTTCATTATCTTCTTCTTCTAAGTCGTATATTACCTCATTGCTGAGGGTCGTGATCCTTCTAAAGAATTAATCACATACAACGACTCTCGTGGCAGATTTAATGGGATGGTTTGCCATTGCCTTCCCCATTTCACACACTGGTTATCTCAGTGTGCAGGTTTCCTCACGATGTTTTCCTTCCTCGTCGTAGCATTCGGTAAATTTACGTAAGTCTTTCAAACAAACCGATAAACTCATTAGTACATGGCATTGCATGGTTTCGAATCCGGACCTCCGGCATGGGAGTCCGACTTCCTAGCCACGACACCACCGACGCTCACAATTTTAGACAAGAATTGTAATTATGCGTCAGTTTAAATACAATTGCATTAGGACATATGATAAAGGATATTTCTGGCGCATTAAAAACTATTCATTTCGTTTCGAATTTTTTGCCGCCATTTTGTTTGTATTGGCTGACGTAAAAACATTTGCCGGCTAGATTTTCGGCGACATGGTTTTCAGTGGCCAATTTGTATGGAAGACTATACAAATCAGTGTTGGTAAAATAAGGGATAAGTTATTTTCAGCATTATGCTGAGCTGGTGTACCCTTTTTGTCACTGTACCACACCGGATCTTTTGTGCTGCATGTATTATATCCTTGTATACTTTTGTATTGTGTACTTGCTGTATTCTGGTGTTTACAGTGCTAAATAAACGTTATTCAATTTCAATTAAAAGTGTGTGTGTGTGTTTATTAAGTGTTTTTATTTTTATTGGTATTTTTTAATCATTACATTCACTAGTATTTTTTGATTGTCCTACTCAATTTTCCATTTCCCAACCATGCTGTGTTTACATGTTAAGGGTTACGACCTAGCTCATAACTTCTGTTGTGTTTACCTAGTAAATAAATAAAATAAAATAAAATTTTAATTGGGTTGAAAGGTTGGGTAATCAGGTCAATTTAGTGAGACAGTGTGCTGACATAATACGCAATTATTTATTTTAATTATTTTATTATGGAGTGATCCCTGGCACTCGGGGGATGCCTGAAAATCAGCGCCGCAGTGCTAAATCCGCTGCGGCAACAGGCTGAGGCAGTCCCCTTTTTCCGGTGCTGCACACCACCTTCATCACACTTACTTTTGCTTATTTATTTTTGTAATATATTTGTTTAATATTATTTTTGTCTTCTGTATATGTGTGTCGGAAATAAATAATCTTTCTTTCTTTCAATTCTCAACACAGATTGATATGTGAGACACAATTGAGTCATTCAACTTCATACAAATCATACCTACATACAACTTGCCTCTCGTAAGGCTATCGATTTGTCGTCAAGCGTCCAATATCCGCTGTCGGCGAGCACTATGACAGATCATTTCCTGCCCATACATACAATGTAAGGTTTATCATTGTGAGGATTGGCTCCGTTGTGTATCTAACGTAATTATGTAATATTTGACTCTGATGGTTGTTTGGTTCTTTTCTATTACCTATTGTTTAAGAAGAGCAGACGAGCAAACGTGTCTGATGTTAAATGGTTACCATCGCTCAAACACATCTCACCTCACTCACTACAATGTTAGCAGAGGGTTTTCGATGCGCTTATAATCGTAGCTCTCTTACCCTTCAACAAGAACACATCAATGCAAATATCGCTGCTTTGCGGCAATAACCATGCAAAGGGTCATACAACTGAGTTTAGAAAAACATTGAGTATCATAATAATTAATATAGTATTCAGTATATTAATTTATTTTAGTAATGATCATACATTGTTAAAAAGATAGAAAATAATTAGGAATAAATATTAAAATATTAGCATGTCATGATAATTATAATTATTATAATACATTAATATTAATAAAATTTCTTACTTAAAGTAAGTAAAGTCAAAAAGTTTAAAAAAAGGATTGCAGAAATATGTACATCATTCGTCAAGGAACTCATTGAAAGAGTAATAGGCCCTTTGGGCCAACCATTAAAAAAAAAGGTTAACGTACAACAGTTTCGTTTCATCTCGGATAGGAGCTGGTATTTTGTAATAAATTCGCGGATCAGCGACGTGCGTGGACAGCTGGGTCTTCAGTAGTCTACTGTCAATCAGTTCAAGGTCCGGCTGCCTCATTTTTGTCAGTTTTATCCCAGCTACTGATAAAATTATGATGACACGTAATTATCTTCACAAAACGTGAACAAACTACTGAAAAATCGCATCGTGGGAGGTCCTGACCACTGAAGCGACACAGCAGTCACTGGCGACCCAGTTTCGGCGACCCGGGGTCGACGGCAATCGCGCAGCCTTGTTTAATTTTTAATTTACACTTTTTAGCGAGCGATAACGACAACCCACTGTGCCAGTAGTCATGCGATAACGATGTCGAACCACTGTGCGGGACCGGTCCGAGACTGAACGGTTCGATCCCGCTGTGTTCTGATCTGAACCATGACACGCGCCGGGAGATTTCCGCAATCAAATTAACAAAGCTAATGAACCATAAGCTTTTATTTCCCAAAAGTTTACATCTTTTTTTCACATTTTTTCCCTTCAACGTGATCTCATGTTTTGTGCTCAGATCATCAGTCCAACAGGCTGCAGGAGAACCGACAGTTGCATGTTTCTGCCGGTAGACAAACCTGATATTAAGTGGTCACTCTTCTTCTTTTTCCTTCACATATTCCCAGTCTATTGGGGTAAGCTCTCCCGATTTTTTTGCGCCAGGACAGTCTGTCCTGAGATATGGTATCATTTAGTTGGACCTCCACTAATTCATCTTATCAGGAACTTCATCAGACATCCATCAGAGCTCTGTTCCATTTGTCGTTGCTTTATGTATCTGAAATGTGATTTTTCTATTCACAGCGTCAAGATTTAGTCCACGTTCTCCTCGTCCGTGTGGAACTCGGCAAAGACAGTGACAGTGACAGTGCCAGTGACACCTTCGTACTCTGCGTCGCCCAGAAGAAGGTCGCCACACGCCTCTCCAAGGAGATGCAGGATCTGGTAAGTCCTTCCTCTATCACTGTATTTCTGTGTTTCGGTTTAAAGGGTAAGAAAGAGAGCCAGCGTAATTTCTGGCAGATGAGGCAATCCATCTTAGTCCTCAAGGTTAGCAACGCATCAAATTGATGTGGAGGAACCACATCAATTTGAAGAATTTACATATTCTTTAAGGTAGTTCTCTTCACGTCTCCGCCATTCTTCTCTGTTCTTTACTTTGTTCATAAATCTCTTTCCTGGCCTTCCTGTTTCTTTTTCCTATTGTTGATTGCCATACTGTTAGCCTTAGTTAGTTGTTAATTGGATACAATAACTTTTGTTGTTAATTGGAAACAATAACTTTAACGTGGACTACCTGTGCGACACAGAGGCGAGCATGCTTCTCGTTCTAGTGATGTAATGGTGACCGTCACCTCTTTTATCGAATAATTTTAGGTTTCCGTGGACGAATACTGCCATTTGATAAATTAAGATGCAAGGTAGTGTAGTATTCGGTAAAGAACGAACGGCCCAGCCGCGCTTTTTACATCGTACTGGTTATTTTCGAAATACTGAAATCTGTGAACTATATGACCAGCTTCTTCCATTTCTGTTTTTTATCAGTTAGTGGTAGTTAGTTTTAACTTTAATAGAATTCTTGTTAATTTAATATCTATAGATTCTGTTATTTTTCTTGTTATATTATTTTTTACTTAACAATGTTCTTAATAATGTTGCGTATGCCTATAATTGGCACAAGTATTAAAAATTAAGCCTATTAAGCATATATTATTAATGTACATACGTTGGCGTTCGTTAAAAAATAGGCTGATTTTCAAGTACCCATGAACTATCTATGAGTCAGCCTGGAGAGGTACCAATTTTTTACCTAATTCTGTCGCAAGCAGCAACATCGGCGCAAGGTCGCTTGTCTATCGGTATTTTATAGGATACATTTCGGAGAGTGCGCATCGGAATTGCACGACCTAATTCCAGCATCTCCATTCCGCCTTCGGACTACCAGGCGCGGGGAGGGGTTCCATCCTTATGTTGTTGATACCCCATCTGCTCGTACGAAGCGATTTGCTTCTTCGTTCATTATGCGAACGGCTAAGGAATGGAACAGCCTGCCGGCGTCTGTATTTCCCGAAACCTACAACCTTGGGATCTTCAAGGCCAGAGCGAATAGGCATTTACTGGACCCGCATGCTCCATCGTCGTCCTCATCGTCGCTTACCATCAGGCGAGATCGAGGTCAAATGCGGGTTTAGTACTAAATAAAAAATTTAAAAAAAATTGTTTCCCGATTTGAAGGATAAGAGAGCCAGCTCCTCTAAGTCCTCAAGAGTAGCATCTCATCAAACTCTACCTTCAAACCACACCGCTAGCTACACGACGGTGACCACTTACCATCATTTGCTCATCAGCCTTCCTTAAACACAAACACAATAAACATTTATCTGTTTGCTTTCGACTCGCAGAACCAAGAATTCCTAATTATGAAGCTGTAACATAATAATGTCATGACTGCATATTTCTAGAGAAATAAAACAATTGTAATTCGCTGATTGTAATCAAGTTCAAACAGCACTGATTACGAAGCATCTAAATAAACAACGTTCATTGCCAGGCGCGGTTATGTCACAGTCGAGAGCGTTCAGTGAGTCGACGGGAATGACAGTTGCAATAGCGACCACAGCACAGAACTCGTAATTAGCCTCTTGATAATGAAAAGAATGTGACAGTGAAGGACACAAGATGCTGAGCTCAAGAAGTGCTTCCGGACCACTTGTACCATCGGCCAGTACTATTGATGGTACAACTGGCACCAATTTGTCCCAGTTGTACCATTGATGGTACAACTGGAGGTGCTTTGTCCCACTAGTACCAATAGGGACCACTTGTACCATGGGCCAGTACCATTGATGGTACAACTGGCATCGATTTGTCCCACTACCAATATATACACACTACCTATTCATTATATACATATTATCTACTTGAGATAAGACCTCCTTCGTATAATTTTAATTATTCCAACCCGGGTGGCGTCCCACTTGTATTTATCATGGTACAACTGGGACAAATCGGTGCCAGTTGTACCATCAATGGTACTGGCCGATGGTACAAGTGGTCCTGCTCCCAAGAAGTTTAGTCAAGTTTCATAGATTGGAATGTCAAATAATCGACAGAATGTATCTGGATAGAGTATGGATCAAGTGACATCCATGGTTTCCATAAAAGTCTTCCGGCGAGATGTCTGTGTAATTAACCCAATTATAAATGTTTGGGCGAGACCATGATCAGAGGAAGAGTAACAAAGACTCAACAAGTCAACAACACAATCAAAGGCACTTAGATTTCCCTTTATTAGGGATCCAGTTGATTTGGTTCCAGTGCGCCTAAAACGCGTTTTGCCTAAAACGCATTATGCCTAACTTGTCATTCCAAGTCGCATTGTGCCTAAGTAGTATTGTGCCTAAGTCGCATTGTGTCTAACTCGCATGGTGCCTAAGTCGTATTGTGTGTAACTCGCATGGTGCCAAAATCGGTTTGTGCCTAGAACGCGATTTAGAGTTAATGCGTTTTAGACATAACGCGTTTTAGACATAACGCGTTTTAGACATAACGCGTTTTAGACATAACGCGTTTTAGACATAACGCGTTTTAGACATAACGCATTTTAGACTTAATGCGTTTTAGAAAAAACGCGTTTTAGACTTAATGACAATATAGGCAAAAAGCTTTTTAGGCGCACTGGGACCAAATCTTCAGTTCGACCCATTGCTAGTGGGCTAGACCTTAGGCTGGAGGTCCACAGGAGCTCTGTGAAGGTTACTTGACCGACTGCTAGAAAGTTTGAAGATTCTCCATGCTATGGTCATGTTATGACCGAAGTTCAGTAATGACCTCATTAAGTCGCAGATAATGTACTCAGTCAGCTAAGTACCCGGGACCTTCGGGTAAACAAAACCAAATCGGGATTATAACAATCCCAACTCTGCGGTTTTAGAAGATCCCGATTTACGATTCAGCCCTACTAATGGTACAATAATATGTAGAAGTGCAGAAGTCAAAGTATTAATTGAGACGAATGGTTATGTAATTTCATTACTTTCTTGTAAATAATGAGTTCTTATTTGCATGGAAAATATTTGAGATAAGGTTTCGAGTAAAATGTTGTGGTTATCTAGGAATACCGAGGATGCCATTACCTCAACTAATTGTTGATTGTCGTGATCACTTTGTTTGCTATCATTATCTTAAGGTTTTGATTAATCATCAGCAGCTACTGTTGTAGTTTAGGCTGAATATCTGGCACATGAGGCACCCCATCAAGTCATCAAGCTTGGCAGTGAAAACTAGAGTTGCCACGAATAGTGATTTGGCCGAATACCGAATATTCGGCAACGCTGTCGGCCGAAGCGTCGAATATTCGGCACAAAATACATAGTTGCCGAGGTCGTAAACTCGTAATAGACAGGCCGCAACCTGTCTCATTACGGTGTATACGGGAGCGACGGACGGGTATTTGTTTCAATTGCGAGTAAATCACTTCACGGCACGCTTTGTCAGCTCATAATAATACATAAAACATTAATATTATGCAGAGAAGTTCTTATTCAATTGTTTGTTCGTTAAAAGGTTTACAAAATGACACCAATTAATATAAAAAATCGCCTATATTATGAGAAATTATCCATCACAACCTACCATTGATCAATTTTACGAACTAAAGTATTGTAATTTGGTAATAGAATACATATAATCTTGAGTAATATGTGTTTTTTTTTTCATGATTTAGTATTCGGTATTCGGCCGAATAGTACGCACTATTAGGCCGAATACCGAATACCAAAAAAATTGGCCGAATAGGCCGAATACCGAATAGTAGCCGAATATTCGTGGCATTTCTAGTGAAAACCCTTTAATATCATTGAAATGTCTTCGGACGACGGTGATCATTTATCATCAGGTGGCTCGTTTGTTCTGCGGCTCTCCTTTACAATAAAGAAAAGACGATAAGATGAAAAAGAAGAATCACTAAGAGATGCTATTTATTATTCAGTCTCGATCCACCTTCTCGATTTAGTTACTTTTTTTTAATTTACGACTAAACCCGCGTTTGAACTCAATCTCACTTGGTGGTAAGTGACGATGAGATCGAAGATGGAGCACACATGCTAAGTAAGTTGGTTCTTCTATAAACAGTGCCGGAAAAATCGACGCCGAAGCAACGATATTTCATTGCGAATGCTTCGGTTTAGTGAGCCGAATATCTCCATATTCGGGCCGCTTGTAACGCGCCGCACGATGATTCAAATAAGGATTCTGCTGAATTACATCACGTAGCATATTTTCCAAGTAATTAGATCGCACGGAAAATGTTAGGGGGTTTGAGTTTCTATGGCTTGCTTGCTTCAGATCCGTATTGAGGAATGAAAAGGGGCATCAGTTTTAGAAGGGCAAAAATAAAAACAGAATGTAGGGTTTCTAGTAACAATTAACAAAGCTAACGTACCTCAAATGGAATGCAGAGATTCTGAAAAACTAAAAGCTGGTGACGCTGATATAGTTCGAGATCTGAATTATTTTAGGTTAAGTTAGACTCTCATAAGAAAAAGTGTTTGAGAAAAGATAGATAGATAGATAGATTATTGCACACAAGAAATTTACATAGGAAAGGAAACATAGAATAAGTGTACAAAGGCGGCCTTATCGCTCAGAGCGATCTCTTCCAGACAACCTAGGCTATAGAAGAATAGGTTACCGGCAGAAGAGTGAAATATGAAATATGAAAATTTATGTATCGTAACAATTCTGTGCCTAAATTAACTAGAACATTCGAGCGGAACCTTCTAGAACATCCGGTCAAAGCTTGCTGACAGACAAAAAACTTATGGCAATAAAACATGCTCTATATTTCCATATAAATAAGTACTAACTGTCACCATTTGACCGAGAAATTGGCGAATGTTGCCTACCATTGAAAGAATATATTAGTCCTAGCTTTGGTCCTTACAGTAACCAGCAATGGACAGTGGACAACACATCAGGCAGACTTTATCGCGTTAACTTATTTCAGACATTCATACTAGGGATGTTACGGAGCTTCGACTCCGACTCCGAAATGTCGTAAATTATCGATAATTTTGAATCGGAGGTTTGTGAGCAAACATATTCAAATATCAATATTTAATTAAATACTGTAGGACTACATAAAGGAATATGTTTTATTGCCGCAAACGTCACCATAAAATATATTATCCAATATTTTATTTCAGCTATAATAATTAAAAAACCGCCAGAAGTAAGATGCAAGCTGTGGCGGGAGAAATACCCGCCCAAAGGTTTCATACCGCCAAAAGAAGGCCTACCACCGGGTTTCAAACTCCCGTGGCCGACCTGGAAAACGATTAATCGCCTGCGAACCCAGGTTGGCTGTTGCGGAGATAATCTTCACAAATGGGGGTTTTCCAGCGATCAAGTAAAGTGTGAATGTGGTGTCTCCCCTCAAACCATGGAGCACTCGCTCTGCTGTCCCGCGTGTCCGACCATCTGCACGCAGGAGGACCTGTTCGAGGCCAACCAGAGGGCTATCGATGTGTCTGCCTTCTGGTCGGGAAAAATTTAATTCGGATCATCAACACGAAAGAAGAAGAATGCAATGCTATAAATTCATTCCTCCGTTGACTTATACATAGTTGGATAAAAAGCCTTCACTTTTAAAGTCCCTTGGATTTCCGGAACACTATCCTCACCCCAGTATTAAAGAATGGGAAGGGCCAAAGTAATGTCTCGCCCAGGGCGTAGTTACCCTTATCACGGCTCTGGATTCGCGTCGTGCGTGCAAATTTAAACGTTTTCATTCTCATCATAATGTTGAGATTACGTTTGCGTTTTGTTATTTTGTAGTTTCGGAGATTGAAATTGTTTATTTAGCGCTGTAAACACCAGAATACAGAAGTATACAAAGTTTAATACATGCAGCACAGAACATCTGGTGTAGTACAGTGCCAAAAAGGGTACACCAGCTCAGCATAATGCTGAGGCAAGTCACAGCGCTGATCTTCAGCTGGCCCCTCAGTGACTGCACGGACGAAGAAAGCAACATTGTGTGCGTGTTGTGATGTATGAATGTGTTTGTTTGTATGAATGAGGATATTAGTGTGTATGTGAGGTACTGAGTGTGTGGGAGGGTGATGGCATTAGTTCTGTATTTCTTATAAAATTTATAGTTACTTACTATTTTTTTCAGACGATTTTGTTAATAAATTATTTAAAGCCTTTTTCCGTGCCCATTACAGGGTGTAAAAGTTAATAGGTAAAGCTAACTATGAAATGGTAGGTGACCAAAAGCGTTCATGCTCTTTTAGTAAAGGAAAACTGTTAAAATAAAAGTTTCCATAAGAATAATATACCATTAAAAAACGCGAGGAACAAAACAACTCGCTAAGTATTCAAAACAAGGAAAGAAACCATTTAATTTTAATAATCCGTTATTATTATGAAGATAACACGCCCGCCTCGAATGGAGTAAGTATCAATTGCGTTTTTATGCAGGAAAAGTGTCCTTTGCCGGGGCGACTAAAAACGAAATGATGATAAGGTGAGCAATGCTTTGTTTACCTTTCTCCTAGATTATAGATGTACAGGAATTAGATGTATAGATGTACAAAATAATTGTTACGATATGATAAGAAAATAGTTGTTATGATTATGTTAAATTTATTCCAAGAAATTATATCATTATGTCAAGAAAAAATACCTGCCAGTCAGAAGGGATCTGCCGAAAAACATGTAATCTATCGATCTGCACCACGATAGCGAACACTTGGCCCTTGAGGCTGATTGTTCAACATTGAAGGTCCATTGTTAGAATTTTGATATGAAGTATCCACTTGTCCGGCCCCAACACTCATCGCTCGACGCTCACGAGACATTCCTGACGGCCCAGCGACTGGCGAAGATGGACGCTTTGCATTTTCGCTGCGTCAATTATTTTCAACTGGTAAAATCATATGCGAAATCGTTTTAAGTAGCGTAGTTCAAGCACTTCACAACGCAGTTTCAAGTGTTTCGATATCTAATGATAGTGCCAAAGTTAAAGAGAATTTAATATAAGTCGGTAATTTTTTTTGCCACAAAAGGGATACACTTCGCCAAGCTATAGCGAAGCGGGGAATCAATGTTTCAGTTATTGTTAGGTATCGTTAGAACGGCGCCGAATGACTCTATCCAATGGTATAACTTCCATTTTGATACGTCAAATAGTTCAAGCGCTAGTGGTGTGCTTAAAGTACACATTTTGGTCACGGTCACTCGACACAAGTTCACTCACATACAAAGCGAGTGTGTAAGACATGAAATGGATTCCATGTGAAAAAACAGCTAAATATTAATCACTTTACAGATCCCTTAAATGCTACTCACGGCAAGCATTTTTGTAACCCTTCCTCCGACTATTTTCAGACTACGACACTGCTGCATGCCGTTTCCATTCCGGCAGCGCCTTATTATTACAATGGCCGTTTTACTCAAGAATTGAATCCTCCCCAACGAAAAGTTTCAACATAAATAACTGAGTGAAATCTCTGAGGGAGGAGGGATTTATGAAGACCATTTCACCTTTATTGTTTTAAGGGACAACACTCGATTAAACTTTGAGTTTGGGCCTTTTGTGATCTTCGCCTATTGAACAGACAACATGGTCGTACCCAGAGTTCTCAAAATGGAAACAAAAAAGCAAGTTGTGCTGGGAGTTAGCCCTCGCGCTGTATGAATCCGTTCGTACTCAGCAGAAAACGTTTGCTGTTAAAGATGTAACAATGTTTAGTATTGCATATTAACAACATTTTAGTTAATTTTCAAGTTCCTATATACATAATACTGCTCTTGACAATAAAAAAAGTGTTCTAAAATTGACAACTTCGACGGGAGCTTATCTTATCTTAAAATAGGGATCCGGGAATAACCCAGCGGCACTTCGACCCTTGAGGATCTTTTGTACCTACCCCTTTTTACAGACTGGTCATCTCAGTGTGCAGGTTTCCTCACGATGTTTTCCTTCACCGTTAGAGCAGTCGGTAAATGTACGTAAGTCTTCTAAAAATACGAAAAACTCATTGGTACATGGCTCTGCACGGTATCGAACCCGGGACCTCCCGCATGGGAGTCCGGTGTCCTAGCCACTGTGTCACCGACGCTCTTTTGACGGGAGCTTACTCTCCTTTTATAAGTATTATACTTGCATTATGCCTTTTGAGATTGACACCTCTACCTTGTCTCTCATCTTTTAAAAATCTTAAGTAAACAGAATACCAAATTGGTACTTACTCCTCGGAAATTTTCTTGTTCCTTGATTAATTCCGTAAGTCCAACACTGGACTTGAGAGCCACCGGATCCTTCAGCAATCTCTTTTATCTGGCACAATTTAATTCCTAATGCTGTGAGAAAAGCAACAGCTTTTATTCAGGAGTGATCGAGATACCTTCTGGTGTTAATTGTTGTTAAGGCAACCAAAGCTAAGAATTAGAAACATTTAGAAATGTTTATTGATCGAAAAAGAATAGTGAATGATGTTACAGTTAAGAATATTAAACAATAAGAAATCTTTAATAGTGCCATTAATCAGAGAGAAATTGTAGCGCAATGTTGTTTTTATTTAAGACTAAACCTGCTTTTTTAATCTTGTTCTCGGATTTGATAGATAGATAGATAGAAACACTTTATTGTACATACAGGAAAAGTAAAAACTACAGGAATCATATTTGATGATAAAGCGGTAAAGGCAAGATGAAGCAATGGACTGTAGGAATTAAAACATAGCTAGCTCCTTCAAACAAACAAGTTTACTTTCTAGACATGAAATCTCAATACCTAACAGCACTTGATTAACAAGTACTTACAATTAACATTTAATAGTCGTGGTAAATATGTATCACATATTCATGTTAATTCTACATTATTAGTCTTAACCGTTAACCGCGTTATGTAGGTATACAAGTCATATATAAACAAGGAAATCTATAATTGGCCTTCTTTAAGTTTAATACATATGTAATTTTATAATTGTTAATGCGATATATAATATATATAAATAACTGTGATACCTATCCTGATTCCTATCTAAACATACCATTAGTGCAATTAACAAAATACCAAACGTAGTAATGCAAATTCCAAAGCCGATGAGGTTTCAGTTGTAGATTTCTATTTTAATTTTAAATGCGAATGTTGCTGATATTAATATAATTAACAAACATTGGCTGTCGGCCTTCAAGTGTAAGTTCTGATCCCATCATATTGGTTGTACTTCAACCAATATGATGGGATCAGAACTTACATAGTTACATAGAACTTGTCATAGTTCCCCGAGCAAAAGAGGGGTGTTGTCATTGGCAATTCGATAAGGTCTATTTTCTTTAGAATATTGTGTCAAAAAATTCAACAGGAATATCCATGAAGGAACAAATTTTTCTTTCATCCATGGGAATATCTATACCGGTACTTATACCGATATATTTTGTTTCAGAGTAGAAGGAATCTGAAATTCGGCCCCTGAATTTATCCTTAACTCCATTTCTGAGCCGCGGCTGGATATTTATGCAAATCGCATTTACACCTATTGTTGGAGTATCTTTTCTTCAATTTTCCCTGTCCAGCGGGGAAGTGGAGAAAAATAGAATTTTTCCAGCGAAACGAGTTTCGCTGCCGAGCCGCAATTACAAGGGAACTGACGATTTCATTGCCAAATATTTTCCTTTATCCACATTGTGCTGGTGTAAGTCAAAGACTTGGAGCGCTTCTTGGTTATATTAAACATATTGTTACGACGAACGAGGCACAAATGTTTAGAACACGCACAAGCTCTGTTAAACACTGTCGAAATATATCAATATTCAATATCAGGTCGAAGAAGGCTGGCCTCTACTTTGCTCAGCGTATAAGCCTCACCATACAGCGGGGCAACGCCGCCAGCCACCTCGGGACACTCCTTGCAGGAAGCGACCTGGGCCAGGTCTTTTACTTGTAAAATAATTTAGGTAGTACCCATGTACAGTCGAAGATATTATAAAAGTCACCTCTTCTTCTTTTCCTTCTTCATGTCATGTGGTCCTATTGTCAGAGTTATTTTAACTGCCCGCAGGCATCTGATATGGCCTAATGACTGCTGCCGGACGATAGAAGCTGGAACCGACCGTTTGTGTCACTATAGCGGTTACCTATCGTGGTTCTGACCACTTCCAACGTTGTTTTCCACGCACGATCATATTTCGACCACACTGCGCCGCGATTGCCAAATGAGACAGTCAGGGTGCAGGAGTGGGTGGAGAGACAGGGTTTCGGAGCAGAGAAAGGCGGAGGATGTTGGATGCGATGTAATCAAAACGGGAGGTAAAGAACTGTAATAATTTGCACTTAATTAAAAAACACCGTGAATGATGTAACTATACGCATACATATTCCACATATATAACTTTCGAAATCCTAGATAAACAGGCTTGGTTGATATACGTACCCCAGGTTTCCACTGGGTCCTTTTTATACTATTTTATTATCTCGCGACGGCACGCGGTGAATAATTGTAATAGACAGTTTTTTTTTAATTAATGTAATAGATAGTTATTTTTATGGTAAATTAAATATTGTTGTCAGAGTTGACAAACGTTGATATGTTTTTTTGATTTTCTTTCAATGTCTATAGTATCGAACCTTTTTGTATGAGGAGCTCGGGGAGTAAGAAGTATGCAATGCTCTAACACTGGTACCTTGACTAGCCTTTTTGCCACCAGTTTAGCGAGGTATAGAATGAGTATGGAATGAGCTATGCCCCGGATAACCATTATAATGGATTGAATCCGAAATTAGAAGATTCGTCATAGAACAAAAGTTATCAACGTGGCATTAGAAACCAAGTAATAACTATTTTGATGGAGAAGTTCATGAGAATAACTTTGTCGACCATTTCGATCAGCAAAAACATCCATTCTCCATAATTTTTAGTGACCATAAAGCTGTACGACGATTTTCTTGGCAGATTTAAAGAGGTGGTTTACCATTCCCTATAAAAATAGTTCTATGTGATTAATTCCTTAGAATGATCACGACCCTCAGCAATGAAGAATACGACTTATAAAAAGGCTGAATAATACTTGAACTTCCCTTCCCTTTTTTTAGTGACCCTAACGAGGCTGACATGGTCACCTTGTCGTGTACCAAAGCTTCTACACTAAGATTTTAAAAAAAGCTGAATTCCGTAATCGCTCATAACTCGGGGAATCCTTAAGCTTTTCCCCCGATCTTCATTATTGAAAGGTCGCAATATCGCCGCCCCCTCCCCCCGAGTCGTCCCCTTAATTAGGACATCTGCTCTGATATTACGCCGAAAGGTGTGTGTGTGCGCAACGGCTGACGAATAAGCTTCTAGCTAAAGCTTGGACCCGGTTACTTTGATTAGATACGGATTTTTGAAATCTGAGCAAAGTTTGCCGTTATTTCGTATCTATACGGCTACTTTCCAGCGACTGCAACACTTCGCTGTTTGCGCAATGTTTAAATACTGTGTTTCGGTTGGAAGGGTATTAAATAAAAAAAACTGACTTTATTGTCAGGTTGCTTGCTTGCTTATCGTATGGTTAGTGGCCAACCTATTTGTCAGAGTCTGCTCTGAGAGAACCTCTGACATGGCTTAACGACTGCTGTCGAACGACAACAACCGGAACCGACTGTTTAATGTGCCCTCCGAGGCACGGAGCAGCTCAGATGGAATATGCCACTAGCGGTCACCCATCCAGGTACCGACCGCGCCATCGTCGCTTAACCTGCACGATCACTTTCGAACCGTGCTCGCAACTAGGCTACGAGCTCCTCATTGTCAGGTTATACATCCATAGTGCCTACAAGTTTAAAAAAAACATAAGTAAAATCAGAATAAAACATATTTTATTAAAAGAAATTAATGCAGATGCAGACAGTATCTTTTACATTTTTTCAGATTTCCCTGGCTCCCACACTAGGATACCCTGTGTTGTGGGGGCCAGTCTCTTCCCACAAATAAATTATGAAAAACATAATGCAATGCTAAATTAAACAGTTAAGTATGCGTGTATGTGGTGTGTGTGAGGGGTGTGTGCGTGAGATGGCGCGTGTGTGATGTGTGGTGTGAGTATGTGATGTGATGTGATGTGTGTGTGTGTGTGTGTGTGTATGTGTGTGTGTGAGGGGGTGTATGTTGGTAGGTGTAAGGGTCAGTGTGCGTCCATAGGACTCAACTAATTGGTAACAATATTTTTTCAGTATTAAAATAATCAAGTGTCAATAGACAATTTTTAACCTTTTCTTTGCAGGAATACCTTGAACAGTTTAGGATGGAAAGGAGTTTTTCGGCTCTTTTGTATAAAATGATATGAAAATAACCAGAAAACAGAAAATTTTAATTAATAGTAGAAGTAAAAAAGGGAATGTTTTAAAACAATACAATAAAATACATTAACATTAAACATAATAAAAGTGATTTCCTTACTTTTTATTCGCAATCTGGTGTATCTTCAGCCAGTGTCCATAGAATCTATTTCCATTTCTTGTATTATATAAGATAAAGCCAGCGTAATTACCGGCACATGAGGCACTCCATCAAAGTGTTTTTACGTCCATTTACCGACGGCTGCTCTAATGATGAAGGGACACATCGTGAGGAAAGTTGTTTCCTCAAACAGAGGTAACCAGTGCGTGGAATGGGAAAGAAAGGCGATGACAAAGCATTCCAAGAATCATCATGAATACCAAGAAGCTCTATAATAAAGATTAATTTCATTAAATGATCACAACCCTCAGTAATGATGAAGAATATGACTTAAGATAGATATTTGGCTTGATATGCTTCGTTCTTAAAACAACACAAAAAAATAAGTGTTTTGTTCCTCTTTATTAGACACCAGTGGGTGAAAATCACCAGTTCCAAAAATTCACTTTAGTACCTTTTGCGTGAGCAAAACTTGAAGCCGAAAGAAGTTTTTTTAACTGAAATATTCATGCAAAGATATAGCAACACTCAATGGTGACATTTTTTACCTGAAGGATAGTAATGATTGTATAATTCCTGAAGTGTTCTTTTGCTAACGTCCAGAGCTCCAGTGGTCAAACTTTGCTCGATATTGTATCCTGATAAGCTGTATTCGATAATTTCCTCACATCTTTTCCATAACTGACACAATTCTGCAAATTCGTACAAGTATTTAGGTACACTAGAAGACACATCACGCCCTGTGAAACCCTGTCGCAATAATTGTTTGTTATAATAATCTATACCAATATTATAAAGAGGAAAGGTTTGATTTTTTGTTTGTTTGTTTGAATTGAATAGGCTCCGAAACTACTGAACAGATTTGAATAATTCTTTCACTGTTGGAAAGCTACATTTTTCCTGAGTGACATAGGCTATATTTCATTTTCAAAAAAAATGGGGATCCTTACTTAAATTACGATTAAGTGTAAAAAAATATCAAAAAACTTTCTTACATCGCGTACGCTGCGAAAACTATTGATGATAGAACAAAATGATATATAACATTTTTTTAGAACACACCATTATCAACAAAAAAATCAGCGGCAGCGTGTCTCTAACTATTATAGTCATGTCACAATAAGCGTTTTTTTATTAAAAAAAAAGAAATTAAAATACCACCGCTACAAAAAGCTCTTTATTTGTACCTTATCAAAATAAATGATTTATTATTTAAGACTGCTTCAATACCTTTATATTACTTTTTGAATTATTCGATTCTGACATTCCATTCAAAAGATATCACGAGTTTAAAACTTTGAAAAAATAAACTCCATTCGGCTACTTATGCGTTGTAGGGCGTCACTCGTTTTTTTTTTTAAATTTACTCTTTTTTAGGAGCTCGACGCAAAAGGGAGTGAATATGTGTGTTATATTATTATTATTATTATGAATGTGTTAAAATTAACAAATCTAAATGTAATGTTTAATGCCCGTGCGAAGCCGGGACGGGCCGCTAGTCATAAATAAATAATAATTTTAGTGTTTCATGCGGGAGGTCCGGGTTCGAAACCATGCAATGCCATGTACTAATGAGTTTTTCGGATTTTTTCGAAGAATTATGTACATTTACCGACTGCTCTAACGGTGAAGGAAAACATCGCGAGGAAACCTGCATGTCTGAGAAAATTAAAAGTTTCCGAAGGCGTGTGAAATCCACACATCAGCATTGGCTCCGCTCGGTGGATCATGGCCCGTACCCCCTTGTACAAGGGGAGGCCTTTGCCCCAACAGTGGGGACATTAATAGGCTGATTAAGAAATAATAATTTATTTTGCACCTAAAAAAAAATTAATCAGTTGACGTTTGAACCGTAGTCCCCACACTATAGGATACCTTGTGTTATGTTGTGATTCCTTGACATTTGTATGGTTGTGTCAAATGAGTTAAAGACAACCTGATGATGGTTTCACCTGATGTCAAATACGAGTATATCTGTATTAACGGTTTAAGACATTTATTTCACTAAAAAACGATACAATCCACTTAGCTTAGGGAAATACAGGATAAACTTATTGTAATTAACAGTGTGTACGGTGGACGTGATTTTAAGGCTTATACATTAAATTACTAGTGTATAATATGATCTAATTGAAGAGCTGTAATTTTTCTTAGCTGCGGGTAATTAGAAGACGAATAACACACAAAATAGGTATAATTTGGATTCAATTAAGTATCGACTTGCAGATGCCATTTGGTTTGGTGATAGATATTGCAATTACTATCAATTAGATGTATGTATGTATATTTAACAGTCTTATATTGAAAATTGAAATTGAAATCGTTTATTTAGCGCTGTAAACACCAGAATACAGAAGTATACAAAGTTTAATACATGCAGCACAGAACATCTGGTGTAGTACAGTGCCAAAAAGGGTACACCAGCTCAGCATAATGCTGAGGCAAGCCACAGCGCTGATCTTCAGCTGGCCCCTCAGTGACTTCGCGGACGAAGAAAGCAACAGTGTGTGCGTGTTGTGTTGTATGAGTGTGTTTGTTTGTATGAATGAGGATATTAGTGTGTATGTGAGGTACTGAGTGTGTGGGAGGGTGATGGCATGGTGCGGGGTGTATTTACATGGTATTATGTTTGTGGATGGTAGTTCACAGTACAGGCCATAAGATTACCGAGCACTTCCAGATTGTGAAAGACAGTAGTTACAGGGCACCTAAAGAATGTACGGAGCAGTGTCCGATTTTTGTAGATCAATTGTATAGATTATACTTATTGACTACTTACATTATATCCGATTTCAGTGATCCGCCCAATTATGTCAAATACCTTTTCATACAAGAAAATATTCTATGAATCAAGGAGTATTGTTTGTCGGCATGCTGTTTAATTTTCCTCTTTTTGCAGTTTGAATACCCCAACCCTCCAATTGTAGACGGAACCGCGCCATAATGACGGAGGGAATCGGCCCCTGATTGGGAAGTGGGAGCGATTTCGTACCCTCCTGCCCTTGCGAGGGAGGAAACGAGGTGTTCTGCATTCGTGCTCAAATCCCTGTGATTATATTACGTCTTTACTTTAGAAATGTGTTTTATAATTTTGTTTGCTTGGTTCGTAATCAATTCGTAATTTTTTTGTAGTCTCTCTTATGTACTTTGTCGTTTTAACTTTTCTGATACTTTGAATTCATACGAATGTCTAGAAATCTGAATGAAAACTTATTGCGACAGGGTTCCTAAATGTAGGTATCATTATCTCATCTTTATCAGCCTATCCATGTTGTCTCTGAATCTGAATAAAGATATTCCAGGGAAGAACTAGCTAAAACGGATCATATGGTCCAATTCTCCGAATGTCACTTATCACTTTGACATTCGACGTATTCACTTAAAAATCTAAGTGACCGGGTAATTGGACATTCGGGGAACTGGACGTTCGGGGAAGTGGACATTCAGGTAATTGGACACTAAGGGAATAGATTTCACTGACTGGACATTCGTAACGCCCATGATCCGCTAAAACAGTCGCTTTTTTAGCATTTTATTTTCAGTTTCCCAATATTTATTCCACTTTTTTAAGTCTACTAAGTCATAAGATGGGTAAATTGAGATTTCTCATAATACACTATCAATATTTTAACACGTATTTGAACATTTCCAGTATATAGGTATACGGATCAAAGTTGAAAATCACCTCCAGATTAGACTTGAGTAATATCGGCCTACTAGGAGTGAGGTGTGCTCTGCAAATATTGACTCACGGCTTAGTGGGGACGACACAGAAATGTGTCCGAACGACGGTGGTGCTGTTTGTTTGCTGAGCAATAGAAATCGCAATAAGGTGGCGAATAGGGACGTCGCTGATGCCGTTTCTGAGGATGCGGATGCGTATGACATCGATGTATTTGCGGATAATGTGAGAGTTGATACGTCGTTTGTGGAGACGACATATAAATGTGTTGAGAGCGTTGTATACCGTAAGGATTATCTTCTGTTTATAATGCTGATTTTATATAGACATAAACATTAATGTTTGTCGATATGTGACACTAACAATATTTGGACTTTAAGTTTCTTTGTTAAATTATTAGACATTACGGGTATTATATCATTTTTTTATTATTATTAAATAAGGAGAGCAGACGAGCAAACGGGCCACCTGATGTTAAGTGGTCACCGTCGCCCATAAACATCTCACCTCACTGTATTAATATTAGAGGGTTTTTGATGCGCTGCTTACCTTGAGGACTAAGATGGAATGCCTCATGTGCCGGAAATTACGCTGGCTATTTTACCCTTCAAACCGAAACACAGAAATGCAAGTGTTTCTGCTTCACGGCAGAAATAGATAAGAGGGTGGTACCACCCCAGGCGATCCTTCACATTAGGATCTACCACTACAAAATACAGAAACTTAAAAAATAGAAAACAAAAAGTAGAAACTTAAATTAATATCCGTATCAAATCCGCAGCGTTTACTTCGGATGCGTATACAAGATATGATGCGGAAGTGTGTTACATCCCTAGTGCCGAGGATCAGTGACAGGGATAGGTATAAACGAGTGGGAGAGAGCCGGTGCGAAATTAACATTCACTTACAGAGAAGTGAAGGAGCTCTTTAGATTTAAGATCTTACTCTTACATCTTTACTCAGTCAATGTTCTTCGTGGTGGAGGAGTAAGTATTGGACAATATTGCAGCAATAATATGGCTAAGAGGAATTGTCAATGGCGGGTTGTTGTTGTCGTCCTATGGTACCCCGGAGGTACTGAGGGCCTCCACTTCTGTCTGTCCTATGCCACCTTCCTATCTTCACTCCAGCTCGACCCTGCTGTCTTTAGTTCACTGTCAGACAGACGGTCAGTGCTGCGTGTGGCTGCCACTCGAACGCGATCCTTGCGGAATTTGTCTCCCCGTGTAGCGTATCCAGCACCATATGCGTCGAGCAATCTCCTGTCCCATAGGTGTTTGACGACATCGAGTTCACAAGTAATCGTTGCTGATAGTGTTCAGCCAGTAAATACGGAGTAAGGATCCTTGTTGATGAAAACTTGAAGTTTGTTAGTCACTCCCTTTGTCTTTTTTGCCGAAATCATAAAGGTTTTGTGGCGACGCACGACACGCGCGCCACTACCTAGAACGCGCTATTGAAATTTTCCTGGGACCTCGTATATATACGAGTTCCAAACATCCATAGTTGGACCAGGCCATATGATCACCAGGCACAACACCCCGCCTGGTGAAAGATCTTCCCTTTCCCTTTCATACAACTGACACTACGTCATCCATGTTCTCATCACATAGCGCGTTCCCACAATTGGTGACCCCGACGTGACAGTTTTGTTCCATTTACCTGACATGACATGACATGACATGCCACATTACTTCTCAAGAGGGACTAAAATTTCATACGATCGATATGACACATAAATAATATGCAAAGCAAAGTTCTTAGCATACTGAAACAATTTAATTATTAGCTACAGCGGTCGAAGAATTTTCAGCCTTGTCAATTTACAACAATTTGCCGCTCCAGCCCAGGCTCTATTAAAGTCCCATTCATTTTGAATGGCTCCATAATTGTACATCAAAATGAATATTATTTTATTCAGAAGGTATACGTCTCAATGGGTGAAATAATTAGCTGGGGCCGACTGGAGCAAAGTGAATCTGTAATGCGGCTTAATTTTGTGTTGGTAGGTAAGAAGCAAGTATTCAGTACCTAGGGAACAGAGTTGTGGTGAAATAAGTTTCTTTATAGACTGTGGTATGGTAACAAAATACTTAGTTACAAGTTACTTAAATACAAAGTTACTACGTCCTGATCGTCATCAGATCATTATGTATCAAGATGTTGGAAAAAGCTATATAGTCGTAAACATTTGAGACTCGACTCTCATATAAACCCCGAGGGGGTAGACAGAGGAACCACCTTCAACCACAGGTAGTTGCCACTTTTCGTCGTAAGATTTGGTAGACAAACGTGACAGGTTGCGAGCCTACCGCCGCCGTCTAGAATAGTATCCACTAAGATTATGGATCGATCGTAAGTCGCTTCGTACGACACTCACGGGAAGAGTTGGGGTGGTGGACCGCAACACACAGCTGAAACTGGAACCTGTTTTAGTATATTACCTTCCATGATAACACATTAAAGTAACTAAAATATGATAACATTTAAACTTAGAACAACATTACTAGACACTAATAGAAACACTTGAACTCACAAGTACATATCGATCGTGTCTTTGGACGAATCCCCTTTTACTGACAAGTCTCATTGATACTTCAGTAACCTTCAATATTATGTGAAGTAGGTACGTCTGCCTTTTCTTCCATGAACAATGAAAAAGGCTTTACGTATAATAATTATTCCGCCTGTCGAATTTAAAAATAACAGACTAATAAAACACCTCTTAAACATCTAACACCCACAATTTAAATAAAGTTAAATCTCTTCTGCTTTTGAATTCTAATCATCTAATTTTCCTTAAAAATTAACGGTGAAAGACCTCCTTAGCGATGTAAAACGAGCAACACATATTTGTCTAAACTTATCTTAATGACGAGTCGTTTGAATCATCCTCATTATACACTTTTCACGGTCGTTAATTAACCGACAAGTGTCGGTTAGTAAGTACCTATAAAAGTTGTGAAGTGCTAGAAAATTTGGAACCCTGTCTACTTTTACAAGTTCATTTACATTTGATTTAGGTCTTTTGAAATAAATTTTTAAAGCGTCGGTAGCGTCATAGTGGCTAGGACGCCGCCGGACTCACATGCGGGAGGTCCGGGTTCGAAACCATGCCATGTACATGTGTTTTTCGGATTTTTTCGAAGACTTATGTACATTTACCGACTCTCTAACGGTGAAGAAAAACATCGTGAGGAAACCTGCACGTCTGAAGAAATATAAAAAAAACCAAAGCCGTATGAAATCCACTAATCAGCACTGGGCCCGCTCGGTGGATCATGGCCCATAACCCCCTTGTGCAAGGGAAGGCGTGTGCCCCAACAGTGGGGACATTAATAGGCTGCTGATGATGAAATAAATTTTAGTACAATTTCTCTGGATTGGTATCCGAAAACCGGGTTGCGAAAAAAGTCACGGTTGTAAATTTTTAGACCACTTTAGTTACTAGGTCTATCTCATGAATTGTATTATCTAGGAACTTGAAAATTGGCTAAAATATTAGTTATATCCTCTATTAGAAAAACAAATACTAAAACTTGATACATCTGTAATAGTTTCTAAGTTGTGAGCAAGAACGTTAAAAGTTTTTTTGTCACTCATTCATCAATCACAATCATTAATATTTACAAATAGTCCTTTTTCCTTATTCGGTTCACTATGGATACGGCGAGGCCCGACTCACACTTGGCTGATTTTTTAATTTCTGAAATGCGTTTCACAAGTACACCCTATTTGTAGGGCCCAGCGAACTCTTCCGTAACGCCGCCGCCGCACCAGCCGCTTTGCCGTGTCGCCCACACTCAACAACTCACTCGTATAATGTAATTATTCGGCTATTATTCGGCCGCAGATCGGATCTCGTTTCCGTCTTTCGGTGCACATTACTGGCACAAAATAGACGAGTACTTAACAGAAAAGAAGCTCATAGAGTTCTAGCACGGCGCACTCATACAATAACATGCCGCGCTGAGTCATTTCCACCGGTCCGAACTGTCTTACTGTCTGTTCTTGAAAGAAAGTTATGTATATAATTGAGCTCACGTATGCTTTGGTGATAACTGTAAATATGTGAGTTTTTGAAATTTATAAAATATAATAAAGATAAAAGAAAAAAATTAATTTAACATTGCATACATTATTAAACTTAAAAAATATTTGAAATTAAAAAACAATATCTTATCTTATCTTGTGTCTTTGTCTTGTATGTATGCGCTTTTGGAAATAAATTCTTTGTTTCTCTGTAATGGTATGGGCTTGATCACACAGGTGATCCGTCGACCAGCTCGCCGCATTTGCGTAACGAGTTCGAGGCACGATGCATTGCGCCTTGCGCACGTGAGTGTTCAATATTGAGAGAATAGCGATGCGCAGGTTGACAGATCACCTCTATGGATAGTTCGTAAATGGCACACGTGTGACACACACACACAGAGAGATAACCTCGTGAGACGCGCCAAAACGCTAGAAAGGAGCTTCTTTTCTGTACTTATCTACTTAGTGGTGCAGGGCCGGCGCAGGGGGCCACGTAAAAATGTCATCGGCTACTTAATTACCCACCGACATGGAAACTATGAGGGCGCAGGGCTACGGACCTGTACACAGGGACTGGTGTTAGATCTGAGCTTGATGATCAGGAGTTGACAACTTTTGTTCCATACAAAATTATAGCAATTTAGGTGTTGATACTAAGAAAGACGTAGAGGTTATAGTCACTACAGATCACATGTTACCATCTTATTCATCATCATCATTATCAGCAGCCTATTAATGTCCCCACTGTTGGGGCACAGGCCTCCCCTTGCACAATTGGGTATGGGCCATGATCCACCGAGCGGGCCCAGTGCTGATTGGTGGATTTCACACACCTTCGGAAGCTTTTCATTTCCTCAGACATGATGGTTTCCTCACGATGTTTTCCTTCACCGTTATCATCTTATTACCACCCATAAAACTTATGGTTTTTAAGATCGAGTGCAAGATTGTTCTACCATACAAAAATTTTACTCTCTGATGTTCTTACCTAGTAAGTAGGCACTGGAGAGAACTTCAAAAGGTATCCACATCAAAACAGCTAAGGCCCTGTGATCTCTATTATCTACCAGCCCGTGTCTGTCCACCGCTGGACATAGGCCTCCGCCAGGGCGCGCGACATCACTCGGTCCACCTCTCATCCAGTCTTCCATCCACTATTCAGGTCGTCCCACACTGCGCTTTCCTTTACACGGCCTCCACTCTTAAAACTCGTCTGCGGTTGTCGGTTCTGCGACAGATATTTTATTTTATTTTAGTTTATTAGGAATCACAAACAGTTATAGATTATTAACACTTAACTTCCCATACTCACACACCCACTCACCCTACACTACAGTTGCACACTTACATTATTACACACTCCCACACAACCTAACACACCCCCACCCATACTCACTCTTGCCATTATCTTTACTAAATTCCTTTATGATTAAATTTTCCAAATTCCTTTTAGGTTAAGAATATAATTTGTAATTTGCTTGCACAGAAAGTGCGACGGAATCCCGACTTCCCAGATACAGGTTTTCGACCTAGTTTGTAAGTCGGAGGTCCTTTTTTTGTGTGCCCTGTAATAAGTAAATAAACTTTTACATTTTCATACATTAAAGATTACATAAGCATAGTAACTAACACAAGTATAAGGTAAATGTATAACCAACTACATAATCCACAGTTCACAAAAAAAAACAATTTATAAATCTTGCCAACAGACGGTGATAAGGTAAGGTAGATAAAGTTACGTTTGTAAATCAAATAGAGAGTTATGGTATATGGGAAACAACGTTGAGAATAAACTTACGAAATCTATTTGCGAACAGTGCAAAGATATCAACATTTTCAAAATAAGTGTTGTATGAATCTACAAGCCTCCAATGGCCTCATATGGCCAGGCAATTTTCACTACAACATACTTCTAAGGTCTTGTATATTTAATATTAATACTCTTTACAAGTGTACTCGTATCACTCTCACTCTTTACTTTACTAGTGTTGGCCAAGAACAGGGCGAAGGTCACCAGACAGACCACCAGCTGATGGTCGGACGACATCGTTAGCAATAGGATTAATCATTTTAACTGCAACCAATAGCTTCCGGAGTAACCTTAACTTTAACCAGTTACTGCTCAGCCAGCTGACAGCAACTAGTCGCAGTCCTGTCCAGTCACCAAAATATCAAGTCCGACTGCCTCGTCGACGAGTCGCAAGTGAATGATGCCACCTTTTTTTTTTTTTTTTTTTTTTTTTTCGTACTGATAATTGCTGTTGGTCCTAATGACCTTTACAGCTTCACCGGGTTTTTTGGGGCGAGCGCTAAATGCGCTCCAGCCTAGAGGAGGACTTAAAAACTACTATAAGAAGCGACTGCCTAAGGGCACCCAGGTGGGTACGGACCTCGGCTTAGGACGTCGCTGGGGACGTAGGGGTCGGGGAGAAGCGGCCTGGAATACGCCGATAGCGCGTGAAAGCGCCAGAAGCGGGTCGACGCCCGCGCCGGCGCGGGCGGTATGAAGGTGCTGTGTGTGAACTACTATCGGGTGGCGGAGTGGCTTCCGCGATGGAGATCGTGATGGCGTCGTCGGGGTCGTCTAGGACGTGTCTAGGCCGACGTCGTCGACGGGATGTCGGTAAACCGTTAGTCGAATAAGCGGCGGCGCTTACTACTAGAGGGTTTGGGTGGTGGGGAGCTTGCTCGAAGAAGCGTCGAGACGCTAACTTCATGTATTGAGCGATCGTGGGGAGTTCCAAATCGTGATGGAGGTCTACGTTACGTAGGTACCATGGAGCACCGGTTGCTCTACGCATGAACCTATTTTGGATAACCTGAAGGCGGCGAATGTGGCAAGAGTGCGCGAATGTCACGCTTGCGTACGTGAGGATTGGACGGATGCAAGTTTTGTAAATTGTCAACTTATTTCTAAGTGACATTTTACTCCCCTTGCCTAGCATCGGGTGTAACCGGCCGAGAATGAATGCTGCGCGGTCGCGGACGCGTTTTATGTGTGGCTCGAAGGTCATACCTCTATCAAGGGTGACTCCTAGATATTTGACCTTTTTCTCCCAAGGGATAGGTCTGCCGAAAAGTGAGAGTTGCCCTATGTTATTCCGAACATGGGTGGTCGTATCAGGGGCACGACCCCTAGCGAAGAGAATGGCGGTGCTTTTGTCAGGGTTCACCTCGATTCTCCACTTCCGAAACCATTCGCCTAGGGCGGTGGCGGCGGATTGGAGAATCCGGGTGATACGAGCCCTGTTCCTATCAGAGGTGTAGAGAGCGGTGTCGTCCGCAAATAGCGCGAGTTCTACCTTTGGATGGCGAGGGATGTCGCTGGTAATGATGCCACCACGGGTCGGGCGCCCGCTTTTATAGAGGCCAGGTAGTGGGGGCGGCATGACGTGGTATCGGCTGTTGCTGCGTGTTTGCTTCGTCGCAAGCGCAGGTGGGCATTGCACGTGCACTATGACGTCACTTGTTGCTTGCGCTTACATATAATTTATTTTATGTACTTAGTATATTATATTATATGTTATTATGTAAATAAAATTCTCTTATATAACGTTTTCCATAAACCTTGCACACCTACTACCTCTTTCTCGATACCATTTCCTCTGCCCAAAGGTTGCCTGGAAGAGATTGCTCTAAGCGATAAGGCCGCCTAAATTGTACTTCACTATTTTTTTCTATCTCATGTTTGTTGTTTTTTATACTTGTGCAATAAAGTGTATTTTACTTTTACATTACATGATGATGATGATGACTCTTTACAAACCACGCAATTATTTTTTAAAATTTCGAGCTCTACAGTCAATCACAAACCCTCCACACGCTACGCACACGAATAGTAACAAGTACGCAATACGGAACTTAATTAATAGTTACACGTTCCCCGAGCCGACTGTACGTTTTGTTCCCGCTCGCATTCACTTAAATATGAGTTAAGCGCCGCTTGTACCCTAATTTATTGTAATGACTTCATAACTTTTACTAGAAAGTGGAATTAGTGGAATTTGACGGACGGATTCCGGATGTTTGTTAATATGAGGAGTACATTATGGAATAATTTGTTTCAGAATATTTTTTTTATGTTTTAGGCGATGTATGCAATATCATTATCAGCCTATTAACATCCTTATAGGTAGAAAAATAACAGGTTTTCTTTTATTATACGTATCCCTTTTTATCAGTGTAGTTAGTTCGATCGAATACATTATAATCAAACTTTCCTACTTCCTAATTGCCTTAAATTGAACGTAATAACTTAATAACTTATGTGGAAAACTAAAAGCTGTGGCACTATATAGCGACGTTGGGCGCGGTCAGTACCAGGATGGGTGACCGTTAGTGGCAATTTTTTTTGGCCTCTCTGTGCTGCGGAGAGCATGCTAAACTATATAGCAGACGTAATAATTAAACAATAACTGTAATCTAATATTGGAATGGGGGTAGTTCTTTTACACCTATTGTGTATTGAGATAAGTATATATAGTTGGGCAATAGGGACAGCTGACTCACCATTACGTACCGTGTCGTCGTGTCACCGGGCCCTGACTGACAACCAGCGCTGCGGCGGTGGCTAGCATCTAGCCATATCGTCACAGCATGATGCTGAGTCAGGGACCCTTTTGCCACATATGCAAGTTCATAATTGTAAACTTATTATACAAAATGTAAAAAAGTAGCTCTTTTAAGTACCTAATGAAATGTAATCGTGTTATGTATATGTGTGCAAATAAATTTTAATTCATTCATTCATTCATTCATTCACGTTAGACCATATCAGAGGTCTACGGGCGGCCTGAACAATCAAGACACTATTTTTTACTTGTTTCTCGTATGGTTAGTGGCCAACATATTTGTCAGTTGTTCAGGCGGCCCGTAGGCCTCTGACATGGCTTATCGACTGCTGTCGAACGACCACTACCGGGCCCGACTGCTCAACGTGCTCTCCGAGGCACGGAGGAGCTCAGATGAAATAAGCCACTAGCGGTCACCCATCCTAGTACTCACCGCGCCCAACGTTGCTTAACCTGCACTTTCGGTGAGGCTACGAGCTCCTTTTTTTTCTTTTATTTGTGTTTTACTTCTATTTTAAACATGCTTAAAATAAAAACACGGGAAAACTGAAAAGGGTTGGAACAAACCAATTCCCCGAAATATTTGCGCCCTCCATTTAAATTAAACACCAAGCAATCGTGTTTAACGAACCAAGTTCCATTTTGGAAACGCAATTCATTTACGAATCATAAACGATGGATGTTTTTGACAATTCAAAGAATGACTGGCTTTGAGTATGAGACGGAAACGAGTGATGGAGCTTTGAGCCTGGCAAGTTGGTATTTGAGGGAAATTCAGTCTAAAGAGGGTTTATTCAAAATAAAATAATACTAAAATAACACTAAAATACATACTTAAGCTAAAATTACATAATACCTAACTATTTTACAAGTAAAAGACCCGGCCCAGGTCGCTCCCTGCAGGGAGTGTCCCGAGGAGGCTGGCGGCATTGCCCCGCTGCTGCCGCGCTGTATGGCGAGGCTTATACGCTGAGCAAAGTAGAGGCCAGCCTTCTGGTCCCGGGATGTATCTAGGAGGCGCTTGGCTATTTCCCCGTAGAGGCAGTGGGCTCCAGGCCCCCACGGCCCCAAGGTCTCCACCCCGAACGGCGCAAATGTGCCGCTTGAGGTTCTCCGCTGAAGCGGCTGCTGATTTATTTCTCTTAAGAACATAGTTCACTGACAGAGAAAATCTAGTAAAAGTAAAGTATAGTATTTTTTATTTATAAATTGGCTACGACAAACAGGCAGGCGGGCCACCTGATGGTAAGTAGTCACCGTCGCCTAGAGACACGTGCAATACCGGGGGTATTGCACGTGTGTTGCCGGCCGTGGAGGGAGAGGACTTTTTTAACGTTCTTTTTGAAGCATCCCATGACGTAGCGCTGCGGGAAAACGGCGGGTGGAAGAGAGTTCCACATTTAAATACACTTTATTACACAAATAGAAAACAATAAACAAAAGATAGATAAGGAAATAGTGAAGCACAATTTAGGCGGCCTTATCACTAAGAGAGATCTCTTCCAGGCAACCTTCGGGCTGAAGAAATGATTTCGAGAAAGGGGTGTGCAAGTATTATGGAAATCGTTACATAAGAGAATTTTATAAAATTATTTATTATTTTATTTTATCAAGGGTATACAACTTTTGCAAAAGTTCAGAAACTTCATCATCATCATCAGCCCCTGTCGTCCCACTACAGGATATAAGCCTCCTCTCTTTTGTGCCACCCTATACGATGCTGTGCTAGTCGCATCTTGAAACTTCATAAAAGCTTTGATTTTTTTATTTAGAGGCCACCTTTTTAAAGCCTCTCCTTCTTCTCATAGTCATATCTTCACAGACGAGGGTCGCGATCATGCTATCAATGGAATTAACCACCGGGCAGATGTAATGATCTCCCCATTTCACACGCTGCAGATCAATCGATCACCGGTCACGATTCAACCGTATTCAGCGTGTCCTAGGCGAGGTTGTCCGCACACTAGCGCCGCCAATCGAAAAAAGAAAATTGTTTCATTATTAAGGTTTAATTAAAAAAAACTTACCCGAAAGCACTCCGAAAGGATAAGTAGTATTTTTTTAAGCTTGCATTAATATCATCATCACTCTATTAATGTCCCCACTGTTGGGGCACAAGGGGGTACGGGCCATGATCCACTGAGCGGCTGTGCTGATTGGTAGATATCACACACCTTCGGAAACTTTTATGTTCCTTAGACATGAAGGTTTTTCCTTCACCGTTAGAGCAGTCGGTAAATGTACGTAAGTCTCGAAAAAATCCGAAAAAATCATTGGTACATGGCATTGTATGGTTTCGAACCCGGACCTCCCGCATGGGATTTCGGCGTCCTAACCCCTAGGCCATCGACACTCTTAGCATTAATAACCCTAGTTGATTTCCTGAAGTTACTGTACGCATTTCCGCCAAAAACAGCCACTTTTTTTAAAGTGTACCGCCAATAATAATAAATAATGCAACAATTGTGCGGATAACTTCGCCTAGGAAAGGAAGACAGGTAGGTATAGTTGATTCGGACTGAGCTTTTCTATGAAACCGTTCTATAACATTCTATACATTTCTGATATGAAAAGATACATTTTTCGTTTCTTAATATTTTTCTTCTGAGAACGGAAACCTCGGTGATTTCAACTCGCACTTTGCCGGTTTTTTTGCATATAAGTACGGATCCCTTTGCCTTTCCATCGTTAAATTCGCAAAACTATGAAATGTTTGTTTGATTGCGTTAGCAACATTTGTACTTCGAGTGTTTTTGAACAATTAATTAATTGTCAACAACCTCTCACCTTTACGTGCAAATTTAATTAAAAAAGCTACTCGTAATTCATCATTTTCTTTGACAAAAAAAACCACTGTGTTTGTCAATTTGATTGGTCGGTAATCGAATATTGTCCTGTGTAAATTGAGCTTAAAAAGCGTCCGGAGCTTGCGTGACCTGCGTAATTAATTTCAAAACACCGTGCTCGCCGCGCGCCCGAGTGACTTTTATCTAAATTGTAAATTGTAAACCGCGCGAAATGACCGAATGATGTGCTAATACGCATGCGCGGTGAGAGCCCACTGTGGGTAATTATTACCGTGTAATAAAAGGTTTTAAAGGTAAGGAGAAATTGTGCCACTGGGCAAGGTGTACGAACAAATGTAATGGAAGAGAGGGGCGATTAAAATTTTAAAAAGTAGTGCGTCTGCTATGCATTTTAAAATCTGTATGCACTCTGTTTATTTGATCTTCATATGTCAGTTTATAGAAAAACCAATGATCTTAGAATGGAAGTAGTCGTTTTACATTTATTATGTTTTTTTTAAATAGCCTATGGACTGTCCCACTGCTGGGCAAAGGCCTCCCCTCCTCCTTTCCATTTTTCCCTATCCTCGGCGTCCTTATACCATCCTTTTCGGAAGTGGTCGATATCTTCCTTCCACCTACGCCCGGGCCTGCCTCGGCGCCGGTGCTTGTGGCACCCAGTGCATGGCGATCTTTGCCCACCTTTCCGGATACATGCGGCACACGTGGCCTGCCCAGTCCCACTTCAATAGAGATGCTATTATGCATTAAGATAAGTTTATATAGTTGTGCAATGCTGACAGCTGTCTCACCGTCACGTACCGTGTCGTCGTGTCACCGGCCCTGACTGACAACCAGCGCTGCGGCGGTGGCTAGCGTCTAGCCGTATCGTCACAGAATAATGCTGAGTCAGGGATCTTTTTTGCCACATATGCATGTGAAATTGTGAACTTACTCTAAGTAAAAAAGTAACTCTTTTAAGTTAAGAAATGTAATAATCGTGTTATGTATATGAGTGCAAATTAATTTTAATTCATTCATTCTTCTCCATTCCCTCTCGTAGTCTGTTGCATCAATCTTTCAACACTCATGGTTTCGAAAATGTCGCGAACAAACGGAGAATGCCTTTCTTCATGTTCTGTTCAGGCTAAGTGCGAATATTTTCATTGGCGTTTTCGTTAAGCCAGAAAATTAATAATTGCAGGAGCGTCGGCGGCGTTGTGGCTAGGTGACCGGTAGTGGCATATTTCATCTGAGCTCCTCCGTGCCTCGGAGAACACGTTAAGCAGTCGGTCCCGGTTGTTGTCGTTCGACAGCAGTCGTTAAGCCTAATGGCTACGGGCGGTCTGAACAACTCTGACAAATAGATTGGCCATTAACCATACGATAATAACTGGAGACCGTTTCACATCTCCTATGAGTGTGACGCTTTCACGACAAAAAGGATGGGTCTGCTAGGCTCTGCCTATCCAGACGCAAGGGAACTCAAATCCCTCCCACTAAGACGCACAGTCTTGCTCATGCATGACATATTCGGTGAAGTGATCAAGGGATAGGTACAAGGGGTTGAACACAAAATATTCCAATGGGTCGAAGTCCATTTTAATTACAGATAGAATAAAAACCAATAGAAAAAACAACATCAAACCATAAGAAAAACATATTTTTAGTACATCTTTTTTTTTCTGTGTACATGGGAGAGGGTGTTTGAGGTTGTGTGTGTGTGTGTGTGTGTGTGTGTGTGTATGTGTGTGTGTGTATGTGTGTGTGTGTGTGTGTGTGTGTGTGTGTGTGTGTGTGTGGTGTTGTGTGTGTGATGTTGTTAACAATGGCCAGTAACAGTGTCGCTAGGATCCCCGGCCCCCATCCAAAGATAAGATAAGATAACCATACGTTAAGCAAGCAATTCCTATATTATTAATACCTAGGCATATCGTTGAACCGGTTCCTCAATGACCAGCACAAATACCTAGTTCCATATAAAAACTCCACTGAAGACCGAAGTCGACATATTTCGGTGGACCTTTTTAATCCTTTTATTAAGGACCGCTGTTGATTGATGTTGTGTTTTCCCTTTGGCGGCGAATAATTAAATAGTTGGCGATGGGAAGGTATTTTTACGTTGTTAAGGCGGGTGTGAGTAAATGTATTCTGTCATTGAACTCAGAATTAGAAAAAAAAATTGCTTAATAATTATGGATAAGCAGCATTGTATTATTCGACCAACACTTTTATTGTTATACTTTCCTAGTATGCCATACTTTTTATCCGAGCTGGCAACCTCGCATTTTGATTAATTTAACTTTGACAAACACGATATAAGTTATTCATGACATGTGCAAACGAAAGGCAAATAGTTTGTAAGAGTTATGTTTCAGGTTTTCTTCCGGGCATAAATTAAGACCATACTCATTGTACATGAACTAAATTCAGTATATTAAAATAGCAAATAACTCGAAAATGAAGCGATTCTGAGGTCTACTTCCTTTGTCGAATATGTTAAGTAAAATCTACAGAAGTGTTTGGCAAAGTTAATACATATATACTCAGAAACACCTAGTATAAATTTTTTAACATTGTGATTTAAACATTAGGTGAAGGAAAACATCGTGAGGAAACCTGCATGTCTGAGGAAATTAAAAGTTTCCGATGGCGTGTGTAATCCGCCAATCAGCACTGGGGCCGCTCGGGGGATCATGGCCCCGTACAGCCTTGTGCAAGGGGAGGCCTGTGCCCCAACAGTGGGGACATTAATAGATTGATGATGATTCTAGCTAGCCAAATAAAACAGGAAAACAGAACGTGACATTTGTCAACTAAGAAGACAGACAATTTATTTTTAATACGCATACAAGTTGAATTTCATTTATACGTTCTACTGTTCTAGCGAATTTCTATTTTTTTGGTTCCAACATGCAATTTTGTGTTATTTAAATTTGGTTTTTATCCTTCGTTACCACTTTGTTAATATCCTAATATCCTCATTCATACAAACAAACACATTCATACAACACAACACGCACACACTGTTGCTTTCTTCGTCCGTGCAGTCACTGAGGGGCCAGCTGAAAATCAGCGCTGTGGCTTGCCTCAGCATTATGCTGAGCTGGTGTACCCTTTTTGGCACTGTACCACACCAGATGTTCTGTGCTGCATGTATTAAATTTTGTATACTTCTGTATTCTGGTGTTTACAGCGCTAAATAAACGATTTCAATTTCAATTTTGTTTATGTGTCACAAATAAGATGAGAAATCGTCACTAATATTATAGTTAGTGGTAGTGTAGCGCCTTAACAACTTATGTAAATTAGTAGAACGAGTGGTCTGTAATCAAAAGACGATGCCATTACAGGCGTGTATTATTTTATAAATTTTAATTATGGAGTTGTATTGTACGTAAAACAACATGGCGAACATAATGATTAGAATAAGTAATAAAATACTTTGTTTAATCCTATGAGCGTATGAAGATATTAGATAGCATGAAGGAACGAACGCCCTCCCCTAGTTGGCCTGTTTTGTCATGAAATGTAGTGAGATCTCATAAATGTGGTATTCGTTCATATTGAAATTAGGTAATTGGCACTTTAATTTAAAATCATAGAAAACTAAATAATACTGTTGATTAATTATAATCATAATCGTAATTTATTCATAAAATTAATTTACATGTCATTTATTAATTTACGTGTAATTTACATTAAACAGGGTGTAACAAGAACCCCCTAGAGTAAAGGGGTTCAGAAAAACACACACACATACACTGAAATCGCGAAAATAAAAAGGAACAGTTTCATAATTTCGGTTGTGTGAGTCTGTATGGAACAGCTGATATTTTTTTCGCGATTTCAGAGTTAAAGTTAATGGCCCCATTTGTTTAGTAATAGATACTGATTCATCTCTAAAGGGGACTTTTGATACACTCTAAATATTTACCTACCTACATATCAATTAAAATATTTTACGTAACTTGGCCGTTACTAAGGAGCGCAAGACAACGAAGCAAAATACTACTTGTTACCAAATTGGAAAAATAATTAACCAGTTATAACTTTTAAACTATTCATAACATCAAAAAACAATGTATGACCATTTTGTAGAGTATTTAGGGAGGACCATATCCGCTATAGACTGTTTTATTGTATCTATAACCGTTATTGTACAATTTTGAAAAAAACGAAAAACTGAAATATTTTTCAAAATGGCGGCCGAGTGCAAGTGGTGCCATCGTGGCAACAATTCTTAAAAGTAAGCTAAGGGTAAATTGCAACCCAGAACGCAAAAGTGCAAGGTGAACACCGCTAACCGCTGGACTACTATGAATGACACCAATTCGGTATCATGTCTTGATAACGTCTTCCTTCTTCCTCATGTTATGACCCTTTCATTTCCTGTCCAATTAACCGTCGACACATAAATACATTCACACGTCTACAAAAACCTATTTGGTATGCATTATTAACGAGAAAAAAAACTAAATGGCCGGCTTTCGAAATTACGCAGGTGGTTGGAATTGTAAACTTACTAATGTATTTTTTTGGTGTAATTAATTTCCACTTTAATGGTTTTTAACTTTGTTCTTGTTACGTTTTAGGGGTGTAATTTGTTTATTAATTATTGTCGATTCAACCATGTCATAGTCCAATTTATAGAATTGTATGAGTCGTATGAGAAAGAAAATATACAATCCATAACACGAAGCACCTATTTTTTTCTGCAGAATTTCATAACTTCACGTTATGTCCCTTCGGGGTAAGCAGAGAGAACGGAGCGCCACGAATCTCTGTCTTGGCACGCTTCTCTTGCTTCCTCTACAGTCATTCGTTTCACGGTTTCACGCGCACTCGCCAGGTTTTAAATTATGAATTTATACTAGCGAGCGCCCTTTATTTTACTGTCCCAAACATTATCTTGCTTTGCTTTAAATGTCGTTATACAAACGTTATATGATTTAAGATGTATTTTATTGATACAAAAATACAATAAATTAAAATAAAAAAAAGACTTATGAAAAGCCTTAGACAAAAATTCCGCCCCGTGTCGACCCTGGCGCAAAGGTCCCCATGACGCTCGCGGCATTGCCACGCTGAATCGCCACGGCCAACCTCTGCACCAAGAACGACCCGGAGCGGGGGTCACAGCCCCTCTCTCTCAAGCGACGGCCGACCTCCCTGACAAAATCCTTTGCCTCCGCCCCCCAACAACCTGTCGTTTCAACCGCTTTTAAACCGTTTTTAAAACGTTATATTAGATAATTTGTTATATATAGTTAGTAAATATTTTGTAAATAACCGGTCGTGGTGAATTTCTTTGAAAATAAAATCAAATAAAATAAATATAATAAAGTACTATAAATCTCATTTATTATTAAGTTTGCTACAATCTGTCCTCTAAGTGCCGGCTAGTAGGGTTCTAGGACAGTGTGCAGATGAAGTAATAGAAGAACTTGGTAATAGTAGATATTATATTTATACGGAACAGAACAACACAGAAAATAGTAAATGTAGAAAATAGGTAGTAGTAGGAGACAAAAATAAAACAGAGACACGTCCGTTCAGGACAAAATACAGAGAGAAAGTGCAAAATATAAAGAAAACAATGAAATTAATGGAATAATGGAATTTAGAAATGGAATGGGAATATGATTTAAATTTTGAGAATATAGATGCAGAAATGAAGATGCCAACACGAAATGAGGTGAGATAAACGCTAACAATGAGGTTGAAATTGATGGCAAGGAGGTTCATATGTACGATGAAGTCGACATCGTTACAAGTTTAATGAAGTTCTACGAAGTAGCCACATGAAGCATCGATGATATACATATACGTATGTATAACATTTCTAATAAAATAGGGGCAAACTACCAGATAGCGTTTCATAGAAGAGTGATTAAGATCCACATGAGATTCAATACCATTAAGCTACGTGCGAATTAACGATCCACACTTCACGAAGTGGCTAAAAATCTTAGACAGATAGTGTAAAACTCGACTATTACAGTATCTGTCTAAGATTATTAGCACTTCGTGAAATGCGTACGCACTTCGTGAAACGCGCCATCACGACAAATATAAAGTTCTGTTTCTTTTACCTTGAAAATTAAAACTGATTTGAAACTCTACCCATTCTCTATCGACTCTACGCTGAACAACATTTCATTTCAAGCAAGTCAATAAAGAGACCTCAACAGATGTGTTTTTATGATGGTAAGATTGGTAAGTGGTGGTGACCATGGTTATCCCTCATCAGAGTTATCGCTGATGCTATTATGGCCTTCAGAAATGGAAAAATTAAAAATTAAATGAGACGCTCTTTTATTTTATGTAAAGAGAAATACCTAAATAAACATTGAACTGTAATCATTGGCTATTGTTTTATTTAGTTCCAAGAAAATAAAACCGAATAAATATTATTATAACTCCATTTAGTTTTTGGACACTACGTACCATGGAAACCACTTACCGTTTTCCGTTATATCTACTCGCTTGTTACATACCTACTCATTGTACTTATCTTTAAGTTATTTACAAAGTGCAAAGCTTTATGTCCTATGTGACAAGGGTGAGTATTGACTGAAAAAAACGCTGGCAATAGTGGGTTGAGTAACTTTCCAATAAAATAGGCTAATAGGGTTTTTAACGCCGAAACTTAACTCGGATAGTTTGTTTTAAACATGCACCTTTTAGTGCATAGACTAACAATTGTTGACAGTGTTGAAGATGGTGCAAGGAAAAAAAACCAGTTATTTTATTTTTTATTTATAATAAACCACCAAATAGCAATAAACCACATTTGACTTCAATCCCGCCTGATGGTAAGCTATGAGGTCGATGATAGAGAACGCGGAACTAGGTTTATTTAAAAAAAAATGGCAATTTGTATTCATAGCTTCAACTTAGAGAACTGCAATTTAAGACCCACATAAGACGGACCTTATGTAAAAAGGGTTATTATAAAATAAATGACTACTTAAATGATAAAGAGGCTTGGTCCTAAATTCAGCTCCAGCTCTGCACATCGTGTACATATATGATTGTATTCATAATTATTCTAAGATACTTATTTATTTCAAAAGATGTGCTGCTGAAAGTTTCTTGCGCCGCTTCTTTCCTTTCAGCTACCACACCTTACGAAGCGGTGGTAGAGTATAACAAGACGTTGTAAAAATGTACTTTAAGGTACGTTACTTACAAGGGTCGATATCGGAACCCACATTTGATTTGATTTAATTAGAGGTTTGAAGTGAAATCACCAGACCAGATTTTTTTCCACTAGCGGATAATCTTGCTCTATCCTTTGATATAGCTCGAAGACGAAGTGAGTGGGGTCAACAAGTGACCTCACTCACTTCGTCTTCGAGCTATAACTGCTTATAGCGGATTAAATTTATACTTTTTAGTTATATCCTAAAACAATCTCTCATAGAGAGGGGGAAAGGGGAAGGGGACCAAATTATTTTGTAAGTACCAGACAACCTTACTCTATACCTAACCTACGATACCTCACTCGTTGACCTCAGTCACTCGGTCTCCGAGTTATTGTTATTTAAAGTTGTGTCACCGAGTGACACGAACCAGGGCACTGCATGACGTCAGCGTCAACTTTTGAGAATGGTGGGTAGCGATTTGAAAGAAGTTTTCACTTCAAATATTGGAAATTTTGTCGGGACTTTTATTCATCTTCAAGAAAGGGATGAAGCTTGTACCCTGCAGTTGATGGTATACATAAGCTGTAAATAATGAAGATGATGAAATCACGAAGGCCCGCATACTACTACGTAAGGAAGATGAATCATCAGGTATAGTTAATGCAATAATTATCCACTCGAAAATATTGCTAAATATGACAGCATTTTGCCATCAAAAGTACTTGTTATACAAAACGATAAAATTTCAAAAAAAAATCTACTTCTCGCATCTATAATACAACAATACAACCTATTTACATCTAACAGCCAACTGAACCAGAATTACTGGAGGCTAGCCTATGTCTACATAATACAAGTATAAGTACATAAGTCATTATACGAGACGGTACTTTTCAAGTTTGAAATATATTTATATCCCTTCGGTCGTCAATAAGCACTCCAAAAACTTTACAAATAGGTAGTTGTAATAAGTAGTGGTGGAAAAATTTGCGGCAGAGAGCTAGAAGGAGATGAGACGAGACTTACTTTAGAAGCTCCTGGATCTGATCTCCGGCGGCTGGTTTCTTCTGGTTTCCACCGAAGTTTGAAGGTTTGAGCACTTAGAGCAGTCGCGGCGATAGTTCAGTTACAATATTAGAGTAATTAGCGTGGAAATTAATTAATTCCGATGATCGTTTGTTTTGCGTGACCGTTGCGACAGAAGTCATTTCACGAGTGAATTTGATTGGCAGATGACATTGTGACGTCATCACAATGCGCGTATTCTTTCGGTCTTGTCTCTTAGGTGTAAGCAAGCATAGGTAGGAAAGGAACAGGTATAATTAGCTTAGCTTAGCCGGAAAATATACATTTAAAAACAGACTTCGCTCACACTTGCTGTCAGTGCAATTACTGTTGCCCTAGTCTGAATCTGTTCCCTTTATTCCCTTTATCTCCTTCTTAGCATTCCGTACTGTACCCCTTTAGTATAATTATATTTATATATATGTGTGTTATATATATTGTGAGTAGGTATATATATTTATTTATTTACGATATTTATATATTTTTTATGTGTCATGGTAAATGTAGGTACATATATTTTTAACTTATCAATACTCATAAGGCGCCATCAGGCGAGATCGAGGTCAGATGCGGGTTTAGAAGTAAATAAAAAATAAATTAAAAAAAACTACCTATCTTCAATTAAATTTATTTGTGTCGTATCTTTGTCCTCTTGGACAGGTTTTGGCCAGCCATCGGTCATGGTCCAACAGAATACCAGCGCTGGAGGCATTCTTGTCTGCAGCAATAAGCTGAGTTGAGGCCCTTTTCACAACAACAGCAGACCATCATACATGATTTAGATATGTTTACCTTTGACTACATAATTATTTTATTATAATTATAACTGTTTCGGTCATTGCTGTGTGTGAAATAAACGTATTACTTACTTACTTAATTATATGAATATTAGATAAGTACGAATGTGTATAGTGTAATTTAAAAATAACGATATATGGCCTTAGTAGTACGTATTATTTGAAGTGAATATTCTATTCATAAGTAGTCTTCACTTCACTAGTCATGTAAAATATTTCGTTACAGTACGGAGTTATTCTTTGACGTAATAATCGGGAAGCTACGGTGGCGACAACTGAACATATTATTGCCCCACCGCGTAGCTTATCTACACAGAAGCTCGTAGCTTTCTCTCTTATAAGCCCTCATGACAAATTATTGATAGCGAGCGTATATGCTCCAAGCTTTTTACTTTACACAGATAAGGTTTTGTATAAAAGGTTTAACAATTGTTTGAGTTATTCTTGAATGAATGAATGTATTACTTATTCGCCAGAAATATGGTACATTTGATGACAAATCTTAAATATTATCTTATATCTTTAACATTATTCTTATTCTTTTTTGTTATCTCAATATTAGAGGCTTTGGTACACGACCAGGTGACCATGTCAGCCTCTTTAGGGTCACTAAGAAGAGTTATTCGTACTTTCGCAAATGACGTGTCTGCTTGAATGCATTTTAATGTGGTAGAGTTCCAGTTGCTCATCACCTTGCAGTTTGTGAAGCAAGCCACTGTACACAGATGTTCCTTGGGTCAATCTAAGCTGATTTAGCCCGGTGACCACCGGCGGAGGTTGGGGGGGGGGGGGGGGGGGGGGTCAAAGAGTAGCTGCCTCTAAAAAAAGGATAGATGCTTCAAATGTTTGTAGATATACGAGTACATGGGGATTCTATCAAATATTGGATAAAACCGAACGAATTTGACATAAATCGAAAAAAATATAGAATCGAATAAATTCTACATAAATTGATAAATTCTAGAATTCGTTCGATTTTATTCGTTTTGTCGAATTTATCCGAATGTTCCAATATTTCGGAATATACTCGATTTTTCTCATTTTTTCAATATTCGTTTTTTTTATCCTCTTGAGTTATTTTATAACGTAAAAAGTTATTTAACAATTCCAATCATATTAGATTTTATCCAATTTTTGCCGAATTTTTTTATTCATTTATTGAAATAAACTAAATAAACTGATTATTAGTTTAATTTAACAAAATATTTTTATTAATGGTCTGTTTTTTTTATATTTTATTTTTTATTTACTCCTAAACCCGCATTTGACCTCGATCTCGCCTGATGGTAAGCGACGATGAGGTCGACGATGGAGCATCCGGGTCCAGTAAATGCCTATTCACTCTGGCCTTGAAGATCCCAGGGTTGTAGGTTTCTGGAAATACAGACGCCGGCAGGCTGTTCCATTCCTTAGCCGTTCGCATAATGAACGAAGAAGCAAATCGCTTCGTACGAGCAGATGGGATATCAACAACATAAGGATGGAACCCCTCCCCGCGCCTGGTAGTCCGAAGGCGGAATGGAGATACTGGAATTATGTCGTGCAATTCCGATGCGCACTCTCCGAAATGTATCCTATAAAATACTGATAGACAGGCAACTTTGCGCCGATTGAAAGTAATGAAAGTAGAAAGACCAAACATTACAAACATATACTCAGCAGGTTTCCAACTATGAATGAATGAATGAATGAATACTCTTTATTGCACAAAATTAGTGTGATACAATGCGTACAAAACGATTAATACAATCTAGGCGGTCTTATCGCTAAAAGCGATCTCTTCCAGACAACCTTCTGGTGGAGTAATTTTGGTGGAAATAGGTAGGTTGTGCACCGTTTACAATACAATACATACATACATACATATATACATACATACATAATATAAAAATATGACTAGAAACCAAAGTTGTGGAAAAGTAAGGAAGGAAGAAGGAGTCATTGGGATAGATAGTGGGCCTTAACCTGTGCCTTGAAAATATCTAAGGATTTGGCTTGTCTTATGGATACGGGTAAAGAATTCCAGAGACGGATAGCATGGACAGTGAAGGATTGTTCATAAAATTTAGAAGTGTGGATAGGGGAATATAGAAGGAGGTTTTCAGAGGAACGAAGAATGCGGTCATGTGTGGAAGATATAAATTGGAATCGCTCCTTGAGATAACTATTATAGTTTAAAGACCATAGATTGATCAAAAAGTGAGGCAACCATCCCGGACTTACCCTACCCAGCTAAGTTCGTTAAAGGAAGCTATGATTGAAACCAACGCGGCACGAACTAATAACAAAACCAAAGATGTAACCCAAACCAAAGAAAGTGATTTACGATTCACGTAATTTACTCTTTCCTGTTAATGAAGAGTTGAAGATGCGATTGCGCACGTTCATTAGTTTTAAAGCTTTTATCTTTACGAGTGGCCAGCCTGCAGCCCGCAGCCAGTCACCGTCTGCGCAGCGCCGTAAAGTTGGTACTCCCGATTTTTATTGCTCTATGAATCATGGAAATATGCTTTTAACATCGTTGTGTGTGGATTTGTTATTTGGAGATAGAAACGTGTCCAAAAGGATCACCGTTCATTGCTTTTCCTTTCTGTTTTACTGTTCGTTTAAAGGTGCGACAAATAGGTTATTTTGGGACGTAATCATTTTGAGACTTAGATGTGTAAGTATTTCTAAAGGTTCGAAAAGAGACGGTTGGTTAGATTTGTTCCTCGAAATCATTATATTCTAGGAGCGTAATTCCTTGTCGTATTTTTCCCGTTCGAGATTTTTTGCAATACTAGTATATTTTCGTGATAGTTTATTTTCATATAAATACCTACGCAATAGAATTCTTCCCCATTAGCATATTTTCATATACACTCGATTTCCTAGCTTTTAGAGTTTGTATGGAGTTCGTAATGGTTGTATGGTGTTTTTGCCTATGGGTTGTATGTAGTTTGTTGTTTCCCGAAGGGGGAAAATGCGACTGGGAAATTCGTTCCTGGGAAATAACGATATCTGGGAACAGATCTAACCTTGCCCAAAAGGAATTTAAGCGGCGTGTTATCGCACTGTCTTGGCGACCATGCCACGATTTTCTCCGATATCATTTCGGTAATGGCCGATCTGTAAACGCTGTTAGTTTTTAGTATGATATCGATGGTCGTATGGTGACTGTATAACATTTTAAACTTGTACAAGTTTTACACATGTACAAGTTGACTAGTCATTAGCCGGGTTCACACCGGCCGAGTTGCCTCGCGAGGCAGACTTTTGTCCTTGTCTTTATCGATGAAAAAGACAAAGACAAAAGACTGCCCCGCGAGGCAACTTTGCCGGCTATTAAATGCTACACACGCGGCTTGTAAATCATTTCGTCTACTTTTACTAATTGTATTAACTCCCGATCAAAATTTTACGGGTATATCTGTTTGTCTGTATGTCTGACACCATAGCTCATCAACCTATGATACGATTTGGACGCGGATTATTTTATTTAACGGAGAATTTTGTGTTTGTTCTTTGCCATGATACTGATTGAACTGAGTTACTGACCGTCAATTGCATGACACGTCTTTAAAGTTAAATCTTCATTAAAATTCATGCTATCGCTTTCTATGCCATACTGCGACCAAATATTCGCAGATGTCATAGCTCTAGAGAACACACGAGATTCAAGGACGTTCTTGCAACCCACAACAACCCACCAAAAACAACCTGTATTAAGTGTAACAAAAAAACCCTATAGTCCCTATTCCCGAAAGGGGGTGCCCTTTCAGTATCCATAACTAAAACAACTTTTACTATGGGACCTACAGCGAAAAAAAATCAACTGTTCCATATCACAGCTATAAACCTTTTTATTTTTTTTTGTATACGGGGGGAAATCTTCGAAAGATACCTAAGATATTATGTGAGATTTTAACTTACTAAAACCCCCTCGATGGCCGTCCTCGTGCTTATCGGAGGGCTCCGGGATCTCCAGTGGAACGCACCGGTGCCCTCCTAGCATTTGCATTGGGCTCCTCCTGGGAGGTGTATATTCCACCTCCCGGTTCCTCCCGTCACAGCAGCGTGCGGCCATAGCACGTTGCTGCTTTCCCCAGGGTCGCCCGCCAACGGACTACCAAAACCCCCACTTTGACGGCCTGCGACCCTGATCCCTCCTTTTAGTCGCCTTTTACGACAGGCAGGAGTTACTGTGGCTCTATTCTTCGCCCGAGACTACAGGGCTGAAAGCCCAATACCTGCCCTGCGCAAAACCGATGATCCATATAAAACACCTGATAATATAATTTTTTTTGCGTTTTCAGAGTTAGCCCCAGTTATGGATACTGAACCCCCCCCCCCCCCCCCCCTTTGGGAGTAAAGGGGTTTTTAAGAAAACCTGTAAACAAATACAAAACCATTTACTGCACACAAATCCATATAACACGTACATATCTTGCCCTCGCAATGTTGTATATAAACTAATTTGCGACAGCATGGAGCGTGTTCAGCTTATGCTCGGACGGAATCCACAGCGCTGATTTTCAACACGTCCCTTTATCACTTGGAAGACACAATAAGCATAATATCAAGCATAACTATACAAGTAATAATACTACAAGTTAGTAAATAAGTAAGTAGTATAATATCACAAGTAATAGTACTATACAATCGCCACGGGCGAGTGAGAAGGAAGCGATTACATGCGTCCGAGGACGGAACTAAGTAAAGTAACTCCACACAACTTTAACTTGGCTGGCGAGCACTCACTTACGTTATGTGGGAACTTTTGACTTGCCACTTACTCTCTAAGTTGAGAGCTTTACTTTTTTATCGTCGCTTAGTTCGCACTCTGGGCCTCCGGCTGTTTCCAGTTTTGGAGTTTTGAACGTGGACATTGAATAGTGTTATAGGATAGAGTGGTTCCATAGAAATAATGTCTGAATAAGCTGAAGATGGTAGATCCTGAAAGAGGTAAGAGAGGGGTCCCCCTTGCATTTCTGTTTCGGTCGGAAGGGAACAGAGCCAGAGTAATTCCAGAGCACATGAAAGTACTCCAAGTCCACTAGGTTAACAGCGCATTGAAAAGCCTTATAAGCAACGAACGAACAGTGAGGTGAGATATCTATGTGGATCAGTGGTTCTAAGGTCTTGGAGTATGATGGGATCTCTGGAACGGTAACAGTTAGGTGGTTCGAGATTGAGCTCAAATGTGTATGACTATGGTGGACCTTACCTTGAGGATCTAATGAAGACCAGGAAAAGTAAAAGGATCTCCACAATGGTACATCGGGACTTTCTTAAATATTTAATTTAGAGTTAATTATAAATGATTAAAACAGTAAATATCTAACAGTATAAACGTGTCAAATAAATTGAATGTGTTGCCTGATGTGTTGTCCAGTGTAATAGACGAGCGCGGCTGAGCCACCACCGCCGCGGGCTTTCACCGTCCACCGTTCACCATCCAGTGCGATAATAACGCATATCCGTTTACAAGCTCACAGCACCGTCAATAATTGGAAACGCATGTCTACAGTCTCGCCGGCCGCGCACTGTGCACCCCCGGGCGTCGGCATTCGCTGTCCAGGTCCGTTTGTAGCCGCGCAACTGTGCACTCGGCGATTGATGGAAAATCTAGTCTGTCAGGAAAAACGTACAGATCTTTTTTTGGACGACTGGTAGAAAAAAAATCAGTAAACGTTACAATGGAGTTTGGAATTTCTCACCAAAGGACACCTCGATTTTGGTAATTGGTCTCGTGCCTCTGTATGAACTATTTTTTATTTTATTTTATTTAAAAAAAAACTAAAAAAACGTTTATTTGCCCTCAGTACAATACAAATACGAGTATAATACAATAAAATTAAAACATGAAGGCAAATGACTCAGCATAATGGCTGACGACGGGGTGTCCTCAGCCGCTGGTATTCTGCCATGGCTCGACATAACACAATAGTAAAACACACAAAATTAACAACAACAGAACAAACACACATTTTTTTTTTAATATGGTGACACCAGCATCCCAGAATTGTGTTGTCTAGCCACCCTGAACACATTTTTTGGAACGAGGAACGAAATTACAGGTTTTACATTGTACAGCAAAACCATTATGACAGTACTTGTTTTAAAAAGTTATAACGCCAAGTACACAATATCTCAAATTAATTTAAATTAAATAGCACTAAATATAATATATAGAAGATGTGTGGTTAAATGCGGGTGATATGGTGTGTTTGTGTATGTGAAGGTGTGTAAGGGGGTGTGTTTGTTTGTGCTGTGTGTATTTCAACTCTTGCCTAAACGCTCGGAAAGAGCCCTTCGAGCTCTCTGAATATATTGCCCTTGAGTCATAAAAAATACATCGGAGTCTGGAATAAGGTTTTCATGAGTGTCCACGCAGCGGTGGAGTACCGAATTCGCTATGTAGTTGATGAGTACAGTGATACATTAGATTTTTCTAGAGCTAAGGTATTACCTAGAGCGTCGGTGGCCTAGTGGCTAGGACACCGGACTCTCATACGGGTGGTCCGGGTTCGAAACCATGAAGTGCCATGTACCAATGAGTTTTTCGTATTTATGGAAGACTTGAGTACATTTACCAACTGCTCAACGGCGGAGGAAAACATCGTGGGGAAACTTGCACACTGAGATGACCAGTGTGTAATATGGGGTAAGCACAAAAGATGCTCAAGGGTCGAAGTACCGCTGCGATTATTCCCGGCCCCCTATCATAAGGTAATCCCTATCTACAAGGTGGACTGTCTGTATGTTTGTCTGGTGGACTTTCAGTCCAACGGCCAATCAATGTTTGTACGCAGGCAAATTTACTTACTTGTTGCAAAATAAAGTTACATGTTGAGTTTGTTGTGTGATGGTGTTGATGATTCATGCCTACTTATTATAATGATATTTCTTATCTTAGAATAAAATTGCAAACTCTACTTACAACTCTCATATGCTTGCATAACTATCGTATGGTTAGTGGCCAACCTATTTGTCTTAACGACTGCTGTCGAACGACTACAACCGGGACCGACTGCTTAACGTGCTCTCCGAGGCACGGAGGAGCTCAGATGAAATATGCCATTAGAGGTCACCCATCCTGGTACCGACCGCGCCAACGTCGCTTAACCTGCACGATCACTTTCGGACCGTGCTCGCAACTAGGCTACGAGCTCCTCTCATATAATACTCATACTCATTTATTAAAACCATCAGGACACCAGGAACTCTTGGTCACGTCATGCTTTTACAAATTGAAAATTCAAATACAATTCATGTTAAAAAAATATAAACATAACTGGACAGGAGCGAACAGACCAGCCGATTTACATTTAAAAAATTTAGCAAAATAAAACCAATTATGTACATTGTCTAATTAAATTTAAAAATTAAGATTGTAGCAGCTGTAAAATGGCTTTGTCATTTATCTAAATTAATAAATCATCATCATCATCAGCAGCCTACTCTAGTCCACTGCTGGACATAGGCCTCTCCCAGGGCGCGCCATTGAGCCCGATCTTCGGCTCTTCACATCCAGTCGCTGCCAGCCACCGTGCGCAGACCGTCGCTCCATCTAGCAGGGACGCCCGTCCCACCCTACGTTTGCCCAAACGCGGTCTCCACTCCAGAACTCGTCTCCCCCAGCGGTTGTCGGTTCTGCGACAGATGTGACCGGCCCACTGCCACTTCAGCTTGCTAATCTTATGAGCTATGTTGATAATAAATAAATAAATAAAACTCTTCACCGTTTAGTGCCGCATCGTGCCGGCCATAAAGAATAGCACCACCCCAACTCTTTCCGTGGGTGTCGTACGAGGCGACTAAGGGACTGGGTGGATACTATTCTACACCTAGTAGCATTCTAGACAGCGATAGGCTCGCCACCTATCACGTTTATTCACCAAATCTTACGACGAAAAGTGGGAACTACCTATAATGAAGGTGATTCCTCTGTCCACCCCCTCGGGGATAAAGGACGTGAGCGTTATGCTATAATAAAAGTCTAGTGATCATCGGTCTATTTTCTATTTTTTTTAAATTGCCGACTCTAGGTCGTGTACGTGACCTAACTAATCAAGCTTAGTGACATCACTTAGTTTTTCCGAGAAAAACGTGCGGTCACTGATCCATCTCAAATTGGTGCACTGTAGAAAATTATCCCTCCATTATCCTTGTAATCTTAGTATATTATTTGTAAAAAGGTCTGTCGTTCACGATAGAAATTTGCGCAATACAGATCGGCTGTGTCTGGTGGAGTCCAGAACAGCGCTCAAACACAAAAGTGTAGTTTGCATGGCTCCTAAAATTTACAATAAGTTGCCGAAATGGATGGTAGAATTAAGCCTGCCTGAATTTAAAAATAAACTGTATAAAATGCGCTTAGAAAAACGTTATTATAAATTGAGTGACTTCCTTTGTGATATGCTGTGACATCATCAAAATTGTATCAAAGCTCGTAGCCTAGTTGCGAGCTCGGTATGAAAGTGATCGTGCAGGTTAAGAGACGTTTGCGCGGTCGGTACCAGGATGGGTGACCGCTAGTGGCATATTTCATCTGAGCTCCTCCGTGCCTCGGAGAGCACGTTAAGCAGTCGGTCTCGGTTGTTGTCGTTCGACAGCAGTCGTTAAGCCATGTCAGATGCATACGGGCGGCCTGAACAACTCTGACAAATAGGTTGGCCACTAACCATACGAAAAGCAAGCAAGCATGCATCATCAAAATTTAATTAAAGTTGACATGTATATTATAATTAATTAAAAACATCTTTATTGTTAATTCTTAAGTATTTTTTTAAATTGCGACATCAGTAAACAATTTGATAGTTTTGTTTTGTTGCCTTGATTGATTATTTTATTGATGATAATTTTTGATTGTTTGATTTATTAATTGAACAGATAATTTGTACGCTTTCGGGTAGAATATGGTGATACTGAAACACAATGTAACATCTGCATTACCCATGTTTACAAATAAATTATATTTCTGTTTCTATAAAAAAATACAATAAAAAATATAAACCGACCGAAATATATATTGTTTTGGTCGGCGACTTCAATACATTTAACAACGTCTGTACAATCGCTCGAAAAATAGAGACGGACTCTACCATAGACTACAGACTCTATGTTCATCAGCCAACAGATTTTTTTAATTTTATTTATTTAACACTAATGCACAAAACTGGTACATGAGGAGAGTTTAATACCATGCGGCATTTTCTACCAGCTGACCATTGGGTCATACAGATATTAGAAGTTAGGTGCATATAAATTAAACAGAAGAGAGTTACTATTAATTATTATTTTAATTTTACTTTATTGTAAAATAGCTACTCGTATATAAAAAATAAATATAAATAAAAAATAAATTAAATCTTCATAGATCGCGGAGGCGGGAATACACAATTAATTTGTTACCATTTCTACTGTAGGTACACTTCTATAATAAATGTTTTAAATCAAGAGATATTTTTTTCAGGAATGCTTGTTTCGCTAGCAGTTGAGCCCTCAAATAAACTATTAAATACCTTCTTTTGATCGCAACTCATAAAGTAATATGATGAGATCAAAGTCGGAGCAGACGAACTTTATATTAGTTTTTAGATTGAACTATGTGAGCTCGAGTCCAGATAACATAGCCAAAATCATAATAACGCTTATTTTTTCTTCGCAATCGGATAAGTAAAATCAAATCAAAGTGTTTTTTATTATAATTAAGTACCTTATAGTACATTTTTACAACGTCATTTTTTTTGTACTCTACCACCGCTTCGTAAGGTGCTGTAGCTGAAAGGAAAGAAGCGACGCAAGAAACTTTCAGCAGCACATCTTTTGAAATAAATATATTTACAATAATTATGAATACAATCATATACACAATGTGCAGAGCTGGAGCTGAATTTAGGACCAAGCCTCTTTATTATTTAAGTAGTCATTTATTTTATAATAACCCTTTTTACATAAGGTACGTCTTATGTGGGTCTTAAATGTTTTCTCTGTCATATTTATTACAGTATCAGGTATCATAGAGAGACATGGTATAAGCTAGCTGAATTGGAAACTTGTTTGTTTCTCGGTTGTACCGTAACATGATAGCGCTTCCTGCATCAGGTAACCCCACTCAGATAATTAGCATAGGAAATGGACCGGTCATTTGGAATTATTCAACATTAACCGGTATGGTTAACTTGACCCTTTGACTTTAAGTTACGAGTAATTTCGTTTCGGTGAAGAATTCCTTGGTGGAAGGAAACCCCCAGCCCCTCCACAAAATCTCAGAATAAATATTACCTACGTGACGAGACTATAGACTTTTTAAGATTGTAGTAGTCTCTTTGTGCCGTATCATGCCGGCTATAAATAATAGCACCACCCCAACTCTTCCCGTGTGTCTCGTACGAGGCGACTAAAGATCTTTGTGGATACTATTCTACACCTAGTAGACGGCGATAGGCTCGCCACCTATCACGTTTGTCCACCAAATCTTAGGGTGAACAGTGGGAACTATCTGCGATGAAGGTGGTTCCTCTGTCTGAAAAGGGTCGTGACGTGATCATTCTATGAAAATAATCAAATAGAACGACTTTATGGAGGTGGTTTGCCATTGCTTTCCCCATTTCACACACAGGACAGTTTACCTAACTGTCATGGTTTCCTCACAATGTTTTCCTTCACCGTTAGATTTAAGACCCATATAAGACGGACCTTATGTAAAAAGGGTTATTATAAAATAAATGACTACTTAAATGATAAAGAGGCTTGGTCCTAAATCCAGCTCCAGCTCTGCACATTGTGTATGTGATTGTATTCATAATTATTGTAAAATATATTTATTTCAAAAGATGTGCTGCTGAAAGTTTCTTGCGCCGCTTCTTTCCTTTCAGTTACAGCACCTTACGAAGCAGCGGTAGAGTAAAAGCAGCGGTAGAGTAAAAGAATGACGATGTAAAAATGTACTATAAGGTACTTCCAATAAAAACATTTTGGATTTGATTTGATTTTTGATTTGATTAGTCGGTAAATATACGCAAGTCTTTCGAAAAAACCCAAAAAAACTCACTTACCTACATGACATTCCTGGTTTCGAACCCGGACCTCTTGCATGGGAGTCCGGCGTTCTAGCCACTACGCCACCAATGCTGTAACGGAGATTACCAAACCCAACTTAATTACAATCGCGAAGTATGCCAACCGAAGCTGCTAACAGCCTTCGTAAGGAACTTTTCCAAAGTTAAACTTTGGTAAGGTTTTTTATCCTTGAGTATTGTTATAGAATTATGACTCATACATACATAACCCATTAAACTAATTCTGCTTACAAAGTGGGTCACGTATTGACCGCTCATATTTCTTTAAATCAGTATACTATGCATTGCAAAGTGCTACATCTGCGTCGAAACGCGACCATAAGTACACCTATGGATCACGTGGCCGGTTTCAAGTTACGTTTACGGTACGAAAGTGTGAATTGCATTGTTTCTTGTGTTTTACTGTTTATTTTATAAGTTGGTCGATAGAGCCATGAGTCATTGCAACAAAAAGGTCTATGAAACTGCCGATATAACTTGTAACTAACCTACTTTTACCTAGCTACTCGTACATCATCATCATCAGCCTATTAATGTCCCCACTGTTGGGGCACAGGCCTCCCCTTGCACATGGTACGGGTCATGATCCACCGAGCGGCCCCAGTGCTGATTGGTGGATTTCACACGCCTTCGGAAATTTTTAATTTCCTCAGACATGCAGATTTCCTCACGATGTTTTCCTTCACCATTAGAGCAGTCGGTAAATGTACGTAAGTCTTGGAAAAAATCCGTAATACTCATTGGTACATGGCATTGTATGGTTTCGAACCCGGACCTCCCGCATGGGAGTCCGGCGTCCTAGCCACTAGACCACCGACGCTCCATCTGCTCCACTCGTACATCTTGCCAATATTAAGGTGGTAGATTCTGAATTTCTGATTTGCAGGATCGCGTGGGGTAATACCACCCTCTTACCTATTTCTGCCACAAAGCAGCAATGCTGCATTTCTGTCTTTCGGTTTGAAGGGTAAGAGAGCCAGCGCCATTACCGGCACATCAGGCACTCCATCTAAATCCTCAAGGTTAGCACCGCATCGAAAACCTCTAATAATATTACAGTGAAGTGAGGTATCTATGGGTGACGGTGACCACTTACCATCAGGGGGCCCGTTTGCTCGTCTGCTTGCTTTCCTTCTGTAATAAAAATAACATGATTGAACTAGGGTAGCGGTAGCCCCTGCCTGAGTTAAAGAGCTAGAGATTACCAGTACGTTTCACTGGAGATGCCAGAGCCCTTCGATATACATGAGGTCGGGGGGGATTGCGGGGGTTTTTGTGGCTAAAAATCCCACATAACCCGGCCTTTCCCCCAGGAAGTTGGGTATCTTATGAAGATTCCCTCAGTTAACAAATAACGGTATTCTTTTCATCATCTCTAAATCTGTAATTAATATTAGATATCTAAAACAGTCGCAATGTACTAACTTTGAAGATGGTATACCTCTGCAGAGTCAGCCTGGGGTGGTCCACACTTTTACCTGTGTGTGTTTCGGTTTGAAGCGTAGGAGAGCCAGCGTAATTACCGGCACATGAGTCACTCCAGCTATATCCTCAGAAAACCCTCTGATAGCATAGATGATGATGAGCTTATAGGTACATCAGGTGTCTCGTTTGCTCGTCTGCTCTCCTTATATAATAAAAAAAACTTTTCTGAACTACTGCCGCTCACGTTTCATTATAAACCCAGCATTAATGAAAACGTAAGTAATAAAGTAAATAACCAGCAACTTATCGATCTTCACACGTCTATCAAACCGTACTTACGATCTAGTTTCACTGTCAGAAAACCTGCAACTCTAAGAGCCCAAGTTAAGGTTCACATTGAGAAACAAGTCGAGTTTAGATGACTTGTTACTAGATATTTTAGAGCTATTAGAGTACTGAGTATGTTTTGAGTTGCGTGAATTGATGTTAATGTGTGTTCCATACATTCATCTACTGTGTATGATCATGTAAGTCAGTGCCAAAGACATTCACTAGTACTTATTTAGAAGCAGACTTCAAATTTTAACATTACAGTAAATGCGCAGCAAAAATGCAGACATAGATGACGGAAACAGTATTGACGTCTATCAAATAGACGCTTGGCCAGCTCTCGGAACAGTGACCAAGCTCCGTTACGCAGGAAACTGTGAAGCCAGCATATCAGTCGGGCTGCTGAAGTTACTCAAGAAGGTGTAGTTACAAAGCTCAAAAAAGAAATAAGCAAATGAAGCAAATTAAGTCAGCCATCCAAAGTAGCTTGGTAAGTTACCATAAGCAAATGAAGCAAATTAAGTCAGCCATACAAATGTAGCTTGGTAACTTACCAAGCTACATTTGTATGGCTGACTTAATTTGCTTATTTCGTTTTTTGAGCTTCGTAACTACACCTACTTGAGTAACTTCAGCAACCCGACTGATAAGCTGGCTTCACTGTTTCCTGCGTAACGGAGCTTGGTCACAGTTCAGAGAGCTGACCAAGCGTCTACATATTTGATGCGACGAGGGACCCAAGGGCTGGCGGCTGTCTCGCCCAAAGGATCAGCATAGCGATCCAGCGGGACAACGCCGCGCCGCCAGCATCCTCGGTACCCTACCACACGGGCCTAATCTAAGACATTTTATAAGTTACATTAAATTTTTATTTCTATACATTTTCTTTCCTTCTGTAATTATAAAATAAATAATTTTAAGTTGTAAATATGTCAATAAACCATTTATTAATAGTATTTTTGTAGTCTATTATTATGGTAATTTTTTTAATTACCTACTTTAATATCTAAATTGAAATTGAAATTTAAAACGTTTAATTAGCGCTGTAAACACCAGAATATAGAACACAATACAGAAGTATACAAAGTTTGATACATGCAGCACAGAACATCCGGTGTGGTACAGTGCCAAAAAGGGTACACCAGCTCAGCATAATGCTGAGGCAAGCCACAGCGCTGATTTTCATCTGGCCTCTCTGAATGACCCGAAGGTTAGCTGGGAGAAAATACCGCATGGCATTAAGCTCGGTTATATACTATATTTGTGCATTAAAGAATAAATAAAATATAAATAAAGAGGAAGAAGTATTCTTAGAAATGTATTCTTAGAAAACGTCGTGAGGAAACAAGTCGTCGCATGTTTCCTCAGGACGTTTTCCTTCACCGTCAGAGCAGTCGGTAAATGTACGTAAGTCTTCCAAAAATACGAAAAACTCATTGGTGCATGGCACTGCACGGTTTCGAAACCGGACCACCCGCATGGGAGTACGGTGTCCTAGCCACTGTGCCACCGACGAAAGATACCTAATAAAAGAAAACAAAAAAAAGAAGGTACCTTACTAATAATTTACGAGTAAACCTTCACATTGAGGTCACGCCCTATATTTTGCAAATTAATTAATATAAATAAACACGCACAATCTATTTCTCGTGTCTATTAAATATGTTATCTATCACTCGAGTTGCGAGCAGTAATCTAAGTCACATATTAACAAAACCTAGTTGACCACTTATCAGCTCGAAGCAAATAATTGGTGTTTGCTCTGCGCCTGCGCCGGTGGGAACGGGTGTGACCATGTTTAACCCAACGGGTCAAGCGGAAAGGTTGTTTTATTTACAACTAAACCCGCTTGACTATATCATCTGGTGGTAAGTTACTATGAGGCCGAAGATGACACGGGTTCAGTAAGTACTGGCTCTTCTATAAACACTGCCGAAACATATTAACGCCGAAGCGAAGATTTTTGACGACAGACTTTACATAGCAAGATCAAAAAATCAAAATCATTTTTTTTAATTGTAAGTAAGTACCTTATAGTACATTTTTACAACGTCATTCTTTTTTACTCTACCACCGCTTCGTTACAAGTTACCTAGAGTTTTAAGACACGCTTATCCAATGGCAGTAGGGTATTCTAACTCCGTTCCATACGCGGAAAAATTACATTTTTTTTAACTCCAAACGAGTCACGTTTTAATACCCATAATAAACCATAGAGTATAGCACAGATTGGTAATAATTGTAGAGTTGTCTATCTATAGTAGGATCACAGTTCGTGACGCTTTCAAATCAACTAAACTTAAACGTATATCGGGAGCTTATCCCGTAGAATTCAGTTTGACAGTCACGAAACGAAAATTTTGACAACGGGTTTCAAAATCCAAGCTCCATATACAATAGCGCCACCAGTAGTCTGACTGTAACAAAATTTCAGGCTAGCAGGCTGGAGGCAGAGCACACAATGGATGGAGGATTGGACAAGCTAGTTTTCAAATTAAATAATTGTACATAACAATTAGTAATTTTATTTTTTCCCAATAAACATTTTGTAGGGGGAAAAGTATGGGAAAAGTTTTTTGCGAAATCTGACTTTTCAAGTACTCTAACCTCAGTTGGTCCAATAGAGTATTTCCTTCTTATAAAAATCAGTATCGATTGACACCATAAAAAGAAAATGTGAGAACTGCCCATTTTCTCGCTGACTAAATAACCATTTTTTTCAAAATATGTGAATGCAATTATAGATAATTCCAAAAGTTAGGGAATTTCTTGTTTCCGTTCGTTTCGTAAAACGAAACGATTTCAATTTCAATTTTTCAATTTTCGTTACCACTTAAAATCGACTCATGAAAGTGCGAAACAAGGAAACAAGGACGATGAATCTCGAAAATCTGTCGACTGACTGCCGAAGACCGGCGGTATTTGCCAAGTTCGTATGGAAACCATCACGAAATTACCTGACATCCGGTAATTTCGTGATGGTTTCCATGCCTCTTTTACGGAGGTGTCAGATTAATGAGACAATGCCTCTCATAAACTTCTGGATATGATCGGAAATGTGTGATAAATGCTTTTGTGAAGGTTTCCGTATGCTAGACGATAGAGACGAACGGACAAGAACGGCAAGCTTTGAATACCCAGTAGGTATGTCTCAGACCTCGTTTTTCGAGAAAGATTTTCGTATCGTAATTGTCAAAAAATCTTACGGGACAAGCCCTCTGTACTTATCTGGAGAAATCGAAAGAAAGAGTTTCATTAATTTCGGATCAGCCTTCTTGAGAGTTGAAGCTACTTATCTTGAACTGATGATTATATTTGTGTATAGTGCGTGAGTTTTTATAAAGGGAAAAAACGAAATCGGAAATAAAGAAATTGAAATCGTTTATTTAGCGCTGTAAACACCAGAATACAGAATACAGAAGTATACAAAGTTTAAGACATGCAAAACACACAGAACATCTGGTGTGGTACAGTGCCAAAAAGGGTACACCAGCTCAGCATAATGCTGAGGCAAGCCACAGCGCTGGCCCCTCAGTGACTGCACGGACGAAGAAAGCAACAGTGCGTGCGTGTTGTGTTGTATGAATGTTTTTGTTTGCCAGCATACCATATATCTAAAAAACTTATCTTCTGAAGAGCAACGTAAATCCCTATTTTTTTCAGAATTCTCTTGTATGTATTTGGAAAAAAGTAACTTCGTACCGACCCTTAATTGTAACACTCCATTTCTTTTTTACGAATTATGAAAGCAAAATATTTGTAAAAGTACTCCTGAACTTATTTTTTAATATACCTAACTTCCCGCCCTTCGTACTAAAATAACAATCAGAATTTTTACGAAGTTTCATAATTACGCGGAACTAACTAAAAGTTGGGTTGTGCTTGTGCGTGATTGAGCTCATGGGGCAAGCTTTGGGCCGAGTGTACGTACGTACAGCCAACACATACTTACTACAACTATACTATACTACGGTACTTTGTCGCTTAACACATTTGACAGAATCATACGAAGATCCAGGAATTAAGGAATCATAACAAAACCTCATTGCGACAGGATTCCATAGAATCCTTCCCCTGTATGGACTGCGGACGGAGCTCTCGGGTCCTTCCTCGAAATGTTTCGCCTTTGAGCGAAAATACTTGTAAATAATATTGTGGATACTGTAATTCAATCCCATGGAATGTATTATGTTTATCTGATAGTTTTTTTCTTTATATCATGTATACATATTATTATATATATACCTACCTATTTAGCTATTTTAAACATTATTTATTAAATACATATAACTGTTGTATTATTACTAGGTATTATTTAAATCGTTCTTGCACCCGCTTACATTGTATTTTACAAAAACTCCATCACCCAAAGGTTACTTCGAAGAAATAGTTTAAAGCTATAAGGTCGCCAATTGTATTTGTATTTTGTATCTCTACTGTACTACTGTATTTTTGTCCTGTGTGCAATAAAGAATATTTGTATTGTAAGGATAAACTGAATACTTTTTCATCTCCTAAATTCGAAGTGACAATGCATGGCTTAAAGGCTAGGGCTGGAAACTACGACGTAATCGTCACCCGATCGAATCCAGCTCTGGACTTTTGTGGTGGACCACTCCTAGCACAAGCATTTTAGTCAGTTGGAGTGGTCAATGAAGAATATTGGTAGTCTAAAACGTTATCAATGTTTTCAATAAAAAAAAAAATGAAACTGACCCCCCCCCCCATATTGGAATCGAAAAATCCCTTTAACCTAATCATCATTTGTGTCTGATCTGCTCCGAAATTTCGAGTTAGCTACGCTCGCGTCTAACTTTCTAACCTAATCCATCATCTGTTTTTTTGGAGGGACCTAAAACGTCCTGTCCATCTATCTGCGTAAAAATTTCGCGATCGCTTCGCTTGCGCCTTCTACTACCTTACTAACCCAATCCATTATCTTGTTTAGGAGGGGACCTACAGAGTGCTAGCTACAAACTGTGTCGAATCCGTGCCGAAATTACAAGCTCACTTCGCTTGCTCCCGTACTAATATTCTGACCTGATCCACCATCTGTATCTGATCTACCTCAAAACTTGAAGCTCGCTTGCATGTTCCTTCAGCTGTTTTTGTCTAAGCTCAACTTTTCCGTTATCACACGAGGGTCTCGACTCTACCATGCTGACTTGACGCCGAACGGACCATTCGATTCTATCAGCAGTTTGGTAGCAGGACCCCGTAACGTTTCGCTGCCGAAACGTGCAAACATTTTTCTTATTTAGGGAAAGTTTGCTCTTATCTCTATGATGTTATTGTCGAACCCCAAGGCGAGAGACGAAACTGATTTTATAAAACTTAGAAGGGCCAATTCCTTATTCCTCTGTGATATGGCTACAGCTGTTTTCATGTGTATGCCAATTGTCACATATTTTGTCTTTGGTTTAAATAATAAATTTTTGCAGTCCTTACTCTTTCGTTTCTCTTATTCATACTCATATGCATACTCTTTATTTAACCACAAACAAAACCAAATTTTACAAATACCTGAAGATGTGTAAACGAAACCGGTCGTAATTAATAAAATACAGTAAAAACCTGTGAAACAGTACAGTATTTCAGTCTAATCATGTACTACAAGTTTCACCAAGTACCAACAACCGCAAGTATTAACTCTTTATTTAAAATCATACGAACACTCACACTCGATTCATCATCATCAGCAGCCCACTCTAGTCCACTGCTGGACATAGGCCTCTTGAGCGCGCCATTGAGCCCGATCTTCGGCTCTTCTCATCCAGCCGTTGCCAGCCACCTTGCGCAGATCGTCGCTCCATCTAGCAGGGACGCCCGTCCCACACAACGCTTGCCCAAACGCGGTCTCCACTCCAGAACTCGTCTCCCCCAGCGGTTGTCGGTTCTGCGACAGATGTGACCGGCCCACTGCCACTTCAGCTTGCTAATCTTATGAGCTATGTCGATAACTTTTGTTCTTTTGATCTCCTCATTTCGGATTCGATCCAGCAGAGATACTCCGAGCATAGCTCTTTCCATAGCACGCTGAGCGACTTTCAATTTGTGAACCAGTCGCACCGTCAGTATCACACTCGATTAGGTACGTCATTTTACCAATGCACAATTGTTTTGCATACATCGTTGAACAGCAATTGGAGAACAACAGAAAAGTGGTTTAATATAATAACATTAATTTAAAATAGACATAACATTAGATACTTGTACATACCTACTCGTCGTAGGTATACCTCGTCGACATACTTGATGGAGGGACGATCTGCACAAAGTGGCTGGCAGTGAATGCATGTGAAGAGCTTATATATCGGACTCCATAGCACCTTGCGCGAGTCCTATATCCAGTTGACTAGAATAGGCTACTGATGATGAGATGAAGGCATACTTGACTCTTAAACTCTGATCTTTCTTTCCAGCTTCCACATACCTCCACACATCGGAACCTCGCTCCACCGACACGGAATGTCCAGATAACGAGGAGTACCAGTTCTGCGAGCCTTGCAACCGGACCTGCGATAATCCGAACCCGATCTGCCCGGCCCAGTGTGTGAGAGGGTGCTTCTGCGTTGATGGTCTGGTTAGGGAAAGGGATGGAAGATGTGTGAAGCAGGAGAACTGCTCTAACTCAACATCTGGTCAACATCTGCTCCGTACATCGTCTTTCTTACCAGAATAATAACGTTCCTTGGTTATGTTGAAATTCTTTTCTTCTCACTCATTGATTAAATTGAAATTGAAAGCGTTTATTTAGCGCTGTAAACACCAGAATACAGTACACAATACAGAAGTATACAAAGTTAATTACATACAGCACAGAACATTGGTGTGGTACAGTGCCAAAATGGGTACACCAGCTCAGCATAATGCTGAGGCAAGGACGAAGAAAGCAACAGTGTGTGCGTGTTGTGTTGTATGAATGTGTTTGTATGTATGAATGAGGATATTAGTGTGTATGTGAGGTACTGAGTGTGTGGGATGGTGATGTGTTGTATGGCATTGTGCGTGTGATTACAGACGCAGTCGCTCTATGGACATTATTAATCCATGGAATCACTAAGTAAGTACTACTATTAGCCACATAGAACTAGTTGTTTGTCATTTTTTATTTTTTAGTGGGATTCCCCCATTTCACACACTGGTTATCATAATGTGCAGGGTTTCCGCACGATATTTTCCGTCACCGTTAGGGCCAGTCTTCGACAAAACCGAAAAATTCGTTGCATGGTTTCGAACGCGGGTCACCCAGCTTAGGGGTCCAGGATTCTATACCCACTACGACACCGTTAATTATGCTAATTGAAAGCTCCAAACAATTTCTACAATGCTATCAAACATTGATACAAAACCCACATAATTACTCACTGAGTAAAACAAAGATGCATGACTCTACGTTTTGCCTGTATAAAGTTCAGTTCACTTTTCATTATCAACATAAATCAGCAGTCAGCAATTAGATTAGCGAACTAAATCACACGATGACTTATGACTCATGCCACGATGCTGTGTCATGTCATGTCATGTCAAGAACGGGTCAAGGTGCATGACATCAGATGCCCGAAAGCCAGCACGTGTCAACCAAGCGCATTCGATTAGAGATATCAAGGAAATATGGCGAAACACACGGTAATCATTTACCGATGATGATTCAGTTGCTTCCGTATCATTAAAACATGTGTGGAAACGTACCTATCAGAAGTCTGATCCGGAAGTTTTTTTGTAAGGAAAGCAGACGAGCAAACAGGCTACCTGATGGTAATTGGTAAGTGGTCAGTCGCCCATTGATATCTCACCTCACTATAAATGTTACTATGTGTACCCGAGTATGTCAGCATTTGCTGACTTTCCCCCCTTTTGCCAAATACATAGTGCTTTGTGATCTGATTGTTCTCTATTTGTTATCTGTTGTTTTCTATTGTGCAATAAAGTGTATTTTACTTTACTTTACTAGAGGTATTTCGATGCGTTAACCTTCAGAACTTAGATGGAGTGCCTCAGTTGCCGGTGATTACTCTGACTCTCTTACCTTTCAATCCGGAACAAAGCAATGCAAGCATGAATAGATAGCAGAAATACGTAAACGGGTGGTACCACCCCAGGCTGTCAGGCTGCACAGAGTCATAGCACCTTCATTTCTGAGGGTATCGAAATACTGATCTTAGAAGAGTGCCAAGTCAGAGATTCGGGGCGCTTCGTTCTCTTTGTCGCAAGGGGATTGCGTGAAGTTATGTATGTTTTATTACTCCACATTTACCTAATAATGAGTTCGGAATGCCATTTGATAGTGTCGGTCTATCGATAGCATTGTAGAGTCGTGATAACGACAAATTGATGACGAATGATGTCACCGGAAATCTACCAGTATTACAATATAATCTTGGCGAAAATGTGTCAGACATAATGGTGTAAAAGTTTGCCGATAGATGTCTGTAAGTTGAACTTTATACAAGAACATCTAAAGTCAGCAGTCTACATACCCACGCCATCTGTCCTCAAGGTTAGCAGCGCGTCGAATACTCTCTTGTTGCATATTGAGGTGAAATTGAAATGTCTATGGGTGTCGGTGACCACTTACGATCAGGTAATCCATTCTTGTGCAATAAAAATCCCCTCCATTTAAACTACTCTAAGTTTCAGATCTCACACCACTTCTTTAATTGCAAAATTACTATGAGCAATGGAGGTAGAGCATAGAATTCCCGATCGAATTTCTGACCATTTCCTCTGGCCGAAGGTTGCCTGGAAGAGATCGCTCTTAGCGATACGGCCGCCTAAATTGTACTTCACTATTTCCTTTTCTATCTCTTGATTGTTGTTTTCTATTTGTGCCATAAAGTGTATTTCACTTTTACTTTTACTTCTAAGCTCTATCTATATTCTCGGAATTTCTAGTGTAGTTGTTACATTACATTCAGTAGGTATACATTGTCAACTATCTCATGTACAAAAGTAATCAGAGTCAGAGCTAAGTTTGTATTGATTGCTAATTCACTGATATTTCACAACTCAAACTATTATACTACCTTTTGCTGAGTTAGTATTCGTTCTGATAATACTCAGATAGTTATTTTGATCTGGACTTAAATCTATAATGTCTGTAGCGAGCTTAGTATCAGAATTAATTATGTCATTTTATTCAATATTTTTCTTGACTTGCCTTGTCAATTGTATATTGTACTGATGGGCTTTACATCTAAGACTCTGAAGTATAAAATTTGCATGTCGCGTGCCAGATTCCACTTTATATTTCCGACGGGTTGTCCCAGAAACTAAAGAACACCTGACAATCTGATGCATGAAGAAATGAACGCCCGACCCTAGAGGACTATTGGAGGAAGGAGACTATTTTTTCTTTCATCCAAGGACTCACAGCGGGCCAACAAGTAATAAATTATGTAAGTATAAAAAGCGTATTCAGACGGATGCGGCCCAACGATCAGCAACCGCACGCCAGCTGACAACCGAATGCCACACTCAGTTTACTTTGAGAGAACACCTCTGAAGGGTCTCTGTTTAAATGGCTTTCAAGACCTTGGAAACTTGAATTAAAAAAAATATACAATTACTATAAGTACACTTGTAAGACTTTTTTAAAAACTTTGTGGAAAGTTTCGTAAGATACGGGTGTTAAGTTGAAAGTGGGGTAATTTTGTGTACAGTCTACCACAACCTATAGTATACCATCTGTCAAAAACCTTCGATTTCGCAGGCATAAGGTTAATACCTTATGCCTGCGCAATATGATACATTTCAGATTCTCAAATTTTGACGTTTTGGGTAGGTTGACCTGTAGTCGACTGTACGACTTTTTGCAAACATTTCTTTGACTTTTCATTAATCGATCAGCAGCTGATCGGTAGTTGGCTGCAACTATGTTCGCATGTTGTAGTCGACACAAATATCGAGAATCGATTTTATTTTTACTTTTAATCTGGTATTTACTTTATAAAGTGACACATAATGGTATGTGACATAACTTACCTATTGGTTTACAAATATATGGTTATTAACTAAGTACAGAAGTTACCTATCGAAGTTATACATAAGAGGGTAGTAGGCTAAATAGAGCTTTGAAAATCAATACAATATAAAGTATGCTAATTTGGACGAGATATTCTGTGTATTTCTGTATCTCAAGTCTTTCTATCAATTTGGACGAGATATTCTGTGTATTTCTGTATCTCAAGTCTTTCTATCAATTTGGACGAGATATTCTGTGTATTTCTGTATCTCAAGTCTTTCTATCAATTTGGACGAGATATTCTGTGTATTTCTGTATCTCAAGTCTTTCTATCAATTCGTGTATGACTAGCTTTAACTTATTTAAATGTTAAGAAATCATACCTTCTTATACTCTGTGGAAACCTTGTCGCAATAAGTTTTTGTCAAGTGTTTTTGACATTTGTGTAGATGTGTCAAATAAAAGTGACATAATACCAAAACCCTGTATAAATAAACCCTGTTATATATAATCAAAACTACCCAAGTTTTCCCAAGATCCTATACCACCTAAAGGTAAACGTGGAGAACAGATCAGATCAGGTTCCTTAGTACTTTGTCGTAATAACAAAATCTAATTGTCCCACGGAGTACAGCTTGATACACATACTCGTTTGTTTGTTTGTTTGTTTGTAGTCTCTTTATTGTACTAATATAAAATACACAGAAATAAGAAACATGTACAAAGGCGGGCTTATCCCATAGGGATCTCTTCCAGCCAACCTATGATTAAGGAGAGTTTAGACTACTTTTATGGTGGGTGGTGTTATTTCTACAAACAAATGTTTGAATTTGAGTTTGAATCTACAACATTTGTAATAAAAAAATCTTCGCCTTATGGTCTCTCACGGGCGTCAGAAGCACTTCCGCCAAAAGATGGCGCCACCGAGCGCGACTTCAGATTTTAGCGTTTTGTACTAAACCTGAAGTCTGATTTAGAAATTATACTTTTTGACGTTACAATGAATAGATACAAGTATTTCAATAATGGTAAAATTCAGCTATTTAAGAAGGAATGTACTAAAACTATCAGATACCTTAGAATCGTTATATATTTTGATGGTTAGACAGGAATGTGTTAGAAAGTTATTATGAAATGAAATTACGCTGTGACCTTTCACCTTATGATTTATTTTATCGTTCCTTGTGTTGTGACCTTCATCAATATTATGTACATCGTGTTTGCAACCCCTAAATACATTACCGTATTTAGTGAGTACCTACTTTTCATGTATTATCTATTTTTAAGTTCACGTTTTTTCAATTCTTTTCGAGAAATTCAATTAACATTCCGCATGGGAATAGTTCAGGTGAATAGTGTGGTTTGGGATCAGAGATGATCAGTGGTGTTGCCGTGTAGATATCTGAATGCCATACAATAAGAGAAGAGCATGCATTATGTTTTGTTTGGGAAATTAAAATTAGCATTCAAAACGAGCACCGTGCTGCCGCGGGTTACGGTCAGGCGGCCACGGCTGAGTTCGGGTGTTACGGATAGAGACGCGGACCGGTCCGACCGGTCCCGGGGGGCGAGTGAGATATGGCGGTAACCGGCAGCGGCGGACGGCGGACGGCGAGCGTGCGCTCGCGGCGGCGGTGGCGGCGCGAGTGCCGGGGGGCGGGGCGCGTGCGCGGCGCGGGGCGGGCGGGCAAACAGCTGAGCGCGCGGGTATATTGACAGCGCCTCGCACGTTGCCGGCCGAGTCAGTAGGTTCTCTGTCAGCGCGGAGTGCGAACGTAGCCGCATCAACACGACCCGTCTCCCGATTGATTATGCCACGATCGCCCCGCAGTGCTGACTGAGCTGCGGTCGGGACCCGCTAAAATTATGACTTTTGGACCGATCGCCGGCGAAGAAGAAAGCGGCAGATATCTCGTTCTGGAAGAGGACGTTCTGAGGATAGTCTCCAGATACTGGGAGGTCTCCGGTGCGACGTCCGCCGAGAGGCTCCGGTTCGGAAACAAGCAGAGGCTCCTTGTCGCCCCGTTCGGACTGCTATAAGAGAGAAAAAAAAACTTTTTTTTAATCAGAACAAATTAGTCGTTAGTGTTAATTAAGTGCAATAAGGTGAACTGTGTATTGTGTTAGTTACTGGGGTGTATCTGGATATATTTTATGAAAATGGTGCCCCAACAAGTATCGGATGTGCGCTCCCCGACGCCGACCTCCAGCGGAGTCCCCGTGTTCGGCTCTCAGCTGGTCGACAAGAATTCATCAACCCCGTACACGGATGCCACTCAGGTGAGTCCCAATTTGTTTTAGAAAAAAGTGTCAGTGAAATAAAAAAAAAACAATAAAATTCTATGAAAAATAAAAATAAAATCTCAAAAAGGAAACCGTTTAAAAATTCCGTGGGTAACAAAATTAAAAGGAATAAACTTAAAAATGCACAGTGCGAAAAATAAAATAAAATTTGCAATAAAAATAATTAAAAGACAAAATTAATTAAAACTTAATATTAGAAGCTTTAAAAAATCCGACTCCATAAGAATTTACAAAATAAACTAGGTCGGTTAGTTAAATAAAATTAAATAAACAAATGTCAAAAATAATTGTACATGTCTCGAAAAATAATTTCCTGTTAGGCGTTATCAGATAAATAAACACAGAATATGAATGCCTAACATAATCTATGTAGTGAGGTGATGCAATAATTAAAAGTAAATCGAAGTCTGATTGAAAATTGTACATACATATCTATAATGTTGCAAGAAATAATAAAATCATATAAGTTTTATGTGAGAAATTATGATAATTCCGTATTTCATATTAAAAATAAAAGCAAGTGAATCAAAAATATAAAATCAGAATTTTAACTGAAATTAACGTTAAAATAAAATTAAACGATGCAAGTGTTTACTTGTTAAGGATTAGAAACTAACATTGATGTAATTATACTTTTTTTTCCACTTTCTGTATTCGTATTCAGTTAAATCGAAAATTCGATAGAAAGTGTATAGTGTACACATTATTTTATCTTACAAACTTTTCCTAAAAATACTGTGAAAAACATGAAATATATTAAAATCACGAAATCTTTACCAAGAATTTAAAACTAAAACGCAAATTGAAATGCGTTGCAAAATACGCGTAATATCAAAAACAAAATTGTTTTTGATAAGATTGAACGCGTAAAGTTAAAAAAATTATAGGAATCTGAAACGCAATTCAAGGCGTGAAAAAAATAATAGCATTTAATAAACCTATCTGAACAAATCACAAAATTAAAAAGTGATTCTATCGAGGCTGAAAATATTCCTTTCAACGAACATTCTGAAACGTAGTGTTTTTATTTTTTTTACATTAGTAAATACCACAAGATGATAAATGATAGAGTTAACAAAAATCCGAAAACTTTGAAAGTTCTAAAATAGTAGCTAATGCTACGCAAATCTACTATGAACTGAAAACAATATCAAAATAAAAAGTAACGCGCAATATAATTTTATCAACTCTAACAGCAGAACATATGTTTTGTAAACATGTTTTGTATCGATGACGTATCACATGATATTCCTAGAAAATAAAAATAATAAATAAACAGAGCAAATATTTCCTCATTGCGAATTATAAAAGGATCATAGCGCGCAAATGTGCGAATATTTTTTAACAATTGCGGATAAATTATGAAATTTAAAACTGAAATTGTTGTCTGAAAAATGGCTACCGTAAAAAGGGCTGGCTTGTTCATTATCGCGGAGATAATCGTAATAAACATCCATTCTACACGTGGCTATTAGTGAGACACAGAAATTCAATTCGTTCAACAAACGGACATCTAAACGAGGAGTAATGACGTAGAAACATGCGATGCAAGTTCGCTTCAAGAAAAACATGAATACAACATCCTCGCGATTTAAAATGAAAATGTAACGTGTAGAAATATGAATTTAAAAGATGCATAATGTACAGAATAGGTAATAGGGATTTAGATATAAAACGCGCGTACATATGTACTGAAAATAATTTTCGAAACAGAAGGCTACTGATTTTGATCAAAGATTAGGCTAGTTATATACCTATGTATTTCAAGAACCTACATGATTAGCTTATAATTTACGATGTATAGATAAAACCAAATGATTAAAGCATTATTTTAGTCTTTGACTAAAACTTGGCTATAAAATCTTAAGAGACAAGCACTTAAGACCAAATAGGTAATATTGATAGTTAAAGACCATTGCTTAGGTAGTTAAATGGAATTAATAAAAAGTATACAACCAACGCTAGAACAGACGAACTGGCTACATGAACTAATGCAGAGTCCGCTAAAAATGACGCAGGCAAGTTGAGGCATCTCTACGTAAAACGCGTATTGGAGAGAGCAACGACACTCGATATGATTCGCATATCGCAACGCAATAAACTTCACATCGAGCGATAGCGTTCGTAATGCTAGTCAAAACAATCGATAAAACGAAAAAAAACGTTCTATTCTTTAAAAAGAATTAAAAAAGATGTATAACGTTAAAACACAGTCTATTGATTGTATTACAGGCTGTAGAGGGAAATATCCGTGAAATGCGCCGGCGAACCCGAGAGTGCATTAACATTTCAATGTCAACTCGTAATATTTTTAGTCATCCTCTCGGTGTGTGCGTGGCATTTCTTCGTGTGCTCCGTCTGTGTTTATCTGAGCCTGTTTGTGTTCATGTAGCATTGTATTTTGTAGTGTCTGTGGTAGTGCCCGTGTTAATGTAGTGACGCTTACTAGGAAAATGATAATCTCCGGTCATTTCAATTTTTCATTCGCAATTTTCAACATGTTTTCCTCCTCCATCATTTCCTCTCATGATGTTTTTGTAATGATAAGGAAACAATTAGGATTGTATCAATCATTGAAACAGTTCATGTTACAATAGATCTAGTAATTAATACTATTTCAATCACCACGAGATGATATAAGAGTACCTCGTTAGGAAATTTAATTGTCTGATATTCATTCCGACTCTTGACATACAACGGACGATTGCTCTGTTGAGAAATCAGTCTTATTTCGAAATTCAAGGCTATAATATTATATTTATTTGAATTAAGCTTTATTAGCGACAAGGCTAGAAATGATTGTAATGTGTGCTGTATAAAAAAGAACGAAATTAACTAAGGGCGGAGTTTCGGATCATTATAGTTTGAACGACCGGCGAGCGAGCCACGGACTGAGCGACTTGCTTTTTGTTAGATTTTTTGTTGTGTATAGAACATGTAGCAGGCTTGTTGCCGACTGGGTTTAGTACAGTATATCAACCTGTTCTTTTCGTTCCGACCAAGGTTGCCTGGTGTGCCTTTATTACTGGAATTGTGATTGTCCGTTCTCCAACCGATTGTTAGAATATACCTAACTGCTGCGACTGAAAAACTCGCTCCGTTTGCTTGCTTTTAATTTACTTTAAGCACTTCCTAGAAAGAAAAGGCGCTTTGTACAACTCGAACGCTAACTTTTCCTTCGTGTTTGTCTACTATAATGTTGGTTTTCTTACAACTGTTACTCACGAAAGGTTTTGTTTTGGAATTTCGAGAATTTTCATTACATTCCTAGTTTGAATACCGATGGACTTTCGTTTAGCATGTGAGGTTGGGGTTTGACTGAAAATTGCAACACGTATCAGGGCAATAAATTAACATTTAAGACCGCTGGTTACCTTCCAATACAATTTCGTGTTAGGCCTTTCCTCGCATAAGTTTATCGTTTAAGTAAGCAAATTTATGTACCCTAATGCACTGTTGGCAGCTCGGTGCAAATCAACATTTGATTGTAAAATACGAACCCATGTCGGCAAATGCAATTTGCTCTACACTTGTGGGTGGCGTTTTAATGGCACCATTATACCGGAGAACGGCGAATGTTGCTCAAGAAAATTACCGCTGTGTGTAGACAAACATCACCTCTACGTGTGTGTTTGCGACTAAAGTTAGTATATCGGTGATTATAAACAAAATCAATAGGTTTGAGTTTACGGTGGGCGATACACTTTACTTTAGATGGGACATTAAGAATTCAGATATCATTAAAATATTTCCTAAGAGAAGGATAAATACGTAGAATTTATATTACAAGGTGACGTCGGTTCTGACTGCGCACGGTGCGAAGTCGCCAAGACTTGACATGTGAAAACAGAAAGTCCGCGTTGCAAATGGCAATAAATTCCCGGCCACGTTGACGCGAGCTGAAAATCGCAACGACAAACTTCCATGCCATGTGGGAACAACAAAAATAAACCATATATCTTTCGCTCGAAATTCGCGCATAAGGCTTCGGCTTTAAACTTCTGCGTTGTTGTTCAACATTTATTTTGCACTAATAAAACATATTTTACAGAGACGAACTGAAAGGCAATGAGTTTTCCGGAATACTTACACTCGAACTGATATTCTGTTAGATTGTAAAGTCTATAAATAGGATCAACCTAAAGTACAGAAACGAAATATGAATTTAGATTGAAATTGCAAATTGTAGAACCACAATTTGAAAGAACACAGTTTGAAACCTCGACGAGATTTCCAGAATCACATCACAAAGTTCAACATAAGAGGGAAACAGCAATAAAAGGAACTCGTTGAACAGTCGAGCGGGCACTGCTCAACTCCGTATACGTTACCGTGTTTACCCATGTATTCTGAATAACCTCATTTCTAGCGTCTACTTCGTCGAGTCTTACCCCATTTAGCGATTTATGTATGCTGATTGGATTCCCGAAAAGTTTCAGAGTTCCACCCCATCTCTTAAGCCTCACGCGAGCTTGATTAGGTGTTTTAGTAGTACAGGAGCAACTTTATGTACAAGTTTGATTGGAAAGTAATGGAAGGTCGTGAGGGCATAAAACTCACATTATCGCTGTTTTCTTCGACTGTGTTGTTAACTCTACTATACTTTTGTTGGTTAAATCGTGGGGGATGTTTTGCGGATTATCAGTTCGGTAAGTTATAAATAACTTTCTCGTAGCAATATAGTAATTGATTTTATTGGTCTCATGATTTACCGTTATCTGTTCGCTTTTATCTGTGTCCTTTATTATTGTTATTACATCTTCTGTAATACTTATTATGGTATTGATATATGTGAGAAGTCTCATTTTCAATAAGTCTCTTGCGGAATTGCGAGTGAATTGTTTGACTTTCTTCGTAACACAAAGTATCAGAAAGACTACACTTTTAATATTCATCTTTATGAACATCCAGATTCTAATTTTCATTGGATGCAATATACACTAAGAGGAAATCAAACCGTGCAAAAACCTCTTTAACTTTTAATGCAGTTAAAGCAGCGGAAGGAAAAAGAAAGGATTTTTTTTCCAAGTCAATAAGTGGGTAATTGTATAAAGGAACCTGTCCACAAGTTAATCGAGTAACACGATTACCAGTCGCGAGTGAATATCGAGGGAACTTCCGGGAGCAAGAAAACTTGGAACTTGGAAGCAAGTTCTCGTTTCCTCCGCATTCGATACGATCACGACTCTTCGAGCCCCAGGGCGAGACTCGAGACCTAATTGTAAAACAACCCTTGGTCTGTGACGGTGGAAACTAGAAACCCTTTGCATTTGATGTAATTTATAAAGGCGAAAAGTTTTTTTTTTATTATAAAGAGAGCAGACCAGCAAACGGCTACCTGATGATTAATGGTCACCGTCGCTGAGACATGTCATCTCACTATAATGTTATTAGAGGGTTTCCAATGCGCTACTAATTATCCTTGAATAAGTAGAGTCAAACTACGTTGACTCTACACAGCATCGTACCCATTGGATATGTATGTTAGTGATCGTACCACCATTATAAATTAACTATAAAGGATAATAATTTTTTTGGCTCATAATCCAATAGACTTGCGACTTGTATGATAATTATTAGCCTATTTTTGGCTCATAATCCAATAGACTTGCGACTTGTATGATAATTATTAGCCTATTTCGTGCTACCTGTTCATGTTATTAGAATCCAACGGACACTTCTGAATCCCAAATACAAAATTTAAAAGTAGTATCATACGGAACCGAACACTGTAACACCTAAGAAAAGAACTTTATGTGACTGTTGGTCCTTAGACAAACAATGTATGATTTTTTTGTCCTTTCTCGAATAAATAGAATAGCATAAACTATTTAGGGATTCTTTTGAAATAGTAACCTATTTTTACCTGAACAAAATATCTAGTTCCCAGAAAACGCTACGGTACTCTATCTTTCTTACGTGTGATCACGTAGACATCTATTGAAGACTTATTCTTCTTCTTTCGTGTTGATGATCCGAACTAAATTTTTCCCGACCAGAAGGCAGCCCCATCGATAGCCCTCTGGTTGGACTCGAAAAGGTCCTCCGCGCAGGTGGTCGGACACGCGAGACAGCAGAGCAACTGCTCCATGGTTTGAGGGGAGATACACACTCACACTTTACTTGATCGCTGGTAAACCCCCATTTGTGAAGATTATCTCCGCAACAGCCAACCTGAGTTCGCAGGCGATTAAGCGTTTAAGCATTAGACTTATTGACTGGATTAATTCTAAACTCTCAACGAAATATGCTCTCGTGAATGATGCTTCTTTGAAAAAGGTCATTATTGTTATTATTTTGAATCACCGTGATCAAGATGCGAGCTATGAAAGCAATCGAGTGCTGGCCTATACAATCCTGTACTTAGCTTGTAGAACCGGTTCCAATTGAAGCGAACGAAATAAAAGTAAGTCTTAAAGTTCATTGTCGTACCTACTGGCACTCCGTGCGTGTGCGCCGGTGAACGCGATTTACGTTCTTAAATGGCAAAGATTGACTTTTAATTTGATCTTGGATTTAACTTTTCAAGATGTTTGAAACGTACAATTTGCTTTGATCTCGATTGTAAATTAATTTAATCCCATTAGAATATGAAACAATACAGTCCATTTCATATAAATAAGAATAGAGGAAAAAATACCGCTCTTATAAAACTTTGGTCCATGTCAAGGCACTTTTCTAATTTTTTCGTTAATATTGAAATAAAATATTTTCTAGTTACTGAAGATTACGTAATGTAATCTGTATTTTAATATTAAGTTTGTATTATGTAGCACCATTTACTTAATAAGTACATCGTTTAAAGTTTGATACAGACGCTTATTTAGTCTGATAAACAACATCTAATTTAGATAGTGCAAATTTAGGCTCATGAATACTGAATTATGAACATAACTTTAAGTATTTATATTGCAAAATAAAGATTTAAAAAAAACTTTTCTAGTTGGGTCCAAGGATAAGAAAAATATGTTATAAAAGATGATGCTTAAGTGTTATCATTCTTCTTCTTCAGATCCTAGAGCACCTAGTGGTGCATAGGGCTGAGACAATATTCTTCCACCGCGCTCTGTCCGATGCCGCAGAGTCTATGGTTTTTTTAAAGTGTTATCATTATAAAAGATTTGAGGAGCTCGGAGCCTAGTTGCGAGCACGGTCCGAAAGTGATCGTGCAGGTTAAGCGACGTTGGCGCGGTCGGTACCTGGTTGGGTGACCGCTAGTGGCATATTTCATCTGAGCTCCTCCGTGCCTCGGAGTGCACGTTAAGCAGTTTCCGGTTGTTGTCGTTCGACAGCAGTCGTTAAGCCATGTCAGATGCCTACGGGCGGCCTGAACAACTCTGACAAATAGGTTGGCCACTAACCATACGATAAGCAAGCAAGCAAGCAAAAGATTTATAATTTAAATGTTAATAATATAGATAATTGTATTTAATTGTGGTTTTGTCTCTACATCAATTGAGATTTACTGCCAGAGAAATACTGCCGTAAATCCTTACGGAAGGACCCTCAGCTGATCACTAAAATTATCGAGTTTTTTTAAACGGACATAAAAGAGATATCTGCCTTTCGTTAGGTTTAAAAAGAGAAATTTCGTTTTGGAAAGTATCATCCTGTCTGAAAGTCAGTCGTAAAGTTTATCGGTTTTAGCGATCCGTGGCGAAATGGCAGCACGTATACCCAAGTCGCAAGGGTTCTTTGCATCTTATATGTGTCGCAGTCATTCAGAGATGCAGCTGTTTCTTCAGATAAATCACTGGTTTTTATAGGTGATTCAAAGTTTTTAACCGTTTTTGTAAGAGATTTAAAAGTTATAAGTATTAATTGAAAAAAAAAACTAGTTGGGCTAAATTTTAGTTAGTTCATTAGACAAATTCATCTGATATTTAAAACAAAAAAAATCTTCTGGTGAAGGAATTTTATTTTCTTGTTGACAAATGTATTTAATTTCAAAGGGCTTTCAGTTAAACAGAAAATTGAGATATCTTTTCGCGTAAATTTTGTTCAACTCTGACAATTTCTTTCTTTCACATTTCAAACTAAACGTAGCATTTCATTCGTAGCGTGCTAGCATTCCGGGTTCAACTTTTAACATGGCAACTACAACTAAAATTTGAAAAAAAGGCTTCGACGGACTCTGAGGCACTCGGATGATTTACTCGCGCGAGTAGCGTGACTCGGGAACGAACAGTAAATCCTTTAAATGCCAGCGAAATTAATCACCCGCCTCGAATTTCCCCCCGGCGCGAAGTTTTATCAAAATACCCAGGCAGAATTACTCGCTGTAACACAGCGGGCCCAGCCCTAAATGCATAATGGAATTATGAATTCCACGAGTATTAGGAATGTAGATTATGATATTATTATTATACAAAATAATAATGCTTATTATTTTAATTAAATTTTCCACCTACCTTAATTCAATTTAACTGTCTGATACTTATTTGATTTTTTAAACGGAGGATTTCCTCAATAATTTGAAGAAAAAATATCATTGTAATTTGTCATTAAATTCCATAAAAGTTTTTGGACAAAAATAATTACAAAATAATCTATAGAGAACCTTCGGCGCGGGTATAGTTACGGCAAGGTTAAAAAGTCTGTTAAAAACAACAATACCCAGACATATTTATACATTCACTTACCTATCGTAATATGGAAACGTCGGAGATTTGAAGGTAAAAAAATAACACAAGGATAATTTTGTTCTTAATTGAAGAGGACCCTTACCAAAATAAATAAGTCCCTACCTACTTATCGTAACAAAACATGTGGAGTTCGGTATTAGGAAAACATTCATGTATTTTTTAGCGAATTGCTTTCCGCAACGTAGTCTGATTTTAGTAAATAAAAGACATATTCATACTAAGTTTCCCGTTACCTTAAACACAGATTCTATTCAGATGTTTAAGTAAATAAAAGACATATTCATATTAAGTTTCCCGTTACCTTAAACACAGATTCTATTCAGATGTTTAAGTAAATAAAAGACATATTCATATTAAGTTTCCCGTTACCTTAAACACAGATTCTATTCAGATGTTTAAGTAAATAAAAGACATATTCATACTGTTTCCCGTTACCTTAAACACAGATTCTATTCAGATGTTTAAGTAAATAAAAGACATATTCATATTAAGTTTCCCGTTACCTTAAACACAGATTCTATTCAGATGTTTATGTAAATAAAAGACATACTCATACTAAGTTTCCAGTTACCTTAAACACAGATTCTATTCAGATGTTTAAGTAAATAAAAGACATTCATACTAAGTTTCCCGTTACCATAAAGACAGATTCTATTCAGATGTTTATGTAAATAAAAGACATTCATACTAAGTTTCCCGTTACCTTAAACACAGATTCTATTCAGATGTTTAGGTAAATAAAAGACATATTCATACTAAGTTTCCCGTTACCTTAAACACAGATTCTATTCAGATGTTTATGTAAATAAAAGACATATTCATACTAAGTTTCCCGTTACCATAAACACAGATTCTATTCAGATGTTTATGTAAATAAAAGACATATTCATACTAAGTTTCCCGTTACCTTAAACACAGATTCTATTCAGATGTTTAAGTAAATAAAAGATATATTCATACTAAGTTTCCCGTTACCATAAAGACAGATTCTATTCAGATGTTTAAGTAAATAAAAGACATATTCATACTAAGTTTCCCGTCACCATAAAGGCACAGATTCTATTCAGATGAATAATTGTTCTGTAGTTCCTCCGGGAGTTAGTGTATTTGTTTTTTGTCTGCGTACATACCTTAGTATATGCTGCATATTACATTAGTCTGAATATTATCAATAAAATATGTCTATGTCTATAAAAGTGATTGTACTTTGGATTCAATTACCTACCAGGTGCGGAACATATCGCAGAATCCCTTACACAAAATCTAGGTCCTATACTAGTAAATAGGCTTTAATAAAATGTTAATAACCATATTTCTTTATTTCCAGGTAAAAAACTCGAGAAACTGTCTATGAAACAAGTTAGTAAGTTATACCTTTAAGATGCTACCGTGGCGAAACTTGCTCCACTTTTCCAATAAAATATGCCTTAATTTAGGAGAAATAATTTTATCGGGAATAGCGCCAGCTTTTTTTTTATAAATTTGCTACGACAAACAGGCAGGCAGGCCACCTGATGGTAAGTAGTCACCGTCGCCTAGACCGTGTTGCCGGCCGTGGAGGGAGAGGACTTTTTAAACGTTCTTTTTGAAGCATCCCATGTCGTAACGCTGCGGGAAAACGTCGGGTGGAAGAAAGTTCCACATTTAAACGACTTAAATCAGTTTTCACACATAATAATATTGTTTGTAGACTCTTGTAGAGTCATTATTTCATTAGTGTAATTGCTTTTTTATCGGTACAAGAATCAGTAATTAGATAAAGCTAATATGAACCAAGATTGGTCGCTTTTGTGGTTCTATTCGCGAGGTCATTTAAACATTTAGTTATCACCACATATTCCATACGATTTCGATGTTTCCTTGGAGTTAAAAGTAGCGTTTATCCTTCTCCAGTTCCTATAGAACCTTCCGTTCAAGCGTGATGGGACAAATACACAACACAGGAAAACCAATGCATTTTCGTATTAGAAATGAACCTACATACAATTAAAAATATATATTTTTCTAGACATTTTTATAGATGCACAAAAATATTAAGATAGGGAAATATTTCCTAGAGTTTAGTCATCATTATCTTTAGAAATAGAATTAACCCATTTTTAGGACACTTTTAAAACATTAAAAAAGGATTGAAGGTGGTATGACTCTGTGCAGAATCAGCTTGGGGTGGTACCACCGTTTTACTTATTTCTGCTGTTAGCAGCGTATCGAATACCCACATTATAGTGAGGTGAGATGTCTCAGTGTGATCTCTGGGATCTCTGTTTGCTCATCTGCTCTCCTTATTCAATAAAAAAAGATCTCATCGTCAAAGTGCAACATGTACAACCTACAACCTTGGGATCTTCAAGGCCAGAGTGAATAGGCATTTACTGGACCCGCGTGCTCCATCGTCGACCTCATCGTCGCTTACCATCAGACGAGATCGAGGTCAAATGCGGGTTTAGTAGTCAATAAAAAATATGTAAAAACGTGGAGCTTTAATAAAAATCCCCTCGCAGCTTTTAATGCCGAAAGTACAGAGCAATGATTGAAAAGTAGCCCCTCCATGTACGGAGCGCCTGCGGCTAGATCCATCCGAGCCGAGGCAAACGACTCCAGAACTAAGTTCAAGGCCTTACGATTGTATTTATAAATACTTGTTTTGGCTTCGGCTTCCTCTTGGCGGCCAGTGTTGCTAGAGTCATTGTGTCGATGGTTCTGCATTAATATCATTAAAAAAACCTTTTTTTTGCCAGGATTGATGCCCCATTGCGAGATAGATGCCCAGTTGACAGAATTACCGATGGATGCCTTTTTGAATAAATGTATGTAGTAAAAATTAAAAAACTCGGATAAAATTCGACAAAAATTGATAATTCGGATTAAATCGAATAAATTCGATAAATTTTGAAATAAATAAATGAAATCGTCACATATTTCGTCACATATGTCGGATAAATTCGGCAAAAATTAAGGAAATTAGATAAAATCTAATCAGTTCGACAAAATTTGGATAAAATCCAGTAAATTCGACAAAAATTAAAAGAAAACTGAAAAATCAAGTAAATTGCGAAAAATTAAACATTCGAATAAATTCGACATAAACGAATAAAAATATACCAACAAAAATTAAGGTATCTATTGAAAATTGAAATGAAAATTGAGCGTGCACAAAGGGGTGGGAGGTGTACGCTTTGAATTTGGGGCATCTATCCTGGACTTACCCAAGATAGGTAGGATTGAAATAATACTAACTCCGGTGTCCATTGTAGACCCTGTCACTTGTCACCAGGGCATTATTACTTATTTCATGTAGCAGCAGTCCTTGTCACAATGCCGCTGTTTTTATAGATATTCTATTAATGTTGCCAATTTAGACTTGTAATTGATGGATTGATGATTGATTTGGATGGATTCTTACTTTGTAATCTGGGGCCCTAATGAAATTAATGTCAAATTGTAAACTATAAAACTTAGTAATGCCCTAGTGCCAGATCAATTATCTATAGCTATTGACAGTCAATAAACAGTCGATTTCACTAAGTATGGAGAACCTAAAGCGGAAAAAGGTCGAGCGAAACTTCAAAATTCGGGTAATCTCGAAATATGTAGATGAGTCTAACTCAATGCCGACGATTTATGAAGAAAGCTGAACGAAATATGGCGTCGTCGCGACCGTTTTCATTGAAACTTTTTTTAGTGCCTCCCCTTTAGATGAAAGATAAATTTGCAAATAGAGCACGGAAGACCACCCGGCAGAAGGAATTTATTTCAGACAGTATTGAAATGTAAATATCTCATCGTAAACTTGTTTTTCTAGACACGATCTACTTAACTCCGAGCAGTAATTCCATGTTTGTACCGAATGAGGTGCGGAAGTTAAGTAAACAATTAGAAACGGAGGTGAAGGTAGAAATGTGCGGAGTAAAAGGACGTAAAATGTACTAGGAATAGAAAAACAAATAGATAGGGATTTTCTTCGGAGGTACAACGTTATGTTCAAACAGAGTGGCACAGATGAAAGTAAACAATTCAGGATTCAGCTGGTGTCGCTTTGTAAAAAAAAGTGTAGTGTAAACGGAAGAGCAAGGGAAATAGCTTTCTTTCCTAGACACGAATGTTCCCTTGCTATAATTTTGTGTTCGTAGACGACAGACAAAGTAAACAATTAGGAACTGAGGTGCAACAGTTAAGATAGTATTGTATGTTCGCGATTTATTAAAAAACTACTGTACCGATCTTTTTCTGTTAAGTAATTATATTTAAAAAAGTTTTGTTGTTATTTTGTTTTGTTAATGATGAAAAAAATAGAGTAAACGTAGTAAGCAAGGCATAGTAGCTTTCCTAGACGCGGTTGGTCCCGAGCTTTAATTAATTCTGTGTTTCGATAAAAGATAAAGGTTGTACAAAAGCCAGAGGAAAATAAACAATTAGAAATGTAGGTGCAACTTTCAATAGTGTTGCCATTAAAAATATGGTAAAAGTAGAGCAACGGCTCAGTTCAAAAATCAGTTTTGCTAACCACACGCTACAATCTTGCTACAATATAGTTTAGCGTTTGTGAACAACAGATAAAAGAAAACAATTAGAAACGAAGGTGCAACAGCCAAGACAGTGTTGCCATTAAAAAAATAGGGTAAACGTAGAGCAAAGGCTCAGTACCAGATGAAAAGTGACTCGTTACTGCCGTCGCTAATACACTGGCAATATTTGCTCTGCCGCCGACTCCGTAGGGATTGGCCGGGAGCCGGGGCGTTTCACTGCACAAACATTGTCGTCCAAGTCTTCGGATGCATTCTACTCCTTCCTCTACGTGTAGACGGTCTCGAGGGGATACACGCTAATAGTGTTACGGGATATGTTGATATATCTCTGGATGTTGATGGTCTTGTTATGGTATTGTCATTTTTTTCGCAGACAGTTTTAGGAAATTGGATTTAATACATATTTAAGTAGGCTGAGAAATTTGCAACACCAGGGGTATTGTTAGTGTGCTGACGGTCTTGGAGGAATATTTTAACGTCAACGTAATTATTTCTTTTTTGAGGCTTCAGCCAGGACCATGTTGACATGTCATTCAGCAGTATGAAAATAAAATCTGGACATTTTACAATCTCGACAACTGGGCATTTTATGACTTTGACATTTCCCGACAAATCGTAAACAACGATGCAAGAAACATTTGAACAGTAACATAGGACTTCTGTATGAAATAAATTAAATTTATTTTCCAGTTAAAATTTAATTAGTCTAATAAACCGCCCCGAGTCGCACCCGGCGGGAAGGTGCCCATCACGCTGGCAGCGTTTCCACGCTGAATAGCCAGCGAGATGCGCTGCACCAGGTACGACTCGGCGTGGGGGTCATGTATTAACATTGATACTCTTGTAGAATTTAAATATGTAACAATTTACATAGTACTATCTCTTACATACAGACCTGTCTGAAAGCTAACAACGACGCGTTACTATTAAATTGAATCTAGAATATTGGAAAAGTTAATGATAATATAAGTTCCAAAAAGATCTGAATTAACATCCTAGTTTATAAATACACAAAATCAGACATAATCTATTAAATTACAAGCCTGCAGACTCTTATTAAGCACATGCGACCAATTTTAACATTCACAACGCCGAAAACCCGAGAATTTTGTTGGGCAAAAATAAAAAGTTCAATTCCAACAACAAAGTATCGATACGGTTTACATTTGGACGCATCGCATCTGCGTCCGTTCCGACCAACGTATTGATTGGAACCATCTGGCGACACTGGTTTACTATATAGCACACGACCGAATGCATACACTCACGTCAAAATATTCCGGTGGATTTCGAAGAGAATGTCTAGTCGTATAGCCGTATCCCCAGGGAGCACTGTACAACCAACTTTGGCTGCGACATAAAGAATTGTCTAAGTTCTCTTCCAGCACGGTACGGCTACGACATGCCAAGTTCTCGAAGGATTCGCTTTAAATATCAACTTTGAATCTGTTGTGGTCTTATTCTTGATGTAGAACATCAGATAGTGTTAGTTCAAAAGCGATAGGTTTGTTAAATGAAACTGTATTGGTGTCTTGATAACGTCTTGGTAACTTGATATCTTCTAACTCATACTTGCTATTTTTAAAAATGAGTTTGAGTCAGAAATCAGATTATTTTATTCTAAGTAAATATCTAAGTACATTTTTACATCGTCACTTTTTCACTCAACCAACGCTTCGGAAGGTGCTATAGCTGAAAGGAAAGAAACTTACAGCAGCATATATTGTGAAATAAATATATCTTACAATAATTATGCATACAATCGGTATACACAATGTGCAGAGCTGGAGCTGAATTTAGGACTAATCATTTAAATAGTCATTTATTTTAAAATAACTCATTTTACATAAGGTCTTATGCGGGTCTTAAATTTTCTCTGTCATATTTATTACAGCATCAGGTATCTTATTATAAAATCGTACACAGTGACCCATAACTGATGTATTTACTTTACTAAGTCAAAAGCGTGGGACTGCAAATTTGTTTTTGTTTCTGGTGTTGAAATCGTGATTATCACAATTTTTTGGTAGCTGTAAATTTTTCTTGATAATGTTAATAGCTTATTTTGTTGATGCAAAACGACCTTTTGTCTCCTAACATTTTAATTTTTTTAGTTTGTTTTCTGAATAAATTTAGACGGTATCGAAAACATACTACAAATTACCCTTTTGGCTCCTAGGAATAGGAATGACTGCTGTTTATAGCTAGAGGTACTTAACTGACCACTTTTTGTGTCAGGAACACGTTACATATTTAAATACCAGCAGCTGCTTCCTGGTGACGCGTATGAGTAAACAAGCAGATGACTATACAACTGAATGTATTGATTATAGTGACGCAATCGTTGCAAATAGTCTATGAAGAGAAGCCTGGCTTGAAATTCCTCTCACGCCGTCAGACAGAACTTAGGTTAAACGAGACCGGCTCAAAAGCGAGGATCTTATTGACTGTTCCGTTCGGTTTATACCGAAGTCTATTGACTCTGTAATGTTCCTCATTTCCCGAACACCGGCTTTCGGGAATAAGAAAAGTTCTGACGTCCTCTCCGGCGAGGAAATGAAAGAAGCAGGCCTTTTCGGGGCCGGCGCACTAAACTTAATACCTTTGATCTCACAACAGAAAGTTAGAATTAACTCGAATACAAAGACAGTCATGGCCATCTGTTTGGGACCCTCAAGAATCGAGTAACTAATTCCAAGTTTAATGAGAAACTCGCTAAGGAGGAATAATTCGATTGTGAGTACAGTATTCTTGTTAATTTGGACCTTTGCACCAGTTACCTTTTTGATGTTGGACCAAATTAAATTCCTTTTGTTGCCGTTCTGTGCGGAACGGTTACTTTAATAGTACGGTCGAACAATGAGTTCGGCATAAATGATGAATCATCTGCGGTAATGCTATCTTATACCCTTTTCTGTAATACTATCATTAATGTAATTGACTCGAGCGCACTCGACATCACTCGGCTGATGGTAACAATTTCTTTGCGTGGAATCGATTCCATTCCCCATTGTGGGTCGCTCCGCGGCCGAGTCAGCATATCAAACAATTTACTTACAAGACGTCTATGATTTCTTTATTACGCCTCTTTATCCTTTTGTCCGCCGGCATCCGCCTCGCTCTCAGGATTTTTCTTTCCGTAACCTCTGTATCTCTCGCGAGATAAGGAGATATTGAATTTTGGAACACAGGGTTTCCCTTTTTATCTTGCCCCGGATTTGTGTATATTTACAGCCCGCTGTGTAAATATAAAGTGATTTAGAGGCGAGTAGTCTTTTCCATAAATTGGTATTCGTAGCGTTTCGCTTACATTTCGGCGCGGACTTCGTTTAGAGATTAAGTGAAGCCTCTCGGGGAGCGTCGTTAAAACGTACCCGGCCGCGTTAAGTCTGTTCGAAAAGAATTGTGTTCCAGTTCTCTGAGAGCGAACAGTAAAGCACTTACGGTAATGTGTTTATAATTACGTCTGTATGTAGGTTCTGGTCGTGACAAGTACAGCTAGGTCTCGTATTTGAGAGTTCCATGTATACCCATTTGTCGTGATTACAATAATGGTACCCATGAACCTCTCAGACGAGAATCGAATGGCGTGCACATTGTCTACGCGATTGTAGGAGCAGCTGACTGGGACGTGGACAATGAAAGCGCTCCGCTATTCCATATTAAGTCAGGCCATTATCTCTGTAATTAAATCCCTTACGAGTGTTTAACGGCTATCCGCGGGCAGAGCATGGAGTGTGTAGTGCAGTAATAAACCGGCAGCTTGTTACTGCGTTCCCATGCACATGGGAGATGCCCGCGCTGGCTCGCCTCCGCATTTAGCTCCGTTATGACAAATATAGTGCGGCGCTCTGGAATTATCCGGACGATACTTGGAAAATTACTGTACCGTGTACGGAACTTTTTATTCCCACTCTCTGCGTGTTTGTTATCTAAAATCGTCAGTTAATCTGTAGTGATGTCATTGACAAGCGTTATATCAAATCGCGTTTCTGAATAACACTTATCCGTTGCAAATTGATTGGATTGTTTGCGACTTTGTGAATTTTGCATGCCATGTTTGATTATAAATTTTATTGTGTCAGATTTATAGTGTATCAGCCAACTGTTAAACGTAGTAGGTATTTTGGCCATCTTAGTAGTAGAAAATAATAATCATGATGTTGATGATAGCATTTGAAATAAACAAATGTTGGTTGGCAGAAGCATTAATTGGGGACTATGAAATATTGGAAAGGACACCTGTAGATGCTTTAAATCTGGCAAAAGGCAGACAGAGAACAGACCAGACAACATTCCGGGAATATCGGGAAATGTCAAAGTAGTAAAATGTCAATTTGTCCAAATAGAAGAATGTAAATTCTGACGAGATAGTTTATTCAGGAGGCTGATGTTTTAACCATTTCAAGAGTTGAAGTCTTGTATGTCGTATACACTTATAATATTACACCACTTACTGCACGTTGTGAAAGTGATTTGGCGATTATGATCGCTTTTACGTTTTAGTTGATGTGAATTGGCCACAGAAATAGAACATCTCGCGGCAAGGAAAGCAGACACGTGCAACAGCCTAACGCAACTTGTAGCGTATTTATGTTTAACATATATATGTTGTAGTGTAACATATATAAGTGTAGTGTCTACGGCATAGTATTACGTATTACGCAGAAAGCATACGCACAGAATCACTACAATTACACGACTCGTGAACGGATTGCCAGGCTATTTTGCTTTCTAACTCTGGAAACCTGTTTTCATTGCTCTCCGTACGAAGTAGGAGTCAATTTGTCATGATTTTCGTCTATACTATGTTTAGTTAGACTAAATTATGTCATATCGACCCTTCGAAGTTGAAATGTAGTGAAAGCTATTGACCAAAAAATTAAATGCATCATTTTTAGAATAGAAGTAAGTGTTTTATAGTTTCATTTTTAATCACAAAAGTATTTTTTTTATATATCAATATCGAGTCCTTCGATTATTTTCATCAGGTAGACGATAACACAGAAGTACGAGTGCAGACAGATAGTATTCCCTCTATTGATAAAGCAAATCATAAATGTAAAGATCGAACTGAATACTAAAATTTTAATTGCAATGAACACACCGAAGTCTCACCATAAGGGTTCCTTTTTTAACATTTTGGTACGAAATCCGAAAAACTAAATAGGAAAACAAGCAAAGAAAAACACCCCTAGCAAAATTGAACCGAAGTAGCGCTTACAGAAGCAGAAGAAACTACTAAATTTGCATTGAATGAGTCGCATGTAGGAATAAAAAGCGAGTATTGATCCAGAGTTGACGTGTTATCGCATGTCATGAGTAATACTGTTATAAATGCTGGCCTTTTATTATAATGAATACCACAACACACATTAGATATTATTATCTTTGTTATTGTAAACATTACATAAGAGTAGCCTCCATTACTCGTTACTGGCAAATTCCTGGTATTAATAATTATTTGAAAGTATGTATTCCCTAAAGACGATGAAATGAAACTATCTATCAACATATACATTTATGTTTAAAACGTGTTGTAAGTTTGACTCAAAGTTTTCAAAAGCGATGAAAGAAAGAAAGAAAGAGTAAATAAAGAGTATTCATTCATTCATTCAAAGATTATTTATGTCCGACACACACATACAAACAACTAGGTACAGAAGACATATAAAACAAATATATAAGCAAAAGTAACTAAGTTTGATGAAGGTGGCGTGCAGCATCGGAAAAAGGGGACTGCCTCAGCCTGTTGCCGTAGCGCTTTTAGCACTGCGGCGCTGATTGTCAGGATTTTTTGATGAGATGAAATCTACCAACATATACGAGTATATTTCGAGTTTTGTTGTAAATAAAATCACGTTTGTTGATAAAATTAAGACCAATATCGACAGAAGGAAAGCAGTTAAGAATCAAACTGATGTAAGACATTATTTCTCAGTTCGCTAACTCGTTATCTCGGTAAAAGATTGGCCGAACGAAATGCTAGGGAAGGAAGGAGCTATTTCGCTCGGTTTTAGTGTGTCGATGCGACGGCCGGGCAAACCGTGCCAAAACCGGGATTTATGTGGGCAAACTTCGGAAACCATAATGTTGTAGATAAAATCGAATTTGAAATTAGTTTTAAAGTTAATTACTGGTAAGTACCCGTTTCGTGAGCTGAGGAGCGAACGGTTATCGTGGCTGTAATCTATGATATTGATGGTAACTTGAAACGTTATAGGACTTGATCGAACGGCAATGTCCGCAAATTACTCAGCTTCCAATTTTTTTTAAGGTCGTCGCGTATTTATGTTTGTGTCCGTTTGAGTCTGTTTGTCTGTGTGTCCGTATGTCTGTTTGGTCGCGGTTATCTTTATTCAACAGAGAAGTTTGTCAGGGGTTTCTTAATTTTTTTTAATTTAAAATTATAGTAGACATGCATAAAGGACCACTTATGTGTCTGAATGAGGAAACAGGTGCTGAACAACCTAACAATCTATAGTAGAAGGACCCGTAGATTTCTGGATTTCATTTTATTTAGTACTTACTCGGTTTATTCCACAATGTTTTAGAGACCATCTAGATAATGTATTATAATTTATAACTTCATACATAATGTTAATTTTTGATTAATTTTCTGGGCTTACTTCATTGTCCAGTCATTATATATTTACTAACTAGAAAAACAGGAAATATGAAAATCATCTGTTTGTCTCACGCTGAAGAATACTATACCTATTTAATTTTGACAGGAAATTGAGTTCCTACAATTCTCTATTTAGTTTACTTGAGTATACTACAATAAACATTAGACAATAGGCAACTGGGTCAGATATTGCTTGTGTGAAGACACTTGCATGTAATCAAATCAATCACACTAGAAATGATAATCTAATTTATCTAAACGTTGCCGAAAGTGATGGCTCTCTTTGATATGGCTACCGACATTGTATCAACTTCTATGAACGCACTGTTTTATTCTACGTTTCTATCTAGTTCTAAAAGTATTTTTTTATTAACGGGACCAACCCGCCTACTCTTGAGAGCCAGGATCTACAGCGGTACTCTGATGTGGGTCCTTGAGAGATGATTCTACACTACCCGGGTTTAAAAGGAGATTGACAGTAGGAAAAAAAGGTTGCAAGGATTTTGAAATTCACCCCTATATAGGCACTAGTAGTCCGATTTCTGTGGTTATGTGTCTGTTCCTAATAAAATAAGTTGCAGTACAAAATCCATCGCACAACCATATCGCGACGCAGTTACATCATTACACGCGCGCACTCCTGCGCCGTTTATTAATAAACAACCACGTGTGCGATATACGTGCGCGCGCTGCACTCGCCGCCGCTGTGCGCGTGCGCTGCGGTCACGGTGAGGGGCGGTTAACGGCCACACAATATTTTTAGGCATCCGTACCCCGAAGGGGAAACGGAACTCTATTGCTGTCGCTACTCCGTTTGTCTTTCCGTCCGGAAACATCACACTATAGGGTACAAAAATATATTTTTTTATCGACCCCCATTACTTATTGGGATTGGGACCCCCTCTAAACAAGCATTTAACAAAATTCTAAAGTTGATATTTGGAATTGGTCAATAGAATACATATTATGCGAAATATTGAAGTCTGTATATTATTTCGTTTAGGCGCTAGCCCCGCCTGACAGACGGACGGACGACGGAACGATAGCAATATGGCTCTGTTTTCCCCTTCGGAGTACGGATCCCTAAAATAAGTATGTTCCCCAAAATCGCTACCGCGTATCTACCGCTTATGCCAGTCGCCACAACACAACACGATCTAAACACAGCCAGCCGGCCATATCTCTCCACTGCATGCTTGATAGCGGCATATGGACTTGTTACACTAATGTAAATAATATACCTAGTGATGTTTTTATTACAATACTAATTTTCATACTTGGCTTGCTATTTCAATATTAAAATCTATTCTGGGTGATTGAAATACTGGTCAGAACAACAATCATAATTATGTCAGCATAGAAATTAAATTCATTATGATACAAAGAAAACACCACCGGTGGGAATTGAACCCACACCTCCGGCGTATCCGTAGCCTGCGTGTTTTACCATTGCGCCACAGTGGTGGTAACGTCGACCAGTGATTTTTGCCATCGTAAATTCATTATTTCTACTAGATTTTTCCATTCGTCATCGAATATTTCGTAAATTTTTTCAAACATTGTATTTTAAGCAGCACCAATCAGTACTGGGTCCGCATGGTAGATCATGGCTCGTGCTCCCTTGTGCAAGGAGAGGCATGTGCCCCAACAGGACGTTAAACCTCGAACTTCACGAGCCCAGTTCCATTCCGGTTCGGTTGGCTGCATCTAATCACAAAGCGCTGATTTCAAGTGAGAGGAGAGCGAAGTCTTGTGTTGGGTTGCAGCAAACCGAACCGTGGCTGGAACCGGATTCGTGAAATCCTAGCCTAATGATGAGTAGAAGGTAGGTCTATATATATTATTATTTTGATAACAAAATAACATTCTAGGTGACGTTACACCAATGTTTAGCGTGTAGGAGCACACAGGCCATCCATTCCACAGAAATACGCTTTTGGAACCTATTATTTTACATACCTAACCTATTATTTGTTTATGCAGCTACTTTATAGTCGACTTTGACGGTTATAGATTAGAAGCGAACTCATGACATGACCAATATACGTAAGTAAATACTTAAGATTTATTTGCAATTGATATCTGAGGAACCTTGTGCACACGGCGATAATTGATATCTGAGGAACCTCGTGCACACGGCGATAATTCTCGAGTGAAAACAGACATTACTTGATTCTGAACTTCCTATACACGTGCCGGATTTATTATCGTTTCGATGTAGTGCAGCAGTGTATATCGCATTTCCAAGGAATAATACCGTAAACTAGTGATACTAATGGTACAATAAATCAACATTTAATTCTTTTGCGTATTATAATCAAACTCAGAAGTGGGATACACAAGGCTGACATGGTCACCTTGTCTTGTACCAAAACCTCTAAATGACAAAAAAAAATAACTCCAAATTAAAAATTTAAGAAACCCCTGACGTACCAAAAAACAAATGGATATGATGTGGAGCTATAGCCATGGCGAGGCCGAAGGCCGCGCCCCGCGTAGGGCGAAGCACGGAGCCCCCGCCTTCAGGCGCCGCCAGTCTAACCCGTTGAATGTTCTTAGCCATGTCAGATGAAAATTGGATCTGTCGTGATCTTGGAGTATCTTGGGATGTTGGAGTATGATGGGATCTTTGGAAAAGTAACAGTTAGGTGGTGCAAGATTGAGCTCAAATGTTTATGACCATGGTGACCTTCCAAAATGATTTGGTAAGGAGGAAGTAAGGAGGAGGAAAAAGTAAGGAGATCTCCAGAATGGTAAGTCGGGGTTTTTTTTAATTTATTTTATTTCGTTTTTTGCGATTATGTATCTCAAGTCTGTCTGTATAGACTTCTGAAGAGATACGCTCTTTTTATTATCATAGCAGAGTACATCTTATTAAGTTTGATTCTGTAGTGTAATTATAATGAGATTACCTAAGACTTTGACCAAAGATGATATCACACCGAATGCACATCCGTGGTAAATAGGATTATCCTTGAGGAATTATTGACTGTAGTACTATCTCCACGTTGGCTTGTGTGAGCAGATTAAATCGAGTGCTGCTTGATATCGATCGACGGCTAACTAACCACGGGTTAGCAGTTTGAGTTATAAACGGTTAGCGGCAAACCTCGGTAAAGACAAGATGTTGAAGCCACTGTATGCCGATTGGCCAGTTTTTGCAAAAAAAATAAGAGTCGCCCTCCGCTTCGTGATTGGATGGAGCGAACCGAACCGGAGCTGAAACCGGACGCGTGTAGTGTGAGGATAAAATCCAACACGTGAGAAAGCGGGTAGGATGCTAAAGTGACGATGGCCAGGACACTTGGTTAGACAGACACGTTGATGGCCGGTGGACCAGAGCCCTCACCAAAAGTGGTTTCAGGGTTGGACCCCATCTAGCCGCACGTGATCGTATTTTCCCAAATGTCTATCCTTTTTCTTCTCCCAGAAACACGTTCGTTATAGCGAGAAAGAATGCTTCTACGGAATCAGCCTGCCGATGTCGAAAAGTGCGGGCGCTTGGAAGCAGTATATCTCGCTCTAGCGAACGACGTTTCTGAGCGGCGAAAAAGGATAGGCTTGTAACAATCATTTTATTTATGCTACTGTGGCTAACGGCCATACAATTAAATCCATTGGTACAATTAAACTTCCTGTACATTATAGAAATAACTCTTCTATAATTACAGCACATATCATACCTTCTGTCACGGAATCTTTTATTCTAGGAATCGATTTTTGGAAATCTTTTAACTTAGCCCCTGAAATTCTTACTCAAGTCACAATTCACCACACTTCCAACCCACCTTCTTTTCTCATCAACACTAACGACGTACATCTATCTACTTACCATTCTCTTTATTTATGGGAAAATACGACTCCGTGCAAGAAGGGGTCCGTATGTCAACGTTAAGTCGTAAATTAGAAAAAAAACATACAGATGTCCACGTTTATCCGTCCCTAATCGCTGCACCTAATCATTTACACCAAGAGTTATGCTCTGAGCAATATTTGCACATAGATAACCATAGCTCGCGCAAGGTTGTAAGACCCTGCACAAATGTTTGCTCAAACAATATTTTCTTGTGAGCCTCCCACTTGGTGTCGACATCAAATTAAACAACTTCTAAACCAAAGAAACCGCTCCTAATATGGTCCAGATAAAGTTTATGGGGCTTAATAAAGTCGAGGAAATCACTGTTGCAAGCTTTAATGGCTTTTTCTTTTCAGTGTGGTTTGGTTTTTTTTGTTTGGTCTTTACTATTTTGACTAAGTTTCCAGATATTGTTCCCTATGAAGTAAAGATTTTATCAGTTGAATTTTCTGAACGAAATATTCGCAATCCAAATTATTATTTATTTAACACTTTAATGCACAAAAATAGTACATGAGGCGTGCTTAATGCCATGCGGAACTTTCTACCAGCTAACCATTGGGTCATTCAGATATTGCAAGGCGGGTGCATATAAATCAAATAGAAGAGAATTACTAATTATTATTATTTACTATACTATAAAATACCTACTCGTATAATATATAAAAATATACCTACACGCATGCTAACTACATAACAATTTTAAGTACATAAATACGAATATTTACATATACACAGACACTAATACATATAAAAATACACATATTTATATACATATATATAATATAGGAAAGAGCGTCGGTGGCGTCGTGGTTAGGACGTCGGACTCCCAAGCGGGAGGTCCGAGTTCAAAACCAGGCAACGCCATGTACCAATGAGTTTTTCGGTTTTTTCGAAAGACTTACATACATTCACCGACTGCTCTGACGGTGAAGGAAAACATCGTGAGGAAACCTGCACACTGAAACCAGTGTGTGAAATGGGGAAGGCAATGGCAAACCACCCCATTAAATCTGCCACGAGAGTCGTTATATGTGATTAATTCCTTAGAATGATCACGACCCTCAGCAATGAGGAAAAACGACTTGGAAGAAGAATATATGAAAGACAGAAAAAAATATGATTTCTATTTTTGCTGTAAAAGTGGCTACAGTGATTATTTGAAAGTACTCGTAGGTAAATAAAGTTATGTCTGCTGTTATATTATACCCCCTAATGCGGACGCCGCCGACGCTTTTCTGTGCTAAATAATTAAATGCCTTTCATACATTTTTATTATTAAAAATATTAGTCACTATTTACAAAGAGTACTCAAAATTGTAGGTTGCATTCAGGCCACCTGACTCAACTTGGTGGATTCGTTTCCTCCACTCGACTGAGGATATGATAAACATCTGTTTTGGAACAGTTGGTTTTGAACAATTGAGTAAACATATTGGTGAATTCAATACTGATTCAAAATTTAAAAGGATAGTAATATTGCGCAGAATTATTGAAAAATACTACCTAGGTTTAGGTCCCATTAATTTCACACTCTCTTTATCACATCCTTAGGAAGTCATAGTTTTTTTGCGCCCCAGTGTATAAGATAACAGCGTAGATAATGAAATCTTTATACTATACATAACTCTTCAAACTATGTCCTCAGGACTTCCGATTAATCCCGTAATATTCATGGCGCACAAATTATAGAATACTACGTAGTTTTGCCAATTGGTCAACTTTCTGAAGACGCCCAAGAAGCAAGGAATAAAGATTACAAGAGTTTTCGGTTGCATCATGCCAGAACGTGTTCCCGGTCAGCTACAAATGAAGACGTCTTCCACGCTTTGCTATGTACTTACTTCCTTCCTTTACTTACTTCCATTTACAGTTATAAATATTGACGCCTAAATAATAAGTTATGTATGATTCAATAGACAGCTTCAAACACAGAAATGCATTCAATATTAATATTTTGTTAAGAATTTTCTAATTAACAGCCTACCAATAGAGTCCAAAACCCAATGAGATGGTACGATGGGGGCGCTATAAGTGATGGTAAAGTAAAACAAAAATAAAATAAGGATGGAAAAAAATGTTTTGAACAAAAACATAGTGAAGTAGATAAAACCACATTTTATTGTGCGGCTTGGAGGCGGGCGACAGAGCGCAGGAAAAAATGAACTACGGTACAGGATGCTTTCATATCGCAACGCACGAATCTTCCAAAGAATTCGTCACGGTAAAAAAAGTATCCGACTTTGTCGGCTTATAACTTGAGAATCGCTGCACAGATTTTAAAGTCACTTACACCGTTTCCTAGATCTTTTTATAAGAAATCTTTCTGTGTATAAAATATCTTAATGTGATTACAGGCATCCGAGAAATAATGATTTCAGTGGAACAAGTCGTAGACCTTCGATACAGAAATTAAATCTTAACATTACTCGTGTGAACGGGTTGACATATCCATTTATTTGTATAATTAACCGAAACAAGCCCAGTTCTTCATTAATTTGTGAAATAATTAACCTTGTTTAACGTTAAACTAGTAATTTAGCATAGAAACACCTATTGTAATGTCTGTCTACTGACAACAACAACACCGTTTATCCTAGCAGTCCGTTTGCCGCACTTAATATCCAACACATTATTATTATCATCTGAATATTGCCGTGACATACGAGCTGTACACGATACGAATCTAATATTATAATAAAACAAAACGCCCTGTATATATTTAGTATACAGGGCGTAACAAAATACCTGTATTAATGCACTTGCAGAATGACTTAGTTTTAAAGAAAAAGAATAACATTATTTTGGAAAACTCCTCAAAAAAGTGTCAACTTCGTACATTACTTAGGTATCTTAGGTCCTTTCATCTAAGGTCGAGAAGCTCGTAGCCTAGTTGCAAGCACGGTCCGAAAGTGATCATGCAGGTTAAGCGACGTTAGCGCGGTCGGTACCTGGATAGGTGACCGCTAGTGGCATATTTCATCTGAGCTCCTCCGTGCCTCGGAGAGCACGTTAAGCAGTCGGTCCCGGTTGCTGTCGTTCGACAGCAGTCGTTAAGCCATGTCAGAGGCCTACGGGCGGCCTGAACAACTCTGACAAATAGGTTGGCCACTAACCATACGATAAGCAATCATCTAAGGTTAAGGCAATAAAGCAATAAGAATCTCTACTTGAGGTAATAAGGTTTAAAAAGATCAGAAATCTTTCGTTGGCGGCAGTCGAAACTCAAATTGACAAATTGATATGGTAACGATTCTAAAACACCCTACAAATGAATATTTTGTGACAGCCTGTATACAAAGCTCCCGTGCTACCTGTCTTCATCAATTACGTTTTTTCTTTATCAGCCCAGTCCTCTAACATTGTCTAACATCTGTGCCAGTTTTGATGGATGCCTTTTAAATACTCTGGAGTGGCTCCGAGGGACTTTTACGGACTTTTTATCCTGTTTGATATGGTATTTAATAAGGCCTGACAGCTTGGGGAATCGTCCTGAGTTGTGACGGCGAGTTTTATAATCGACTCAGAAGGTTTCAGAAATTATGACCTTTAAAATGTTTGCTTTATCTTTTTCGACATGCCGAAATTTGCCATCATCATCATCAGCAGCCTACTCTAGTCCACTGCTGGACATAGGCCTCTCCCAGGGCGCGCCATTGAGCCCGATCTTCGGCTCTTCTCATCCAGTCGCTGCCAGCCACCTTGCGCAGATCGTCGCTACATCTAGCAGGGGGGCGTCCCACACTACGTTGCCATGAACGAACATAATTATATTCTAAGGAAGGAACGAACGAAATGTGGAGATCCGTCATAGAACAAAAGTTATCGACATAGCTCATAAGATTAGCAAGCTGAAGTGGCAGTGGGCCGGTCACATCTGTCGCAGAACCGACAACCGCCGGGCCGGGGGAGACGAGTGCTGGAGTGGAGACGCGTTTGGGCAAACGTAGGCTAGATGGAGCGGCGATCTGCGCAAGGCGGCTGACAGCGACTGGATGAGAAGAGCCGAAGTTCGGGCTCAATGGCGCGCCCCGGGAGAGGCCTATGTCCAGCAGTGGACTTGAGTAGGCTGCTGATGATGAAGGAACGACCGACCGTCCCTATGGAGAGCTATGTTTATCATCCCGGGTCATTAGGGGAGGCAGACTATTTTTTCAATCATCCAATTTTACCTTTAAAATTGGTAGATCAACCTTTGTTTGTTTAACTTCGAGCTATCTTTTGATAGATAGATAGGAACCCGTTGATTTTAGGAGAGTGTAGGTAGCTTTTATGGTGGGGATGGGTTCGTGCACCATTGCAAATCTCTCCCAGGACTTGCCATGTCACACCTTTTCTCTCCAGCCAACGCCAACGCCATTGAATTGGATGGGATTTTGTTTAACTGTGTCTGATAAAAATTGAATCAGGGGTTTCCAAGATCTTGGAGTATCTTTGATGTCAGATGGGATCTCTGGAACGTCAAGTTATGTGGTTCGAGATTGAGCTCGAATGTTTTTTTTTTTTCAATTCTTATTAGTCTTTCCCACATCTAGAACTTTGAGGACCTAATGGTGACCAAAAAAAAAGAAGATTTCCATAATGGTATTGCTTGAAGTTCACCATGCTGGTTCTAATTTAAAGAGTGTTTTGACCTCAAAAATAAATTACAGTCTTTTCCAAAAGTCTATAATTTGAGTCTCTAGCTATATCATCGTATGCCATCTGTCAAAATTCTACAATTCAAATTTGATGTCTATGGCGAATGCACTAAGGATATTTTCAGATTGCAGAAATTTGACAAATGGTATACATTAGCTAGAAGCCGACTGTACACAACGCCAAAACCAACTCTTCCCCTGTTCGGGCAATCTCGATAAAATTGTATAAGAGGATTAAAAGATTTATTGTATAAGCTTGTTCGAAGGAAATTTTCGGTTGTCCTCGCTCCATTCCGTCCTTCTTGTCTGTCGGTCCGCACGTGATGTCGCATAACTTAGCGAACGCTTAAACGCACTCGTTTATTTGCTTTGCTCATGCAAATGTATGTGCTTCTGGGTTTATTTCTAATTTGGCACGAAGGACTAAATAGATCTTATGTGTCCAAGAATTCCATCTTTCGTGTATTAGTGTATTCACATAGATCCTTTGATAGATTCAGTGGGGGTTAATTGGCTGACTCCGCGCATGTTATTCTTTATTCTTCAATGGGGGGGAAACGTAGATTCATATTGCTTTATAGAGATTGAATATTTTAAGTCAATAGTATCCTTTTTAATTTAAAATAGATCTTATGTGTCTAAGAATTCCATCTTTCGTGTATTAGTGTATTCACATAGATCCTTTGATAGATTCAGTGGGGGTTAATTGACTGACTCCGCGCAAGTTATTCTTTATTCTTCAATGGGGGGGATTCATAGATTCATATTGCTTTATAGAGATATAAAAGTACTGAAAATAAATTTAAAGTTGTGCTGCTAACAATGCATTTTTGAAGACTCTTGTCGTTAAAAGTTTAAGAATATTCTAGTTTCTGTCTTTCAAACGTTCATGAATGTATTATTTCACATTGGTAGTGAAGGTTGAACTTAAAAAAGTGCATTAAAAGTTTTATGTTCATTTTGTAAACTAACTTTAAGTTCTTTACTTACCTTTAAGATCTCAAGTTTCTTCAGTTCTCTAAGAAAAGACGGTAGTTGATAAAACGAATGCTAGCTTTTTAGTGCCGGATACTTACCTATCCTGTTTTAATTAACTCGGTAAGAGTTTAATAACAAATTTGTTCTTTTTCAGGTAAATAACTAAATTGCTGTTAACTACTGAAGCCCTGGTAAGACACGTATATTACAATAGTGCTTTACTGTATTTTATATTAGTGTTGTCTCGTTCTATTACTTTATCGATAGTTTGGAAATAACTTATAATATCGACAATAGATTAACAGTCCTTGACAGTATCATCAGTAGCTTATCAGTGACGCGAATTGGTCTATCGAAAGTATCGTGTCTTGTTTCATTGCGAGGCGTAACGATTCTATCGATAAGATAGATAGAGTATCGAGTTGGACAACACTAGCTCGCTAGTATTCCACAGTATTTTATATGGATACCTTTACGACTCGTGCACGTACCTGAGAAAGCCATTGCCTTTCTTAAATAAACTATAACGATAAATCTACGGGAACTTCGTTCATTCCACTACACCCTGTACAACGTTTAACAACTCATCTTTTATGAGCTTAAATTACGAGCTTTGTATACTTACCATTAAAGGAATTTATGTGTAAGCTGTAATCAGTGTAGTGCTTTTAAACTTATTAATTTTCTAACAAAGATTAAGTACGTACTTAAATGAATCTTCTTCAGATTAAGTTTTTTATGTCCTTCAATCTCATCAAGCACTAACTCTTTTTCTAACAATTTATATCTTGTTCTAATGTTGAGTGAAGAATTTCCTAAATTAATAGAGATAGAAATCTTAATATCTTGACATAAACATGTCCAGATATTTGTTTCTCCATTACACCCTCGCCTTCGGCTCGGGATGCAATCCAGCCTCGTGTGTAATTACAAACTAAGCTCACTTGTATCATAATGTACTATTATCAGCCCCCTCTCATATTCCAGTGTTGGCATATAGACATCTAGATTTCGGGCTAAGGTGCAGTAATTTTATTCATTTGTCTTTTAGAGTCTGGTAGGTACACGACAAAGAATCCTTGGCAGTCCCTTTAGGGTCAATTATTATTAGACTCAGTCTTTGCTAATTTAGTATAGAGTAGTAATTTTTTCAGTTGAAAGCTGACTCAAAGTAACATATTTTGTTTTATTACTTACATTATCTTTTTTTATATTGTTTTTAGTATTAATTTTGTCAGTTTTACTATTTTCTTGGCTTGGCCAACGTCTGTTACATGTTCATTTACACTGGTCACAGAAGAGATCTGTCCTCCGTGATACAGGAACTTCCTAGTTCGGAGGTCAGCGTTTATTGTTACCTTTTCTCACTAATTTTATTTAGTTTAATATAACCACTTATTTCATTCCAGAATACCACCTCTGACCTTAAGCACTTAAGGAGACATTTCTAACTACCACAGATCTACAAGATAACCAGTGTTAACAAGTACTAATCTAGGTTTAGCGTTAAAATATTATCCGTTTCCTGTTCTATGCTTTTTAAGTGACATATTAATTCGTCACTCTAAGTTGCAAATTCCTCATTAACCGTTTGTTATTATTATTTATCCCACCGCTACTGTCGCCACTTAACTTCTATTCGCTCCAGGAGTAAGTCACCTCAATATTTTAATAGGCCAGTTTATCTCTATTAGGCCTATTTATAACTCTAGTGCGTAGTTTGACACGGTTCTCATTTAGCAGATAAATGGATTTGACGTTTTGCTAACGATTTAGATTAATTTTACGTTTTACCCACTGTTATATTGCGACGTAAATTTAGTCGTTTGGCTGATTTGACTTCTCACTAGTGATTTAGATTATTTGGCGATGATTTAGATAAGATAAGATTAGATTATGTTCTATTGTATATCTAAATTCAGGTACATTTTGTAGGTAAATTTGCACATTAAGTAATTCTTAGTCGGTTCCACTAAATTTTACCTATACAGGTATATACACAAATACTTATTCTAGACACTATTAGCAATTTTTGTTTGACATATTCGATATTTAACAACATAATAATATTAATATAATATTATATATTTAGTTTTGTATAGGCAAATGAAGTAAACATACTTAGTCGATAAACGATGCAAATATACAATCGATTTACGATCTTTATCATTTCTTAATTCATAAATTAAATAGAAATGTGATAAAATTAGATAGAGCATTATGAGAGTAGGTATAACTCATACTCTTTATGTACACGTAAAGTAATAGCAAACGAATAATAATAATAATCGCGATTAGCACTAGTACAGAAACTTCAGAATTTCCACTTCTTTTTTTAATTATTTTTTTTATATTTTAACTTAAATTTCAACTTTTTACAGAATTTATAAAAAGAGTAAAATATTACTTAAATATTTCCCAATTACAAATTTTCAATATTAATACAAATACAAACATACTTTATTGCACACCCGGGACAAAAACAAAACATACAACATAAAGAGAGGTACAATATAATGTGCAGAAGGCGGCCTTGTCGCTTTAAGCGATATCTTCCAGGCAACTATATTAAGGCTTCAATATTATTGTTCCTACTGTCAAAATACGTCTTGCACCGTCTGAGCCCAATAAATCACGCAATAACAATAACGAATGACCCATCAAACTTACAGAATGGCCGCCCTTTGTTTATTAATTATAAACCCCACTGTGCCCATTGAATCGCCATCAGAGCTGTGACAAATTGGAACAAAATGGAAAGTTCACTTCCAAGTTAGCGTAACTGCTTCAACCCCTCTTGAACATTGTCTGGAAACAGATCAGTAAAGTGTCTCAGTATGAGCTTCAGTTCGTTCAGAAAACTCACACACCCTGCATCGTCTACACTGGCGACGTAGACGTCTACGTTATCGAAACCAAGACCCAAACCGCGACAGGTCCCTTCATAGATTTGACAGCAGCTCCCGCTCGCACTGTAATATTATTTTAAAGTCACATTAAACATTAATCATTTTAATTAACAATAGGTAGCCTAAATAAAATATTAATGTCATTTTTTTGGTTTCGTCCCTGACCTGTTGTTTCGCCCGCGATGCCTTCGCTAAAAACCAGCGCTGTGGTTCTGCCGTACCGGTCGTACCGCAGCACATGCTGAGCATGTGTCTTTTTGACATTGTGTTGTTTTTATTTTTAAGTCTTTTTAAGTATAAACCTGTATAATGCAATTAAAGGATTTAAGCGGTAAATGAACGTAATAATCGCAAATTAAGTTCGTAAAAATGACAAAATTAGTTTCTCTCAGCGCTTTGCGTTTACCGATTTGGCTATACCCGCAGAGCGATTGCACGAGTTGAGGAGTGCCTCGCACGGCGAAGGCTACTGATATACTCTACTGTTTCTATTTATATTCTGGTTTGAAGGACGATCCATTAATTCAGTATAAGAACTTCAATTGATTCACTCGAACCTTAGCTTGTTGGGGATTTTTGGGTCGGAGTTGTGTCCCCGAGTTATTCATTAATGAGTTTGTTTTAATTGGAAAGCTTATACTAACCTTTCAGTTTAATAATACTGTAACGTTAGTTAAGGTAATTTAATTAAAATTTAATGTCCTTAATCTAGCTGTAGGTACCTGTAGCTTTGTAGAAGTCTACCATGATAGCAGTGCAAAGGTATCTGGTTCAGATCACCGTTCTGGACTATTTTGATGGATCATAAATATTACTCTAAACAAACCCGCGACTTACCATTGTGGAGATCCCCTTACTTTTCCTGGTCATGATCAGGTACTCAAAGTTCAAGATGTGGGAAGGGCACCATTGTGCTTAACATTTGTGCTCAAACTCGAACCATCTAACTTTACCGCTCCCTAGATCCCATCTGACATCAAAGATACACCAAGTTCTCGGAAACCCATGATCCAATTTTTATCGGATCATCGGTTGTTGAGTTATGATGCCACAGACAAACAGACTTACACGTCAAACCTCTAATACCCTTTTCTTTTGGTCGGGGATTAAAAATAATTTTCTTATCAAAATATGAAACAGACTGCTTAATACCTCTGATGGAAAATGCCAATGAAGCCGAAGATAGAGCACTGGGTACGGATAGGATCTGTAGGAATTAGACAAGACGGATTTTTCTAAACACTGGGGAAACAAATCTTTCCCATTAAAATACTAAACATACGCATACGCAACATAACATAACATACGCATACGCTACGAAGAGGGGAGACAGATTCCGCAAGGATCGCGTTCCAGTGGCAGCCACGCGGGAAGAGAAAACTTAGCCGTCCTGTACACACGTGGAGGCGAACTGTCGACTGCAACAACAGCAGGCAGAAGGGGCGAGCTGGAGTGAAGCCAGGAAGGTAGCACAGGACAGAGCGGCGTGGAGAGATCCCGTGGAGGCCTCAGTACCTCCGGGGTACCATAGGACGACAACAACAACAATAACAAAATACTAAATAAATTTATTTACAAACGTCGTTACGCCTCGGAATACGTAATCAATATTCCTCCTCGTAATTCAAATCAAGCAGAACCCTTACGAAGACAAGCCGAACCCTTTAGATCCCTTTTTTCCTCGAAATTATGAAGTATAATGAACCAGCGGGAAGTAAGTTAGCATTAAGTATTCGCATTGCCGAGCTGTCTCTGCCGGGGCAGTTAAAATTTCACTTGGCTAAGCAAAATTTTCTGTCCGCTGCAAAAATCCCCCCCTTTTAGGGAGAGGGGAGCGAATTCTTGCATAAAATTTACATCGAGCGGTCCATACAAATTACCATTTCACTTCTTACTCTGATTAAATGTTGTAGAAAAAATATTGCTCTCTAAATGGAACAGAAAATTCTCGGTTTTCGACTCATTAAAATTGATGTTTTGTTTTTTCCGGACGTGCTACGCGCGAGATTTACTTAGGTTTTTTTTCAAGGGAACGTTTCTTGCATAATTTCTTTTCGGCACACATTAATATAAAGGATAAATCAAATAATTTACAATAAAATTACCAATGAAATAAAAAAAATCAGATAGTGTAATTACTTTTGAAAATTAATAAAAAATGTGGTTGCTAGGCGCACAGCCTAGCAAATAGCTTAATTTATAATATTTGACATATTAACACATTGTACAATACTATTTATACTAAGAACATATGACAGGAGTTCTTGTAATCTAAAGAGTTAATTAGCTTCGTATATATATTTTTTCTAATTTCTTTTTGCACACCACAATGTGGTAGGATATGCTGGAACTACCTATGTAATTTTAAGATCCTGCATAACGTATATTCTTGCAAATAAATATTTTAATTCACATGTAAATTAATTTTATGAATAAATTATGATTATGAAATCAACTTTATTTATAGCTCAGTTTGGGTCAGAAACAAGTAAGAAAAGCTGTCTTGTAGCTTGTAGACCGCAAAACGTTGCAACTTGCAATCCAGCCCAACAAAACCACAGACAAACTTGGCAGTAGAGGATGAATCTGTGTCCAAAAGAGGTGTACTAACGTACAATGTAACCAACGTCTTTCCCACAGAAGGGTGAGAAAACACGAGGGGCAAACTAAAGATATTTGGCGGCCTTTAGTGGCTAATGATCCACTTGATTGCGGTTAAGAGACGCCATAAAAACGTCTGGATGTTGCCAACTAGGAAAAAACAGTTGTCTTCTAAAGTGACTATTTTTCCTGGCAGGCTCCCGATATCATGGGGCAATTGTCTTTAGGAGCCGTTTAAGTGTTTGACGATAAATGTCTTCCTTGCTTTCGTACTCTTACGCTATTTAACAGAAAGTCTTTTAAGTTAATTGGATGACATTTTTGTAATGGCTCATCCTCTTTCTTCTAAGTCGTATTCCCTCATTGCTCTCGCGTGGCATATTTAATGGGGAGGTTTGCCTGATTATCTCAGTGTGCAGGTTTCCTCACGATGTTTTCCTTTACCGTCGGTAAATGTACGTAAGTCCTTCGAAAAAACTGAAAAACTCATCGGTACAGGACATTGCCTGGTTTGGAACTCGGACCCGCAAGGGAGTCCGACGTCCTAGCCAAGACGCCACCGACGCTCTTGAATTGATGCTCATGGATGAGGTAGTTTAGATCAAATATGTAATTCTTCTTCTTTCGAGTTGTTGATCCGAACTAAATGTTTCCCGACCAGAAGGCAGCCACATCGATAGCTCTCTGGTTGGCCTCGAAAAGGTCCTGGGAGGACACGCGGGACTCTATATCCCATTGCAGCTCTGGAAATCTCATTGCAAGATGATTATAGATATAAGATAAGTCGATATCTAAACGACAAAATTATATTCTGAATTGCTTATCAAAAGTTAGAAAGGTTCTAGCTACAAGATACCAATGTACACTCACATAGCTGATGTACCGGTAGCGCCAGACATTTAAGGGCACAAACTGTACGTACATAATATAGCAGAGCAGACATCCACGAATAATTTCCACAAGACAGATCTCACAATTAGTCGAGAGACAGAGTGTCGGCTGCTAGATAATAGATTCGAAGCCATTCCTTTTAGAATAACCTCCAACTCGCAGCAGCCGAGGTTGGGAGTCGATTCTGAATTCATAATTTAATTTAGTAGCGGTCGCGTCGCTCGGAAAATGTTTAATTTTGCCGCTCGATACACCGGGGATACACTGTCGCTGTAGATGACCAACTTTGTCACCGAGCTTTGTCAGAACTTGGGACAGCTTCGGTTATTGGTCGGATAATACTAGGGAGGACGATATCGACCACTTTCAAAAAGGATGGTATAAGGATGCCGAGGATAGGGAAAAATTGAAAAGAGGAGAGGCCTTTGCCCAGCAGTGGCTATTAAATAAAATACTAGAGAGACAGTCAAACTGATATTAAACATACAATTTGCACCTATTGGTGGTGTCTCATATGACGCAGGTAAATAGTGGAACTCAACTATGACTTTTTAGAAACCTTTTTAATTTTTTTACGGCGACGGGCGACGATGATCTCTTAATATCAGGTGGCCCGTTTGCTCATCTGTTCTCCTTATACATAAAAAAGGAACAATGTAGACAAGACACGATACACATGGGAGAGAATGTCACAACTCTAAACGGGAAATAATGCCGCCTCATCTTCGCGCGACTTTATTATCTATAGGCACTCGATGGGCACAGTCGAGTCGCGGCACTTCGCAAAGTAATATAATACTTTTTCGAACGGCCGAATAAACGTTTCAATATTCGCGGGGTTCATTAATCACAGTAATTGACAGCGAGGGGACGACTTGGGCGATATCCGGCCCCCCTTTGTGTACAGTGATCTTGTTTTGTTTTGTTATTCTTTCCTCTCGATGCTGTAAAAAAATTGGGAGTGATAATTTGATAATAGGGAGGGCAGACTGTCGAAGCGGTGTTGACTGATCGTTCGACAAACCAATAATGAAATATGTTTGTTTTATAGACGTGGCTAGTGTTCTTTTCGCTGCTTCGTCCTCTCTCTCTCTCTCAATTGCTCTCATCATCTTCAGCCTATTAATGTCCCCACTGTTGGGGCACAGGCCTCCCCTTGCAGGCCCAGTGCTGATCGGTGGGTTTCACACGCCTTCGAAAACTTTTTTCTTTAACTTCCTCATACATGCAGATTTTCTCACGATGTTTTCCTTCACCGTTAGAGTAGTCAGTAAATGTACGTAAATCTTCGAAAAAATTGGAACAATTCATTGGTACATGGCATTGCATAGTTTCGAATCCGGAGTTCCCGCTCTACTTTATTTTAATTAATTTAAGTATTTTTCTCTTTATTATAACAGAAGAACCTTTCTTCATCCAGAATGCCTCTGACATTCACATCAATAATTGTACAGCAGTCGTCAAGTTTAATGTTACTAGCTTGAAATTGAGCTGTAAGTACATCTAATTTATTTTTATTTGAACTTATAATCACTATGGTTAATACTTGCGGTTGTTGGTACTTGGTGAAACTTGTAGTACATGATTAGACTTAAACAATATGCTGTTTCACGGGTTTTATTGTATTTTATTAATTACGACCGGTTTCGTTTACACATCTTTTACACATTTACACATCATATTCTTATAAACAAATACCTGAAGATGTGTAAACGAAACCGGTCGTAATTAATAAAATACAATAAAACCCGTGAAACAGTATATTATTTCAGTCTAATCATTATAATCACTGCTTTGGTACGATCCCCGGTGGCTTAGCGACTGGATTTTCGTCCGTCTCACCACGAGACACCATTGCTTAACTTATTTCTTTCCTATGTATTTCTTAAAAAACTTTTTGTGCCATTAACGAGACTAAAAGCAATAACAACCCAAAACGCTAAGGAAAACAAATACCGTGTTACAATACTAAAGCTCTCTTAGTATATACTGATAGTATCGCGAAAAGCGAAAAGTTATTTACTAATGACGCAAGTTTCCTGTTTGATCGGTTATGCTCAGCCGGGCCATTATTATCGGGCCCCGCTATATCTCCGGCAATTTGGGAAGAAAAGGGAAATATTTTGCTCAGAGCAGGGCTGATATTCTAAGAGTTCATAATAAATAGATTTTTTTCAAAAGTTATAATATATAATATAGCAAGCTGAAGTGGCAGTGGGCCGGCATCATCTGTCACAGAACCGACAACCGCTGGGGTAGACGAGTTCTGCAGTGGAGACCGCGTTTGGGAAAACGTAGTGTGGGACTAGCCTGCTAGATGAAGCGACGATCTGCGCAAGGTGGCAACGACTGGATGAGAAGAGCCGAAGATCGGGTTCAATGGCGCGCGCTGGGAGAGGCCTATGTCCAGCAGTGGACTAGAGTAGGCTGCTGATGATGAAGGAACAAACGACTGTCCCTGTGGAGAGCCATGTTGATCGTCCCGGGTCATTAGGGGAGGGAGACAATTTTTTCTTTCATCCAGGAGGGATAGATAATATTATTATTGATTGGATGCATTGATCATTGAAGGCAAGTTTGCAAGAAAGAGAGGCCTGAACGATGTCTTGGAGTGGACGAGACAGAGTTGTCGTGATTTTAAAGACGCTGTTGGGATCGCAAACAGTAGGGTATTTGACTTATTTTTTTATATATCAATCAATTTATATGGACGTCCTGAAGATGGATCTGAAATCCGTTTATCGATATCTCAACTAACATCAGCTACATTAATGGTTAAAGTTAGTAGTGGGGGGATGCTCTGTCCCTTTCTAGCAAAACAGTCCTTATTATGTATCCAAGGACCTGCTTGTATGGCGCTCATTAACAGTGACGTCACAATTATCTATTGCTGTCTCTTTCTATCGTCTGATTTTTGATTGTCTGTAGCTATTTTATTTTTCAACAGATTTTAATTCTGTTTCCACATTTGTCCATTAATTTATGTCTATTATATTATTTTTATGAAATAAATTTAATATTTGATATTTGTCAAATACCCTATTCTGCCTACTGAGCTCCAAGCAATTCATAGTAAGGGAAATGGGGCAATTACGAACACCATAGCGTTAGGAGTTCTGAATCTCGTTTGGTCCATAATTAGTTTGTCGCATTGTCGCATCAAAAGTAAAATAAAGAAGGTACATGTAAAAGATGCACGCTTTCACATGGTGATCGATATTATCTGGTCGTCAACAGCAATAATTGTACGTAGTTTTATCGATTTCGGAAAAACATTATTAATTTCTAGGAAAATTGGTTATTAATGTTAATAAATGTGGGGTCTCAAAGCGACGGTGACAAATTCGTTCTTTTTTCATCATCATCAGCCCATGTCGTCCCACTAAAGGGTATAAGCATCCTCTCTTTTATGGCCACCCTATACGATCCTGTGCTAGTCGCATCCAGGTCTCCGATGCGACTTTGGTGATGTCATCCGCCCATCTAGCTGCTGGACGACCCACTTCTCTTTTCTCCGACCTTGGCCACCACTAAGTGAGGGCTCTGGTCCACCGGCCATCACCACGTCTAACCAAGTGTCCCGCCCATCGCCACTTTAGCGTAGCAAGCCGCTTCTTTTTTTCTAAATTTAATATTTTATTTCGCATTAGGTGCTTGTTCAGCTCTATATTTATGGGTATTTTCACCCTTGTAATAATTATGGCCACTTGCACTGTATCTACATCAGTCAGAATTCTAACCGAGCTATCATAGAGCCAGCTATATGTGGGGCGGTCCAACAATTGTTAGTCCACGGCTTGTTATCAACCTCATTGTTTTACTTTTATTATCCCTTGGAGGGAAATTTTATTACAAACTCCTTGGCCAAATATCACTGGCTGGCGAACTTTGGTTATTTTTTAATTAATTGTTAAAAATAACATGTCTGTCATTTTTCAATCACCACGATGGAGGTAACGCGGGAAGCATTTCGTGCTATGATCTATTATGGTTTTAAACGAGGGTAACATATAAGGAATCACATGAAAATTTATTCAGTGCTTTTGGGGAATTGGCTCCATCATCATCTTTTCCACCGTAGTGGGCCTGTAGCCCACTAGAAGATCGAACAGTTAATAGTCAATGGTATAGCGAGATTTGCCTGCCGCAAGCCTTTCAGGAGCTGAGTAACTATCGTCCGAGGTGCGGAACGCCTGGTATAATTTTTCACCAAGACAACGCTCCCGCTCACACGGCCGCCAGAACCATGGACTTTTTAACCCATTTGGGTGTGCAATTGCTACCACCTCCCGTACAGTCCTGACTTGGCTCCGTGTGATTTCTTTATGTTCCCCACGTTGAAGAAATCTCTGCGGGGAAGGAAATTTACGACTGCGGACGAAGCAGTAGACTAATTTAGGCGGCGACCTTCCGAAAGAATAGTTTTTCACATGTTTTGAAAGCTGGTTCAGTCGAATTCATAAGAATGCAGGGGAATACTTTGAAAAGTTGGAAATAAACATTTGTAATATTGGTTAATACATACAGTTGTTGGTACTTGGTGAAACTTGTAGTACATGATTAGACTTAAATAATATACTGTTTCACGGGTGACTAAAAATTAATGGATCGCCCTAGGTACTAGGTACTATACGGGCATAATCACACTCTGTCATACTTAATCTGTGGTGTAAACGGGGCCATTAATCATTTAATGGCCTCATTTATCATAAATCAGAACAGACAACCCTGCAGTGTATCGCCATCTCATTCCCGCCGTACGTCTCAGTTCGTACTAAATGGGGCACCCGTGAGGATTTTACTTGACAAATTACTTTTTCGCTTTTCTTGTTTATGGGCAGAGTAGGGACTTTTCGGGTACTGTACAAGGGAAAACCTTGATTTCTTAGAATGATCACGACCCTCAACAATGAGGAATGCGACTTAGAAGAAGAAAAGGGAAAACCGGAACTTTTCTGACCACGTAAAAGGCATCTACTCTAATTTTTTTTTTAATTATTGACTAAACCCGCATTTGACCTCGATCTCGCCTGATGGTAAGCGACGATGAGGTCGACGATGGAGCATGCGGGTCCAGTAAATGCCTATTCACTCTGGCCTTGAAGATCCCAAGGTTGTAGGTTTCGGGAAATACAGACGCCGGCAGGCTGTTCCATTCCTTAGCCGTTCGCATAATGAACGAAGAAGCAAATCGCTTCGTACGAACAGATGGGATATCAACAACATAAGGATGGAACCCCTCCCCGCGCCTGGTAGTCCGAAGGCGGAATGGAGATGCTGGAATTTTGAATTTTCGACCTAAATACCGTTTGGGTGCAGAATTGGGTGGTCCATTTCCCAGACGTCCAGTTCCCCAAACGTCCAATGACCAATCTCAAAATGACTACTCTTAAATGTCCAGTCATAGTTTTATTTAAATGAATAGTGGCTACCTTTGGGTCGAAGTAATTGCTAGCGGGGACACAACTTTGAAAGGAGTTCAAAAGTGGACAGTTTCTTTTTTAGCGGGATGTTACTAGTGTGTTTAAAACTGTGAAATACGTAAACCTTTACACACCACGATTTTAGAGTGGTACGTACAGTCGACCTCAGGTCAACCCACCCAAATGTAAAAATTAGAGAATTAGAAATGTATCATATTGCGCAGGCATAAGGTTAAGATTTAATCGAAGGTTTGACAGATGGTATACTATAGCTTGTGGTCGAGTGTACACTACAATTTGAAGGTGTTGTGACTCTATGCAGAGGGCTTGGAGTGGTACCATAATTTTACTTACTCATATTTCTGTCGCAAAACAACAATGTTCGCTTGTCTGTCTGTCTTTCCTTATACAATAGAAAAGTGAACTGAAATTGTTCCCTATTCCTATTGATCAACCCCGAAAATCTCTACCGGAACGACACAGAACTCTAATGCTTAAAACACAGCTCGCACTTGACCGTTTTTTCCACAGTATCGGCATCTGCACACCGTATCGGTTTGTTTACATACGGGTAAGTTTCAGCCGGCTCGAGCCGTTTGGGAACGTTTTTTATTAACTTTCAAGGCCCGGGAGGAGGAAAGTTCTGCGTATTGCGCCTTTCACGTTTAACTTAACTCCGACTTAACGTTCGGGGTTTACGGTTACGCACTTGGCTTTATCACTTATTAAATTGCTGTTATATTGATTAAGGAAAAGTTGAGTTTGCTGTTTTCCGAACGAGGAGATGTTTCTGTCGTCTGTTTTGAAATTGTGTCTTTTAATTTGCATCCCGGGATACCATTTAGTAAATGAGATGTCAGGGATGTCCTTTTTAAATTCTTGAGTATTGATTATTTTGAGATTTTCTTCAATTTAGGCTTTTTAGGTCAGCACGGGGACAGGAAGGATAAGTTTTTTACTCGTGTTAGAATTGAATGGGTGTTCTAGCTCGTCATTTTAGGGGGTCGTGAATTTAAGGGGGGAAGGGGCTATGACTCCTGTGACCCTGCGTTTTAAGGGGATTATACCATCAGGCAGCCCGTTTGCTTGTTTGTCTTAACTTATTTATAAAACAAATATGTTGCCTCAGTTTGATGTGTGGTTATAATCGGTTAACCAATCAAGTTCAAGTGCACCTAACAAGTTTAAACAAGTTAATCCTCATTAATTATTATTCAAATCTTAAAATTAAATATGGAATCGATAAGTAGGTATTCTCCATTACGTTTGCGCGAGCGACCGGTGTGAAGCGCCTCGAGTGCGCCCACGCAGGTTTCACACAAGGTGCGCGTAATGGCTGGCGCAGCAGCTGACTCCACACGATTATTTTGTTAAACTCATTGCTGCAACGCAGATAAGGTTTTATCTCTAACAGTAGTGAAAACAAATGTAATGTGTGTTAAACTTTCATGATAGGATGGTTAAGTAAAGATAACAAACAAATAATTTCATAAAAACACTTTTAGACATGCTTAATATTATTTTACCAATAACACGTATTACACCGCGTTTGGGCAAACGTAGCGTGAGACTAGACCCTGCTAGATGGAGCGAGGATCTGCGCAAGGGGGTTGGCAACGACTGGATGAGAAGAGCCGAAGATCGGGCTCAATGGCGCGCCGCCCTGGGAGAGGCCTATGTCCAGCAGTGGACTAGAGTGGCTGTATTGCAGAATAGGGCTGGACAAGTAGCTAAGCCATAATAATATGTACGCCATATTATGTTAGAATAAACTTGTATTGTTTTGTTTACACAATAATAACGACGTCACATTTTGAATTCAACTGCAAGAATGCGTGGGCCGCGGTCAGTTACAGAATCACTTAATATATATGCGCATTATGTACGCAAATTTGACATAAATCGTCTTATTAATTGTGGTTTTATGCGCCCGCGCCGCCACCGCAGCCCAAGGTTTAATATTATGCGTGAACTGATTTGCAATATGCTTGATCGTTCTCTGTTGAATATTAAACGTAGTGTGGCCTTAAATTGATTATCGATGAGTTTTAAAACTATCTAAAGCCGGTTTTATAATCACAAATGGTGATTAATGTCACTTGATTGTACTAAAAGGGACTAATTTCGGGGGAAAACCATATTTTATTGTTAGGCTCAATTTACATTGCCGCGGAATGGAATGGCAGCGAATTTTCGCAACGTAATTGTACATAGCATAATGAACTTTATGTTAACTGTGTAACATACAAACTAAATACTAGCCAAAAAAGAAAAGTAGATAGGGGAATTCTCGAGAATGCGCGAGGATTCCCCGGTAGACGCACGACCTCTTTTTTGGCTCGTATTTAGTTTGTATGTCACACAATTGACATAAAGTTCATTATGCTATGTACAATTATGTTGCGAAAATTCGCTTCCATTCCATTCCGCGGCAATGTAAATTGAGCCTTAAAGTATTGTACAATTTTTCATTGGAAAACAATGTTGGTAAGTGTCATAAATATATTGATTACATTCTGGTGCTGTGGTTAATGGAATTGATTAAATAACATACCCTGGTACTTATATCGATAAGTCTATAATAAGTAAATATTGTGTCACTGTGTGTGTTATCGATAAAAACGATTGCACATTCGCACCAAAATTATCGATATATACTAACGATAATATTTTTTTCAGATGATGTTCGATATTCTTGAAAATTAGTACTCGATATCGATGATCAGTTTTCTAACATCACTAGTTAATCGGTTGCGTCGGTAATGAATTCTCACACAATTCATAATCATAATACCGTTTATTTGAAATCGCGGTCAAGTTTAAACCTACGATAATGAATTTTGAATACGTAAGCCACAGTGCTACAGTGGGTAATATTCGATGGGTTTATATATATATATATATATATATATATATATATATATATATATATATATATATATATATATATATATATATATATATATATATATATATATATATATATATATATATATATATATATATATATATATATATATATATATATATATATATATATATATATATATATATATATATATATATATTGTTTTGTTTGCTCTCTGCGAAACTCCTGTCTCTGGAATACACCCTTTTTCGTAGAAACAATAACCGTCAGTTACACGAAACATCCTAAGATTTCATTTTCATTAAATAAAACATTCTAGCCCTCTCTACGTCATAGCTCTAGAAATAGATTTCGACGGCCAGAATTCTAAGGAAAGTTTTTGCAATTGCAAACTTAGAGAAGCCAGAAGTTGCAAGCTGTTTTACAACATACCTCGTTCTTTGTTCAATTTGTCTACCAAAAGGTTATCTGGAAATATCAATCAGTACATTCTTCTTCTTCTTTGTCGTATTCCTCATGGCTGATGGTCGTGATCATTCTAAGGAATTAATCACATAGAACGACTCTCTTGGCAGAATTAATGGTTTGCCACTGCCTTCCTCATTTTACACACTGGTCATCTCAGTGTGCAGGTTTCCTCACGATATTTACCTTCACCGTCAGAGCAGTCGGTAAATGTACGTAAGTCTTTCGTTTTGCCATTGCCTGGTTTGGAACTCGGACCTCCCGCATGGGAGTCCGACGCCCTAGCCACGACGCCACCGACGCTCCTCGGTGTCAGTACATTAGCATCACTTTTTTTATAATAAGTTCGTCTTATTCTATTCTGTATTGTTTTAAGATACAGTGCATATAGATGGGATCGTAAATTAGCTTATGAATATGAGCGTCTACGCCTACTGGTATACAGTATAAGTATAGATTTTGAAAAGGGTTTACTGAACGTGTAAGTACTCGTTTAAAGCTTAATATAATAAGTTATAATCTGGCTGAGTACCAGTGGGCGGGAAAAGGTTCTTCATTCGTTGTCACTTACGTAAGGTCAAATCACTTAAAAATAAACTCATAGGTAAGAAGTAACGACTCACTAAGTGGGCCCATACTTTAACCACCTTAGTTTTCATGGCAACAGCTTACCTATAGGTACAGTAAGATAAATCAAGCTATAACTCCGTGACTCTAATAATACTTGAGCATCCCTTTCCCTTTTCTTAGTGACCCTAACGAGGCTGACATGGTCACCTTGTCGTGTACCAAAGGCTTTAAACTGAGATTTTAAAAAAAAATGATTCAAAAAATTAAGTACCAAAAAAAAAACATTTTTGTGCTCCTATTATTAATTTAACTTATGGACATAAAAACAGCGAAAAGGTCAGGTTTCTTTACCGACCCTGATAATGGGGCGTTAGAACGTATAATAATCACGTAATTCGAACATGAGAACGGCCAAGTGTACCTCTGTTTCGTAAGGCACTTACGAGGTTACTCGGTATTTTGTGATAAAAAAAATAAACAATATTACTTACGACGTGTAATTTTCTAGAACTTGATCTTGAAATGATCAGGTAATAGTCGGTGGGTCAGAATATTTATAGCCACTAACCATACGATAAGGATTTATGGCATCGGATTTATTGCAACAATATTTTTATTTCCGTGTATCTGACGGACTAGAATATCCACGGCAGCGCGTAAGCGTGTCGTACGAGACGACCAACCCCAGTAACTTGCTGGTGGTAAGACCCTTCTATGTAAAGTCTGTCGTCAAATATCTTCGCTTCGGCGTTGATGTGTTTCAGAAGTGTTTATGGAAGAGCTACTACTTACTAAGCCCGTGTGCGCCATCTTCGAGATTGACTTTTAAGTAAGGATTTGACGACTATGTCTGGGCAGTCATTGAGACACACGGCAGGCAATGTGCCGGTGAAAAAAAGGGGCGACGCACATACTGTAAAACGTAATTACATCTTTATTGTTGAGTCATTAAACGACAAATTAGTGGCAAACAGCGGCATGCATGCGCATCTTTTTATTCAGTATTTCCGTATAATGTATCGATTTCGTATCGATGATAATTCTAATCGATTTCCATAGTCACTGATTCCGATTACGTTCGCGTTAATTTGTACTAACTGCCATGCATTATTAATGTGTTAGTGAATATGCATAATAAAGTGTTTCTATCTTCTAATGTTGGTTGTATTTAGTTTTATTGCCTTTAGAGTGGTTTAGTTAAAGATAACTTTTATGGCTTATTTAGATGATACATTTAGTAATTTTCTTTTCGAGTTCATTCTCTGCAAAATAAAAATTGCACTAAAACAATAGCCAATTTTAAACTTCATTTTTTATAGTCTTCGAAAGTAGTCACAGTTTTTTTGTGGTAACGGTAAAGTGCGTGAGTTTGTAGAAAGGGATTCGTGCTTCGGACTTCAGTTATTGATAGCATACGCGAATGTACTAAGACTGTATTAAGACAAAGACAGAAACCCCACGATACCCGAAACCCCTTCTAAGAGCTCACAGTCTGAAACAGAGACCCCACGATACCTGAATCTCCTTCTAAGAGCTCACGGAATGAAACAGAGATCCCACGATACCTGAATCCCCTTCTAAGAGCTCACGGAATGAAACAGATCCCACGATACCCGAATCCCCTTCTAAGACCTGACGGACTGTATCTAAGTCCCTCTTTCTTATTACATATACCACATAAAGTATCTACTTCCTACATTGGATTGTCGTAAGAATGAGAGGAGAGGTAGGTAACCATAGAAACGGAATCAAAGGCAAATAACCTCGGTTCTCACCGCTACCACCAATATTATCAGTATAACGACCCATAAAAGTCAAGTACGCCCGCCACACAAATTGTACGTACGTGAGTTGTAAGTAACCACTAAAAATAAATTGGATTTTTAGAGAACTATCTTGGCACTTGTATTAGACGATTAATGAGTGTGGAGGCGAAAATATCGGGTTACTTAAGTCGTGTAGAACTTATGTTTCTGGCTGTCTTACACACGATAGAACGCATTAAGATTTACAGCGAAGAAAAAGATGTTTGGACTAAATGTAGAATTCAATTCAATTCTTTTATTCCAAGTTGGTACAAATTGTACACTTTTGTTCATCAATAATATTCATACAAATTAAAATTAAAATAATAAACAAAATAACAAATCATAATGAAATTGAAAACAAAACAAAAATATATATATCAATTAATTATACTAATTCTTTGAGACCAAAACTTAGACTTACCAAATCTTCTTCTAGAAACCAAAACTTAGAGCCACTTTGATTAGATATATAGTTGCAAAGATTGAGGATCCTGTTTCCCTATGAGGTTGGCATGATCCTATAAAGTGCCGAGGGCTCGAAAAATACACAGATAAAAATAAATTACGTGGTTAACTAAAATGAATCTTTTGTAAAGAACCTCAGCAAATCTATTGTAAAACGTAAGTACAGTCACGGTATAAAGAGTATAGTCCAGCATCTATCCGCGAGCAAGTGATACGTGAAACTCGGTGCAGCGACGTGGAAGGAACGATTAGAGCACGGTCCAGGGATCATATTTCGAAGACCTTGCCTCGTTAGATCGCTTCGATAGCTGCTGCCTTGCCATTGTGTGTAATGTCTACGAAACCGATTAATTGGGAGATTATTCGATATTTTAACGATCATAATGGAATAGGTATTGTGGTTAGTCTTTCAGAAGTTTTGGTACACGACAAGGTGACCAGGTCAGCCTCTTTAGGCTAAGAAAAGGAGTGGGAAACTCAAGTATTATTAGAGTCAGCCCTCGCTTTTAGAGCTAATTTAGTGAAGAACAGTTTTAACTCGTTTTTTGTGTATTTTACTTTTCTTGACTTTACTTTTTCATTCAGCTGAGGGATGACTCAAAGTAATATTGAGCCTCCTTTCATTTTGTGTTTATTTTATTAGGGATTATTGTATTTATGATATATTCTTTTGTTACGTAATTCAGAGATATTTTTTCAGACAAGTTTTTGAAAGTAACCTAACCTAACCGAATTATTATTTCGTCTTTAATTTGTTTATTGGATTATACAAGTTACTTATAAGTACCCAGTATTATTACAAGGTCAGTAGAGTTGCTTTAAATTGGTGCGAATATCAAATTGTTGTAGTATAATTATTATAACCTTTATTTCCTACTTGAAGTATCACCTTGGTATAGTTTACGAGTAGTTGCATAATATCGAACCGCTTACCTATTTCAATGTAATATAATAATGAATGAATGATTGTCTTGTCTATCCGTGGTGTGACAATAATGACATTCTCGTACCTATCTAAAATATTTTTAAGGATCAAGGCAACATTTTATTTTTCGATAGACTTCTACCAACACGCGATGTCGCGTACCTTATTTTATGACACACTTTTACACATTGAACAAACTTGTCAATAGTTAATATTAGATTAACGCTGTAGGTTATATATTGCTCTTATATAGCGCTGTATATTGCTCGTATATCTCTTTTGATTGCCTTTATGTGTTACTGTAACAAATTCGTTCAATGTGTAAAAGTGGGCCCTAAATTAAGGTTCGTAATTCGTGACTTTTCATGTGTGTTTCTCATCATCATCAGCCCATGTCGTCCCACTGCAGGGTATAACCCTCCTCTCTTTTGTGCCGCCCTATACGATCCTGTGCTAGTCGCATCCAGGTCTCCGATGCGACTTTGGTGATGTCATCTGCCCATCTGGCTACTGGACGACCTACTCCTCTTTTCCCCAACCTTGGCCACTCAGTGAGGGCTCTGGTCCACCGACCATCACCACGTCTAACCATGTGTCCCGCCCATAGCCACTTTAGCGTCGCAACCCGCTTTCCCACCTCGTGTTTCTCATACCTTTACGTATTAATAATGTAGATTATTATTATTGGTCATATTTGTATATCTGCACCAGTAGATGCGGATTATTACACGGAACCCTCACATTGGGGTCGTCCTAATCCCGTAAATCCATAAATACCTTTTAGTTTCGGGTTCCGTCATGGTAACTATGGGATACTGTTGGGGGAGTTTACGATAACTACCCTTACTGTCTTATAATTACTGATATTCAGAGAGTTGTGACGATTGTACCTTCAACAAAGCTCAGTCCAAAAAATAATTAAAAAGCATCTACGAATTTCACGCGAATGTTTTTGTGGGAAATTGATAGTTTTTATATCCGGAAGTTGATGAGGAATTGTCTGAAACAGCTTAAACCGCTGGACAGATTGCGATAAGGTTTACACTGTTAGATGGTTTTTGGGGACTAGTCACTTTATCATCATCATCATCATTGGCCTTTACATCTATAAAAGGTGATTTAAACATTAGGTGAAGGAAAACATCGTCATAAAACCTGCATGTCTGAGGAAATTAAAAGTTTTCCAAGATCATGGCCCGTACCATGGCTTGTACAAGTCCCCCAACAGTGGGGACATTAATAGGCTGATGATGATGATAAAGCATTAGGTAAGGCAAGATAAAAGAGACCTCTGCAATTAGTGAAACAAGTCCAAGAACAGCGACCAAAAATTGAATTTTCAGATCAGTTTAAAAACGCGTTGAAATAACTAAACAGCGAGTTTCATTCTTACTTAGTATAACAGTAATAACTGTATTAACAACTCAAAGCTCTAACAATAATAGGCGAACGTGTAAAATCATCATAGTGGAAATAATTGAACTGTACACTTACCACTCGTAATTTTACTAAATACAGCGCTTTGGAACGATCTTCATTAACCGAATCACGCAGTGCGTGTGGAGTCGGCCAGGGGTGTAACCTCGGGCCGATTTGATTAGAAAGGAAAGAAGAGACAGATATACTAGCTAGATATTTTGACGATAATTAGTAGGCAAAAAAGCCAAGTTAGAAAATTACAGTTCTTTATCAGCATCCGTCTATCTGAGAAGGCATCTTTAGGACACACAGCTTCTTCCGTAAAGTTAAGCTTCTCCTTGTTCAATCTTTATATTTATTCCAGTTTTTCTGTCTATGTATCTTCTTCCATGATCCTCCAAGCGGCTCAGTACAGTTTGGATTACAAGGCTTATTCAGGAAGAATGTCTTCAAATTCTGAGCCATGCCGGTTTCTTTACTGCTTCAGAGCTTAAAAGAAAGGAAGCCTTCCAATTTGTATCAATTGGGTGAGCAGGCAGGCAATGCTAGTTAGTCTGTTTCTTCACGGCCTGCCCTAAAACTCCTTATTCTATCCAACTCTGGAACATTATAATAGAATTATAGAACTCGGAACATTCGAATTGGAAGCCGAATTCAATTTTTGCAATTAAATGTCGTTAGTTTCTTATCCTTAATGCAAATTAAACGGAGAAATTAAAACCCCAGTTGAAACCCTGTCAACTTCGGAGCACGCGAAGTAACTAGGTTGGTAAAACTTGGAGACAGTCACGTTGTATTGTACTGTATATTCTAAGGTTGTAAAAAAACCAAGCGTGCTGAGCTGAACATTAGCTGTTACAAACTCGACTTGAGTAATGCCTGACCTAAACATTTGATATCAGGGACTCGGCTGCTGATAATGCTTGTTAAGCAATAGTGCCAGCTGCTGCATGAATGGCCTTATCGAGGATTTCCTTCGTGCCTTTTAGAAGGACATATTGAATACTATCAGTGTCTGACTTATGTTTATATAGTACAAACCTTTGTCCACGTAAACTTGATGCCAAATGCAATATGTTATCTGATAGTGAAAATGAATTCGTTGAGTTTTAAGCGTGAAACTAACATAATATATCAGTAAAAAACTTTAACATTGTAGATAAGATATACTTACTTATTGATCTAATATATTTTACTTAGGCCTGTCTTAATAGATTTGTACCTAGTCCTAGATTGAATGTTGTAGATCAAGAACATCTGTGGGAGTCGTATTAAACTGTGCAGTACCATTATAAATCCTCAACCTCACCGAGTAACCTTCAACGTAGTATTATTTAAACCAGTTTCGTAACTAAAACTATACCTATATAACCATCCATTGAACAGATAAAAATCTCTAACAGAATTACTTTGCGTGTTACCACTTCCATGTTCTAAATTTGGAGAACCTTATTAACATGCCGGATAGCAGCACCGTCTACACTATTAAGGTTCTATAGAAAACTGGTGTTTTTCAAATCGTCCGTGTTTTAATCTGTTATAGAACAATGGGTGCGTGAACAATTACCGCGTCAGCGATTCAGTCGTCAAGATGTTAAAGTGAGATGTTGAAATGTTCAACATTATAATATTATTGGGTAGGTTGAATGTGAGTGCGTTTAGCATTGTAGTATGAACTTGTAGATGTCTAGTTTGGAAATTTAATGATACACTTTGTTTTGACGGCGGGCAATAGCGTGATAACATTGTTTGTGAAACTAGCGTCGTGAATTTCAAACGATCTCATGTCGGTAGATATTGTGACCAATTTGAGTTACATATATACTACTAGCTATAAAAACCGCGCATATATTTAAGATGAAAATTAAATTGACAGACCTCAGAGTGCCAAATCAATCAATCATTGAGATCTTAAAGCTGGTTAAATCTAACACAAATGTACTTACCTCTGGAGCCAAAGAGGAGAATAGATGAGGAAATCTAAGATTGGTATATGACTTTTGGACAAGTCTTTTTGAAAGCAATGGAGACATATTAGTTAATTATGATGACATAGCTAAGCTAGCATTGTAGATAATTCAGACAGAGCCAGATATGATCTAGAGGCGCTAGGTTACCAACTTTAAAGCGGAATGGAATATACCGCAAGGCATAATTTATTCCTCCGATTAAACTGCTTATAATATTATTCCTATTATGGTGTACATTATACAGTATCATTTGCATCTTGACATTAGCTCTGACCGGCCGTTAGTGTAAAATAATGAAGGTTATTATTAATTCGCCCACGCTTGTACAAACCACTTGCCACATATGGACATATTTGGTGTCAGCCTAAAATCGGACATGGACAAAAGTCATCCAATCGTTAAAAAGATATTAGCTTTTACAGCTTTAATACAAATAATAAAAATCAGATTGTTTTTAATAACAGAAATACGAGTAGATACATCTAATCTTGATCGCTCGATCGTGAAAAATTGTGTAATTTTCTGTAGACAATAAAGTATTAACAAACCAATGAATTCGATGAAATAGTTTTAGAAGACAAATACCGCTCGCGATTATATAAAATTAAACGTTGTTTGCTTAACGACCACGAAAGCTTCAAATATAGTAAAGAATAGTAGATAAGGTATACGATAATGAAACCAAAGATGACCAAGTGCATGAAATGAATACTGAAGTAAAAGAAACGCAGCCCCTGAAACCCTTCTTGTCAGACATTAAAGTAAAGAAACCTAATATTCAGTTAAGGCAATAAATTTATAATGATAAAGTCGATTTGCGTCGAACGAGTTGGAGGAAGTTTTTGTTCAATTGAAAACTTTTTATGTGGCTAAAGGTAGTTCCGAGTTGCTCAGATATATTTCGTTCGAGTTGAGATATTCGAAAGGTAAGGTAGTTATAAAAGATTTAATACGAGCTACCTGGTTTTACTGATTTGGATCGTTTGAATCTTTTGGCTGGAACAGGATAATAAAGCACATTGAACATTTTGGCATTTGCACGTACTGTACCCGGTACTGTAATCATTTTATCATAGATATTCAACTTATATATCATCAGCAGCCTATTAATGTCCCCACTGCTGGGGCACAGGCCTCCCCTTGAACAAGGGGGTTATGGGCCATGATCCACCGAGCGACACGCCTTTGGATTTTTTTTTATTTCCTCAGACATACAGGTTTCCTCACGATGTTTTCCTTCACCGTTAGAGCAGTCGGTAAATGCACATAAGTCTTCGTAAAAATCCGGAAAACTCATTGGTACATGGCACGGTTTCGAACCAGGACCTCCCGCACGGGAGTCCGGCGTCCTAGCCACTAGGTCACCGACGCTCCATAATTTGAGACATTTGGGCCAATTGTTTTAACCCAGTAATGTTATATATGCTGATGAATTATAAATTCTCTGTCAAGTTAGATTCACAATCGAACCAATAACCGACCCGTACACTCCCAACGGACATACACAGCTCCAGACCTTAACATCTTAAGTTGAAAATGATTAAACCAATATTGATCTGCCAAATAGCCAGTACCCACCGCCAGAAGACCCCTGACGTCTTGTAATAAAGCTCTTATGTAGACGCCAGTATTGATCTGATTCCGCAGTGGTAAAAGCGTTGGCAACCCCCGCTGGATATTTTCCCACTCAAGATATTCTCTCTGAAATGGAATTCAAGCCCTGACCCGTATTGAGCTTGCATTGCACCTTGTTTGCACGCGAACTCTTAATATTTGCTTTTATTATACAAGTAACGGTGCGGTACTCTCGTTTCTTACCTTCCTTTTTGGAGCCGATGAAGAAATTCGCATTTTTAACGCCCAAGTTTCATAAGAGTCTTTGTAAAGGCGCTGATCAAAATTTCGGAAACCCTAGCAAGGCCATCAGACCAATGCAAAATTTTAGACAATTGCCGCTTATGAAGCATTTGAAATACATCAAGCAATGTAACTTAAAAAATCTTCAATGGAATTATGATCTTATTAGAATTCAGACCTGTTTCATAATCAGCTTCGAGCATTACAGTAATTTTGTGGATTAGAGCTTCAGAAACATAATCTCTTAATAAAACTTGTCACATAAAATATTCTAAATAACAATGTTTTTTTATCACTTCCGTCCCCACGCTCAGTCTCCGAAACTTGGCGAATGTTTTCGCTTTTTGTTATATGTATATTTTAACGGGAATTCTCGTAAATTCCTTAAATGCTTCCTTACGCATCTCCCCAGCAGTTTGGAAGCGCGGCTTTTGCTTTTTTCACTGAATGTTTATGTTATACGGGGTATATTCGCTTCCTCCGTGATATTGCTAAGGTGTTCAAAGTTGCCAACATTAAATATGATGTTGCTTTGTTTGCGGTGTTGCCATGTAACATATCGCTTTTGTTAGTCGAAAATGTTTTGTGCGCAAAGGGGTTGGCTGCCGCAATCTTCATTTATAAAACACAAAGTCTTTATGTGGGTATTGTAGGTTCATCTGTCTATTCGTTTCCTTATTTTTCGAGAATGACAGAGCTGATTTTGAAGCAGTTTTCACGATTAGTTTTATATTAGTAACTAATGATCCGAAAGGAAGCCATTCAGAAACTATTTGTGTGACAGAAACTAAAGAAAAGTAACCAGAGCATTATAAAGCATATAAGTAGGGTGATATTTGCTATAGATGCAGATATTCTGATTATAATTACAACTGATAATGATTAGGTATGATTTTTAAAACTAAAAACAATCTAGGCTGATGAAACCGCAGGCAATAGATACAGTTCTAGTCATAAATGAAGAGCTGGTTAAACTTGTAATCCCATCGGGGACAAGTGTACAGAACCGCCTGATCCGGTTGGGGCGGTGCTCACCTGCCCTTCCGACCGGTTGAGTGATCAGAAACAGATGCACCAACCAACTGCCCGATATTTTAGAAAAAAAATTATTGACGGCAGCAATGGGTATGTCGTACGTAATGGGGTGATTCCGATATTGATGGTCAACTTTTTTCACTCTTATCCGGTAATTGAGAGACACTGAGTAAAATAAAAAGATTCGCTAATGGAATAGGCTGAAAATGATTACTATGATAAAGTAGTACTTATTACAACTTTTAAGTTAAATTTACAAAAAACGACATAAGAAAAAAAACATCAAATTACATAAGGAAGTAACGATTATTACAACCCTTGGGTTAAAATTATAACATCAAAACGAAAATTGGATATCAAATTACGCTTGGGAAGCTAAAGAATTGAGAAATAAGAGGTCTCATAACATGATATTCACAATTTCAACATCAAAACTCATAAAGGTAAAGCTTAGCGAAGCAAAATTTTATATTAGCGCCATACGTTCCGTTTTCGGCGAGCATCACAGTAATTTAGAGCTACAGGGGATGCGACGCAAGTGGCCATGAGTAGGGGGGGGGGGGGGTGACATCCACCACGACTTCCTTGTGCCACCCACAGGCAGGGGGCGCAGCCAACCATGGAATGGATACGAGGGTATCAACTGTACCTAAGAGAGATGAAACAGTAGTGAGAATGTTTGGGGAATATGATGCGTACAAATTGTACAACCGACACGAATTTTAAGTTAAACATTAGATATGTAGCAGATGCAAACATAAACACGATTTGAATATCTAGATCGGAAACACCGGAATACATGAATGGAGCTTTACTTAAAAAAATTTAAACAAACCGCACGCGGACTGTAAACTATGAATAATTGAATGTCGATACATATTGTTATCATTTTTTATCGTATTTTGAAATCTGGGTGGTGATTTTTTAAAAATTGGCCGGTCGTTCAACTGTTGCAACTTCCAAAGTAGAACGACGTAGAGACATATTCTGCCATGAATCAAAAACCTTGATGTATTGTATTATGAAATTGCAAATTAATAATGATGTATATGTTCTGTTTCAGGTAAGAATCATCAACCGTATGACGCCGCACGTCGCGCCGTAAGTGCAAAACATAAATAACACAAAACACAGGAAATAACTTTCCCTACCGTGGAATCGTTCATGTGACAATCTACAAATGGGCGAATATATATTTTGCCACCTCTAAAAATCTGTCTCATACGTGCGCGCTCCGTCGATTTATCGTCGATACCGCTTACGATTGTACCCAAAACACCAGGTTCAATGCCCTCATTATCAGCCTCTCGCGAATAATATATGGGGCGATACTCGCGTGTGATTCTGCAAACGGCTGTCGTCACATGATTGCGTCAGTGGATCGAAATGAAGTGCATATCATTTCCGTAGAGCACAATTAAAGAGTTGGACAGCCTTTGATGTATTGCAATTTGCAACGTGAGGTCGGAGGTAAACGACCCGGCAGGAGGACGTGAGCCGACTTCTAAATCTTTTTACTTCGACTGCGAGTACAACGTTTGTTCGTGATTCCTTAGTTTTAGCTACTTGGTTTTCGGTTTCGGACTAATCAATTGAATTTACGGGCCCCGATTTTATTCGAGAGCCTAAAACTACATTTTCTGTTAGCTCAGGTCTGCCGCCGAGGGTTAGAGGTAAACAACCTCAGGTCTTGTTTCAATTTCTGAATAACGTTCAGTGACTTTAGCAGCATTGTTAGTTCAGCAAAAAAGATTTAAATTTACAAGTTCTGGCGGAATAAAATTAATTGCTTCTCCTTAGTGGTAATTAATCATCAGCATGATGTAATTAATAAATTGGGCAGTGATCCAAGTTCTTAATCGACAGACATTATAAGTTATTGCACCGGTGCAGTAGGAGACATTGCCCTTCAATTTATGCATTGCTGGTTTCGGTGGTGTAAACAAAATAATTAAGTCTGTGACTAGACTTTTTTAGTCTCAATTTTTGGGTTGTTTGATGTCTTAACTAGGTGTAACTAAGTGGATAATTAATGACTTCTACTTTGGAGTCATTAGATACGATACACATAATGTAGTAATTTCACATCCAAGTTCAGTACTTTAAATGGTATTTTGCCTATCTTTGGTAGCTCACTTTGTTTTCGAAAAACGATAGGAATTTTAAGAGTTCTAAAAATGTAGGTTGTAGTTTCTTCAAAGGATATAACTACTCGTATATCTGCGTTAATGACCTCTAATTGTCAAGGTTCTCTAGAAATATTGCTAGAAGATGTTAAAGGCATTAGTTAGTGCGGTTTTGAAAAAAACCGTGACCGAGGGGCGTTGACCCCGCTATCTAGGTATGTCACACCGTGAACGTAGCCGCGAATGTTTTTGCAGCTGATTTCCGTTCAGGCTGCGATGATTTTAACTTCACGGTAATGGCTGCTTTTATAATTTTAAACGGTAACGTCACGTTTTACCGTCACGATTTAACAGGGAAGCGTTATGTATGGAACTGTATGAAGACGCTTTTATATTTCCGTCGACGGTAACGTTTTACCGTCGTATTACCGTTGCCGTGACACATCTAGGATCCCTGTCAAATCGTCACGGCAAAATTGAGAGTGTAGTGGTAGTGTGTACCTACCGGTATATTACAGATGTGTAAATGAGCGCCCCTCGCTTTTCCATCAATTATAAAAGCGTTAAACGTGGACGTGGTCGATAACGACACGGTAATCGTAAAAGCGCCCATTCGGTAGTAATTTGTCTAAAATAGTGCTGCCAAAAGTCAAAGATTATCGAAGGAACCATCCTATCGATAACATAGATACAGGGTGGACCAAAAGTCCGTTAACATTTGAATAGGTCGCTGCGTCGGCGCGGGCGGGGTATTGGCGCGGGGGGTGTTACTACAAGCGAGAGCTACTAATAGGGATTTAGTACCATGGCGTCATTCAGCGGAGCGCAACGCGCATTTTGCGTACGCGAGTACTATCGAAACAACGATTCTACGACCGAAGCTAAACGGAAATTTTGTAATCATTACAATATACGGAACAGAAATCAAGCACCAACAATTCAAACGATTAAAAAATGGGTACAGAAGTTCGAAACAACAGGTTCAACTTTAAGTCAACCACGATCCGGCCGACCTAGGACATCGCGCGATCCAGTAAACATAGAGCGTGTACGAGCGTCTGTTCGAGAACAACCTGGTCTCTCTACTCGAAAGCGGTCTAGTGCTTTAGATGTGCCCAGAACATCTCTAAATCGCATTCTACACAAAGATTTACATTTACATCCTTACAAAATTCAAATTGTACAGGCTTTAAAGCCAAATGACCCTGCTCAGAGACTGCAGTTTGCTAACGAAGTGCTTGAGAGGTTTACGAGCTTCAATAACATCTTTTTCTCAGACGAGGCACACTTCCACCTAAATGGACATGTCAATCGACAAAATTGCAGATACTGGAGTGACACTAACCCGGACTTGAAGCACCAAAAACCTTTACACTCGCCCAAGGTTACTGTATGGGCCGCATTGTCAGCCAGCGGAATCATTGGTCCATATTTTTATGAAGATCAGAGAAACCGCGCCGTCACCGTTAATACAGAGCGATACATTGTGATGCTACAGAATTTTTTTGCTCCAGCATTACAGGACTTCTCAGGCTTTAATCGAAGCTCTTGGTTCCAACAAGATGGGGCAACATGTCACACCTCCAATGACTCTATAGCAGCACTTCGTGAAATTTTTGGCCAAAAAGTCATATCCAAAAGAGGTGACATTCACTGGCCACCCCGCAGCCCGGATTTAACTCCAATGGACTTTTACCTTTGAGGATATCTCAAAAGTAAAGTTTACATCAGCAACCCAGTGTCTATTGAGGAATTAAAAGAAAATATACGCGAGGAAATGCAGAACATTTCACCAACCACTTGTCGGGCGGTCATGCAAAATTTCCGTTCCCGGTTACAGGTGTGCCAGGATGAACAAGGGTCACATTTGAATGATGTTATTTTTAAAAAGTGAAATCCTAATTTGTCTACTTTATTATTAAATAAACAGTTTTTCACTAAAGTAGCATTTGTATTTTTTATAACCATTTTAAATGTTAACGGACTTTTGGTCCACCCTGTACTATCGATATACTCGATACTCAGCACAGTGGATAGACAGTAGCGTCAAAGGTATATCTGCAGTAGAGATACCTCGTGTCAATATTGGATATAGTAAAATTCGGTCAAAAGTCTGGATTATATCAGTCTATTGACACTTTAACCAGGTCGACAATGTTAGTGCTTATGCCAACCTCTTATTATCAATATAATAATTAAGACAATTTGTGTCGCATTTATCGTGGGATTCGAATACATTTGAAACTGTAAAAACCATAATATATTCTATCAATAGTCGATTTTCAGGCACACTAGTCTAATGGAATTGCGCAGTTTTATTAGTCTGGCATTAGGCACATTAAATTTTAATAATATGGCAGCCCAGCAGTCCGCTGAAAGATTTATGATCAAGTAAAACATTTTCAGTTATATTTATTCCCTTGTCGTTGATTACTACGTGTATAAATACGTTGAACTATTTGTTGCGGAAAATAACATTAAATAAACATTTGCTATCATTTTTGGCATATTAACTACGAGGCATTATATGCATTATAGATCGAAAGGTATACTTAACTACTGTGGATACCTACTATTAATTTAAACACGTCACGGCGTTCAAGAGTTATCAAAATACAAATACTGTTAGCTGGATATTAAGAGGCTATTAAATTTAAACGATCAACATTATTGTTTTCTAATTACTCAGCACCTACATTTATATCACCAACGCTACTTAATACGTTCAGATTATCTCGTGTTGTGTTTTCATACTGTCCTTCATTTCGTTGAATTATATTCACAAATACATTTCGTGTTTGGAGAGATACAATACCTGCTTTTAATATCATTTTTGTACGAGTATAGCTTATTATTATACGGTTAATTTAAGTTGCTCGCAATAACCTAATAGATTCTTCATTGTGAAAGGAGAGAAGGCGAGAAACGGTCAATATAATGTTAGGTATTAGAGGGTTTTCGATGCGCTCCTAATCTTGAGCACTATCATGTGCCGATAATTACATTGGCTCTCTTACCCTTCATACCGAAACACAGCAACAAATCCAAATTTTTAAACATTAAACAGAATGACGGTACTATTATTTTTATGATATCTAATAGACAATTTACGACATACGTATATGTGTACGTATACACACTACCTTTCCGTAGTATTGATAGTAATTAACTATGACCCACTTACAGTATTATTAGTAGGTAAATTGCAGATAACCTAGCAGGATCTAGCCGTTATCTAGATCGTGATGCGCTTTCAAACTAATAACATTGTAGGGATATCCATTTTTTTACCTTTAGTTTTTTTTAGTTGTATCTAGGCCCTAGGCACAGAAATTGTATCTAGCTAGGATACATCCTGATATACAATAATAAATTAGAGTTCAAGAAGTTTTGATAAGTTTCATAGAACTGCCACTGGCCTAAATCTTTAAAATTTTACTTTTAGGTAAATTTCCTGACGCTAGAACTAGATTCTAGAATATGTAATCAGATAGAGATAATACTTTATTCTTCCATGCAGTGAATACAGAAATCGAGAAACTAGCGCATCAAAAAGAATCCGGTGCCAAAAATTAAAAAGCAAAGTTTATTAAAAACCGGGATATCAAGTGAGCCGGATCACGGTGACGTGAATCCGAGTTTAATCTACGTTTATCGTCACACCCAGCTGGGAACGGCCAATGCAGCAGCAATGGACAGCCTGATCCCGTCCTATGCGAGATTTCGTTCAATTACCAAAGCTGGGCTTTGTGACCTGTATATATGGACGACATATTGATTCCTGTTCGCTATTACACAATAGCGCGTACATACATACATCTTTAGGCTGATAAAACAGAGCGTTCCGGTTTACAATTTCGCTTCGTCAAATGTCATTGGTCGTTTTATGCGAGCGGATCGAGTGCCTTTTGCCTTTTGCGCCGTGTTCTGTGTTTCTGCGTCAAATCAGCTAGATGCTGGAGCAGCATTGATTTTATTTCCGTCAGCTGTTTCCTTATACGTTTATATCATTCTTCTCGATGTACGAGTTTTAGTCAGAATCGGTAGGTAATTCAAAATTAAAAACATTATAAAACTTGTATAAAAGTTGTTATCCAACTTGGTCAGTCACTTATGGCATTTTTGTTACATATTGCTCTTTCTAGATGTTCATGATTTCTGATACTTTTGCCAGTAACTCTTAAGTCTATAGAAAAGTGTTTCCACAAAATTAGAACACAGAAATACAATTCATGATTGAAATCAAATCTGGAACTGACTCCTAGATCCCCAATTTTGTTCTAGATTACACAGTCGATGTTTAATCCTGCGTTATCGCCGAGCACAGTCGGCCGCTCGATAAATGTCCTATGCTCCACCAAGATATCTCTAGCGGCATTCATTCTGAAACATTCCATATTGCAACTGTATTAGGGTCAGAATAGATTTCTGTAGCTGCAGAGTTAATGTTGCCACTCATTATTGGGGACGCATCGGATCGACGGTTTGATCCGTTCGAGTAAGTCCTCTATGCATGATAGATGTTGACATGAGCTGATATTTTTAGATACACTTTTATTTATGTTCTGTTAGAATAGAGTACCTATAATAACGTCTAATACTGGCGGTGCTATTTATAGCAAAGAGTTTGTTCACTACTTACTACCTACAAATAGTTTCCCCTTGTTTCTATGTTATTAACATTGAGAATGATTGTGTCATTTTACCGCTTGATCTTTCTTCTCTTTTATTATTTTATCGCTCGACAACACGTATCATTTTAAGTGCACCAACCATCATCCCAAAAGCATTACTTTAAAACGCCTCTCAAATATTTACACGTCGAAGCAGTTTGACAGAAAGAAATGTTTGTCCCGCTGCAATCGTGACCAGACTATCACGAAGTGAAAATTTATTTCAACAATCGATAAAAGCTTTCAACTTACCTGTATTACGTTATACTCATATTTTCACCAAAGATTTATTATTACTTAAACTCTTATTCAGACAAGCGGAGACATTAATCTTGTTGTGGTAGTAATGCTCCACTAAATTGTTTTTGGGAAGGCACAACTGACAATCCATTTAGAGGAAAGCTCTTCTGCGAAATAAAAACAAGTTATAGTTAATGAAGCGTGAATAATCGAGAAAAGCGTCGAAGCAACTAATGTTTGGAATTTTAAGAGCTCAACCGATTTAACTCGAGAACCGTGTCTAATTCGTCCAAGTAATCCTGCTTGCTGGCAATATTTCAAGATAGCACTTAACATTATTGACATTAAACTCGAGAAATGAAAGATATGGCTTCGTAAACGCGAAATTATAATTCCGCTACAACTTGCTCGTCAATACGAATCAATTTCTTATTAATTTCATTTTGATTCTGAATTCTTATGATATTTTAAGTAGGTCATAGAGACCAATTATTTAAATTACATTCTATTGAAATAGCAAGCAATACTCTTCACAGTTATAAGCTTGTTATTGTTAGCTGTATTTTCAGCTTAAAATAATTTGATTTGACGTCACATGAAACGTCTGTTAAGATTATCATTTCTATTGATATTTTGTTTTAAACCTAGTACCCATCATGTTATAAAGTGTTTTGGCTTTAATAATGTTGTATGACTTGACTTCTCAGTAATCTCTATTCTTGTTGAAGATCAATAACAGTTCAAATTGATTATATGTATTTTCATCGTCAGTATCAAGTATATATCGTTTGATTGACAGTTCGTATTGAGTTACTCGTTCATTTATTTTTGATACTATGTCAGATACATTCGGGTCTCCTTGTTCTGCTCGACGTAAATTTCATAACTCGTAATGACTTTTGTGTTTTGATTAGTGTAATTACTTTCAACACTTCGTGAGTGAATAGAATTAGGTACTGTGATGTCTCTGCATTGCGTGTACTCATACTTTGTAATTGGTTTTGTTTGAATAGATTCTTAATTACAATTTATTGTAATATTTAATAGGGTTTCGAAATTACTAACAAATGCTTTTAGCTTGTATTATCTCTACAATTAGGTGATTTGCTACAGTTTGAGATTGTGCAACGATAAAACGTATCATCATTATTATTTGCAATAGTGAACCTCAATTACTTATTCCTAGTCCCGTATATTTCAGTGAATGAGCTCACGTTTCGATTCGTTGAAAAAATAGTTTTGTCCGGACATATTGGCGGTAGCCGCAAAAAAGCGCACAATATTTTGCGGGAGCATTGAAGTCGCGATCTCGGAAACCCCTATTTACGTTCACAGGTATCGTACGTAACAGCCAGCGAAGTTTTTATGTGTGTGTTTTGTATTATTTCTCTGAAATTGGAGGCTGCACCAGATGGTGCAGGTTGCCGGTCGGGCCCCGCTTTTATTGCCCTGTTATGACTGCAATCCGAAACGTGGGCGCACTGTATTTTTACTTATTTTATTTATTAACACGCCGTGTTCCGTTGCGGTAAATTAAATTCTGTACTCGGATGTAGTTTGTTTAAAAATTTGATTACGGGTTCGCTTTTTTGGACGTGAGTGAATCGGAGCTTGTTTTGTGACGAAAAGATTGATATGATACCGGTGTTTTCAAAGTTTTCATATGTCCATTGGTTGTAATGGTAAATTATTACTTAGATGTTGACAGTCCTGAATTGATTACTATTGGTAACTATGATCAAATTTAAAATAGCTTTCATCTCTCGGATTATTTATGTCGTAAATAATTATACGCAAAACTTTTAATACACAAAATGTCTGGCCAAAACACATCTGAAATAGGTATTTTGAAGAATTGACAATTTTCTCAGTTTCATTTATAAGAGTAAAATATCTCTGTAAATTACAGCCGAATACACACCTATGTGTGTATTCTGTTCAAGTTATTTATTGAAAAGCAAGCAGTCACTGAAACCGACAAATATGATTGAAACGAAAGCCTTTTCGAGGCACACTGCCGCGAGGGGCGATTTCATTACACAAAGTAACTTTGCAAGGTATGCGAGACGCTTGTCAGCCGCTGTAATGTTTGTGGAAGTTGTGATCACCCTCTACGTATCTGCGTGCGCAGCTCTTTATTAAATTTTAACGAGATTGTGTTGTGATTCCGAGCGAAGTTATCTTCGGAATTTGTCATGACTTCGTCTGAAAATGAAGAGATTTTCGTAGACTCGTGCTAATGCTGGATGATTTAAGTCGTCATATTTCTAGTTTTGATTTTGTAATGTAGGTATCTCAGAAAATAGTTCTCTACATTGAAATTGAATAAAATCTATGTAGGATGGCAGGATGAACGAAATATCTTTATATGTACTCTTACACTTATTGTATGTTTCTTTTCTATTGTTTCATCGTATGCAATAAAGTGTTTATCTATTTTTATAACTGTCTATGTTAGCAGCGCATCAAAAACCCTGTAATATTAATACAGTGAGGTGAGATGTCTATGGGCGACGGTGACCACTCACCATCAGGTGGCCCGTTTGCTCGTCTAGAAGTAGTGAGCAAAAGCTAGTGTTGTTGTTTACATCAATCTCAGAAAGAAAAACCGTTACTTGCCACGCGTCAGTGATCATCGCAGTTTAATTATTACTAAGAAACTAATAGTTAACTTAAAAGAAAATCTTAATAACGAGGTTGACAGGTCGACAACCCTAGGTATTTGAGTTACTACAGACATAACTGTTTGTGTGAACGTAACTATGGACTAGACACACAAACAAGTTGTTGGTAACGTAATGAACTTGTGTTTTGTTTGTGCAAGTTCATGGACATAGTTGCACTGAATTGATGGTTAATTTTATTCTTACTCATAATTTACTTGCACGGGAGCGTCTTCTTTCATCAGGTGTTTCGTAGAATTTTGTTTTTTTTTTATAAGGAGAGCAAACGGGTCACAACTCCAACTCCATACAACTTCCATACAATCATACAAACTTCACACAACTCATAAAACCTCAAACAACTTGTCATTTTGACATTTGTCACTGTCATTTTGGGAAAGTGGACATTTTGGACTTGAAAACCCATAAACAACTCACCTGGCTATAATGTTATTAGAAGGTTTTTGATGCGCTGCTAACCTTATGGACTAGGAAGAGGTGAAGTGCTTCACATGCTGGCTCTGTTACCCTTCCAACCGAAACACAGCATGTTCTAGTTTTGTGTGGAAAGAGAGAACTCGCGACAATATTTTTCACACTTTACTGTGAAATTTCAAAAAGTTGCTTTACTCCCCGACCCTCATCCACCCATTTAGGACCTGAAGCTACTTTTATTACAAGCAATATTGTAATATGCGCTATCTACGCCGCAGCTATGTTCGCCCGCTGATGCGTTCCCCGTACGATAACTTTATAGAACATTACCCATCGCATCGCTGTTGTCATGTTGTTCGCTTGATTTATCTGTTTTATGTACTGCGAATACGAGTTAACCTCCTACTGCAACGAGAGCATCCGTGCGTTAATGGCCTCTAGGTTAATATTATTAAGGACGCTTCTAACACTGTTCTACAAATTTTGTTGCTGGTAATACTGTACATAATAGAGAACCTTCTACTGACGAGTAAGAAATGTATAATGTCTTTATTCGTAGCCTCGGTAGCCCTCGCTTGAGGTAATCAGAAATCAAGGTATCAATAGAGTATATAATATTACTGAAAGATATACTCAGTGTTAATGTGATAAAAAAAATAAAAGAATGAAGAAGGAATAATCCAAGATGAAAATCAAAGCAGCTATACAGTAGATATAGATACAGCCAGTCCAAGAAACTAATGAATAAAATCGTCGATACAAACAAGGAAATTATCACAAAGCCAATCTCGTTCTCAATTTACCCGCTACCGCAAGAATAATGGGCTCGTCTAATACCCAAGTTAATTTAGGCCCAAACGGCTTCACGGTTCGCGGGCTAAATTCAAGTGATGCATCATTCGCTCTATCATTCGTTAGTTGCAAATAAATTGCAGTGGAGGCGTCTGTAGCTGCCACTCTGACTAGATCTCCATAGTCAAATTATTCACTCCCGCAATCCAAGTAAAGCCCCCTCCAACACTGGCAGCCCCGGTCGTGTAATATTAAATTATAGTGGCCCAAGTAAGGCATTTCGAAATGGAAAATTGTATCCAGCTGTACGTTTTGTTAGAGAATTCTGTTATGTGCGTTTATTTTCAATATTACGTTCCTAGTTTAAAATTCCTTTTAGAGATTATTTTGTGCTACCGGTAATGGAGCGAACGTGGAATTGACAATGTACTCCTATTCTGTTGTAAGAGATGGTTCAATCGACTTTTTGCAAGTGAGACTAAAAATATAATAAATAATAGTCTGGCCATACAAAGAGCGAATGCTGCCAGCGTTCTAGGGGCACTACCTCGGTGCGACACGCTATAAGAAATCTTTTATCTTTAACGCTTATTTTACATTTATTGTTACAGTTTATATTTTAATTATTCTCAATAAATGCCCCTTAAACTACATGTAAGTAAACGCATCATAATCTCTTCGAATAATATGGTTGCACTTTTGGTGTAACCATCATCCCAAACACAAATCGAATCCGAAACCCGTTGTACAAAATAAAACGGAAAGGGAAATCGAGTCTAGACTTGTTATTAATGCGTTACCTTTTAGAGGTCGGGAAGAGAATGTTTGCGAGGAACTAGAGATAAGAATGTGTGCGCACACGACGTTATCCGAGCTAAAACACGGTGCGGCGGACGGCTGGAAATTGTGAAATATGAGTGGAGATCAGGGCGTCATTCTCCGCGCTGCGGCGAATTTATCGCATTGCCGTGTTTGTTAACAAAATGGACAGTCTGAAATAGCTTCCATATACCTACTAGACACTTGCATATAAAGGACTCGTAAAGTCTGCACAGAAAATTGGATTCTCTCAAAAGTGTTTACTTAGATTCAGGGTAGTATGGCAGTGGTAGAGCTCCTTTTAAACTGAACGTTATTCAACTGTACGCTTCTAAGCTTCTCCGTTCCGGCAGAGGCCATGTCGTGGAATAAGATGCAGATAGATGCAAAACTTATTATCATTCAGCCTTCCTCCGGCGTCACATCAATTTTTATCTCAAGCGAAACATATTTAAGTATTCTTTATGGAAAACACACACAAAAAGGCGACGGGGTGCAAAAACAACAATGGACTGAATCCTTACTTTTAATTTATTCTCTTTCCGTTTGCGGACTGGACGTCATTTCATTTTGTGCTAAAGCAACACGTTTATGCTTTTATTCCTCCTTGGAGACATTTAAAGTATTTTTGCTCTTAAGCAGTCAGACTGTAGACTCATTGCCGGGAGCAGTATAAGTTGATCCATGTATTTGCTGGCTTTCTTCAGCAGTTACTTGTTTGTTTAAGTTTCGGACAGGTTCAGGAGGATAAGTTATTTCGTCCGCTTTGAATTTAAGTAAATTTCAAGCTCTAGTTAAAACGGAATCTTATCCTTTTAGAGGTAATTTACCAATTTCATTTTACCATTCGCCCGTTTTAATTAAAGTTTCAGATACGAAATTATCAACACCGGATCGCGGCGCAGTAATAAAGCGTACATATCTGATGTTTACGCGCCATCAAATGTAGATAACACCGACTTTACATCTCGGGTTTAAGTTAGTGTCATTGTTTTGTAAGTTACAAGTCTAAGCGACATTTCACAACAGCGCTTCGCTTTAACATTCATGAATATTATTAAGCCTCCCCCTGTTTTGAATATTGTGAAACGAACTTCGGAGTTGTGTTTACGCCTTTTCGGGAGTCTATTTTTCAAGAAGGCTTTACGAGTATCGCAATACATATTTTACTACAACAGTAGTAGTCGTAGAAGCCCCGACGGTGGTCCGTTAAAAGAACAATCTGCCTTCGGAAGCAATAAGCTTCTATTTGAAAACGTCCCAAAAGATTTACTCTTAAAACAGAGTCCGACTCGATTGTAACCGACATGCAAAGCGTCGCATTTAAAAGAGGAAAGGAATAAAATGGGAGTAGCTGAAAGCAAATAAGAAAGTTGGCTCGGGGCGGGCGTGCCTCGAGTTGGAACTTTTCTATGAACATTATTTAAGTTGCGCGTGCTGTAGGCACTGTATTAACTGTATCAGGGTCGAGTTTTTGAAGTCGTCCCGTCGATGCGGTCGGCCGGTCGACCGCGAAACTGCCGCGGCTCGGGAAGGAACACTTGCCAACCCCCGGTCTATTGGAAAAATAAAATAGAGGCAACAGTTTGTTGTGTCAACTATAGGAGAAATATCTACTATTTTAAAAGGAACAAATTCATTTTCTATTCGGGTTGCTATTTGAATTGAATCTGTTGATAACTGTTTTAGAAGTAGCCTTTCTGAATCGTGTGCTATATAATATATCTTCGGCTTTATCGTTACTTATCATCACATGAGAATGGGATCGAAAGTGCATTTAACATTGGAACAAAACACACTAATCGCGCTGACTTATGTTGCTATAGTTTCTATTACAATTTTAAAGTAAATTCCCTAACTTAATGTGCTATCTATATTGTGCTAAAATTCTAATTGATACGCTAAACTGCTTGAGGCTAGATTTTTCAGTTTAGACAAATAAATAGTTGTTGGATTAATTTTCCATTGAAACCCCGCTAACTTTCGCTGCCTCGGACAAACTTTGAAATTGGGACATTTGACGAAGTTACACTAACTTAATTAAGAGTTGAATTAAGCTTGACTTAAGTATGATTATAATTTCGAAGATTTCGCTCAGAGTTGCTCTTTGCCTCTATTAGGAGGTTCATAAATCTTGTTCTGTTTTAACCTTGTTGTTCTTTTCTATTGGCAGTATTGTTCTTTTCTATTGGCAGTATTGTTCTTTTCTATTGGCAGTATTGTTCTTTTCTATTGGTAGTATTGTTCTTTTCTATTGGCAGTATTGTTCTTTTCTATTGGTAGTATTGTTCTTTTCTATTGGCAGTATTGTTCTTTTCTATTGGTAGTATTGTTCTTTTCTATTGGTAGTATTGTTCTTTCTATTGGTAGTATTGTTCTTTTCTATTGGTAGTATTGTTCTTTTCTATTGGTAGTAACATTCGGAACAGTATTCTTAGAAAAGTCATCATGATATATTATATTATCATCACCAGCTTTAATCTCCCACTCAGTTTCAGACCAAGTATTTTTTATTGTATTATTTCAAGTAATGACTACATATAATGAATGATGCAAGCAAGTACGTAGGTATTAACATACATCATTCATATCACGTGTGTAATAAGTTCAAGGCTCAACTTAAAAAAGTTTTGCATAATTAAAATCCTTACGTGCTAATGTATTCTTTCGCATGTACGAGTACAGATCGTATCGTTTCGGCTTGTGTTTTTTCAAACACCGTGTTAGCTTGGTGTACTCAATTATTAGGAGATTCCATCTTGGAGTAGCGTGCTCTCTTATGTAAATTATTCCTTGTTTTTTGCTTCGACTCCTTTATCGTATAGACTTAAATAACCTTGATTTCGTAATTAACGCACTGCGAAATCGTAATAACTCTTATTATGTTCCAAATGTGTTCCTTTTAACCCTTCGCGAAGTTGTTATTTTCGTCTTGTATTAATTTTGTGTTGTGATAATTGGTGTTGAAATATTTACCTTTCTGCGTTCATTATCGGTATTTTAAATTGTTTTTAAAGCAATAAGAGTTATCATTAATCAATCATTAATCTCTACCAAGGATCATTTTACAAATTTATCTCACTTTTATTTTGTTTCACTTTTTCATGTAACTATATATCGGGGTCTTTTGGGAATACCTTTTAAAAAGTTTCATATTGACTTCACTTTGAGTCAAGAGAGGGTTGTTTCCTGATGGCTGGAGGGTTACTCCAAGTTTTAGTTTGTAACTTGGGACATTGACAACAAGTGAATTTATCACTTTTTGTTCCTGTCCACTGGATGAGCGACTTTGATGTTTAAGGTTTTGGGCTTATAGACTTTCGCAAACAGCTTTAACAATATCATCCATTATCATAAGCTTTAAAATTCCAGTCTCCATAGTGTATAAACTTAGTAAAGCAGTAACTTCTTCCAATTTTTTGGTTCTTCATTTTTCTTTCTATTCGTTTGTGCTCTAGTCTACTCGACAATGTGAAAGCCATTAAAAATAGTAGCAATATACATTCATAATAATTTATTATCATCTACCACATATTCCTGTTCTCAAAGTAATAGTGTTTTTATTATTTTCATAATTGTATTATCACCAACTATGCCCACGACATTATAAAACCTCGGCTTTTTACGACCAGTTATTTCTTCTGTCAAATCGCTCTCATGTACTTCGCCTTTGTGAGGTCTAGGGGTCCACTTGGTTTTGTTGTGGCGTTGAACTTGGTCGGTTCACTTCGTTTTATTTCACTGCGTTGTACTTTATGGTCGCCGTGACGTTTCAAATCATCTCCATTCGCCACGATTCATCTCGTCGTGTCGTGTCTATTCATTGGTTGGTGCACTAAAAAGATTCTTTCAACAAAGTTTATATTTGCCTCCTTTTGAGACGTAACTGTTGTGTGATTTTTATTTTGTTCTATTTCTGGGCAATCTTATTTATTTGGAGTATATATTACCTGCTTTTGTTTTTTATTATTTGTTCTGAGGGAATTCAGATTTTTTTTATTCCTTGATTTTATAATAACTATCGGACTTCATGAGGCAGGTTCCAATCCGGTTTTGTTCGCTGCAACCAATCACATGCGCTCTGCCCTCCCTCCTCGTGGAAACAGCACTTTGTGATTACAGCAAGCAAACTGAACCGGAAAGGAACCGACCTCATGAAATCCTACCCTCGATCCTTCACTTTTCTAGGTCAAGAGTTTCAGCTGCACCAAAACTTGTATTGTCATAGACAAAAGATCCAAAATGAGAAACACTACCAAGAATACCCAAACATTTAATATTATTACGAGCTACCCGCGCTAGAGTTATAATTACACGGATGGCGGTAGCGCAGGTAACTTTGACTTAACATAATTTGCTGTACAGGCAACGTTTCACATTATAAGTCCTTAAGTACAGTCGGAACAATGTTCAGACGTTAATTACAGCAACTTTATATGTCACCGCACCACGGCGTATCAAAATAAATTAATCTCTAATTTCGAGTACGAAATCTTTCGGGAGTACCTACTTACGAGTACTTACTTCTATCAAAGTGTGGTAAGATACTATAGCAGCTAAAGTAAATACAAATATTTTAATTTCTTTAATTGTGTAAATAATAAGACGTCTTTAGTAATTTTTTTTTGTTATTTTCCGTAACAACTGTAAACTTTCTAACCTATTTTTATCGATTTGGAAGGTAGTAGAGCCAGCGTAATTAGTAGCAAATGAAGCACTTCATTTAAGTCTTCAAAGGCCACCTTATTGGCATACCTACCCTCAATTTTTTTAAAATAACAATTTCTTGGCGATCGATCCTAGCTTAATAATTCAATAGAGGACATCAATAGAAACATATCTTGATAAAAACTCCTAAAGTATCTCCGAAGCCAGATATTTGATCCAGTAATCTTTCTGAAAAAAATATTGCAACTTTCGACGTCATATAACTGGGTTCAGAGATACTTTAGGAGTTTTTGTCAAGATATGTTTTTTGTTTCCATCGATGTCCTCTATCGAATTATCTCGCTAAGAAATCGTCATTTTATTTCAAAATCACGGAAAGTATGTGTGCCAGGCTCCAAAAACCTTTAACATTAGAGTGAGGTGAGATGTCTATCGGCGACAGTGACCACTTACCATCAGGTGGACTGTATGCTCGTCCCTATACAATAAAAATAATTGTAACAGCACATTTTTTATTGTTACGTCTATAGTAATTGGAGGATTTGGTAATTGATACTACATAATCCGAGGCATGCGATCCAAGTCAATAATCACTCTTTTGATTAAAAGTAAACATAATATTTAACTTTCGACTGTCTAAATCTAAAATCACACTTATGATAATATTAAAACACAAGTTACTATCGACACCACATTTCTCTCCATGTTCCCAAATTCAAATATATTCGCGTGAAGACATTCTCACTTGAAGACAGTCGAGTCTTCCGACTCCACCTCTCGTCTGGGTATTTACACAGATTTCAGACCGGCGGGATCAACAAAGTCTCTCCACTTTATGAGGTAGAAAATTTTAACTCCATCCCATACTTTGCTTTATGATAATAAAGTCATTTATAACGCATGTAAAACTCTTGGACTTTGTAGTCTGATGTTATTCACGATCGCTGTTTCTAAAGAAAATATGGTGGAGTCTGTTTTCTTTGTTTTATGGATTTCGTTTAATTTAATGGAAGCCATTTATCGTGGAATATTCCGCAGGTGATGATGATGGATGGTGAGCTCTTAGTGTTATAGAAACAAAGATATTGCAATCCATCTTTGTAATAAGTCTTTTTCTACTCTCGTTTGGTTAACTTGTCCAATGTGAAACCACAAACTACTTCATTCCCAATATATTAAGTACAAAGTAAATTTATTAATAGATTCATGAAATTTGATACAAACTTGGTAGTTTAGGAAAAATTAAAAAATTAAAAAAAATATTGATGCAGACATTATCTTTTACATTTTTAGAGATTTCCCTGGCACACTAGGATACCCTGTGTTGTGGGGGCCAGTCTCTTCCGATAAATATAAATTATGATGACATAATTAGGTTATGCAATTAATTAAATAGTTAAGTATGCGTGTATGTGAGGGTGTGTGTGTGAGGGGTGTGTGCGTGAGTGTGAGAGTGCGTGTGTCTCGTAAATAAAAAATGAGGAAATTGCTTGAAATTTTCAATATTCTGCGGGTTAGTCCAAATTATTCTACTATCCCTTCTATGATAGAGTAGATTTGACCAAAAAAAATCCAACCAAAAAAAACCTACCTGCAAAGAAAGAAAAAAAGAAAAACCTAAAGTAAATTGGCATGTTTCTTGCTGACTGTATAGTCGACCTCTAACTAAAGTAGATCATCTGTCAAAATCCTACAATTCAAATTTGAAGTCTATGGCGAAAGCATTAATGTTCATTTCAAATTGCTGAAATTTGACAAATGGTATACATTAGCAGTATACCATACATGTACCAGTATTTATTATCTTTGAATGCAGTTTAATGGGTCCAAAAATCAGGGAAGGTCTGAAAGTAATATTTTCAAGTGGCTATAACAATTCTGGTAGCTAGTAGTACAAGTAGCTGGTAATACTAGGCCACACACTAACACTCCCAGAATCAATGAGGCTATTGTTTTGGTTTTAAATACTTCGTCTTCTCATATTCTTGTTCTCAGCTATACCCAACATTCACGTTAAAAAACAGAACTAGATAATTCACAACAATTTACAGTTCCTTCAACGCTGTAACTCCACCGAATTAAAAACAAACAAGATAAAGAAATATCATAAAACTTCCGCGCCAGAGTTTCCTCACTTTACGCCGGGCGAACTTTTAACGCACGGAATATGAACCTGACTCCATCGTGTTTGTTTGGAACTGACGTTTATCTTAAAGGTTGGTTCGGTACGGACTGGAACATTTTGTAATGTTACAAGCTTTATTACAACACTATCATTGCTGTAGAGATAAGACGCTCGCAACAACTGCAGTCGAACCGAGCACTGAATCTGAGCTTTCTGTATTCCAGTATGTTTACTAAATCTATTGATTTTACTGCTATAATGTTAAGAAACTAGAGAAAAAGATTTATATTGAGCTGTGATCCTTCAAAGCAAAAACATTGAAAAAAAAAAATGAAAAAGTGTATTTACTTATTACAGGGCACACAAAAAAAGGACCTCCGACTTACAAACTAGGTCGAAAACCTTGTAAGTCGGGATTCCGTCGCACTTTCTGTGCAAGCAAATTACAAATTATATTCTTAACCTAAAAGGAATTTGGAAAATTTAATCATAAAGGAATTTAGTAAAGATAATGGTAAGAGTGAGTATGGGTGGGGGTGTGTTAGGTTGTGTGGGAGTGTGTAATGATGTAAGTGTGCATATGTAGTGTAGGGTGAGTGGGTGTGTGAGTGTGGGAAGTTATTGATTTCAGACTTGTCTATAATTTTTCAGCTCACATACTGAGGGTTCAATTGGGAATTGAATTCTGACACCCCTTTGGTTTATTTAACTGGTTTTAACCCTTTCGTCGTTTCAATTCATTTTAATAACGCTAATATGGTATAATAAACATTAAATATACCAGCAATAGATATAAAATCATTGACTATAACATAATTTGCTATAATATTTATTTTCTAAAATTACATAACCTATAACGGTCATATCGACTCGACTGATGTCATTTCGTATAATACTCTTTTGGTAGACTGATACAAAGCCAAAGCCACTAAACTGAGATTTAAAAATAAAAAATTTTTCTGGGACATAACGATCATTTGATATAATGTACATTATACATAAAATTGAGCTTGATCAGGTAGATCAAGTGAGATCGATGTAGCCGGAACGGAAACGACCGGATGGGTTAGGTTGTTAGGTTGATGGGTGGTTTTTTATAACAACCCAGAAAAAACGACTTGCTTGCGTGTTTGCACGCTTGCTTACTTGCATACATGCTTGCTTGATTACTTGCAGGCTTGCTCGATTTTTAATATTTCCCGATTTCTCGACAGAATGTTTCTCGGGAGGAAACTAAATTTTCCATTTCGTACTGAAATTATATTTTCTAATTGTTACATCTTTTTTTGTATAATATATTACTTACTCCTTATTCTTATGGGATCTATTAAATTATTTGAACATCAGATTAGATTTTTCATCCAGCATTCCCTTTTTGAAACCGAATCTCTACCTACTCGTACATTAACGTCACCAACGCTCGAGTTTGTATTTTAATTCGTTTGTTTTCAAAGGACGTTTATCTTGAGCTAGTCGCGGCTACACTGTAATGATATTGCAAATTGCATTACGACTGCACCCGCACCCGCACCCGCTGTTCATATTCATACCTCGGCTTATACTCGTGAATAACTTAGTGTTTTGGACTGCAAGTGAGAAATTATTATACTTATGCTGCTTATTGTGAAATGGTAGTCTGGTGTCCGCGTGAATAATCTTTGTAATGTTGCATTATTCTTTGGCTTTATTGTCAGGAATTTAAAAGTAGCTGCTGTGGTTCAGAGGACTTTTCGTACTTAGATGTTACACGGTGCTTTGTGAACTTTTAAGTGAGAAATATGGTATTAAGTACCGCTGGGGGTAACCCCAGAGCGACCCTTGAGGATCTTTTGACCAGTGTGTAAAACGGGGTAGGCCGTTTTACACACTGGTCTGGTCATCTTAGTGTGCAGGTTTCCTCGCGATGTTTTCCTTCACCGTTACAGCAGTCGGTAAATGTACGTAAGTCTTCGAAAAATACGAAAAACTCATTGGTACATGGCACTGCACGGTTTCCAACCCGGCCCTCCCGCATCCCGCATGAGTCCGGTGTCCTAGCCACTGTGCCACTGATGCTCTTCGGTATTAATATTACTGAACTAAAGGGCTGTCTGACTACTTGAATATTCATTGTAATGTTAAATTAATCTTTGACGTAACTTACAAGTGCTATTAAACTACCGAAATCTAAAAACTATTACCGATATTTATAAAAGTAATTAAGGACTTCTATCACAAGATTAACATCTTTAAAATCTTAGTATCTAGAAAAACTTAGTATTAAAAGATTTATTTCAAAGCCCTTTACATTACCTATACTTTATGAGTTTTATTTCAGTGTGTGATAATCGATCATAAACTTAAAGAATCGGATACGTTCTTTAGTTCTTTACTCTGAAGTAGAAATTTATTTTATGGCATGGAACGAAAATCATATGTCATTGAAAGAAATCGTCTTGGAAGTACACTGGGAAGGTAGACGGACCCATAAAAGATCGTCCACGACCAGACAGTATTTATAGGTACCTCTATAAACGTACTTATACAGCAAACAGAAAGTCATATAATTCGTCGGGATCAACTGCATTTGTATGACGTATTCTGTTGTTGTTATTGTTATTACGAGTACGTTTCAGACTTTAAAATGTGTTATTGGATACAAATCTATAGCTTATAGGATAACAAATGAGTCTATAGTAAGTTAGTTTAATTTTCTATTCAATTCTTCTGTCAGTTTCATTATGACGAACTATTTTTTTGATATTCCAAATATTCATAATATCGATCGTCGTATATCATCATCATCATCATCAGCAGTCTACTCTAGTCCACTGCTGGACATAGGCCTCTCCCAGGTCGCGCCACTGAGCCCGATCTTCGGCTCTTCTCATCCGGTCGCTGCCAGCCACCTTGCGCAGATCGTCGCTACATCTAGCAGGGACGCCCGTCCCACACTACGTTTGCCCAAACGCGGTCTCCACTCCAGAACTCGTCTACCCCAGCGGTTGTCGGTTCTGCGACAGATGTGACCGGCTCACTGCCTATATAATCTATTAAAATACCTATTTATTTATCAATTGAAGTTCACTGAATTGAAGAACATAATCCATGACAATATTATCGAGCTCTAGATCTTTAAAGATAGTATGCAATATGATAAACAATGATGTCATAATACTGCATAATCCAATCTATTGTGTAAGTAATATTTTATCGATTTAACTGGTCGATTTCTAGATCACAACACTTAACTTTTTGGAAGCGAAATAATAATGTTTTTAGTCGACTATAAGGCAGTAGATACTCTTCTTTTCTTGTAATTTTGTGTCAATAATGCGAGGCAACTCACCAGGGACTGAACTATGCAACGCGATACAAGATTCAATAAACATTGTATGGTGGGCATAAAAAACTGTACGTTGGTAGTCCGCACACACCGACATGTCTATACGTGCTTCGACTCTAATCAGTTGTATCACAGACGTTGGTACTGATAACGTCGGGTTATTGTGTCTATTTGTTTTATGCCTTTTTGAGGCTGTATCCACCAGCTTATACCTCTGTTGTTTACTAAGAATTACTCCAAAACTAATTTCTATCGTTTTTATATGACTCACTAAATTCGTTATAACTCTGGTATTTTTTACCATAATTTAAAAATTTATACACGAATCGCTTTTTAAATAGATTCTCTATCTAACAGCAAAAACTAAATCAAAATCTATCTAGGGTTTCTCGTGTTACAAGCGCTTAAACTTTTAAGACTTTAAAACTGCTACATAAAACTTAATACAGTTTCCACGTTGCACTGTTTTCTTTTCTACGCCAAAACGTAAAGTTTCTTTTTATGATTGGGGTAAATAAAATAAAAAAGATACCCAAGTACAATGATATATTATTCAATGTCTGTTTCGGTTAGTCTTTTTCGTTCTCTACCTCGAAGGAAACGATGTATTTGTTTGAATAAATCCGCTATAATCGAATGTCGTGTGTGTATATAAGACGATACTTATTCTATGACAGCCTTCGGGTTCAGCAATGGAGCCGCTCTCGAATACATTATGTGCAGGAAATCACGAGCCGGTCTGCTCTACTATGCAATTTATCTTCCAAATTCATAAATTTTACTCTAATGATATTTAACATCCGCTGCTTTGACGTACCGTTCGGTTGTTTACTAAACTTTTAGCACTACATTTTAAAATTTATTTTTTGTTTATTTCTGGATTATTAAGTGTTAAAGTCGTAACGTGTTTTAGGTGGAATAACAAACTTTGTAAATTGTTTTTAAATTGAGCATAATTTTTTGGACAAAAAAGACATTTGCTCAAAGTTAACTTGTACTAAGTGTGATTTCCGATTTCGTGGATCACTATACTTTTAAACAGACAAACAGACAGACAAACGTGTCAAACTTATAACACGCCTCCCTCGACAGGTCAGGGGTTAACAAGTCTTGATTACTTAAAGATTTGTATTGATTTATTTTCTTAAGTATTACATAAGAAGTCACTTAAAAATACCTTGTCAGTATATCCTGTGGTATCTTTAGTTCTACTGTTATTGTAATTATACTATTTTATTACTATCTTTATACCTTCCTCTTCCTTTAAAACTTATCTTCCCAAAAGTTGCCTGGAAGTGATCGCTCGTAGCGATAATATAGGCAACATTCTATCATGTTTTTATGTACGCTCTATTTTCAACTAAGTTTATTGCAATATTTACTTACTTCACTGACACTAGTCTAGGTGCACAGAGCATAATCCAGTTTGTGTCGATTAGTAGGTCAAGTTAGAAACGTGTTCAACCGGGAACAGAACCCTGTACATGACAATTATCGATTATTAACCACTTAGCTAGATGTGAAACTTTAACATCTGCGCTAAATAGTAAAATTAACTTTTCTCTTCTGAGTCTTATAACTTTAGAACTGTTGTAGAATGAATTTTGATGCAGTTTTGCTACAATGAGATATCCTTTACTTAAAATGTCATTAATGTACAGTCGACCACAAACTATAGTATACCATCTGTCAAAAATCTTCGATAAAATCTCAACCTCAACCTGCGCAATGATTCATTTAAGATTGTCAAATTTTGACCTGTGGTCGACTGTACTTTAAAATGGGACTAAATAATAACAATTTTAACTGAAGAGGTCTATTATTATTTCCACATGTTTGACTCTTCGTGAGTTGAAAGAAACGTCTTTCTTAAGTCACTATATATATTTTTTCTTAATTTACTTCTAAACCCGCATTTGACTTCGATCTCGCCTGATGGTAAGCGACGATGAGGTCGACGATGGAGCATGCGGGTCCAGTAAATGCCTATTCACTCTGGCCTTGAAGGTCCCAAGGTTGTAGGTTTCGGGAAATACAGACGCCGGCAGGCTGTTCCATTCCTTAGCCGTTCGCATAATGAACGAAGAAGCAAATCGCTTCGTACGAGCAGATGGGATATCAACAACATAAGGATGGAACCCCTCCACGCGCCTGGTAGTCCGAAGGCGGAATGGAGATGCTGGAATTAGGTCGTGCAATTCCGATGCGCACTATGCAATTTAGATCTATGGCATAGAAAGGGATAGCATATATTTTAATGAAGACTTAAATACGTATTCACAAACTAATTACTCCTTATTATCAGCTAAGTTACAGGTCAAAAGTAACTTATATTCACCAAGTTGTCAAGCCCAGGGTATAAGCTGTAAAGAGCTTTGTACTGTGTAAGTTTACGTTTTGAATAAGTTATAATCGATTTGGGACCAACACGGGCCCCAGTAGAAATTGGCTTTTAACTTTAGGCGACCCAAACGACCTATTCTGTACGAATTCTATAATAATATTACCCAAAAATAATAAATACATCCTATAGAATGTATTGTGTTTATCTGTTAGTTTTTTCCTTATATCGTGTATACAAATTATTATTGTATATATATTATATGTATTTATATTATAATACGTACCTATTTATGTATTATAAACATTTTTATTTATTAAGTAGATACCTATATTTGTTGTATTTGTTTTCCTTCTCTTCAACTATCTTCAAATATCCTTCACACAGGACAATAATACAGGACAGAAGAAAAGATACAAAATACAAATACAATTGGCCGCCTTATAGCTTTAAGCTATTTCTTCCAGGCAACATTTGGGTGATCGAGTTTTTGTAAAATACAATGTAAGCGGGTGCAAGAATGATTTAAATAATACCAAGTAATAAAAATACAAAAAATACAGATATCTACTTAAAAAATAAAAATGTTTAAAATACATAAATAGGTACGTATTATAATATAAATACATATAATATATATACAATAATAATTTGTATACACGATATAAGGAAAAAACTAACAGATAAACACAATACATTCTATAGGATTTATTAATTATTTTTGGCGGTCTTATAGCTTATACCTTATATCTTTTAGTTATGAGAGGGTTTCGACCACCGGTGGTCTTCGATGCGCTGCTGACCTTGAGGACTAAGATGGAGTGCCTCATGTGTTTGTAATTACACCAGCGTAATAACGCTGACTGTCATGTTCTTCAAACCGATAGCAGCAATAGTAACGCCACAGTAGCGCTCTCTCCTCTATAGGATTTAGCCATTTCAAAATCTTTGGTTTGAGCAAATGCGCATACTTACTTATAAATTTGACATATCAACGGCCTATTTAATGTATGGGGAGTTGGTCACAGTACATACGCCAACTGGCAGACACGGTTTTCATATAAAACTTTTCTTAAATTTCATTCCTATTTTCAGAACACTGGTTACTTACCTACATCAATAAGCCTCTAGAGTTGAGAGATTTAAGTACTTTGGTATGAATTTTAGAAAACAGTTGAGTAGCTTTCATGCAATTATTTATAATGAAACCATTTCTGCGAACCATATGAGCTTAGAAACTACTTTGCTCAGATCTTTGCAAGTGAATTGCCTTTGGCTAGATATGTTACACGCACAAATTGGGTATCTAATAGCATCTGTTTACTTGTTCTAGCTTATATTTACTAAAGTATAGCTTCTTTACTAAATAGAAAGTTACTTGTTTCTACGTTATATATTCAGTCGACTAGAAAGCTAGAGTATCTTATCCTTATCTTATGGTAACCCAGCGGCACTTCGACCCTTGAGGATCTTTTGTGCCATTAGTACCCCATTTTACACACTGACCATCTCAGTGTGTAGGTTTCATCACGATGTTTTACTTCACCGTTAGAGCAGTCGGTAAATGTACGTAAGTCTTCGAAAAATACGAAAAACTCATTGGTACATGGCACTGCACGGTTTCGAACCCGGACGGCATGGGAGTCCGGCGTCCTAGCCACTGTGCCACCGACGCTGGTATACTTGCCATCTATATTTTTAACTAAACAACCTTTCTTTCACAACTTTTCTTTTTATAGAAAACTGGTAAAAATATCCTCGCGTAGAAGTTTCTTTAGTTGACCATTCTTTCTGTACTCGACTGTTCATGTACAGTCAAACGGCAAGGCCATACGTCCGCCGCGGGCGACGTTTAATCGCGGTATAAAATTTATAACTACTTATAACAATTGTAGTTTATAACTATAAGTAAATATCATACTTGTATTTCCAACCGGTTCTTGTACCGTCAGCAGCAGAGCCAGATTTAGATTCTATCGACTGATTGTTGTTGTTTTTTTTTTAAGGCAAAGGGAACAGAGCCCGTACAGCCATGTCTGATGTAAACAACTCTTGCAAGTCTTCATTAAAATGCTGGTGTGACACATTTCAATGCTATCTGGGAGAATCTTCCACGCTTCTGCACCATCCGAACCAAAGAAGAAGGCGTCCCGGACGCAGTATGGCTCTTCAAAATCCAGCCAAGTACGGATCGGGGTGCAGCGTCTTATTTGACTTTACTTCACTGTCCCACACATTAATCACATTTAGTAGACGTTCTTCGAATAAAAAACACCATTCTTACTTGAAAAGCACTACTGTAAAACAATTTGCAAAACAATGAAAAAAAGCTGGTGTGGACGCGACAAAAGCGCGGGAGAAACTCCATATAAACAGATAAACAAGCAAAACAAAACCCTCTCTATCGACTGAGTTATGGTATTCCATTTTTGTAAAGGAAAACAAAAATCGACTATAAACACTCTTTACTAGATATTGACAGATGACATTATTTTTTATATTTTTTGTTGCCTTCCCGCGGTTAGAGAGACGACACTAAAATCCATGTTGTGAATTGGCGGAATTATTGTACCTTAAAACACAGTACCAAAGGCCATTAATTAAAAAAAACCATGTTGAATGATATAAATCTCACACAAAAACAATCCTCTATGTAACATAAAAAAATGGAAGACGCTGACTTCTCCCCGACCCCTCCCTCCCCAGCGACGTCCTAAGCCGAGGTCCGTACCCACCTGGGTGCCCTTAGGCTATCGCTTCTAATAGTAGTTTTAAGTCCTCCTCTAGACTAGAGCGCACTTAGCGCTCGCCCCAAAAACCCCGGTGAAGCTGTAAAGGTCATTACCAACAGCAATTATCAGTACGAAAAAAAAACTTTACACAAAGTTAGCCAAGATGTTTCACTTTATGTGAAAACATCTTGGCTAACTTTGACGTCCTTTTTTATCTCTCCTGAATATTTTAGCCAAATACATTTAACACCAAAATGAAGTTTGTTAATCGATGTTTTCAAAGATACTATTTGTTTTTACGTATATTTAAAATTGACAAAGTTATTAGCTTTTGAAAGACGATATAAAAGTGACACTTGATGCCCGAACCGGCTTCCACTTGATCAAAATCTGTCCAGTGATTCTTAAATAAATCGCCGCGACACACACACTGTGTTTGCTAACCGTACTGTTTTTATATTAGTCTAATCACGTTTGCGGGCGGTAATCACTCCGTTTGGAATGGGTTTTTTTAAAATTTTATTAGGGCAAATAAACAGCTTATTTGTAATGTAACACTAGACCCGTGGAAGTTGTAACAACGGAACATCTCAGGGCCCAATCATCAAGTAGGAGACACCTATTTGTTTTGGAAGCAAATATTGGATTAAACAAAATATAAAACTATCGCCACTATCAAAGCAAATACTGGACTTGTTTGTTGGAGATAAAGTCGAGCTTCAGATGACTACGCCTAAAAAATTTTTTAAATTAGGTTTTTTTTGGCTCTGGGTGCATGCTTTTTTAAATCTGATTTTTAAGTAAGTTAAATAATGACAGCTTAACAATAGATTACTACTATCGATACTCGATTGAACAATAAATAAACCAAGGCCAGTATCACACATATTTAAAAAAATAGAATACAGATGTTGTTAGTGTAAATAAATTTGGTTTTAGGACCTAGTATTGCAAACATACACTGCTACAAGGATCTTTTGGCACGTGGCAAAAATCGGAACTAACGCCGCCATCTAGTAAAACGTCACTTCATGACAGTTCAATACGTACAAACTGGCGCCCCCGTCAATGTCATCCAAGTGCCAAAAGATCCTTGTAGCAGTGTATTTTAAATTCCAAAAGTATTACAGAGCTAGAGATATAGTACTGACAATGCTGTCAAAACCATAAGGTGGTACAGTATGGCGTATTTAAACCGAGCTTTGTGCGAAATGGGCGTGTCTTCCATCCATCAAGTTTCGTTTCGTAATTTTTTTCCAGCGTTGCTACACTCTGCCAAGCTTTTTCAGTAAATTGTATTGTTTGGCTGGCTTTTGGGGTTTTTTAAGCTTGGAATTATTATATCTCTTCTTACAGGGTTTTGTCTGAAGTTATTCTCTTAATTATTGAACTTAAAGGCTGATTGTATCTCGTATATAATTTTGATTTTTGGCCAAAATCTAACTGAGAGCTACCTTCTACAGCTCTTTAAATATAGCTTGATTAGAATGACAGCTGTCAAACTCTGTAATCTAGTATATGGGTATATACATACTTTTTCATTTTCATTAGAAAACTGTATCAAAATCTGTTAAGTAGATTTCGAATTGTATCTGGACAAACAGACTCAGTATTTTTTCATAGTCATAGAAACCTAAAAAAAATTGCACAAAAAATACAATAACATGTTTTTATAAGATTTGTTGGCTCTAGTTTACGACCGCTACCGTGCCGTACTTTTCAAGCATTTTGACGTAGCATTTTTTTTTCGGCTAACGCAAAACGTGCGCATGCGCCTTATTGAGTGAACAATACGGCACTGATTTATTTTTTATTGTTTTTCTTTTAATCAAAAATTTTAGAGTTCACCTTTGAAATCACAAAGCGAGACATGTGGGCCAAGGTTTGTGCCGGTATAAAAAAATATAGGTATGTGTAGCATCACGTACGAGGTAAAAAGATTTTTTATTCACTTTTAGCGATAAATCGTGGATCGCTTAAACCAGTCTTTCTCAAAGTTGGCGATAACGCCCCCTTGTGGGCGCTGGAGGCCTAAAGAAAATTGAGGGGCGTTATCGCGGTCTAGGGGGGCTTAAAAAAGCGAAAAATTATGCTTTCCTGATATGACAAACTAAAATTAAATACCTACTACAACTACATAATAATTTGGATCTTATTCTTACTCTGATTTTGTTTTATTTGTCACGGCTTTTTTAGCTTGTGTGCTGTGTTTGTAGCAAGCAATCTTTTTTAAATAACGCGATTTGTGAGGAATTGACAGAGTTATCGGTGGTTGAATTAATACGCTCAGTATAAATTCGGAACCTGTTATAACAAACTCGTTAAAGTACATTAAATTCATCCTGCACATTAGATACGTTTTCAATCAATCAATCATTTATTTGTCAGAGAATACACAATCTTACAGGTCTTTTAAATTCAAAACTTCGTTTTAATTTAGATAAAAATACCCTTAAATAAGATTAAGTTTGTTTTTTATTGCTCAGAAATAGGATATGGCATGTTTAAAAATAATAATTGCAATAGCTGTTTTAAGATGCGCAACTAGTAAGCTTAAAAAATTAGGGGGGCGTTTGAAAATTTTTTTATTCTCAAAGTAGGCGGTGGGCGAAGTAAGTTTGAGAACCTGTGGCTTAGACGGTGTTCAGGGGCCCGATTCTACTAATATGTACAACGTAATCTCAATACAAACTAAATTGCAGCAACGGAGTTAACAAGGCAGGACTAAACGTTTTTCATATGCCAATTGCCACTACATTTAACATTAGTATGGCGAGAAACGTCAGTTTTAAAATACGACTTTAGACACGAGTCGTTCGATTAACGTTACGTTTCGGTCAAGCCAGGGATCGATCGGTATAATATATGATGTAAGGTACATCCGACGAATAAATGACACTATCTCTTTTTTCAAGCATTTAATCTAAGACATCGAACACATGGAAAAATGGAAAAGTTATCGCGGTTTTAAATTTTTTGCTCATACTTTATCCCGTATACCAAATTGAGTTTAAGACCGTCGATGTGTTAGTGTGGTGTTTGCAGAACACGGTTTGTTGTTGAACTAGAGCCCAATTTCACTTTTATACAATTTCACTGTTTTACAGCGAATACATTTCCGTAACGAACCAATCGTTACGAAAATGTATTCGCTGTAAAACAGTGAAATTGTAAAAAAGTGAAATTGGGCTCTAGTTCATTGAAATTCCGCAGAAGTTCAGTTTCAATAAAGATGGAGAGTGAATCGCACAGGACGCGTGCGCGATGGGAAGGGGGGGTGTATGCAATAATTTTGGAGAAAACGTTTACGGAAATAAAATTACAGGGTGTGAGCACTAATATTACGGGGCAGTGTGCCAAATGAAGCGATTTCGATAAAGCAAGGTGAATTTTTCGGAAGTTTGTTAAGGTGATTTAGTGCGGCGTGTTCTTTTAAACGCTTTTGTCGGTTTGGAATTTTGAATGCCGAATTAATGTGAATTCGCGTTAGCATTTAAGTATTTTTTTGACAGGGAACCCTGTCTTCGTATTCAGAATGGGCGGTATCGCAACGGCGGGTGTCGAAACAATTGCAATCGATTAACTGTAAATGCATACGGGGATCAGAATCGTGCTTCGGGGAGAGCAGACGAGTAAACGAACCATCTGATGGTAAGTGGTCACCGTAGCCCATAGACATCTCACCTTATTATGAAGTTATTAGAAGTTTTAGATACGTTGTTAACCTCGAGGACTTCGGTGGAGTGGCTAATGTTTTTTTTGGATTCCATGACAATAATATTTTATTTATTTTATTTTATTTTATTTTATTTGATATATAAAAACAATAGCCATTTATAAGCTTCCACAGTCAATGAAAAATTAATAATAAAACTCTTAATCTAGCAACCATGTACATTTACAGATAGGCAGAGGAAAATTCGTTAGTGAGTAAGGATTTTACGGAATCAGGACTTCTGTTGAAGAGATCTATAGTAGGGTTATTGCTTAGCTGGTTAAATGCTGCACATGCTCTTACTAGGTAGCTATTCTTTCTGTAATTTGTGTGACACTTAGGGACGCGAAGTAACCTGTTACTCCTGTTACTCTGTTATAATGAGATGAGATGTCTATGATCGACGGTGACCAGTAACCATCAGATGACCCGTGTACTCTACCCTCCTAAAACAATGTAAAAAAACAGAATACAGATACAACAAACCACCACGGGTTTGTTGTATCTGTATTCTGTTTTTTTGCCAAAGCCAGTGATACACACAGAAATAAGAAGTATTAAGTTTCAATGCGACAGTAGTTGAAGCGACTTCGCTAAATAAATTATTGATCATAAATTATCGAGCTAGTGTAACATAGGCCATTGTACGCCGAAACAATAATCCACCACCATATTTGTGGAGTCCAAATTGGTATACTAGGTCCATATACGTGATATTTGTAGAGCCACTTACAGGTCTACAATCATTATTATGTAAATATTACATAAATAACAAAAAGCTTTCTTTTTAAGCTTTCTTTTTAATACTCGTACAGTCAACCACAGGCTATAGTATACCATCTGTCAAAAAACTTCGATTAAATCACAACCTTATGACTGTGCAATATGATACATTGACGTTTTGGGTACGTTGACCAACTGATGTTCCGTTTTGGACACGGTTTTGAGTATTTTCTCGAGAGTTTTCTTAGCCATATTGATAAAAAATGGATCAGGGGTTTCGAAGATCTTAGACTTTTTTAATGTCAGATGGGATCTCTGGAACGGTAACAGTTCGCTCAGATGTTTTGAACAATGTTGCACTTTCCATATCTGGAAACTTGATGATCCGATGACCAAGAAAAAGGCAAATTAAGGAGAGAGATGGTAAGTAGGGTTTCTAAATTTTTAATTTAGGGTTATTACTTAAGGGGCGATTGATATCTCGTTATCAAAATCGGTTCCGCAACTTGAATTATAGCTTTGTTTTATCATCCAAGTTACAAGGAAAATAGAATTGCGTGTGTATGAATTCGTGATATATACGGTCTTAAGTAACCGTAAATAATGCACATACTAAGCCTGTCATAATTTACTTGTACTTATATATAATAGAAACTCTTGCAGAAAGGGTCTTGAAAAAATAGAAAATGCAGATAATTGTGACGCCCAGAATTGTTGCGCAATTTTCAACTTTTTCATGGCCCTGATTAAAGATGGCTTGAACATGACTCTGTGTAGAGTTAGCCTGATGTCGTACCAGTCTTTTACCTATTTCTGCCGCAAAGCAGCAATGCTAGAATCATTCTCAATCACTACACTGCTGACCTGAGATAAAGCCGACTTTTTTAAAGTTTTTGTAATTAATACATATTTCTTTTTGAAACAATACAGAACTTGGCACGCCCAAAGTCGTGGTTAAACCTAGCCGTTTCACAAATCCCATGGACTCAGCCCCGCCAACATACACGCTCAACCCATGGATATAGGTTAAGCTTAGTTAAAATTCACGGCGAGCGCGTACATGAATAGACGATTATGGCGAAAAGGGGTCAAAATAGTCGTATATTTAGGAAAGGTCCCAGTGTGTGCCGCACTCCGCGCAGAATCGTGACTGCCTACGAGGGTATTGAAACTAGACCCGTCACGTGTCGATAGAGTTCGTGGATTTGTATCGATAATTTTTATCGACTAAGGCTTTATTTACATTGCCGTTTGTATGTTACACAATTGACATAAAGTTCATTATGCTATGTACAATTACGTTGCGAAAATTCGCTTCCATTCCATTCCGCGGCAATGTAAATTGAGCCTAAGGTTACAGTTCTTCTTTTAATTCGTATTCCTCATTGCTGATGGTCGTGATCATTCTAAGGAATTAATCACATAGAACGACTCTCGTGGCAGACTAAATGGGGTGGTTTGCCATTGCCTTCCCCATTTCACACACTGGTTATCTCAGTGTGCAGGTTTCCTCACGATGTTTTCCTTCACCGTTAGAGCAGTCGGTAAAAGTACGTAAGTGTTTAGAAAAAAATGAAAAACTCATTGGTACATGGCATTGCATGGTTTCGAAGCCGGCCCTCCCGCATGGGAGTCCGACGTCCTAACCACGACGCCACCGACGGTCCAAGGTTCCAGTTACGGGCATAGAAATCGGACTTTTGCGTTAGTACAAACACTTTGGCTTGAACTTACTTTGTACTTATATTTTCACACATTTCACATTTCAATGCCCCACTAATGTTTAGGAAAAAGCTCACATCGCATAATGTTATACGCCAACTGGCAGACGCGGTTTCCATATAAAACTTCTGTAGCTAATAATTTACATCGGTGAATTTCAAAATATTTTGTTATAGACCCACTAAAACAATAAATAATAGTTAAAGCTATTATGGTAAGCTTTAATGACCTATATAGAGGGTGTATACATTTATATCGAGTCGATGTTTTTCGTCGACAAAACAAATACTCTTCCTAACTTCGAGGTCACACCATACCATATACCATTGTCTTCCCCATACTAATACGATGCTAAAATTTCACAACCGTCTGCTGATACTTATGTGTGAATTTGATAGGTAAACTAAGTTATTTGATAGGTAAACAAAGTTATTTGATAGGTAAACAAAGTTATTTTTTAATATGAAGTTTAATATCTACTTAAGCAAAACAGGACTAAGTATTACTATGTTTCCGATTTCCATTTCCTTATGTTAGCGTAATTGAAATTTAATGTCCATCACGCATTCGATGTAATTTGATTCACTTATATTATAACAGCATGTTTATCGAGAACACGTGTTTATTTAGTCACGAATCACGTAATCACTGAGTCCTGTTGTGAGGCTGTATGAATTTTATTGTTGCTAAATTAATGATTTAGCGTACCGAGCGGCGCATCCCTAGTACTTTGTCGCGACAATCCTTGACTTATACGCAATTTATATTCACTTCCTTATGCCACGATACTGTGGTGTCTTTTCTCTAGGCTTCGCACTTTGCATATATCACGTCAGCGTCAACACGACTCAGGCTCCGGGACTAACAGTGACTAGAGTTGACTAGACAGGCTCCCGGAGACTAGACACTCTTGTCACTAGAGACACTTCAGTTTTAACGTTTGATTCTCTTTGATATGAGTAGTTACGTATTCGTACCTTCTTGTTACCTCTAGGGTCTTATAATAGTCATCTTATCTTATGATAAGCCGGGAATAACCCAGCGGCACTTCGACCCTTGAGGATCTTTTGTGCCTACCCCATTTTACATACTGGTCATCCCAGTGTGCAGGTCTCCTCACGATGTTTTCCTTCACCGTTAGAGCAATAGGTAAATGTAAGTTTTCGAAAAATTAGAAAAACTGCACATGGCACTGCACTAGCCACTGTGCCACCTACGCTCTATATCTATAATACTCAAAGTAAATCATAGCAAGATACTGCGGAGTTATTTCAACCTCAACCACATTAAAAAAATTGAAACCTCGCTCATCCACTCGTTTGGCTTCCAAAAACCCATTGTGCTTTATTTAATAAACAGGATAGGATTATACAGAGGCCTACCTGATCACATCTTTTATCATCTGATCACAAATAAAGGTTTCTTTAATAACTTCCATAACTTTTCTATTGATAATGAAATCTGTCAGTAGTTTAAGACATGGCAACCCAAATGACAGATGTTATAACACCTACTAAAAATTACAATAATCAAGGATACACGTTTTGACCAAAATCATAAACTAGGTATCCCTAATATAAAACAGATTTCAATTTATATTCTACATAGTCTAAGTTTCGACAGCGAAATTTCAGCTTTTTAGGTCATACGAATGGACTAGACAGACCGTTCGACAGTTGTCAATCAGTTAGGTAGTCAGAACTTTTCTGTGTCATTTTTCTCTATTTACTTTGTTCCTATGTAACCATTAACCAACTATAAAAATTATAAAAAGGAAGTCAAAGCTCTACCTAAATATCTGACTTTTTAAAGTCCTTTCATTACAATGTATTTTTTACGCAAGGTCAGCCGAGGGGAATGTCAATTTTGTAAATGAAATAAAAAACAATATTGTTATATCAATCGCCAACTTATTCGATAAAATAAATCTGTTCTGTCTGGGACGTGCTCTTTTCATTCAAGATTGTTTTCTATTCAATAACAGTATATTATCCATGCTTATACCTAGATCGATCGGTCATTGCATGTAGAAAATATATTATATAATATAATCGTCCAGTACTAAGTTTGCATTGGTATCAATCGCGAGTCCAATTTTGAAATAAGTATTCCTCTTGATAAAAACTAAAAGAAACATAGTGAACAACACAATTTTGATAATGATTTGACGTGGAATTTGACATGGTTTAGTCAACAAATATCTGACCAAGTATAGGTACAAGCATTGATGGAAAAAGCCAAAGAAGTTAGAATTTGAAAGACGAGTATTCAGTGCTGTATTTCCACTCCATTCCCAAAACAGAATTTAACAGACAATTTGATTTTATCAACTGGAAAATATTTTAACAACGAGAAATTCCCGTCAATGCCCCCGAATTCAACTTAATAAAGCACAAGATGTCGGCGAAAAATTCCAATCTCTATTCTCAAACGAACCCGATCAAATTGCTTCAGTAATAAGGGTCGGGCTTAATAAAAAAAAGTTTCATTTCGACTATTGTGACTCATTATCAGCAAACACAAAAGGTATGAAGAGTATGAAGAGCTCATCTGGAAGCTGGCCGCTTTTGGTTATTACAAGGGTCTCGTAATCGCCGGCGGACCCCGGCTTTTGTTCTGCGACGAAAGACTTGGAAGCATCTTTGTCCACCGCCTTCATTAATATTTGCTACGGTGGAATACGAGATTATAATGTAGTGGGAGAAAACAGTTGGTCAGGTAGCGCTTTAATTTTTTTAACAAAACTAGGCATACCCCTTGATATTATGAAAATTGAAATTCAAACGACGATTTTAAAAGTAGATGTGACATAAGGGAACAATGTCTCTGAGGAGACCTAGACGTGTTCTTCCTTCAGTACTTTAGATTCTTTTTGTGTGTTCCTGTAAATATTTTATGTTTGACCAAAGAAAAAACAGCTATGTACTTATGATGTGTAGCGATTGAGAACTTGTGGCTCCGCTATGAGGCTGGCATTGCATGGTCCTATGAGCCTATTGGCCGAAGCCTTAAAAAAACCAATATGGCGATTTAAAAAATACTTTGACTGAAGTTCGACGACGATTTTTTTCTTTCATTCAAGGCTATAGTAATGACCTACGGAGCCAAAACGTGGACACTGACGGGCGACTGGTTCACAAATTGAAAGTCGCTCAGCGTGCTATGGAAAGAGCTATGCTCGGAGTATCTCTGCTGGATCGAATCAGAAATGAGGAGATCCGGCATAGAACAAAAGTTATCGACATAGCTCATAAGATTAGCGAGCTGAAGTGGCGGTGGGCCGGTCACATCTGTCGCAGAACAGACGTCCGCTGGGGGAGACGAGTTCCGGAGTGGAGACCGCGTTTGGGCAAACGTAGTGTGAGACGCCCCCTGCTAGGTAGCTGGCAGCGACTGAATGAGAAGAGCCGAAGATCGAGCTCAATGGCGCGTCCTGGGAGAGGCCTGTGTCCAGCAGTGGACTAAAGTAGGCTCCTGATGAAGGCTATAGTACCTGTTAGAAGTTTTCATACCTAATTATGTAGGTGCTTACTACAATCTATAATGAACAAACCGATTTCAGAGCGTGTGACTACTAGGTATAACTAAAATTTTATATTTAACCACAACGTTTCCTGTATCCATATCGTTCTAAATCTGATGATCTATTTGCTAAACATGCAAAGATATTTCCTCAAAGGAAGTCATTACTAATCATCTTTAAAAAACTTATCTCGATCCTGACCTCCATTTAAGTTGCAAAAATTCCGGATTCGAGCGAATTCGTATTGCTAGCCGAACGTTCGGCTAGCAATACGGAAATTTAAAGCGACCTTGGTTTCAATAGATACTGGTTCTAACTCGATATTATAGTGCTGTTTGCAACGTATTCGAGATTTTATCTCTCGGGGAGCAATGTCCTGGCTATCAAACATGCCAGTCTACTAAGTTTATGTTTAAATAATTATAGTTTTCTTTTAAGGTTTGAGATGAGGAATTGGCTTTGGTACAATACACTCAATTACATGCCATCCTGTGCTCCATGGTGTGACTGTGTCAGCCTCGGTAGGGAGCTACTTGTCTTGGCTTTTAGATTACGCTCGGGTCACAATCCATTAAATACATTTTTCCATTTGGTGGGAAGAGTTGTATCACCGTTTTACCTCACTCACCTCCTAATGGAGTGTGACCTGGTGAAACTTGAGAGGAAGAAATTTGACCTCAATAGGCTCCAAAATGGGAGGCTCAATGTTATTTTGAGTCAGCCCTTATCTGATAATATGAAACACTTACTGTTGTTTGCTAAGTTGGCTCTCAAAGTGAGGGCTGACTCTAATAATACTTGAACTTCCCTTCCCTTTTCTTAGTGACCCTAACGAGGCTGATATGGTCACCTTGTCGTGTACTAAAGCCTCTAAACTGCGATATAAAAATAAAAAATATATAAAATGATTTGAGATTAGACTTTGATGCCAGAAGGCATCGAATAACGTGCTTGGCTATATCTTAATAATACTACTATTACACGAGTTACTTATTATATTAATTAAAAGTTAAAATATACTACCTAATTTAAATAATTAGTTTCACTAAACTCGTTCCCATGCGGCTATATTTTATTGTAACTTTTTAGTTTAAATATGAAAAGCTTGCTAATGAAATTTGCTGTAAAATAGCGAAAACTACTCCGATATCTGTTCAATGGTTCTCAAGTTATAAGCAAACAAACAAACTCACAAATTGACTTTTCGATTTTCTAAAACTAGGGATAGAGATTACTAGAGACTATAGTATGTATATCGATATTTTTAGTTACCATAACAGTTATCTACTACGTATTAAAGCTGCGATTCCGAACATATACTCCGCACGTGTGGCCGATACGTGTCCAGAACGATATATTATGGTGTTTTGCTAACCTTCCTTTTAAGGATCGAATGTACATATAGGTACAAATTATTATGAGCGGTGCGTCGTCGGCTGCCGGTAGAGACCGGCCTACAAGGGCGACCACTTCGTTTCCTGAACACGATAAACTAATAGAGATTGCTCTGTCTAATATGTAATAAGCTTATTCTGGTACTGTAACACGGGCTACAAAAAAAGCAAAAGGTATAACAAAAGTGAACATGGAAATAATAATTAGATATTTTTCATCTAACTACAACAGTCCGGTGGAATTCGTTTATTTGTCGATAAGTATTATCTGATGTCACAATAATGTCTATATTATCTGGACGAGTTATATCGAAACTATCGACAGTATCGATGAAATCGGGAAAACACTAGTTATATTTTACTATGACGTGACAGTACTTGTCACTTAAACTTTTGACCTTTCAAAACGATTACCTCTTTTAGTACAACGTGCGATCACACACTTGATTTAGCAAACTATCGATACATCAACTATCGACTCAAACAACACGATTCCTCACTAGCTTTAGAACAGAAATAGACTGCCCCATTCGACGTATCAAATTAAGCAATTCCTTTTAAAGCTTTTAGTGTCAATTTGTCTGTAACTAGGCCCTTGTAGTCTCGAAGCTTCACACCTGAGCTTTCCACGTGTAGAGAGTTTTATTACAGCCTTGCATGTCTTATTTTCTCCCTTTTATCTTTGCAATAGCCAGTATTTACCAAACCCTTTCCAATTCCCATTTTACGACGTTTCGAGTCCGGTTTTAGAACAATATTATTCAAGTACCATCGCCTGCTGTGTTGAGGTTCGGTGGCGTAGTGGCTAGGACCAGGTTCTAAACTATCGTTTCGTATTCGTTTAGATTAAGTATACAAAGGTTCACTAAGCTCGTTCATATCACCCACATTCTTCAGTCGCCGAGATAGGAGCACTGAAAAATCTAGGTTCGTTAAAAACTCGTGCACTAAATTCGGGCAGTAACAAACTTCGCCATTAGTCATGAATAAAAAACATTGCAGACAAACGTGATTAATAGAGCCCGAGCCGTTGCAGCCGGACTGTACCACAGTCGGGGCCCACAGCAAATTGCTGCAAAAAACCGAGTAACAATAACAACTCGGTAACCTGGATACGTTTTAGAGACGCAAAAAACAGCCTACCTCTACTCGCTTCACCTTGAGCGGAGTGGGCGTACCGAACTTGATTTAGTCGCCATCTGACAAACCCTTTTTTGTCCTGAATATAAATAAGACGAACAAAAAATATAAAGTCGAGGTTTTTTCCCCTCGGTTTCCAAAGGGACCGTCGCGCGGAGTTTAGCGAAAGTAAGATTTGAATAATAAAGAGGAATATTCGCTTATGTTCTTACTGTGTGGTGTTGTTTTTATGTTTGCAGTGAAGCGCTTCCGGAGATAGTGGGGCATAAACTTCCTAGACTCCGAAAATATGCTTTATTCCGCCAAATATAGAAGCTGTTATCTAGCCCTTATGTCCTTAGCGTTCGTAAGGAAAAAATGACAGATAAGTAGCACCCTTGAATTGAGGCGACGTTGCATCGAACGCTTCCTATATGATTTGATAATGACTTCCTGCGTCCTTAAACATCCTCGTTAGCTGATGTTTTACAACACTCGTTTAACCGAGACGCGGAAGTACCTCGGTTCTATCGGAGAGCACTCGACTGCCGGCTTATGGCTCTACCACAACGAGATCTGTTAAAATAGAATTAAAATTGGGTCACGCGTTACACAAACCAAATGAACACGATTCAGTTATCAGCCACTCCATTGCGCATTCTACGAGCGCGGGCGTTATAAAATTTTCCGCTATTCAACTATTAGAACAGATTATATTTCGACTCGTTCGTAATAATAATAATTTCTATGATAACAATATCATTAATAGTAAGGACGCAGACTTAATTGTGCAATGCCATGCATACTAATTCAATAGAGCCAGCGCTTGCCAGCGTTCGAGGCACAGCGGACATGCTTGAAATAATAATAGCGCACTATACAATTAAGCAGGTAACACTGATTTTATGCCTCGAACGTCAAATTTACACAGTCAAAAAGTCGTGACTCCATCTAACTACCTTCGTTTCTTTTGTTCGCAGACCAAGAAGAACAACCCCAACCACATAAAGAGGCCAATGAACGCGTTCATGGTCTGGTCGCAGATCGAGCGCAGGAAAATTTGCGAACAAACGCCGGACATGCACAACGCGGAGATCTCCAAGAACCTTGGCCGCGTGTGGAAAACGTTGAACGATGAGGAACGGCAGCCCTTCATTGACGAGGCGGAGAGGTTGAGGCAACTGCACATGAGGGAGTATCCCGATTACAAGTACAGGCCGAGGAAGAAGACGGCGAAGCCGGCGCCGAGGACGGGGGGTGTGACCAAGCAGAAGCGCAAGCAGCGCGCGGACTCGAACAACAACCGAGGAATGTCGCGGAGGCGTGCACGTCCCTCTATTCCTAGCGTGCCCACGGACACTCCCGCGCCACCTGCGCTGCCTGCATCCCCCGCCGGCTCCCCCGACTCCCCCGAATCTGCCTGCTTCTACGAGGACAGCAGCCGCCGTGATCATTCCGACCTGAACGATCTCCTGATCACGGACCTTTTACCCCTCCCCCCGGACTGCGACCTCGAGGCTCTCACGACGGACATGGATTCCTTCGAGACGGCCTCCTCCTCCTCGGGGTCCCACTTCGAGTTCTCGTGCACGCCCGACGTGTCGGACATGCTCAGTGAGATCGGCGTGGCCAGCGACTGGGTGGAACATACGTTCTCGTCGTATCTCCTCACGCCGCCCTAGAGCGCGGAGGCCGGGGGCCGCGGTTCGCCGCCGGCCGGTTCCACTGATCTCATGCGGTCGGCTCGAGCCACCACGCGGGCGCCGACGCGGCGACCGCCCGCCGCCCCGCCTAGAGAGTGCCTACATCCAAAATGACGTGTCGACTTTTGGATTCAATGTACAAAGTTATTTAGTAAGGATCGAGTGTGAACATTTTAATTTTAACGTTGACCGACCGCTCGCGGTCGCATTCTTCTTCGGTTCTCTTGAGTTCTTTATTGTTAGTTCCCGGTGGCTGTCGCTCCGGAAGGAGAGACGCTACGACGTCATTATACTCGTGGAATGCATCGGGTTTTAATACATAGGCTGTGAGTTGGTTCTCGTTTTATACCACGTTGCTTTCGTTTCGGTTTATGTCACTTGTAATGATAAAGTGGTAATTTTCAAACGGCACGTCGCAGTCATCTCAGTAACGATCCGTCTACTCTCCGTCGCCGCGCCGGTCTACCGACGCGTACAGTCAGGGCGCGTACCGCACATCGCTGCGCGTGCGCTGCCGCCTCCGTCTTCTAAACGTGTACATTACTCGACTTGGCTTCTAGTGCATTCTAAACTAAGTTTGCGATTTCTACGTCACTATTATTTTTTATTTTATTAACCTTTGTACTTTTAGGACGATCGTCGTTTACATTTACTTTCAAATGTCTTAGATGGAATATGTATCATTCGAGTAATAGAAAAATAAGACTAGGTTATAGTCATGTTTGTCTTGCGTTCTATTTACTGTACGTAAGTTCACTTTATACTTTGATGCACACGTAGATGATAGTTCAATTATAATTTTACTGTTGGAAGCTAATCGATATGTCATTGGAAGAATTTCGGAATGCGGGAATTTCGTGTAGGTCTTTGAATGGGAATCCCTACCATGTAATTGATTCGATGAAGCCAGAATTAAGTGACATATATAGTACTATGCTTTTCAGAGCTGTCTTTGATGTTTTCTTGGCTATTTATGTCACTTAATCGGGAATGTAGAAGAGATGGTAGGGGTTGTGGTTGTATTAAGTGTTTCGAGTCGTAACGTCTTGCTATATTGTACGTTAGAATGTTTAAGATAAAGATAATCTCTGTTCAGTGGTAAGGTATGAAATTTTAAATGTATAGTGAAGATGGCACCTGAGGATCGATGCGATGGGACACTGTTCACTTTCTCTTTATTTCTTCAATATTCGCGCTAACTTCTTCAAACACAAACGTCTATAGAAAGATACATATCAATAAAGGGAATGTATTGTATCGCGGGACGGTGGGGAAAAATATTTGGATGGTCAATAAGTCGTTCGGTTTCACTCAAATGTTTTGCTATTTCGAACTCTGTGATTACTTACTTTATGGATTTTCTAAATTGTAAGGTTCTAGTGGAGACTGATATCGCATAGATTAGTTTTAGCAGCGCTAGCTTCTCTAACTTTTTAATTTTTAAAACTGGGCATACTTGTATTGAGGAAATACGTACCTATTTTTGATATTTTGTGTTACTGTGGAAACCGAGTCTTAGCGAGAAGTTCGTTGTTAGCAATGCCAGTATATTCCTGCGAATCCCTTGTAGTACAGTTTGCAGACTGCGGGTAGTCTCGTTTCTTCGATCGGGGCCTGAGTTCCACAGTAACGCTTAAGCTAAAGTGTATGAAATTTCGCATAAAATCTGTCAATTCATGCAAATGGTGTCAGTTAGTTAGGAGGTAATGTTTACAAAATAAATGTTACCTCAGTCATTCTAAGATAGATTTAACCTTCTAAAATATACTGTTTCAGATTGTGAAAGTTGTAGATATACTGTGTCCCAAATTAAAGTAAGGGATCCGTTGTGCTCTAATTGATAAGAAAGAAAATGCTTTACCTATATTATTATATTCTTATAAATATATATGTAAAATAAAAAAAACGAGTTCATGTATTACCTAGTAAGTGTCTACGAAATCCAATTATTTTAAAAAATGCGTAAATTACATGTTATCTCTACATTATTTGTAATGCGATTCTGTAGCATACAGATTTGTGTATTGTAGGGCGGTATTATTATTGATGATATAATGAAAAAAAAATTGTGCCTAATAAAATATTACCAACTTGAAACTCTTCGTAATGTATATTTTAGTAATGCTCAAGAACTACTTTTAAGCGCGTAGAAGTTATTAGATGCTGTTGAAAAATGTGTAAAGAAAGTACTGTTCAGGTGTCCTTTGATGCCAGATGATGCATTTCTATTGATTTTATTAATGGCTCGCACTACTTGTAATTGTATTACAACTTGTAATACAATTTTTTAATTTACAAGTAGTCAAAGTTCAAGTTCTTCAGACGCTATGGAAGCGATTTCATTACACCTATAGTGTTTCACCCTGCTGTAATACGTATATCCCTTCCATATTTTCAAACTTTGACAATAAAACGTCATTTTTTGCTTCTGTGTGAGTTTGGAACGGTCTCACCAAAGTTCCTCGCGTTTTATTTGAATATATTTTTGTAGTTGCTTGTTCCACTTTCATGGTACTTTGATTTTGTTTTGCTTCTTCTGTCGTACATTCATCCGTTTTGTTTCACATTGGCTTTTGATAGAGAAAACTTCAAATCAACGATTATAAGCAATATGATAATGACTATGAATATAACATTCAACGCTCAACTTAGTCTAACATCTCCTTTACTAATAAAAATTGTAAAGTTTTAGATATACTCGCGCAATGAATTACGGCTGCGACGTTCAAAATCTAACTAGTTCTTTGATAATAATAAGATGTCCTATATGTTACTTAATAATCTGTATGATTTTTATTAGTGGGGAGCAAGCTAATAACCCCGCATTTATATGTGCAACATCGAATTTAATGTCGTAAAGTAGCGCTTCTTGTTGTGGTTTTTCAATAATGTTTGGAATTATCAGGGTTTTGATGTTTCATTTAAAAAAATTAGATGTAAAACAAGTCCCTTTGAAATTGTTGTTCAATGCCTTCCTTTAAAAATCCTACGTCCCCCAAAGTTGTTATCGGATTCTTTGCGTAGAATCACCCGCTTTCTTCCTTGGTAGCCGTAGCAATTCCTTTCATGACGTAATGGAGGTATTTTTAAAATTTAATGATATGTAAATAAGTATTGAAACTGTTAATAATAATGAAGTCAAAATAAAGCGACACTGTGAGAAAAATTAGAGGGTATAATAGGCGTCTCAAAGAAAATAAATATCATAGAGGACGTAGTTAGTTGTTGTAGGTTATTGTATGTAATTAAATACCCATATATTATATACAAACTATTGTTGTACCACTTCGTTCTATTGAAATCGCATGCAGCCAAGCTTACGAACTGCTCGTACTCGTACAATCCAAGTAGATCAACTTTCTTGCGAAAAATATTGCAACCATATATTTGAACAGGACATTATAGTAACATATTATATGTGTAAATTGTAATACTGAAGCTATACATTCGTAAATTTAGTAATGTAAATGCGAAACAATTGAAAATGTTAGTGATTTATTCACAGAACTGAAAGAGTTAAAAATATTCTCGTTATGTTGTTTGAAAAAAAATTGTACGTAATTATATCTCTGTGTATTATATGTATCTATCGCCATTGTTGATTTAATTGATAAGCGTCTTCTATCGTAAGTGTTTTCTTCATTTCTTCATCTTCACATTGAGACACAACGAAATTTATCCGATTATTTATCATTATCTTGTCCAGCACAATTCATGTAACCTATAATTAATGTATTAATAACTGATATATAATTGGTGTCTATAAGAGATATTAAATTAAAACAGTATAAATATCCCATAAATGTATGTCAGCATCATCCTGTAGTGCATGCATATTAATGTAATGATATAATAATTATCCGATTCGTTGTTGATGTAGCTGTGTCATTAATTATTATTATTGGTATAATGATAAAGTTAATGATAACGATAACAAATGAAAACTTCGCACAATCTGAGTCAAGGAACTAACATAGGAGTAACAATAATAGGTTTAAATTAATGTTAATAATTAGTAAACATACTGTTACAGTAAATATATGTGATAGGTTCATAGTTACGTTCCATATATTTTAAAAGTTTTGTCAAGGTTCAACTAGTTTCTTCCCGCGATGCGTTTATTATAAGATTTAACGATTTTGTAAAATTAAATACTAAACTCATCAGCACCGATCTCAAAAATTCATTTAAAATACATAAAAACTTCATTTTTCAGTGGACAAATTGGTTAAAAATGTTTGTGCTTTCCTCAATTTTTCTGAAACATTTACCGCAAGTTGTTGAAGTTTGAATTTTAATGTTATTCCAGTTATTTTACTGTAAATAAGAATTTCGTTAAGCGATTTATTAGGAACGGAAAATTAAATAAAAAATGGTCCATTAAAATCTATCAAGTAATATTAAGGTAATATAGTACCGCAGTGTATACTTTATAATTTGTGTATGCTCACATACGTATTATGTGTAAACTATCGGAGAGGACCTAACATGCCAAACTTATTTCTACTTTCGAAGCTAAAAGCATGGCTTTAACAAATACACTAAGAATTGGACTGATTACATATTTCATGTGATTACTTTCTGTTGTTCCATTCGTTCTGTCGCCATTGGACTTTGTAAATATCTCGTTAATAGACGTCTTAAGGCCACATTGTGTTTAAGGTTTTCTGAAATTTGTAACTCGCACGTCAGTCGTGTCCGACCGTTCTAGTCTTTTGAAGAGTTTCGCACCGCGTTGAGCTTTCGTTCTCTGTCATCTTTCTTCTCTTTTTCATTGATAAGAGACAGAGAATCGCAATATTTTGGTGTTCCTTCTGATCTTCGAAGATTAAGGTGGCCTTTGATTCATGGATACCTGATTTTTTAACTAGTGTTTTTTTATTCAATTTATACCAAAAAAAATGATGAAGCTCTTAGACAGCGTTACCGATGGATCTCTTATAATTAGCACTATGCAGTTGTATCGAAAGTTCGGCTTACCCGGCGACCTGGGCTTACCCGGCGACCTGGGTTTACCCGGCGACCTGGGTTTACCCAGCGACCTGGGCTTACCAAATATAGGAAACCTTTCGTGTTTTCGCCACGTAATTGGATCTAAAGTATTGTACATATTAGACGATTTGTTTTAATTGAGAAACTGACAACGCTAGATTCTCTTGAAAACGAATCATAGATTGTGACCCCTGACAGGGTTTATTTTATTAATCTTTTGTCCAGCTATAGTTTAAGAGTTTTAATTTGTATCTATAAGTTATTGTCTTAAACGAGGGTAGTGTGGTGTCAACCCAACATTATATTTCCCTCGTCCGTTGTATAAATTATTGACATGTATTCTTAAGGACCTACTGTAACTGCATATAATGTACGTAGTCTTTTAAACAGTTAAGTATGAAATAACAATATTGTAGTTATGGATTTAAGGCATCGTGTACATTTTGTATCGTACTTTGTTTCAATAATGAATATATATTATTATATGGTAAAATAAATCATCCAGTTTTTAAAAAATAACCTGATTTTTATTGAATCACCCTTATATTACGATTTAGCTACTCACACGAAGAATAACACACTTATCACTAACATTATTGAACATAAAACCGAGTAAATAATGAATCAGTGACCACAAGATGATAACAATTCATAAAATGTACATGGAAGACACATCAAGCTACACTCTGTACAACCCTGTCACAATAATTTTTTGATACTATTCATTGACATTCGTATTAATGTGTCAAACCAGTAAGGGACAAAATACCAAAGGGTTTTAAGGCAGGAGCTATTTTAATTACATATGAGTAAAACCAAATTAAAATATAAATGTTTTAAAAACGGATCACCGGTTTATACCAACTGCAACAAAATAGAAGACCTCACTCACCTCCTAATGGAGTGTGACCTGGTGAACATTGAGAGGAAGAAATTTGTCCTCAATAGGCTCCAAAATGGGAGGCTCAATGTTATTTTGAGTCAGCCCTTATCTGATAGTATGAAACACTTACTGTTGTTTGCTCAGTTGGCTCTCAGAGCGAGGGCTGACTCTAATCATACTTGAGCTTCCCTTCCCTATTCTTAGTGACCCTAACGAGGCTGACATGGTCACCTTGTCGTGTACCAAAGCCTCTAAAATGAGATTTTTTAAAAATGGATTAAAAAGAAAATATTCAACAGATATACGCGTCAGTAAAGTCCGTTACTTGATAGATAGATAACTGTAGGAAAAAAATATGTGCTTTAATCAAAGAAGTGCCTAACTTAAATGATAGAATATAAGGCCTTAAACACTTCTTTTACCTAACCATATAATTTTCGTTAAGTATCTATATTTCTGTACTCGTAATAAAGAAGTTCCACACACCTAAGTAATAGATGGTGTTATTGCCACACCGAATTCCAGTCCATAATTTGAGGACAGTCGAAATTGCGAGCTCGGAACATGATGGTGTCATCAGAAATGAAAAATGAGCCGTCTAATATAAGGAAGGGCATATAAAATTAAAGTAATAAATTTCAATAATAGCTTCAGGGCACCGGGCCCCGATCTGCTGGGCCGGCATAATTAATATACTCGTATAATCTTTAGAGTGGTCAGTTTATAACTTCTATAAAGTGTTCATATAACTTTACGTTGATTAAGATTTTAGAAACTGAAAACGATACGGAAATCGAAAGTTACTCGTGTTTGACGAAACTAAATGTAGTATATCTTATCTTATGATATGATAAGGGGCTGGGAATAACCCTAACGGCACTTCGACCCTTAAGGATCCTTTGTTCCTACCCCATTTTACACACTGGTCATCTCAGTGTGCAGGTTTCCTCACGATGTTTTCCTTTACCGTTAGAGCAGTCGGTAAATGTACGTAAGTAGTCGAAAAATATGCAAAACTCATTAGTACATGGCACTGCACGGTTTCGAACCTCCCGCATCGGAGTTCGGTGTTCTAGCCACTGTGCCACTATCGCCCATAGACATCTCATCTTACTGTATTGTTATTAGAGGGTTTCCGCTGCGCTGCTAAGCTTGAGGACTTATTCCAATTTCTTTTATTGCGCATAGAATTCAGGTTTTATATTAGAATTGAAACTATAGTGAGACATTTTAAATATATAATACATACGAGTATACTTCCAATTCTCAATAGTGAGTAATCCGTAGTTAATTATGTATTCAGATTATATTAGTTTCGCTGAATCCTAGACTTCATGTGTCATTTCAAATTGGTAAAAAGGTGGTCGGTTCTCCAGGTTGACACTGCACAGTCATACTTACTTACTTTGGAATAGAATTTACTTTGGAAAACAATGGATCTACAGCCTGTTGAGAGCGGACTGTGGTGCTTTGTAGGTAGATGGGAAGGCTTGGAATTTTGATTAAAAAAAAAACTAGTAACTCGTAACTCGTGCTTTATTGTATGAACGAATCGCCATTACAGAAAATTAGAAGGCAGTATCATATCTTATGATAGGGGGCCGGGAATAACCAGAGACACTTCGACCCTTGAGGATCTTTTGTGTCTACCCCATTTTACACACTGGTCATCTCAGTGTGCAGGTTTCCTCGCGATGTTTTCCTTCACCGTTAGAGCTGTCGGTAAATACGAAAAACTCATTGGTACATGGCACTGCACGCTTTTGTACCCGGATCTCCCGCATGGGAGTCCGGCGTCCTAGCCACTGTGCCACCGACGCTCTTTTCAGAAGTTTTGAACGCTAGGTAGTGCTGAAGTCGTGCACTTAGCGAATAGGTAACTTGTCATGACAGACAAAGTGAGCATGAGTTCGTACGAGTAAATAAAAGTACGTATAGATACGAAATAAGCCACGTTTCGCACAATGGTGAATTCGCGTCACACACAAAAGCACAAATTGAAATCGGTTTGATCCCGTACGCAGGCTTTCGCAGGCGCTCGGGGTGCGTTCCATTTCTCACACGGTCCATCCTTGAATGATGTTATTGGTGGTGTGCTAACCATTCTGAGACCACATTATTTTTTAAGCATAACAATGCTTTAAGTAACAACTTAAAAAAATCTGCTCTATACCATGCTAACAGGCTATGGAAAGAGCTATGCTCGGAGTATCTCTGCTGGATCGAATCCGAAATGAGGAGATCCGGCATAGAACAAAAGTTATCGACATAGCTCATAAGATTAGCAAGCTGAAGTGGCAGTGGGCCGGTCACATCTGTCGCAGAACCGACAACCGCTGGGGTAGACGAGTTCTGGAGTGGAGACCGCGTTTGGGCAAACGTAGTGTGAGACGCTCCCCTGCTAGATGGAGCGACGATCTGCGCAAGGTGGCTGGCAGCGACTGGATGAGAAGAGCCGAAGATCGGGCTCAATGGCGCACCTATGTCCAGCAGTGGACTAGAGTAGGCTGATGATGATGATGATGATGAGGAAACAAAGTGGATCGGATTTTCGTCGACGTTGCTTGAGCCTCCGTGGCGAAATAGTTAACGTGGCAGACTACGGTTAAGCCGGAGGTGCGGGTTCGAGTCCCGTCGGAGGAATGTCTTTTTCACTTGTTTCCAATAGTAAGATTGGTAAGGTTCGAGTTGTTGAGTAAGTAAGATACTGACGGAGAGGTGCAAGAAAGGTTTAACTTGAACTTATCATATTTACATACTTTATTTTTAATTAATTGGCTACGACAAACAGGCAGACGGGCCATCTGATGGTAAGTAGTCACCGTCGCCTAGAGACACGTGCAATACCAGGGGTAATGCACGTGTGTTGCCGGCCGTGGAGGGAGAGGACTTTTTAACGTTCTTTTTGAAGTATCCCATGTCGTAAAAATACTCTCGTTATAATTTATAGTTCATGATGGCAAGTAGCCTATTCTTTGTCCTTAGTTTCTTATGTGGAATGAGACAATAAACGTATAGGTATTTAATACAACTTATTTTATTTATGACACAGATAATAACACAAGTTTAAAAACAACGAGATTTTTTCTACTAGCTGATGTTTGACATTTGTTACAAAACAACCATTGTTATAGAAGATTAAATCAGAAGATACATTCAAAGAATCGCACACGGAAATAGGGTAGTTACCAAGTATTAATTTTTAATGTGTTTCTTAAAAATTAAGAAATAGTCATAAATTGATGGTCAAATGTGAAAACAGAATAAAACTTCGGTGAAAAATAAAGTAGTTACAGGCAATCAAAAATCAGAACGGTAGAAAGAAACGGCAATAAGTATTATGACGTCGGTGTTCCCGAGCTCCTTACAAGCAGGTTCTGGCATATAAAGGACAGTTTTGCAAAAAAGGGACAAAGCATATCTCCAACACTAACTTTAACCATTAATATCTGTGATGTTAGATGACGTATCGAAAAACTAATTTTAGATCCTTCTGTAGGAAGTCCATGCAAATTGATTGATGCAATTTTAAAAAATAGGTTAAAACCGTATTTCTAAAATGAATACAGAAGTCTTTATCCCGAGTTACCATACCACTGAATGTTTCTGGAACGCACCTCAGCAGAGAGCTTCTTTTTCATCACGTCCAATATCTGCGGCTCAGGCTGCTGGAGTGAATATTAATGAGATAATCTGTTATTCTGGTGCCCATGCGTCGGTTTAGTCCAACATTGTGTTCACTGCTTACGTTCTTAGAGCGGATTAGGTTTAGCTGGATGTGGACGGTTTTATAAAAGAGGTGAAGGTTTGGAAAAATCCAAAAAGTACAAAAGAAAGGATAAGACTAGTTCTAACAAAGGATTTTTACAACAATGCACTTGTAATGAGTTCAAACGACGCATTTGCTCCAAATATTCTCGATAATAAGAACTAATGTTTTGAATAATTCAATGGCGTCGTGCAATTGGCGTTTGTTGTTAAAATTATTGGATTTATTGATAAGAAAACGTATCAAAACAACTTTGAGTCACGGGGAGCTGATTAGACATGTTGTCGCCAAAAAAGCGCATGTTTAAACTTGTCTTTGTTAGTCTGTTGTTCTATATTAATCATGTTGTAATACCGATGCAAGAATAAAGAGAGATAACGTTTCTAATCTATGAATGTTACCAGTACAACGTGTCAAAGTCATACATACATACTTACATCGATCGATATTGCGCCTAATTTTCGGGAAAAAACGCTTACACTTGATGCTGAATTTTTGAATAGCATTATTTCTTTATCATCTGCAAAGAATGATTAAGAGGTATTTAACACAAATTACATGAAATAGGTATATTAATAAATAAATGAACACTTTATTTCAGGTAACTATAAGCCCATAGATATATACCTTACAGCTTGACATACAATATACATATTACAAAGATATTAAACTGTTCTACTTATTATTAGTTACGTTCATTTGCGCTGGCGCAGGGTCTGTAGTCCGTAGGCTTTCATGAAAGCGACGAAATTCGTCTCCTTCAGTCAGAAGTCCTCTTTGGTAACCACTTCCAGATTATCGATCGAGATACGTGCTACGAAGGTCTTCAAATGCACGTAAAGCCGCGACTCCAGCGGGTCAACCCTCATCTGAAGTTTTGTCTTTTGCCTGATGTACTCCACGTCAACGACGTGATGCAGGCGCGACAGGTATAGAGCCGTTGTTGGTGTGGCTGTTCTCAACATAATATTGGGACATGTCGTCGGTGCATTTATTGCTGTTGACTCGACGGCGCTTCTTCTGGATCATGATGAAGACATCTGCATTTAGAGTCGCTCACGGCTCTTGGTACCCTCTCGGTTCGTTTCCACGCAGGTAGCTTGAAATTGAAATTGAAGAGGTGTCGTGACGTAATACGCCGCATGTAAGATCTGGAATAATCTTCCACCGCCCTTAAGAGATGTGCGAACTGTGGATACGTTTAGGAAAAAACTTACGATCTACGTTCTCGCTGCCCAAAAATCAGGCACAGTACACTTTTTATATTAGGTTATTTTTTTATTTAAGTATATATTATTTATATTATTTTCTTTTGTCTTTCTTTATAGTGTTACAACACATACCATAACCGCTTCCCATCGGAATGACGAGCCGCAAAATGGACTGACACTCACTCTGTATTTCTTTCCCTTTTCTCTCCAGTTTTAATTGTTATCTAATTAATGAATTAGATATTTAGGTATTTATTTGTACTTATATTATTTATACTTTTAATATATTTTTGTTTTCGTCCCTGACTGCCGTTTCGCCCGCGATGCCTTCGCCTTGGCTCAGCTGAAAACCAGCGCTGCGGTTCTGCCGTACCGGTCGGACCGCAGCACATGCTGAGCATGTGTCCTTTTAATGTTGCATTGTTTTTTTTTATTTCAAATATTTTTTAAGTTTAATAATGTATGCAATGTTAAATAAATATTTTTCTTTCTTTCTTTCGTGTATGTGAAGTAGACGTAATTTAATTCCGCGGACATTGAGTACATATAATCATCTCACTCATATTCATTATATGCAATGAGGATGTCCTTTTCTGGATATGTATGAGTAGGTACACTTACTAGATTGATCGGATATCGCAAAGAAATTTCATATTTTACCCCGTATTTTACCTTTTTGGGATATCGAAGTGTCGCGAAAATTTCAGACAATCCGCCATGCAAATGGAGATAAATGAGCTTCAAAATTTATTACGTTTTCCATACTGATTCTGTCATCAATGATTGCGGTGTTGCCACTGCCATGCATATTTACGCTAATATGAACTCTGCTACCTATACGTACCTACTATTGAATTGAATACAATACAAATATACTTTATTGCACACCCGGGACAAAAACAAAACATACAACATAAAGAGAGGTACAATACAATGTGCAGAAGGCGGCCTTGTCGCTTTAAGCGATGTCTTCCAGGCAACCTTCAGGTGATGGAAAAATCATAAGATACATAATATACGGGTGCAAAAGGCGTATGAAATAGATAGTACCCTCAAATAAATAAATAACAATAATTAAAAAAATATGCAAACCTTTGCGAGCTGCAATACAGTAGTAATAATATTACTTAAATATTATAATATATACAGAAATATAATCAAAAATATAATAAACAAATAAATAACACACATCATATGCTAAAATGAAACTGCATTAGAACAAATGGAATGAAAGAATGAATGTCTGTGAGGCTTATTTAAAAAAACTTTAAAATTCTGTCTACCTTAAGTCTAATGACATTTATTTTATTCCTAGAACTTCTTAAGACGTAGATTCCAATGGAAGTTGAATGGACGCTTCGGAAAGTCAACGTTTAAGAAATACAGTACACAACTCGTATAACTGCTAATTAATTCAGCTGATTCTACATGGAATTGGATCATCCGAAATGAATCCTAAACAGCAGAGGCTAAATTCATTTGCGACGTTCTTGTTAGGGGCGGTTTTATTCGGCCACAGTTCCTCTTCTTAGCTCGACTCATGAATATACATACAGGTTCTGGAGACCTCGCTGATGCTAGATTTGGTACTTTGGATTCACTATTCGACAGCAGACCACGACATCGTTCAAGGTGAATATTGATTGTATATCGTATACTTGATCCGAGATTTCCTTTTACTTACAGTATATTTCCACCCACTCGTATCCGAACCGCAAAGATTTAGAAAAAAAATTAAAAAAAATATAACCATATCTAGCAACACACGATCTATCATACGTCATTATTTTCAGAGCCTTACAGGAATTAGAATCTACATCTTTCTGTAAACAATAAGGGCTATGAAATCATATTTCAAGGGAGGGCTGGGAAATTTTCTCTCGGACCAAGTATACTTCATACAATTACAATAGAAATTCGCTTCAGGTAAGTTCGTTTAATTGTTCAATTATCTACATAAAGTGTAATGTTAGTTGAGGCTTTAGAAGGAATTGTAACTCCAACTAGATATAAAAGAGCATCTATCTTAAATATACTCTATTACTATATTATTGCTGTATGTGAAATAAATATTTTACCTGAATACATCATCCTGAATTTTATCATTATTATTTTTAAAACTTTCTGATTTGACGTTCAATATTGCACTGATGCTTTCCGAAATAAATGGGGAAGGCAATAACAAAGCCGAGAGAGTCGTTCTATGTAGTTATTTCCATAGAATGAACACCAGTCTCATTAATGAGGAAAACGACTTAGAAGATTAAAAATTAAAGACAAATTAAAAGATTGAATTAAGATTTAGAGGGTTTAGGTGAAGTAATTGGTAAAGCACTTTTGACAAAAAAAAATATTGACGAAAAGCAGTTTAGACCATATGCATACAACCTATAGTTTTTTCTAAAGCTAAGCTAATCTAATGTCCAGATAAAACCAGAAAAGATATTAAAAAAATAAACAAAAGACATTAGTCGTATATGAATACCTACCTATACATACTGATAAGTAAATCGGTGCTAAGAACCAAAATAGGCTATACAAAGTACGTAAGCTTACATCTGAATATGAAGACAGATAAATCAAAAGGCCATCAAGATACAGAATCCAGAGTACAGTAATGAAGAAGAAAGATAGATGCGAGTACACACTTTATCATTTACAAATAAAACAATGCAGGAACAACATCAGGATTACAAAGACATACTATATCCTTATCGCTTCAAGCTGAAGATTTATCACATCCAGAGACTCAAAACACCAACAAAAAAGATATTGTTTATTATTTATTTACGACTAAACCCGTGTTTGACCTCAATCTCACCTGGTGGTATGTAACGTTGAGGCCGAAGATGGAGCACATGGACTTAGAAAATACTGGCTTTTCTACTGCCAGGAGATCAACGCTGAAGCGAAGATATTTGGAGACTGACAAGGGTGTTCGCTAGCCAGGCGGTGGTTCTGCCCACAGCAAAGTTACTCGTGTTTTTCTTAGTATCACAGGTTTACTTACTGGCGGTAAAGATATTCTATTCCATCCCGTACACTTTACCTTTACCCGTACGTTTTATAGGCATCACAGACAGCCCCTTGTTGACAGCTTGCATGGAGGAAGAGGAGACGGTCGCCCACGTGCTTTTAGAGTGCAGTGAGGTGACCACCTACCGGGCGGGAAGCCTTGGCACCACAGGATCACTTCCCGAAGTCCTACAGGACATTAACAGGACTGCTGGACTTTCTGGCGAAGTTGGGGTGGCTCGATTAGTAGTAGTTTCCACCACACGCAAAATAGGCGCTTACGACGTCGAGTTGCGGAAATCACCCCGTTATTACATTACATAAGAATAAGAATAAGAAACATAGTAAATACGATCCCGTACACGGAGCAAAAACCGGCGATATCCGTACTACTTATTTAAAAGACTATTTGTAAGTATTGCTGTTACTTGATTACTAGGACATTATTCATAATGACCAGACAGTTTGTGGTTGCGCCACTTTTAATTTCAAATTTCCACACAGATTGCGTCTATCGCTCATTGTGCTTTGAGATTCGTTTGTAAAAATAATTAATGTTTGAATATTGGCACGTTTATCATATTCCCCTTCCTTATCCCGCACGCACCTCCGTACCGCGCCACGTGTGCGAGCGAGACGCCTAATTTCGTCGTCCAGGCTATAATGACATTGCGATTGATAATTGTGATTGTATATTGTGTGGTGTTATTTGTGTCGGCCGACAGACTTTTAGACTATTTCGACAACTAGGTACCTACGTACCTCCAGTGTGCCGGCTCCAGAGCCGCCTTTGATTTCGCCGCCTTGTCGCAAACCGGAGATAAGAGAACTACTTACTACAACATATTGACGTAAGCGTGCTTCCGCGAACTGATTTCCAATATCTATTATTCCACTTCAGTTCGTGAATAACCTTTAATGACAAAAATTCAAACACACAGTCCACTAACCTTTCGCCAGGGCGCAAAGCAATTTCATCTTCGCGCAAGCAGTTTGAATAATGCCCGAAATGAGGCGGCTATGTGATAATAAGTAGTTATTATCACATAGCGACATAACGACACAAAACCATACCAGTAGTGGTATGGCTGGTCAAAGTGTCGTTATGGGGGCTGAAAGATAAACCGAAGGCTTGTTGCGTGGTTATCATAATGCAACCTAACATAACCTACAATATTAGAGTCGGTTTCGCGTCCACTAGGTTTCTGTCATATTGTCTAATTCGACTTGTCATTATTCATAATACCCGGGCATTATAAATAATGCCACCACCATAATTAATCATTTGGTCCATGACATTTCCACCAAGTTAATGTTAAAACGTCCTTAGTGTTAGGCCCTCCTTAAGAGGTTTAGAACGGAAGGTTTAGAAGGTTTAAAACGGTTAGAGCTTTTATAAATACTATTCTTCTTTGAAGATTCCGCTTGACTGACCAAATTCAGAGCTTTGTGGAATCTAGAGATTCTAGAATTTTCTAAGCATAATTTTAACGTCGTCCGCAACGAGCCGGCGCCTACGCAGCTTCCCGTCAAAATCGTCAGCTCGGACGAAGAGGGTTTTCTTTCCCTTCTGAGTACGGATCCCTAAAAAGAGAACATACCCCTGAGAAAGACATACCTACTGCAGTAAAGTAAACAAAACCAGTAACCGTATTACCGTGTTTAAGACTCAATCTATTCATAGAATCGTTATCAGCCTCAATACTTACACGTATTTCATTTGTGTGTTAATCGCGCTTGGCAGACAATCCGTCGCTCAGATAAGATAGTCGGGAAGAAAATATGTTCTGTCATTGTTATTTTGGTGCTATTCGCAAAGCGGAGTCACATATTGATTTATTTAGTAGGACGAATCAAGGGTATGCATGCGATTCTAAAATTAGGAACTAGCTTAATTATTTCAGTTTTTCGTTGGTTTTGTTTGTCACGCCTACAGTGTCCATCATTGTAAAGGTTTAGACAGCGTTGTTATTTACGTCTAAATCGTTTCCTCTATTTGCCGCAAAGCAGTATAAAAGTGTCTTTACTTTATAAACATTGTAATCACTGATGTTTACGGCTGATTACTGTTTCACTGATTACGAAACGGCAATGACGACTTATGTTAACAAATTGGATAAACAAGTTTTATCATGTTATCATTATCACGGGCGGATTTGACGTCGTCCAACCTTCGTGTGTCAGGAGATAGGTTGTTGACTCCCAAGTAAGTACAAGTGACTCCAGAATGTTACTTTGTGGGAACGCGCTATGTGAGGACATGGATGACGTAACGTCAGTTGTATGAAAGGGAAAAGGGAAGATCTTCCACCAGGCGGGGTGTTGTGCCTGGTGACCAGATGTCCCGGTCCAACTATGGATGTTTGGAACTCGTATATATACGAAGTCCCAGGAACATTTCGATAGCGCGTTCTACGTTGTGGCGCGCGTGTCGTGCGTCGCCAGAAGAGCAGACGAGCAAACGGGCCACCTGACCTCACTGTATTAATATTCTTTAAAAAACTCATCCTACATGATATTGCGTAATTTCGAACCCGATCCTCCCGCCTGAGAGTCCGGCATCCTAGCCACTCTAAGGCTCAATTTATATTGCCGCGGAATGGAAAGGAAGCGAGTTTTCGCAACGTAATTGTACATAGCACAATGAACTTTATGTCAATTGTGTAACATACAAACTAAATACGAGCCAAAAAAAGAGGTCGCGCGTCTTCCGGGGAATCCTCGCGCATTCTCGAGAATTCCCCTAGCGGTAAAGTGTATTTAGTTTGTATGTTACACAATTGACATACAGTTCATTATGCTATGTACAATTACGTTGCGAAAATTCGCTTCAATTCCATTCCGTAGCAATGTAAATTGAGCCTTATATGTATCTAACAGAAATTGCATGAAGTATCTTTAAATTTCTTGTTACAGTAAGTCTAGTGACATGCGTTTCTAAAACTATGACGTAGAAAGGGACAAATAATGTTTTAATAGAGGTTTAGATCTCAGGAATCAGGATGCTTAGTGTATCTGATGGTCAGCCAATTGCATGAAACATGTGCTTCTTAAAATTGTATAGAATGAGCGAATGAATTCAATCATGTATAGCTACCTACCTTATGTATAGTGACGTTTCTTTCTAGAGCTATCACGTTGAGAGACAGAGTTGAAGACGTTGACTGACGGTGAGAATTACAGAAATGATTGGTCCCTTAAGACTTATAATAATTATAATAACCAATGATAAATAAATAATCACGCGGTTATGAGGAAAATTAGTCAACACGTCGAGCATTTACATAACGTTTTTTTAAACAAGAACCCACAATGTTACAACCCAGAAGTATTCCATAAAAGGCATGCACTATTGACAGGGTCTTTAAAATGCCCAAAAATCCAAAAATAAAAGTGACATGTTGCAATCAGATGACTAATATTTTGGATGATGAAATCAATGAAATTAGGATTCGGGAAATTCCCGATTACCTTCAGTAACATGCCAACGTGACTATAAGTACCTATATATATTATCGGAACATTGCAAAAAGTAGGTTAATACAAGTATTATTAAACCCTGAGTTATCGTTATTGAGATCCGTTTAATATCTTACGAAGAAATACATTATCAAGTCCCAAACGTTTCACTTGCAAACGTTGGACAAATTCGAAGTTGTTTCAAGTGTCTGTGACTCAAACACATTCAAAATATCACACACAACTTACAATAAATCTTTTGTATCATCATCATCAGCCTATTAATGTTCCCACTGTTGGGGCACAGGCTTCCCCTTGCACAAGGGGGCACGGGCCATGATCTACCGAGCGGACCCAGTGCTGATTGGTGGATTTCACACGTCTTCGGAAACTTTTAATTTCCTCAGACATGCAGGTTTCCTCATGTTTTCCATCACCGTTAGAGCAGTCGATAAATATATTATACGTATATAATCTTTTGTATACTTACAAAAAATGACTTTCCATGACAATTTGTTAATATTTACTACGAATAGAATCTATAAACTAACTATAAAGGACTAACTGTAAATACACTTTATTGTACAAATATAAAACAACAAACATGAGATAGAAAAGGAAATAGTGAATACAATTTAGGCGGCCTTATCGCTAAGAGCGATCTCTTCCAGGCAAGCTTCGGGCAGAGGAAATGCTATCGAGAAAGAGATAGTCGGTGTGCAAGGTTTATGGAAAACGTAATGTAAGAGAATTGTATTTACAATAATAAGTAATAACATATATACTAGGTACTTACTTACTTACTCCGCTGGCGCAGCAACCCGAAGTGGATCTTGGCCAAAGAGTGCCATCGCTCTCTCTCCTGCGCAGTCTCGAGCCAGTCAGGCGCCCGGAGCTATACTAGGTACTAAGTACATAAAATAAATAGGCAGATATGTATACTTAAATAACTAACTATAAGTAGCTATAGTTACGTCTTTCTTTTCGCGTGACATTGCATGACTACAGCGCATGCGTCAAGCGGCAAATTAAGTTTCTAATTTCCATTTAGAAGTTTCCTAGTGTGCATTCTAATTTTTATTTTATTTACGACTAAAGCCGCATTTGACGCCAGTCTCACCTGGTTGTAATGACGATGACACTGAAGATGTAGCACACGAGTTATTAGAAAAGCCAGTACTTACTAAGACCGCGGGCTTACTTATGTTAGTAATTATGCTGACTCTTCTATAAACACTGCCGAAACAGATCAACGCCGAAGCAAAAACATATATTTTTTTATTAATTGTTTACGACAATCTGGCAGACGGGCCACCTGGTGGTAAGTAGTCACCGTCATCTAGAGACACGTGCAGTACCAGGGGTATTGCACGTGTGTTGCCGGCCGTGGAGGGAGAGGACTGTTTTAACGTTCTTTTTGAAGCATCCCATGTCGTAGCGCTGCGGGAAAACGTCGGATGGAAGAAAGTTCCACGTTTTACAGGTGCGTGGCAGAAACGTTCGTGTAAAACGGGTCGTGGTAGACACCCAAGGCTTTAGAAAATGCGGATTCTGAAGGGGTTTTACGACATGCAAGATAGATAGATAGAAACACTGTATTGTACACAAATACAGGAAAAGTAAAAACTACAGGAATAGTAGCACGATATGTACAAAGCCGGCCTTAATGCAAGTTACTCGATTTAGTCGCCTCGTACGACTTTATGGTGAATTTGAAAATAGACTACATAAATTGCTCTTAGTAAAATGTTATTACAAATTGAGTGACTTCCTTAGTGACAAGCTGTGACGTCATCAAAATTTAATTAAAGTTGACACTTACTCGTATATTATAATTATTTAAAAACCTATCTTTATTGTTAATTCTTATGTAATTTTTTAAAACTGAAACATATCAGTAAAAAAATTGTAGTTTTTTGTTTAGTTACCATTATTTTTTTGCTAATTTATTATGATTAATTATTTTATTGGTGATATTTTATGATTCATTAATTTATAAATTGAACAATAATTTGTACGCTCTCGGGCAGAATATGGTGATACTGAAACACAATGTAACATCTGCATTACCCATATTTACAAATAAATGATATTTATATTTCTATTTCAAAATATTTGGTCCAATTATTAGAATGGCAGTATGGTCCTAAATTTGAGCTCAAAGTCCCGTTCTTGAGGTCTCATCGTAATATCATGGATACAAGAGCACTAAACCAATTTTGATCACACTTAGCAAAGATAAGAACCTCGATACCATAAATTTTCAAATTTGAAATCCAAATCAAAAATTATATATAGTCCTCCTCGTCGAAACCGACGACGGCGACCCCCTTCAGTTCCTAGCATGCGCTCGAATGTGGCTGCCGAATCCGAACTTGCTCTTGAAGACCCGGTTACAGCGATCGCAGTAGAGTTGTCCGGCGCTGTTGTATGTGTAGTGGTAGGAAGGCTTTGGGCGGGTTTTCCTCACATGGCGTTTGGTATCAAGATTAGCTAGACTTTCACACACTTTTCCTGACACGCGTACGCCACTCCGGCCTCCGTGACGCGAGCTCTTCCCACCGCTCAGTTGGTATGTCGCAGGCATTTAGGTGTCGCTTCAGCACGTCCTTATAGCGCAGGAACTGTCCACCAGATTCGCGCTTCCCACTGGAGAGCTCCGAGTAAAATACGGCTTTCGGTATTCTACAGTCATCCATGCGCTGAACGTGGCCACACCATCTTAATTGGTTAAATCAAAAATTAATGATGTATCATCAACCGATGATCCCATTTAAATAGGGGTTTTTTTACAAATATGTAGGTAGTTTAAATACATTCATAAGTCACACTTTTGATGTACCTATGACATTTTTCTTATATAAACATATAAAGTGCTTGTGTTAGGAGAGATTCACCACAATGGACACTTACGCCGCTGTCTCGTGCCACAGGCCTTGGAACCATTGTCGCTTATCCCTCTTTTTGGTATCATACATACATACAACTTTACGCTATATCCCTGGCAGGGTAGGCAGAGAGAACAGAGCGCCACGAATCTTTGTCTTTCCATGCTGTTTCCTCTGCTTTCTCTATTCGTAGTTTCACGCATTCTCGCCTCGCCTCGCCTTTTTGGTGTCGAGTTTTAAAAATGGTACTTACGAGTACCTTTATGTTCCAATATTAGCAGGTACGGTAGGTACAGCTTATTATTTTAGCAGTGACCTTACCTTACCTTATACCAGAGCAATTATAGTAGTACCTGGTAAATGTAAACATTGAACAGAAGTATTATAGTAGTGCATGTTATAATGCGAAGGGCAAGTGGTATTTACTAGTACTCTGCAAACTGCAGGGTACATACTGACTCACTTTTAGATAAACTACAAGGTTACTCTACTGTACACTTATACTGTGAACTTAGTTCAATTTTAACAAATTTTGTATGTATTAATATTTTATGTTTCATTTAAATTATCAAACCTATATTTTGTAGTTGTATAAGCAACATTAAAAAAACATGAAGAAGAAATGACCTTAAAGTTAAGGAATACTGCATAGTTAAGGCTTCCTTAAGTCTTGCGTGATCTCTATCTAGAACTAAGGCGTATAAAGGGAAAGCATGTATTTTAAAGTAAACTCCGTGTTATATAGCTTAACAGCCTGTCACCATTTTGTATGGTTAACGGGTCTAGAATTACTTTCCGATCTGGATGAAATATATATGAACTTGAGCCTAAGGATTATAGATCTGCAAAACCTGAAGAATTTCTATTTTTGAAGACAGAAGAAATACTTCTAAATATACCTACTAAATACAGAGATCCATCTCATTATACACTTGAAAAGAGTCACATAACTAATAACTAAAAGATGAATTTATGACATAGCCATAAGGCATTAAAGAATATTATTTTCTATTCATTATTCACTTATACTTTGTGCTTGAAATAGTGCACTAACCAATCTACAACCGGTAGAGATGAAAGCAAACTTAAACTTGATGTCGTTGCAGGATACATGCAGTCTCAACTTGTAACGAAATAAACTTAGTTTCTTGAAACTCTTATATGTCTTCTATCGATGCACTGTTATATAATCACTGATCGGTGTAGGTAGGGCTGTTTGGGGTCAAAGACCTCAAAAGTTAGATTAGTGCTAGGTTAGTATGGACATCTGTAGACGTCAGAGTGAAGCCAATTTATAATTCAATAGAATTTCGTCGTCTATTTCATTTTTTTCAAGTTTGTCTAAATCCGGGTTTCTTTAGTAGTCTTCTAGTCTTCTTTTAAATTCCGAAAATCCCGGGATTTTTTAATATTTTTTTTAATGGCATGTCCATAGTATGATGATCGCAGGTTGGAATTACCAAAAGTAGCTCTATCTACAGCGATTATTTCAATTCCGGAAATCCCGGGATCATCCAAATATGGTTTATAAGAAAGCCGTATCCATATCATGACCACAGCTTGCAAGTACCAAAAACAGCCCTACCTACTCCGATCGCTATATATAACTTATCTTACCACAGGTTAAATTATAATTATCTTACATTTTACTTCTCTCTTTGAATCACTATTTAAGTTAATATAAGTTTTTAGCCAGTTATTGGAATATGGGAAAGACTTCGTTGTCATCTTATTGTGGTTTCTGTAACTCTACTTCATTCTTTCTTTTGAGTCCGCCATGTATGTTTTCTTCTTATTTTTTAAGTCTTGGTCTATTTTGTTTCAAATTTTTCTCTCCGCGTGTCTTTTTTGTGTTATTATTTTGTCCTAGTGTAGTCTTTACATGTAAGCACTTTACTTATCATGTTATATTATGAATAGTTCCATTAGTAAATCTTGCCAAGATACCAGTTTTCGAAGTCTGAAAAGATTCGTTTCTTTAATTGTTATTCTCCATAAACAATATAGCTTTAAGTTTAAGCGTTCACTTAACCACAACTTGACGCTACACGCGACCGATTCCATGACTCATACACACAAACGATACTTCCTACATAATTTACAATTTCATGGAGTTCGTATCCCGAGCGCATTACTGTATCTGGGTTAATAGTTTCGTACCTAACGATGATTCACGGTCGGGCCGAGGCTGTTTTTTTTATTTTAATTTTAATCACGCATTCTGCAACGTGTTTATTTTTAATTGCTCACAGTTGTTTGCAGATTGTTTTTTGGCATGGATACCTGTTTTTGGACTCTATATGGTATTTGGAACATTTATTTTTGTTCAACTTAGGTACTTTTTGTTTTATTTTTAATCTTCGCTGACTCACTATTTGACTTTAAATTAACCTGTTCGCGAAATCAAGGAAATAGAATAGGTAACAGTCTGAGACTAAATTATATTTGTATGAGTAGATATCTATAAATAAGCATAAAGAAAAAAACCTGCCAGGCAGAGGGATCTGCCGAAACATTATTAGTGAAAACCTATAATTGGCAGTTTGTTGTTAGTTTGGTATACATATTGTCTAATGTGCTGTTGGTTTTCCAATAAAATTAAATGAAAACATGGAATCTATTCTGCAACTCCAACATTTCACCAACAGACGAAGAGTCGCCAGTTTCCTCGTAGTTGTCCGAATGTTGCGATTTTTGTCGAAAACGATAGATGCTCTATCGCTCTGTGTTAGACATGGGTGTTTGTGGAATTCGGCTGCGCTTCCTTTTCATATCACGGCATGTTATGCGAGGCATGCGGTCACAACTGATGAAACTTGTCAATTATTTTCAACTGATGACACCAGATGCGAAGTTAGACCTGGTTTTAAGTAGCATAGTTCAAGCTCATCACAATGCAGTTTCAAGTGTTTCGTTATCTATAATAGTTCCAAAGTTATAGAGAATTTAAAATAAGTCGGTGAATTTTTTTGGCCATAAAAGGGATCCACTTCGGAAAGCTGTAGCGAAGCGGGGAAACAATGTATCAGTTATTGTTAGGTATCGTTAGAACAGCTCCGAATGACTCTATCCAATGGTATAACTTACATTCTGATATGTTAAATAGTTCAAGCGCTAGTGGTATGCTGAAAGTACACATTTTCGTCACGGTCACTCGATACATATTCACTCATATACAAAGCGAGTGTGTAAGATATGGAGTAGATTCCATGTCAAAACGGATTTCGTGTAAAAGTAGCACAATATGTCTAGGTAAATACCTGTTATCTACCTTCTTTTCAATGAAAATGTAAAGTAACATGATGATGATGATGAAGCAGGTATTAATACATATTAATGTTATATGGTCATTATAAGGCTCGCAATGTACCTATGTGATGTACGTAACTGATTGTAACTGATTAACAATTAAGTATTTGTAGAAGGTACCACGAGTGTTCTGTCTGACGCCTAATGTCAAACTTTAAATCAACTGATATGCTTATGCTTATTCTTATCTTATCTTATGATAGGGGCCGGGAATAATCCCAGCGGCACTTCGACGCTTGAGGATCCTTTGTGCCTACCCCATTTTACACACTGGTCATCTCAGTGTGCAGGTTTCCTCGCGATGTTTTTCCGTCACCGTTAGAGCAGTCGGTAAATGTACGTAAGTCTTCGAAAAATATGAAAAACTCAATGGTACATGGCACTGCGTGGTTTCGAATCCGGACGTCCCGCATGGGAGTCCGGTGTCCTAACCACTGTGCCACCGACGCTCTTTTTTTGATACGACTGATATGCTTAACTATCTAGGCTAGGATAGGAAGAAATATTAAGCATTGCCATATCTATTGCAGCGCCCCCTAGTGGATTGGCAAAAAAATTATTACCAAATTCCAAATCAGAAACTATGAAAACCCCTGAATGTCAATTTTCAGCTAGACAGTAACAAATATTAAGCATTGCTATAACTACAGCGGCGCCCCCTGGTGGATTAGCACAATAAAATTCAGCTAAGAACCTGTTCTGTTAAATTCCAAAGCTATAGCAAAAAACCGCATCGAAATTAGTTCAGCCGTTTTGGAGCTACACAAACAAACAAACATCCTCTTAGGTCAAACGCATATACCTTCTCCGTTCCTTCGTTGGTAAAAATAGTACTTATATTTAATTCCGTAATATTGCGAGGGTTTCTTAGTTCTCCGTCATGGTATAGAGAGTAACATTGTAAAGATTCCATTCATTATTGAGGATGCATATTCCTCAATATCTCTCGTGATCTTTTTATGAAATAAACTTGATGTTTAGAGTCCAAAGATAGAGAGAGTGAATGTTGTTTATCGGCTCATAAACGTTGTTTACCGGAGCCGGGCAAAGCCGCGTGTGAACGAACTATTATCAGCTGCGTGATTATCCAGCTGCGAGCATAACATGCTTTGTGATGTGATGTGAAGGCGAATATTCGAATACTATTCGGTATTCTGCCAGTTATTAAAGACGCAATACTTCGGCCGAATACTCATTAGGTTAGATTTTGTAATACCGATGTTCGACGTCGCTTCTGTCTTGTAGTTACGAGTATATTTATTTTTGTTTATATTTCTCTTTTTTAATCTTTGTAAAAAGATTGGCGTAACCAAGAGTTTCCCTGGTGTCTCTACGGTTTTAATTTGTTACATTTTGCAAAGGTTTCACAGAACCGTCATTAACATACACACATAAACTCACGCATGTTTCCCGCATGGGTAGGCAGAGACTAAAGATTACCACCAGCAACGATCCTGACAAACCGTTCTCGCTTCTTCCACACTCAATCGCTTCATACACGCTCTTCTGTTAATGGTTGACCGCATCTGACCTTTCTTTAGAACGTCCGCAATCTGGTCGACGTATGTCCTTCTAGGTCTCCCATTTCCCACCCTTCCATTCACCTTTTCTTTATACACCGCTTTTGTTATTCTCGTTTCATTCATTCTCTCTACGTGTCCAAACCATCTCAACATCCCTCCTTCAATCTTACTCACTACATCGTCTTGCACACCACACCTTTCTCTTATTCCTTATTCTATCACACACTGTTACACCACAAATACCATATACGCAAGGAATGCATTTCCACAGCATTAATTCGACTTTCATTCTTCTTTTGCCACACCCAACATTCCTGCCATACGAGTACATACAGCATTCCCCCCATTTATTTAACGAATTTTAAACTGCATTTACAAACAAACATAAAATTTTAGCATTAATTTAAGGTTATTGGTCAAAAGAACACTGTTTTTTGTGAAAATGGAATATAAAAAAACATTAAGCAAAAACAAATATAAGAATTTATTTATACTTATTGAATCTTTACAGACCTGGATGTGGCTAAAGTATCTTGGGAAACCATAGAATCTGCGGCATCGGACAGAGCGCGGTGGAAGAATATTGTCTCAGCCCTATGCACCACTAGGTGCTCTAGGACCTGAAGAAGAAGAAGATTGAATCTTTACGACTGTTGTATGTACAAACTGTTATGTAGTACCTACTTATATAGAAAAAAAATACCGAATTATTTTGCAGAATATTCGACTATTGGATTCGGCCAAATACTTCGATAAATATTCTGTAAGTGGTCGAATCATTAGGTGCAGGCCTAGTTGTTATCATATCAAATTTCGGGAAATTTTAGGCTCTTGCCACTCTGACGCAGGTTTTCCTATAATTGTTACTCAGCATCGTTTTGTGGGCAGATCTTATATCTACAGTTCATCAAAAATTTCTACGAATTTTTTTATCATACCTACTTATAGAATTTTATCATTACCTACCTTTAGTATTTCATTAATAATTTTCAGTTATTTCACAACATTGTGCTTGGATCCATTTCATGAAAATCACCTTATTAGGTACTTAGATATTTTTTTTAATAGCCTATAGACTGTCCCACTGCTGGGCAAAGGCCTCCCCTCCTCCTTTCCATTTTTCCTTCTCCTCGGCGTCCTTATACCATCCTTTTGGGAAGTGGTCTATATCGTCCTTCCACAGCTACGCCTGGGCCTGCCTCCGCGCCGCTGTCCGTCTTGTGGCACCCAGTGCATGGCGATCTTTGCCCACCTTTCCGGATGCATGCGGCACACGTGGCCTGCCCAGTCCCACTTAGAAAAATTACGGTCGTTTATTTTCTATTGTTTACAAACTCGTAAACAATAGAAAATAAAAATAAAAATAAAAATAACTCATTCAACGTAATCAATTTGAATTTTGTCGTGACAATAAATTGAAAGTCGCTGTAGGTTTTGCTTTAGGAGTTAATAAGTTTATTGTACAGGGTGGACCAAAAGTCCGTTAACATTTGAATAGGTCGCTGCGTCGGCGCGGGCGGGGTATTGGCGCGGGGGGTGTTACTACAAGCGAGAGCTACTAATAGGGATTTAGTACCATGGCGTCATTCAGCGGAGCGCAACGCGCATTTTGCGTACGCGAGTACTATCGAAACAACGATTCTACGACCGAAGCTAAACGGAAATTTTGTAATCATTACAATATACGGAACAGAAATCAAGCACCAACAATTCAAACGATTAAAAAATGGGCACAGAAGTTCGAAACAACAGGTTCAACTTTAAGTCAACCACGATCCGGCCGACCTAGGACATCGCGCGATCCAGTAAACATAGAGCGTGTACGAGCGTCTGTTCGAGAACAACCTGGTCTCTCTACTCGAAAGCGGTCTAGTGCTTTAGATGTGCCCAGAACATCTCTAAATCGCATTCTACACAAAGATTTACATTTACATCCTTACAAAATTCAAATTGTACAGGCTTTAAAGCCAAATGACCCTGCTCAGAGACTGCAGTTTGCTAACGAAGTGCTTGAGAGGTTTACGAGCTTCAATAACATCTTTTTCTCAGACGAGGCACACTTCCACCTAAATGGACATGTCAATCGACAAAATTGCAGATACTGGAGTGACACTAACCCGGACTTGAAGCACCAAAAACCTTTACACTCGCCCAAGGTTACTGTATGGGCCGCATTGTCAGCCAGCGGAATCATTGGTCCATATTTTTATGAAGATCAGAGAAACCGCGCCGTCACCGTTAATACAGAGCGATACATTGTGATGCTACAGAATTTTTTTGCTCCAGCATTACAGGACTTCTCAGGCTTTAATCGAAGCTCTTGGTTCCAACAAGATGGGGCAACATGTCACACCTCCAATGACTCTATAGCAGCACTTCGTGAAATTTTTGGCCAAAAAGTCATATCCAAAAGAGGTGACATTCACTGGCCACCCCGCAGCCCGGATTTAACTCCAATGGACTTTTACCTTTGGGGATATCTCAAAAGTAAAGTTTACATCAGCAACCCAGTGTCTATTGAGGAATTAAAAGAAAATATACGCGAGGAAATGCAGAACATTTCACCAACCACTTGTCGGGCGGTCATGCAAAATTTCCGTTCCCGGTTACAGGTGTGCCAGGATGAACAAGGGTCACATTTGAATGATGTTATTTTTAAAAAGTGAAATCCTAATTTGTCTACTTTATTATTAAATAAACAGTTTTTCACTAAAGTAGCATTTGTATTATTTATAACCATTTTAAATGTTAACGGACTTTTGGTCCACCCTGTATAAGAGAGCAGACGAGCAAACGGACCACCTGATGGTAAAAGCTCACCGTCGCCCATAGACATCTCTCTCACCTATCTATAATCTTAAAGAACGTCGGTAGCACAGTGTCTAGAGCACCGGACTCCCATGCGGGAGGTCCGGGTTCGAAACCGTGCAGTGCTATGTACCAATGAGTTTTTCGTATTTTTAGAAGACTTACGTACATTTACCGACTCCTCTAACGGTGAAGGAAACCATCGTGAGGAAACCTGCACACTAAGATGACCAGTGTGTAAAATGGGTTAGGCATAAAAGATCCTCAAGGATCGAAGTGCCGCTGGGTTATTCCCGGCTCCTTATCATAAGATAAGATAAGAAGATCTATAATGTTATTAGAGGGTTTTTGATACGCTGGTAATCTGGACGACTTGGTGGAGTGCCACATGTGCCGGCTCTCTTACCCTTCAAACCGGAATACAGCAATGCAAATGTTGCTGCTTTGCGGCAGAAATAGATAAGTAGGATGTACTTTAGGCTATTGAGCGAGGTATATAGGTAATACGGCAGATTAAAATGATGAAACTCACACCAATTTCTTCAATTATCACGTTCTATAAGTATGAAACACCTGTATAAATCATGAAATCTACAATATTAATACTTATTATGATAAAGTTTATCGGTGATTCTGAGGTCGTTGGCAATCAGAAGGTCGATGAACTGATTAAGTGATTGCGTTACATATTAGAGCCCCTCCACACTGGCGTTCGTCGAGCGTGCGCGTTGCTCTAGCGTTTGACAAGCGCGGATGAGGAGCGCGCGTGGCGCGAGCGCCGCTTGCTTGAATCGGGCGGTACAATCAGTGACAAAATGGATTCCGACGAGGAAACACTACTGTTAACTTTGGTGCTAAAACGAAAAGGAAATATCGTCGTCAATTTTGGAAAAATCCTCTGTGGATATTTAGATTACAGGATTATACAGGATTATTTCGAACTATATTGTAAACGTTTGAAAAATAACACACACACACACACACACACACACACACACACACACACACACACACACACACACACACACACACACAAAACACTTAAACACAACGTAAACACAACATTAAAACACGTTAACACAGAACGTAATGTTGACGTTACGTTTAAACACTTATGACTATTTATTTGAGTGCACGATTGTATCTGTCGACAAAAAACGCTGCGCTCACGTCACGTAAACGCGAGGCGAGCGCGGTGTTCTGGAATCGCGTCGCGTGCGTGTTGCGTCTGTGCTGCGTCCGCGCTGGCCAGAGGGTGCCTTATGCTAATTTTATTTAACATGCCCACTTTTATGACTAATTTTCAATAACACATTCGAACTATAATCACAAAATGTGACTAGTAGCGCCCTCTCTTCTAGAATAATGATGTGAGCACTGACAGCGAGCTAAAGATTTAGGCAAGCGAGTGGCCACCTAAGCCAAAAGCCAAATATTAGTTGGTGAAGTTTGAAGGGAAAATAATTTCACCTAGATATAATTACCTATATAAATATGGTCCTATTTTATTAGCGGCAAATATTTCTAGGGTGTCATCTTTAGGTTATAATAATATAGGTAAAAAAATATTTCTTCTACCAATTAAATTATTGAGAAAAACAACAAAATTGTTTGGTTGAAAATTCTACAAATGAATGAATTATTGCTATTCTCATACTGAAATGAGAAGTATGCATGAAACTCGTTTCATTCATAACGACATGGATGAGTTTACGCCACCAAGGCGCAAAATAATGGGGTTTATTTTTCTTTAGTATGGAAAATTTTCATACAAGTAACAGTGTTATTTTTTCGTGTAAAGTGGTACAAATGACCAGCACATACCTCCCACCAAATATTTGCTGCTTACAAGAATAAGTTTATTTGTGCGGTAAGATAACAAAGTATTCATAGTCCATACACCAGTAGGAACTTAAGTATAGGTTATATTAAACTAAAATAATATTAGTGAGCAACCAGTTAGTTTACAATAAACGATTAAAAAAACAATAAAAAAGGATTTTATATAACCCACAGAAGTCGGACTATTATAGCATCAGCACTTTGTTTCTCCTCTATAACTTGTGACTTATTATAACTCTTATAAGTTACCAACTATAACTTGTGACTTATTATAACTCTTATAAGTTACCAACTATAACTTGTGACTTATTATAACCCTTATAAGTTACCAGCTATAACTTGTGACTTATTATAACTCTTATAAGTTACCAACTATACACTCGTGCAGTGCAGTGAAAAGTGAAGTGAAATTATTTAACCGACAGAAATCGGTCCCGGTCTACACTTGACAGTGGGTTAGGACACTTGTCTAAACCGGTGGACGGTAGCGAGTTAAGTTGGCTTGCAAGCTACCTTGCCAGGATCCAAATATTGCTCGACTGGCTGTAGTGCAATCTTATATTATATAACCGGGGAGTAATATAACCCCAGCGGCACTTCGACCCTTGAGGATCTTTTGTGCCTACCCCATTTTACACACTGGTCACTCAGTATGCAGGTTTCCTCGCGATGTTTTCCTTCACCGTTAGAGCAGTCGGTAAATGTACGTAAGTCTTCGAAAAATACGTAACGGTTGTAGTGTAAACAGTCACTGGCCAGGCACTCGCCATTCTACTCGCCACTGTTCTTGCAACTTACACTCGCCACTGTACTTGACTAAATGTAAACTGGCCATTAGCGCCTTCTTATTCTACATGATGAAGATTTCATTAGCTTAAAGCTTCGTACAAGTCCGCGGCGGCCCGCTCCGACGGGTTCCACCAATCATGAGGAAAAAAGCGGCCTCCCTTATCAGCAGGGTTCGCTGCGGCACCAATAGCGTCCTGAAGGTCATTGCTGAAAAAGTAGATTATCCGTTTCAAAGGCATTGAGTGCGCCTAACCTTAGGACTGATAAAATAATATACATAGCATATACATATACATATCGCAGCGCTGTGACATGGGATGCTTCAAAAAGAACGTTAAAAAAGTCCTCTCCCTCCACGGCCGGCAACACACGTGCAATATCCCTGGTACTGCACGTGTCTCTAGGCGACGGTGACTACTTACCATCAGGTGGCCCGCCAGCCTGTTTGTCGTAGCCAAATTAAAAAAAAATCAAAAAAAATTAGGCAATTTACTTTTTAGGTTATGTGCAGGATCGCTTGGGTTGGTACCACCCTTTTATCTATTTCTGCCGCACAACAGAAATACTTGCGTTTCTGTTTCGATTTCAAGGGAGAGCCAGTGTAATTACCTGCACATGAGGCACTCCAACAAGTTTTCAAGGTTAGCAGCGCATCAAAAACCCTGTAATAATAATAAAGTGAGGTGAGATATCTATAGGCGACGGTGACCACTTACCTTATTCAATAAAAATATAAAACCTATAAGTACGAAAAAACCTCCACTCGTAACAGCTCATACACTAGCTTCTACTAAAGCAATACTTTTCTCGCAAATAATGCGAGGAAATAAAAAAAAAACACATTCCAAATACTAATTCCAAGTCGAAAGTACTAGGCGTCCATAGAAGGAAAGAAGTGTCGTTGTCAGTAGGAGGTGAAGCCGTAATCGAATGAAATCTTTTTAGTCCGCACCGCACTGCGTTTTGATGATACAATTCGAATTTCAAAAAGTAAAAAACAAAAGACGAGAGGATGCCTGGCCTAAGCCCGGTAAGGATGTATGAAAATCCATTACTGTTGTCAATTAAAAAAAAAAATGGTTTCGAGACAGGAAGTATGTACTACCATTGCTCAAAATTCGAATGTATTGAGCACCTTTCCGAGCATCTTTGAGAAAAATGTATTTACGTATTCCATTTTGAAGAACGCAGCTATTTCAAGAGCCTCTAGAAAAATATTTGTATCGTGGAACCTTGTCACTCACTGGAGGGAAAACCGTGAGGGACGCCTGTCCGGTGTCGGGCGTGCTCCGACATGTTTTGAATATCGTCACGCAATACAGGAAAAAGTTTGTGTGTGGCGTTTTAATGATATGGGGGATTAAAATTGCTTGGAGTTGAAAAAATATCATTGAGGACTTCGTTTGAAGTTAAGAAATTAGTTTTAAAAGGTTATAGTTCGTAACTGATTCCCAGGAAGTATTGCGTTGAAATCTTCCCTGGATTCTTCTTGAAATGAAGAAGAAAAAGTATGCACCTAATTCATTATCATCAACCTTTCTCATGCTACTGCAGGGCATAAGTCAATTGCCCTATTATCAATGTATGTGTTTGATTTTGGCGCCAATCGGATCTGACTCCGATGATTTTTATTATTTTAAATCGGTATATGCTCGGCTTTATTTAATACACACCTTTCTATCACACATTTATAAATCACGTATGTTGATTTCCATTCCTCTTTTAACTTTGGGGCAATCGGCCAAAAGGCATGGAGCCGCGCCACCAACTACAGAATGGAAAACTTTTGACACTTCCTAAAACCAAACTTTCGCGTCCGGTGCGCAACTAATGAAAAACTAATATAATGAACGTTTTACTGTGAATAGACTGTGAAATAACATGTGAACTTCATCCAAGATCGTTCCCAGCTCCTGGCATCTGAGTGAGTCTAGGGCTTATTGTATTTTATCTATTTTACACCCATCATCACAGACGGAGGCTTGAACCAACAAAGGAATCTGATTGTAGAATACTGGGCCAGCTCTTGCGCCGCTACCCAGTCACCAGCGGTAAAATTTACCAATTTGTCCTTCGATTTCGGATATTCAAACGGATTCAGTGCCCCTTTGTTGGTTTTAAGTCGTAACAAACATTGCATTTTGGTTTGCCGTTCGTTACTACCTTGGCGGTTTATAGGTATTTACGACGACAAAGTCGGTAAAACATTGTATACTACACATACACTCGGTTAAACTTATAAAAATACACATATTTATGTCCACATATTGTATTTATGAAACATTCATTTCATCACAAACCTTATACCTACACCCAGAAAAGGCAGTCGTTTTCTGTGGAGCCATCTAGCGGATCTGGTTGGCGACAAGTTAGGCATTGAAAATCGGTTATTTGGTAATATTGTCAATTTATGGGTGACTCGATTTATTTAGGACAGTGGATGTAATTTCATCACTATAGTGAGGAGACTGATAGCTCAGCGGTTAAGAGTTCAATCTGCCATTCAGAGAAAACGGGTTCTATTCTCAGTTAATCGGATAAATTCTTGTTATTAATTTTTATGCTCGGTTACATATTTAATTGTAAAGTTGGTTCAATATTATTAATTATTGTGTAGAATTGTGCCTGGGGAGAATTATAATTTTCGGATTTTTATGATTTTTGGACTTTAGGGATTTTGAATAAGTAAATAATTGTTGCAAGTATGCCTCCTAAAGTACCTAAAGGTAAACGGTCGACAAAGGGGAAATATGACCTAGTCTTGCTCAATCTAGATTTAATTTATGATCTTTCCCAGTCACAGCTGGCTTCAGAAAGTGAGAAAAATCAGTTTAGGGCTCGGTATACTAATTTGGAAAATGTTTACATCTGTTCATGTGGAAATTAGTTCCCAAATTGATGAAACAGACCTAAATTCTGCAGAGGAATTAACGGAAAATTATAAAAAATATAATCAAATGTACTATGATGTTAAACGGAAATATGCAGAAATATTTTAAACCAATAGTGAGCAGGCATCCAACTTCATTACAGTGGTTTCTGAACCTATATGGTTGTATGTACCAAAGTTGCCTGCCCCAACATTCTCTGGTAAACTGGATGAATATAATTCTTTTATGGAAATGTTTGAAGCTCTTGTCGGACGAGATTCAACGTTAACAAATACTGAAAAATTATACTATTTATTGGGGTCACTAGTGGGTGAACCCAAAACATTAATTCAAAATCTACCTATAGTAGGGGATAATTACTCAATTGCACTTGAATTAATTACACAGAGATATCGCAGCAAACGGTTGCTGGCAGATAGGCTACTGCACGATTTGCTTAGTGTGTCTCATGTTAATTAAGGTTTAAATTTCATTAAGTCATTTCTAAATATTTTATTAGAAAATACACAAGCATTGGAAAAGGTTGGTCATATTTACTATTTTACATTAACTTTCAGAAACTTGATAATGACTTAAAGAAACAGTTTGAGCAAAAGTTTGTGGACCAAGAGTTTCCAACTTTTGATGATTTGATAAAGTTCTTAGAGTGTGACGTTCGGATATTAGAAACATGTGCAGGTCCAGAGCACCAGACCCATGTCAAATCGGTTCGTGGTTCCACGTCTAGGGTGCATGCATCCTTTCAAACTACTAATAATACTATGCCGGTTTGTAGTATGTGCAAAAAGGGTCACCACACTTTGGCAAAATGTATAAGGCTTAGGAAGGAGCATGTTTAGGAAAGTAGGCTTTGTTTCAGGTGTCTTGATGCCCACCACTTGCTCTAAATGTGGTTCAGACAAGCACCACTATCTTATTTATTTTGATCCAAAACCTCAGCAGACGGCTCCACCTACTACTACCGGTAGTGGAAGAAAGGCGCTCTCGGTACCTAATATGAATTCGGACAGCAGGGTAAATGTACCTACTACATACCCACCTAGGCTAAATACACCTAATACTTACCCACCTAGGGTAAATCACACCTCTCTATCACACATTTATATATCACGTATGTTTATTTTCCTCCCTTTTTGGGGCAATCGGCCAAATCGGAGCGGCCAAAAGGCATGGAGCCGCGCCTCCAACTACAGTATGAAAAATAATGGAAAACTTTTGACACTTCCTAAAACCAAACTTTCGCGACCGGTGCGCAACTAAAGAAAAACTAATATAATCTGTGCCTCTTCGAACACATAGACACTGGCAGAATTACCGCAATACGGTAGCCATAAATAAAAGAGTGAAGTGAAGTAAAGTGAAGTGAAAAACTAATATAGTGAACATTTTACTGTGAATTGGACTGTGAAACACCAAGTGAACTCCAATGATCCAAGATCGTTCCCAGCTCCTGGCATCTGAGTGAGTCCTATTGTGTTTTTATTTATTTTACACCCATCATCACAGACGCAGGCTCGAACCAACAAAGGAGCTGATCGTTGAAGACTGGGCCAGCTCTTGCGACGCTATCCAGTCACCAGCGGTAAAACTTATCAGTATGTTTAGGACTTTTACTTTTTAGGCCTTTTATTTTCTGTGTATGTGGAAGCGATTGGCATGCATTCTTGAGCAGGCTTCCTTGTATCGTAACAGGGTGAGTGATGGCCGAACCGCTCCGACGTCGACGGCGGGAGGCCGCTACACCTCATACCCTGCATATTTAAACGCTGTAAATAAAAACCTGCATTACCGAACGTACAGTACACCACATCTCAGTAAATATACTTAAAGGCCTGTTGATCAGGATGGATTGGACATTTATAATTCGCTGACTATGTCTTACTTACATAATATACTAAATTAACACTCTCTACTCGTAATTTTGTATAGCGATTCGAATAAATTAAAAAGTCAAAAGTTGTATATTCGGGTTGTAACAAAAAAACCCTATAGTCCTGAAAGAGGACCCCCCCGTTCAGTATTCATAACTGAACTACCTTCATCTATGGCGCCAAGTCTGAAATCGCGAAAAAGCAATTGTATGGAACTTTGTTGGCCCCATTTTTGGAGTTGGCGTTGTTCAGTTATGGATACAGAACACTCTTTCGAGACTATAGGGGATTTTTGTTACACCCACCCAGTACACGTAGTACCAAGAAACTAATAAAAATTCAATTAGTTACAACTTCTTGCACCAATGATCTATTTGTCAATCTAACATTTGTATCTCCCAAAATGTGCCACTAACCTTGTCAAAGTGGAGCCAGCGAGCGGTTTTAGAACCCCTGGGTTTAAAGAGAGACATCAGTGTTTTACTTTACCGCTTGCGGAACTTTCTGGCTTGATACCGTCATCCACGTTCTTGCACCGCACCACTCGTTGGAGGCTTACATTTCACCCCCATTTCCTGGAGCCTTGGGTGTCCACCACGACCGTTTTTGCCGCATACCTTCAAAATGTGGAACACTCCCATCCCGACGTGTTTCCGCTGCGCTACGGCATGGGGTGCTTCAAACAGAAAGTAAAGCGAGCCCTATCCTTCCAAGGCCGGCAGCACACTAGCAATGCACGTGTCTCCAGGCAACGGTGACCATTTACCATCAGGTGGCTCGTTTACCTGCTTGTCTTCTTCTTCTAAGACGTGTTCCTCATTGCTGAGGGTCGTGATCATTCTGAGGAATTAATCACATACAACGACTCGCGTGGCAGATTTAATGGGGTGGTTTGCCATTGCCTTTCCCATTTTACACACTGGTTATCTCAGTGTGCAGGTTTCCTCACGATGTTTTGCTTCACCGTCAGAGCAGTCGGTATATGTACGTAAGTCTTTCTAATAAACCGAAAATCTCATTAGTGCATTGCAATTGCAAGTGCTTTGTAATGACATTGCCTGGTTGCGAACTCGGACCTCCCGCATGGAAGTCCGACGCCCTAGCCACGACGCCACCGACGCTCATATTCTTGTTGTTCGTATTCTTTATTATTAGTAGTAATTCTTAATTCTTACAGTTAATTTGTTGCAAGATTATTAGATATAAGTCTAGTGTGTCTGACTGTATTCTCAAGTCAGCTGTACGTTTTATTTGACACGCCTAGGCTGTTTTTATACGAGTACGTGTGTCCAGTGTTGCCGACATATAAGTACACTTCTCTTATACATACAGTCTTTTAAAATTGATGATGTTAATAAGAAGTTAAATTATTTCTACTACACTTACATTCGTTGTTATGATACAGAGATTTGATATCAATTATTCAGTGAGTAGAACACTATTGACGAGATAGTTTACGAAATAAACGTTTTAGATATAGATATCTTGTGACCTTTACAGATTTTATATAAATAGAAATAGAAATACATTTATTGCCAAATACTCATAATTTTTTTACAAAAAAAAATTAAAATTTAAGTACAAAGCACTATAACAAAGCACTATGTATATTTGGCAAAAGGGGGGAAAGTCAGCAAATGCTGACATACTCGGGTACCAAATATGCAGCGCTGTTTTTCATTTCCCCCTTATTCCAAGATGTTAGTGGGAGCGATAGTGATAGTGGGTAAAAAAAATTAAATTAAAAAGATACCTCAAAATACTAATAGATCTACTTGATAAAGAATACATATTTTTAGACCCATATTGGCAACACTGCGTGAGCCCTTGGGGATAGCAGGTACTCTGAAGTGGTACTTTCTAGTATTGAGGAATAAGTTCTGAGGGAATTTATCGCTGGAGGAGCGAAAGTTTATTCGGGACCATTTCCAGACCTTATATTATATAGTTACAGCAGTTTTTAGAGAACCGAAAGAAGATATTTTTGTTCGATAGTAATGTAGACCAAACTATCTTAATAATGAGATAGTTTCTGTCTGTGTTGTTTCAAACTTCGAATTTTTTATTATTATTGAATATTTCTTCTTTGACAATGCAATGTATTGTACTAGGTTTGTTACGGAGGTGGTTTTATCGGAACCGGAGTCGAAACCGAAGGTTTTAAATCGGAGTCGGAGGCGGAGGCAGAACAGAGATGTTTTAAACCGTTTTTTAATTTTTATAGCTGAACTAGCCAATATTTTTTATGATGACGTTTGCGGCAATAATACATATTCCTTTATGTAGTCGTACACTATTTAAATAAATATTGATATTTGAATTTTACTCACAAATCTTCGGTATTACCTCCGATTCAAAATTATCGGAGCCGAAGTCGGAGTCGGAGGTATAAAATCAATCGGAAGTTCCGACCTTTCGGAGTCGGAGTCGAAGCTCCGTAACATCCCTATATTGTATTGCTGCTTTACCATAGACTTGTGTGAAGGGGTTGTATCAAAAAGTGAGTGAGCGAAGCCGCGGGCAACAGTTTCCTTATAAGTAGTTATAAGTAAATGGTAACATAACATAATGACCATCGATTACTTACGATATTAAGTAAGAACGACAGTCAATGTCAGCCCCCGACCAGCCTCCTGACATGATATCCGCCTCGTTTCCGATAAGAAAAAAAAAAGATAGGCAAATAAACTCTGGTCGCGATCAACGGCCTATAATCTGTGACTTCTTGGTATGAACGATAGTATTTGCCCGATTAGTTGGTGCATTAGAAATAGTTTATGGATTAAGGATCGTGCATTAGATTACTGTAAGGGGCCATCCATAAATTAAGTCTCACGAGTTTCATGATTTTTGGAGCGCACCCTCCGTCCTTGACACAGGTGGTCACATTTGTGTGACCTACCCTGGTGTGACGTCACATATTTTGCAATTTGAAATTATTATATTAAAACAGCACTTCCAAAATTATTTATATTGGTATTTCTATTTTAAATCTTTTTTCATAAAATCAAACATTTTTAATTTTTTTTCGTAGCCTAATTTAGTTTTAGTATTATTATAGATTTATCATTGTGTATCGTAGGACATCTGTATTATTGAATTGTATAATTATAGAAATAATTACTGATATTATTTTAAATATAATATTATTTGTTTATTTTTAGAAAATTTACTAAAAATCATATCCAATGAACTATACAACATTTATTTATCTTGTGTCCATGGACTTTCAACCCATTCCTTTATATTATTTATGACTTCTTCTTTTAGATTTAGCATGTGACGTCACGAAGCTTATGACTCGTCTCCCCCCGCGCCCTTGTTATAATTTATGACTTTTAGATTCACGCATGTGACGTCACGAAGCTAATGACCCCCCCCCCTGTCACACGATGTCACACTGTTGGACCCCCCCCCACCCCCCCCCCCCACCCCCCCATTTATAGATGGCACCTACCACAACACCAGAGGAGGGCTCGTACGAAATAACTCTCGTAGCAACAATTTGGTCCTGCCCGTACTACCTAATATCTAATCTAGGGATGTTACGCAGGTGGTTTTACCTGAACCGGAGTCGGAACCGAAGGTTTTATATTTGATTTATCGGAGTCGGAACAGGCGTCGGAGGCGGAGATGTTCAGAAGAAGTTCAAATTTTAAACCGTTTTTTTTATTTTAATAGCTGAACTAAAATATTGGCTAATATTTTTTATGATGACGTTTGCGGCAATAAAACATTCCTTTATGTAGTCCTACACTATTTAATTAAATATTGATATTTGAATATGTTTGTTCACAATGCTTCAGTATAACCTCCGATTCTAAATTATCGGAGCCGAAGTCGGAGTCGGAGTTGTTGATTTTACACCTTCGACTCCGGCTTCGGCTCGGAAGTCCGGGATTGGAAGTTCCGACCTTTCGGAGTCGGAGTCGAAGCTCCGTAACACCCCTAATCTAATCTACCTCTATTTCTCTCTTCGTTTAGTTCCCAGTAGTTCTTTCGCACAGTTCTGTTGATAATCTATATAAAAGGTTATGCTACGCTTTGATTGAACTTAAAATTCAATCATCTAAATATTCCTTTATTAAAATAAGGAAGAGCAAAGAATATTCGAAGCATATAAAGCTACGAGCTTTTTATAGCAATTTGATTGATCCATAAAATCAGAATCATTCGCAAGTACGATCGCATAAAGTTTAAGATTTAATTTAAGCTTAGCTGATCGTCAAATGTTTTATTTTTATTTTATACGAATGTCATTAATCTTTGTAATTTGAATGTAGCATTCCTTGCTGCGGACAGTGTACCTATTGTTGACGCCAGCTTACAAAGTTTGACTTATGTTATATAACGGGCTAAATTAAAAAAAACATCATGATTCTTTCTTATTATTTCTTATTCCTTCCTTCTAAGTCGTGTTCCTCATAGCTGAGGGTCGTGATCATTCTAAAGAATTGAAAGGGGTGGTTTGCCTTTCCCATTTCACACACTGGTTATCTCAATATGCATGTTTCCTCGCGATGTTTTCCTTCACCGTCAGAGCAGTCGGTAAATGTACGTAAGTCTTTCGAAAAATACGAAAAACTCATTGGTACAGGGCATGGGAGTCCGGCGTCCTAGCCACTGTGCCAGCGACGCTAGTATACTTGCCATCTATATTTTTAACTAAACAACCTTTCTTTCCCAACTTTTCTTTTTATAGAAAACTGGTAAAAATATCCTCGCGTAGAAGTTTCTTTAGTTGACCATTCTTTCTGTACTCGACTGTTCATGTACAGTCAAACGGCAAGGCCATACGACCGCACTCATTGGTACATGGCATTGCCTGGTTTCGAACTCGGACCTCCCGCATGAGAGTCCGACGTCCTAGCCACGACGCCACCGACGCTCTAAATTATTATTTCTTATTAAGTAGGTAATAAACTAATAGTTCACTAGCATAGTTTTAAGAAAAAGTATAGAACAATAGTTTTACAGTCTCAGTATATTGACTTTAGAAATCAGTTCATTAATGGCGACAGGATTTTGAGGTCCCTTCAGTCCTAATTCAAGGTTTGTGTTGGTTTAGTAGGTTATGATTAAATCTAAGATTTTTGATAGATACTGGTCGAGTTTCGGAAAATAATTGTATGTGACATGAACGGAGATGAGCCAATGCGACAAACAGACAGAACGACATTGTTGCTCTCTATAGCTATAAGTAGAAAGGGCCAGGTTGTAAACCAGCGCCGGTAGAGGTATAGGTATATACATCTAGCGATACTCAGCTGAACTTGGCCCTTTTAATAGATCATATGTTTACTACATTACGCCATATCATTTTAAAAATGTATTTACAGGATTGTAGTATTTTAAGTCAAAAATGGTTTTTCTATTTCTAATAGGATTTCAAGATTCTTTCTCATATGTAATGACATTTCCTTTTGAACTCAAAAAAACAGGGACAGAGTAAGTTTTAGTGGAGGTTAAATTATCAGGTCTTACAAACAGAAAGAAAGCGAATATATTTCGATAACCACGTTGCGTCAAACAATACTTTGAATAAGATATTGGTCGGATCCTATACAAGTTTGGACCTTTTTTTGCGCCTCCAACCAAACACAGTACCTTTGATAGATTTCGCCGAGAACTACATCTTTTATTGTGTGTAATAGGAGTATAGTGTGGGATAGGAGCTTTGTTTAGTTGCTAGCGAAACAAAATCAATATAGAATCGTTAGTATGACGACATTCTTGCTCTCTGGTTGTAGATGATGTTTCTTCCATAATGAAAACTCTTAAAGCAAGAGCAGACTCTAATAATACTTTAGCGTCCCATTCCTTCCCCTAGTGACCCTAACGAGACTGACATGGTTACCTTGTAACGATGTCGACTTCATCGTCCATATCAACCTCCTTGCCATCAATTTCAACCTCATTGTTAGCGTTTATCTCACCTCATTTCGTGTTGGCATTATCATTTCTTCATCTATATTATCAATATTCAAATCATATTCCCATTCCATTTCTAAATTCCATTAATTTCATTGATTTATACTTATTCTCTCTGTATTTTTGTCCTGAACGGACGTGTCTCCGTTTTATAAAATTGTCTCCTACTACTACCTATTTTCTACTATTGTGTTGTTCTGTTCCTGATAAATATAATATCTACTATTACCAAGTTTCTTCTATTACTTTATCTGCACACTGTCCTAGAACCCTGCTAGCCGGCACCTAGAGGGCAGATTGTAGCAAGCTTGTCGTGTACTAAAAGACTGATTTAAAAAATATGAATTTCTAGTTGAGATCTATCAAATGCATATAATGTGATAAATTGGGACCTTTAATGGCACACAGGTGATGCCTGAAAATCAGCGCTAAATGCGCTGCGGCAAGGCTGAGACAGTCCCCTTTTTCCGGCGCTGCACACCACCTTCATCAAACTTAATTAATCTTGTTTATTTATTTTTATAATGTATTTGTTTGAAATTATGATTATTTTAAGGATACAATCTACTTTGCTTAGGGAAATACAGGATAAACTTATTGTAATTAACAGTGTGTACGGTAGACGTCATTTTAAGGCTTATAAATTAAATTACTAGTGTATAATATGATCTAATTGAAGAGCTGTAATTTTTTCTGAGCTGCGGGTAACCAGAAGACGAATAACACACAAAATAGGTATATCGTGCTGTCCCCAGTGGCACAAGCTTATCTGATCCGGTGGCTAAAACTGGAACTATCGTTATTAATGTTAACACTATATCTAATTGTTTGTATGTGTGTGCTCTTGGAAGTAAATTCTTTCTTTCAGTTCGGCTCAGTTTCGAATGCTCGCTACAAAATTCTCGTTCACGAATGCTCCCAGCCTGTACGAACCATAAAAGAGGCATAAGCATAACACGGTTGGTGGTACTTAAAAAAACCCATAAAACCTGGCCACACCGTCCATCATACGAGTCCAGAATATTTTCACGCGATACAACTTGTCATGGCACACATTATCTTTACACACACAAACATACAAACTGTATCATAGCTTGACATGTTTTAATGTGCGTTCACATTATAAGTCTAGAAACCATAGATATATTTTTTAAATCAAAATTTATGGAAACCAAATGTACAAATAAGGATATAGATTATGGGGTGTAGACGAGTTCTGGAGTGGAGACCGCGTTTGGGCAAACGTACCGTGGATCCCTGATAGATGGAGCGATGGTCTGCGCAAGGTGGCTGGCAGCGACTGGATGAGAAGAGCCGCAGATCGGGCTCAATGGCGCGCCCTGGGAGAGGCCTATGTCCAGCAGTGGACTAGAGTAGGCTGCTGATGATGATGATGAAAGATTACTCGTGTTCTTTCTTTATCCGACACTTTTGAATTGAATTTGACTTCAGTAAAGTGGGTTCCTGTTTTTATTTTTAAATTTATTTCACACGGTATCAATCAGCCTACAGAAATTACCTAGATTAAATTAGATTAATTAGATTCTCCGTACATCGCGGTAGGGGAAAACCCTGTTAATTTGTTACCATAGCAACGTTCTTAATTCTGTTCATAATTTGAAAATGATGACCAACAAAAAAATATGTCTCATTTGTTGTTGCTAAAGGCAGGCCCAGTCAACAATCTCATTGAAACTGAACACAGATTTTAAAGTTTTCAGTCATAATTTTGTCTAATTCAAAGAATACCAATCTTATACATTGCTTCAAAATCAGCCTACATACCTACATCAAATTGAGAACCTCTTTTTTATCGTCGGTAAAAGTAGAGCAGTCGGTAAATGTACGTAAGTCTTATATATGAGATAAACTCATTGGTCCATGGCACTGCATTGTTTCGAACCCGGATCTCCCTCATGGGACTCTGGCGTCCTAGCCCCTACTGTACTTAGGATGCTCTATACGAGTACTTAGGTACTTTTCCACTTTCCAAAATTAGTCTATAAGCCACTGCACTGCATCTCCGTAAACAATTTTTTTTTCAAATACCTACCTAATTATGTAGTCCCGTTACATACTTACAGCTAATACGAGTACTTGGGCAATTTTGTTTTTCAAAGATCTTCTCTCATGCTGTAAACACCAAGTCATTGCCCCTTACTGTAAAATGAAAACGTCAAAGTACACAACGCACACGAGAGCAGTAAAAAGATAATTTTTATCTGCTATTTTTTGTTTACGACTGAACCCGTGTTTAACCTCAATCTCACCTGAGGGTCAACGGTGATGAGGCCGAAGATGGAGCACGTAGATTTAGAAAGTATTCGCACTTCTGATCACTGCTGGAACCGCTAACACATCCAAGTCTTTCACAAAAGTCTTTTTTGAGAGTTTGCGTAATTATTGGCACGTGAGGCACTCCATCCAAGTTCTCAAGGTTACCAGCTCATCGAAAACCCTCTAATAACATAGTGAGGTGAGGTGTCTATGGGCGACGGTGACCACTTACCATCAGGTGGCCCGTATGCTCGTCTACTCTTGTACAATAAAAAATAAAAATACTGGTAAAAACACTCTACCTAAAGTAGTATTTTTTATAAGACGGACTAAGCTGACGTTTCCTGTGTTGCCAGTTTTTGATAAAATAAAAATAGTGTTGTGACCAAAGATAGAGTTCAATCACTGACCAATAGTTCACCAATCAAAGTATATTTTATTTTCTTCTGTAATGTCGTGATTTATTTTTGTAAATTAAAAAGTTAAATCGCCGAGCCTCACTTTGTATGGGAGCGAAATCCATCTTCTTTCAATATATAATTTAACGTTATCTTTTTGGCTCACTGTTTGGATGAACTAAGGGAGCTGATTCACAAGTGAACTGAACGCGTCACTATTACATTAAACATGGCAACATTTTTTTACAAAGTGACATTTGCACCTGTCAGTTTAGTCAGTCTAATAAAAAAATCTACTTTATGTTACAGGTAAAACGTTAGAGTTATTTTCAAGATTCTAACACGGTCATTGAAATTGTAGTGTAAATCACTAGCACTACCATTCATTAAAGAAAAAAACGGGCTATGGTAACCTCTTACCAACGGTCCATTGGATCCTTAAACACTTGCTTGCTTGCTTATCGTATGGTTAGTGGCCAACCTATTCGTCAGAGTTATTCAGGGCGCCTGTAGGCATCTGACATGGCTTAACGACTGCTGTCGAACGACAACAACCGGGACCGACTGCTTAACGTGCTCCCTGAGGCACGGAAGAGCTCAGATGAAATGTGCCACTAGCGGGGTGACCGCTAGTGGCACATTTCATCTGAGCTCTTAATGTATTGCTTGCTTATCGTATGGTTAGTGACCAACCTATTCGTCAGAGTTGTTCAGGGCGCCCGTATGCCTCTGACATGGCTTAACGACTGCTGCCGAACGACAACAACCGGGACCGACTGCTTAACGTGCTCCCCGAGGCACGGAGCAGCTCAGATGAAATGTGCCACTAGCGGTCACCCATCCGGGTACCGACAGCGCCCAACGTTGCTTAACCTTCACGATCACTTTCGGACCGTGCTCGAGCTCTTCTGTTCCTTAAACACTGAAAAAAACCCACGTGATCTGGACGTACACCGAGGAAGTGTTATTGCTTCCGCGCACGGCAGGACGTCCGCGTTGGCTTGATTGACAGTACTTATTTATTCATTCGCTCGTCCTTCGGAAGGGTTGGGTTAGCCCTTGTCTCCTACCACGGCACTGTGACCGGTATTAATGTAGGAACGAATGAATGTACGGCAAAGGTCATCATCATCATCAGCAGCCCACTCTAGTCCACTGCTGGACATAGGCCTCTCCCAGGGCGCGCCATTGAGCCCGATCTTCGGCTCTTCTCATCCAGTCGCTGCCAGCCACCTTGCGCAGATCTTCGCTCCATCTAGCAGGGACGCCCGTCCCATACTAAGTTTGCCCAAACGCGGTCTCCACTCCAGAACTCGTCTACCCCAGCGGTTGTCGGTTCTGCGACAGATGTGACCGGCCCACTGCCACTTCAGCTTGCTAATCTTATGAGCTATGTCGATATCTTTTGTTCTATGCCGGATCTCCTCATTTCGGAATCGATTCAGCAGAGATACTCCGAGCATAGCTCTTTCCATAGCACTCTGAGCGACTTTATCAAGAAAGGTCATCAGACGGAGACGAATCGTCTAAGAAATGCATGTCTCAGTTCTTAGAGAGGTGTCACTGAGAACATTCCCACACCCACTTTTAATGGTAGTATTAACCAGTGCAGGTTGTAGATTCATTCTCGGAACATCGTTGGACTTGTTCCATGGCGGTACCGCTGGAGATCATCAGGAGAGACATTGTAACAATAATCAATAATACTGAAGGCCTGGTTACACAATACGAGCTGCTGACTGACACTAGACAGCTACTACCACTGTGTACTCGCATGCCAGTAGCTCCACTCGCCTCGGCCGGTCACACAATGAGAGTAGCTGATATTGCGTGTAACCACAGTCACTTTCCTAGACAGCAGTCATCTCCATGATGTCGCAACAAAATATATGCGCCCGAGTTCAATAATTTTGAAATTCCACAAGACTGCACTGCTCACGGTAGTGAATGCTACAGCGCGGCGCCTTAAGTGGTCGTCATGTATCACACGTACTAAATTTGGCCAAAGGTTCTATCGCTATCGTGGACCGTATTTATACACCAAGGTAAACAAATTACTCAAAATTGTTAATCATACACGATATAGGTGCAAACAATCTCTAATCACCTGGCTTGCAACCTTGGACTATGACAGCACTGAGAAAGTATTGGAAATTGTCCAATGAATAAACACACATATACTAGCCATACATTTACACACCCGCACACTCTCTCACACCCTAACACGCACCCTCACTCTCACCCTCAACAAACACACACCCTCACCTTTCCACACCCCCACAACAATACGCACACATACACACACCCTTTCACTCCATGATTACGTCTTAGTATCTAATGTTAATTTAAAATTGTATACGTTTATTTATTTATTTTTCCTTCATACATCAAAATTGTACCTACATAGAAGAGCCTAAATCCCGCGACACAGGGTATCCTAGTGCGGGATTTAGAGCATCAACCATTCTTGTATTAATGTAAGTTGCAAAATAAATTTATTTGTATTTATCAGCATGGCAATTTATATTATAGCCTCTGAACTTTTGACCCGAGTCATTGACCCCCCAAGGTCATTTGACGCTTATTTCATACATGAATATAGATACCGGCACGTACGTATTCTCTTATATATCGTTTTCCATATTGATTGCGCCGCCACCTAACTACCACGTTCTCGAAATGCTTTACACTGCCCGAAAATTGCTTAGAAGAGATCGCTCTTAGCGATTAGGCCGCCTAAATTGTACTTCACTATTTCCTTTTCTATCTCTTTTTTGTTGTTTTCTATTTGTGCAATAAAGTGTATTTACTTTTACTTTTACTTTACATACCGCGGGAGATGACCCTCCGACTCAACAGTAATTCGTCGTTATAGAAAGTTAATACCGCCGCCAACCGCACCCAGCGTTGCCCTACGCTAGTACGTTAGTCGGCCTACTGTATTTATCGTTAAACTGTGGCGAGACCCTTTGACTCGGCGCAAAATGCCGACGAGGCGCCGAGACGATGCGAGGGTGAGCGAGGCGAGACGAGAGCCACCATGTACACTCGCCCTCAGGGGGTGTGTACAGCGAGCATTAGGTATGTCTATATTACTAGTGCATTCATCAGTACGGTTAATCTGTTATTTAGACTCTCTGTTAACAGAAGCCCGACACTGGTAGTAATGGTCTACGATTGCCATTAAAATAAAACAAAAAAAAAAACAGAAGCCAGTCTAATTAGTCGACTAAATCGGCGACTAATTTCCATTTTGGGAAATGGACCTTTTGCACCCAGTTATATTAAAAATAAATTAAAGTGGTTACAAAAAAAATACCTTAACACCCAGTAACCTTAACACCAAGTTTTTCAAAAGACGAGTTGCTGAAAGTTTCTTGCGCCGCTTCTTTCCTTTCTGCTATAGCACCTTACGAAGCGGTGGTAGAGTAAAACATGACGTTGTAAAAATGTATTTTTTTAAATATTTTTTTAATTAAATAAGGAGAGCAGACGAGCAAACGGGCCACCTGATGGTAAGTGGTACCGTCGCCCATAGACATCTCACCTCACTGTATTAATAGTAGAGGGTTTTTGATGCGCTGCTAACCTTAAGGACTAAGATGGAATGCCTCATGTGCCGGAAATTACGCTGGCTCTCTTACCCTTCAAACCGGAACACAGAAATGCAAGCATTTCTGCTTCACGGCAGAAATAGATAAGAGGGTGGTACCACCCCAGGCGATCCTTCACTTTAGGATCTACCACTACCAAAAGAAGTACCATAATGTACTTACTTACAATAAAAAACATTTTGATTTGATTTTTGAGTAAAATAGATACGACTAAACTATGAGTTACTAAAGTACTGTATTATTTGTAGGTACACTGGACCCTTTTAATACAAATACGTTACCATAGAAGCCTTGTTTATGAGTATTTCATTCAAGGTAAGGTGAAACTATGAAGGCAAAAAGTTTCACTGGAATGAAGACAGTATAAAGTACATTTTAGAAGTTCGTTCGTACGCAAATGTATTCTCAATATCTCTCAAAACAACGCGAATGAAACCAGTGACACACCATTTTTTTTTAACCAGTGACACACCATTTATTTTAAAAACCAGTTACACACTATTTTTTAATTTTTTACACTTTAATGTACAAAATAAAAAGGTGTTCATTTTTTCTTTATGCTTTAAGATTAAGAGTACCACTTTCAAAATCTATCACAGACATTGATAATAAGGGGAAACCTGTCTACGTATTAGTGAAAACTTTAGCTTAACCCTTCAGCATAAAATCTGTCACCAAATGGGTAGATTACGAAATTAAGGACGTTTCTTGAAACTCACGGTTAGCTTGAGCGTTGATCTATTCTGTCTTAAAGTGTTTAGAATAGGCAGTCCTTTTGTTGTTCCATCTTTAGCCTCTACGTCAAATTGATGTTAAACGCGTGCTTAGTCTTGAATTTAAAAAATAAAGAGTGAGCAAACTAGCATCTAGCCATATCATCACAGGATAATGCTGAGTTAGGGACCCTTCTGCCACATATACATGTAAACTTACTTTAAGTCCGAGTGCTCTGATGGTGAAGGAAAACATCGTGACGAAACCTGCACACTGAGATAACCAGTGTATGAAATGGGGAAGGCAATGGCAAACCACCCCATTAAATCTGCCACGAGGATCGTTCTATGTGATTAATTCCTTAGAATGATCGCGACCCTCAGCAATGAAGATACTCGTAACGGCTTAGAAGAAGAAGAATTATCAGGATAAATTTGGTAGGGAACGTATCTAAATCAAGCTTTTACTTTTAACTAGTGAAATGTAATTATCGTGCTATGTGTGTGCAAATAAATTATAATTCATTCATTCAAATCAAATCAAATCAAACTTTTTTATTGTATGTAAGTACCTTAAAGTACATTTTTACATCGTCATGTTTTACCCTACCACCGCTTCGTAAGGTGCTGTAGCTGAAAGGAAAGAAGCGACGCAAGAAACTTTCAGCAGCACATCTTTTACGATAATTATGAATACAATCATATATGTACGCAATGTGCAGAGCTGGAGCTGAATTTAGGACCAAGCCTCTTTATCATTTAAGTAGTCATTTATTTTATAATAACCCTTTTTACATAAGGTCGGTCTACACAGTGACCCATAAATGATGTGTTTACTTTACTAAGTCTAAAGCGTGGGACTGCAAGTTTGTTTTTGTTTCTGGTATTAAAATTATGACTATCGCAGTTTCATTCATTCAAACCCACCATAAGCCATAAATTATGTGTTTACGTTAAGGTCCCTTCAGTCCTAACTCACTGTTTTTGTTTGTTTATGACTGAATCCCAAATTTTTGATACTGGTCGAGTGTCGGAAAATAATTGTGTGTGACGTATAAGGAGATGAGCCAACACGACAGACAAACTGAACGACATTGTTGTTATCTATAGCTATAAGTTGGAAAGGGTCAAGTTGAACACCAGCGTCGGTAGATGTATAGGTATCTATACATCTAGCGACACTCACCTGACCTTGGCCCTTATAATAGATCATATCATATGTTATCACTTGTCAGAATGTAAAATATGGTCAATTTATAATCCGACTCATTTTGTGACATTTTGTACATATTTTTTTACAGATATTTTTTATATATGGTCTATTAATAAAGGTTTTTCTATTCTATTCTATTCTAAGCCGAACACTGGCTCCGCGTCCTCCGCCGGGTCGCGGGGACTTGTCACCTTCGCAGCTAAACTCATTCCGCAAAGTAACCGGCTAACTAAACTATCATGCCACCAAGTCCTTTGGGATATCTGTTTCACCATGTAATTTGTACTAAAAGCGCAATATGCAATTTTACGGAAATTATGGGAATTACTCGTATATCAATATGCAATTATACTAAGTTTCCAGTCAAATTGTGATACCGTCGGTGGTGTAGTGGTTAAGATGGTAAACAGATAATATGATGCCGGTTCGATTCCCAGGTTACACGATAGGTACACTAATGAGTCTACTCGTACAAAACAACAAACAACAGATAGAAAATAACAATTTAGGCGGCCTTAGCGCTAAGAGCGATCTCTTCTAGGCAACCTTCGGGCAGAGGAAATGATTTCGAGAAAGAGGTTTTAATGAAAGAAAAGATTGTTTACTTTAAACAAGTACTTGTTTTAAGTTTTAATATGAGCATATAATACCTACCTTTTTCTACCAAAATTACTCCACAAAAAGGTGGCCTGGAAGAGATCGATCTTAGCGATAAGAACGCCTAGATTGTATTAGTCGTTTTGTACGCACTTTATCACACTAATTTTGTGTAATAAAGTGTATTCATTCATTCATATAAAATCAAAAGATGTGCTGCTGAAAGTTTCTTGCGCCGCTTCTTTCCTTTCAGCTGCAGCACCTTACGAAGCGGTGGTAGAGTAAAAAAAGTGACGTTGTAAAAATGTACTATAAGGTACTTACTTACAATAAAAAAGCTTAATTTGATTTTTAAGTCGGCTTGTTCACTTCAACCAAGATTTTAGACGTATCGATCAAGGAGCTCGTAGCCTAGTTGCGAGCACGGTCCGAAAGTGATCCTGCAGGTTAAGCGACGTTGGCGCGGTCGGTACCAGGATGGGTGACCGCTAGTGGCATATTTCATCTGAGCTCCTCCGTGCCTCGGAAAGCACGTTAAGCAGTCGGTCCCGGTTGCTGTCGTTCGACAGCAGTCGTTAAGCCATGTCAGAGGCCTACGGGCGGCCTGAATAACTCTGACAAATAGGTGAATAAACTATATTAAGGAAAACATCGCGAAGCAAAGATATGACTAAGAAAAAAAAAAGCTATGGCCATAATAATAGCCCTTAGAGCTTTTGACGCTTTCCATAGCACATCTGCACACAATCCAGCCTGAAGCTTCCAAGCGTCACTAATTCCATTCTTCCAACAAAAATATGCGTCCACGTGGCATCTCCTCGTCCTCGTATTATGCATGTATGCATGCATGCATGGACACAAGAACAATGGCCGAAGCGTCGGAAAACACTAAATTTCACTAACATCGGTGGCCGATGAAGCGTGGTGTTACGGTCGTGATATGAATAAGATCAGTAAAGAGTCTCGGTACTACGATTCGCCGCGCGACTAGTTGGAAGACCTTGAGGTAAAGGGTTTTACGGTATACGGTATTTTAATTGTATTTTATTAATTTAGACGAATTAAATAAATAAATAAATTAAATAATCTTTATTGAAAACATCACAAATTAATAAATCGAACAATACCCTGACTCCCAAACTAGGCGAACCTGTATCTTGGGAGACAGTGCTTTCCCAAAAAGAAGGTATTCAATAACGGCCAGCATTCATCCCATAGACAACTTGGTAGCTATCCATGGGACAAATACCGCCCCCTACTGAACACCAAGCTATAATAGTCACAAATTACAATTTATTATAATATATATATTTTTTTAATTATTATTTTATACCCGAAGACGTGTGAATGTATGTAAGGGGGAATGAAAGGGTGTGTGTGAGGGTATGTTTGGGGGTGGGAGTGTGTGTAAGGGTGTGTATGTTTATGTGTGAGAGGGTGAGTGTCAAAGTATGTAGGTATGTGTGCATGCTGTAGATGAGTGAAGTATTATTGTTGTGGACGTAATAGTTTCTCGGTTTGATCATAGCTAAATTCATTCAGGTAAAGGTTGGACCGACATTCGTCAAATTCGTTTATCGTCAAATTTATTTTTCAAATCAAATAGTTTATTTGTTAAAAGTAGGTACATTACAGAACTCTTAAATTATAATTAAGTATCACTACTGCCACATTGTGTAGCATACAAATATTTGTCATTTTAACATAATAGTAATTAATTTCATATTTTACATTATTTTACCACATTTGCATACCTAGAGGAAAGACAAACTTAATTCTACGTATTCTTTTATGTCATTGTAGCATTTCTGTTTCAGAATATTTGTTATTCTCCATAAGTCACATTTTTATCTGTTTTAAATAACTTTATTTTTGACTTATAATCACGCGTTGTCATCGCTTACACTGGCGGAAATATTATACAGACTTGTTTATCGGTCCATCCATCAGTACCATTCAGTACTTACTATATAGATAAACCGGAGTACTCCTATTATGATGGGTGACGTCGCTCAGATGATAGAAATGCACTAGCATGGCGAAATATAGTTTATTTAGGTGTTAACCGGAGTACGGCCATAGGCTAACTGACAATATTAACAAAATAAATCAGAACAATCAAGTTTCTAAAGATTTAAACATGGAATAGTTAGTAGAGATCATTCTAAAAGGAGATACTACAGTACTTAAGTTCGTATTCTGAGCCGTAGAACACTTACTTAATAGCTACGATTCCAGCACGGATTCCAGTACAGATTTCAAAATTGGCGACCTTGACACATTGTACGCTGTACCCGGCAAGCGCCGCGGCCACGACGTGCGAGTGTGAATACCTCGCGCGGTAAACGCTAGTACACAAATTCTTTACTGATCTTATTTATAATATGTTCGATCACTGCTCGCCCTTGGTGCTGTAGCCCTCGCTTTATGTTCTGCGCACAGGGTGTTTGGGAATCAATGTTTTGTGAAATAAAAAAAACGGAGGCGGGTTTTTTTGGAAATATGTTTTTGAAGGTAGACCGTCGTGCGCGTCGCGTGATAAACAGAACGAGGGTTAAATCGACCAAAAATAATTGGTAGATTTGACACTTTTCTTACCGCTAGGATTCCTGTGACGTCATCAGATAGTTCGTTTCACTTTTAAAGGGGATTTCTATAATGGGGAGTGCTCTTCAGAACTATTCGACTTGGTGCCGTCGTCTACTTTCTTTTATCGCACCACTCGTCGGCGGCTCAATTTTCACCCGCACTTTCTAAAGCCTTGGGTGTCTAGCACGACCCGTTTTACACGAACGTTTCTGCCACGCACCTGCAAAATGTGGAACTCTCTTCCACCCGACGTTTTTCCACAGCGCTATGACATGGGATGCTTCAAAAAGAACGTTAAAAAAGTCCTCTCCCTCCACGGCCGGCAACACACAAGCAATACCCCTGGTACTGCACGTGTCTCTAGGCGACGGTGACTACTTACCATCAGGTGGCCCGTCTGCCTGTTTGTCGTAGCTAATTTATATAAAAAAAAAAAATATAAAGAAATTTATTTTCACCAATTTTATTTATTATGCATTTCGCATGCTAGACTACATAAAATAGAAAAAGGGGTGAACATTTTCAAATCCTTCTCGCGTTTTTTTTACCCTTTTTCTAATTTTTTTACTTACATTTATTTTCGTTAAAAGATTTAGTCCCTTTCTTACAAATAAGCGATGAGGTGATCCTATTCTTTATCAACTTTATTCTGATTTTTTGGGCATCCAGAAGTTTATATTTTAATTTTACCTGGATTTGGTATAATTTCCCATATTATCTCTCAAGAAAGAGGAAGAATAGAAACTTTTGGTTGTTTAGGAATAATTTATGCTATAATAGCAATTGGATTATTAGGATTTGTAGTTTGAGCACATCATATATTTACTGTAGGAATAGATATTGATCTTCTTCTTCTTCAATTTAAGAGCTATGCTCTTGTCGGTGTAGTAAACGCCACTGTGTCCTGTCTAGGGCCCTTTCCTTGACCTCCTTATACGACGCAACGCCAGCCTTCTCTTTGATTTGATCGAAGTAGCTTATCCTCGGTCTTCCTCTTCCCCGCTTGCCTTCAACATATCCTTCTATAAGGTTTCTTATGTATTCGTCGTGTCGTATAAGGTGACCCACCATATTTCCCCTTCTATTTTCAATAGCCTTTAAGAAAAGAAAGATATTGATACTCAAGCATATTTTACATCAGCTACCATGATTATTGCTGTACCTACGGGAATTAAAATTTTTAGTTGATTAGCAACCCTCCATGAAACTCAAATCAATTATAGACCTTCTATTTTATGAAGATTAGGGTTTGTATTTAAATATTTTTTTATAGTTATACCCATTATAATTGGAGGATTTGGTAATTGATTAGTTCCTTTAATACTAGGAGCCCCTGATCCAGCGTAATTTCCGGCACATGAGGCATTCCATCTTAGTCCTCAAGGTTAGCAGCGCATCAAAAACCCTCCAACATTAATACAGTGAGGTGAGATGTCTATGAGCGACGGTGACCACTTACCATCAGGTGGCCCGTTTGCTCGTCTGCTTTCCTTATTTAATAAAAAAAAAGCTTTCTTTGATATTTTTTTAATATTTCTTCGACAGCTAGATATAATGAAAATTGCTTCAAAATCTGTTCAGTGGTTATGAGGTAATATGAAGAAGTACTCGTATAGGTACCTACTAATACTAATTTATTTTATTTAAACTTTTAGGAACATTAACGAGAACTAGAACAAGACTTTACGTTAAATTTAACATTACAATTAAAAAAAAAAATATTAATGTAACATTTCTTTAATCGTTATTATCTTAGTTTTAATTCTGTTATATAAAAAGAGCTTGCGTGGAGCATGCGTGGAGGAGAATGCCTGTGGAGGAAGTAAGAGAAGCGTGCTAAGACAGAGATTCTTGGCGCTTCGTTCTCTCTGCCTACCCGCAAGGGACATAGCGTGAAGGTAAGTAAAAGTAAAATACACTTTATTGCACAAATAGAAAATAACAAACAAAAGATAGAAATGGAAATGGAAATGCTGTAAAGAAGTGTGGAAGTACAATGTATGTATTAAATTATTTTTGTTATTTATTTATTTGAGGGTAGTATCTATTTCATACGCCTTTTGCACCCGTATATTATGTATCATATGATTTTTCCATCACCTGAAGGTTGCCTGGAAGATATCGCTTAAAGCGACCGCGGCCGCCTTCTGCACATTGTATTGTACCTCTCTTTATGTTGTATGTTTTGTTTTTGTCCCCGGTGTGCAATAAAGTATATTTGTATTTGTATTAAAGGTATGTATTTATGTATATTAAAAATAAAGAATTTTAAATATAAAATATTTTGATTTGTTGCCCAAAATACAACTGGATATTTAGTATAATATGATGCAAAGAACAGCCATGATGCATTTAATATATCCGATACAGGAACATAGGAGAAACAATAACATGAGTGTTTCTCGAATTTCCGTAGAATATTAGATAAAACCAGTCTTCCATCAGCCGTTCCCTCTGTGCTGGGCTATTATTCATGACTCCTAAAAGCTAGGACCTACAGCAGTAAACCAGTACGGTACTAGGTGCAGTGGGCACTACGTAGTTTAACGTAGTACGTGTGTCTGTTCATGGAATTAGTATTTAATATGTGCGCGTCATAATGAAAGTTTCAGCAGAATGTGTATCGAAGAATTTTGGGAGTTTCTTACGCGCTTTTGTCGCGTCCACACCAGCTTTTTTTCGTTGTCTTGCAAATTGTTTTATAACATATTTGCTCGTAAAGTGGCTGTAATTACACCAATTTCAATATCGTAATGTATCTCATTACGCACTTGTGCGTTATAGTAATGTGAAACGCACGAGTTTTTTTAAATAAAGTAACATGTACGGTTTTTTAAGATGCTCCGTCTAAAAATGAACGATACTTTTTAAAATCTTAGCAAAGAGTTTTTATGTTAAAAAAGTGGTCAATATTTTATGAATAAAATTAACTTTGGGAGATAAAATATAATAAATAAAGATTTAATTCTTTAATTTAATTAATTTTGACAATAAATTACAACCATTTATCTGTAACAAAAACACAAAAATATTAATTTACTTTATTAGTAATACTGGCTGTTTTTGTACCTTTACCTAAAAAAAGTTGATGCGCGCGCATCGCTAATTTGTGGACAAGTAAAATTATTCCGCGCGCTTTTTCTTTTCGCTGTATTGTTTTTATTTGAAAATGTCGTCAAGTAGTGATGAATTTATTAATTTGACACCGCCACAAGTCTTAAACGCAGCGAAAAAGGCTACTCTAAGCCTCTTGCCTGAAAAATCGACCGATAGATACTTACAAGCGTATCAAAATTTCATCATATGGAAAACAAGCAAAGATGCAAATTCATTTTCAGAAAATGTGTTTTTAGCATATTTCATGGAACTTTCTCAAAAATATAAGTCAAGCTCATTGTGGTGCTACTATTCAATGCTAAAAAGCAACTGGCAACGTAACAATCACTTTTAAAAATTGTTCAAATTTCTATAACTGCTTTAACAAGTAATTAAAGATTTATTCGTTTAAGAAAGTCAAAGTTTTATTTATTTCCTCGTAAATATGTTATAAAACGTCGTATGACATACGTGCGCTTTGAAAATTACAGCCTCTGCTTCCTTATAGCCCTCGCCTACGGCTCGGGCTAGCAATATCGCCTCGGCTGTAATTTTCAACTTACCGCACTTATATCATAATGTACTATTACAGTGGTGCTTTTTAAGTAAGAATGGTGTTTTTTATTCGAAGAACGTCTACAAGATGTGATTAATGTGTGGGACAGTGAAGTAAAGTAAAATAAGACGCTGCAGCCCGATCCGTACTTGGCTGGATTTTGAAGAGCCATACTGCGTCCGGGACGCCTTCTTCTTTGGTTCGGATGGTGCAGAAGCGTGGAAGATTCTCCCAGATAGCATTGAAATGTGTCACACCAGCATTTTAATGAAGACTTGAAAGAGTTGTTTACATCAGACATGGCTGTATGGGCTCAGTTCCCTTTGCCTTAAAAAAACAAACAACGAAGAATTTTGTTTTGCTGATTCCACAGAATATTTCTTTATTTTCTCATAGGGAAATTTACAGACAAATACATAACTACAAAATAATTATAATATATAAATAAAAACAGTATAAATATAGTACTTAAAAGAATTATTTAAAAAAAAATACTCATTTAAGAAAAAGCTCACTTTTCAGAAACAGGCCGGTTGTAAAATAAATGAAGATAACAATATTAAGAAAGTAAAAGGGATTTTTAATTTTTTTTATTTCAATAGATTTCACAGCATAACAGTGATACCAAGGCACTGTGAAATTCAAACAAAAATATATCTATATAATTAATGGTTTAAACATTATGTGACAGAGAAACTAGTCATCCTTAAAGTAGTTCTGTGTCAGGATTCGTCTGACTGCAGTGGTGCTGATGCAGAACAAGACCAGGTTATGATCGATACATATTTTATTAAAGTTGGATCAACTGCGGGGCATGAAAGCATTTCATCAAATTGTCTAATATTATTTTTGTCTTCTGTACCTAATTGTTTGTATGTGTGTATCAGAAATACATAATCTTTCTTTCTTTCGGCTATAGTTGGTATTGGCAGCTGGTACCTCCAAAGTTAAGTTATTCACTTTTAACCCCTGTAGCTCTAAAATCAATCTACTGTCATCAAGATCTTTTGTTACAAACATACAATTTATAAACATTGTAAATTTGTATCAGATTTAGGTTTATCATAGGAGTGTAGTATTTTGTTTCTTTACGTTATTAAGGACAGTTGTAAATTGTTTTTGAACTTATACTATATGTTATGTTTGTTGTACATGCAAGTTTAAGGGGTCGTGTTAGAGGTTTAAACTTGTTGTCTATGTTTATGGTGCTGTTCGGTTTGACATCGTGTGTCTTGTTGACACTTTGTGAAAATTAATAAAGTATATCCATTTATCTCAAGATAATCGCCTGTATTTCTAACATCTTTCTGGTCATCATCAGGTATTCATGGTGTATGTAAACAAACGTTGAGATGTGGGTTTTTTTCAGTACAGTCTGACGGACTTCTACAGTACGACTCGTAGCACATGACTTTTTTTTCTTTTCTTTTTGTACTAACGTGATATAACTCATAGATCGTAATGTTTTAAGTCAACATATGATGAAAATACTCAGAAAAATTAAAAAAAATGTAATAATATGGACCTAATTATGATTACATCCTGTTTATTTTCGCCGATCTATTACCGCTTTACCGACCGCGGCCATCTTCTTTTTTGATCTGTCATTCATATCTTCTGAAAAACACAAAATCCACGCTATTTATCTAATTATCGTTTTTACCTAATTTTGAAAGTGTCCACCATCTTCATCTATTATCTTATGTGACTCGGAAATTGAAGAAAAGAAAAAAAAATACAAACGGCAAAGCGAAGTTGCCAGCAATCCAGCACGAGGGCCTCAAAACGACGACACTGGAGACAGTTCGTGAGTCAGAAACCTAATCCAATCCGAAATCCATTATATAACTTATTACATCCACATATGGTGTTTAAATTGTGTATCTACGTACTGCTTCAAAGGAACTAAAAATGTACGGAAAACCTTTTATTTCGAATGTTTGGAACGAAGAATTTCTCTAGCGAATAAAGCTCTATTTTAGGTATAGGCCTTTTCATACGAATACTTTATTATTGACAAGACTCGTCCCTCCTTAGGGATATAAGTTTTACCTTATTTTTAGACATTCTTTTTACACATGAAAATAGTACACGTACATATACGTACAGGATGATTGATTAACCACCAGTTGCACGACATCGTCCTTAAAGTTAAGTCTTAATTAAAATACATGCAATCCCTTTCTACGTTATATCTCTTGATGATATTAGACTTAGGGAAGCCTTATGCGATTATTTCATTTTAGTTACTTTGACTAGTAACAATGTAAAACGACTATTCTTGAATAGAAATTACCTCTTAGGCGGGACACCATTGTGGTTTTTTTTCATAGAAATTTAGCAACTGTAAATTAATTTATATCTATTAATTATCGCCATTATTGCTTGTTTGTTGATCTCAATCTCACCAGATGGTAAAAGTGACGATGAGGCCGAAAATGGAGCACACGGGCTTAGTAAGCATTATATCTCAATAACCGAAGTTTGAGCTCTTCCGTACCTTGGAGAGCACGTTAAGCAGTCGGTCTCTGTTAAGCCATGTCAGACGCCTACGGGCGGTCTGAACAACTCTGACAATAGGTTGGCCACTAACCATACATAAATAAGTAAGTACCGAAGTTCGGATTTGGACGTGGATTTTCTCATTTAACAGATAACTTAATTGTGAGTGTTCTTACCTATGTCTGATAAAACTAAATTTAAAAATTTATAGATTTAAAAATACAGATAAACAGACACGCGTCAAACTTATAGACATAGACTTATTTTTATTAATAATATTCATTACACGTCAAAAAGCACAAAAAGAAAAAGAATTAAAAAAAAGAAAAAAGAATAAAGAGTATTCATTCATTCATTCACATACATTACAACATATACACTCATACAATATGCATCATATACCAAGGTATACACTTAGACAAATACAACACACAAACTCCCGGAGGAACATAATACACAGGAAAATAATACATTATTTAACAATTGCAATTATAATGTTATTATGTTAATTAAATTATTTATTGTTAAACTTAACCTCTAAAAACTCATTGAAAGAATAGTAGGTAGGTATAAAATATAACCTGGGGAAGTCGCGGAAGTTATGCGCTAGCGTTCCCGTGGCTTCGCCGTCAGGCGGTGCGCAGGAACACCGGGGGGTTTTTGGCCGGTAAAAGTCCGGCATAACCTCTTCGTCTCCCCCTTGCGGCGAAGAGGTAACCATGAGCGTTTCCCCCCGAAAAAAAAAGGTATAAAATATAACAACCCTTACTTTCTGTCGAGTGTTAAAAATAACGTAACTCCTTACAATACCAACCTCCTATATACAAATACGAATGTAATCGCCACATAAATAATGTAGTATCACAAAGTGATATTAAGCGTTCTCCAATACGGAGCAGCCTGTATATCCGTCATAATTTCGGAGTAATTTTCTTGAAAGCGAGGCGGTTGTTACGGTCTCTGTTTATTCATTTGTAAAATAGATTTTTGGTGGGGTCGGGTAAGTAAGACCCGGGTTCCGTAACTTGCACTCGACTTGATCATGTAAATTATAGTAAGTAGTATACCTACATACTACATACCTACCTACTTAACTACCTAATACAGAAAGACTTGGGAGACGTGATCAGAACTTGGTTTTTCTAACTCAGTAAATGATTACTTTACTACACTCGTACTACCAAAATTACTCCACCAAAAGGTTGTCTGGGAGAGATTGCTTTTAGCGATAAGACCGCCTAGATTGTATTAATCGTTTTGTACGCACTGTATCACACTAATTTTGAGCAATAAAGTGTATTCATTTATTAATTTTTGTTAGTATGTACAATTAGAAAGAAAGAAAAAACATTTATTCAACATTACATACATTATAAAACTTAAAACAATTTTGGATAAAATAAAATAAAAACAATGCAATATTAAAAGGGCACATGCTCAGCATGTGCTGCGGTCCGACCGGTACGGCAGAACCGCAGCGCTGGTTTTCAGCTGTGCCCGGACGAAGGCATCGCGGGCGAAACGGCAGTCGGGGACTAAAACAAAAATATATTAAAAGTATAAATAATAAAACTACAAATAAATAAATACCTAAAGATGAAATAGATAACAATTAAAACTGGAAAGAAAAGGGATAGAAATACATAGTGAGTGTCTGCACATTGTGCGGCTCGTCATTCCGATGGGAAGCGGATATGGTATGTGTTGTAGAAAATAATATAAAAATATATACTTACATTTTTTTTAATTTTTTTTTTTATATCTCAATTTAGAGGCTTTGGTACACGACAAGGTGACCATGTCAGCCTCGTTAGGGTCACTAAGAAAAGGGAAAGGGAAGCTCAAGTATTATTAAAGTCAGCCCTCACTTTGAGAGCTAATTTAGCAAACAACAGTAAGTGTTTCATATTATCAGATTAGGGCTGACTTAAAACAATATTGAGCCTCCCATTTTGTAGCCTATTGAGGCCAAATAAAATTTTAAAAAATAAAATAAAAATAAAATAACCTAATATAAAAAGTGTACAGTGTCTGATTTCTGGGCAGCGAGAACACAATTACACGTCAGAAACACAATAGTATTATAAAAACATCGATGTACATAATATTTTACACATTAATACTCAATACTCATTTATTTCGTAATTTTCATTACATGTCACATTTTGTTCAATATTACATAAATTATCCTTATGTTGTTGATATCCCATCTGCTCGTACGAAGCGATTTGCTTCTTCGTTCATTATGCGAACGGCTAAGGAATGGAACAGCCTGCCGGCGTCTGTATTCCCCGAAACCTACAACCTTGGGATCTTCAAGGCCAGAGTGAATAGGCATTTACTGGACCCGCGTGCTCCATCGTCGCTTACCATCAGGCGAGATCGAGGTCAAATGAGGGTTTAGTAGTCAATAAAAAAAAATAAAAAAAATGAATAATTAATTAAATTAATTAATCTGAAAATATTAAATAATGCTAATTACAATAAAAATAATCATGTCAATCAATCCATAAATAATCATGTCAAAAACAAATAATTACAATAATAAAAATTAGATAAAATAACAATTATTATGTTGCTACTCGTTTAATTTCAGTTGAAAATGAATTAATTTCATTTAAATTATAATAGGCGGCCTTTGTTAATAAGTCTTCAAACTTATTAAAATCAGAAACTATGAAAACCCCCGATTGCCAATTTTCAGGCCGAATATTATGCATTGCACAATAAAATCCAGCTAAGAACCTGCTCTGATAAACTCTAAAGCTATTGCAAAAAGCCGCATCGAAATTAGTTCAGCCGTTTCGGAGCTAGATGGCAACAGACACATGCACACAGAAACAAACAAACAAACATCCTCTTAGGTCTCCGTTCCGTCGTGGGTAGAAAAAAAGTCGCGTCAGTGTATATCCTAAGCAAGGTAGTAACATTACGCACTTCCTATATTTTTTCCTTTATTTTTTAATTACTACTGCACGCGAAAGAAGAGTCGGTTGGTTATCTTAATTCCCACTTTTTTTAATGTGAAGTATAGTAAGAGTAAAATACACTATATTGCACAAATAGAAAACAACAAACAAGAGATAGAAAAGGAAATAGTGAAGTACAATTTAGGCGGCCTTATCGCTAAGAGCGATCTCTTACAGGCAACCTTCGGGCAGTGGAAATGATTTTGACAAAGAGGTGTGAAAGCATTATGGAAAACGTTACGGAAAACAAACGGGCCACCGTCACCCATAGACATCTTAACTCACTATAATATTCTAAGAGGATTTACGATGCGCTGCTAACATTAATGACAGATAGAGTGCCTCGTGTGCTTGTAATTTGCTGACTACCTTACCCTTCAAACTGAAACAGCAATGCAACAAGATTTGCAGCAGAAATTGGTAAAAGGGTGGCAAGTACAGCCCCAGGCGGACTCTGAACCTTTTACTTATACAATAATCCCCATAAGAAGATAATAACTAAATTCCACCTAAATCAAGAAATCCTTGAGACCCCCAAATTTACTATCAAAGCTGTGAACCGTAATAAAATATTGAACTTTTTTTCCCACCAGCGGCGGCCATATTTTCAATACCGGCGGAACGGATGTACATAAATCGGCAGAATCGCTCAGCAAACGCCGGTGCGATAATAAAATCCTTAACTGGGAAAAGAACTGCGTAATCAAGTTTAATTAAAAACGTTTCGAGCTATATTACCGGATAACTCACTTGATTAACTTGGCATTTCGGGCGGGGCTCGTAAAAACTGAGATGACGAACGCACCTCCGGGGATCTTGAAGGCGCTTCACACTTGCTCTGTCTACTCCTGCCAAAATAATTTCATAACCATAAGAAAATCAGGAGGAGAAACAATATTTTTGTCTAAAAAAGTTGGGTACCTCTTATCACCGGCTCAAATGAGCAGGTTGAACACCGTCAGCGGATGATGCAACCTCACGTCAACATAAGAATGCTCGAATAACCTTTGATTAAAATAAGAATTTTAAGAAATGTGAATCTCACAATGATTTTAATAGTTGCTTCTTTGATGGACGCATCTATACTGAAACGGACAATTTCAGAATTTACAATTTCAGCTCCCATTTGCACAATACGGTTCCCAAACGGGGGACGTAGTGTGGGACGCCCCCCTGCTAGATGGCATGGCAGCGACTGGATGAGAAGAGCCGAAGATCGGGCTCAATGGCGCGCCCTGGGAGAGGCTTATGTCCAGCAGTGGACTAGAGAGGGCTGCTGCTGGTTCACAAACAATTACCTTATTATTGCGACTCAATCGGAAATAGATGTGTTTTGTTCTTAGGGCGTAATTTCTAGCGAAGATTTTAATAGTCATATATTCGTACGTTAATAAGAATGTCATTTGACTAACGTTTATATTTTAGTTTAAAGAACTGTGATTGTGGCATCATAAATAACCTGGTCACGTTTATCAAGTGTGCACTGTACCTAACATAATATTAGAAGCGGTGTCAAAACAATTTCCCGACGACGTTTTACGACCTTTTTAAATGAAGAACGCGGAGAGTACCGGGAGATTTTTTAAAATTTTTCAGCAAATACCCGCGGTATCAGTTTTGTGACCGCCAAATTATCGCGAAGGATTCTATGCCCTATTACTACAGTCATACCGGTGTTTTGATGTCGTCCGTCAATGGACGCATTTTTCCTACTTCTGGTGGTACTTACTTTACCTACATCTCATTTTAGAATGAAATTGCTGCAGACTTTATTCTTGCATTCCAACGTTCCGTATGACGTAGTAGTAAAAGGTATAGAATTTCCGAGCTGCAATGCAGTGTGACTTGGCGAGGATGTCGCAAAATAATGAATGCTGAAAATGATGGAGATGGCTTGTGTCTAGTTTTCGTGATGAAATGCTCTTTTCTCATTACTCTGGAATGTTCTGTACGTCTTAAAAGTTAAATTTGTTTATAAAATGAAACTACTTACGACGAAACGCTCGCAGGCGTCGTGGGTTACTTTATGACGTCAGAGGCCGCTCGAGGCTGGAATGGAAATCTTCAGATAACATCGTAGGAAGAAAAATATGTAAAACTTTTTAGCAACACAGGACAGAGATTTTATCTAATTTCCAAAAGTAAAAAGTTACCTAAAGCTTCGCTTGGAAAAATACTCGGCACTCTTCTGAAAGCTTTGCAGATAAACTTTAAGAGTTTAAGCACTTATTCGATTTTTTATTGAACATTAATCCGCGTTTAACCTAGATGCTGAGTGATGACTGATGATAATTGAAATAAATAAATCTTTATTGGTAACTGGTCGAGGAGCTCGTAGCCTAGTTGCGAGCACGCTCCGAGAGTGATCGTGCAGGTTAAGCGACGTTGGCGCGGTCGGTACCTGGATGGGTGACCGCTAGTGGCATGTTCCATCTGAGCTCCTCCGTGCCTCGGAGAACACGTTAAGCAGTCGGTCCCGGTTGTTGTCGTTCGACAGCAGTCGTTAAGCAATGTCAGATGCCTACGGGCGGCCTGAACAACTCTGACAAATAGGTTGGCCCCTGACCATACGATAAGCAAGCAAGCAAGCATTGGTCAACTTGAATAGTAGTCATAACAATTACAATTTAACCAAAGATTTTGAAATTCACCTCATGTAGATTGCTCGCTAGAGAAGTTTTATAGGTATGGAAACCGCGTCTGCCAGTTGGCGCATGCGATGTGAGCATTTTCCCATACATTAGTCGGGCATTGAAATGTCAGTACGTGCATTTGCCCAAACCTCTTGGCTCGCTGTCAGTGACCACCTAGATTGTATTAATCGTTTTGTACGCATTGTATCACACTAATTTTGTGCAATAAAGTGTTTTCATTCATTCATTCATTCATTCATTCAGTGCTCACATCAATATTCTAGAACAGAGGGCGCTACTATAGTTATGTGCAATTAACAATTGTAATTATCTAAATGGTTGTACAGTGGGAAACATTATTACATTATAACTTTTTTCAGCTTTTAAGAGGATAGATGATATGGACATCTCACTTCACTATAGAGAGTTTTTGAATCGCTACTAATCTTGAGTTCTACCTTACGAAAAGATAGAGATTCGCAGCTTCAAACAAACTCTAGAAACAGAGAGACAAATCGACAGCTCCCACCGAATGCAAATCTAGGTAAGTATATTTTATTGGCCCGAACTACCGTCAGAATGGGTCGGAATTGGTTCGCCAGTCACGGCGCGGCTGCACCAACGCTAGTTAGTAATAAATTGCAGCAGCCGAAATCTATTATTATGTTAAAGAGGCAGCCGGGACCGGAGCGCTGCACTTTTTGTGCATTTCCCCGGATATAAACATGCCGAGTGTCGCTTTGAATCGTTTTAAACACAGCTTAACTTGTACAGATGTTTCATTACAACTCTTTTTAAAATGTAAGGGAAGCAGACGATCTGTTCGTAATGCCAATGTTTATTTCGCTTTTCTTGGACAAATGTGGGGTAGATGTGACCGGATAATTATTTACGGTCACCTGCTTTTTTCGTATTTTGTCGTCGAGTGACAGTTGTCACCCACTGCGGCCCAGTCGCACGAGACCTGCCGCGCCGACCGCATGCATTTAAAAAAAAAATTGTTTGGATCATGTTCATCATCACCTGTGCTCACCACCGTTATCCTCATCCGCTGATTCGTCACCATCCTTGGGACGACGACCCTGAATAACAGAATCAAAGTAAGTGGTTTTAAATCATTATCTGCGACTGTTACGTTCTAACTACATTCTGTCCAACTTATTCTTTCAAAATTTCATACAGTCCACTATTCTTTCCTTCACGAGCAAACGGGTTGATGGTAAGTGGTCATCGTGGCCCATAGATATTTCCACTCGCTATAATGTTTTTACAGAGTTTTTGAGTCGCTGCTAACTTTGAGGACTTACATAGATTGGATGCCCCCATTTACCGCTAGTTACAAGAATCCATATATTGCTGCTTTGCGGCAGAAATAGGTAAAAGAGTGGTTGGCTATCATGTATAATCATTATCAACTTGTTTCACATTGTTTTCCATTTTGCCATGAGAGTCGAAAAACTGGTTGTAGATTTTCTTGCTGTCATTTCGTTTACTTCTGGAGCATCAGAGCTACATTCCTTATTTCAAAGGATTTTTTTGCGTTGCAGTCGCTTTGTCTATCTTCTCTTTGCTCTACGCACGATTAGTAGTACAAAATCATCATATATTTATGGTTATTCTGCTTTATGAGGTGCCACTTTAACTTCATTAAAGTTGACAATCAGCTCTGAATTGCCAGTCTTTCGTGAAGTATATTCATGCTGACAATGTCAGCCCAATCTTCTTTTTTATTTTTTATTGACTACTAAACCCGTATTTGACCTCGACCTCGCCTGATGGTAAGCGACGATGAGGTCGACGATGTAGCATGCGGGTCCAGTAAATGCCTATTCACACTGGCCTTGAAGATCCCAAGGTTGTAGGTTTCGGGAAATACAGACGCCAGCAGGCTGTTCCATTCCTTAGCCGTTCGCATAATGAACGAAGAAGCAAATCGCTTCTGATCTGATGTTCCGCATCAATTCTTATATTCTCAGACTTCTTATATTCTAATTATCCTTAAAATACTTTGACCACTGTAATTCGCCTCTCTTCAGTACTCTGTGACATGGCGGAGGGAGAGAGGAGGAATTCTCGTTACAGTATCCGAGATAAAGTTAAAATATTATCGCACGGGATCGAAGCGCACGCATCTCGCGCGAATAAATGCACTAATACATTTAGAAAACAACGGTTCAATTTTCTGTTGGTAAGGTTGGGAATAAACCTATTGTAATACTTGTTTATATAAGTATCTAGCTTTATCTAGTTTCCGATTAGTTTCCTATACTTAGAGGAAGCAAGAGAGGCATGCCAAGACAGAGATTCGTGGCGCTTGAGGGTAGGTAGATAGTTTACCTACCCTCAAGGGATATAGCGTGAAGTTATGTATGTGTATGTAGAAAAAGCTTCTAAATGGATATAAATAACGTTTTCATCTCAAAAACTACATAATAGACTTAAGGTGGACAGAAATGACCATCATCCATCAAGGATCCATTTTTCATTAATTTTTGGCCGTCATCTTTAATTATTTATTTCTCTCGAAATATCTCGGAATTCCATACGACTTTAGTTCGAGAAGACCCCTTCTAACTATTATAGTTTCGCCGGGCTGATTATCTTCCAATTCTTCAAGTTACATATTGCGAAATAGAAGTCCACTTAATTTTTCCTGGTCATCATCAGATCCTCACAGTTTCAGATGCGGAAACGCACCATGAACCTGAATATTTGAGCTCAAATTCGAACCATCTTGCTATTACCGTTCCAGCGATCCCATCTGACATAAAAGATACCCTATGGCTCAATTTACATTACATCGTGTAACATACAAACTAAATACGAGCCAAAAAAGAGGTCGCGCGTCTTCCGGGGAATCCTCGCGCATTCTCGAGAATTCCCCTAGCGGTAAAGCGTATTTGGCTTGTATGTTACACAATTGACATAAAGTTCATTATGCTATGGTACAATTAAGTTGCGAAAATTCGCTTCCATTCCATTCCGCGGCAATGTAAATTGAGCCTAAGATCCTGGAAACCACTGGTCTAATTTTTATCAGACCGATAATAAAATTAAAATTTATGCGAGCAGTAATTTTAAAGAAACAATGCATGCGATTGCAATTTAATTTAGAGAATGGAAATAAGTACCGTGGATGTGAACTTAACTTTATTTAATCAAAATAAAATTCAGACCCAAATTTGTATGGAGCTGCGCTTGATCTCCTCTCCTCTTTAAAAAAAAATGTTTTATTGAGGAGAGTTTTTTAACATTTTCAGGTTTCCCTGGCTCATTCATCCGAGTCTTCAGGACGAAGGTTGTCTTCGCTAGCCACCTACGAGCGCACGCCAGGAGCTGAGCAGGGGTCGCTGTCGACGCAAACGTCGAACCCCGTAAGTACCTATATTAAGTGATTTCACTCGAAATAGGATGTTGTTACTATCAAAATCTTTTCCAACTACGCCTTGTCTAGATTATAACATAAACATCTTGATAACATCGGAATTTGTTATTGATATAGCTGGCCGTTTCATTTCTGCATATCACACTGATAAACATCCGCTCACTTTACCGATGCGGCAACTACTCAGGAATTTGTACCCAATCCCGGGTATTTTCACCGATATTTCTCAAGGACCCGTACAACCCTACCCGGTTCGGTATTTAACCGGAACATATCCGGCTCCCGCTTACGTCTAGAGGGTGATATTAGAATGTCTGACCGGTTTAAAGGCTTTATAGCTTTGCACTGGAGATCCGGGTTTTCTTTTACTTAGAAAAATATTCAATGGATTTCCTTTGGTTTACTTTTTTGTAACTATGCTAACGGGTGTAGTATAGAGTGCGCCTTATTCCAGAATTGTATGTGAACTATATTTCACATAGCGATTTCCATAACGTTTACTTATTTATAAAAGTACTAGTGGTTATAGCCTTTATTTTACTGTTCAAAAAATATAACATTCTCCCGCTGCCGTGTCTTTACATTAGAGATGTTTGTTGGTTTGTAAAATCACATCCAGATTACTTTAAAAAATATACCGAAGTATATCCAAAACGAACCAGAAGTCAATATATAAACTTACTGTATCAGCCTCCTTGTAAGAAATATATTTATAAAGTAAATGTTTATAACATGTGTGTGCTGCTGTATAACAACCTGCCAGATAAAATCAAGTTACAACATGGGTCACAATTTAAGTCTAATTTAACAAAGTGGCTTTTAGAGAACTGTTTTTATAATATTAGTGAATATTTAGACAAATTGCATGCACATTAGAATTATATAAATTTTTAGTTTAAGGAATGATATAGGTATAACATTATTCTGTTAAATATTTGCACGCCTGCTTGCTGGTTGAATACTGTTTCAAACCCCTTTGTAAGACCATGTTATATATTACGTATTCTTGCAAATAAACATTGATTGATTGATTGATTGATTGACTAATCGATTAGGATATTAAGACGAAGTGTCAAGAATCGTAGAGCTCTTTCGTTTGATAATAGAACGAAGATGTTAAACAATAGTTAGGAATTAATTAGATATGACTATTGTATGCCATTATAAAGAAATTAGTTGATTAGTTATGTTTTTATCTAGAAAAGCATTTGAACTTGTTGTCTGTCATCCTGTGGCAAGAATATGGTATTTTATGCAACGGTCACGTCATGATGGCGATTTTAACACGAACTTGTACCAATGAGTTTTTCGTATTTTTCGAAGACTTACGTACATTTACCGACTGCTCTAACGGTGAAGGGAAACATCGTGAGGAAACCTGGACACTGAGATGACCAGTGTGTAAATAGAGGTTTGCTCAAAAGATCCTCAAGATTATTCCCGGTCCCCCTATTATTAGCTATTATTAGATAAGATACCACGACCATGACTAATGAATCTCTTTATATTGTTATTGATTGTGGTTTCTTATGGAACAAATTACGAAATGGGAGTAGAAAAAAATGTTATTGACACATCATCTTATCTTATATTTGGATGGGGGGCGGGAATCCCAGCGACACTTCGACCCATTGGGATCTTTTGTGTTCAACCCCTTGTACCTATCCCTTGACCACTTTATCGAATATGTCATGCATGAGCAAGACTGTGCGTCTTAGTGGGAGGGATTTGAGTTCCCTTGGGTCTGGATAGGCAGAGCCTAGCAGACCCATCCTTTTTGTCGCGAAAGCGTCACATTCATATAGGAGATGTGAAACGGTCTCCAGTTGTTCACCACAGGCTCTGCAAGATGTGCTGTCAGCCAGCTTTGTGAACCGGCCACCCATGCCCACCGGCATTGGTGCTAAAGTGACCGGTGAAGGCATCGACCAGTAGACGCACTTGCCGTCTATTCAGCCCCCAGATCTTGTTGTTCCAGCCTGTGACTTTGTCCCCAATGAATTTCTTAGAGTGTTCTAACCCCTTTAGGGTTAGCCACTCTTGTTTGTTTATTTAGTTATGTTTAGTTGTTGACACATCATACTTAACATAATTATAATTTTTGTGACTTATATAACTCGTAAAACAATAATTTTCGAATAGGCCCTTTTGTTGCTATACGAACCATAGCGACGAGCGTTTGTTTGCTCCTTGTTTCGTCGGTCGTTTCTCAAGTATTTCACTTGTTTCTAACTTATACTTATAACTTATAACGATTCAGTCCAGAGAGGTAAGTAGTTTGTAAGAATATGACAAAGCTCTCAGAGCTCTTAGCAGTTCACTTAAAAGTTCACCTTACTTAATTCAATTCTGAAAAAATATAACCTCGATTTCATCTGATTTCGTTAGAACATTTTGACGTGATCCTATTAAGGATCACGCTGATCGTCGCAGCGATTTTGAAACGGAATCAGACCCAATACAGAGATCTATTTTTCAGTTTTCTAGACTACCACCAGTGAAAGAGAAACTGAAGCGGACTGAAATCATACAAATCTAGAAAACGGAAAATTAGATTGCTAAGATTTCAGCCCGCTTCCTTTTCGCTTTTGCTGCAGTGTGCTAAAAATGTTGAAATTTTGAAAATTAGTAGAACTAAACTTATTCTGTTATCTATACTGGAACACCCTTGTTTTGGTTTAAAATGATGTTTTTTTACACTCTGTATAAATCTTATATTAATCATCAATATCATGTACTTACGAGTACCTGTCTAAGAAAGACCGTCGGTGGCGTAGTGGCTAGGATGCCGAACTCCCGTGCTCCGAGGTCCGGGTTTAAAATCATACTTAGTCGTGCAAGTCATAATTACATGTTTTCGGTTTTTTCGAAAGAGTTTTTACTGCCATACTTTAATGGTGAAGAAAAATAACTGAGGAAACCTGCACACTGAGAAAACCAGTGTGTGAAATAAGGAAGGCAATGGCCAACCACCTCATTAAATCTGCCAATAAAGTGGTTCTATGTGGTTATTTCCACATAATGATCACGACACTCATCAATCGTTCTACTAAGAATTCAGTTTCCATAACTAAACAACTTTTGTTCTACGACTTTTCAATTTACGCAAAAAAAACGATTTCCCATAAGATTTTGTACCGATCAGCTGATCGATTTGTAAGGGTAGTTGAAATTTTTGTTGCGTAAATTAAAAGTCTGAACATAAATTGTTCAGTTAACGATAGTGGAGCCCAATTCGCCTTACAACGTCTGTAGTTCTATTTCTATCTAATTTTAATTTAGTTTTCGTTCCAATTCTATTTGGACACCAAATCGCATTCTGCTGACGCATAACTCTACCACTGCCACCTTTCGATTTACTATCGATCGGGCAAAAGCACCTCGGGAGGAACTCATGTTCGATCGTTATATTTGACAGTTGAAGCGTTTTGTTACCGTTCAACTGCGATTCAGTATAAACTAAACGTTTTATTAGAATGCACAAATACGTTACTGTTCGTTCCATCGTTGACTCGATGGGAACTTTATTTTTATTTATAAGGAAAATCTACAGATATTAACAATTATCACATTACATATGTATTAAACTTAAAGAAGGCCAATTACAGATTTCCTCGTTTATATATGACTTGTATACCTATAGAACGCGGTTAACTTTAGTATAAAAATATAGAATTAACATGAATATTTCTGTTATATTATATGCAGGTACTTGCTAATCAAGTGCTGGCTGAGTGACAAAAATTAATATGTGGTGACGTGAGAGTTTAGGGTGTGTAGTATATGTGTGTGTGAAAGGGTGTGTGTGCCTGTTGTATGATGGATTAGTAACTGACTGTTTAAATTCTAATGCAGCATAATGGTTAAACACTTATATAATATTGTTATTGTTATGTAATAAAAATAATCCCCAAACTCAACTTAACTGAAATTGGATCGTCAGTGGATAGTAGCATACGTAACACGTCATAACGATGCAGTTTAGATTCTATTAGTAGAGATAAAAAAAATTATAACTTTATAAGACAAACTTTGTGTCAACTAAGTACCTACATATTAATATTAATACTACAATGATATGTTGACTTAAACTTGACGAAACATTTTTTGCGATATTGCCTGCCATGTTACAAACATTGAATATATTGGAACAAAAATATAAGTAAATGATTTATTTAGTTAAGTTGTATTTAGTGGAATCGATCCCCAGAACACCCCGCTTTCGGCTTAGAAGGGGCGTTTTGTTACACTCCATATAATAGTCTTAAAATTATGCTCCAATGAGTGTGACAGGCCCAGCCAGCCCAACGTGTTGCTGTCAATTGGAAACCTGTCATGCGCCGAGCTCACGCCAAGCTCAAAGTGAAATGCTTTCCTCCAATTGTTCCGGGGTTCTCCCACACCATGTTGGGTTCTTGAAAGGAAAATTTTCCATTTTCTCATGTAAAACAAAATATTCTCGCGTTTCGTTCGGATTCGCAGTGAATCGCTGGCTGTGACGGGATTTGTGTGCGGTAACCACGCTTCGATGACGCCTTGGTGCAGAACGGGACATGTTAAACCTGAAAAAAATATTTGCAAGTAAGTAAGTACATGATTATTGGACAGATAAATCTAATATCAATGCGCCCCCTGATCTTATCATAACTGTTGGATTCAGTTTTTTATAATATTTTTTGTGACATGGTTTTTAATAAAAAAAATAGTAATTTTAATTTTTTTTATAACGTGCTTATAATAAAAAATTAAAAACTATTTATCTTTATTGACAACATTACAATACTTGTAAATCTAACAATACCCTGACTCCCAAACTAGGCGAACCTGTATCTAATAAGTAATGTAGCTGAGATTGACACTGAAAGAGTTTAATTATTATTTTTTGCCGTGTATATTTTTTTGTATTCAACAATTTATGATTGTATATGTCAGCGCAAACAACAAGTGACGTCATAGTGCACGTGCAATGCCCACCTGCGCTTGCGATGAAGCAAACACGCAGCAACAGCCGATACCACGTCATGCCGCCCCCCACTGCCTGGCCTCTATAAAAGTGGGCGCCCGACCCGAGGTGGCATCATTCACTTGCGACTCGTCGACGGAGGCAGTCGGACTTGATATTTTATTCGAGAATATTGCATTACCTGGTAACCTAGTAACTGGTTGCTATCAGGGTACTCTCGTATAGCCGGTTACTATTGAATGTCTAACCGGTGACTAGTGGTCGCTATTAAGGTGACTGGACGGTCAGCTGGCTGAGCAGTAACTGGTTAAAGTTAAGGTTACTCCGGAAGCTATTGGTTGCGGTTAAAATGATTAACCAACGATATCGTTATCGTCAAACATCCGAGGAGAATGCGAGGGTGAGTGGCGTGTTCCCCAATAACTTGAAAAATTATCTCTCTTGCATGACGCAAAACGATACAGTAACGGGAAATATCGAGTAGAACATAAAATGTTTACACTTTTCCTTGTAGCATTCTATCTATGGAGCGACGACTGGATGAGAAGAGCCGAAGATCGGGCTCAATGGCGCGCCCTGGGAGAGGCCTATGTCCAGCAGTGGACTAGAGTAGGCTGCTGCTGCTGGTGATGATTCTATCTCTATTGGTCGTGGACACTCGTGGATGTTCGATGGTGCTGTCGTCCTCACAGCGTGGTCACCCTCGTCGGCGAATAGTTCCGCGGCTGTCAGGCGGCTTTGAAGGGGATTTATTATTTTTATTATTGTTTCGCCGAACGCGACGCGGCCCGCCTTATTTCTCGGCTTAAGTTATGACTCCGAAAGCGAAATAGAGAGAATTACTGAAAAGGAGCGTTATTAAACCTTTTTACTCAATCCCCCCTTTGTGCGCCTTCCATACCCCGTATTGTAGAGGCAGCGCAAGCGCTTAACGCTCGGCGTTAGGGTCAGTTTACATCAAGAATAGTGAGTTTTGTACGTATAACAATTGTAGCATACAATGTTGTGTGTGTAGGTACCTACACATGTTTTGGATGTCAATTTAGATCATAACTTTGACCAGTCTATTGCGTATAGTCGACCACAAGCTATAATAGTACGTGAAAAACCTTGGATTAAATCTCAACCTTATGCTTGCGCAATATGATACATTTCAGATTCTCAAATATTGCCGTTTTTGGTAGGTTGGACTGTACTCTTAATGCTTGTTATCTGTTTTGTGTGCCTTAATTAATTAAAATAAATTAAATTTGACGAGTCCACAGAAAGAACAATTTATTTAATATATTTTTTAAATTATATGTTACAAATCCACAGCACTTAAAATTAAAAACAACATAGTCCATTAATAAAACGTACTGCCAATTACAGATTTCCTATTTTAAAATAATGCTTATAGGGAGAAATAAGTTTTGGTGTGTGTGTAATATGGATGCGTATATTGGAAATGTGTGCGAGCGTGTTTATGTAGAAGAGAGTGAAAGGGTGTGTACACGAAACGCGTGTAAAGTCACAAACAAAGAAATTCATTTCAATTTTAATTAATTCAAATGACTTTGATTGTTCGTTCGTCCCGTGGACTCGAATCACGAAAAATATGAGAAACAGACTGACTTATGGCTCGACGTTCTGTGTATAAAATGACCAATGATATTTTTACCGGTTTTTTTTTCATGTGGTTAGTTACCAACCTATTTGTCAAGAGTTGTTGAGGCCGCCCGTAGACCTCTGACATGACTTAACGACTGCTGTCGAACGACAACAACCGAGACCGACTGCTTAACGTACTCTTCGAAGCACGGAGGAGCTCAGATGAAAATATTCTAGTCACCCATCCTGGTACCGACCGCGCCCATAGTTGCTTAACCTGCACGATCGCTTTCGGACCGTGCTCGCAAGTAGCGGTAAAAAAGGAACTTAAGGTGATTTCGGCGTATGTCAGTCTGTATGTCACGACAGTTTTAGACTTATGATGATTATGAGTCACACGGTTTTAGTAAGACTCAGTATGGCTGTTTTTTTTGTAAAATGTATTTTGCGTATCTGACAGAAGAAATAAATTGTTGGACGTATTTTGTATCAGCAAAACGTGTGTTCTCCAACTGGTATAACGTGACCCTTACTCGCTTATTTTACGCTGCTTCCAATGAATGGCAGGCGGAGAGATTCGGCGGCTAATAACTATATTCTGGCCCATTCCGCGCCAAATAACCATCAAATAACCAACAGAAATTGAACCTCGCTGTCAAATTCTAATGTTTATCTTTCATAACTTAAAAACTTCCTAGTTCGGAGGTAAGCGTTTATTGTAACTAACTTGTTGCTCACTAATATTATTTTAGTGTAATATAACCTATGCTTAAGTTCCTACTGGTGTATGGACTATGAACACTTTCTTATTGGCTGAAAGATTAATGTTATTGTAATCCTATATCCAAGTTACAGCATGTTACATTTACATGTTATATTTGAAACTTTATTTAGAAATTCATTATCTATGAGTTGGAGCCTATGCACACTGCGTTTTTATACGCGCTTCTAACGAGATTCAGACGCAGCCACTAAACCTTTGCATACGTTCACAAAAGATCCGCGTTTATATCGGTACAAACGCGCTGTTTCATCGATCTGCAACCAATATAATATGTTTAATTTTAAAAAACGCACTGCTATCGCGCGTCTTTATCGTGTTTACGCGCGTTTTCATCGATGTAGACGCTAACAATGTGCTTTTTTGAGTTCTACGGCGCCGTATACGCGCGTTCTCGAAAGTCGCGTCGTGTGTGCGTATAAAATACGTGGTATGCATAGGCGCCCTTATTTGTAAAAAAAACATGCCTGAAATTTTTGTGAGGTATAAGTTTACCACAAAATAAGTACCGCTCTACATCAGACAGAAAGTACAAATTATAAATTACAGTATAATATTATACCTAATAACAAAGTATAAGTTACCAAGCAGTCATAACTCAAACATAGTGCTATCGCTTCAAAAAGTAACACCAAAAAATTAAAGTAAAACGGTGGACTTTAAAATTACAAAGGCGACTCCAATAACAAGTTTCAGCTAGTTTGAATTTTAATAAAGTAGTTCCCAACTTGAGAGCCGACGGATCGCCAAGTTGCGCCGCTCGCTTCGGGGTTACAGCTTTTTGAATTAAGTTGTACTTATGCTAAATTTGCTGCTATGATATTAATACACTTTTATATAAAAATACCATTTACGTCGGTAGTTTCAAAAGCACTACAGACCTACATTTGAAACTTTTTTTTTTATACAGTGGCTGGCAAAGTGATAATGCGATTTACTTATATTATATTTACACTCGTTAGGGTCATTAGTTAGTTAGTTTTTTTAATTTATCGTTTGATAACAAAGTTACGCTTAGTTACGTCTTGGAACAATTATTATCCGTTATATTATAACATTTAAATTATTACTTAAATGCTACTAGCTGCGGTAAAAGGGCATTGTCAAAATAAAAATATGGCTGCTGCATAGGGTTGCCAGACCGGAAAACGGTAATATCTGGTCAAAAAAAGTTTTGTCGGGATGTTGTTGTCTGGAGAAATAAAATAATATGAATAAAAATTTTGGTTTTTATTCCTAATTCAAACAATTTTCCTCGAAGTCTAATTACTAGCTCAACTTTAATTAAATCAAAGGTCATGGTAATGTCTTTATAAGTACCAATACAAAGAGGAATTCTTTGTATTGCTACTTATAAAGACATTTATGGCGGGAGATTTTGTATTTTGTCGGGAGTCTGGACATCATATGAAATGTCGGGAGAATCCAGGCGAATCCCGACCATCTGGCAACCCTACGCTGCATAAGGCATTGTCAAATAGGAATGTACATTATGTTATAATAGGTTTTTTCACAATTTCAAATTAAAATTTACTTAACGCTACTAGCTGCTCAAGGGGGAAGGAATGTGCAGTTCACACAAAAATTTAATTTTGCAAAAAAGTAAGTTGAAGTGGAGAAGGATCTGCGTGAGCTCCGGGCGCCTGACTGGCTCTAAGACTGTGCAGGAGAGGGAACGATGACGCTCTTTGGTATCGGAGGATAAGATCCACTTCGGGTCACTGTACCTACAGCAGAGTATGTGAGTAAAAGTAAATTGAAGTGGAGAAGGATCTGCGTGAGCTCCGGGCGCCTGACTGGCTCTAAGACTGTGCAGGAGAGGGAACGATGACGCTCTTTGGTATCGGAGGCCAAGATCCACTTCGGGTCACTGTACCAACAGCAGAGTATGTGAGTAAAAGTAAGTTGAAGTGGAGAAGGATCTGCGTGAGCTCCAGGCGCCTGACTGGCTCTAAGACTGTGCAAGAGAGGGAACGATGACGCTCTTTGGTATCGGAGGCCAAGATCCACTTCGGGTCACTGTACCAACAGCAGAGTATGTGAGTAAAAGTAAGTTGAAGTGGAGAAGGATCTGCGTGAGCTCCGGGCGTCTGACTGGCTCTAAGACTGTGCAGGAGAGGGAACGATGACGCTCTTTGGTATCGGAGGATAAGATCCACTTCGGGTCACTGTACCAACAGCAGAGTATGTGAGTAAAAGTAAGTTGAAGTGGAGAAGGATCTGCGTGAGCTCCGGGCGCTTGACTGGCTCTAAGACTGTGCAGGAGAGGGAACGATGACGCTCTTTGGTATCGGAGGCCAAGATCCACTTCGGGTCACTGTACCAACAGCAGAGTATGTGAGTAAAAGTAAGTTGAAGTGGAGAAGGATCTGCGTGAGCTCCGGGCACCTGACTGGCTCTAAGACTGTGCAGGAGAGGGAACGATGACGCTCTTTGGTATCGGAGGCCAAGATCCACTTCGGGTCACTGTACCAACAGCAGAGTATGTGAGTAACAGTAAGTTGAAGTGGAGAAGGATCTGCGTGAGCTCCGGGCACCTGACTGGCTCTAAGACTGTGCAGGAGAGGGAACGATGACGCTCTTTGGTATCGGAGGCCAAGATCCACTTCGGGTCACTGTACCAACAGCAGAGTATGTGAGTAACAGTAAGTTGAAGTGGAGAAGGATCTGCGTGAGCTCCGGGCACCTGACTGGCTCTAAGACTGTGCAGGAGAGGGAACGATGACGCTCTTTGGTATCGGAGGCCAAGATCCACTTCGGGTCACTGTACCAACAGCAGAGTAAGTAAGTAAGTAAAAAAGTAAGTTAACATTTAATTTTGCAAAAAAAGTAAGTACTCTCTCTCTTACCCAACTCAAAAACGACAACGTACCTAACGCCACAACTGAATCAAAAAGAACTCTGCCACGACTAAAGCACACTAAAGCTCGCAGACGCGACGAAAAAAGCTTGCCGACGGTACATAATTGAAAATGCCTAAAATAACAGGAGCTGCGCGGCGCACGGCATTTTTCCAGATTAAACTTTCGGCTAACAATTCGGGTAATTTCTTTGCCGATGTTGTCATTTTATGCCGATGCCGTTTTAGCTCCGATCAAACTGGATATTGCATTTTTACGGGTAGGTAATAAGAGTTTGGAAGTTCTGAAGAGCAATAATGATAGATACTTGTTAGTTCTCATGAATTTTCTAAGAAATTATACTTATTGAAAATTGAAAAAATGAAAATTAAAAAAATTCAAGATTGAAATTAAAAAATAAACCCGAGTAGGGCGCAGGAGTGTGGGTAGGCAGCCCGCGAGGTGGACCGACGACATAGTGAAGACGGCGGGGAGGATGCGGATGCGAACGGCTAGAGACCGAGGAGAATGGCGTGCACATGAATAGGCCTATGCCCAACGATGGGTTACTTTAGGCTGAAAAGAAGAAAGCAGCAGTTGCCTGTGTCGTGGAGATTACATAGTGTACCTATGTAATCTCCACGACACAGGCAACGCCTAGTGTGGAGGTTAAAGTTCAATGTGAAATTTTAATTCTTCTTCTGCTTTCTTCTTTCACATTGACCACTTTACAAGCTATGTGTCAATCAAATATACTTAAGTAGATAATTTCTCTAAATACAGGTTCATACTAGAAAATGTTAAAGGATCAGGATTTACCGAAAGAAGGAGGAACGGAGGAATGTTTTTTTTCTTGTTTTAGACTTCATACATAAAATGTATTTATTCTAGATTTTTTTACCGAAAACTTTGTTTCAAACAAATCCTGCGGAGTCCTTTCAAGATTCTAGGTCAACGGGAAGTACCCTATAGGGCAAATCAGATCCATTTTGAAGAATTTTTCTGATAATTATCTCTGTATCTAAATAAAGGTTATCTGTGTCTGCAACTTTCATCTGCGTCATCTACTCTTAACTCTTACAGTTTCGGTTGTTTAAGGTTTTTATGATCGTCTTCCAAACTCTTTCATTTTCGGATTATGGCCACTATAGAGCCTACCTTAGTACTTATTAATTTCAAGTTCAAACCTTTAGCTGTGAGAAAAACGGTCTTGACGGACATCAAAATGACCCTATAAGTGTTTCGTTTTCACCTTTTGAGGTACGAAACCCTAAAAATCAATTTAGTTTAGACTGTAGAGTACTTATCTATACCTACATAAAATCATCACCAAATCCTTGACGTAAATCTAATATAATTAACATGCCGTGATGTTTGGCAATTTTTAAAAACAAGTTGATATTTTTTACAATTGCTTATCACCTCTTATTTTAATACAATCAAAATTGACGCGACACAAAAAGTTATTCAGATTAAAAATCATAACATTAAAACAAATTGCAATAAAATGAGCACAGGACCGGCGCGAGGGAGGAGGAGGGAGGGAGGGCCGGACACAGGGGCGCTCCGAGGGCCCTCGAGTAGGTAATTTTACTCTACGACGTCATTTACGGTAATCTCGTTGAATTTAACGCGTCGTTTACGCAAATACGTCTTAGTCCCATCGTGACGTCACCGGTCGCACAATATCCAGGCTTGTTATGTACGAGTAAGTGATATATTTGCCTTAAAATAGAAGTCTTTAAGTTTTAGACCGATAGGAGTCGATCTGCTTTTGTTTCTCCAATAAGGTTCAGCTCGTATACCATCTCTTCATCATCACCTTCACGCTATGTCCCTCGCGGGGTAGGCAGAGAGCACGGAGCGCCACGAATCCCTGTCTTGGCACGCTTCTCTTGCTTCCTTCGAAAGTGAGTGTAAGAAGAAGCCGGGGTCGTCCTAGACTGAAGTTTAACGATCAGATTGACAAAGCGCTCTTAGATTTTAATATACAGAGCAGACACCCCAACGGCGAGCATGCGTCAAACGTCGAATGACGGAACGAGCGAAATGACTAGAAGTCATTCGACGTTTCACGCATGCTCGCCGTTGGGGTGTCTGCTCTGTATATTAAAATCTAAGAGTGCTTTGTCAATCTGATCGCTAAAGTTCTAGGACGACCCCGGCTTCTTCTTCCACTCACTTTCGCTTCGTATACCTGTTTCGTCAATCGAATGAATGACGAATCACTTAATCTTTATACATGCCCGAACCAACCATCCCTTCGATCTCCCTTTATCCGTATCTCCTATTTTTCCTTATCCTCCACCCTTAGACATTATTCTCCCCGTAACCAGGAGCCTCTTTTCTTGGATAAAGGAGGATTGTGCAGTAGAACCATTTCGGAACAGAGAGCCGAGGTGAGATATTATTATTTGGTTACAGATTCCATAGATGATTCCAACGAGCATGAGTTCGGGTATACATAAATCGTAAAGTAAAATTTTATTGGACTTGAGACTCCAAATAGAGGCATCTATGTTCGGTATTGCCCATTTTCACATTTACCTACCTAGTAAATAAGTACATTATCTGTTCGTCTTACGAGTATGATCATCAATCGCTATGGTCTTCCGTTTACTATACAGGATGGATCCTACAGCCAAAACTACTCACAAATTACCTTCCCAATTCATTGGTACATGTTTATCAGTACGAACTTTCTTACCTAAACATGTAATTTATAATAAGGCAGTTCCGATAACCCTGTGCCTATAATACCGATGTGTCGTTCGTCATTCTGCCTACAATCTACATACATTTCCCCGTCGTCCGTCCTTCATGTAAGGTTCATCGCACGATAGTGAGGTTATGTGCTACTGCGTCGGCGCGAGAGATAAGCTTTTTTGAGCGTTTTGTTGGGTATCTTAGATGTTTCTTTGTCTAAAGTTTTCTATTTTCTGGGATTTTGGAAGAGGGATTATGTAGCTTAGCAGGAGGTTAGACGTCTATGGGTGTCACTGATACTTTACCAACATCCCAACATGTGGCCATTTTGATTGCCTGCTCACCTTAAATAATAAAAAAAACAGTCGAGCTCGCGTAAGGCCGTGACTTGTACCACAAACGACGATAAGGGGAGCGATAGCGCGGTATCACGATCAACTGTCAAGGTGCGAGCTCGCAGACTCGGTGTCGACGAATGCGCGATAACGATACTTTGTTTTTGTGTTCTATCCAGACACGTGGGACACCTATGGCCTTAGCCAGGGAGGTATCATAGGTCCAGATTTGCATCTGAAACGGAGGAGGTTCAATGAACTCCATAGGTGCAAACTAGTAGATTTGGCAACGAATGTTATAACAATACATTAAGTTTGTTTTTGTATTTCATCAAGACACGACGCCGTGTGATACCTATGGTCCTAGCCAGGAGGTGTCGTAGTGCCAAACTATTATATTTCCATTATAAAGACGAGGAGGTTCGTTCAACTGTCGATCTAGTAGGTTCGACGACGATGAACGATAACGATGTACTTAGTTTGTTTTTGTGTTTCATCTAGACACGTGGGACGTCTATGGCCTTAGACAGGGAGGTATCATAGGTCCAGATTTGCATCTGAAACGGAGGAAGTTCAATCAACTGCCTAGATGGCCTAGGTGCAAACCAGTAGATTCGGCAACGAATGTATGACTGATACTTTATTTGTTTTTATGTACCATCCAGCCAGAAGATCGGACACCCATAACCTTAGTCAGGAAGGTATCATAGCTCCGGTTTGACATTAATGAACGCTTTGACATTTTTCTGGTTGGACATTATTCGTGCAAATCACAAAAATCTATCTAAAACGGAGGCAGTTCAACATCAGTCAAGATGAGAGCTAATAGATTCGGCGACGACGAACTAACTTTGTTTTCGAGTCCTATTTAGATATGTATAAAATTCTTTGAGCGACTTTAAAATATTCAGTAAAAAAATATTTACGGGTTTACTCTCCAGAAGTTACGAGCCCCCGTAAGTAAGTAAATATTTCGTGACGTTCCTGGTCATATCAGATTGTTTTGATTTCAAAATCTTCCTGACATGTTGGCTTTGAGATGTTCTTTGAGCAAATACTACTATCTATGAGTTGAAATGTGGGTAAATCTAAACTTCATATATGCTGCTATATTTATAGTAACAAGCCACAGCATTTGATAAACGAATACATCAGCTAGGTACTCTTTTCGTATAAGATGCTGAATAGGCTACTTGCATTATAAACAATACATTATGAGAGTATGTACAGAGTATGTATGTATGTATGTATGGACAGGCTTAGTCTAGTGTGGGGTCCAAAGGTAACTTTGTGTATCGTCATGTTATATTTTGGTTAAATAAATAATTTTGAATTTTTTTTTGAATGTAAATATGATAGTTCAAGTAATGGGAAACAGAAAGATATTGAATTCCGATCATGACATCACGATTTTAATTTGCCTGAATCGCCCTTTTAAATCTGTATATCACGTGACCTAAAACGCAGTGAAACGCTATCCGCCATGACGCTGTCAAGTGTGACGTCACTATCGAGTAAACAATACAACGAATGTAGGGCGATTAATTCTGTTTTGTTTGTTTATTTAATCGATAGTGAGGTCACAGCAAAACTATCATGGCGACCAGAGTTTTCGCGGGAAATTTTAATGATTAAAATTTAAATGCTGATTATGACTATTTTGCGACTTTATTTTAAGGAAATAATAAAAACTAGTAAAGAATGGTTATGATTTGAACATTTTAGCATACTTTTCAAAATCTACCACCAATGGGTAAGCGTGTCATTTACGAGGCAACTGAACCTTGCTTTTACTTTATTAAGGTAGGTAAGATTCGTTTAGGCAACCCTTCTGTACATGTGTCTTCAAATAGCTTCGGTTTTTCGTGGCTGTTGAGAAGAGCCTGTTGTTTTTTTATCTATGTTTTAGAGGCTGCGGTACTTGACAAGATGACCATGAGCCCAAGTGCTTCATCCATTGCCTCTCTATCGGTATTTTATAGGATACATTTCGGAGAGTGCGCATCGGAATTGCACGACCTAATTCCAGCATCTCCATTCCGCCTTCGGACTACCAGGCGCGGGGAGGGGTTCCATCCTTATGTTGTTGATATCCCATCTGCTCGTACGAAGCGATTTGCTTCTTCGTTCATTATGCGAACGGCTAAGGAATGGAACAGCCTGCCGGCGTCTGTATTTCCCGAAACCTACAACCTTGGGATCTTCAAGGCCAGAGTGAATAGGCATTTACTGGACCCGCATGCTCCATCGTCGACCTCATCGTCGCTTACCATCAGGCGAGATCGAGGTCAAACGCGGGTTTAGAAAAAAATAAAAAAATCCGTCTCATCCTCACTTACTATCAGATGAGATGAGTTTCGTCGTAAATAATACTTAAAAGGTGCCTCCACAGTACAATCAGGTAGGCATAGGAGATTGGATCAACTGTCGAAATTCGCTCAGATTTACCGGCGACAAATATACAATAAGTTATCCTTACTCGTACAATACTGTTTATTTTTTTATTTTATCCAGACACGTGTGACTTGATACAGGCATGTTTTCATTTCGAAATAAGCTTGTTGTAACATGTTGGTTCTTGGTTTGAGTTTTTCTTTGAGCAAATAGTTACCTACCTATATCTTGGAGGTGAAATACGGGTTTAACTCTGGAGTCTGGTGTAATAATGATATTTTTCTTTTGATTCGTTTTTAGGGATCCGCGTGCCGAAGGTGAAAACGGAGTCCTATTGCTGTCGCTCCGTCATTCATCCGTCCGTCTCTATCGTAATAAAGAATGGATTGTAATTATTTTTGGAGCGTCGGTGGCGCCGTGGCTAGGACGTCGGACACCCATGCGGGAGGTCCGAGTTCGAAACCAGGCAATATCATGTAGGTACTAATGAGTTGTTTCGGTTTTATCGAAAGATTTACGTTCATTTACCGACTGCTCTGACGGCGAAGGAAAACATCGTGAGGAAACCTGCACACTGAGATAACCAGTGTGTGAAATGGTGAAGGCAACGGCAAACCACCTCATTAAATCTGCCAAGACAGTCGTCCTATGTGATTAATTACAATGATCACGACCCTCAGCAATGAGGAACACGACTTAGTTCTTAAATAATTATTTTGTGTGTTTTTTTGTGTTCTTGTTAGGTTACTTTTATGTTTACATAATAAGACACTTATTCTGAGACGGACCTTACGTAACGTAGTCTACGATCGACTACGTTTAGCTATTCTATCAAACTCCAACTATTGTCTTTAAGCTCTAGTATTATAGAGTTTTGGGACGAATTATGATTAAGAATAAGAATAGTTTATTTGTGCGGTAAGATTACAATGGATTCATAGTCCATCAGTAGGAACTTAAGCATATGTTATATTAAACTAAATAAAATTAGTGAGCAACCAGTTAGTTCACAATAAGCGCTTACCTCCGAACTAGGAAGTTCCTGTATCTCGGAGGACAGATCTCTTCTTTGACCAGTGCAAATGAACATGTAACAGAACATGGGAAAATATAAAACAGACAAAATGACAAATTAAGTTTGGCTTAATTATTAAAAGAATTTTCTGAATTGATACGATAGAAATAGTTAACAAATAACATGATTTACCTCATAAGTATTGTACTGATACAAGTGTACCAATAATCCAATAGCCATAAATCCGGTGTGATCCGCTTTTGTTGTGTCTTAAACCGTTTCACACCGGTTCTTTTTCCACATGCCCGATTGTTTGTCTTTAGTTATCTGTTTTTCCAGCTGTTGTTACTTTGTGAGATTTTCTTTGCATTTACAAGTCTATGTGTTTTAATTATTTTTTTCAATCTTCAATTGGACAACAATAATTCTAAAATGTGGGAAATTAAAAGCTAACAGAAATTCGATCTGAGGTTTCTTACAAATGTTGTAAGAACAATAAGAAACAAAAAAAATCTTTATTTGTCTAATACGAAATGAATTTAACACTCAATACAAAATGAATTTAACACTCAATACAAAATGAATTTAACACTCAATTCAAAATGAATTTAACACTCTATTCAAAATGAATTTAACACTCAATACAAAATGAATTTAACACTCTATTCAAAATGAATTTAACACTCTATTCAAAATGAATTTAACACTCTATTCAAAATGAATTTAACACTCAATACAAAATGAATTTAACACTCTATTCAAAATGAATTTAACACTCTATTCAAAATGAATTTAACACTCTATTCAAAATGAATTTAACACTCAATTCAAAATGAATTTAACACTCTATTCAAAATGAATTTAACACTCAATACAAAATGAATTTAACACTCAATACAAAATGAATTTAACACTCTATTCAAAATGAATTTAACACTCTATTCAAAATGAATTTAACACTCAATACAAAATGAATTTAACACTCAATACAAAATGAATTTAACACTCAATACAAAATGAATTTAACACTCAATACAAAATGAATTTAACACTCAATACAAAATGAATTTAACACTCAATACAAAATGAATTTAACACTCAATACAAAATGAATTTAACACTCAATTCAAAATGAATTTAACACTCAATTCAAAATGAATTTAACACTCAATACAAAATGAATTTAACACTCAATACAAAATGAATTTAACACTCAATACAAAATGAATTTAACACTCAATACAAAATGAATTTAACACTCAATACAAAATGAATTTAACACTCAATACAAAATGAATTTAACACTCAATACAAAATGAATTTAACACTCAATACAAAATGAATTTAACACTCAATACAAAATGAATTTAACACTCAATACAAAATGAATTTAACACTCAATTCAAAATGAATTTAACACTCAATTCAAAATGAATTTAACACTCAATACAAAATGAATTTAACACTCAATACAAAATGAATTTAACACTCAATACAAAATGAATTTAACACTCAATTCAAAATGAATTTAACACTCAATTCAAAATGAATTTAACACTCAATACAAAATGAATTTAACACTCCTGCATCTCACACACAAGATTCCCTGTGCTTCTTCAGGATATTGTCCATCAATGTTTCCTGCATATCTATGCAAAGTATCTACTTACGTAGTTGATAAGTATCTGCTTCTACATTACATTTTAATGATTTTTTTTTGTAAAATTTGTTATAATGTATTTAGCAATAAATGTGATTCTATTCTATTCCTCATATTCATTATTTTCAGCTATGGATTTTATTGTTATCAACTCTTTATCAAAATTTACTTGTTTTAAGAGATACTGAGCAAACGGTGAACAAATGCATGAAAAACTACGTGTTTGTGGGCATCCGGGTGTCTAGAAGATGGATTGACTAAGTCCATCATCCCGTTCCAAACCATTGTTTTCCACCTTCGTTCTAGTATTAAATGATAAAGTTCAACTAGGGTTTTCTGAAAAACTGGTCATACAGCGACATCACCATTCCATCTGTGGCGCCGTAAATATCTGCACATAATGGTGACAATGGAATACCCATTGCCAAACCTTCTTTATGTCTGTAAAACTTGTTTTTATATTTGAAATAATTTTGTTCCAGGCATTGTATCATTATAAAATTGTAGAACTGGTGAAAATCTTCATCATCAGCCTATTAATGTCCCCACTGTTGGGACACAGGCCTCCCCTTGACCAAGAGGGTACGGGCCATGATGCACCGAGAGCGGGCCTAGTGCTGATTGGTGGATTTCACACACCTTCGGAAACTTTTAATTTCCTCAGACATGCAGGTTTCCTTACGATATTTTCCTTCACCGTTAGAGCAGTCGGTAAATGTACGTACGAGTAAGTCTTAAAGTAAAATCAGAAAAACTCATTGGTACCTATTGCAGAATTTGGTCAGACAAAATAATGCGCAATATCTATTGCACATAAACATTCAAAACTCCATAAAACATTAAATATGTAGTCGGGAACAAATCCAGACCATTACATTTTTTGGGTTGTTGTCCGTGGTTCACCCGCGTAGTTCACATAAAGGTTGCCCTCATAAAAGTTAACTCAAGATTTCTAGAAACGCTCGTCCAGACTGGGTGTTGCAACTGGAATCGGTCACACAGTGAAATAATACGTTACGTATCGCTTACAATATCTCAGAACGTTGAGTTTATTGCCACCATCAACTCGGAACTCGGGTCAAACGTATCGTGAAATTGTTTTTCCGAAATTGAGAGCACCTCTATACGTCATGACGAGAATCGCTGTTTGATTTTGTGTTTTGTCTACTTAATGCTGATATTTGTTGTTGATACATACTTGTTGTTTGAAACTGTTGTTGTAATGGTAGAGGGGAATTTTGTTTAAACGCTGTACTGAGAAAAGTAAAGTAAAGTACAGTAAAATACACTTTATTGCACAAATATAAAACAACAAACATGAGATAGAAAAGGAAATAGTGAAGTACAATTTAGGCGGCCTTATCGCTAAGAGCGATCTCTTCGAGGAAACTTTCGGGCAGAGGAAATGATATCGAGAAAGAGGTAGTAGGTGTGCAAGGTTTATGGAAAACGTTATATAAGAGAATTTTATTTACAATAATAACATAATTAAGTGCTTCATCATCATCTCATTAATGTCCCCACTGTTGGGGCACAAGCCTCTGCATGCACACAAGGGGTACGGGCCATGCATGATCCACCGTATGGGCTATTTGGCCCCAATAAAACCTAATTCCAGCATCTCCATTCCGCCTTCGAACTACCAGGCGCGGGGAGGGGTACCATATCTGTTCGTACGAAGCGATTTGCTTCTTCGTTCATTATGCGAACGGCTAAGGAATGGAACAGCCTGCCTACGTCTGTATTTCCCGAAACCTACAACCTTGGGATCTTCAAGGCCAGAGTGAATAGGCATTTACTGGACCCGCATGTTCCATCGTCGACCTCATCGTCGCTTACCATCAGGCGAGATCGAGGTCAAATGCGCGTTTGGAAGTCAATAAAAATATATAAAAAAAGCATAAGCCTAAATCGACCTCTCATCTAAGTCGTATTGCTCATTGATAAAAGTCGTTATCATTCTATGGAAATACTCTCATAGAACCACTTTCTTGGCAGATTTAATGGAGTGGTTTGCTATTGCCTTGTCCATTTAATATAATATCGTTATCTCAGTGTGCAGATATCCTCGCAATGTTTTCCTTCCCCGTTAGAACTGTCGGTAAATGTACAATTTAACGTCTCTGTACCTAATTGTTTCTTTTATCGCTACTCTGTCCACACTTCTGTCATTCCTGTCTTGAAATTCACTCTGGTATCTCTACGATGTGATTCTCCAGTGGTGCCCGTACTATGAGAGCGGAGAGCATTCATAATGCTCTCCTCGCCGCAAGTTACTCTTCAGTTCTTAATAGTGTTTCTTTCTCCGATGACCATGAGCACTAACACTCCTACTTCTTCAAAATCTTCTACTTTTCGTTATTTCTTCTTTTCAACCTCGGTTTTAATCCAGCCCATTAACCAGTTTAAGTGAAGGTTCGATCTAATTATAGACCTTCCGTTTCAGATTCCAAAGTTATACAGAAATTTATATTCCATGAATTTCCATTGATGCATGTACGACATACTACGATTTCTTCTCCATTCAAAGTATTTTATCTCAAACTGATAATTGCTTACAAAAAAAGAACATCCAACAATATTTGTGGAGTACCCTCCGAGTCTCCGACTGACTGTGCAATAAATATTTATTGGTACTTAAAGTGGCGACGTAAGATAAAAGATTGGAGCGAGTCATGCATGATGTTGCTAAGATTAACGTTAAAAGATAAGTTCAAAGTTAGACAATATAAATTATATAACTGGGAAATAGACAAGCGCCTCGTAGAGACATCCCGGGACCAGAAGGCTGGCCTCTACTTTGCTCAGCGTATAAGCCTCGCTATACAGCGGGGCAACGCCGCCAGCCTCCTCGGGACACTCCTTGTAGGGAGCGACCTGGGCCAGGTCTTTTACTTGTAAAATAGTTAGGTATTTTGTAATTTTAGCTTATGTATGTATTTTAATATTATTTTAGTATTACCTTATTTTGAATAACCTTTTAATATATAACTTATTTATAAAATTAATAAACCGAATTAACAGAAAAACGTTATGGAAAGTGACCTGCGTGACCACAGCTAATATGAATATAAATACACTCCAACAAGACGCGTGATGTTGTCAAATAGTTTTGAAGAGACGCTGGCAGTAATGGTCATCAATTGTCATTTAAAAAAAAGTAAAGTAAAGTAAAAGTAAAATACCCTTTATTGCACGAATATAATAAGGCAACAAACATGAGATAGAAAAGGAAATAGTGAAGTTAAATTTAGGCGAAAAGCGAGCGAAAATTACGAACGAAACCATGTTCCAATAAGTGAAACTACTCATAATGGCTTTAAAAATGTTCGAAAAATCTCGCTTACACTTGGAAACTTACACCAAAAGACATTGAGATATAAAATCTATTTGTGCGGTACATGTTGATTCGTTTTTAGCTTCAGGGCCCTCTGCAGATGGTATCTACGTAATGAAAGCAGATTTGTTGTCGGCTACGATGTCTGATTGACTGAGACTAGCTTTATTAATTGCTGCACGCTGCCCTGCGGCTGTCGCTTTACAAATACCCTCATTAGATTTCTTCTGACGACCTTCTTACATAGCAGAGGTGGTCTCAGGTTCGAGTTTTTTGTCGGAAAAGACTTTACTGAAGTCGGCGAACAATAAAATAACACAGAAGAGCTGATTTCACTACTTAAGTCTGCTACTAATCCAATTCTACAATCGGATTCTATTTTAAATTTTTATGTAGGTACCGTCACGAACTTTAATTTGAGACCCACTGTTACATTGAACGACTTTGTCACAATAAAACGTCAATCAGAAGAGATCTAATTCTAGCGTTTATCTAGTATTAACTATGACAACGTTGAGAATGTTGTTCAGTGTGTAAAAGTGGGTGCTAAATTAAGATTTGTACATTGCCAGATTTATTTCATTAACTAAACTAAAAGATTGTATTATACCCTGAAATAAACCCTGTATAAAATAACATAAGAATTTTTTTATTGCATTTAATAACGCAATACGAGTGTATGGCACAATAATCGGCCCTGTCGTGCCGGTAATAAAGAATAGCACCACCTCAACTTTTTCCATAGATGTCGTACGTACACCTAGTAAACGGCGATAGGCTCGCCACCATAGAAACAAATCAAGATAGAACGGTGAAGTGGTCGGAGCACCCGTGTTCTCAATCTTGCAAGCAATATACTGCAAGATTTCATTCATTCAGGCTGGCTAAAATGCCTTATTGTGCGGTTTGTAATTGTAAGAACAACAGGTTCGACAGTGAATCGATCAAAAGGAGGTATTTCGTTCGTAAACACGTCACTTTGGGAGCGTGGCTTATGAAAATGTTGACACGCGCGTTTCACATGGCAGCTCGCCCGCGTCACCGTTCTATCTTGATTTATTTCTGTGTCCGCCACCTATCACGTTTGTCCGCCAAATCTTACGGCGAAATGGGAACTACCTGTGATGAAGGTGGTTCCTCTGTCTATCTCCCGGGGATTATGGACGTTAGAGTTATGCTGTGCTATGCTAATGACGATGGATTTTATATTTCTGGCCAAGTCAATCACTCTCCAAGTCTTCGCAAAAAAAGAGCAGACATCGGCCTAGACTATAAAGATTTGGTACAAAACATAGATATAGACGTAATAAATCAAGTGGAACGAGCTGAAAGGTCATCTAAAATTTATTAATCAATTAACATACGAGTAATCTAGACCCATGTTAAGACCTAAGGCTATGACATAAGTCTGCGAGACATAAAAACTCAGGGCATTGAGCTCGTGAATTATTATCAATGTCAATAGACTAATGTCTAGACAGATAACAAAAATAATAATAGAATACACAGATAGACAGATAAAAAAGATACTCTTAGATCTCCACTCTGTGGAGTGAAAATCATTCGGATATAATATAAATTGTATAGAAAATACATTGAAAATAAAACCGAGTAACTTGCTGGTGGTTCCCCTTCAGGGTCCGCCTGACTAGTTAAGCGGTACTCTCCTAAATCAAATGTTGGCTGGAAGAGATCCCTATGGGATAAGCCCCCCTTTGTGCATATTTTAATGTTGTTTTTATTTTCTGTGTATTTTTTAAAATATTAGTACAATAAAGAGATTACAATCAAACAAACCTTTGCTTCGGTGTTGATGTGTTCCTGCAGTGTTTATTGAAGAGCCAGTACTTACTAAGCCCGTGTGCTCCATCTACGACCTCATCGTCACTTACCACCAGGTGAGATTGAGGTCGAACACGGGTTTAGTTGAAAATAAAAAGTAAGAAAAATACATCAGAGAATCTTAGACGAATCTTTGGATGGGCCTGAAAATATTTCTTTATAACCGACGACAAAAAATATGATATGATATTTGATATAACTTTTAAGGTTATAATTATGGACTCATTTGTCTGATTTAATAAAAAAATTAAGTAAAATAAGCAGAAGTAAGAAGTTGAGGGCTACACATACGCACCGATAAAGACTTAAAAACGCATATAACTTCTCCGTTCCGTCATGGGTAAAAAGACAGTGTTAAATATTTTGTAAACATACCTACACTGATTTAATGTAATGTGATTTAATGTTATAAAGTTGTAATTTAAAATCTACTGTCAATTTCCGTTACCAATTATAATTATTAATACTCAATATAAAGATGATCTAATCTAATTTTGAGACTTGATTTTAGATAACTGTTCTCACCTATTTTAATAACTTTAAAACTTGATCCCATAAAGGTGTTAAAATCGTAATTTTAAAATAATAACGGATGGTTATCTTTACGATCGTTGTTAATTACTACCGTTGTCGTTATGATCTTTATCGATAACGGAAACTAAGTACTTACATCCTTTGCTGTATATATCCAGATAAGAAAATATCCTAGTTAATATAAAACCGTTACGAAGACAAAGTCCCTATAAGGTTGTAACGTTTTAGAATATGTTTATTATACAATTCAATTTTATATAGTACTATTTTAACGGCAACTTTAACTGTAATCGCATCGAAATATCAATACAATTTAAAATCGATTTAGTACTATCCGTACAATGTTGCCAATATCTCTAAAATCTGTTCACCAGATTAAAAAGTAGTCGTATAAACTTTATGTTCTAGAGTATACATCCTATTAGTGCAATATGTTCTTAGAATATGTTGTAATAATATGAAACAACCTATGTTCTTGAATCTATTTTGAGAATTAAGTCCAGTAAAATGTTGTGGTACATCTCTTATTTGTTACAATCACTATGTTGTAAGAAGCGGAACTTCCTAGCGTCTTTTTTAATGGTTTTCTATGGAATTTCTTCCCAACTATCGACAGCCTGACAATAATATTAATGACAGATGTCAAATAGTGAAGACCGTACCTATATCGATGTATAGTGGTGTAAATAATCATAATTACCTAATCGATATCGTTTAATTCAGCGCAACCACGTTAGGGGTCACTGGTCGCCAGATTTATTCAGTGCAATAATAATGTAATAAATAAAACAAAGATATTGATTGAGTTATTTTATTATAATTTCCTGTTGTTATTTTCATTTACAATTTGGCATCGATTACAACTTCACAAGTTCTACCTCAGTGCTCATTTTGCTGTAAAATTTCTTCCCTTCATGACTTCCCTTCTCTCCCTTCTTTCCTTCTGCCTTAACATATACAGGCTCAATATAAACACCACGAGGTTAAATAAATAAAGAGTCAATTGTCTGGAAATACAGAAAATTATACGAAAATGTACATAACCCTCCACAAACCACGAATTCAGTTCTTGTTAGGAAAACGGAGGAGCATAGGCTCAACTCAACGTTGGAGACAAGAAAAACAATGAATTTATGAAGCTACACTGGTTTCTTGAATAAAATTGAGTAAATTCCGAAAAATGAGACACAAAAGCGCAAAATTGGTGCGAAAGAAATCCACAGACATTTTCTAGTGGTGTTGCCACACGTATAATACTAACAGTGCTATCCCTAATTACAGCTATTTTCATTGCGTGAAAATGGAATAGCAAATAAAATACTTAAGTTTTAGATTTTGAAAATTCTAAATATCGTAAATACTTTTTTTAAATTACTGCCATAAATTATGTATTATGATAAGAAAATTACTTACGAATCTTACGATATATACATTTTTCTTTTAGTTTGGCAAACCTCATGTGATCGAATAACATGTGAAGAAATTCAATACAATTTCTTTCTAAGGGCACTTTGTAGACAGGGTTAGATTGTTTTTTTAATTATATAAGACTTATGTATTTCATGAGCGGATTTTTGAAGAACTCTATTAAAATAATAGAGTCTCTAAAACAAACTAATATAGTTTGATATAATTTACGATCAAGTTTTTTGGTTCTACAATAAAATATAACATCAAAACTAGGCCGGTGAACCAATAAGTATATTTCAGTTGTAATCCTTTCTAATCTACGAGATATAGTCTCACAAATCTCATAAATATAGTCTCAAAAAAAAATACGTACACTTTTTCTCGATCCTTTCGAAGAACTTGCTAGTCTTGACACAATTCACGCAACATTTCAAAGAATCAACGTAAGAAATCGAAAAATAGATAATATACGAGTATCTACTAAAGACTTAATATTTCCTATGGTTTTTTACAGCGCACCAGCGTTAATACATTAGCGACTGAAACTGGAGAGCTTAAAAGCTATAATTTTGTAAAAGCTTCTGTTGTTTGGTTTGGAGCATAGCGAGATTTCGTTGTTCGTGGAATTATCTTGATGGTTGAGCTGATTTCTTTGTAATAATCCTAGATTTTTGGATTACGACATGATAATACTCTCTTAAAATATACAGGGTGTAATAAAACCCCCTATAGTCCCGAAAGGGTTCAGTAACCATAACTGAACAACATTAACTACGGGGCAAACTCGGAATCGCGAAAAAAATTCAACTGTTTCATACATTTCGGTCGTGTATGTATTGAGCTTTTGTATGGAACAACTAATTTATTTTCGCGATGTATGTCCCAAACCAATAAAATTGCTGTTCGGGCATTATAATTTACCTATAAGTGGGAATACTACAATATCCGCGACACACGGGCGTGCGAGTGGTGGAGACTCTCGGTCGGCTGACATCTTGCCTCGACCACACGGAATCCACGGCGGACAATTAAAAATACGGTTTATGTGGTTTTTCTCAATATTTCGATTTATGTGCTATTATATGTGAACTATGTTTGTGTAATAAATTGGCGAGACAAAACTTTGTGATTAGTGAGAAAACTGATGTGCACTGTTGGACACCACGTGGCCTGGCTCCTTTGCATGAGACGCAGCTCAAATCCAGTCAAGGTGAGTGGTATACTTCTTATGGGTCTATTGTAATGCCTGGAAACATCCAACAGAAGAACCAGACCAGCTCCATCCACTGTCTATCGAAGTCTATTAAACAATTGCCGTTTGTTACGAAATATAATATATACAAAATATGTAATAGGAAGCTATCTCTCCAAGCTTCCTTTTCAATTCTGTTTCTCGAAGCTCTAAAAGGGCCATCGACACTCCACCAGTACGCTAACCGATCGTTTAGCAATCCGCGATTACTAAACCGATATTATCTTTGCACGATTAATGACTAGCCCTTTATCCAATGTCGATATCTCACGAAAAACAAAACGTTACAATCCACTCGCGTTCACAAACCGAAAGAAACCTTAACTCTTTAAATTAACGTTAAACTTTACTCGTATACCGGTGTACCACTAACGAGAATTCGCTGCAATTGATTTTGATCTATATTTCTTTGTTTTTAAGGTTAAGTTTAGGGTGGAAGTGGGAATTTCTAAATAATAGGCTATGTGCAGACTCAGTTGTAAGTCCTCGGGGGACAATAGGTAGGTCTGCAGACGATATATCTCTAGAACGAGACAATTTAAGGAATAACAGGAATATTAAAGGCTTCAGCTGAGGTAAGCTCTTTATTTAGAACACTGCACCTTTATTATATTAAAAGTGCATTGTTCTAAATAAAGACCTTATAAATTAACCTTATAATTTTAATTATTACATAATTTTATAAATCTTTTATATTTTTAACTATTTAATAAACCTTATAAGCAGTGATCGTTATCGGGTTTCAGTAACAGGGCCGGAATTGGATAAAAGAAACCACTTGTAAGCTGCATAAAAAAGGTAGCACTACAGATGCTAGGCTGCATCTGTAGTGCTACCTTTTTTATGGCTGATATTTTTTTATATATTGTATTTTGTAAGTTGTCACTAAATACATTTATCTCAGAACATTTTTACTGCATTATATGCACATTTAATCGCATTTTGTTTAGAATGTCGCCAATAAGGCGACGCGACGTCTTCAGGACGTAGTCCACAATCATCCCGAATTGGTCGGAAAACAGGTAGGTACAATATTTTCGTCAGAAACTGGAATGTTGAACGACACGACGTATATATTACACACAAAAATGACAATGGGCCATTTTGACTTTCTCTAAGTACAATGGTTCCTTGTTTAAATATTTCTTCTTTTCTATATTCTGCCAGCATAAGCAAGTGCTTACAAAATTGGTTACTTTTATCCAATTCCGGCTCTGTTAGTGAATCCTGATCAATCACGATCACTGCTTATAAGTTTTTTTAATAAGGAGAGCAGACGAGCAAACGGGCCACCTGATGGTGAGTGGTCACCGTTGCCCATAGACACCTCACCTCACTGTATTATTATTAGACCGTTTTTGATGCGCTGCTAACCTTGAGGACTAACATGGATTGCCTCATGTGCCGGAAATTACACTGGCTCTCTTACCCTTCAAACCGAAACACAGAAATGCAAGCTTCTGCTTTGCGGCAGAAATAGATAAGAGGGTGGTACCACCCCAGTAGGTACTTTATTTTTAAATGTAGGTACTTAAATAGAAATCATAATGAAACTTGAAGGTGAATGAGATGGTATGACTCTATGTAGAGTCAGCCTGAGTTAGTAACCCGGACTTATCATCAGATGGTCCGTTTGCTCGTGTACTCTCCTCCTGTCTGTATAATAGAAACATATATTTTAGACTGCTTTTTTAACATGTGGTCTAATCTAGATAATTTCTTTCACCCTTATACATGTTCTATGTCACTAACTTACGACTAGGTGAAGTATCTATAATTTTTCAATGGTAAAGCGGTTGTTGGTACTTGGTGAAACTTGTAGTACATGATTAGACTTAAATAATATACTGTTTCACAGGTTTAATAATAGAAATAATAATTTTCTCAGAAGAAAATTATTATAACAAATACCTGAAGATGTGTAAACGAAACCGGTCGTAATTAATAAAATACAATAAAAACTCTGAAACAGTATATTATTTAAGTCTAATCATATAATATTTCTGTTATCTATTAATAGTCCATAACTAAGAGATCTTTCTCGGCGATAAGGCCGCCTTCATTGTATTCTACCATGGTACATAAGCATTATCTTATATTAGGTTTTGTGCAAAAAAGTATATTCTGTTCTATTCTGAGTATCTAAAATTAATGGAACTTGAATGTCATCCAGGGCCTATAAGTTTCCAATTAATACTGTTAAGGATTTAGTGCGTAGGGGCAACATTATTAATTTCCGATATAATTTACTTAATTATTACTGACACCGCTTCAATTACATTACAAGGTTAGTGATTAAGGAAGCCAAGATACATGGATTAACAAAATACTTGTATGTAATCCATAGATCCAAATTTTTTTTCTATAAAATATAATTAAGCAGGATTTCTGAGAAGCACAAAGCAGGTGGCGCTGAAGGTCTGAATAATGGGTTGTTTGATTATCTGTGTGTGAGTTTTTTTTTTCTATATACCTTAAACGGATCATGGTCTGTGCCCCTTCGTACAAGGCGAGGCTTGTGCTTTTGTGGAGACTTTGATAGACTGCTGATGATGACGAAGAAAGATCTCCTAGGTACGAAGTTATGTCGATTATATAACCATATTATCAAAATGTAATATAACTACATACATAATGTAAATTTTTAATTATTTAAAGACTGTAATAGGTATGCATTTGCCGTTGTAATAAATAAATAAACTCCGTGTCTTGGAGAGCAGGTTAAACTGTCGGTCCCGGCTGCTGTCGTCCTACAGCAGTCGTTAAGCCATGTCAGAGGCGATGGCCTGAACAACTCTGACATTAGGTTAGTACACTAACTTCATGAGAAGATGAAGTACCTAATTTAAATTTTGATATAAGAATACATTTTAAGGGGAAGGCAATGGCAAACCGCCCCATTAAATCTGCCACGACAGTCGTTCTATGTGATTAATTCCAGACTTAGACAGACAGACAGACAGGCATACATTTTAAATGTCGCATCGCAAATATATCTAAATACTTAACTATACTCGTAAAAGCTGTAAGACAACTATTTCTCGTGTAACACCAGTTACTAAGGCACTTTTATGTATTTTCAATAACTATTCCTATAATAACGGAATAAATATTCAAGTCCATAACTCAGAATCAATATTTAAAAGCCACTTCATTGAAAGCTCGGTGGAGCAGAGACTTTAAGCCCCTTAGAAGTTTCAATCGATGCAACTTTGCAATCAAATTTTAGTATAAGCTAATTGAACTTTAGACGAGTGAAAAAGCTTCGGTCGTTAAGCTTTGTTCATAAGTTTTGAAGCTAATATGACGGTGTATGAGGTTTATGGTTGATTTTGTAGGTGGTGTGGCTTTGTGCTGAGTCAGCCTTGGCTACCCTAGGCTAAGGCGAAATAGGTAGAAAGGTATTACACCTTTCTACCTATTTCTGCCGCAAAGCAGTAATGCTTGCATCGCTGTGTTTCGGTTTGAATGGTAAGAGGGCCAGCGTAATTACCGGCACATGAGGCACTCCAACTTAGTCTTTAAAGTTAGCAGCGCATCAAAAACCCCGGGGCTAACTAACGTTTCTCCTACGGCTCGGGTTGCGAAGTTGACTCGTTGCGACAATCTGATCTTTCCCTCACTAGTTAGACAATATACTATTCCACACTTTTGACACATTCGCTTTCTATTATTGTTTCACTTCATAGTGATACCATTTGGAATTTAGATTTTGATTTAAAAAAAAATCTTCACCCGCATAATAATTCATCATCATCATCATCAGCCCGTGTCGTCCCATTGAAGGGTATAAGTGTCCTCTATTTTGTGCCACCCTATACGATCCTGTGCTAGTCGCATCCAGGTCCTCGATGCGACTTTGATGTCATCCGCCCATCTGGCTGCTGGACGACCCACTCCTCTTTTCCCCAACCTTGGCCACCACTCAGTGAGGGCTCTGATATAATAATAATTAGTAGGTTTTTTTTCGAAAGTGATGCAAATTTCATTTGTCGTAGCCTCTTAAAAAGGTCTCCTGAAATCTAGTTCTAAATCTAGGTCTAGGCTGAAACGTCGGAGCAATCTCCGCGACAATCATGAAGTAAGTAACACCTTTATACCCAATAATAATTAAGAAAAAAAAAACGCTAACAAGAGAACTTTTACCACAGCTGTCGTAGCGAAGCAAAATCTTTATTCCAACCTTAAAAATACAGGTTGATCTTTTTTCGCAGACTCCAATAATGCGATTTCGGTGTACGAACTAATTGCGTCCGAGAGCTGGTTTGGTGTTCGCTCCAATATTGTTTGTTTTGCTTGCTACAGGATGTTGCAATTCAATTTAACTGATGTATTATCAACGTTTAACTTTTTTGAGAGTCGTTTTTGGAGTATGTTTTCAAGGCAGCCGCCTTTGGATGCTGTGAATTAAATTTTTTACTAAATAAAGTAAAGAAGGGTTGTTCGTAAGATGTGTAAATTCCTGGTAACGTTAAAATTTAACAAAAAAAATATAGTAACCTATAAACACAAGTGTAACTGTAGATACTGATAAATCATCTGTTCAATTTCCATACAAATTTATTAATTTGTCATAGCCTAGTCTAGAACATACAAGTGAGTAACTTAATAAAGTTACTCACTTGCTATGACAAGTTCTAGGAGTTTATTCTCATAGAAACCGTGTAATTAGTTTGTTTTCTTATTCATTTATTTACTGTAGGTATTCCAACGATACCTAGTAACTATTTCATCATCATCAACAGCCTCTAGTCCACTGCTGGACATAGACCTCTCCCAGGGCGCGCCATTGAGCCCGAACTTCGGCTCTTCTCATCCAGTCGCTGCCAGCCACCTTGCGCAGATCATCGCTCCATCTAAATCAATCAAATCAAAATCAAAATACTTTATTTGTCAGAATACTGTATACAAAGTAAAAGATCTTAATAATATATATTAAAGTCAGTCAGTATTCAGCCTGTTAAAAGGCGTACAAAATGTCAGGTACCTACAAAGAATATAAATTAAAATAATGTCTATTTTAATGCTAATGTAAATGTTCATTATACTTCTTCACACTATAGAAAGGATTTTCATGCAGCCATTTCAATAATTCAGTTTTAAAGAGTCTACCCTCTAACACCCTTATATCATGAGGGGCATCTAGCAGGGCGTCCCACACTACGTTTGCTCAAACGCGGTCTCCACAGTAACTATCTACTAAATATTATTTTGAAAAGGACTTAAGTATTGAATATATTTTGTTGTGTACAGTCTATTGCCTTAGCTATTAGATCTCTAGCTAAATAATAATAATAGAATTTCTTTATTAGGCAAAAATTCATCACACTATACTATACAATACAATACTGAAATAAATAAATTATGTACTTACAATAAAAATATGAAGTACTTACAATAAATGTCATTACCTGTTCGCGCGCTCGCGCCGGTGCGCGGACAACCAATATTTAAATATTGGACATGTTAATTACTCGTATGATTTCGAAGGGGTATCAAATCGGGTCAGATGTATCAGGGCACAGACTGTACAGGATTTAAAAAATGACTAAATTAACTATGAAACTAAACACGACACGTTGATATAAAACGACATTGAATTTGTAAATAAAACTAAAGCCAATTTAAAAAAAAAATATCACATACTAATAACAATAACAATATTATATGTGTTTAATTCATAATGCTGTATTGGTATTTAACCAGTCAGTATTTACACACCCTTTCACACTCATACGCACGCACACACACACACACACACACACACACACACACACACACACACACACACACACACACACACACACACACACACACACACACACACACACACACACACAAACACACACACACACACACACACAACACATCCAATTTCAGTTAAGTTGAGTTTGGGGATTGTTTTTATCACATAATAATAATAACAATATTATATATGTGTTTAATCATAATGCTGCATTAATATTTATACAGTCAGTTACTAATCCATCATACTACAGGCACACACATCCTTTCACACAACACACCCTCAACTCTCACGCCACCACATATTAATCTCAGTCTCTCAGCCAGCACTTGATTAGCAAGTACTTACCTATAACAGTTAATACTCGTGGTAAATTTGTAACAAATATCCATGTTAATTCTATATAATTATATTAGTCTAAAGTTAACCGCGCTCTATAGGTATACAAGTCATATATAAACGAGGAAATATGTAATTGGCCTTCTTTAAGTTTAATACATATGTAATTTAGTTATTGTTAATAGCTGTAGATTTCCCTTATAAATATAAATAAATTAAAACTAAACATATAGCATCACCCTGTAGCTCTACCGTCGCCACCTGCGACAATGCACTCGCCACTGCAAAACAAATAAAACCTGACGCGGCACCGAACTTGGGACGCTTGTATAGAAAACAACACTATACCACTCTATACCTCTCTGCACTTTACACATTAAATCCTACTTCACTAATAAAAAAAGAAATGCATTGTCGAGGGATTTTTTTTTAATAAGGAGATCAGACGAGCAATCAGGCCACCTCACTTTAAAGTTATTAGAGAGATTTAAATGCGCTGCTAATCTTGAGGACTTAAAGTGCCTTTTGTGCCGGTAATTACGCTGGCTCTCTGACCCTTCGAACCGAAACACAGCAATGCAAGCATTACTGCTTTGCGGCGTTAAGATTTGTGGATTTCTAGGACACGCTTTGAAAATTATTTTGAGGATGAAACACCATAGGCGAGAGTGAATAGGCATTTTTTTTTAAATTACTAATCGCATGTTTGACCTCAATCTCACGTGGTGGTAAGTGACGATGAGGTCGAAGATGGATTTTCTGGGTCCGCGTGCTCCGTCCTCGATCTTATCGCACTTACCATCAGAGGGCTTATTCCGTTGAATTCAGTTTGACATTTACGAAACCAAAATCTCTCTCGGAAAACGAGGTTTGTCTGTTTGTAGTCTCTTTATTGTATACACACAAGAAAAAATACACAGAAAATAAAAACATTACAATATGTACAAAGGCGGGCTTATCCCATAGGGATCTCTTCCAGCCAACCTTTGATTAAGGAGAGTTTAGACTACTTGTATGGTGGGTAAGGTTTTCGACATACCGGGTATTCACGGGTATTCATTTCCGACGACGTGATCGAAGATGGATTTACTGAGTCCGCGTGCTCCATCCTCGACCTCATCGCCACTTACCACCAGGTGAGATTGACGGACTAGATACGCGTTTAAAAAAAAATGATTTTTCGTAAAAATATTTTTTCTAACATGGCACGTAATTTACAGACTTTTACGTAAAGACGCAATTTAGTGGAATTAGTACAACGTTTTTGAGAATGGCCCGTATCAATATTCTTGAGATATGACTTATGACGCAAAACGGATAGCTGTTTTTGTATGACGCAATAAGGAGTAATGTGTTGCAATTTATTAGTTGCCATATGACGCCATTTAACACGTAAGTACTTGTGAATATAAACGGAACACATTTCATCAAAATCGGCCCTATATTTACCGAGAAATTTCGAGACAAATCCGCTTATAGGTACGTACGTATTCTCTTATATAAAGGTTTCCATAATGCTTGCACACCTACTACCTCTTTGTCGAAATCATTTCCTCTGCCCGAAGGTTGCCTGGAAGAGATCTCCCTTAGCCACAAGGCCGCCTAAATTGTATTTCACTATTTCCTTTTCTAGGGAGCGTCGGTGGTCTAGTGGCTAGGACGCCGGACTCCCATGCGGGAGGTCCGGGTTCGAAACCATGCAATGTCATGAACCAATGAATTTTCGGATTTTTTCGAAGACTTACGTACATTTACCGACTGCTCTAACGGTGAAGGAAAACATCGTGAGGAAACCTGCATGTCTGAGGAAGTTAAAAGTTTCCGAAGGTGTTGTGAAATCCACCAATCAGCACTGGGCCCGCTCGATGGATACCGCCGCCCGCCCGCCCGTACCCTCTTGTGCAAGGGGAGGCCTGTGCCCCAACAGTGGGGACATTAATAGGCTGATGATGATGATGATGATTTCCTTTTCTATCTCGTTTGTTGTGTTCTATTAAAACTGCAATAAAGTGTATTTTACTTTGCGTATACACATACGCGTCGAATTGAGAACATCTTTTTTTTGTCTTCGTTTAAGGTGGATATGCCAGTCAACCTAGGAACAGATGTCGAAGTAGAAAAAGACTAGAAGTGGTCCACGGAACGCCAATTAACATTTCGCTCAGACTATCGCGTCTGAAGATCGCCTGCCGTCCAAAGATACAGAATTCGAATGGTCTTTTCTGGATGTGGCAGGATTTTCCAAAGCGAATTTGTTGCCTTCCTAGGAAAATACGAGTATAAGTAGTATAATGTCGGTACGGCGGAATTAGACACTAGGGGAATATGACATTGGGAGAATTAGACACGCGGGATGTCGAGTTTTTTTTAATGGCTATAGTACCAAGTAATTAGGCTAGTGAAATGTAGTACATTTAAAACGAAAGAGTTCTTGTATGCAGTACCATACAACATAGAAAAATTTACATATTACCATCGATAACTGTTAATTAATATTTCATTAAAACACTGTGTTAAACGACAATGACGAATGAACCTCTTTGTGTTATTGATTGTGGTTTCTTAATGAAGAAATTACGAAATGGGGGTAGAAAAGTATTTTAAATCCCTAATAGAGTAAGTAATAAGGTGGATTTTATGTAATAATTCTGAATGTTTGCTTGTGTGCTCCATTTTTAACCTCATCGTTACTTACCACCAGGTGAGATTGAGGTTGAACGCGGGTTTAGGGGTAAATAAAAATAGAACAAATAAATAAATATCGGTTAAATTATTCGGTAACCTCTACGCCAACTTCCAACCTTGCATTTATTTTACCTCTCCATGGGCAAATTTATCGCTTCCATACAGAATAGATTTCACGTCCAGTAAGATCTATAATTATATATCTAAGTGCAATGTGCACAGGCTCGGCCGCGAAAGCCCGAGGCCAAGGACCGAGGTTCGATGCCCGACTGAATACCATTACTAAGAGTACCTACCTACTGCAGCGCTTCAGACTCCCTATTTTTTTAATTATTCTAAGGAGAACAGACGAGTAGACGGACCTCTGATAATGGTACGTCCATAGACATCTCACCTCACTGTATTATTAGGGGGTTTTTGGTGCGCTGCTAACTTCAAGAACTTAAATGAAGCACGTCATGTTCCTGTAACTACGCGCTCTCTTAGGGGCCGTTCATTGATTGCGTAAGGTCCCGAGGGGGATGGAGGTTTAAAAATATCTACATGACCTTACCTCGGGGGAAGGCGGGGTAAAGCCATTCTTACGTAATATGTTACTACGAGTCGAAATTCGTCTGGTCGTCGTCGTGGCAGTCCCTAGTTGCGAGGATTACTTCTGCTAATCCGTTGTATATTGTTGTTGTCTCTGGTGCGTCTTGGAGTGGCTCAGCAACCCGATCCTGGAGTTGCACTCGCGACCGCATATGCTGCATCTTGTCACCGTTGCCAGCCTGTCTCTCAAGGTCGGGTTTGCCTCTTTCTCTTTATTCGTCTCGTAGTATAAGGGTTTCCATCACCTAAATTGCCATCGCTGGACGAAGATTTCAAAAACCCCGGACTTTTTTCCCTGGACATATTATATATACCCACTTTTAATTATAATACGCATTTTCCAAAACAAATAATTAATTTTTTGAATATATATAATTTTATGTGAAATAATAACGTGTTTTACTGTATCTGAATCTTTTCTAACGACATTTAACTATGTATTTTTTGACGCTTTTTAGGGAAACTCTAGATAAAATCTTACGTAAGAAGGGTAGTGGGGCGATCCGAGAAATCTTACGTCCTTACATGGGGTGTTGGGTTAATAATGTACAAAATCGTCCTTACGTAATTAATGAACGGCCCCTTACCCGTCAAACCAGAATACAGCAAGCATTGCTGCTTTGCCACAAAAATAAAAATAGAAGGTTCTACCCACCCCAGTTGCCATAGCAAGTTGTTCTACATAGCGTCATACCAACAAAAAATACAATTATTTCGTTATATCCTGTAGTCACGTGACTATTAATATTTGATTTAACAACTTCAATTAATATTTCAATCTAAAATGTTTAGATTCAATCATAAAAGTTACTGAGAAATCATTTGCTGAAGTTATTTTGAATCTGGATGGGATTTCTGGGAATTTAATGGAGTTTCCAAGCTGGTCAGAACTTCTGGAAGGCTACAAATTGATTAATTTGTAGCAATGAACGGTTGTGCTGATTATTGTATAGGTAGTAAATTTAATTCTATTTCTAATATAATAAAATAACTGGTCATAAAAAATATATATAACTGGTATAGTGGTTTGGTGGTATAAAAAAACTGGTCAAGTGCCAGTCGGTCTCAAGATCTTTCTCACATTTTAGCCATAAGTTAAAGATTTTTTTTGTTTGGAATGTGCAAACTATACCATCATTTTGGGATGATCCGTTACATAGATGCCATACAACGTAAATTTATCGTATTTTGCGAATAATGTCAAAATAAGAACTTAAAATTTTGCTACCGTAAACGGTAATAAATATATTTTAAACATAAAAATAGCATAAAAATGTTATTATTGTACTCAATTTATTATCTATTTATTGATTATTTCATGTATATTGTTTGAAATAAGATTGATACTATATTTTTTCAATAACTGCGCAGTTACATACTTACGTCGAATCGTCTAGAGATTGACTCATTGAAATCGACGATTATTGTTAAAAATCTCCAATCTATTTCTTGTAATATCTATAATATATATTAAAAAGTTGAAAAAAACTATAATTCTTTGCATTATAAAAATGGATACTCTTTTTAAGAATTGAAATGTAATGTCTTGCCTACCATAAATAATAGCACCGCCTCAACTCTTCCCGTGTGTGTCGTACGAGGCGACTAAGGGTCTTAGTGTATCCACTAAGACCCTTAGTCGCCTCGTACGATTTGGTGGACAAACGTGATAGGTGGCGAGCCTACCGCCGTCTACTAGGTGTAGAATAGTATGGATATGTAGTGACTTTGAAACAGGGATGTTGAAATGGTTTGGACCAAAGTAGTTGCAATACTACTATGTAGTAAACTGGAAAAGCATCTTCATGGAAACAATGTGGTCCCCGCCGCAACGCTACTTAAAAGAAGAGAAGAGAAAGTGAGACATACGAAGTAGGCACTGACCTGTAATATCTATTCTGTGTCTATAGAATAGATACCTATTACAGGTCAGTGGAAGTATCCTATTCTACACCTAGTAGACGGCGGTAGGCTCGCCACCTATCACGTTTGTCCACCAAATCTTGTGGCTTAAAGTGGGAACCTGGGACCTGTGATGAAGATTGTTCCTCTGTCTACCCCCTCGGAGATTAAGGACGTGAGAGTTATGCTTATGGAATGTAAATTAATTATTCGAAATAGTTAATCTATTTTTAAAAGAATCGAATCAGTAATGATTCGAGCACCGAATAGACATCCCTATATGATACGTCAAACAAACTTCTACAGGATCATCCCAAAATGAACAAGGTATAGTATTGAACCCGTTCACTGCACTTGCCTCAGTTGACATACTGTCAGATTTTTCTACCTGAACTTGGAACTGGACTTAGATTAAGTACCTCATGTGACAGTTATACGTTGGCTCTCTTACCCTTCAAACCAGAACACAGCAATGGAAACATTACTTTAAAAAAATACCCACTATCACTATCGCTCCCACTAACATCTTGGGATAAGGGGGGAAATGAAAAACAGCGCTGCATATTTGGTACCCGAGTATGTCAGCTTTAGCTGACTTTCCCCCCTTTTGCCAAATATACATTACATATAGTGCTTTGTAGTTTAATTTTAATTTTATATGAGTATTTGGCAATAAATGTATTTATATTTCTACTGTAAAAGGTACCTTCTCAGACAACCTTGCACTTCCAGATCTACCACCTTTTAAAAGCTATACGTATTTACTTTGGCTTCCAAAACAAATAAAAAGGTTACTCATACCCTATTCTTTGATAAAATTACTTATATGATAATAAACTCAAAATATTACACGTATTTTCCACGAAACAAGAAATGCATAACACTAAGTACGTAGATAAGAAGATAATTCTGAACCAGACGGACGGACAACGCAGACTGCTCGGGGCTTGAAGCTAACAAGTCACGACTTGTTTGCGAACATCTAGGTACATAGCAAATATACTTATAGATATAGATGTTAAGTAGTACCTACATAGGCTTAATTATCTACAATACGTAGTTTCATTCTCTGTTATTTTTCTTTTGTGTGAAGACGACCAAACTGGCCATTTGATGGTAAGTGGTCACCGTAAACCGTCGCCCATAGACATCTCACCTTACTTTAATGTTATTAGAGGTTCTTCGATGCGCTGTTAACCATGAGGGCTTAGATCCATTTCTATGGGTCCGGTTCAAATATTACGTAAGCATCAAAGGGGGGTAGGGGGTTTTAATATACTGGAAAAAGCATTATTTATTGATTTTTTTTGGAAAAAAAAACGAATATATCAGTGTGCCGAAAAGATTGTTCGACCCTTACATAATGACGATATCAAAGGATTGAATTATTTTAGGTCCCTACCCTATGTACATCATTTTTATAATGTATCAATAAAATAAATTAAGATAATATATCTAAGCTTAAGAATTTTTTGTAAAACGTGACGGGCTAAATGTAACGCTTATTTTTATAAATGACAACGGGGCGGGGGGGGGGGGGGGGGGGGGGGGGAAGCTAAAATTCTGCTTACGTAATAGTTGAACGGCCCGTTCGGTCAAAACCTCACCGGGCCATTGCGTCACACCCTTTGGTCTAAAAGTTTTAGAAACTGAATTCCATACCTAAACATGGGGACATGCCTAAATAAGGTGATATTGATGATGCATTCGATGACATACGACGTAGCTGACTCGACTACGAGGGTGGTAAAGTCAATATGTATCGAATTAGATCATACACTAAGCATATAAAAAGCCATAACCGCCAATGCAAATATATACCCACACTCGTACTAATAACTTACTCTTACTCCGCTGGCGCAGCGACCTGAAGTGTATCTTGGCCTCCGATAACAAAGAGCGCCATCGCTCTCTCTCCTGCACAGTCTCGAGCCAGTCAGGCGCCCGGAGCTCACGCAGATCCTTCTCCACTTCATCGCGCCAGCGGTATCTGGGACGTCCGACCGGACGTCGTCCGTTAGGTCGTCCCACATACGCTCGTTTAACAGCCCGATCCTGCCCCATCCTAGTGATGTGTCCGAGCCATCGGAGTCGAGCTGCTTACGTTTCTCCTATGATATTCTTTCTCATCCTCCACCCTCCGTCTTAATAACTGTAACTCGTACTAATAACTGTGTAATAAAATTAAACGTGAAGTCATAGCCCCTCTGACGCATGCACTCTATGGATGGTATAATAAAATTATAGTACCTAAAGTAAAATACACTTTATTACACAAATATAAAACAACAATCATGAGATAGAAAAGGAAATAGTGAAGTACAATTTAGGCGGCCTTATCGCTGTAACGATGTCGACTTCATCGTCCATATCAACCTCCTTGCCATCAATTTCAACCTCATCGTTAGCGTTTATCTCACCTCATTTCGTGTTGGCATCTTCATTTCTTCATCTATATTTTCAAAATTCAAATCATATTCCCATTCCATTTCTAAATTCCATTAATTTCATTGTTTTCTTTGTATTTTGCACTTTCTCTCTGTATTTTGTGCTGAACGGACGTTTCTCCGTTTTATTTTTGTCTCCTACTACTACCTATTTTCTACATTTACTATTTTCTGTGTAATATCTATTACCAAGTTCTTCTATTGCTTCATCAGCACACTGTCCTAGAACCCTGCTAGCCGGCACCTAGAGGACAGACTGTAGCAAGAGCGATCTCTTCCAGGCAACCTTCGTGCAGAGGAAATGATTTAGGAAAGTGGTAGTAGGTGTGCAAGGTTTATGGAAAAGTTAGATACGCATCGTTATTTTATGTTAACATACCACTATAGTATTAATTACTCGTCTTCCGGAACTTATTAGTGTTCCGTATAGTAAACTAGAAACATAGTTTCGTTTGTCTGTATGTCTTCTCATCAGCCGTAAAGAGGGACGACTTCATTTTTGAAATACAGTTCCAAAAAATGATACCCAGCCGTTCTCAAATCGTAAAGTTAGTTTTCAACAAGCTACCTGATGGTAAGTGATCACCGTCGCCCATCTCATCTCACTTGTTCTTAGCGGGTTTTCTATGCGCTGCTAAACTTGAGGACTTAGATGGTATGCCTCGTGTGCCGGTAATTACGCTGGCTTTCTTACCCTTCAAATCGGAACACAGCAATGCAGCATTGCTGCTTTTCAGCAGAAATAGGTGAGATTATGGTACCAACCCAGGCGATCCCACATATTAAGATCTATAAATAGAATAAAATCAATCCATTCTCTCAACTCTTTATTTTTAACCGCGGCTGGTATTAAATTTAAATCATCTACAATAAATAACACAGTGGAACTAAAATTAATGTTAGTTTACCAAAGAACGATATTAGAATTCGACCGGTTGGTGATACAGGAATGCATAATAAGCTGAACGTTGTAGCCTGGCTGTCGATGAAGTACTATGCTGAAACGGAAGAGCTATTAGATGTATTACGTTAAGTGGTATTTTATCGTGGCTATTGTTAACCTCTCACATCACACACACACACATCACCTCACACAACTTCATACACCCTCTCCCCTGTATACCCACAGTATCATATCCCGCTGGCTATCTCAGTGTGGACTGGCATGCTGCAAGACAGCCGTTGGCTAGTGCAGGTGCCAGGATTTGTTTTTATAAATAGATACCTACCTACTTGCTTCAATTTATATTCCATTGTATTGTATTGTAGTATTATATATTATATAAACTTTTTGATTTAAAAATAAAATAAAAAAAAGAATGGTACAATCAGTAATTTGAGGCCCCTCGGCTGTCTACGAAACCGGTGCAAAAAAGTGCATGTTAAATGCAAACGTCGACCTTGTTGTTTACGAAATCGTTTTTTTTTTCATACTTAAGTCCCTTTTTTTATCAGAACATTGATATAAATCGGAGCTACATTGCTTGTCGGCTAATATCACGATAGGTTATAAACATACATTGTTATTTTCGCTAAACGAATTATAAACGAGTATTTTATAAATAGATTGCAAATTGCAATGCAAGTCACTCACTGCTTAGATTTCAAATAAGTTCTTGCAAAGTTACATTCTTAGAAACAACTTAAAGAATGTATAATAAGTGCCTAAGTTTGGAATTAAGTTTTTAAGTCTTAATAAAATTAAAATTGAGATTGTACTGGGGTTTAATGGACATTAAACTTGGAACTTCCAGACGTTATGACGCTATCATGAATTCGAGACCAACACCGACTTATGAGTCTCAGACGGTCTCTAATAATATGCATTTCTTACATTGCACTATCATGTCTGACCTCGGCGACAAATTCTTACCTACTCTACTATATGCGGTGGCGTCTCTTCTTTACAGAGTTCTAAGTTTTATTGAAAACATACTGGTTTAGTCGGTAATAAATTCCTTGTTCCCCTACCCCGTTTCCTTTCCCTTTCCCTTTCCTTGTCCTATACATTTCCTCTTTCATTATATAGTAAGTCTATATTTATGTGTTAAATTTAATATCTATCTATCTATCTATCAGCCCGTATCTGTCCACTGCTGGACATAGGCCTCTCCCAGGGCGCGCCACATTACTCGGTCGTCGGTCCACCGGGCAGGGGGGCGTCCCACACTGCGCTTTCTTGTCCGCGGTCTCCACTCTAGAACTCGTCGCTCCCAACGGTTGTCGGTTCTGCGACAGACATGGCCAGCCCATTGCCACTTCAACTTGCTAATCATATGAGCTATGTCGGTAACTCGCGTTTTGTGACGGATGACTTGATTTCTAACTCTATCCATCAATGAGATACCGAGCATAGCCCTCTCCATAGCTCGTTGAGCGACTTTGAATTTTCGGACCAGCCATGCCGTGAGTGTCCACGTTTGAGCGCCATATACCGTAACAGGTAGGACGCACTGATTATGTGTTAAATTTAATATACTCAGCTTTATTTATCTGTTTTAAATATGTACAAATTTTGAAATCCGTTTTGGCATGTACGAGTATAACTACACATGTGTTTGTAATGCTTATGTGTATGTGTACGGTGAAGGAAAATATCGTGAGGAAACCTGCATGTCTGAGGAAAAAAGTTTCCGAAGGCGTGTGAAATCCACGAATCAGCACTGGGCCCGGTCGGTGGATCATGGCCCGTACCCCCTTGTACAAGGGGAGTCCTGTCCCTCAACAGTGGGGAGGTTAATAGGCAGATGATGATGATGATGATGTGTATGCATGTAAACGTGCTTTTAAGTAGTGAAATGTAATTATCGTGATATGTATCTGCAAATAAATTATAATTCATTCATTCTCTCCAGGGTAGGAATCCCTAAAAAGGTTGGATTTTTTTTTGCATATAGCTTTGCTTAAAGCTTAATAAATAAAATATATATACGAAAAGCAAATATTTCCCCAGTTTTCGCAATTTAAGATTTCCCGAATAGAAGCTCTGTCGCAATGGTAACTTTTTCCCGACAAACAAGCGGACAGTTCCCGCTTTACATATACGGAACAAAAACAGGTCCACTAGATTTATGGGGGCAATATCCCGTGGGATCCGGGACCAGGGGCTATGGCTTAAAAATGTATTAGAAAAGTTTGATTTATCGGTAAGTATTGGCTTTTAGGTGTTATCGCAAGAGGTTTAAGAGCTGCAGTCTAAAAAAATGTTAAAGAAAGAAAGAAGATTGCAAATCACAAAGCGTCGTAATGCCCAGGTCGCCAGGCATGCGGGAGGTCTGGGTTCGAATCCTTTGAATGCTCCTCGTATGTACTAATGACTTTTTCGGATTTTTTCGAAGACTTTCGTACATTTACCGACTGTTCTAACCGTGAGGAAACCTACACGTCTGAGGAAAAAATATACCAATTTGTACTGGGATCCGCAATTTGTATTTTAATTTCAATCCCGGAAATCCCGGGATTATTGGGCATACTCATCCATATTATGACCGTATGTGGTAAGTACTACTCCGATCCCTGGTTATATACCATGGCATTTGATGATTATCACAGTATACGCGTCAATAATTAAAACGCTGTACAAAATACTTTTAAAAATTAATTTATTGTTGAACGATGGATGGACATTAATCGACCGATAAAAGCCATAGATTATAAGAGTGACGGTTGACATTGGGTTTTTTATTTTTTATTTATTTATTCTTTTACACGTTTGTGTACAGGTGAGCTTAATGCCTTGCGGCATTCTCTGCCAGCTGACCTTTGGGCATGCAGATATGTTATGGCGGTGCAGTTGCAATAAAAGTGACAAAGAAACTTACTTAATAATATGTGAAATTTATATAATAAAATAACTATATACTTACATAGTATACTAATATACAATACTAATACAAATATTGCACATTATTATATGTTTTTTATATCTAATACATGTTTGCAGGCTCCGGGTATAATATCCTTTGAGCATTTTAGTTTAAAAAAAAACAATTATCATAGAGTGGGATGTGACGTGTGTGAACCTCATAGGTGTGTTTGTGGCAGCATGGTAGGGGCAGATGGGCTTCATGGTCTCAGTTGCTTGCGTTCCGCAGGCAGACTATCGAGACATGACGCCATAAATGACATTATTCGGCGAGCATTGGTGGCGGCCAATATACCATGCGTCCTAGAGCCGCCGGGCCTGTGTCGCACAGATGGCAAGCGGCCGGACGGACTTACCCTGATCCCATGGCAGAGAGGCCGATGCCTTTTGTGGGACGCAACTTGCGTGTGTACCTATGCGTGTTCACATATTCGAGGTACCACGCAAGCAGCCGGATCGGCGGCTGAGACGGCGGCCCGATCGAAGCACGACAAGTACGCCAACTTGGAGCCCACGTATGATTTCGTGCCGTTGAGACGTCGGGTACGTGGGGTTGCGAGGCAGGGGCGTTTGTTAGGGACCTGGGTCGGCGATTAAGAGAGAGGGGCGGTGACTCCCGCTCTGGATCGTACCTCGTCCAAAGGATCTCACTGGCAATACAACGTGGCAATGCTGCCAGTGTAATGGGTACCTTTGGACGGGGGTCGATTCAGGATCGGGAGTAATGACTGTACATTTTTAAAACAAAAAAAAATGTATTTACCTATTTATTTTATTATTTATAATATTTAAGTCGACTTTTGTAGATTATCATGAGATGCATTATAAGATTATGAATAAGTTACACCTTACGAAGACGTGTATGTAATAAAAATAAAATAAAATCGTTGTTTCCACTCGCAAAGGAAAAATTATCATTTACGATGTGTATAATATACGATGGGAAGCATAACACTATAGTTGGGGCTAAAAATATTCACTTGAATCGTGCAATTTATAACAGGTGCAATTATGTTTATCGTGCAAACAAATAAAATCACTTTAATAAGGATAATAAAAGAATCTGTTATACGCATAGTTGGGGTTACTGACAGACTGACAGCCTGGCTCAATGACCTTTGAATAATAGAAAAAATACCGGTCAAGACCGTGTCGGGCATGCACATGAAAGGGTTCCGCAACCGCTCTATTAATTATTTATTTCATACGATTTGTTCCAAATTACCTAGACTATGATTTTGTCGGATATTATTTCACAAAGATTAATACAGGGTTCGTTATATTTTTTTATTGAAAGTGACCGGTCAAGACCGTGTCGGGCATGCACTTGAAAGGGTTCCGCAACCGCTCTATTAATTATTATTATAATCTTTATTACACACACACAGACAAAATACAAAAACAACTTAATAAACGAAAAAATAATAATAATAATTAATTTCTTACGATTTGTTCCAAATTACCTCAACTGATGATTTTGTCGAATTCTATTTCACAAAGTTTAATACAGGGTCCGTTATATTTTTTATTGAAAGTATTTACTACCTAGGTATTAACTACTTAATACTTACAATTTTTTTTCAGGTTTAAATCTACATTAATTAATCCTACATTAATGTAGGTAACTGTATTTCAAAAGTAAAAGAGACTAACATCAACTTTGAAAGAGAATATCTCCAAACCGAAGCGTACGTAACTTAGGTTACATAGGTAAAAATATTTCTCCCTGAAATATTTCTTGTTGCATTTTTAAAGATCATTCTAATTACACTGCATTCGATGGTGATAGGTATAATTTCTTTCAGATCGTTTATCGTTGAATGGGAGGGAAAAAATCAAAAAGTATTTCATTTCTGTTTTTGTATTCTCACTAAATACGTCGTCACAATAAACACGCCAATAGGTGAAAAATAGATAGTAAACGACCTATGACATACAGACAGATGGACATAATGAAACTAGTATTCCTAATTGGTTATACGGAACCCTAAAATCCGCACAATAATGACTCTATTGTTTCTGTATACGCTTTGAATGTAGTTGTTACAATATTGTTTTCGTAATACAGTTATGTTTGAATAAGTCGAGTGTATAATGACATTAATCTGACTATACATTTATTATTGTTAACGTTGTATGCGTTACAACTTATAACTAAATAAAGTAATACTAAAATAACACTAAAATACATACTTAAGCTAAAATTACAAAATACCAAACTATTTTAAAAGTAAAAGACCTGGCCCAGGTCGCTCCCTACTGGGAGTGTCCCGAGGAGGCTGGCGGCGTTGCCCCGCTGTATAGCGAGGCTTATACGCTGAGCGGAGTAGAGGCCAGCCTTCTGGTCCCGGGATGTCTCTACGAGGCGCTTGGTTTATTTTGAATAAACACCCATCCCACTTATAATGTTAATTTTTGACGTAGTATTGTCACGTTAGCAATGTCGTCACTTTATATCTCACTAACAATTAACTTAATTATAAGTTGACATAATAATTTTAATTTGATAGTACTGACTCTGAGAGTCATTATTTATTCTGTTTTAGAGTAGGTATGCCTGAGTGTTACCAACCTATTACCTGTTTCTGCCACAAAGCAAAGCATTTTAGACTTAGTAAAGTAAATACATCATTTATGGGTCACTGTGTACGATTTTATAATAAGATACCTGATACTGTAATAAATATGACAGAGAAAAAAATTAAGACCAACATCAGACAGACCTTATGTAAAAAGGGTTATTATAAAATTAATGACTACTTAAATGATAAAGAGGCTTGGTCCTAAATTCAGCTCCAGCTGTACACATTGTGTATATGATTGTATTCATAATTATTGTAAGATATATTTATTTCAAAAGATGTGCTGCTGAAAGTTTCTTGCGCCGCTTCTTTCCTTTCAGCTACAGCACCTTAAGAAGCAGTGGTAGAGTAAAAAAGTGACGTATTTACAATAAAAGTTCTGGAATTCGGTTTTTTGACATATTTTTACAGGGATATTTCCATTGAAATCTTCAAGAAATAAAATTTTAAATATCAAATTAAAATTCAAATTTTTTCAAATTCAAATTTCAAATTCAAATTTTTATTCAAAAAGCTTATATAATACATAATACTATAAAACAATACAATATAATATAAATTGAAACAAGTAAGTAGGTATCCATTTATAAAAACAAATCCTGGCACCTGCACTAGCCAACGGCTGTCTTGCAGCATGCCAGTCCACACTAAAATAGCCAGCGGTATATGATACTGTGGGTGTACAGGGGAGAGGGTGTATGAAGTTGTGTGAGGTGATGTGTGTGTGTGTGTGTGTGTGTGTGTGTGTGTGTGTGTGTGTGTGTGTGTGTGTGTGTGTGTATGTGTGTGTGGGTTGTGTGATGTGAGAGGTTAACAATAGCCACGATAAAATACCACTTAGCGTAATATATCTAATAGCTCTTCCGTTTCAGCATAGTCCTTCATCGACAGCCAGGCTACAACGTTCCGCTTATTATGCATTCCTGTATCACCAACCGGTCGATCCCTACAATATTTTTTGTATACATGGGGTGCGAGAAAAGATCGAAATCTTTGCGCGAAACTCGTTTTGCACGGAGGCGTTTTTAATACAGAGGCTATTCTTCGCGGTTGAGTTTCAACATTTCCACTCGTATCAATGAGATGCTGAACATCCCCGTAGATGTTTAATATAAATAGTTGTCTAACAGTTAAGACATTTGTTTCCACATATAGTTGTTTAGTCGGGAACAGTATCCGCTTTTTAAAAAGCACTTTCAACACAGCCCTTTGTGCTCGCTCAACTTGCAGCAAATGTGTCTTTGCTGCACCTCCCCAGGCAGTTATGCAATAGGAGATCAATGACTCCGCCATGGCTAAGTAAATGGTGCGTTTTAGCTCTTTATCTACAATGCCTCTAAGCCCCCTGCAAACAAACAACAATCTCCTCAAACGCCCACATATAAATTGACAGTGTGTTGTCCAATCCAATTTATTGTCCACGATAATGCCCAGATATCGTATTGACTCAACCCTGTCCAGTACAGGACAGTCACAACCATCGTCATGCCCTTCATCTGTATGGAGTTTTATATTCAAGGAATCATCGGGCCTAGTATGATCTGTGATATGAAAACAAATATATTTAGTTTTAGAGGCATTGAGTGTCAATAGATTGTTATCTAACCATGTTTTGATTTGTACTAAGCCTTCATTTGCTCTCTCAAAGGTGGCTGGCCATGTAGGGCCCGAGAAAACAATTACAGTATCATCAGCGTATGACACAACTTGGCCATCTGCTAAATGAAATCGACACAATCCATCAATGTAAACGAGGAATAAAAGAGGGCCAAGCACACTACCTTGTGGGACTCCGTGAGTTACTTCGCGCCACTCACTACAATCCTCTCTCACCTTCACACACTGATGTCTTCCCGTCAAATAGCTTTCAAACCATGAATAGGAGATTCCCCTTATACCGATAATCTCTAGTTTATGAAGGAGTAGGGGTATGGAAACGGTGTCGAAAGCTTTGGCTAAGTCCAAAAAGATTGCCAAGCATTTCTGACCCTCATCCAACTTCCGAACAAGGAATTCCACTACATGATTAACCGCGTCCGAGGTTGATTTTCCTTGAGTGAAGCCATATTGATTATTGGATAATAGATTTTTAGATTTTAGATATTCTGACAATCGCTTTTTAGCCAATTTTTCAATCACCTTCGACAACGTAGGTAACAAGGAGATGGGCCTGTAATTCGTCACCGCTTCCACATCCCCAGCCTTATGAATGGGTATAACAATAGCTCTTTTGAAAGCATCAGGGAAACTACCAGTCTCAAAGGATAAGTTTATTATATGTGTCAACGGATATAGTAATGTTTCTCTCACTGAGCGCACCAGCTTCGAGGTCATCTTATCCACACCACAAGCTGATCTCTCCTTCAGAGATATAATTGCTCCATTTACCTCGCCTGGATCGGTGGGACCGAAAAATAGCGAGTCCTTTTGTGATGTCATTCTATACTCAGCTACCAACTCTACCTCAGTTTTGTTAAGCATCCGTAGCGTAGCATCAGCTAGTTGTTTGCCAATCCCAGTAAAGAAATCATTAATATTATTCAATGATTCATTGGGTGCTGTCTCGCTCACAAGTGAAGATGCGGAGTCAAATTTTTGCGTGATCGGTAGAGCCGCAGTCTCCTTTATTATCTGCCAAAGTTTGCGAGGGTTTTTGCGATTTGCTTGTATTTCAGAGTTAGTGAAAAGACCTTTGGCTGTCTGCGTAGCTCTCGAACAAATATTTCGGTATTGTTTATATTTGACCTGTAGTTGCTGGTCTTTAGGATATTTGCGGGCTTTTTTATGCAGAACGTCTCTGACTCCGAAACATTTTATCAGACCTGGTGTGATCCAGCTTTTTTTAATCTTCTTTTTTGCAAAAACATGTTTCACTGTCGTATTTCTTCCCACACATTCATTTATGTTCTTCAAGAAGATTTCAGTGGCATCATTTACATTTAATCCTGTAAATATTTCCGCCCAATCCATTTGTTCCAATTCCTTCTGCACAGACTCATAGTCCACCTTTGTTATCTCCTTTAGGGCCGGTTTGGTCTTTTTTTTCTCTACTTGTTTCTCAATACCCACTATTACAGGCGAATGGTCAGTCACTTTAGTATTACAAACTACCGCAACTACATTTCTTTTTGTTCTCATAAAAGCATGATCAAGACATGCATTCTCCCTTGTCAGTGCATTTATAGCTGGTAACAGATTTTGTGAAGCAAGACAGCACAAATAATCTGTCTGTCTTTCGTCCTTTGAAGAGTTAGAAATGTCAATATTTATATCGCCGCAAAGTAAAATATTATTAAGATTATTTATTTTCTCTAAGTACTCATGCAAAGATATAACAAAATTTGTGGTGTTTTTGACAGACGGAGACCTATATATGGCTAGGATTGTAAGAGTTTCCCTTAATTTTATTTCAATGCCAATAGCATCCACTAAACACATTTCCGTGGTGCACACTCTGTGGTTTAGACTGATATTACTATGTATGTATACGACCACACCGGATGCTTTGTTTAACCGATTTTTTGAGTGATAACTGGAGTAATTGCCTAGGTGAGGAATATAATCTTTCAACCAACATTCGGTAAGAATAATAAAGTCAAATTCCATGTCAAAACGTTGTAATAAAACCAATAACTGATCGAAATTCTTGGTTATGCTTCGTATATTCAAAATTAAAAAAGTAAAATTACTACACTTTTTAACATAATTGCAACATAATTCAGGCTCATCAATTACATATTGTTGCGCAAAGGAGAGACTACCTGTGTCGTTATTAATTTCATTTACATCTAATTGTACCATATTATAATTATATTGCGTTGAATAATAATAATTATTATTTTTATCACAGTAATCTCTCCATGTCGCAACGAAAACACTTTGTTGAAAGTGAAAGTATTTAGATCTACTTTATAACGTGTAATAGTAGCCCAAATTTTCTGTTCACTATTATAAGAAATAATTAAAAGTGTCAGCAAAGAAATATCACAATAGCGAAGCATAACAGCCTGCCATAAACAAGCATCCCCATACCTGCAACTATAGATAAACCTTTGTCCATACCTCATAGTGGTCTCATCCTCTCCATTTAATATGTTAGCCGTAGGTAAATTAAGCGGGCAGTCAGTGCACGGCCGCGGCCGGCCCCGAAGGCCACACGTTATCGATGTGAAGGTCAATGCTCGATATCCCGTCAAATAAGATACCAGTGCATTGGAAAAACTGGAAAATATGAAGTAGAAAAGTATAATAGTTCTTGTTAACCTCTTGTGTTTGTTTATGTTTGAGTGAGAGTGGTTTTGTAGTGTTTTAGTTATGCGTGTATTTATGTGGTGTGTAATAATAAGGTTAGTAGATATTTGTTGTAACAACAGAAACAAAATGCGTTGAAATCTTATTAACGAATAATTATACAATAATAAATTAAAGGGTTGCACAGAATTTAATAAAATATAGTAGAAAAATGTGTCCATGTAAGAGTTACTGGTTAGATTCGTTTCTTTTTTTAGGAAAAAACTTTTCAAAGTCTGTCTCGGTTTTGCATACAACGTACTTCTTACTATCTTTGCTTTCACGCATTAAAATCTGACCATTTTTGGACCACACGTAATGAATCTCATTTTCTTTAGCAAACTTTTTAGCTAATGACAATAACCGCTTTCGTTTGGGAGTAAGTAGCTCATTAATGTAGATTCTAGAATTGCAGTCACTGGATTCACTGGAAGAATTTCGGAAACAGTCCTTTAATGTCAGATTTTTCTTTTTTCGGATTTCCGTGAGGAAAGTGTTTCTATTTTCATTAGTATCTAATTTGACCAATACTGTGCCTGCACGGAGACCTTTGTCAAGCTGTGAGATCTGGACAATATTTTCTGATGAAATGGGAACACCAACCATACTTGTCAAGGTGGTAACGGCCTCTGCAAGATCTTCTTTGGTCGAAGTAGGGATTCCCTGTATTTCAAAGGAGTTCAGCAGCCTTTTTTGCTCACTATCATCCTGAAACGTCTGCAATTTAACCAGGTCCGCTCTCGTCTGGTTGAGATCCTCCCGCAGTTGTTTCATTGTCACTAACTGAGTCTCGATATCAGTGATCTTGTTCTCGAAACACAGGATTCTTTCGTCTGTTGTCTTCAGATGTTCTTGGATGTTCTTCTGTGCGGTTAAAATATCGGCTTGTGTTTTCTGTAGTTCTGTCTGTTTGGACTGCACAGTGGTTATGGAAAGAAGGATCTGGGCAACGTCTTGCTGCAGCTTGGATATGCTATTGGAGAGGTCGATGGGTACGTTGAAAGCGCCGGACCCGTTTGCCGGCGACACTGGCGCACTGTTTGACAGCTGCACAGCCGGGGGGATCTGCACGCGCGGCGGGATGGTGCTGGAGACACATTTGCTGCAGCGCCATATCGTGTTCTTGGCTCTGGTCGCGGCTACTTCCTGCTCAGACACCTTAGCACACTTGTAGTGTAGCCATCTTTCGCACTTTCCCTGACACATAGTTCCCGACCTCCTCAGCACATTTTCCAAACACACGGCACAGTTTGACATGTTGTCGATATGTTATCGAACTATTTCACTTGAAACGTCTTAAAAGTGTGGTTTATAATCCAAAAACTATATATTTACACTAAAAAAATACCAAATTATGAGGAGCAAAAACAAGTGCAACTATTTCCCGCGAATGTCGGTAGGTCAAAAAACCACATCACTTTTATTTTGATGCTATGTTACTTTAAAAGTATTCGCTTCTTTCCCGTTTTTAAAGTTTTATTTATAAGAGTAGTTCCTAAGGTACCTAAAGCACTATCAGTTTTGACTCTTACAGTAACAAGTTTTCTACAATAATGATTTCTTTGTAAAATGGAAAATGATTCACTGTGTCCCCGTATTGGGTCACAATGAATCATCATTATAATTAGGAACATTGGACATATATTTCAGTCTTTTAACTGATTTAAAATTAGAGGCGGGTACCCTTCGTAGCGTACCGGTAACAAAATATTCGATAACATATAAAATAACCAAAAAGTAAAAGAAATATTAACCAAAATTAAATTATTAACTAGCGAAGTCTTTACGTTTGTTCGGAACGGACTGGTTGTAATTCTGGCCGATGTTTGTTTTTCGAATTCGGTTACGTAACATTTTGCACCTACAAAATAAAATCCAAATTAATCTTGATAGAAACTTTCACGATCCACTGTCCCCCATAGAATTATTAACCACTGTGACCCAATAGCATTATTTTAAAAATTAAATTTAAATAAAAAATAAGTTAACCATTTTGTATCTAATCTTAGGACTTTTGCTATACTACCAAATACAAAAAAGCTAAACACTTTTTAAAAACACGTAATAAAAAGGTGTAACTCTTATTTTTCATCAGACGGCCGCAGCACTGTCGCTCGCCGGTGACTAGCGAGGGAAGGAATGAATTATAATTTATTTGCACACACATTCACTACTTAAAAGAGTTACTTCTTTTGACTTAGAGTAAGTTCACATGCATATGTGGCAAAAGGGTCCCTGACTCAGCATTATGCTGTGACGATACGGCTAGACGCTAGCCACCGCCGCAGCGCTGGTTGTAAGTCAGGACCCGGTGACACGACGACACGGTACGTGACGGTGAGACAGCTGTCAGCATTGTACAACTATATAGACATATCTCAATACATGAACAGGCTGAAGGGGTATGCGGAAGATTGAGTGTTTGAGACATTACGTATATGTGTGTGACATAAACTAACAGAGATATTGACTCCTATCCACTGTGTAACACGGTCCACTGTTACCCAGTTTCCCCTACCTGCCGAATTGGCCCAACTGGTACCATCAGGTGACCCGTTTGCTCGTCTGCTCTTCTTATACGAGCCCGACAAACACTTCCATAGTCCTTTCCTCCTTCCCCTCTAGGGCTAGGTCCGTGCCCTAAAGCATATCGACTGCGAACAGAACATGAAAACAATTTGTAAGATAAAATAATGATTAAGGTTGCGAAACGTTGCGTCACGACTGCCTGCCGCGGAGCATGATTAAACTTGCAAAAGCGAAATACAGCCGAGTAAAGGTTAGTCGGCAAGCTAGTGGTTACTACGGGTAAAGGGTCTATTTTATCGATAAGTTTAATTTTTACTGCAAAAAAGTCTTAAATCGTGTTCTAAAACATAAAATTCGGGTGTGTGACTCGTGGTCCCACCTACATTGTCCCACCATTACTCGTAGTCCCACTAGCCTGAAAATGTAGATTCATTGTCCCACCGCATAGTGGGTTTACCAGTAATAGGTGTAGATTACGACTCGTGGTTCCACTTTATTTTTATTTCCAAGTGTAATGAAGTCCTTCAGATACTGGCCACTTTAGTCACCATTCGCAATATATCGCTTTAAGCGATAAGGCCGCCTTTGTACATATCGTGCTACTATTCCTGTAGTTTATACTTCTGTATTTGTGTACAGTGTTTCTATCTTAAACTTAAAGACGATTTTACTGAAAAAAAACACTTTGAAAAGGAAAAGAAGCCAGTTGCGACTGTTAAAGGACGAATTAATAATACAGTTATAAATGCAACTAATCAACCAGGAAATTACGATAGGTTATTTTATAGAAAAAGTTAAGTTAAAAAATATATGTTGGCTTTTCTATTTCCCAATTAATGTTGAATTCCTAAAATATTGTGATATTGTTTATGGCCAAATTAGTTTCCAATGTAAATTAAAACCATGATTAATACTTACGAAATCTGAGTAAAGATTAGTCGTTATGCTAGGGGACATACTATCAATTTTATAGGAACATTTAATATTTCGTAGGTCATATAAAAACAGAGAGCCTGAAAGACCCTGAAAAGGCGAAATATATTCAAGTTGTTAGGAAAGAGACGTGAAAAACGAATTATTTCTTCGACACCATAGGTCATATAATTTATATTTATCAATTCTTACGTATTTATAATATCTACGACGTTATTTAAAACAAGCGTATTATTTGACTTAGTAATACTTAAGCCTATATAAGCGGATCATTGACTTTATAAGGTATTTTTATGAAGCATATTTATAAACAAATATTACTTAACGCAAGTTCAAAGGTTTTATAGGTATCTAGAGAAGAACATACAGCTTTTAAAATATATTCCCTTAAGCACGTTTTGTACTTGAGATCTGGCAATATTTTTAATATCCTAGAATACTCACATTTTGTTCGAAATATTAATTGGCAGCATATTAATTAAATCTGTTTTTGTTCGGGCATTATAATTTACCTGTAAGTGGGTATACTACAATATCCGCGACACGCGGGCGTGCGAGTGCAGGAGACTCTCGGTCGGCTGACATCTTGCCTCGATCACACGGAATCCACGGCGGACAATTAAAAATACGGTTTATGTGGTTTTTCTCAATATTTCTGGACAATTACCTTCGATTTATGTGCTATTATATGTGAACTATGTTTGTGTAATAAATTGGCTAGACAAAACTATGTGATTAGTGAGAAAACTGATGTGCACTGTTGGACACCACGTGGCCTGGCTCCTTTGCATGAGACGCAGCTCAAATCCAGTCAAGGTGAACTTGTATACTTATTATGGGTCTATTGTAATGCCTGGAAACATGTAACAGAAGAACCAGACCAGCTCCATTTACTGTCTATCGAAGTCTATTAAACAGTTTTCTTTCAAAATTAGAAGAAATTAAATCTTAGATACAAATTTTCATGTTAGGTACTTATATTATTTTCTTTGAACTATCCATACTACTTTTACGGACTTTTTAAGTATTGAACGAAAAAAGTGGATTCTTCAACATTCTGTATGTTTTTTATCGATAAAAATAACATCGACAAGGCATCACAACACTAGTATCGCGCAGTACCGATCATTGTCAATTGGTTCGTGACCAAAATATACGTATCCGCTTATTATCTTAATAATTTTGTATACAATCTCGGGCAACCGACTCATTTTTAGCAGATCCAAGGTTTTGTAGCAAACGGTCTGTTTTAAACTAGGTTATTCTAATGGTTTAGTGCCTTGAGAATGGAGGTAGAGCAAGGTTATTAATTAAGAAAAATAATGCAATTGACCATTTTAATTCTTAGTTCTCTTTCAAAATCAATGGCAGACATGATTGGGGCTAGGCTCATTAGGGTGTTTTTAGAGTCGTGCGGATTCCGTTACGCACGCGGGTTTGCCTCGCATGCGTTAAAGTTCACAAGGTCAATTTGTAAGGTCTCTCCGCACCCCGCATGAGAGCATCACACATTATACTGAAATGTTGTATGATACGCGTGACGAAATCCGCACTACTGTAAACGCCCTTATTAGCTCAGGTGCGATCTTAGCTGAGGTCTCTTGCACGTGGTGTAACAAAAACCCCTTATAATCTCGGTTTTCAGTATTCATAACTGAACAACTTCCATTATGGAGCCAACTCGGAAATCGCGACAAATATATCAGCTGTTCTATACAAAAGCTCACTGAACCCGTGTACGTCAGTTCAAGTAGAACTGAAAACTTTAAGAAGGTATAAAACACGGAAATCGGACAGTATCCCTCTCCTATAGTGTTAATTTTAAAATCTTAGGTTGAAACTATATCATCTGATAGTAATTATCCGGAAGATGGTGATCAAATCTCAGATGAATTATACGTTTATTTTAGTAACGGGGGGGAAATCTTCGAAAGATATTCAACATCCTGGGGAGAGACTGGGTTATGTGAGATTTTTACTCACTAAAACCTTCTCGATGGCCGGCTTCGTGCATATTGGAGGGCTTCGGCATCTCCAGAGGAATGCATTGCCCTCAGATCAAATGCTGTAATGTGCCGTGTTCTAATAAATATGTTGATGGAAAAATTGCGATTGTAAATCCTTCTGCATTTGGTAATGGTTAGGGAGGGCGAATCCGAGGGTAAGTGGCGGATCCTTTTTCCCCAAATTACTACTATTATGCGCTGCCTCTGTTATGTCTGTTCTTATAAGACTAACTGTTGTAAGACTTCCTTTCTGAGCCCTCAATGCCGACATCTCTTTTGAAACCACTCTGTTTCAGATATCTTTAGGTAACGGTGACCATTTACCACTTATCAGGTGACCTGCCTTTCAGTATTACCCTATTTATATAACAAAGAACTTTTGTTCAGTATTACTAATCAAAGATAACCGAACTTCTGCAAATTTCACAAAGGACTGCATCAATTGCGTTCAAAACATTAGTATTGCACAATTATTACCCAAATATCTAAGTACGCAATAAAACCCCGTTATCGAACTTATCTGGGATTTAATCATAGAATCTCTATTGCTTTAGTCATTTCTCGTTGCATTGCTGCTTTTCATACAAGTCGCTGCTTGCTGAAGGAGAGAAAAAACGCAATGTATTTGAAATGACGATGAGGCCCTGAAGGTGTCGTTTTCTTGCTGCTGATTGGCTGAAACCAGGCTGTGCCTGTCTCGACTTGCTACGATTGGAGACAGCTCACGCATGATGACCATAGAGTCAGGAACTTTATTAGAGGCGCATCCACTTTATATACGTTTCATTAAAAAAAACGTAATAAGAAAAAACACTTTATTGGCACAAAAAAATATAAAAAAATACATATTTAGTTCACTCCATAATACAATTGGCAATAGGCGCCTGGGTCAGCGAATGCTTGAGTGAATACACTAAGCCATAAGTTCGTGTATTGACATCCCTTGAAATGTTACGTCAATTACAGAGATTTCCGATCCGTAATGAGGTATTCACTATCTATCTGGAAACTGAATAACTTCTACCTATCTATCGTAAGTGGGAGTACTTGGAACTTTCGGAAATTGGATATCTTTATTTCCTATCAAAATACGATTAATAATATAATGGTCGATATACAATCACTTGTTAAAAACTTGTTTATAGCTATATAATTATTATACGTTAACCAATATATTTATGGCTTTGGCACACTGCAGCTATTTTGAAACGGAATCAAATCGAAACCATAGAACCCGTACTTACTTAATCGGTTTCTCACCACGGTCCAGAATGCCGACGTATTTTCACACCCATGGAGCAGTATTTGCAAGAAAATTGCATTGTTTTTAAATTCGGGTGTTACCTTTAAGTTAAGTTAATGTTTTTATGTTTACTTTGTACCCGTGGGTAATTGTGAAGTACACATATTGTTACTGAATGCCTGGTGCTTTGGAGCAATCTGTGAGCCAGACATAATTATTGTTATAAAGAAAGAAATAATAGAAATCTAGAAAATTTAAAATAGATTTCTGGATCGATTCGCTTCCGTTCTCCATCCTTTTAAGTATAATAAAAGTGTGTCACTTTCTTTAATTTTTTTTTAAATGTTTCTTTATTTTTTACGCCTCTTCATCATCTTAACCCTTCGCTCGCATCGATCAATGATTCACCTCTAACCGTTACCGGTGAGCAAGAATTAATTAAAACTGCGAAACTGATCACATAATTCCATTTAATTTATTAAACAACTTGTTATCTTAATAACAGAGTTCAAATTTAATTCGACAAAAAGTATGTTACCGTTAGGTCGATCTGGGGTTATTCGACGAAAATCACGCCAAATTTGGATGTGGTTTTAGATTTAAGTAACTGTAATTTGAAATATGAGACCCCTTGTGCGATTGAAGGCAATTTTCATTAAGATCAAGTCGCTCGAGTAAACCTATTTATGGAATACTTACTCACGGTAAAGGAAAACATCGTGAAGTAAAGTAGCTTCGTACGAGTACGACTGCGAGAGAAAGATAATTCTCGAATCGTCCGAAAGAAGTATTTCTGCGAGAATTTGTTTTAACCTGTTCGTGTTTAAAGTTGCGAGAACTTTCAGTTGTAGAATAGTGGTTTAGTTAACTACTTACCGTTTTGAATCTAACTTGATATTGCATTGTACCTGCCCAAAATGAGATTAGTAAAAACTAGTAAGCAAGGGATCTCTATGAAAATATCTTTGTATAATAAACTACCCTTAGAACGAACGGAACTCCCTTCCTCTGACTTTAAAGGTATTACAAAAAGATTTTTTGATAATAATGCATTTTACAATATAAACGAATACACCAGTGTGCTGAAAAAAATGTGCTGAAATATAATGACGATATCAAAGGCTTTATTTATTTTAGGTTCCTACCTATGTACGTCATTTTTATAATTAATGAATAGAATAATTTTGATAATATCGAAAGTTTAAGAAATATTTGTAAAACGTGACGGTCTTAATGTAACGTATTTTGTTACATGGAATAAACAATTTGAACTTTGTATCTATATGTAGATTTGGACACGGAGTTTTGTCGGGAAAGTCGGTGAAGAAGGTTCAAGTGTTTATTTTATTGCTCAAAAATTTTTTTGACAGTTTAAATCGGTGTAGTTTTGTCTAGCAAACGTCAGTAACAGTGACAATGTGTTGAACTCTTAAAATAAACTTCTCGTTAGTGGTTCGTTGCGTAGTTTTACTCTGTGATTCTGCGGCGGGCCACGAGAATTCGCCAGACTAGACCGGTTGAAATTTCCGTCATAACTCCTAGGAGTGTAAAATGTGTCTACACCAAAATATATTGATGCTGAAAAACTAAAAACTGTTTTAAATCGCATAATGTTTAGGCTGATGGCCTGTGTTGCCAATGCCTGGTTTTTTTAGATTTTTTATGATTTTGGTCCACTTCTATTACAAAATAGCTGCAGTGTGCTAAAGGGTCCCGGACCGACCAAACCGAGAGGCGTCCCGATCGCTGGCTAATCGGACCGGGCGAACGGACCCGTGTGTGTCCAGCCCATAGATTTAGAGATTATTAAATTAAAAAATTGACATAATTTCTCGAATTTAAAGGACAAACACACACAATATGTATCACAGGTCATTAGTGCAATTTATTTATTTATTTTGGCAAATTATTACCTAAATTCTTCACATAAGTATTTAATCTTTTTGATTTTTAGTTTTTAATTTTAATTTTTTACCCACTTCTCTATCGCTCCCATTAACATCTTGGATAAGGGGTGAAATGAAAAACAGCGGTGCATAATTGGTACCCGATTATGTCAGCATTTTGTGACTGTCTCCCCTTTTGCCAAATATACATATACATAAGATTTGTATTGAATTTACGCCTTTAGGCGACCGGCCCGAGCAAAACCCGCCCATGTGGGCCCAGCCTAAGCGTGCTTTACTTAAATTGTTAGTGATCAAGACGACACACGACCACATGGCTATTTGAACCCAAACCTCCCGCATATTTAGCCACTGCGTCTCTGAGTCTACATAGTACGTAACTGAAATGTTTTTATTATTGTTTTTATCGAAATACCCACGTTGAAGTCACTTCAGAACAATGCATTTGTTTGAGCCATCGTTCGGCTATGCGGGCGGCCTTGTGATAAGATAATATTAACACGCGTTAACACGGATAACGTACGGAAACGGAAGATGTCGTCAGATAGCGAAATTTATTATACCTAGCTTTACCATTACCAATCGTGTTGAAATACTTGTACTCGTAATGCAGAGTTTGGCACGAGCATTCGGCATTCTGGGAATCACCCAAAAAGTCTACCGATAGTACCTAAAACAACTCATATCTTGATCACTTATATTAAGTAGGTATGGAAAATGTAAAACATTTAATCAATCAATCATTTATTCGTGAACATAGGTAATAATATATATAGTCCTCGTCGAAACCGACGACGGCGACTCCCTTCAGTTCCTAGCATGCACTCGAATGTGGCTGGCGAATCCGAACTTGCTCTTGAAGACCCGGTCACAGCGATCGCAGTAGAGTTGTCCGGCACTGTTGTATGTGTAGTGGTAGGAAGGCTTTGGGCGGGTTTTCCTTACATGGCGTTTGGTATCAAGAATAGGTAATAATAAGTAAGTGTACAGTCGCATCCATTCATTTCGTCGTGTCCATTTCGCACATGGATGAAAGGAAAAGTAGTTTCCCTACCCAAAGCTGCTGAAAGTTTCTTGCGCCGCTTCTTTCCTTTCAGCTACAGCACCTTACGAAACGGTGGAAGAGTGAAACACGACGTTGTAAAAAAGTGCTTACTTACAATAAAAAAGTTTATTTTTTTATTTTGAAGCAGCGGGCGTTCCTCCCTTCATGCATTCGCAACTACAGTGACAAAGGGATACCAAACTACATCGGTTATTTCAGAAATAATAAACTTTGTAAAGCCATTACCAATGTTCATTTGAAATTACTATACGTACTTACTTACCTAAATGTGGATTGGTTACGTGTTACTAATAGTTTCCTAGTCTGTTTTAACTTTTTAGGTAGCTTTGGTTAGGTAAAACGAAACGTTTATCTCTATTATAGCAGAAAATGAGGTACCCCAGAACAGAGATTCGCAGTGCTGGTGATTTCAGGTCTTATGGTAAATTAAAAACGTTGCGTATCCTACATATTGCTTTCCATATCTAGTCTTACATAGAAGACATGAAAATACTTATGACATAAACAGTCTTGTATACTTAAAATCTAAATATTTTATATAGTACTTCTACTCATAGAGATCTATAGTAGACGACAACCTCGGAATGCCGTTGCTAAGGAGTTGCTAGGTAAATTAGGCGTTACCATCCGTCGTGTCAGTCTAGAAATGAAGCTTGAAGTTCGCTTTGACATTAAACATGTATGGCTCATAAAGAAAGGTTTATTTGGGTACTATGCGACAGTGTTCAGTTCCGAAAAAGCTATGGACATCTAGATTTGGTGTATTTTGATGACAGATCATGACTAAAAAGGCCTATTTGTTGTGGCCCTTAGCACGGGGATAGGAATTGTATCGAATATTCGATACCGGTAGATCACAATTACAAGGCACGAGGATCGTAGCGAACGTTCTCACTTTTTCTATTCTATGTTGTATTCTAGAATCTATGAAGTATATCAATGGAATAAGCTTTCTATGCGATAAAATGGCCATTAGAATGGAAAGTCAACTTTGACACTTTTTCTATAAAATATACTAAATGTATATAAAATGAATGATGATGATTTATGATTGATTTATTAATTGAACAAAAATGTGTACGCTTTCGGGCAGAATATGGTGATACTGAAACACAATGTAACATCTGCATTACCCATCATCATCATCAGCAGCCTATTCTAGTCCACTGCTGGACATAGGCCTCTCCCAGGGCGCGGAATTGAGCCCGATCTTCGGCTCTTCTCATCCAGTCGCTGTCAGCCACCTTGCGCAGATCGTCGCTCCATCTAGCAGGTGGCGTCCCACATTACGTTTGCCCAAACGCGGTCTCCACTCCATAACTCGTCTACCCCAGCGGTTGTCGGTTCTGCGACAGATGTGACCGGCCCACTGCCACTTCAGCTCGCTAATCTTATGAGCTATGTCGATGACTTTTGTTCTATGCCGGATCTCCTCATTTCGGATTCGATCCAGCAGAGATACTCCGAGCATAGCTCTTTCCATAGCACGCTGAGCGACTTTCAATTTGTGAACCAGTCGCACCGTCAGTGTCCACGTTTCGGCTCCGTAGGTCATTACTGGTAGGACGCACTGGTTAAAGACTCTTGTCTTTAGACATTGAGGTATGGGCGACGAGAAGATGTGACCATTACCCATATTTACAAATAAATTATATTTCTAAAGAAATTATTATTATTATACAGAAACGAGCGGCAAATATAACCCTGTGAACGGCAGACACAGCGTAGATATAGACAAGACACTGATAACGTGTCAATTCCTTCCTAACATAGATCTATGAGATAGATCATAGAATATAATATATTTGTCGACAATATACCCAACGTATTTGTCACATCACTAGAAACCAGCATTCCGGGGATGTCGCGTACAATACACAGACTGATTTATAAGAACCTAAAACATACGTTAAATATTACACAACATTTGTCACTCGGAACAAGCAGCCATCGTAGGTACTCTACGTGTAGATTGACACATACACAAACCATAACACAATGCACGTAAAGGTCATAATCGATCAGACCGTCTACGCGAGGTCGATCGTACAGTCACTGAACTCTGACGTTTCAACGCACTACTGACCTTCAGATCTGCGTACTTTTGTCCGAATATTTATCATGATATCATTATGTCTGGCTTGATGCAGGTTTTTTAAATCTATGTACCTATTTTTTTTAGGCTTCGGCCTAAGCTCCAGGTCTGCACATTGTGTACATATATATTCATAATTATTGTAAGATATATTTATTTCAAAAGATGTGCTGCTGAAAGTTTCTTGCGCCGCCTCTTTCCTTTCAGCTACAGCACCTTACGAAGCGGTGGTAGAGTAAAAAAAATGACGTTGTAAAAATGTACTAAAAGGTGCTTACATACAATAAAAACATCGCAACTAAGGAATCAGAATCTGATTGACCAAAGCAATCAATTTTTAGAAGGAATCTTATATTATATGAAACAGTCACCTGTCTGAATTGTTCCTTCCAAAGTAAAAGACAATGTGCAGTAATGGCAAAAATGCCATGATTGTAGACTTTTAATAGGCTGATGACGATGACGAAGCGAGCTGCATCGAATCGTGTACGAGACTTAGGTCACGTAGGTATCTAGACGACGACGCTAGGTATTGTACGACTATATTCTACCGGTCCACTACCGATGATTCATTTCCCATATTGATGTGACCTACATTTCTATCTAAGTATATGATTATTACGGTTAATCTCTGCATTTGATTTCACAACTTAATATAAAGTTTACATCATTGTTGTGTTAGTAATATTATTATTGTATGGTCTTGTTGTAAACTGACTTTGTGAATAAGGCGAATCTCGGAGTGCCCCGCACGCCGCAGCGGGATGCGGGGATGCGTTTTAGCGTTGCTTGGAAGTACCAAAATTTGTATGAAATATATAGAACGCATAGCATGGCACCACAGAAAATAAATAAAGATAGAACGGTGAATGGGCTGCAGCTAACCGAACCGGCGCTGGAAACGGTGCATGTAGTCCATGTCGTCGCTTACCATCAGGCGAGATCGAGGTCAAATGCGGGTTTAGAAGTAAATAAAAAAAAATGTAGTCCACACTAAATCTTCGTAAAACAATACATAAGATACATTTATCGATCTGGATCGTAAAAAGAATGTATCCATTTGGGCGCGACGTTTTATACCACACCACATTAATAGTATCACCGCAGCGTCCTGAATGAGTTCAGTATTATTGACAATTTTTAACAAAACGGTCCTTGGCTATCCTATCACCACGGCGTTCAATGTGAACTCGCCTTTATTTCATGCGATGCCGTCGCGCCCCGGATCACTGGACGGAGCTGCCGTCGTTGCGTTTCACGCAGACTGGTGCGGGATGCGTCGTCAGTGTGAGATCCGCCTAAGATACAATATACTCGTATGATGATTCAAGTACGTCTTTCGTCCAATAAGTTTGGTCCCACGTTGGAAACACACTACTCCTTTTACCCGAATATCTCGATAGATATTTCAATATACAAATCAAATTTTGTAACTTTTGAATAACTTCTATTATCTTAGAAATTGAGATTGTAGCGTTTTCTCCTTAATTCTGAAATAAGTGACTTAAATTCTCCTGAATTCAACTTTACTTAAAAAAAACATTGGTAATGTTTACACATTAACAATATTCCAACTAGGCTAAAATGCCTGTGCTAGGAATTAATAAATGAAATAATGTATTTGCACACACATAACACGATATAATTAGGTTTTACTACTTAAAAGTAACTTTGACTTAAAGTAAGTTTACATGCATATGTGGCAAAGGAATGGTCCAAAGGTGGATTCAATCCGGCGATGCTGGCACCGCAGTTCCGTGCCGCCCGTAGCCTTTGAGCCATTGTCGCTTCATATTGCCTCCGCTCTATGCCTAGGGGCGGCCTGAACAACTCTGACCATAGATTGGCTCAAATCACATGACAACAACGAGAGGAACCCAATTTTCTATATGAAATGTAAGTATTCTTTTTCTCTATCCGTTATCTACTTCTTGTGTTTCAAATGGTACCATACGCTACCACATTTGATACCACATTTGACTTATTATCAGTGATCGGATTAGGTAGTGCAATTTAGGGTTAACGACTTCAAACGTTATATTAGTGTGGATACGCCCGCGGGATTGCGGGATTTCGGAAATGTTCTGTGTATATAATATACTTTTTCTCCTAATGGGGACTCTAAAAGGAAATCATCTCATCTTCCCTTTTGCGAGAGAGTGACAAAGAGATTATATTCGAGAGATATTCGGGATTTATCGTCTCTTTCTCACAATCTCACTTTCACAGAACGCTCTTATCAGTCGTTGCCTTTGTTATTTCGAAACAATACATTTTCTAAGAATTTTTGTCAAGTGTAAAGTAAACAACAATATGACCGCAAATTTTGCCTCACATAAATCTCATAAGAATGTTTAATAATATTTTTGAACGACATTACTTTCCAATGTAACCAGCTCTGTAATCCCGGGATATCGTTACTTGTTGGGCATGTCCATGTAATATTTAGTCATGGAATCCCGCAAAATTGCACAAACTAATCCGATCACTTCTTATTACTTCATTAGATTACCTACTGTAGATTTTACTGCCAAAGTAACCACCAGTCTTCCTTCAGTCATCCGTAATCCCATTTGAAACAGAAGAAGCAGATAACGGTTAGCGAAATAATAAATTAAAACAAGATAATAAAGATATAAAATGTTAATTTAACTTGTCCGCATTCGGCATCGTTAGGCGCGGCTTAATGTTCTAAGTTACATGGATTAACGGCCCCTTAACCGTTATTATTAGCTACTAGTTATTAGGTTGGTTTACACAGGGCGAGCTACTGCCAGCTGCTTTTTGTACCTGCAGCTACTCGCATTACTACTCGCACCATGTATTGCGAGTCAAATCAAATTGTTTTTATTGTAAGTAAGTACCTTATAGTACGTTAATACTTGCGGTTGTTGGTACTTGGTAATTAATAAAATACAGTAAAAACCTGTGAAACTGTAGATTATTTAAGTCTAATCACCTTATAGTACATTTTTACAACGTCATTTTTTTTTAACTCTACCACCGCTTCGTAATTTGTCGCCTTCCCCGTCACCACACAACTCAGTAGCTCTCATGTCACTTGCATCGTATAAATGCGACAGTCAGTAGCTTGTCTCGCCTAAAATATCTGAATGCGCTGGCAAAGTCGAGCAGCTGTCTGCTGTTCAGGCGAGAAGCTCGGCAGCGTGTGAACCAGGCAGTGTGAGTCAAGCTACTATCTTGCTGACTGTCGTGTCGGCAGCTCGCACTGTGTAAACCAGCCATTAGGCACCAGTTACTTTACTGCGTCCTTGACATATAAAATATGATGTTTTAATCGGAACCTCGTTATTTATTGTTTAATTTATTATTCTAACAATAGGAATGGGCTCGTTGTAATTTGATACCATTTTTGCGTTGGAAATTTTTCGTGTTACGGAGCAAATTGATTTAGTTATCTAAGAATGTTTGATAATTATTTGCTCTTTTTCAGCAAAATTCTGACCGCCTTTTGGAAATTCATCCACATGCCGCATGTATAAATTTCTATACCTCCTTCGGTGCTGTCCCATATGGAAGTTTACACTGTCAACCACAGCCGTGCTAGCTATCTTTTACTACCACACAGTGAAAGGTCCCACACCTTTCACTCCGGGACACTGTATCAAAAAAATTAAACTTTGTTTTTGATATCCGTTCTTGGACACAGGCAAATGGTTGCCTTCGTCAAAGCGTGTGAACCAGATCGCTGCCCGTGCGGCCGAGACGTGGACCAGCTGGGTCCACGAATGACCTCTTCTGTCGGGCTCACGCGTCCGCATCGGTGCCGGCCACGCTGGAGCTATGTGGAATGTCGAGGGACGACGGCAAGAGGCCGGATGACGCCACCCTTGTGCCATGGAGTCTTGGGCGGTCTCCGGTAGATACTTTGGCCGCGTCCCATGTCCAGAGTACCGCCCTCAGGGCCGGGGCGGCAGCCGAGGTCGCACAAACGCTCAAACGCCACCAATATTCGGGTCTACTTAGTCACTACCAGTTTGCGGCGCTTGCGTTTGAGACTATGGGTCCGTGGTTAGGTTAGTGCAGGATCTGTCTACTAAAAGGGTCGCGGGCGGCCAAAGTGAGGGCTTTTGCCGTCCATTGGCGGGTGACCCTGGGGAAGGCAGCAACGTGCTATGGCCGTACGCTGCTGTGACGGGAGGAACCGGGAGGTGGAATGTACACCGCCCAGGAGGAGCCCTAGGCAAATGCTAGGAGCCCTCCGATAAGCACGAGGTCGGCCATCGAGGGGGTTTTAGTGAGTAGAAATCTTACATAACCCAGTCTCTCCCCCAGGAGGCTGGGTATCTTTCGAAGATTTCCCCCCGTTACCAAAAAAAAAGGATCTGTCTACCTGGCTGGTCCCCGCCTCCGGAGACCTCGGGGCTGGCACTTATCTCCCACAGAGACTTAACCGCGCGATTCAGCGAGGTAACGCAGCCAGCGTCCCATCATAAAAGACTGTCATAGCTATCTTTTACTACTACTACTAAATATCATTATTTCTTTCTTTCCTTTACATGCAATAACTATTAATAAATACCCATGTACGAGTGTCTTTAGTTTTTCGTTAATTTCTTTTTCCATGCGTTTCAAAGTTAGTTCATTTAGTTACATATCGATAGGTAGTTCTAGCTAGATCATACTCTTGTTCATCGAAATACAATTATACACTGGGACGCAAAAATAACGGGTCACTTAAAAAAACCGTGATATCTCCCAAAGTTGTAGAGATAGAGCGTTCGTATATGTTATAATTATAAGTGACCCGTTATTTTTGCGTCCATAATTGTGATGCATCGCTTATTTCATAATAGATAAAGTCGACCAGGAATTTTAATAGTTGTCAAGAGGACTTCACTGGTACCATAATATAGTGGGTACTTTGATAATCTGCTTTGTGGAGATCACTGAAATTTGATAATCTGCGTTGTGGGGTTCAGATAAAATTCCACAAAATGGCATCTGTTATATTCCTAGTAGGGTGTTTCCTTTCTTTTAATCACAGACAAAAAATCGTCTGAACTTTTAAAGGTTTACCTAAAAAAATATCTTACGGTACATTCTGGAATCAAATCTTATTGAGCTGTTAACTTGTAATTATTGAAGTAATATTAAGCCATTGAGTCACGGTAGCCTATCAAAATTGTCAATCTGATAATAATTGGAGTTATGAAACCTAGACAATGGAGGCAGATAATTGACGGTCATAATCGACTGAGCACACACAATAATGCTCTAATAGTACACCCATTTGATTTTATTACCCTAACATAATTTTACAACTGAATAGCTCACAATATGTTTCGACTTTGATGGGGCTTGTCCTCGTATAGTTCAAGTTAGAGGTAGGTAAGTGTTATCAACGGTCGGCATCGGTGGCCTAGTGGCTAGGACGCCGGACTCCCATGCGGGAGGTTCGGGTTCGAAACCATGCCATGTACCAATGAGTTTTTCGAATTTTTTCGTAGACTTATGTACATTTATCGCGATTGCTCTAACGGTAAAGGAAAACATCGTGAGGAACCCTGCTGCCTGATAAAATGAAAAGTTTTCGTAGGTGTGTGTAATGTACCAATCAGCACTGGGCCCGCTCGGTGGATCATGGCCCGTACTCCCTTGTGCAAGGGGAGACCTGTGTCCCTACAGTGGGGACGTTAATAGGCTGATGCTGATGAAGTGTTGTGACAATTCTGTCTATTATAGAAAATGGTTTGGGGCATCTTACTATATAGCCTAGGAAAAACAACTTTAGTATATAGTAATATAGCCACACTCCACTATTTAAAACACTTTTATTTTTCAAAGTGATTTACATTTAATAACAGAGAGTTGAAATAAGTCCAAAAAAGTTTTGTAAAGTGCATACAAAGTCCTTTCCTATGGTACCTAAAGTCCCAATTACCTCACTTTCAAATTTCTATCCTCAATTTCAGACCCCGTTTTCAAATAATACAAAATTAGGTACCTATTTCCATTTTTTTTAACCTAGGATAGATGCGAGTAAACTGGTAGTACAACTGTCTTATCAAGGCAAAAGGTAGCGAATAACACGAGGTTATTGGTACATGGCACTGCACGGTTTCGAACCCGGACCTCCGCATGGGAGTCCGGTTTCCTAGCCACTGTGCCACCGACGCTCTTTAGATCTTTGTAAATAAATACGAATACAAATAAATTTATTTTACAACTTACATTAATACAAGAGTGGAAAAACTATCTTTACATCCTTGGAATTTGGCTTAGTACAGGGTGGACCAAAAGTCCGTTAACATTTGAATAGGTCGCTGCGTCGGCGCGGGCGGGGTATTGGCGCGGGGGGTGTTACTACAAGCGAGAGCTACTAATAGGGATTTAGTACCATGGCGTCATTCAGCGGAGCGCAACGCGCATTTTGCGTACGCGAGTACTATCGAAACAACGATTCTACGACCGAAGCTAAACGGAAATGTTGTAATCATTACAATATACGGAACAGAAATCAAGCACCAACAATTCAAACGATTAAAAAATGGGTACAGAAGTTCGAAACAACAGGTTCAACTTTAAGTCAACCACGATCCGGCCGACCTAGGACATCGCGCGATCCAGTAAACATAGAGCGTGTACGAGCGTCTGTTCGAGAACAACCTGGTCTCTCTACTCGAAAGCGGTCTAGTGCTTTAGATGTGCCCAGAACATCTCTAAATCGCATTCTACACAAAGATTTACATTTACATCCTTACAAAATTCAAATTGTACAGACTTTAAAGCCAAATGACCCTGCTCAGAGACTGCAGTTTGCTAACGAAGTGCTTGAGAGGTTTACGAGCTTCAATAACATCATTTTCTCAGACGAGGCACACTTCCACCTAAATGGACATGTCAATCGACAAAATTGCAGATACTGGAGTGACACTAACCCGGACTTGAAGCACCAAAAACCTTTACACTCGCCCAAGGTTACTGTATGGGCCGCATTGTCAGCCAGCGGAATCATTGGTCCATATTTTTATGAAGATCAGAGAAACCGCGCCGTCACCGTTAGTTAATACAGAGCGATACATTGTGATGCTACAGAATTTTTTTGCTCCAGCATTACAGGACTTCTCAGGCTTTAATCGAAGCTCTTGGTTCCAACAAGATGGGGCAACATGTCACACCTCCAATGACTCTATAGCAGCACTTCGTGAAATTTTTGGCCAAAAAGTCATATCCAAAAGAGGTGACATTCACTGGCCACCCCGCAGCCCGGATTTAACTCCAATGGACTTTTACCTTTGGGGATATCTCAAAAGTAAAGTTTACATCAGCAACCCAGTGTCTATTGAGGAATTAAAAGAAAATATACGCGAGGAAATGCAGAACATTTCACCAACCACTTGTCGGGCGGTCATGCAAAATTTCCGTTCCCGGTTACAGGTGTGCCAGGATGAACAAGGGTCACATTTGAATGATGTTATTTTTAAAAAGTGAAATCCTAATTTGTCTACTTTATTATTAAATAAACAGTTTTTCACTAAAGTAGCATTTGTATTTTTTATAACCATTTTAAATGTTAACGGACTTTTGGTCCACCCTGTACCTAGTTGATGTAAAAAATAGTTCTATAAACAGATGACCGGACAGACGGACGGACACCGAAGTCTCACCGTAAGAGTTCTTTTTATACCATTTAGATACGGAACCCTACAAAAACCACAGAAAACTGTAGTACTTACCTTTTATCAGATTCACAAATCCTTTTCGCGAGATGATTTGTGTTTTATAGATACCTACCTAAGAGAAAACGTTCACTATCCCGGACGCAGTCACGGCAGAAGTTAGTAAACTACAAACCTATCTTTATACAAAATTATTTTACAGCGCACACGCTTCAACTGCACATTAAATTGCATTAACAAAGTGCGCTATAATCTTAATTTTATGCCGAAACGCGCCCGTTCCGTGTAAACGATAGTAAACATTCGTCACGTCGGTGCATCGTCATAATTAGATCGTAAAAGCTGCGCGGGAGCATCGAGAGTCGCCATTTTGCGGATCTCAGATGTAGAGTGTATCTAGAAGAAGCAATATTTTCATCAATAATAACTTTAAATAAAACATTTAATTAACACCCGAAGTACCATTGTGGAGACCCCCTTACTTTTTCCTGGTCATCATCCTGGTCATCACCTGGTCTTCACATGGGAAGGTCACCATGGTCATAAACATTCGAACCACCTAACTGTTATCGTTCCAGAGATCCCATCATACTCCATTATCCCTAAAATACTGATCCAGTTTTCATTTAGCATTGCTAAGAATACAGAAGGTGAGGGGACGCTCCGGGCTTCGCCCTATGTGGAGCCCGGCCTTCGGTCTCGCCGTGCCATACCAAAATCCATCTCTCTAAAAAATAAAATTTTTTTTTTGGCTGCTATCTTTAAATATTTTTTCTCTTGATATGTCTCAGAATTCCCTATAACTTTAGTTCGAGAAGACCCCATCTAACTATAATGGTTTCGGCAGGCTGAAATCTTGAAATTCTTCAAATTTCATACTGTGTAATTGAAGTTCGCTTACTTTCTGGTCATCACCAGATCCTCAAGGATTCAGACGTCGGAAACGCACCATGAATCTGAATATTTGAGCTCAAATTCGAACCATCTAGCTATTACTGTTCCGGAGATCCCATCTATCATCAAATATACTCCAAGATCTTGGAAACCACTGGTCCAATTTATATCAGACCTAGCTAAGACATAATTCTCTGTTAAATTAAAAAAACCGGGTTCAAATCGGACCATCCGTTCTTTATGATGCCACAGACAAACGTGTCAAACTTAAAACACGGCCTCCCTCGATCGGTCGGGAGTTAAAAATACTACGCCGGTGCCACATCCAGCGCCACCTCTCCATGTCATCCGCCATTTTCAGCGGCCATATTTATTTATTTAGGAGCTCGGTTCGTCGGCCGGGCGTCGTCGGCCGCAGCTAACCTTCACCCGAGCTATCGCATCCAAGGTCTTCACTCTTGGCCTGGGCTCCCGGCTTCCTGGAACCCGTGGCGAGACAGATCTGTGGTGATTAATTGCTTTCGTGAGATTCAAGTGACTTTTGGGTGACGTTTCTGGAACTGAGTTTGTTTCAGTTTCAGTTTTTGTAGCTTTTCTAGGTAATTGTGCGTCCGTGGTGTTATAGAGTTTATTTTCAATGTTGATTCCAATGTTTTATGTTCGTTTCATTACTTGTTCATCACTGTCATAGGTCTTTACATCTATTAAGTATATTTAAGATGATAATTTAGTCACACTTATATGAAATTCTCAGACGAGCCTTGGTTTCGGCTGAGGATTTTATTCAGAAACCCCCGGTTTTTCCCGTGTGGACGGCAATAGGCCAGATGGTCTTACATTGGTTCCATGGGAGAGAGGGCGGGACATGCGTTAGCACTATCGTTTCAATAACAATAACTTAAAGAGGTTAATTCGTCATGGTTGTCTGAAAATAATGTTTTAATGAAATATTAAATAACAGTTTTTGATTGTAATATGTAATTTTTTCATTTTTTGTAGCACTGAATACAATAACTCTTTCGTATTAAATGCCCTAGATTTCACTGGCCTACTACATGGTATAATAGCCATAAAAAATCTCGACACCCACGCCTGCGCGATATCGACAATACCTCAAAATGTCTATGTCTAGGTCTTGTAGGTATTTGGCAATAAATGTATTTCTATTCTTTTCTACGGTTTCCATAGTTACAAATACTCGTAACATGTCAATCAGACGCGATATTACGGCACCGTTTTAAATTGTTTCTCTGAATGAGTGATAATAATTAATAATCGACGAAAACTTGACGGACCTCGCACTGTTTTGTCGACTAATGAGCTGTAATGGCGTCTGCGGAACGCTCCGTAATGTTTTGTATTTTCTGTTATTTAGTTCATGGTCGTAGAAAAAGTATTGTATGCAACGCACGTAATGGCGATTTTAACACTCGAACGATTTTTTATGAAACACAGCTACGCTTCGTTTCATAAACAGTTCTCATGTTAAAATCTCTACCATTACGCGGCCGTTGCATAAACTACTATTTTATAGTCTAACAATGTCTTTCATGAAAGTGTATTTCATCATCATCATCAGCAGCGTACTCTAGTCCTCTGCTGGACATAGGCCTCTCCCAGGGCGCGCCATTGAGCACGATCTTCGGCTCTTCTCATCCAGTCGCTGCCAGCCACCTTGCGCAGATCGTCGCTACATCTAGCAGAGACGCCCGTCCCACACTACGCGGTCTCCACTACAGAACTCGTCTCCCCCAGCGGTTGTCGGTTCTGCGACAGATGTGACCGGCCCGCTGCCACTTCAGCTTGCTAATCTTATGAGCTATGTCGATAATTTTTGTTCTATGCCGGATCTCCTCATTTCGGATTCGATCCAGCAGAGATACTCCGAGCATAGCTCTTTCCGAAAGTGTATTTCATTTAGCATTTATTATGCTTTTGTGGTATTACGTAGGCACTCTAGCTACATAATACATTCCCGTCAAAAATTGACTATAACAACGCCTTCAATAACCGATGCCATTTCATTTATTATATCTTTAGAAAAGTGATTGAATGACGTTGCAAAATCATTATGTGTTTTCTATTCTAATATTACTTGGTTACCTACATTGATCGTCCGGTATCCGTGGTCAGATCGCTTAGTTAGATCAATCTGACCACGGCTACTGTTTTGTGACCCTGGTCAGATTGATTCAATTTATAGGTGTCCGTAGGTAGATCGGTATCCTTGGTCTGATCGCTTAGTTAGATCAATCTAACCAAGGCTACTGTTTTATGTCCCTGGTCATATTTATTCAATTTAGGTGTCCGTAGGTAGATCGGTATCCTTGGCCAGATCGCATAGTTAGATCAATCTGACCACGGCTACTGTTTTATGTCCCTGGTCAGATTTATTCAATTTAGGTGTCCGTAGGTAGATCGGTATACTTGGTCAGATCGCATAGTTAGATCAATCTAACCACGGCTACTGTTTTGTGTCCCTGGTCAGATTGATTCAATTTGGGTGTCCGTAGGTAGATCGATATCCTTTGCCAGATTGCATAGTTAGATCAATCTAACCACGGCTACTGTTTTGTGTCCCTGGTCAGATTGATTCAATTTAGGTGTCCGTTGGTAGATCTGTATCCTTGGTCAGATCGCATAGTTAGATCAATTTGACCACGGCTACTGTTTTGTGTCCCTGGTCAGATTGATTCAATTTAGGTGTCCGTAGGTAGATCGGTATCCTTGGTCAGATCGCATAGTTAAATCAATTTGACCACGGCTACTGTTTTGTGTCCCTGGTCAGATTGATATTTAGGTGTCCGTAGGTAGATCGGTATCCTTGGTATCCTATCAAGGTATCTTGGTATCCTATATCCTATCAATATCCTTTATTTACTACTCACTCAGTGAGGAACTGAACGGCAAAGAACACAAACGTATTAATCTTAATCTATGATGATAGAAAAAATATTCCGGGCTTTCGTTCCTTCATGATCTGAACCTAAATAAATCTCCTTAGTGAGAGCGGGATGAAGTAGCAATCTGACTATGGATACCTATTGTTATCTGACTACGGATACATTGAATGTCTAATCTGACCAGGGACACAAAACAGTAGCAGTAACAGTAGTAGTATCGTCCGATATCCGTGGTCAGATCGCTTAGTTAGATCAATCTGACCACGGATACCGGACGATATATGATATTATTTTATTTACAATACGGTACTTCTACTGGTGATATTGTAACGTTCTATGTGACACCAAGGTCGTGATATTAATATTCGCAAACCTACGTGTGTCATATTTATAATGTTCCAAGAATTATCTTTTGTTAGCAAAAAAAAGTCAGAGTAGATAGCCTTTGAAGCGATAATCCGGTGCTTGGGGTCAAGTTTTGTAATCTCCCTGATTTGATATTGATTTTCTTTAATAACATTCAGTTGTATTTTACGTGTATATTGTATAGGTTCAGAAGTTTTGGTATAATGCTACAGATCATTTAATTCCATTTTTCGATTAGAATATAGGTTTGTGGGTAGGTATAATGATGACATTTAATTATTTTTTTACTGGAACGCGGAGTGACACTGTGGCCACTTCCCCTCGTAGAGGAGCGGTGATCTGTGTGGAATCTAATCTTCAAAATTATCCTTTGGGTTTCCTAAATACGTATGAAAATCTTCACATTCTTTACTCGAACTGCATAGTTCAAATTAATCTGTGTAATATCCTCTCGGACAGGTAATGTAAGGATGGGATGATTATTGTATGTACCCGTATTATTATATTTTTGGTTTTACTTTCTGCACTATGCCGTTGATAATAAATTTTTAAATTTTACTTTCATTCAAGGTTGCCTGGAAGAGATCGCCCTGAGCGATAGCCGCCTTTGTATAACTCAACGTGAAATTGTATTTTCCTGTTTGTGTATCCTGTGTGCAATAAACACATATCTATAATTCCACAGCTAGACCAATGAGTTTGGTTACTTGCTTCATGGGTTACTTGCTTCATGACCTAGATAGACCCAAGGACCACATGCACAGAAATCGGATTATAGTAACGCCAGAATGATGATGTGAGCACTGACAGCGAGCGGTTTGTGAAAATGCACATTAAGTTCCATATGTATGGGAAAATGCTAACATCGCATGCGGCAGACGCCGTTTCCATATACTTCTCTAGCGAGCAATCTACGAAGGGTGAATCTGAAAATCTTTGCCCACATGTCAAAGACCAATCCTATTCTTAACTGACAGGTTGGCAGGCACCACGGAACTAGTAACCTTGTATCGTGGTGGTGGTAATAATCCCTAATACACCACCGTAGCAGGCCGCGGCCTTGGCGCTCGCACAAGGTCAGTGCCGCTTGACGATACATTCATGGGCCAGGATAGAGGCGGATGGCTTCTGAAAAATAGAAAAAAGAAAGATAAAAAAACCTTAGAACTTGGGTAAGTAATACAGATTATACTAGAAGCATCTAGAAACAAAACATTAGCCTGTCGGGAACCGATGACCCATATGTTCTAAATTTTTAGCACAGCGTAGTTTTGAATCTTATTTTATTAACTTTAACTTTGACAGTCAACCAAATCCTAACCTAAGATAATTTGACAGACCTCCAACTACACCAGCGCCATCTACTTTGAGCTTCTTAGAATCCCGGCCATTGGGACCTTTACAATTACTTTATTTATTTATGTTTTTACATTTATTTTACACATATACATAAAATAGACAGTCCACAGAAATGGTAATCCCATTTGTATTATACTTTATTATAATTACGACATAATATAAGACTTATACATGCCACGACTACTTCGCTCTACTCAACAACAGATCGCGCTGAACAACTTCTATTCGCCATACAAAGCGAAAACACGCGTACGATATTTTATCCGTACTTTGCATTATAAGTTCAGACCACATCCTGTCGGACAGTTCTCCTCAGGTCACAGGTGTACCACCTAGAAGGAAGGAAGATCATCCCTTTTCCGCCGAGATGTCATCCTCATCATTCGCACCTCCAACCGCGAAACCATATCATATATTTTGCTTCCGCTATCACTTGTAAATCTGGCCACACATTCGCTTTACAATTTATTCTTGGAAAAATTATCAGCAGGAGACCGCTTTTGCGTGAAACCACACAACCTGGTGACAAATTACTTTTGACAACTTTCTTTGAAATATGGGCTTTGATGTAGACAAGTCTCATTATTTTTTCCCAAAATCAATTATCTACCTGCCGTGGAGAGGAGCCGTCGCCAAAAATACCTTTTCCTTAATTCAATTTTCGTCGTTGAAAAGACGATTACGTCTCCGCTCAAGTGTCTCTTGAACTGTAATTTGTCTTTCATTTTTCTATTCTTTACCCTAGTATCGTTATGTATCTTTCTGTGTAGTAATATATCTCGGTTAATCTAGGTATGGTTGAAATTTGATCATTATTTATCAATATCACTATCTAGAACAGTAATACGGTTTTTTTTAAATTTACTTGTAAACCCGCATTTGACCTCGACCTCGCCTGATGGTAAGCGACGATGAGGTCGACGATGGAGCATGCGGGTCCAGTAAATGCCTATTCACTCTGGCCTTGAAGATCCCAAGGTTGTAGGTTTCGGGAAATACAGACGCCGGCAGGCTGTTCCATTCCTTAGCCGTTCGCATAATGAATGAAGAAGCAAATCGCTTCGTACGAGCAGATGGGATATCAACAACATAAGGATGGAACCCCTCCCCGCGCCTGGTAGTCCTAAGGCGGAATGGAGATGCTGGAATTAGGTCGTGCAATTCCGATGCGCACTCTCCGAAATGTATCCTATAAAATACCGATAGACAGGCGACAGGGTTATTTGTATCTAAGCATCTTATAATTCCCAGCACTTAGCGCAGATCGTTCTAAACTACGTTTAAGTTTTGCATCCAACAGTTGTCGGTATTGCAAAAGATTATACATTTATTTCCTTCCTTCCTTCAATATACCAGATTCCTTCCTTCTTCAATATACCAGGAAATGACCTTCTTTTTAACCCCCGACCGATCGAGGGAGGCCGTGTTAGTTTGACACGTTTGTCTGTGGCCTCATAACTTGACAACGGATGATCCGATTTTGACCCGGTTTTTTTCATTTAATAGAGATTGTCGAGAGTGTTATTAGCTATGTCTGATAAAAATTGGATGAGTGGTTTCCAAGATCTTGGAGCATCTTTGATGTCAGATGGGATCTCTGGAACTGTAATACTTAGCTAGATGGTTCGAGTTTGAGCTGTATTCCAAATGAAACTGAAATATCTCGCATCTTTACTGCGGCATCATGACAATTTCACCATTATGAAAATTGGTTACTAAAAGATGACATCACACAACTGTTTTGATTTTTATTGACCTGTATTTTCCCTCAAATTGATTAACCCCCGACCGGTCGAGGGAGGGCGTGTTATAAGTTTGACACGTTTGTTAGTCGGTCTGTTTGTCTGTGGCATCATAACTTAACAACGGATAGTCCGATTTGGATCCGGTTTTTAAAATTAAATAGAGAATGTTGTCAAGAATGTTCTTAAGGTCTGATAAAAACTGGACCAGGGGTTTCCAAGATCTTCGAGTATCTTTGATGTCAGATGGGATATCTGGAACGGTAATAGCTAGATGGTTCGAATTTAACTCAAATATTCAGATTCATGGTGCGTTTCTAACGTCTGAACCTTTGAGAGAGAGAGAGAGTCTTGTCTGTTGTTGGACTGAATCAATTGTGTTTTGTGTTTTGTTTTGCATTTATTCCAAAAAACATATTCTACAAATTCTTCTTTCCCGACTTCTAAAAATTTACTACTTGTATTAAATAACTTAGCATAAAATTATATTTTAAATTACATCTATATAATTTATAAAGAGGTCTTCGTTTATTTTATAATAACTGGTCCCTGTGTTGCCATCCTTCTTTCAGTCTTAACGGATCGAAGGTTTGTAGGTACCTACCTGTTATTTAGGGTGTGTATAGCTAACACTAGGGTTTAGGTTTTTGAGAATAAAACGATTACATCCGTGACAACCAAGAGTTATATTTTAACTGGTATTACATAAAATGACGGTGACACGGACGCAGCCGTGTCAGAGCGTTTTATTATCTACCCACTTTATACTAACACTACCTAAATTGAAATAATGCATGAATAAAAAATAAAATATCATAATCATAATTTATTCATAAAATTAATTTACAAATCATGTCTTAGTAAAAATATTATTGTTTATTATTGTATTATTGTTAATATAAATATTAATATGTCAAATATTATAAAATTCGTTTATATTGAAAAATGCACAGCCTAGTAACCACATTTTTAATTTATTTTCAAAAGTAATTACACAAGTTTATTGTAAATTTTTGGCCATAAGGCGTACATACTTGTACCTAAGTATGTATGTTATGGCCAAAAATTTAGTTATATTTAGTATTTATATATTGTAGATTCTTCAACATCGACGGCCGTAACAGAACAGGTCATTGCTCCACAAAACTGTGTTCAAACTGAGTGTAATAAAAAGAGTCCCAACTTTCGTGTAAAGCCAAACTAAAGCCAACCGTGTAATGGCGAAACAATGGCCGCTCATTGGGTTCGTCACGCTTTTTATACTATTGAGTAACCGGCTATTAGCTATTTACAACAATGACGTGTGCTACGAGAGTTGTTCATATAGTTTTTCTGAGCAATTCAGTTGAAGTATCAATAATGGTTTCGACTGGAATAAACCCATTAATTAAGTATAAAATAACATTTCCCAAATCACGGTTCTCTGAATTGGTGCTGATACTCTTGTGTTGTGACAATGTTTCATGTAATTGGTACAAAAAATATGTACCTACGTATCTACTTGACTTGATATAGTATAGAAATGTAGTAGGTAAGTACGTCTATTAATAATATCAAAGTGTGATTATCACATAATTCTTCTACACTAAAAATACTGAGAATATTAGAAGAACCAGAACCGATAAAAACCCTATAGAAATTAGACCGAGATAAAACTAATATTGAGGTGGAATTTTCAAAAGATGCTAAACTAAATTCGTTCTAATAAGTTGGGCGAAGACCCAATAATCATCAAGGGTGATTCCCTTGATGATTAAAGATTCTAAAGAAGAAGAAGATAAAGTAAATGAGACTAATAAGTATATTGTAAAGTTATCAGCTGCTATACCACAGGCTTACTTCACTTAGCCGGTGTTGTTCATAATGCAACAGAAAACCTAAGGCAAAAGTAGATGGATTTGCATTAGCTGGGAGCAGAATTTGATGTAATGTTAGAGCGTATTGCTAAAAGTGCTCCGGCAACAGGCTGAGACAGTCCCCTTTTTCCGGTGCTGCACACCACCTTCATCAAACCTAGTTACTTTTGTTTATTTATCTTAAATTTGTTTGAAATTATGATCATTTTTATCTTCTGTACCTAATTGTTTTTGAGCGTCAGTGGCACAGTGGCTAGGACGCCGGACTCCCTTGCGTGAGGTCCGGGTTCGAAACCATGCAATGTCATGTACCAATGAGTTTTTCGGTTTTTTCGAAAGGCTTACGTACATTTAACGACTGCTTTGACGGTGAAGGAAAACATCGTGAGGAAACCTGCTCACTGAGATAACCAGTGTGTGAAATGGGGAAGGTAATGGCAAACCACCCCGTTAAATCTGCCACGAGAGTCCGTTCTATGTGATTAATTCCTTAGAATGATCACGACCCCCAGCAATGAGGAACACGACTTAGAAGAGAAGAAGAGACCTAATTGTTTGTATGTATGCGCTCTTCGAAATAAATTCCTTCTTTCTTTCTCTTTTCTCAATCTCTTTTTCTTTTCTGTTTTCTTCTCCAAATTTGCATATACATATATATGCCATAATTCGGTGTATATGCCTGTAAAAGTAAAGTTTAGTGTGACATGTTTATGCAACTATATCTGCAATATTTGTAATTCTTACCTAAAATTTTACACAATAAATCTTATCCTATCTTATCTTCTTTCTCTCTATTATGGTCGCGCTGACTAACTGCGTACCTTATTCCGATCATTGCATTGGTCATCTGCACCCATCTGCACCCAAGTAATTGTATAACAAATTACCTTGTAATGGCGCGGCATCCAACCGAGCCTGGGGTAAAGAGATTCAAGCCGTAACAAAAACGGTTGCAAACTGCATTTCGTTTTATATTTCGCACCGTGTTTATTTTGATCGGCGCGTCTGGGCGGTTTACAGGGTGGCCACGCTTAGCTTGTACAAGGGTATGTGAGACAAGTCTGTCTATACACTATCAGTTGGAAAGGGTAAAGATGTGTCGTAACGTTGCCAATATTCCATTTCCCTGGAATTTTGCCAGAGACAATTTTAACACAGGTATCATGGCAATATTTAATGACATATTACGAATCGGTGATGTGTATGACCCTTGTTAGCTCGTGGCAAGAATATAGGTAATAGAGTTGTTAAGATGTTGCCATTGGTAAATATTTTTATTTATAATCTGCTATACTTAATTTTTTTTTAATTACCACAGGTATTATGGCAACATTTATTGACATATTTTATACGAATCGGTGATATGTATGACCCTTGTTAGCTCATGGCAAGAATATAGGTAATAGAGTTGTTAAGATGTTGCCATTGGTAAATATTTTTATTTAAAATCTGCTATAATACTGCAACGATTCTTGCTCTATCAGTCACCTGACATCTATTTCGTGCCTCTCACTTTCACGGTTTGAAAGATGCACGAAACAAAATTAACCCTAAAATTATGTCCGCATTATAAAACTGAGCTGCAGTAATAGACGTGTCCACGTCAAAAGAGCGATGATTGTTTCTTTTGATCACCGTTTATCGACGCGTCTGGACGATTACCTGCCCGTGACGGATTTACAATCGCGGTGGATGAAAGCCCAATTCGATTGACTAGTTTTTCTGTCAATTTCGTGACTCCAAGCAAAGCAAATCTATAGCAACCGCTTTTAAATTTCTGGTAGCTATTACCGTTCTTAAAACAATGAAATAATATATCATGTGATGGCGTTTTAAACAGAGAGAGCGCTATACCATCGCGATATTATTGTCTCTGTTTAGCATGCTTTCGTAAACGGCTCAAATAGCTTCCCTTGCCGAGTGTTAGTATTAGTATATCAATGATATCAGGAATCCAGTACGTAGGTCCTAAGACCAAGTACTAGACTATAATACTATGGATCGGGATCTCTGCTCTTGACTCTTTTGATTATTATGACTCATTGTGAAGAGTCAATTGCTCACACGAGTCACATGAGACACAGTCTAAAAGCTAAAAATTAATGATAAGTTTAAACGTAATAAAATGAAGTTTAACATGAATTACTTATACCCAAATAAGAGCCTTTTGTATCGGAATGGAGGGAGGGGGGCGGGTCAAAAGTCAAGCTCACAATCTAAATGTCCATTACACAATGCTCTTCCCGTAGGTACTGATTACCTGAGGTGACTTACTGTTCTCTTGCGGTGCGGTGCCGCGTCTTGGGAAGTTCCGTTGCCATGCGCCGCTAGTTGATGTTCCATTCCTAATAGCAGGACAAGAATACGTCTTTCGCGGTCCTAATCTATAGAACTGGATTTGACACTATTTTATATATATTTTATTATTATGCTTGGTGTATTTTCATGATGCGTCGTAGTTTCCACGACATCACAACGGAGTTTAACACGGCGCGCGGCCGCGCCGTGGTGATGTATACCGGCCCTTACTCCATTTTATTGTGACTTAGGCCCGCTTAACCCGAGAGTTAGTGCCTAATCCGGGTTAAATGTATAGATTTTTAATTGTTTAATTTATATATTTAATGTGTGATATGCTGTGAAACTGACAAATAAATAAAATATAATATATAAATCACAAAAACGTCTTGTATCAACGCATACCCTGTAACATTATGTATAAAAACCATAGACAATCCGCGAGTTAAACCAGAGTTTACTAACCCAGGTTAAAAACATTTAACTCGCACTTTCGCGCAAGCTTATTGTTACATCTCTAGAGCAAAATACTTGTCCTATGAAAACTAAACGTATGGTGTCCACAGCGGTAGGTAGGAGGTAGGTTATACCTAACGGGTGAAGGTTAGGGGTCAACGACCTGTGATGATACGGCGTGTAGGCGCGGAGCAGGCTTCGAACTGTATGCCTTGGTGCGTACTAAACGCTGGTCGGGCGTGAAACACGGCACGGAGCTCAGGGTTCCGTATACAAATTAGCGTTCAGATTCACTTCAAGCTTGATGATTTTACAGCAAACGGTATTGGTTTCAATTCCTGGAAGGAAGGTGCTGTCAAACTTCCATTAAATCGCAAAGTTTATTCGCGTTGTCAATAGAATTGGTTTATTTCAAAGGCCAATCAGAAGGCATATGACGTGGTTGAGTTCTGGTCTGGGATAAAATAGAAGCTCGACTGGAGACGCCATTGACTCGACAGAAGAAGATTCACTGACGTGATCTCTGCTAACGGATGGAGACATATTTTTCTTTCCAAATATTAATGTTATATTCTTAGGCTCAATTTACATTGCCGCGGAATGGAATGGAAGTGAATTTTCGCAACGTAATTGTACATAGCATAATGAACTTTATGTCAATTGTGTAACATACAAACTAAATACGCTTTACCGCTAGGGGAATTCTCGAGAATGTGCCAGGATTCCCCGGAAGACGCGCGATCTCTTTTTTGGCTCGTATTTAGTTTGTATGTTACACAATTGACATAAAGTTCATTATGCTATGTATAATTACGTTGCGAAAATTCGCTTCCATTCCATTCCGCGGCAATGTAAATTGAGCCTTAGGCAGGTAAGTTTGTTTCTTGACAACGAATCAGCCATGTGGGTGTGTTTTATCATTTTACTGAACTCTTATTCCATCCGCATTTTGGTACCATGCTGAAGACTTTTCGAGGAAATAGGAAGAGGTTTAGTTATTAGGTTATCTCTGTAGCCTAGAAGCAACAAATCTGACAATTTTAATAATGATTTCGCCACTATCCGCACTCGCGAAAAGAAGGAGGAAATGTTTGTGCACAAGTTCGAAATAAATCCGATAGACGCATAATAAAATATTATGCTTCAGACGGTATCAGATAAAATATTATACATTTTGAACTCAGATTCACTGGAAACCGATGCCACGAAATATTCAAGAGCTGTTTATCGACCGCAGACCGAAACTCAGCCAATGTCAGTTGAGTCCAATCTTTATTTTAGCTTCACCTAGCTCGTTCGTTTCGCTAGGTTTGGTGGAAATGTTTTATCAGAATGCATATTTGAAGTTTGCAGGATTTTGCAATATTCTCTATACAAAAGTTTTTGATCAAATTGAATAAGCAGCTTATTGATAGTTGTAGGATTCTAGATCAAAAATGTTGGTACAGCCAAAAGGAATAATGGGTACATGTTACCTATATTACGAATGCATAAAAATTAGATGTTAGTTTTCTTACAAAAACTGTCTACTAAATAGGAAATTTGCAAAATGTCTACTATATTCTGACCAGGGAAAAAAACCCTGTCACGATGTTATTGATACTTTTACAATATCTGTTATCTCACGTAGTGTGAAACTCGCTTGAAGAGCTTACTATAGAAATGATCCTATGAAGTAAGGTCCTCAGTACCCCCCCCCCCCCCCTCGAGCATCCTTCCGCTCAATTAAATACACCTTAAGCCCGTTTAATACAACGGCACCAAACACCGGGGATGTAGTGACACCCCGAGCTTCTGTCCGGGCACGAGGTTCGCCTCCAGGCCCGCATCCACTCCCCCCTTCAGGGTTCGAGTGGACGACCCGTTTGATTGACAATATCTGTTATGAAGATCGCACTTAATTACTTCTTTTTTTTTATAATGTGTTTGTTTAATATTATTTTTATCTCCTGTACCTAATTGTTTGTATGTGTGCGCTTTTGGAAATAAACTTATCCTCTCTTTCTTTTCTTTCAATAAAAAAAACCAGTTATAGTATTCCTGGTCAAGCCATTCCGCTTTAACATCATGGTCAGAATTTTTTCCAAAGTTCTAGTTATTTTCATCTGTCGATCAATCGCTCTATCCTTCAATATTTACCGTTATATTTATACAGTGTAAATTCAAGTTTTCCAATTTTTCGTCTATCTTCATATTATGTTTTTCAATTTTCTATATTGCTAGGATGACGAGTGAATTCTGAGGTTCCAATTTTCTAGAGAGTTTTCTATTTATCCTTACACTGATCTATTATTTTGTTTACAACTTTTCATCAATTTCAACGTTCTTCAATTTACTGTTACTCCCTTTCATATTTCACAAAAAAGGAGATTGTAAAGGCAGCAGACGCTTAGAACCCTCTCTGTGCCCTAACTTTGCAATTTCTAATTTACTGTTAAGTGCCTTTATGAACCCCCTGTTTTTTGTTTGATTTTAAGTTTATTTATTTTGATTTTAAGGCTTCATGTTGATATTTTTAGATTTTCCTTAGTAATGCCTTATGGCATTACTAAGGAAAATCTATATAGTCTGTCAAATAAATATTGTTTCTTCATCTTCTTCATTATAATCCTTTGCTATGACATCTCTTTCTAAAGATGTGACCGTAGAAAGACAGAAAAATTATTTTAGCGGAGAATATTAAAAAGTTCGTGTTACTCAAATCTTATACCATCAGTAGCAAGTTCTTAAAATAGTTCAGTTCAGGACTCCTGGCCCTTTCTAAGTCATAGCACTAGATAGATATATTACTATAATTAAGGTAGTCAGTACATGCCATTGATTTATAGTGGTAAGAGAAGTTACAAGTAAGAAGCTTTATTGTGTATCTAAATTCAGGTACATTTTAGGTGTCTGGTGAACTCTCAAGTATTGTAAGGAATTCGTGGATTTCGTGTATCTAAATTCAGTTACATTTTAGTTGATTTGTACCGGATTGGTCCTAGGCCAGAACTCCTGGCCTTTTCTAAGTCATGCCACTAGATAGAGATATTAGTATAATTAAGGTAGCCAGTACATGCCATTGATTTATAGTGGTAAGATAAGATAGTGTATCTAAATTCAGGTACATTTTAGGTGTCTGCCCAACTCTCAAGTATTGTAAGGAATTCATGGGTACTGAGTAAGGAAGGAGATCATCCCCAAGTGCCTTACAACCCTTGTAAATGACAGGTCCCTGTTGCCACCAGACAATGAAGAATCCCCATAACCGTATCGGCATTCCGTTCCATTCGACAAGCTGAACGAAAATAGATATTACGCACAAACAGTCATTCCGCTGTCATATTTATATGAAGATTCAATTTATTCCCGATAGAGGCGCGGAAATTGGAATTTATCTTCGCGTTTGAGTTATATTCTCGTGTTGTTTGGCTTTGTATCGCTATAGGGGAAACGTATCGTTTTAAAACTGAAATTAGTTGCTATTTACTCGCAGGGAAATCAAATCATACAGTTCATTTATTGTTCTGAGGGCAAAGAGTATCTTTTTTGCCAATGCTCTCATAGAATCTATACTCATTATGAATTTATTTGATGGTTTTGTTTTTGAAAATCAAATGCTACAAAAGAACCTAACCTAACCTAACGATATTATCTTCTCCACTGATATGTTGAATATTTGTAGAAAATGTTTTATTTTTCTTTTTGGCATTAAAGTGTTTTTTTTCTTTCTTTCTTCTTTCTTTCCAAAGTGGGCACCCTCTTGAAAACGAGGGTGGCCACTGGTACTTTTACAATTTGCGTGTCCCAACTTTGCCTAAAACGTAGTGATTACCTTCTCTCGGACTATTACTTGGGACACTCTTTACAATAGTAATATTGTATATAATAAAAAATAAAAAAATATGTTTATTAATGCAGACAGTATCTTTTACATGTTCTCAGATTTCCCTGTCTCCCACACTAGGATACCCTGTGTTGTGGGGGCCAGTCTCTTCCGATAAATAAATTATGAATAAACATAATGCAATGCTAAATTAAACAGTTAAGTATGCGTGTATGTGGTGTGTGTGAGGGGTGTGTGCGTGAGATGGTGTGTGTGTGATGTGTGGTGTGTGTATGTGATGTGTGTGTGTGAGAGGGGGTGAATGTTGGTAGGTGTAAGGGTCAGTGTGCGTCCATAGGACTCAACTAATTGGTAACAATATTTTTTCAGTATTAAAATAATCAAGTATATTTGAATATTTATTAATTTTCAACCATTTGTAACATATTAGAGCACTGCGGTTGTGTCAACATAATATGATACGTATTACACAAGCTTTAAATTGAAATTTTTGCTTGTTTTGATTACATCATGAATAATTGTTACTTACATCCAATAACATCATAATAAGACGAAAATAATAATAATAATAACATAATTGTAACTTATAGCTGCTGTAAATGGCCATTGTCAAATAATAATAATAATAAAATTAAAAAAATTACAGTAATTAGCTGCTGTATAGAGGCATTGTCAAAACATAAAAATATATGTCAAAGACTACTATTATTTGCAAATGTCAACATTTCAAGCAATTAATATACCTACATAATAAAATAGCTGCTGTATAGAGGCGTTGTCATATCGTATTGAAATTAAATAAATTAAATTGTCAAGGTTAAGGCATTAAATAATTACATTAAAAGGTCAACATTTACTAAAAAAAACAATAGTATGTGCACAAATATTACAAGTATAGACAGGAACACCCGTCTGTTTATCCATGCCAGAGCTGCATTCAAGTCAAGGTGAGTCGGGCTCGCATGCAGACGGCAATGTAATGCAAACTATTGCCAAATAAAATAACAACGAAGTATTTACGAGCCTCGTGCAACTCCAGGAACTGCCATTTGAGATGTGTTCAAATATATAACGAAGTATAGGTATTCTGTTCCTCATTGATTAGGGTCGTGATCTTTCTATGGAAATAACTACATAGACGACTTTTTGGCAGATTTAATGGGTTTACATTGTAATGGTTTGATATTGCCCTATTTCACACTCTTGCTTGTGTGCAAGTTTCCTCACGATGTTTTCCTTCACCGTTAGAGCAATCGGTAAATGTAAGGCTTGGAAAAAACCGAAAACTCATTGCTTAATTTCGAGCCCGGACCGAACCCGCATGGCAGTCCGTCCTCCCAGCCACTACGCCACCGATGCTCTAAAGACTACAGATAAGACTAAAGATTCACAGTGAAAACAAAAAAGGAATGTGAAAGAGAAAGATTTGGCCTCAATAGATTCCAAAAGTTTTGCTTTGAGTTACTCTGAGAAAGCTCGCAACTGAAACTAGCAAAGGAGGTTTCTAATACTAACATTCATTTTGCAAAAATTACGTGAACATGTCAAACTTGGCATATCGTTACTTTTAATGACTGACTGTTCAAAAATAGTCTTAGTTTTAACGGCAGTTTTGTAAAGCAATATGTAGTATAAAATATACCTCCACTCGCTTACCGGTAATTCAATTATTTGTAAAGCCCTAGTAGACTCCATCAATGGGTTTTTAAGATCTGACTATGCACGACGACGTTTTCACTAGTTTCCTTATACCTGAACTCCTGAAAATGCAGTTTGTCTTTACCCATAAAATGGCAAACAAATCCAGACGTCATCTCTTATTATACGTGAAGATAATCCCGAACATTAAACACCCATATATTTATTATAACCATAAATCAGTCTACAGCTCCGAGGTGCATGAGTGAACCACAGGCAAAGTGCACTGCACTTAAAGAAATTACTTCCAAGCCACTATCAACCTCCAACCACATGTTCATAGAATTTAAAACTGTCTGTTCTCCGTTTAATTTATACGTCATTTCGTTCTGAAATTGTTTTTTGTCTGTAATATTCTAAAATGTACTCTGATCTTTCATTATAATAAGGTTTATTTTAGATCATTGGTAGAGTCAGGGTTCAGTTTTACAGCTTCGAATACAGCAGTCCAATTTGATCCTTATGTGGGTACATTAAGGGTAGTTTCGGCTGGATTGAATGGTGGTTTTAGGTTGTTTTAAGGGTGTGTTATAGGAAAATTGACCTCAGCTGGAGCATCCCTGTAAATATTTGCGCGCGGACGAGGCGCCCGCGAAATAGTGAGAGATTAGGGACGGAAGTTTTGAATTTTAAAAATGTGTAATTTAATTTTAAAAATATCGCGAGCAGGATTTGAATCTGCGACATTCCGGCGGAGCTCATACCCACTGAACTATCACGGCTCATCCTGTCGGCTTCAAATTAGTCAACCCTTTCTCCGTGTACCGTCTGTTATATGCGATGTAACGGTACTAGCTTAATTCTTTAAAGCTTTTCACCCCTTTTCTATTTTAATTTATTTATAAGGTAAACACAACAGATTACAACCAGAGAAATTACAGAAAAATCAATATAAAGTTACGAGCTACGTCGTAACCCTTAACGTGTAAACACAGCATGGTTAGGAAGTGGAAAATTGATTGTTGTACAAAATTGAGTTGGGAAAGCAAAAAATACTAGTGAATATAATGATTAAAAAATAACTATTGAAAAATAAAAATTATAAACTAGGTGCGTGGATAGCTTACTTGAGGATATCCTTAACCCTTATTTATTTAAGCCTAGCATGCCAAATTTATTAATTAATAAATAAAATTTCACTATTAATTTACCAATGCGTTGCAGATTCACAACCAGGTCGCAGAAACATTTTCAACAACTTTTTCTGAATTTTAACGTCAATATTCGAAATGTTGAAGCATCTTTTTCCGTTTAGGCGTTAGACCCGCGTGTCGAACAGACGGACGGACGGAGTAGCGATAGCTAAAGGGTTCCGTTTCCCCGTTCGGAGTACGGATCCTTAAATATGTCCGCCTTACTAATAATTTTCATCACAATCTCGCTCCATTTTGGCAGCCGTGCAGTGTGAACGAGTTGTAACATGTCCAAGAAGCCTTGGGTTCTTCACCCGCCCCGGACGTCCTTGCGATATCATAAACACGTTTTACTGATGGAAATCGACCCGAAATAACTTTTATGGCCGGAATCCGAGCCAAACTATAATCAATTGCCTGCTATTCGATTTCCAGACACAATTTCAATATTTTCGTGCTGTTTTGTAAATGGGCCGGTAACGTATTTGGGATGTCGCCAGCGTAGTTTTATCGGCACATGAGGCACTTCTCAAGGTTAGCAGCGCATCGAAAACCCTCTAATAACATTACAGTGGGAGATATGGGCGTTGGTGACCACTTACCACCACTTTCTCTCCCCAATCCCGCCACCCCAGCGACGTCCTAAGCCGAGGTCAGTACCCACCTGGGTGCCCTTAGGCAGTCGCTTCTTATAGTATATAAATTAGCTACGACAAACAGGCAGACGGGCTACCTGATGGTAAGTAGTCACCGTCGCCTAGAGACACGTGCAGTACCAGGGGTATTGGAGCGAGAGAACTTTATAGTGTTTAAGTCCTCCTCCAGGCTGGAGCGCACTTAGCGCTGGCCCCCAAAACCCCGGTGAAGCTGTAAAGGTCATTAGGACCAACAGCATTAGACAGTTCGAAAAAAAAACCATCACTTTATACAATAAAAAAATATTAACCAGGGTTCCAAACATATGATATTGTAAATTTGAACACATAATAACGTCTACACAGGGTGTAACAGAAGAAAGCAGTTTTTTTTTGTTTTTATACTCATTTTTGTATATTCCAAAATAATTTACACTGTGTAGGAAACGTTGGCACTAAACCATACAATTGTGCAGCGTTAACAAATATTGAAAATTAAGTTTTTTTTAAAATCTCAGTTCAGAGGCTTTGGTACACGACAAGGTGACCATGTCAGCCTCGTTAGGGTCACTAAGAAAAGGGAAGGGAAGGTCAAGTATTATTAGAGTCATCCCTCACTTTGAGAGCCAACTTACCAAATAACAGTAAATGTTTTATATTATCAGATAAGGGCTGACTCAAAATAATATTAAGCCTCCCATTTTGGAGCCTATTGAAATTTCTTCCTCTCAACTTTCACCAGGTCACACTCCATTAGGTGAAAATTAAGTTTATAAACTATTTAAATAGAATAAACAAAGATACAATTAAAATACTGATAAACAATTTAGAAATCGAACTCGTAAATCCTCGTATAGAAGGCAAATGAACTGCCGATGCTCATCAAATCTAAAGTAAATCATCAAGATTACATCGTCCATATAACCAACACTTTCCTGAAACACAACTGTGAATTGCGCAACATGGCGATTCCTGGAATAAGTCTGGCGATAAAAATTGCCACTACACGCGTCGAGCTGCCGATGCCGTGTCCCTGTCTCCAGCCGGAAGTCCGTCATTAGGCCGGATTCTCAGCGTTTGGTTCGCAGCCAAGTTCACGGTTGACTATTTGCGTAAAGCTCCAAAGAGATTGTATGATCAAAAGATACAATATTTATCTTCCCGCTGTACTTATGTATAATAGGTTGGTCTATAAAATGATAGTTGGAAGTTAGAGGCCCACGAGTTTTAAAACGATTGACTCTTTTAAACAGTGCCGAAACACATCGATGCCAAAGGGCAGATATTGTGAAATATATACATTATTACACCCTCCCACACACACGAACACCCCCCCACCCTCACACACTCTTAAACATTAACTTTCCTCTCTGTTATCAGGTATATTCTAAATTCCTTTTGATTAACTTGTTCCAAATTCCTTTTAGGTATAGTATATAGTTACTAATGTAATGTTATAAATTGTCATATGCTTGTACGGAAAGCGCGACGGAGTCCCGACTTACAAGATACAGGTTTCAAACTCGGTTTGTAAGTCGGAGGTCATATTATTGGTCCTTAGTAAATTAACTTTTCATATTTTTTTTCATTTTCTATATTTCACTACCTCGCTAATTTACTTCTTACGATTCTTACTGGTTTCCATAAACGAGTTAGTGAATTCTAAAACTACGTAAAGATATAGAGAACTACTAACAAATGTTGAGGTCGTAAAATAAATTATAATGACTGACACACATCGACACAATGTTCAAGATGTTGAAGTGTCTATTGTTTTGGATGTGGCGTATCTACTAAATGCTAATTAGTAGCTAATTGAAACCATCTTTATTAAATTCCAAAGTTATTTGGTACAAACAGATACACAAGCGTATATAGCAATTCAAACAGAATTCATAACTGAAGAAGAAGTAAGTATCCATTACCAAGTGAGGGTAAGAGACTTCATCGTAGTCTCTTACCATCAGGTGAGATTAAAATCAATCAATGTTGTGTTTAGTTATAAAAGAATTAAGATCCAATAAACAAGACAATCTTTATCAAATTGTGTCCTATGAATGAAGTTTGAATTTGAAACTAAATTAACCAATAAATTTAGAAGGCAAATCAATTAATTGTTTGGAATAGCAAGCTATCAATTGATAGATTTCGAATATTCGGCTGCTGCAGATTTCCCGGGTGATGTGTCAAAAACACGCCATTTATAGGTAACAAGATGGGATTATGGAACATGATTTGTTATGTTATTAGCCTGTCCACCTGCCAATTTAGTTACCTTCATGTCTGACAAAACTGACTTCCAATAATTCACCATTCTCACGAAGCCTTGTTCTAGTCAATCTACTCGTACCAACATTTATCTATTCCTTGACCCTCCAAAGCTGGGCATTGTCGATGAGATACTCTACTGATTGACCGCTCGTAAAATAAATCACATTAACCTCACACAACGCTCACACGGAGTTTGACTATTTTATTACAGCACGCTTCGCTTGATGTACAGTCCTCCACATATAATGGACCTCTTGGCTATTAGATCGTATACGACTTGTGTATCAAATGTACTGAGATTAAGCACATGTTTCACAGGCCATTTTGGCACTAAGTACCTCCTACACAAGATGAGACTGGCATACAATCCCACCTATAGAGCCTGTGGTGACACCGTTGAGTCAATGGAACACTTGCTGTGCGAATGTGACTCATTGGACTCAGTAGCCTACCCGAAACCAGAGGACTATAGGCTCCTTCCTGTAAGCTGTATAGCGTCCTTGATGCAAAGCATCTTTAAGGAACTGTAAGGAGACTAAAGTCAGCGGTGAGCACAAAAGATCCCTAAGGGTCGAAGTGCCGCTGGGGTTATCCCTGGCATAAGATAAGATAAGCACGTGTTTGACTTCAATCTTAATTGACGGTAAGTGACTTTGAGGCTGAAGACGCAGCAAATGGGCTTAGTAAGTACTGGCACTTTCATAAACGAAGTTGTAACACAAATGCCGAAGCAAAGATATTTATTTGGCAACAGCTTCTATACAGGCTGGAAAGTTTCGACGGGGCACCCAAGGCAGCTACCAGATCCGTTGGAGCTACGAGAAAATGGTCTTAGGAGACCTTCCCTAACTTTTTGAGCTATTTAAAACTACATTCACAGATTTTTGAAAAAAGGTAGTTAGCCAGAAAAAAACAATTTTTCACAAAAAAAAATTTGATGCCAATCGATTCTATTTCGTGTCAGGAATAAAAGACTCTACGGGGTCAACCGAGGTTTGAGTACTAGAAATCTCATAAATAGCAAAAAACTATTCCCACCCCATACTACCCCATAGAGTCTTTTGTTCCTGACACGAAATAGAATCGATTGGCATCAAATTTTATTTGTGTGAAAAATGGCATTTTTCATGCAAACTGTACCTTTTTTCAAAAATCTGTGAATACAGTTTTAAATAGCTCCAAAAGTTAGGGAAGGTCTCCTAAGAGCAATTTCTCGTAGCTCTAACGGATCTGGTTGCTGCGGAGCTGCCCTGGGTGCCCCACCGAAACTTTCCACCAGCCGTACCTGAGGGATCCTACCGCGGTACCATCCAACAAGTTTACTCGGGTTACTCTCCTCGTACGACACGTTTACCCAATTGCGGCAGCGGAGTCCATCCCTACGCGTTAAGAAAGTATATCTTTGAAGTTCACTGTACGTTGCATTATGTATTAAGTCTGCTCTGTTTTAACTACTAAGGCTTTAGTACGTGTTTCCTGTTCTTCTTTCTTAATAGTACTGATTTTGTCGGTAGTTTTGCTGGTAATACAGAGTAATAAAGCACCTTCTGTTTTTTTATAAATGCCGTCAAAAAACGGTTTTCTTAAATCTTTGAACATTTTCGTGAAATTCAAATGTTTGTAAAAAAACGTTTGATGACACAGATACTTAGAACATTTTTTTGTTAGATTGCTTACACATTACTTTAATTAAATAAAATTAAAAAAAAAGAATTCACTTATCATTCAAACTGTCCATTATTAGCATAATACAGTTAGTATTAAAATTTTGGGTTTTTTCGCCAAAAACCATAAAAATTAGGTAAATAATATATAGTCGGACTTCGTTTAAGACAATCATGGCTTAAATGGTTCTACATAGTCTATGCTAGCTTCGCCTTAAAGTTTTGCACCCATCTCCCAATCACCCTGTATATGCCTCATTTAAAAAAATCTGTGCATAGTGAAATGATGAAAAGCTAGTTAGGAACACTTTTTGTATGAAAAACCTATATCCCTCTTCATTATCAAGACTCGATAGAACTTCATTTTACTCAATAGGATTTGTAGCACTGTTACTTCTACATTGATTTTATTTGCGAATATATTCTGATTGATAGAGCTCATAGATTTTAATATACAGAGCAGACGACCTCAACGGCGAGCAAGCGTGAAACGACGGCTGTAGAGACAACAAGAGAGGCATGCCGATACAGAGATTCGTGTCGCTCCATTCTCTCTGCCTACCCCACAAGGGATATAGCGTGAAGTTATGTATGTATTTTTAAATAAAATCACCGCAACCGCACTTGCGTCATTTTCAAACGGACCTAAGAGCTCTAATCTCTTTTCCTATTAAATAATAAAATATATAGATTCCTCACAATAATTATATATATATAACGAGCGTATGTGGGACGCCCTAACGGACGACGTCCGGTCGGACGTCCCAGATACCGCTGGCGCGATGAAGTGGAGAAGGATCTGCGGGAGCTCCGGGCGCCTGACTGGCTCGAGACTGCGCAGGAGAGAGAGCGATGGCGCTCTTTGGTATCGGAGGCCAAGATCCACTTCGGGTCGCTGCGCCAGCGGAGTAAGTAAGTATATATATATATATATATATATATATATATTCCTCACAATAATTTCCTTCATCGCCTAGCTTATACTGAATACAGAAATTAACATTCCTATTTGCAGTTTTCTATAAACCGCTTATGGTTTATGGTGAAAGCACATTATAGCCTATTATTTTCCAACTGCGTGAGTTCCCACGAAGAATAATGTTTTTATTTTAAAGCTATGGTAGTTATATAAGCTGGCATATAAAAGAAAGACCATATTTGTGTTTGTGAAGCTGTGATACTATAGAAAACAAATTTCTCATCGAATTTTTCAAAGTAATTTTTAATTTCTTTAACGATAACTTTGTCTTGAAAGTACGAACAAGTTACTGAATTACATACAATGATAATGAATAAAGTATTTACGACTAAATAATAAATATCTTTACATACATAAAGACTCTTTTGGTTTTGACTATAAAAGTACCAAGTACACCGCAGAGCAAGTATGTAAAAAAAGCCGGTGAAAAATTTAAATATATATATATACAACATCTAGATATTAAAACATGGACCCAGGACCCGTCAATCGAAGCATAAACGTTACACACACACATATGTGTGTGTGTGTGTGTGTGTGTGTGTGTGTGTGTGTGTGTGTGTCTTTCAAATGTATGTCATCAGAAGCATCAAGGCAATGTTAAACAAAGTGTGCTAACGTTTATGCTTCGATTGACGGGTCCTGGGTCCATGTTTTAATATCTAGATGTTTCCGTGACACATTTGCTTCCTTTGCTCTGCCACTATATATTATAGACTATTTATACAGCTATACAACAAGGAGTTTTTGAAGAGACTGTAGAGTCAGCCTAGGGTGGTAAAGCAGCAATGTTTCCGTTGCTGTGTTTGTTTCGGTTTGAAGGGTAGAGAGTCACTGTAATTAGGCACTTTAGGTTCTCCATCTAATCTAAGTTTTCCATCAAGTTTTGGCAACAATTGGTATTGAATTGACCATAAAGTACACCGCAGAGCAAGTATGGAATAAAAATTGCGATGAAATTAAAAAATATATATGTTACGTGTATTGACGCATATAACAAAATACTACAAAAGCAAAAACTTTCTATGTTTAGTTTTCGAGAACAAAAATGATAAGTGAAAATTCACCTGAAATCAGTTTTATTATTCATTATGTCATAAATTTTCAAAGCAATTTATAATGTCTTTAACAGTAACTTTGTCTTGAAAGTATGAACAAGTTACTAAATTACATACAATGATAATGAATAAAGTATTTACGACTAAATAACAAAAAATATGTTCATATAATACATAAATACTCTTTTGGTTTTGACTAAAAAAAATTCCAAGCAAAAACTTTCTGTTCAGTTTTCGGGAAAAAAATTATAAGTGAAAATTCACCTTAAATCAGTTTTCATACATTGTATTATAATTTATTTCTCGAAAACTATACTTAGAAAGTTTTTACTTTTGTAGTTTTTTGTATTTTGTTATCAATACACGTAACATATATATTTTTTTTAATTTTTCACCGGCTTTTTTTCCATACTTGTTCTGCGGTGTACTTTATGGTCAATTCAATACCAATTGTTGCCCAAAATTGATGTAAAACATAGATTACATGGAGTACCTAAAGTGCCTAATTACGATGACTCTCTACCCTTCAGACCGAAACAAACACAGCAACGGAAACATTGCAGCTTTACCACCCTAGGCTGACTGTACACTCTCTTCAAAGACTCCTTGTTGTATAGCTGTATAAATAGTCTATAATATATAGTGGCAGAGCAAAGGAAGCAAATGTGTCACGGAAACATCTAGAAATTAAAACATGGACCCAGGAGCCGTCACTCGAAGCATAAACGTCAGCACACGTTGTTTACCATTGCCTTGATGCTTCTGATGACATACATCTGTTCTGCGACATTCAGCCTACAGAATTTTAACGTTGAAAACGTTATTAAGTTCGTTCTCGGATTACAGGTTGGTTTCCTATGTTATCACAATTCTAAAACGTAATAAAGATATTAGACAGATATGTACTTCACAGGTCCCGTGCTGAAACTGTTATTTTAAGCATTTTGAAAAAGAAAGTGCTGTGAAGTTTTAACATTAAACTAAAAATTTAAGAAACCGCCGTTGTGGCGATCCAGTTACCCTTTATTTATTTATTTTAGCGAACTTAACAGCTTTCTACTTAAAACTAACACATATATCATAAACATATACATCCAATTATAAAGTTCGACAAATTACAATTATTATGTTTTAAACCGAGGTATTTTTTTTAAAAAGGTGGTTGAAAAAAGACATGACACTATACAAATTAAAAGAATCCCAGTGGAAATTGTCTGTCGCGTTGCTTGTCTGTGAGGTTGAATATATGTGAGTGTAGTGGAGTGTGGTATAGGTTCTGTGATCAGGAGATGTGATGATTAGTGGTTAGTGGCTGCTGTGGCCGTCTAGTAGCGCTTGAGAAACACGCTTTATAAACTGAGTGCGTGTGAGAAAGAGGACGATCATACTGATCATCATTTCAGATTTTAGGTTCTAGTTGTTAGAAAAGCTCCGTGAATATTTGAGTTCACACTCACACCTCCCTGTTATCGTTCCTGAAACCTCATGTGACATCAAAAATAGTCTAAGACCTTAGAAAGCGTAGCACCCAGTTTCATCTGAAATTTCTAAGAACAAGGATATCAATTTTCTCAATAGTTCTGTTGTTGTATGTGATATTCGCGTCAAGGTTTTAAAAAGATATACTGCTTTGCTTATAATTTAGTTTTCAGCCAGTAAGAGTACCTATCGTTACTTGGTAGTAGCAGATCTCAGAGTAAACACTAAACGAGAGCAGCCTTGACCGAGTGCTCCGGGCGTTGACCCCGCGTTATGAAACAATCGTCAGCGCACGCGCATCTGTCGACGCACTCTAAACTGCGCGCTAAAACAATGCGTCTTCTGATCTAACATTGCATTGTTTCATGTTACGTTTGTTATGTTGTTATTAAAAGGTGGTATGACTCTGTGTAGAGTTATTAAGTTTTTTCCGTGTATGGGACGGACTAGAATATCCCTCGGGTCACTGGTCTAGCATATCCTACGAGGCGAATAAACCGAGCCATTACCTGGTGGTCGGACCCCTCCAGGGTCCGCCTGCTAGCGACCCTTCTATGTAAAGTCTATCGTCAAATATCTTCGCTTCGGCGTTGAAGTATTTCATAGAAGAGCTCGTAGCCTAATTGCGAGCTTGGCGCGGTCGGTACCTGGTTGGGTGACCGCTAGTGGCATATTTCATCTGAGCTGCTGCGTGCCTCGGAGAGCACGTTAAACAGTTGGTCCCGGTTGCTTCGACAGCAGTCGTTAAGCCATGTCAGAGGCCTACGGGCGGCCTGAACAACTCTGACAAATAGGTTGGCCACTAACCATACGATAAGCAAGCAAGACAGTGTTTATAGAAGTCAGTATTTGTTAACCCTGTGTACTCCATCTTCAACCTCATCGTCACTTACCACCAGGTGAGATTGAGGTGAGATTTAGTCGTAAATAAAAAAAGTCAGCCTGAGTATGTACCACCGTTTTATCTATTTCCATTGCTGTGTTTCTATTTGAATTTAGCCTATTTATGCCGCAAAGCAGTAATTTAAAAAAAATATTTTGATATTATCTTTATTACATTCACGTGTGTCCTCGACCTCGAATTTAATTGAAATATCGCCTTAACGCATGGGTCTACTTGCTACCATGAAGTGTACGTAGTAAACTTAGGTAATATCATTAATCTTCACAAATTCAAAAGTTTATTACAAAGTAATGATATCACAATCCAGAATGATGATAAAAAAGTGATATCATCAATCAGAATAATGTCATGCAGATTGTGTCAAATAATAATTTGAATAGGACAGAAGGCCGATCGTAATTACTAGAAAATTATTCTTAGGCAACTTGTACAGTCTTGTACAAAACTCTTTAAAGGCACCTTTCACTTTTCTCGATTGAATCTTGCATAGTTAATTTTCTTTACACAGTTTCACAACTCTTTTAGGTGTTTTCTGGTTCTTTATTATTACTTTTATTATAACGTGTTCTAACTGTCAAGTTTTGAATGAATGAATGAATGAATACACTTTATTGCACAAAATTTGTGTGATACAGTGCGTACGATACGATTAATACAATCTAGGCGGTCTTATCTTTAATTTTTAATTTATTTATTAGGTAAACACAACAGATTACAACCATAGAAATTACAGAAAAATCAATATCAAGTAATGAGCTAGGTCGTAACCCTTAACGTGTAGACACAGCACGGTTAGGAAGTAGAAAATTGATTGTTGTACAAAATTGAGTTGGGAAAAAATACTATTGAATGTAATGACTAAAAAACTTATGCCTATTTGAAAATAATAAAAATAATAAAGTAAAGACTATAAAGTAGGTGCGTGGATAGCTCACTTGAGGACATCCTCAACCCGTCTTTTAAAAACTAATGGCCTAGGTTCGAATAAGTCTAACGATGGCTTATTGTTGCTGTTCGAAAAGATTTCGTTAAACAATCTACACATTCGCACAGTAGGGTTATAGAACGATGTGTTGTTCTTAAAAACATTTAATACAAATGTTTTAGGATTGCGAAGTTTAAAGTTTGTGTTGAAGTTTAGACAGGACAGCAAGGAAGGTGAATCTATGGTGGAATGAAGAATTTTATGTAGGTCTTGGTATTTGCGCCTAAGATGAAGCGGGGTGACTTTAAATTTTGCCAGTGTATCATCATACGACGACAGCTGACGGCCGATCGCTAAAAGCATTCGTTATTCATTTACATATCCTTCAGAAACTTTCAAAATACTTTGCTCTTATTTTGCAATGTATGTACTTACTAAATAACATAAAACACCTATTCAGATAAAATTTCGAAGCTGTAATTAATCAAAATATCTAATCAGACAAAATTTTGAAGTTGCAGTTAATCAGATTGAAAACGTTTACTCCATAAGTAAAGATTTTCTCTTTTCTATAAAGAAGGAAGTTGGAAAACTGTCTTCTTACTTCTTCTTCTTTATCTTTCTTTAATGGGCTCAATGTAGCGTCAAGAGTCAATCTCAGGCACTCGGCCATACTTCATTGGTTCTCAGGAGTAGCAGTGGAAAAGGTGACTTAGTGGGAATTGCTCTATCTATGCAAACCGACATGAAAGTTCTCCTTCGAATCAATACAGCAAGGCCACAAAATGTAAGTCTAGACTGGGACGTCATGGCACTGGAAATGTAGACAGATATTAAATGAGGCACGTCTACACAATCACACCACAAGTTTGATTGCAGATAGTGGAATGTCTATGGAGATATTCGAATTCAAATTTTGAAATAAATAGGGACTCAAAATTATTGAATAGCAGAGTGGCTCAGCATTATAACTAAGAAACTTTTACGACTAAACTTCTTAAATTCGAATAAAAGGTTGGTTACGAGGTATATGGAAAGTCGAACATTCCTTTGTAAATATAATTTTTCTTCATAAGAGTTTAGAGTTTACGGAACATGGGCGTTACGTCCAATTCCCCGAATGTCCAGTTCCCTGAACGTCCAATTCCCCGAACGGCCCAGTTCCCTGTACGTCCAGGTAATTGGACATTCGGGTAATTGGACGTAACGCCCATGGTCCATCAATACTGGCTATTTAGCCCTGGAAGTGGCCAAAATAGATGTTTTATTTCAGATTCGGATTATGCTTCTCCGATTCCGCACGATTTGATATATAAATTAATACCTACCTAGTTATTTTACTATGGATGAACAATTAATCCATTATTTTAAAAGATGTGCTGCTAATATTTTAATAATTATTAATTCCAAATACTGACTTGAATTTAATGAAGTTAACTATAAAATATTTGCATGCCGAAGCTGGCGAAATATGTGATACCCAATATTTAAGATTTGTCTTCCAATGTACCATATTTCTGGCGTATAAATAATTCATTCATTCGTTCAATAAATATTTTTTAGCACATTACGAAGCGGTGGTAGACAAAAAATAACGTTCCAAAAATGTTCTGCAAGTTCTTATTTGCAAAAAAATATTTACAGGTTTTTACTGTATTTTATTAATTACGACCGGTTTCGTTTACACATCTTCAGGTATTTGTTTATAATATACCTGAAGATGTGTAAACGAAACCGGTCGTAATTAATAAAATACAGTAAAAACCCGTGAAACAGTATATTATTTGAGTCTAATCATGTACTACAAGTTACCGCAAGTATTAACCAGTTACTTTCTCATTTGATTGACGTTAACTTTGATTTGAAAGCTTCTGTTCTCGCCTGTCCACAAACACAAATCGTCCGTTCCCCTGACGGAATATTTAAATTAGAATAATGATAGTCATCAGTGGTCATATCTCGTTTGCTTGATTTGAGAACTGTACACTTAGACAATTTGTACGAAATGGCTTTGGTATTGTAAAACAGTAACCCAAATGAATAACCAATTTGGTCGTGATTAGCTTGTGTCTTCGAACTTCGGATGTGAACAAAACAATAGGTGATCAGAATGAGAAATAATAATACAATGAAAAGAATTATTCGCATTTCGTCAAAGTCATTATTTGTCAAAATATAATAAATATAAGTACAGGGTGGACCAAAAGTCCGTTAACATTTGAATAGGTCGCTGCGTCGGCGCGGGCGGGGTATTGGCGCGGGGGGTGTTACTACAAGCGAGAGCTACTAATAGGGATTTAGTACCATGGCGTCATTCAGCGGAGCGCAACGCGCATTTTGCGTACGCGAGTACTATCGAAACAACGATTCTACGACCGAAGCTAAACGGAAATTTTGTAATCATTACAATATACGGAACAGAAATCAAGCACCAACAATTCAAACGATTAAAAAATGGGTACAGAAGTTCGAAACAACAGGTTCAACTTTAAGTCAACCACGATCCGGCCGACCTAGGACATCGCGCGATCCAGTAAACATAGAGCGTGTACGAGCGTCTGTTCGAGAACAACCTGGTCTCTCTACTCGAAAGCGGTCTAGTGCTTTAGATGTGCCCAGAACATCTCTAAATCGCATTCTACACAAAGATTTACATTTACATCCTTACAAAATTCAAATTGTACAGGCTTTAAAGCCAAATGACCCTGCTCAGAGACTGCAGTTTGCTAACGAAGTGCTTGAGAGGTTTACGAGCTTCAATAACATCTTTTTCTCAGACGAGGCACACTTCCACCTAAATGGACATGTCAATCGACAAAATTGCAGATACTGGAGTGACACTAACCCGGACTTGAAGCACCAAAAACCTTTACACTCGCCCAAGGTTACTGTATGGGCCGCATTGTCAGCCAGCGGAATCATTGGTCCATATTTTTATGAAGATCAGAGAAACCGCGCCGTCACCGTTAATACAGAGCGATACATTGTGATGCTACAGAATTTTTTTGCTCCAGCATTACAGGACTTCTCAGGCTTTAATCGAAGCTCTTGGTTCCAACAAGATGGGGCAACATGTCACACCTCCAATGACTCTATAGCAGCACTTCGTGAAATTTTTGGCCAAAAAGTCATATCCAAAAGAGGTGACATTCACTGGCCACCCCGCAGCCCGGATTTAACTCCAATGGACTTTTACCTTTGGGGATATCTCAAAAGTAAAGTTTACATCAGCAACCCAGTGTCTATTGAGGAATTAAAAGAAAATATACGCGAGGAAATGCAGAACATTTCACCAACCACTTGTCGGGCGGTCATGCAAAATTTCCGTTCCCGGTTACAGGTGTGCCAGGATGAACAAGGGTCACATTTGAATGATGTTATTTTTAAAAAGTGAAATCCTAATTTGTCTACTTTATTATTAAATAAACAGTTTTTCACTAAAGTAGCATTTGTATTTTTTATAACCATTTTAAATGTTAACGGACTTTTGGTCCACCCTGTAGATCGATCACTTATATCGTATCACCGTTTTGTACCAACTGCAACAAAATAGAATGACTCACTCACCTCCTAAAAATAGGTTGGCTACTAACCGTACTATAAACAAACATGGTAAGTTGACCACTAGACGCTGTAAAAATCGTCCTTAATAAATATTTTTTTGGGTAAAATTAACATCCTCAGTTAAGGCTTCTTTAAGTCTCGTGTCATTTCTATCTAGAGCTATGTTGTAGCAGGTATTTTAATAAATATTTAACTTTCTTGCAACTAATGGATATACTTACATTATGACCTTACCTGGAATTTAGGTTACGCTCGGGTCACATTCCATTAAATAAGTTTTTGCATTTGGTGGGAAGAGCTGCATCATCGTTTTGTACCAACGGCAACAAAATAGAAGACTTCACTCACCTCCTAATGGAGTGTGACCTGGGGAAAATTGAGAGGAAGAAATTTGTCCTCAATAGGCTCCAAAATGGGAGGGTCAATATTATTTTGAGTCAGCCCTTATCTGATAATATGAAACACTTACTGTTGTTTGCTAAGTTAGCTCTCAAAGTGAGGGCTGACTCTAATAATACTTGAGCTTCCCTTCCCTTTTCTTAGTGACCCTAACGAAGCTGAAATGGTCACCTTGTCGTGTACTAAAGCCTCTAAACTGAGATTTTTTAAAAAAAAGTAGATCGAAATCGCGTTACGGAAGTTGCTACACCTTTTTTAAATTAAATTTAATTCTGAATAAGTCAAACCAGATGGCGCTGGTGTAGTTGGAGGTCTGTCAAATTATTTTAGGTTACGTTTCTTAGACTGTCTTTGAGTTTTTCTCGTTTTTGAGAAAATTAATAAAATGTGGCTCAAAAGTGTGCTGTGCCAAACATTATCTAGAACATTCTGTCATAGGTTCCAGACAGACAAAAACTTATGTTGCAATGGTTGGCTATGAAAAAGCCAATACAACATGCTCGATGTTTCCATACAAGTAATTAAGTACTAACTGTCACCATTTGACCTCCAGCTACACTAGCGCAGCACCGGGAGAAATTGGCGTAAGTAAGTAAGTAAGTAATATGTTTATTTCACACACAGCAATGACCGAAACAGTTATAATTATAATAAAATAATTATGTAGTCAAAGGTAAATTGAAATCATGTCTGATGGTCTGCTGTTGTTGTGAAAAGGGCCTCAACTCAGCAATTGCTGCAGACAAGAATGCCTACAGCGCTGGTATTCAGTTGGACATGATCCTTGGCTGGCCAAAACCTGTCCAAGAGGACAAAGATACTCACAACAACAAAAATAGTATTAATAAGTGAAAAATATATACCTACATTTACCAAGCATGACACATAAATGATAAAAATATAGTAAATAATTAAATATACTTACACACAAACATATACATATATAATATTATATATGTAACTATACTAAAGTGGTACAGTGCGGTATGTTCAAGAAGTTAAGAAGGAGAAAAGTTACCAGCCTTAAATTCTGATCCCTGGCTTCTTGGGTTCTTCTTAGATCGAGTGAACAACAGTACACTGAGAAAACGCTCGGTTGATTCTGAGCCTACCAAGTAACTTTGTTCAGTTAAACCCTTTATTTGGTAGGAAAAATAAAACAAAATTACATAGTGTTACGATATTTTTCGATATATCACGCGTATCCGATTTTTTTTTTTAATTTTTCTTAATTTCGATCGATGGCAGCGTCACTCATTTATTTCACTGGCCACACTAAAGGGAAAACACCGCCACCCCGACTCATTTCTACCACAATGCTTGTTAGAGCTCAGACCATGGGCCTTGTATCAACAGTAGGCTCAGAAGTTTTTCTCAGTGTAACTGCAAAACGACACGAAGTAAGCGAAGGGTAAACATTTGCCAAAGAAACAATATTATTTTCCCGACTGGTTCCGCAGTCCGTCCGTGCAATTTGTAGTCGATACGGGTCTGCTCGACATAGATTCGATATCGGCAGAGTAGCCAAAGGTATTTTATGCCTAAAGGCGTTTGTTGGGTACAGTGGAAGACACATCAAACTGGCACCCTGTCGCAATAAATTTTTGTTATGATTCCTTGACATTCGTTCGCCTGATGTGTTGTGTTAATCTGCCTGTGAAAGTGTGTCTAAAATATTTGACTTTTCAATGTATTATGGGTTTTCAGGAACGGTAAACAACTTTAAATATGGTGCTAACTTTGATATCGCGAACAAAAACCAATTGTTTCATACATTTCGGTCGTGTAGGTGTTGAGCTTTTGTATAGAACAGCTGTTTTATTCTCGCTTTTTCTGAATTGGTTTAGTTAAAGTTGTTCAGTTATGGATACTGAACACCCCCCTTTCGGCTCTGTATGGAGTTTTTGTTACACCCTGTAAATTATTACTCCAGCGAAAGGTATAAATTTTAATAATGACCTGAACAAGTAAATTGTATGTCAAAAATAATAGAGTATAGAGCCTTGATTGACCAAGGCTGTATGCCCATATTATAATAGTCGTCTTTATCTGAACTATTGAAATGTCAGGGCAGAAAATGGTAGAGTCAACATTTGGGAAATGGGAATCAAGTAAAATGCAGTGACTCTATGTCCATAGTTCACAGAGTCCGGTCACGTAGGCCAGGCCGACCACAGTAAGCTCGGTTAGAGCGATGCATAAAAACTAAGCTTTGCTTTTGAACTTTAAAATTCAAATGCGAAATATATCGTTACTGCAAGCCAATACGACTCCGATATGTTGGAATATTTTCTTCGATTATTGCTTTAGTATGCATTTCTGAGGGCCGAAAGAAAATGTAGCATAAGTTTTTGAGTTGCGGAAAAATTTTTATAAACCGAATCAAAATCATTTTTTACATAATAAATTTATGATTACAGAATTTGGCACAAATGTTGCACGGTGGGACTTAATAGGCTGATGATGATGATGAAAATCAAACGGGATGAAATCCAAACGAAATTAAAATAGTTAAGTACCTAATAAATATTTTCGTACCAATTTAAGGAGTGAGTGGAGAAAATGGAACGCCAGGAATCCTTTAAATCAATTACTCTCACACAACCCAATGCACTTGCCCAAGTAAACAGAACAATTACGTAAACCTTGGCAAGACCGAACGGAAAAATAATCAGCCGGGTATATTCTTAACAAACCGTGGCACTTTTCCCAAAACCTCCCGAGTGCCCTCGTAAATTCTCATTATCGTACTAAAGAGAGACAAAAAACCTTATCCAGGCCGGTACACGATTGCCTTATAAATATATCATTGTAATGCATAATTGAGATTAAACTCCTTAGTGGATAAAGGTCGACAGTTTGCCTCGTTAAGGAGAATTTGTTGGCTTCCAATTGGCCGCTCCTTCCTTTTCGAGTGATGATACCGTGTTGACTTTAATTAAGTTGTTACGTCACTTAGTTGTTATCTTATTTTTATTTGTTACTGGACAGTACAAATTGGTTTCAGTCGATGTTGATACGATTCTTTTAACCAGTATGTTTGGGAGTATTTAATTATTTTCTCTGGTTTTGGCACATACGTGCGTCTTTTATTGTACCTATCCTGCATCCAGTATATCTAGGGGAAATTACTAAATTATGTTTACTAAGTTATGTTTGTCTGTTTTAACCTTCCGAATGGATTTTGATTTAGTTTTCACTGTTTAATCTCTTTAGGTCCTGTAAGTAACAAATTATAGAGTTTAGTGAAACTAAGAACTTTCGTGAAGAAAAAATACTTTTACAAACACTGTATCCCAAATACAATTTGAAATATTTCCAATTCTCACATGCCAATTTATGAAGCAGAAATTGTGTGTGCTCTAAACAAAGTCGCACCTTTAGTGTTTGTATTCACACATCGCCCCAATTTGAGATGACATTGACACTGCGGTCCCAATATACTACCTTGCAGCACGCCGGCGCGACAAGTTAATGTCATTTGCGAAATTGCCCACTATATTAATGTTTATTGTGTGAACTAATTTGGACGTGTGCTAGTATGTGTAACCTTGAGCGTGACGGAACGTAGATCGTAACAAGATTGTAATAAACGTGTGAAGATCGCGTGCAAATGCGAGCTCAAGTGTATCGAATGCGTTTAACATTACACTAAAATTAATTTAGGAACCTAAGTTCATAAATACTCCCCGCATATGCTACGTGTCTTTAATATAAATCAACCTGAATGTTATAAAAGCAGAATTAAGATAACTACAATATCCGCGTCCCTAATCTGCAAACAGAAGTATGCTGTATCATCATCAGCCTATTAATGTCCCCAATGTTGGGGCGCAGGCCTCCTCTTGACCAAGGGAGTACGGGGCATGATCCATCGAGAGCGGGCCCGGTGCTGATTGGTAGATTTCACACACCTTCGAAAACTTTTTATTTCCTCAGACATGCATATTTCCTCACGATGTTTTCCTTCACCGTTAGAGCAGTCGGTAAATGTACGTGTCTTCGAAAAAATCCGAAAGTATCCGGGATCGCCGCATGGGAGTCCGGAGTCCTAGCCACTAGGCCACAGACGCTCTACGCTGTATACCATCAGCATCAGCAGCCTATTCTAGTCCACTGCTGGACATAGGCCTCTCCCAGGGCGCGCCATTGAGCCCGATCTTCGGCTCTTCTCATCCAGTCGCTGCCAGCCACATTACGCAGATCGTCGCTCCATCCAGCAGGGGGGCGTCCCACACTACGTTTGCCCAAACGCGGTCTCCACTCCAGAACTCGTATACCCCAGCGGTTGTCGGTTCTGCGACAGATGTGACCGGCCCACTGCCACTTCAGCTTGCTAATCTTATGAGCTATGTCGATAACTTTGTTCTATGCCGGTTCTCCTCATTTCTGATTCGATCCAGCAGAGATACTCCGAGCATAGCTCTTTCCATAGCACGCTGAGCGACTTTCAATTTGTGAACCAGTCGCGCCGTCAGTGTCCACGTTTTGGCTCCGTAGGTCATTAATACCATAATGACCTGTATACCATGCTACTAATAAAATAAGACGCTTATTAAAACTTTTAAAGAATTGTACAAAAACACAAACGCAGTTGATCTTTATTTGGTTGATCAATATTGGATTTGTTTGCAATTTCCGTACTTATTCGTTTTCGTGTATGCGAAGTAGTACTCTAGCAAAATATTCATCATTAATTCGTATGCAAATTCTGTTAAATTACGGCAGTAATAACATAACGTCGATGGTAATTATAGTATTACTCAACTCAATCGCTCGTGTCCTCGCATCACTTATTCAGATTCGGTTTCGCATGGCAACTGAAATGAACCCACTCGATCCACGTTTCTTCACCCCTACCTTATACACCTACATCACAACCTACATGTATTCATCGTTCATTCGATCTATTTCGAAGCAATAAGGTTCAACTTTGGCTTCAACTAGTAAACGAATGGATACCGATGTACGTGTGTTTCAATGGATAATTGTAGTAGGATAGGTATCAAGTGTACAGTTTCCCGCGCCTCACGTGAATGCAGTTTTAAGCCATGTATTATATTACGAGCAATTACGTTTACATTTCGTCTATGTAACTACGTACCTACCTAAAACTTGTTTTAAACTTAATTTTTTTAGACATGATTGCGTTATTATTATTGCACACTTACATCATTATTACACACTCCCACGCAACCTAACACACCCCCACCCATACTCACTCTTACCATTATCTTTACTAAATTCCTTTATGATTAAATTTTCCAAATTCCTTTTAGGTTCAGAATATAATTTGTAATTTGCTTGCACAGAAAGTGCGATGGAATCCCGACTTACAAGATACAGGTTTTCGACCTAGTTTGTAAGTCGGAGGTCCTTTTTTTGTGTGTACTTTTTCATTTTTCATTTTTTTTTTCATTATTTATAATGAAAAACAAACATCATTCATCAGCAACCTATTAATGTCCCCACTGTTGGGGCACAGGCCTCCCCTTGACCAAGGGGGTACGGGCCATGATCCACCGAGCGGGCCCAGTGCTGATTGGTGGATTTCACAGACCTTCGGAAACTTTTCATTTCATCAGACATGCAGGTTTCCTCACGATGTTTTCCTTTCTTCAAAACAAACATACTTCAGCCAAAATTAGCACAAAATCCGTATATTTTATTCGTGTATAGAAAAAACCTCCCATCCCATGGCATAAAAGTTTGAGTTTAGTCCATGAATTATTTATTTACCTGAACCCATTCATTCTATATAATTGCTTGTTGAGATTTTCAAAAACCGACCTCTATAACTAAATTAAGGCTCACAGAAGTCTTTTCAGACCTCATTTACCTTTCAAATGGGTCAATTTTCAAATGATTTAGCGGACACTGGGCAACCATAGCTGAACGCTTAAATATTTAAAAGAGACACTCGAGGGGTTTCTATTACAGGCGAGTCTTTTAATGAGCTTAACAACTTAATGTGCCTTACACTAATGGTGTAACTGATAAGCTAACAGCGTCCGCGAACAACTTCTGTTGTTTCTGCTATACCAGCACCTTTAGAAGCGGTGGTAGAGTAATAAAAAAACTGTAAGTATTTTCATTAAACTACTTACATGCAATTAAAAAAATTGATAGATAGATAGATAGAAACACTTTATTGTACACAAAATCAGGAAAAGTAAAAACTACAGGAATAATAACACGATATGTACAAAGGCTTCCTTATCGCTTAAAGCGATCTCTTACAGGCAACCTCTGAAGTTAATTGGACATTAAAGAGATTAGCGACAGTGTAGTGTGAAGATATGAAAAAGGTTACTATTACTTAATACACAGTAAAGTTAGTAAAATAAAAGTAATATGATATACATAAATAAATATGTAGGTATACTAAAATAGTTAAATGCATAGATATACATAATATAAATAAACAAACATATATAATAGATAGTAAACAATAAATAGGTAAATATACATAATAATGAAAATAAAATGCACAACTACAACGACAAATAATGACGAGTGAGACCTGATGACTTTGACTTTGATTTTAACTGTTGATTCTTGAAATGCTAATGAAATATTGATACTTTATTATTATATAATGAAATCTTCCCACATTTCAACTTCTTTAATTTTGATTTGTTATTTAATTATTTTGTACGACTTATCTTGTAACGGTTTTTGTTGCTTTGATATGAAATAAATACAATTACAATTTTGGAATACCTGATAACAGTCTGTCCGTCTTGTATTTGCCAGTGGAGCCAAAGGGTTAACAATCTATGTTCAAACGGCAAGTAATTTTTTTTACATGAACTCATGCTATTAAATACTCGTAGCCTTAATTTATGAAAATTCAAATAGACAACTGATGAAGCGAAAATGAACTAAATTAGAAGACGGAGAGTGAAGTGGTTTTACACACTAAACTCATTATGTTCTTCAGACTCGTTATTAATTAACACTTAACTTCCCACACTTACACACTCACTCACCCTACACTACAGATGCACACTTACATTATTACACATTCCCACACAACCTAACACACCCCCACCCTCACACACTCTTAAACATTATCTTTCCTAAATTCTATAGTCTTCCTAGAGTCTATACGCGCCAACATTTATTGCAAGTAAGAAAGAAAAGACACCGGACGCGGGAGGTCCGGGTTCGAAACCATGCTGTGCCATGTACCAATGAGTTTTTCGGATTTTTTCGAAGTAGTTTCGAAGACGTACTTTTACCGACTGCTCTAACGGCGAAGGAAAACATCGTGAGGAAAGGTTTCCTCACGATGTTTTACTTGTCTGAGGAAATTAAAAGTTTCCGAAGCGTGTGAAATCCACCAATCAGCACTGGGCCCGCTCGGTGGATCATGGGGCAACAGTGGGGGCATTCATAGGCTGATGATAATGATGATGAGGAAAGAGATTCAAGACTTCACTCTGTACCTCCCTGTTATACAAGAAGCTATTATCGGTGTAAGCCCATGACTTAAAGTCAGTCTGAGTGGAGTACTTAATGTGAATCATTTCCCATAGCACGAGCCACTATTACGTGTATATATTAATCGGTGTCTTTGATCGCATGTTTAAAAGCATATTGCAGCTGACTCTTAATATGTCTGAAACTTTTGTAAACATTATCATCCATAATTTATTTAATGAGCACAGACCATAGATCACTCACGGCATGGCTGGTCCGAAAATTCAAAGTCGCTCAACAAGCTATGGAGAGGGCTATGCTCGGTATCTCATTGATGGATACAGTTAGAAATAAAGTCATCCGTCACAAAACGCGAGTTACCGACATAGCTCATATGATTAGCAAGTTGAAGTGGCAATGGGCTGGCCATGTCTGTCGCAGAACCGACAACCGTTGGGGGAGACGAGTTCTAGAGTGGAGACCGCGGACAAGAAAGCTCAGTGTGGGACGCCCCCCTGCCCGGTGGACCGGCGACCTGAAGATGGTTGCTGGCGATGATTGGATGAGGAAGGCGGAGGACCGAGTAATGTGGCGCGCTCTGGGAGAGGCCTATGTCCAGTAGTGGACAGATACGGGCTGATAGATAGATAGATAGATTGTTCTTCTTCATCATCCCCTGTAGAATACTTGTCATCATCGTATCTCATCATTTCATGTTTATTTATATCTAATTTGTTTTGGGAACAGCTAACAAACCCTTGTAAAAAATTAGCACAGCTTTGTGGATTACACAAATGCTTTCCAGTCTCGAAGAAAACTTAAACACATTTCTAATTTCCGGGTCTATTATTTCTTTCAGGCTTCTTAGGTTTCTTTGTACAGTTTGAGAACAATCATAATTTTGTTTTATAGAGTGCCTAAGTCATTTGATAGAAGAGTGGAACTTTAATATTACGAGTAAGTACTGTGTTCAAACCCGGTAAAATTAGAAATCAAAGTAGATAAGCAGAGCTTAAATCCTGTTTTAGACTTAATCGATAGCAAATATATTTAAAAGGAAAACAATAGCACCGCGAATGATTATGCAAATGTATTTGATTTAGAATTAACCCAAGAGAATGGGGTTTTAGTAAGAAACGTGGAAGCTTTAGTATTATTTAGTAGTATTGCAGGAATGTATCTGGGTCGAGCGGACCCCGTCCCTTTTTAGCGGCTATAGATCAAACACGCCTATTTCTGCCAGGACCTTTTATAGAAATTTCCTCACAAATATCCGTATTTGTACATTGCCGACGGTTTTCCTGCTATACTATACCTTCCACGTATTATATTTAACTGTTGGTTTGACTGAGTGAGGTTACCTTCAAAGACACAGGCCACCTTTATTTACAGTGAATTATTTTTAGTTCTTAAGAGTAGGTATATGTCCGTCATAGTATCCTAAGGCACGGACTACATGACGACGGTTCCTAGGCCGGTTCCAGTATCGGTCGGTTCCATAGAACCGGTGTTTCATATAAACTCAAACAAAAATGCGCTGTCGGCTACACGTCGGTTCCAATTTGACTTGCACACCTGAACCGAACCGTCGCTGGAACCATCGTCGTGTAGTCGGAGCCTAATTCTATAATTACTTTAATTTTATAGAGATTATCCTAATCCCGGTCTTAGCAATAATAATTTTCAATTTAAATCCATCAAGATGAAAATTACATTGTCTGTTTATGTATCTATTAATAGTCCATTATTAGCTATTGCATAACCTAAAGCTTCACTTTAACAATTTCTCTACCGAAAGGTCGTCTGGAAGATATCACCTCAACGATAAAACTGTCTACATTATGTTCTATCATTACAATGTAGGTGTTCTATTCTATGAACGAATTGAGAACTTTTCAAATGAGAAATTGCACCAACTCCTCATTTCTTCTATTCCAATACATTGCATTCTATTTTTTAGGACCTTCTTCTAAGTCGTATTCCACGTTGCTGAGGGTCGTGAGCATTCTAAGGAATTAATCACATAGAACGACTCTCGTGGCAGTTTTAATGGGATGGTTTGCCATTGCCTTCCCCATTTCCTCACGATGTTTTCCTTCACCGTCAGAGCAGTCGGTAAATGTACGTAAGTCTTTCGAGAAGATCGAAAAACTCATTGGTACATGGCACTGCGTGGTTTCGAACCCGGACCCTCCCGCATGGGAGTCCGACGTCCTAGCCACGACGCCACCGACGCTCTCTTTTTAGGACCTATCTGAATGATAAATGCTGATAACGATAAACTTTCAAATAACATACCATTTATTGAAATGTATTGTTACATTACTCATCTGAACATAAAAAAGCATCAAAAAAGTCAACCGAATTTAAAACAGACATCGAGTCATTCATGTATCCCAGAGTGATGAAAAGTGCATCATTAGGGAAATTGAAAACATGACGCGCAAGGGTTTGATCATGACCGGTGGTGCAGTGGCCTTCCCAAGGTTCTGTAATGGAGGAACGAACGGAGTGACCGGCTGTTACCTTTGCCTCGGACGATGAACGGTGCAATGTGGGAATCACCTACGCACTATACAATGTCTATAGTCATTCGTGGTCATTCCATATTTTTCAGCTCTTGGAATGTATGTGCGTCAAGTACTTGGAATGCATGTCGCAAGTTTATATTTGGGAAGTCATTTTAATAGATTTCTGTTTTATTTAGAACGTCAGGTTTATGTTTATCTTAACTTTTGGTCACAAGAGAGAGAAGAGCTCAATTTTAGTTTTCTTTTCTGGAATAATTCTTTCGCTTCATCGATTGTCATTTGTAATGTAACCTAACCTAAACTTTTTTCCTAATTGATGAGGGTCGTGATCATTCTATGGAATTAACCACATAGAACGACTGTCTTGGCAGATTTAATGGGATGGTTTGTCATTGCCTTTCCCATTTCACACGCCGGTTATATTTGTAATATAATATCTAAATGTACGTAAGTTTTCGAAAATTCTATAATCTAATTTGTATATAACATTGCGACTAGCACAGGATCGTATAGGGTGGCACAAAAGAGAGGAGGCTTATACCCTGCAGTGGGACGACATGGGCTGATGATGATGGTGATATAACATTGCATGGTTTCGAATCCGACCCTTCCGCATGGAGTCTTACGTCCGTATTCTAACATGTGAGTCTTGTACGTGGCGAAAAACCCGAGGAACCTTGCTATGTAATAGGATTCTACCAAGGACCAATTCGTAAGCGACCATTCTTTTGCTCTAATAATGTTTGTCGCCAATTATCTTCGCTTCGGCAATTAGTGTGTTCCGACTTAAAAATCAATCCAAGCCAATTATTTCTAAACCCGCTTGTTCCATCTCCATTCTCCGGCCAAATCATCATTTTAAAGTGAGACAGATCTAACGCCGATTTAATTTGCAATTAGTTTTATATGGAAACGGTTTGAACTAAGTATAAAGAAGTGTTAACAGAGTAGGTTTCATAACTTTTCCCTTCTTTGTACTAATAATGTATGCGCATAATTTAAAGCTATGGCGTGACATATACAATGTTCATTTAACTTCGCAGTTGCCTACTTATCGTATCGCGACGATGCTTCACCATTTTTATACATGACAGTTTCTTGAATTGGAATGGTCCTTAAATTAATACTAAATGAAAACATTATGTCTTTCAGAGACATTTTTAAAGTCAACAATTTGACGTGCCACGCAAAAGGGGTTCAAATTGTATTAAAAACCCGAACTTGGATTGAAAATTTTCTCAGGATAACGAATAAGTCTGTAGAGGTAGATGCAATTTTCGAAAAGGTTCCAAAATAATTACATGATTTTATCAGTAAAAGATGTTATCGTACAATTAAAACAAGCAACGGGACGCATATCAAAGTTAAAATAGAATTTGAACATAGAAATTCTCTCAATTGCCTTAGGTACCAAAACAAAGGCACTAAACAAATTTTAAAGGAAATCTCTCAATATTCTTTTAGGAAGTAAAATAACAATTTACGTAACTTAAAAATTTGAAACAAAAGGGAAAGAAGGAAAATTTGACTTCGACTTTTATTCTCGAGTCTCATAATCATGGAAAAATTTATATCTCACCTAATCACCAGTGACGTGACAAAACATAATACAGACGGACAGATGCCAACACTTGTTACTAGATGCAAAGCATTGGCAATGAATGCTCAACTCAATGCCATGCGGGCTGGAATTCCGTTTGCGGAGTAATTGTGAAAAAATCCGGAAGACTGCCTATTGTGGCATAGAAACTTGCCCGGGAGTTCGAAGTGTGACTTTCAATTTACGAAAAGGTCCGGAATAACTGGTTATTTTAATAGGTAACAATAACATTGATGAAGGTAATCGTAAATAATACGAAAAGAGCGTCGATGCTCTAGTGGCTGGGACAACGGACTCCCGTCCGGGTTCGAACCCGTGCAGTGCCATGTACCAATGAGTTTTTCGTATTTTTCGAAGACTTACGTACATTTACCGACAGCTCTAACGGTGAAGGAAAATATCGTGAGACAAACTGCACACTGAGATGACCAGTGTGAAATGGGGTAGGCACGAAAGATCCTCAAGGGTCGAAGTGCCGCTGGGGTTATTCCGGGCCGTATCATAAGATAAGATAAAGGGTTAATTATTACTTATTTAGGTAGGTAAGGATATTGAAGACCTCTTGGTATAAACCCACCTGCCTTGGCTTTCAAGGGGTTTCCAGTTCGATGCCAAATCATCTAAGTTAAGAATATTTTTAGCACAAATTGAATTTTTTTATGGATAAGTAGTTAGTTGTTCAATAATGGTAGAAGTCTTGATTAACGTTTAACGGGTATCATAAGATATTAATTCTGCTGAGACGCATAATGTAGGTAGGTACTTGTAGTGACTTATACTAATACAATTTGAAGACTGAAAGAGGCATTAAAGTCACTCGATTTTATTTTGAGATAATGCGGATTTAATGTTTATGGCATTATACCTTGTATCTGTGTATCATTTTGGACTGATTATTTCGGCAACTAGGTAATAGAAATAGAAAAAAACAATACATTAGATTACATTACATTTATTACTGTCGCTAATCTGTTTAATGTCCAATTAACTTCAGAGGTTGCCTGTAAGAGATCGCTTTAAGCGATAAGGCCGCCTTTGTACATATCGTGTTATTATTCCTGTAGTTTTTACTTTTCCTGATTTTGTGTACAAAAAAGTGTTTCTATCTATCTATCTGCAATAGAAGTCAATTTCTACACAAAGGTGACTTACATGGCTCTTTTCGTGTGGTCTTTATTATACTTACGATTACACTGCTGGCATCTTCAGACTTAATAAGCGAAAGTATAATATACTGCATCGACTTGTTCTGACCATAGATTTTGAAATTCACCCCTCTGTAGATTGCTCACTAGAAACCACGTCTGCCAGTTCGCGCATGCGATTAGAGCATTTTCCCATACATTAGTCGGGCTCTATATGATCTATGGGTCAATTCCATGGCGCGCTGTCACTGCTCACGTCATTGTTCTAGAGCAGAGGTGGTAGCAGTCGGATTTCTGTGGCTCTGACCTTTTAAACTAAAGAAATTGATGGATAGACTCCCGGTATAGAAGCACATGTTTTATGTTAATCGTGTTCATATGACAGAAAGCATTTCTTTGTAACGTCCATGTTAACACTAACGCAGTTGGCATACTGCCTATATAATGCTTCCGCATTTGCACGTTGTCACTAAACGCGGTTAAAATAAAAATCAGCCTTGACTGCTGTATTACGCATCATTTCTTACTGATACTTACTGATGAATATTCTAATTCCATACTACACTATCTATTTCATACATTTTCATTAAAACAATTCTTGTGTGCCTTCGCATACAATAAAACACCTACCATCAACTTTCTTTGGCGATAGGTCGCCTAGAAAATATTACTCTTAGTGATAACATCACCTAGCTTTTTTTGATCTGTGTTTAAAGGTTGTCTGGTAGAGATTAGCGCTATCGCTTTTAGCGATAACGCCTAGATTGTATTAATCGTGTCGTACACACTGTATCACACAAATTTTGTGCAATAAAGTGTATTCATTCATTATTATCATTCATACGGGTTGAGGATGTCCTCAAGTGAGCTATCCACGCACCTACTTTATAGTCTTTACTTTATTATTTTTATTTTTCAAATAGGTATAGGTTTTTTAGTCATTTCATTACATTCAATAGTATTTTTTCCCAACTCAATTTTGTACAACAATCAATTTTCTACTTCCTAACCGTGTTTACACGTTAAGGGTTACGACCTAGCTCATAACTTTATATTGATTTTTCTGTACTTTCTATGGTTGTAATCTGTTGTGTTTACCTAATAAATAAATTAAAAAATTAAAATTAAATTCATTAAAAACTAATTTCTACGCAATAAATTGTGTTATATTCTACTCTAATATTTTGTACATTAATTGTGTCCATGTAAAAATAGAAATAGAAATAATTTATTTGCAGAAATACAGGTATAAATATCTTAAATTAATTATAGTGAGTACGTGTAGCTGCAGGCTAGAACAATAATTATTTTACCATCTTTAGAATTTATTCGAGGAATAAAGTATTGGGTCTGGAAATTAAAATGTTCTGAAAAATGTATTTATATATGTATACAAATATATGTGTATTTTATATGTATTTGTGTCTGTGTATATGTAAGTATTCGTATTTATGTACTTAAAATTGTTATGTAGTAGCATACGTGTAGGTATATTTTTATATATTATACGAGTAGGTATTTTATAGTATAGTAAATAATAATTAGTAAATCTCTTCTATTTAATTTATATGCACCCGTCTTGCAATATCTGTATGACCCAATGGTTAGCTGGTAGAAAATGCCGCATGGCATTAAGCTCGCCTCATGTACTACTTTTGTGCATTAAAGTGTTAAATAAATAAATAAAAATGATTGCTTTTTTCCTGAAAACGTTACTTGTTTACGTAATGATGTATCATAATGATATATCATGATGTAGACCGTAGATAAAAAGACTTGTAACTGTGTAGATATTATAATTATTATAGCACAATAAAAAAACCACATCTTAATCATCACGAACATCATTTCCTTAATGATGAATATAATTCTGAAACGTTTATTTGACTCACCCATTTCAAATTCAAGGTCTTCTCTCATATCTCCGCCCATATTATATTATGTATATTTCATACGCAATGTTTGTCTGTTTGCATACAGATAACTCAGAAACGATGTAGGTATATAATGATGCATTTTCTTTTACATTGTAGTATCATCAGGAAAACATCTTCCTATGAATCATGAGGGAGAGAAATAATTAATATAATTTATAACGAGAAGTAAATATGATAAATCTTTGCTGATAACAATAAAACTTAAGATTTATGTAATGCCTTTGAATAGGGTAAGTATAAAATACTAAGACAAACTTGACCGCTTATTGACGAAGATATCGACTATCACAGAATACAGATAAACGAAGCTGGAGAAGTCTAATTCCAACAAATAACAAATAACACGATGAAGTTGAATTAAACAATCACTGCTGAATGCAGACGAAGTCACGGGTAAAAGCAGGGCTAAACCAAAATAATATCAACTTGACAAACGTCAAAAAGGAAAAGAGAAGAATTCAAAATATGACCACTCAGAGAAACCTTGGCAAATGTGAGCACGCGCAGTTTACATTATGTTCCAAATTTAAACGCGATGCACTTCCTTTTGATCTCGGAGCGCGCATGTATTCGTATCTCGAACGGAGATTATTTTGTATCCGCCATGTTGTTAAGCCTTGGGATTTTCGTCGCTAGCGTGTGTAATTGCTTTATCTCCTAAATCGTTTTGAAGTTATAATTCGTTTTATTAGATTCCTTGAATTGAACTGTTGAGTCAAGTACTCTGAAAGTTAATTGTTCTAAATGTAGCGTCAAAATTGTTCATTCGTCATTTTTAGTCAGTCTTATGTTGTCCTTTTACTGTGGTTATTTCTCAATTACTAATGCTATTGTTTGCAAAAGAACTTCTATTTACTGTATACTCGTACGTACTCGTTCATTCGGTAGACTTATGACTTTTTCTTCTAGTTTTCAAATTAATTCCTACAATATCTACAACCAACTGATCTTTCTATTCCATTCCTTCTATACCTCTACCAACCTCTTCACCTCAACCTCATCCAACACTGACCAGGTCACCACCCTCATCCAATAAACCTCACTCGTGTCTGTGCGAGGTCGTTTCACTTACGACCATTTACGTCGTAAATGTTAATAAGCTGGAATACTTTTGTTTCGTATTTTGTCTGCTGCGCTTCCTGTGTGCTATCGATCAATTTACGCCCTTGATAGATGGCCTGCTTGTGCATGTTTGTTTATATACGGTTCCCGAAATTCGGCATTGTTTCCTTCGTTTTACAGGATGTATTTAGGGCTCAGTGCTTTGGCCTGGGAGATACCTACTAAGTCTAACAGTAGACAAATATAGGTTAATGATGATAATATTACTTATTTTTCCTTATTTTTTATTTTTCCCTTATACCTAAATTGTTGATATTTTACCTTTATGAGCTGCTGTTGCAACAGTCAGTCAAAATATCATACAACACTTTTGTAGGGAGAATTAACAAGTTTCTTTTTAGGGTTCCGTAAATAAACGCTAAAAAGGAACCCTAATTGTGAGACGTCGGCATCAATCTTTGTCGGCATCCATCCCTGCGTCTGTATGTTTTTAAAAGTTTCTAGTCGTATCGCAAAAAGTTTTGTTAATTTATTGCTCTCGAGTCTCTATTCAAACTTTTTTACTACGAGAGTATTTTGCAATACAGATATTGGCCTTTTCCATTACACTCATTTAGTCTCCTGTAAAATAGTTTTACATTCTGTAAAACCTTTTAATTTAAGGGAACGCCTCAACAACAAACTAACAACTAGGTGCACATAGGCGTGACTGAAACATCTAAAGATAATGCACACTCAACGTCATCTAAAAGCGTCGTAAAACCGAGCGCCAAGTTAACCCCCGCGTCCGAACTGGAACATTTCGACCGATGGCGTCCAACCCGCTGTGTGCTAATGCGGCGTCGAGTTGCTCTTGCTACGTTTGGCAACCTCTCAACTGTCACACGCATCGTGCTACGGATGGTGGAAGGGTTGAGTTTGTACTCCAAGATATGCTAAAGATATATTTTAGTCAAACCTGATTTCTTCATCATTGGCCTATTAATGAGTATCTCTAAAGGCGCGCCATTGATCCTGATTACAAGCAGGTATACGTTTAGGGAGTTTCGCGCTGACTTTGTTCGTACGAACGCGCGATCAAACATACTGATGTCAAATAAGTGTCCTAATTGACAGTCGCGCGATGTGTTTGCAATAAGGTACAACACAGTTATTTTATTCTAATTCTTAACCTATAAACAAAATATACGATACGTTATCTTTAACATGTTTTGCCCTATGTGTCTAATGAAATGGTCGAGACTGCTAATATTCACTGGTTAGTTGTGTGGATTCGTTTGTCGGTATTTCATTCTTTTAGAAGGTGAAGGTGATGGATCTGGTACTTTCTGTTTTATATTCTGGCAAAAAAAGCTTTTTTTCCTTCATTTTCAACTTTACCGAACTTCACATTCTATTTTACCTTAACGATACCATCACCAGTTTTGTCAACACTTTATACTGTGAACCCGTACCTTCTCTACGTACTCCAACTCCATCAATTTACTTCAACCTGAAAATATTCCTATTCATCATTGCTAGCTTCAACACATCTTCGCAGCCTATCCTTTACTGTATCGTGTTCCTAAGGCCCGTTGTAAAGGAATTCCCATTCGCAGCGGCTCATATTAATCTCTTTCACATTGCCACCGGGCCCGGCGTTTCTGTCCGCCGCGTTCCGTTTAATAGTTCAAATTGTTCCGCTTTAATTACTACGTCACGCTGTGATTCTCTCCTACGGCAGTCTGAATAATTCAGATCTATTGGAAAGCCTTTAGTGATAAATATTTCAATCAATTGCTCAAAAGGATTAATCTTTGCAATATGTTACATTTGCTTACTGCAGGGGTCGTTACTAGACACACATTTTTTAACCTATGAGAAGAGTTATAACCGTCGCTTACCATCTAAATAGTTATAGTTTTTTTTAATCATTCGACCACATGGAACAGTCGGTAGAGAATTACTGATACTGAACAAGAGAGTTAGGGTTCGATTTCTTATCGAAGAGGTGTCACTGAAGATTATGGTAGAATCTGAGTGATATTCATGTCCGTCGAATCCTATATCTGGACACTTTTGAAAAATCTAGGGCTACATTATTATTTATTTAAAAAAAGGGCTACATTATTATTTATTTTTTTGTAGATCCGATTTCCATTATCTATCTATCACCAAACTTCATTTAGGAGTGACAAAGCACGGAATTGAATAGTTACGTGGCGTGCGTACCAAACCACGGCGAATGGAAACTGTGGTACCACTGCGCACGCTAGTTCTCTGACTGACAGGATGGTAGTACCACCGCAGCCCAGACACAGTATGGGAACCATTCAGTAGTTTATCTCCTTTGACACACAAACCGCTGCCCATGCCGCCGCCGCATTTAATTCGCGTTACAGTTTCTCACAAAAATGATGCTATGAATGTTTTTACATTCATCATCACGGCCTACAATTTAATACCAAGTCAAGTACGAGATAAGTACATAATTGAATTGAATAAAATACTAACTATTCCTGTGAATTTTCCTGCTGTTTCTTACTTTTCTTAGTGATTCAATAGCACAATTAGTGTATCTGAAATAATATTTTGAGCCCTTATAACGTCCGCCTGAAGCTATGAAGCTTCTGACTGGCGTTGTAAAAGCTGCCATTTGATATTCCTCCGGTAGTACGTAGTACAGTCATACGTAGTACTAACTTATAATAAATATCTATTTTTTTTAGCCCTGATACATTTACTTTTAGGAGTAGTTAGGTATCGCAATCGCTTGCATCGCGACGCGGTAAGTGCGCTCCCGCATATCGCCGCGCGCGGTTATCCTGAACAGATCCACGAGTTACACAACTGTACGTATTAATATTAACTGTGACTATGCACATTGGTTTAGCTATAGGCACGGCTTTGCATGGCTGCGGTTTCTAAGAAAACTATTGTTCCTGCCTTTTGTGGTTGGATTCCGAAAAACGGACTGACTGTAATCGAGCTTAATCATTGTAACTTTCAAGGAGTAATAAAAAAAATACAATTGAACATACCTACGCTTATGGGTGCTTCCTCTTTCCTCCTCCTAGAGCTTAGCTTCCTCCCGCTAGAGACTCGAAAAAATTTAATCAAATGCCAGATCACTTAATGTCCGATTTATAATTCCCGCGCGATGCGATCTGAAACGGACACATATGCCCATAATAATATAATTGAAAGATAGAGTGGAGGATCATGGACCATTTTTTCGTGGAAAAGAAAAGAAAAAATACATGAGTATTTCAAAAAGTATACAAAACATATCCATCTCTACATAAAGATGTTATAATCTGTGTAGCATTAAAGCAATTTACAAATCTAATTAACTAATCAATTGCATTTTCAAAGATAATATTCTGGATTATAATCGCAATTCTTTGAAATTCTCTGATGAAAGCAAAGGCCAGTTAATTTAAAAACTTGCTACATCTAAATGCAAATTACTTTAGAGAGGAAAACAGGTGTATTTTCCTGTTAATTTCATTTTGTATCGAAGAATTTTTCATCGTCCATATTTGTTGGTTCAGTTGCTTATTAATAAGTGGAAATTATAATAATAGAAAGTGAATCAATTCAAATTCAAATTTATTTCATTTGCTAAAAATACATCCTTTCTATGTATATGTATATTTGGCAAAAGGGGGGAAAGTCAGCAAATGCTGACATACTCGGGTACCAAATATGCAGCGCTGTTTTTCATTTCACCCCTTATCCCAAGATGTTAGTGGGAGCGATAGTGAAGTGGGTAAAAATAATAATAATTAAAAACTAAAAATCAAAAAGATTAAATACTTATGTGAAGAATTTAGATAAGAATTTGCTAAAAATAAATAAATAAATTGCACTATTGACCTGAGATACATATTGTGTGTGTATGTGTGTGTGTGTGTGTGTGTGTGTGTGTGTGTGCGCGCGTGTGTGCGTGCGTGTGTGTGAGTGTGTGACCCCGTAAGGGCACCGCAAAATCTTATTACCTACTCTAGAGAGGATCACCTTTGTTTTTTTACAATACAATAATTGTAACATTACAAGAATTGTAATGTTAATTAGATAAATATATAATCTGTACTGTGATTGGAGTAACAATAACTGAACAATTTTTCTAAGCAAATTTTGACATACCTAACAATGATAATTAAATAAATTCCGTTCATACGAATCGATCTGGTAAATTTTTTTTGTTCTCTATCCATGATGAAAAGCTCTATGCATTATGTACCCTGCAGATAACCCCAATCTTAGATGATGCGCCGAAAAACAGAGCACTCAGCGCTTAGTGCTTCAGTGGCTTAACGCTTAACCCACATTGCATTTCCACGAGTTGCAGACAAAACAACCTTTCCGCCAATCTGCAAACTGTCCAATCGCCCAGTGCAACGCTCTTCGAGACAATAGCGGCCATCAAACGAAAAGTATGCCGTTTCCAATACCGTTGCGCACATTTGAATGAAAATGTATAATTATTTAGCATCCTGCATTATAACAGAGGTAACGGTGACCCATTGTGCTTGATGGACAAATGATTGCGAATTTTTTTCTCTCTCGTTATGTTTTTGTCCGCACAAAAGAGTTGGTTCGACCCACTGTGCGTGCGATAATAAGGGGTTCAGATTTCCGAGAATAAAATGTATCGTATTGGCTTGACATTTATACTGTACTATAGGCATCAAAACATGAATTTTAATTTTCAAACTCGCAATCAAATCTTTAATCTTTACTTTATTATTTTTATTTTTCAATAGGTATGTTTGTATCATTACATTCAATAGTATTTTTTGCTGTCCCAACTCAATTTTGTACAACAATCAATTTTCTACTTCCTAACCATGCTGTGTTTACACGTTAAGGGTTACGACCTAGCTCGTAACTTTATATTGATTTTTCTGTACCTTCTCTGGTTGTAATCTGTTGTGTTTACCTAATAAATAAAAATATTAAAAGAACTTGTATAAAATGTACTGAAAAACTACTGATTAGGTATTATCAGTAGTTTTTCAGTACTTTTTATACAAGTTCTTTTAATTTAACCATATTTGGTTAAAAAATAATTACCTACACGTACATTACTGTTGTTTGTAACATTTAAATATAGACAACAGAATTGGGAGTCATGCTCTATTATTCCACTAGGCCCTGCCAGCAGTACTCCCACTTCCCCACCACCTGGTGGGGAAGATTTTTTTCCACCTATGACCTCTGGGTGTGATAAATAAGTGAAATCTCATTTCCACTTTTTTCTACCTAGCCGTTTATGTTTTTCGTGAAAGTTTTAGAAATAGAAATAGAAGAGAATACGAATAATTTATTTGTAAACATGGGTAATGCAGATGTTACATTGTGTTTCAGTATCACCATATTCTGCCCGAAAGCGTACAAATTTGTTCAATTAATAAATCAATCATCAATCATCATCAATAAACTAATCAATCATAATAAATTAGCAAAATAATAATTAAGGTAACAAAACTAAAACATTATATATTTTTTTAGACATGTCTCAATTTAAAAATTACATATCAATTACTACAATAAAGGTAGGTTTATAATTAATTTTAATATAAATGTCAACATTAATTAAATTTTGATGACGTCACAGCTTATCAATAAGGAAATCAGTCAATTTGTAATAACATTTTTCTAAGAGTAAGTAAGTAAGTAAGTAATACGTTTATTTCCCACACAGCAATGACCGAAACAGTTATAATTATGATAAAATAATTATGTAGTCGAAGGTAAACATATCTAAATCATGTCTGATGGTCTGCTGTTGTTGTGAAAAGCAATTTATTTTTAAATTCTTCTTCTCCTTCAGGTCCTAGAACACCTAGTGGTGCATAGGGCTGAGACAATATTCTTCCACCGCGCTCTGTCCGATGCCGCAGACTCTATGGTTTCCAAAGATATTTTAGCCGCATCCAGGTCTTTTTGAAGACTACGTTTCCATGTAGCCCTGGGTCTTCCCCGTTTGCGAGATCCTCCTGTTGGTTGCCATTTTTAAATTCAGGTAAGCTTAATTCTGCAATACTTTTTGGCGTTTTCACATTAGACGATAACGATATCGTCAAACTAGTATTAAATGTCTCACTATAGTTTCAATTATAAAACTACATCGTCGGTGATCGAATCTCATACATTTAATACAGACGCTTTTACACTATGTCGTCCTTTGTCCACGACACCAGACATATCGGTGTCGTGTCGGTTTCGTTATCGTCTAGTGTGAAACGATCATTCATGGGTACTTTCACCCTATTAAATATAGGTACCTGTTAGTCGCTAACATGTGTATAATATCCGCTGCATCTTCAACCTTCCATGTTTGCAGAACAATACAAATATACGGAATGATTTTAAACAAGCGACCTCGACACGGATCCTGTAAACCCAAATTATTTAACATCTAGGTCACGTGATTTGCCAAGAATCTGGAGAAGAATGAAGCTGATCTGCATTCATATACAGGACGTTGACAATTGTATTGTTTGACGGAAGTTCAAAGATACATCACAACAATTTGTCCGTGTATGGTACAGATTAATATCTTGGTAAAGCGTGTCGTACGAGGCAACTATCCCGAGTAACCTGCAGGTGGTGGTAGGACCCCTTCAGGGTCCGCCTGGCGAGCGACCAACCTTTTATGTAAAGTATTGTAAAGTCTGCCGTGAAATATCATCGCTTCGGTTTCGATGCCGAAACAGGCATAGTTTATAGAAGAGCCAGGACCCGTGTGCTCCATTTTCAACCTCATCGTCACTTACCACCGTGCGATTGAGGTCAATCGCGAGTTTATTCGTCAATAGAAATAAATAAATTCGAATTCGAAGGTTATAAAAACATACAAAATGTATTCTTGCTCAACCGATTATTAAGTGCATCCAAGGATATGTACATGCAATGGAAATAGACCTAAATTTCTGCAAAATCCATTTTAGCTAAATTAAGACGCAAAACTACCGATCTAAATCCCAGCAGCGACAGTTACTGCGCGGGCGTCTGTCGTTGCACTCATTATTAGATAATTTGTCTTAATCTGCGCGTGCGGCTGTTCTGTGCGCAGTTGCGCACCAATAGGTGTAGAGTTCGTTGAACTGCTAATAAATTGATTGTGTGTGACATTTGCGGTTTAGTTCGTACTGCGGGAATTTTCCTCGTATTATCAAGTACAGAAAAATGAAACGAATATCCTTACTTATAGCTACATTAATCAGTTCGGTCGAAAAAACAATATTCCTACTTATGAGCACTAAATGTAAGTTGAAGAACGGAAGAAAGAATTCAAACGTTTTAAGTACAATACAATGGTAGCTTAAATATTAAACATTGTTCATTTTAAAACAGAAATAGGAAAGAGACAATTCAAATGGCTGTCCAAACTTTTGCATTTAAACATTTAAACTCAAATCGAACAAGTGTTTAAACGCCAAAACAAAAACAGCATTCACTAATTACATTCAGTAGAAATCCGTTTACAGCATAAACTCCAAATTCTCTGTTTAACAAACGAGTAGTCGGGTAGTTTGAAATTTAACTGTGTACCGGCGCGGAATTAAAAGCGGAAGTTCGGCGTTATCAAAATTAACGTTGCACCCGTTTGTCAAAGGGTTAATTTGAAACAAAATGACCCAGTGCAAGTTACCGAGTGGTCTGGGAATCTCATTAGACCAGGCGTAGTTACCTATAACACAGGGCAGGAGTCGGGGATCAATAGGTACACATGTGACCTCCTCATTCTAAAATCTGCTTTATCCATGTAACAAAAAACGTAAACAAAATGACCTTGTGCAAGTTACACAGTGGTCCAGGAATCTCATTAGACTCAGGCGTAGTTACCTATAACACAGGGCAGGAGTCAGGAATCAATAGGGACACATGGGACCTCTTCATTCTAAAATCTGCTTTATCCATGTAACAAAAAACGTAAACAAAATGACCTTATGCAAGTTACACAGTGATCCAGGAATCTCATTAGACTCAGGCGTAGTTACCTATAACACAGGGCAGGAGTCAGGGATCAATAGGGACACATGGGACCTCCTCATTCTAAAATCTGCTTTATCCATGTAACAAAAAACGTAAACAAAATGACCTTATGCAAGTTACACAGTGGTCGAGGAATCTCATTAGACTCAGACGTAGTTACCTATAACACAGGGCAGGAGTCAGGGATCAATAGGGACACATGGGACCTCTTCATTCTAAAATCTGCTTTATCCATGTAACAAAAAACGTAAACAAAATGACCTTATGCAAGTTACACAGTGGTCGAGGAATCTCATTAGACTCAGACGTAGTTACCTATAACACAGGGCAGGAGTCAGGGATCAATAGGGACACATGGGACCTCTTCATTCTAAAATCTGCTTTATCCATGTAACAAAAAACGTAAACAAAATGACCTTGTGCAAGTTACACAGTGGTCGAGGAATCTCATTAGACTCAGACGTAGTTACCTATAATACAGAGCCGAAGCCAGGGACAATAAGGGCACACACAAGGGACTCCTCGTTCTAGAATCTGCTTTATTCGTATAACTATAGTTAACGTAATCAAAATGATCCAGTACGTAGTAAGTTACTGAGTGATCGGTCAGGCGTAGTCACCTATACAGAGCAGGTTTCAGAGGTCAATAGGGGGTCAAAGAGGGCCCGAAGGGGACCCAGTCTAGAATCCGTTTTTATGTGTCCTGAGACAAAGTCGAGACGTATCAGAATTTTGATATAGTGATAACAAATCGTACCGTACAGTCGATCATACCTACCCAAAACGTCAAGTGAATGTGAAAAAAACAGCTGTGTTACGCTGTTAAAAGGTTGAGATTTGATAGAAGAAAATTGACTGCACAAGGTAAACATTTTAAAAAACTAAAAATATTGACAACGCCGTCGCTCTACATTTATGAGACTAGTTTTCATAAAAAATAATATACACTTATTTGAATTTATTAAAAGTCAACGTCGATGTGATCAGCTCTGTTGTTTAACGAAGGTTAGGACTAGTTTCTTACAAAAGAGTGTATTTGTTATGGCACCGAAGTTATATAATAAGGTACCGAAATCCATACGAGAATCTAACTGTTTAAACTCATTTAAGCGCGAGCTGAACAAACTGCTGGTTGACAACACATATTATTCAGTAATTGATTTTTTAGGTGACAAAGATATTTAATCAGTGTTTGCCCCATTTTTATTAACCTTACGTCCGATCTATGTGAATGTCCATAATCAGTGTTTAGTGCATTAATACTACGACTACTATTACTTACTATTAATACTACTACTACTAGTCAACTGTTTAATTTAATTTTAATAATTTATTGAAAATATTTGTATGTCAAACGACGGAGCATAGTGATACCAACTCATTAAACTGTATACTTACTTATTATTACCTATGTTCACGAATAAATGATTGATTGATTGATTGACTGTTATGTATTGTAAAACCAATACTTAACTATAATATATATTTAATTTAATTTATCCCGTTAGCATTTATTACTATTATAATTTATTATAATCTCTTATTTTATATTGCGGTGCCCTACTCAGGGTTTCATGTATGATCATAAAAAATGTATTTTTTAAGACCAGTTGTTACACATGAAAAGCAATAAATGGTATGAGTATGACAATGACGTGGTATTGAAGAATATTTTTTAAGCCTCCTCTCCCACTAAATATCGATTTATTTAGTGGGTAGTATAATTCCATATTGAAGCTAGCTTAGGGCCCTACCCCTGAAACAGACCCTGTGTATAGTGCATTCAAACAGGAGCCGTGAAATTAAATTCCCTGAGCGCAATCCGTTGCAGCCAAAAATAACAAAGTAAACAAAACAGCACAGTGAGGAGAGCAAAGGTGGTTACATTTAATTAAAAACATACAGCGACCAAAGGCGTAATATTGATAGTGTACTGCTTTCGTGAAATGGTCTGGTTTTGATACTGATATTGTCAAACCTGGTAAAATACAGGGTGCAACATCCGCAGACTAACTGTTAACAGTATGGTAAGTTTTATGATTCAAAATTGTTCCTGATGCTCCTACTGGAAGTGGAAAGCTCCTTTTACTTAATTTTTTAAAAGTTCTGCTAAATGAACAATTGTTGCAAAAAAAATCGTAAAACAGTTCGCAACTGTTCCCTTAAAAACTCAATCACTCAAGGTCCTGTTGAAATATTGTGTATTGGGAGAGACTAATTATTAAACAAATATTTATTTATTATTTATTTTAAGTTTGAAACTCTTTTGATGGAAAAAGGTTTTTCATTATTATACTAATACTCATACCATTTATTGCTTTTCATGTGTAACAATTGGTCTTAAAAATATATATTACATGATCATACATGAAACCCTGAGTAGGGCACCGCAATATAAAATAAGAGATTATAATAAATTATAATAGTAATAAATGCTAACGGGATAAATTGAATTAAATGTCATTATAAGTTATACATAATTGATTTTATAGTTCAGTATTGGTTTAATCATCAAAAAAACTCCTGCAGTGAATAGAAAACTACTCCTGTCATTACTCAAAGATCCCTTGAAAAGTCTTTTTTTAATAATTTCCGACTCAAACCTGGAATCCTTTGAAAAAGCAGGTGCACGATGAAGTCAGCAATCAAATTTTAATTGGATCAAGCCGAAGAGAAAGTGAAAATGACTTAATAACACATATACCAACAAGTTTTATGTAAACTTGAAAATGAAACTAAATAATAACCAACTATTGAAACACTGCTAATTATAGCTGTTGATTGTGAACTAGGGTATTATTACGTCTCCAATTAAAGAGTAGTAACGCAGAATTTCTCCTAATCCACGTTTATGGAACAAGAATGATGATCGTAAAAGTTAATGTTAAGATAACATTGACATTTTGTACAATAACTTTGGAATTCAAAAATATATGTAAAACTAGATACCACTTCAAACGTAATAAAGCTATCGAGAGAGATGTGTATAATGTGGCCAAGATTCTAGAATTGATGTTCACGAATATTTCTTGCCAACAAAATGAACTTCTAACATTTATTAGTATTAATCCTTTCATTCATTCAATCCTTTATGCAACCAAAAAAAATCACAGATCTCGTGCATTACACGACTTTCAGAGCATATTGAAAATGAAGTTAGTAAGATTTTAAGAAAGAACAAAATCTGTTTCATTTCACTGTTTTATTGAAGAATTACATAGTATTACTGTTACTACAAAATTACATTATTATCATGAATTTCATTATCGGTTTTCGGCTGTGTACTATTCAAACGTGGCAACGATGCAATTTAATTTAAAAAAAATATTTTTTAATATCTATTTTATTTTATAAACATTAAAAAGATTTCGTAATTTATTAATTCTACATAATCTAATAAGCATCTGATCTCATATAATGACTCACTAACTCCGAACAACACCGGAACGCGCGCGCGTCCCTGCACTCCAGCGCATCTCATACGTACATCAATAAATTCAAAAAGTTATTAATGTATTTTAAAAATTAAAAAAACCCCGAGATATTACCCTCTACATTAAAAAAAATTATTTGCCTCCATTTTAATTTTTTTTAATTTTAGGGGCCCCTGAGACGCACCTAAAAACGACCACTTTTCCCGGTTTTTTTTTCGAATTTCAAATAATTTTAGGACTTATTTTTTTTTACCATATCGTGGCCCATGTCAATACGCACATTTTGACATCCCAACCATCCTTGTAACCCCTAAATTCTTCAATATATAGCCATGTCGTACTATCGCTGGGCGTACGTAAGAGCGTACAGAAGCGATAGAAAAAAACCCATTTTCAATGTTAAAAGTTTTATTCTGGACTTCTGAGGGGGGAGTAGACACTATAATAATATTTTTTGTTTAACTTTATTTATTTTCAATTTCATTAAGTTTTGTTATTTTGTTTATTATTTGAATTGTTAATTTTATTGTTATTGTGTGTATATTGAATGTTAATTATCGACGAACGAAAGTGTACAATTTGTACCAACTTCAAATGAATGAATTGGATCCTTGAAACCTTGGGATCTTTAAGACCAGAGTGAATAGGCATTTACTGGACCCGCATGCTCCATCGTCGACCTCATCGTCGCTTACCATCAGGCGAGATCGAGGTCAAATGCGGGTTTAGTAGTACATAAAAAATATATAAAAAAAATTGAAATGAACACCTAGGCTCACAGAAGCAGGATCCAGAAAGCTAAAATTTTACAGAAAGATTAATTAGACTAGTAATACGAGTACACAAGTTGGTACCTACTTTTTACAAGGGAGGAATTTAAAAAATCCGACTTTATGGAATTCTTTTTCAGAAGCCTTAGTGTATTTTTTAACAGAACTATGGTATCGACAAGCTGTCGAAGCATCACTAGTCCAAACGTTAAATTCAGAAGCAGAGTTGCGTTTACGTTTCGCGAAGGTATAAATCGGCATACGTTTATATTGTTTACGCCGTACGTCACAGACCGCATTTGTTCTCGTCTCTCTTATGATTATTTATCGTGTACTCAAATGAGGTGCTTTTTCGGCGAGCACCGGGAGCCGGATCAGAGCCTGTCTCATAAGCAGGATTAGGTAGTGCAATTTTGCGGGATTCCATGACCTCATATTAACATGGACATGCCCATCAAGTGACGATATCCCGGGATATCGTCACTTGATGGGCATCATCAAGTGACGATATCCCGGGATTGCAAATTCGCTAAGAGCTGGTTACATTGGACAGTAATATTGTTCAAAAATAGTATTAAACATTCTTGAGATTTTTCGAAGCTTAATTTGCCGCCATATTGTTGTCACTTGACGAAAATTCTTAGAAAATGTATTGTTTCGGCATAACACAGGCGACAACTGATAAGAGCATTATGAGAAAGTGTGAAAGATACAATAAATCCTGAATATAGTCCTAATAGTGGTATCTCTTTGTGTCTCTCTCTCGCTAAAGGGATGATTTCCTTTTGGAGTTCCCATTAGGAGAAAAAGTATTTTATATATACAGAACATTTCCAATCTCGAATCCCGCGGGTGTATCCATACTAATATATAACATTTAAGGTCGTTAACCCTAAATTGCACTACCAAATCCGATCACTGTTCATAAGAAGCCCAGTGTTGACCTTGAAGATGTATTTTCATTTTATTTACGACTAAAACCGCCTTTGACCTCAATTTCACCTGATTAAATGATAATGATGACCTCATACTTTTAAAGAGCATCGACGTTGAGGGGAAGATATTAGGCAACAGACAATGGAACAAATCGATAGGAACAGATATGAAGTATAGAGAGAAGATAATGTCAAGTGGATTTTTTTATTGTCTTCTAAACCCATATTTGACCTCGATCTCGCCTGATGGTAAGTGACGATGAGGTCGACGATGGCGCATGCGGGTCCAGTAAATGCCTATTCACTATGGCCTTGAAGATCCCAAGGTTGTAGGTATCGGGAAATACAGACGCCGGCAGGCTGTTCCATTCCTTAGCCGTTCGCATAATGAACGAAGAAGCAAATCGCTTCGTACGAACAGATGGGATATCAACAACATAAGGATGGAACCCCTCCCCGCGCCTGGTAATCCGAAGGTGGATGATGTATTTGGAACATTGTAACTATGCAGTCAATGTTAGAAAAAATAAAACAAAACCTAAACCGTGGTAAAAACCCCATTTTTAATTTTGACCGTGCGTTTGGGCGTTTTCAAAGGCCTAAATGACTGATCCAGCTCCTGAGGTATACCGATTTATGACTGTTTTTGGAGCTCGCCTTGGCTTCTATTAGAATCAATGTTCAGGCCATATGTTATGGTGTGCTTTGAACGTTATGACTGGTATTGCGTAAGTGGGTTAATCTCGCTATTTACGATACCTACTACAGCAAACGTAATTTCAACACAATTTATTATTGGTTGATGGTTTGTTACAGCTAGTAGATCTATACTCATTAAGGAGAACTTTTGTTACAAGGATACACACACCACATATACACACCACACATCACACACACGCCACATACACACACCACACATCACACACACGCCATCTCACGCACACACCCCTCACACACACCACATACACGCATACTTAACTGTTTAATTTAGCATTGCCTTATGTTTTTTTCATAATTTATGTATCGGAAGAGACTGGCCCCCACAACACAGGGTATCCTAGTGTGGGAGCCAGGGAGATCTGAGAAAATTGTAAAAGATACTGTCTGCATTAATATTTTTTTTATTTTTTATTTTTTAAGGATCTCATAAACCCATGCCAGTGTGTTACAGAGTGAGTGAGTTATCTCTTCCTCTCTGACTTAGATTTATATTTTATGGTTGAATTAATAATTCCCAACATATATTTGCCCATATAATCCCTAAAGGAACCCCTAGAATCCTTATACCTTTTATAGTTATAATTGTAACAATTAGAAATATTATTCAACCAGGAACATTCGCAGTTCGATTAATTGCAAATAGAATTGCAGGACATCTTTTAATAACTTTATTAAGAGGTACAGGATCAATATTCCCCACTTATCTAATTTTAATTCAAATTCTTCTATTAATTTTTGAATCAGCTGTAGCTGTAATTCAATCTTATGTTATTGCTATCCTATCCACTCTTTATTCTAGAGAAGTAAACTAATTTCATTTATTAATGACAACTCACTCTAACCTTAAGTTTTTTGTTGTAATGCACTTTACATTTTACTTACTGGTGTATCTTTTTCTTTCTTCTCAACAGAAAGAAAACGTCCACCTGGAAAAAATGTGGCATCATGACAGGTAAGTGAAGTATAATCTATATTGTAAAGATTTTGTTAAAATAAACACCTTCAAAATTATTTAATGTGAGAAAAAGGCAGAATCCAACGTGATACACCTTAATACTTTTGTAATTAGGTATTAGCTCCGACTTCAATTAGTCCCAGTGCGACACTCGTTCGCAAGTATTTATATGAAGCGTCATGAATGGATTTTTCTCGTTACAGGTAGGTTCTAATCGTGAAATTCCTAAATTAATATCCTATGCACCATGCATGAAAAAAAATTTAGACTCTCCGTAACTACCTGGTGATCCCTACATTGTCAAACCCACCCAAAACGTTTATACTAGACGTTTATAGCCATTTGTAAAAGAAAGTAACTGTCAACAGAAAGCTCCAGGCTGTAAATTCCTTTCTAAACTGATCCTAAAGACTGACTCGAATTGCTAAACACATCTCATACATCCTGACATAATCCTTTCCTAAGATATCTTCTGTAACATGCTCTGTCAAATTACTAAAACGTAATCCTTGAAGTCAGGCGCGAACAATCCTTTCGTATATTAAGCTGCTAACATAAGTTTAATCCGTTGTCGGTCCGCCGGACTTTGATAGATGGCTTCGCTGCAGGGCAATGCACTCTAATGCGTTTAACTGCACACAAAACACGTCATTTTCAACTTGCAAGTACATGCCTATTATGTTTTCTAATGATGGCTATTGAAATTGTAGACCAGTGCGAAAGTTGTAGGTGTGAATGTAACTAATTTGTCTTCTGTAGGGTCAATGATACTAGAGTCGAACTATTCCTGCTGGACTAGATGGCTGCTACGTCAATGACCTAGTGGTCTACAGTATTTTTTTTCTTTGATTTTGGCCCCTGCTAGTGTACACACTGCAATTTGGCCAATGACCGTGTTAGAAATCTTGAAAATCACTCGAACGTTTTGTCGTCTGTTTTCAAAAAAAGCAGTTTGCCAACGTCGAGATTATGACAGAGTCGTATGCATCAGGAATGCCTAGTGCCTTGCATTCTTAGTGCAATTGGAGCTTAGGTTGCCGAATCTACACTAACTGTAGTATTTCACTCCCATTTCACTGTCTTATATAACGTTTACTTATCACGGACGATTGTTATGTAAGATACACTAGTTTTCCGAAAAAATAACCACTGTAAACCGTTTTTAAACCATGAAATAGAACGAACACGCAATCACAGCGTGAACGCAACAACATAACCCCATATTTGTTACTCGTTATTAAAATGGTGTCATTGTAACACGCCACGACGTTTAGTTCACACAACTCGCCGACAGATGTCGCTTTTTATACGGAGCACACCCCGCGTTATAATTGGGTTCGTATTTCCATACATACATAGAACGCGCTATTGACATTTTCAACGGGACTTCGCCTTTATACGAGGTCCTAACATCCATTGGTGGACCAGGACACATGATCATCAAGCAGCATTAATTGGTGAATTGCTCTATACGCATTGTTTCATACCAAGTTTTCGTGTATTCATTCATTTATTCAGATCGCCTGATGGAGTGGAAGATCTTTCATATGAGGGATCTTTCTTTACATCAATTGAAGTTACGTTATTCCATTTCCATCTCCCCTCGTTAGCCCTCCTCTAACATCATAATTATTAAAAGACCGTCCTTGGGTCTAAAAATTTCATAAATATTAGACTTACCAAGTCTTCAGGTTAATAAGTTTGATTTTACGACTAGTAAAACTTTCCTTCTGTATCCAGTTTAATATTTTAAACCCAAACCCTCTTTCACATTTCTCAATCCGAGCCGCCAATCATCCAGTGGCAATAATCACGTCAATAACCATAAAGCGGCGCTCACAACTCACGACCGAATTCCGAAAATCCTCAACGTTATTTATTTTTACCTTTCCCCGTAAACAAGCGGCAAACGTATCGCGATCACCGCGACAGAAGCGACTATCATCAAACAAACTTTCGGAAAACAAAAAGAGAGGAGCTTCCAAATTTACGACGGGATCTGCACGTGGCTGTCTGCAGGGTCGGACTTAGGGCGAAGGGCTGCCTAAAGTGTGGTTTTTTTAGACTGACAGGAAGACCCTAAATTACAAAGTAACAATCCTTGTATTGGCAATGCCAATAGAAATCTCCAATCAAAACAGAGTCAAAGTTGCCATTGTAGACTTGTAATTACAAGGATTGTTGCTTCGTGAAATAGAGCCCAGATGGTAAGTGGTCACCTTCGTCCAGAGACACGAGCAACATCAGGGTTAATGCGTGTGCGCCGCAAAAACACTTACATTAAAAATTAATTAATTAATTTAAATCACTTAATCTGCAAGGCGTATTATGTTCGTTAAAATCGGGATTTTTGGGGTCAGAGGTCTAACTATAACACGTATCAAACAGTAATTTAAAAAAGTTAAGTAAGTACCTGCCGAAGAACAACAATTACAATCAATGGGATTTAACTAAAATGACATTAAATTCAAATCACCATTAAGCAATCTAATAATTGAAATTGAAAACGTTTATTTAGCGCTGTAAACACCAGAATATAGTACACAATACAGAAATATACAAAGTTTAATACATGCAGCACAGAACATCTGGTGCGGTACAGTGCCAAAAAGGATACAATCTGTGCTCAGTTGCCGGAATTAAAACTTTGGACAAAAATAAATACATGACAATATTTTTTTTTAAATTACATAGTTTATAAAGTTATAAGTATTTTATTTTTCATTACAGTTTTAGTATTATTAAAGTAATTCTCATTTATTAAATCATACATTACATTTTTTTTAGACAATTACACCTAGTGCAATAATTGCATACTTAATTTAATGAGTTTGGTAATTATCATTGCAATATTGAAAAGAGGTGGGGGCACCGAATATTTTCCCCTGACTGCGTCCCTGCCTGTCTCGATATGTTGAAATGAAATCGTTACGTGTGTTTGTTAAGGGAATATTTATTTTTATTAAAATAAATTGTTCCTTGTTTTATTATTCTGTACTTTAAATGTTTACTTATTCTGTTCTTTTCTGTTCTTGAATAAATTACTCGTATTTACCTCCGAGGAATAAAATAAAGAAAATAATTGTTAAGGGAGTTTGCAATCATGATTTATTCCTGTTCTGTATAGTATTTTCGATAAGAAGGCAATCAACAAAATAGGATAGTAATCAATATAATAGTATTTATAGGTAGGTAGAGAAAGGTAAAATTATAACGTAGGTAAGGATTACTCTGCACAGAGTCATACCACTCTCAAAATACTAACAGATACTATCAGATAATTGTTCTATCAATAGATTGTTCCTACGAGTAGTTTATCTTATCTTATGATAGGGGGCCGGGAATCACCCCAGCGGCACTTCGACCCTTAAGGATCTTTTGTGCCTACCCCATTTTACACACTGGTCATTTCAGTGTGCAGGTTTCCTCGCGATGTTTTCCTTCACCGTTAGAGCAGTCGGTAAATGTCCGTAAGTTTTTGAAAAATACGAAAAACTCATTGATGAAAACACATGGCACTGCACGGTTTCGAAGCCGGACCTCCCGCATGGAAGTCCGGTGTCCTAGCCACTACTCAAGCGACGCTTACGAGTAGTTAATTGTGAATCAACCTATACAATGCACTTTACGATGCGCGTTTCAGTGGCTAGCCCACCTGCATTTCGATCTAACCATTCGTTGAACGATTAAACCAATTGTGTGGCACAGATATACCAAAGCTGTACCTACTAATGTTTGGGAAGCAGCCGCAGATTTCTCGACATAGCCTAACACCTCCCCGGTGCTGTACCACCCAGAAGCGGCAATATATCTCATCAAAAACAAGAATCCTCTTTTAAAAACGCTTCTCCTGAAATAAACGTCCCCTTGAAGGGTGAAGCGAAAAATATTCGACAGCAGCGAATGTAAAACTTGACTCGAACACATAATAACTGTCTCTTTTCTGTCAAACGCCCATTCTGAGAAGCACAGTGTGACAAAGGCACGTCACTTTGTGCCGAAATCCGCTTAATGGCCGATTTATTTAGAGTTTGCCGAACTTTGGGAAACATTTCGAGATGCAAGAGATTTTTTTTATTGTATATCTATAAGGAGAGGAGACGATCAAACGAACCACCTCACTATGAAGTTTTTAGAGTGTTTTCGATGCGATGTTAACTTTGAGAACTTAGATGAAGTGCCTCATGTGCCGGTAATTACGCTGAATCTCTTACCAATCAAACTGAAACATAGAGCAAGCAGTTTGCGACAAAAAAAGGTAAAAGGGTGGAATCACCCCAGGCTGACTCTGCACAGGGTCATATCACATTCAAGAGAGAATTTTATATCTGACAAAGCAGTTTTTGTAAAGGTTAGATCGAGTTGAGTGGCAATTCGACGTACGTTGGGGTAGATGAGTTTTGCAGGTGGAGACCATACATGGAAGTGCAGTGTGGGGCGCCTAGAATAAGGTCTAGAATGCATCAAATTCATAGACCGTATACAATTAATATGATTGTCTAAATGGCAGAACCAGAACGACGTAAGCGACGATGAGGTCGGAGGTGGAGCACGTGGATTTTGTAATGTCTTTTTACTCTAGCTTTGAAGATACGAAGGTTGTACGTTTCGGAAAACATACACGTTATAACAGGTTCCATTCCTTTGCCATTATGAATGATGAAGAAAACGCAACATGGCGTCTTCTATATCTCTGGTCGGGTTGATTATGAGCTAGTAAAATAATACAATTCAAAATAATACCTATTCTGTTTTCAATGGAATCATCATGACAATACGAGTACAAAATAAATTGAAATCGATTCAATCCCTCCAGCATTGTAGGCTCGGATCATTAATTTCGATCATAACCTGACAAATAGGCTGTTTACAGCGCAAATGAGGTTCCAATGTAAAAGTTTCGCCGCTGCCTGAAAGCTATAGGCACGATCTATCAATTTCCGTCACCGGTACCTTCAGAAGTCTCCATTATTATCCGACAGGAAGGTACCAATAATTGATTGATTTTTCTGGTAATGTATTTTGTAAAATTAATTTTTTTGTTCGAAGTAAAAGGAACTATACTTTATATAACACTGAATTTTTATTTTACATGTGTATTAATTTCTATATCTAATAAAGTAATATTTAAAGAAACAAATATGTAGTATGGAACATCTATTACCGTTCTTGTGAGCCTATCTGAGCTGGAAAAAACCACTGAACCAGTTTTGATCTTACTGGATAACAAAACAGAACCCTATCAACAAAATACTTAAGGAGTGAACTTAATATGTATTTTTTATTGTGGCATTAAAATGTTTTTGATCCTTTCTTTCTTTCTTTATTTATAAAAAAACCGCATCCAAATTTAATCAACTTATGGTGTTGTTGAGGTAAACAAATGGTCAACTCGGGACAAACAATTTTTAACACTTCTTCTTTTGGTGTTTATGGTTTAGAATATCACAAATTTTCTTTGTCGGCCCATTTTACAGGGCGCTTCAAGAGGATAATTCTGTAATTAATTTTTTATTCCCGGCATTACGATAAATTTTCCAGAACGTGAGATAATGCACGAGGTGGGGATTAAAATAAAAAATAATGCAAGTGTTTACTGCTGTTTAACTTTTAATTATGCCATCAAACTTCAAGAAAATACAGTCAACCACAGGTCAACCTTTTCAGAACGTCAAAATTTGTTAGTCTGAAGTAAGCTATATTACGCGTACACAAGGTAGAGATTCGTCGAAGATGGCGAAGTTGATCGAACATCCTGGTTCGTACTGCAATACGTGCAGGAACTGGGACGGCTGATATAACGAGGGGAATGTACAAAGGTCCTAACGGATCTCACCAGGTACTGGAGCCCCCTCACAATCAAGAACAAAGTAGAGGTTCGATCGATGTTGACGGACGGTATACTTGTTGTGGACTGTACTTCAAAGTTCGAATCACTCTTGGTTTATGGCAGTTTCGAGAACTTTTGACCATAAAACGCGGCCATATGAGTTGTGACATTGGTGAAAGCTAAGTTTTGTATTGTGTTTACGATCCATTACAATATTAATGGCGCAGGACAACGTAATTCACTAGAAAATTAATATTCAAGCGCTAAGTTTGTGAACTAATTGTGAAAGCGTAGGTACTACACCAGGAGATCGATTCCACTAAAAACAACGTAACTAAGTAGTATCTAAACTGCATCGTTATGACGTGTTTCGTATGATACTATCAACTAACGATCTAATTTCAGTTGGTTCCGATCGAGTCAACAGTAACGTATTAGTGCATTCTAATGAAACATTTAGTTTATACTGAATCGCAGTTGAACGGTAACGAAACGCTTCAACTGTCAAATATAACGATCGAACATGAGTTCCTCCCGAGGTACTTTTGCCCGATCGTTAGTAAATCGAAAGGTGGCAGTGGTAGAGTTATGCGTCAGCAGAATGCGATTTGGTGTCCAAATAGAATTGGAACGAAAACTAAATTGAAATTGAATAGAAATAGAACTACAAACGTTGTAATTTAGACGAATTGGGCCCCTGGACACCTTGTTTATACGAATACAACGTAATCTCTTTCTTCTAAGTCGTACTCCTCACTGCTGACGGTCGTGATCATTCTAAGGAATTACTCACATAGAATGACTCTTGGCAGATTTACTGGGGTGGTTTGCCATTTCCTTCCCGATTTCACACACTGGTTATCTCAGTGTGCAGGTTTCAAAGTTAAAAAGTCCATGGTTCTGGCGGCCGTGTGAGCGGGAGCGTTGTCTTGGTGAAAAATTATACCACGCGTTCCGCTCTTCGGACGACAACATTGGGATCTTCTAGGCCAGAGTGAATAGGCATTTACTGGACCCGCATGCTCCATCGTCGACCTCATCGTCGCTTACCATCACGCGAAATCGAGGACAAATGCGGGTTTAGAAGTCAATAAAAAAAATTTTTTTTTAAAACCGTTCGTCACTCAGCTCCTAGAAGGCTTGCAAAAACCACAAGGCGGCCAAAGGAAGCGCTACAAAGACACCCTTAAGCACTATCTGAAAAAGTGTAACATCAACTTCAACTCATGGGAAGATAGTGCCTTAAACAAGTCAAAATGGCGCGACCTGACGAAGAAAGCTGCAAAATCTTTCGAGACAGGGAGGGTGGAAGCTGAAACACAGAAAAGACGTAAGAGGAAGGAGAAAGAGGCAAACCCGGCCTTGAGAGACAGGCTGCCAACGGTGACAAGATGCAGCATATGCGGTCGCGAGTGCAACTCCAGGATCGGGTTGCTGAAATGAAATGAAATGAAATAGTTTATTCAACAAATTGGTACAGCTTGTACACTTTCGTTCGTCAATTTTCCAATTTTTTAATTCAGTTTATAAATAACATTTTAAAAACTTATAATAAACAATAATAATAATCAAGAACAGTATAAATCAATCATAATAATCATACAATTTTCTACGTACATTAAAAAATAAAAACTTTATTATTACTAGTTAATAAAAAATAAAAAAAATAAAAAATAATTTCGTGCCATTGGCACTACAAACAAACAAATAATTAACAGTGTTGCCATGCATTTCTGTCAGTCATAAAGTCTGGCACAGTGTAGTATGCCTTACGAGACAGAGATTTTTTAACGACGTTTTTAAATTTTTTGTCACTCAGCCCTTTTATTTTCTCAGGTACTAAATTATAAAATCTTACACAATTCAAAAGGAAGAACTTTGACACTTTAGTTAGTCGTGTACTGGGTAATATAATTTTGTTACTATTTCTCGTATTGTAGCTATGTACATCACTGAGCCACTTCAAGACGCACCAGAGACAACAACAATATACCACGGATTAGCAGAAGTCATCCTCGCAACGAGGGACTGCCACGACGACGACGAGAAGGCTTGCGGCAGGCAAACCTCGCTATACCATTGGCTATTAACTGTTCTTCGATCTTCTAGTGGAATTACGGCTACAGGCCCACTACGACAGAAACCAACGACAATCATCGTAGCGATTGAAAAGTGACAGACATGTTTTTGTAACAATTAATTAAAAAATAACTAAAGTTCGCTAGCAAGTGATATTTGGCCAATGAGTTTATAATATAATTTGCCTCAAAGGGATAATAAAAGTAAAACCATAAGGTTGATAACTAGCCGTTGACTAACACTTTTTGGACCGCCCCACATATTGACTGGAATTTTTCGTTTCCATAAAAACTGTACCAAATACTGCGGCACGTTTGAAGTTCCCGAAATTGTTTTATTGTCCATAAATGCAGGGTAAGTGGTCCGAGTTATTATTTTGAGGTAACTCGGTTTATTGACTTCTCGGTTAATAAAGAGGTTTTGGACTCCCTCAAGAACAGAATCCATTTTGTTTAATTAATCTTAGCAGGAAATTTATGGACGATGATTGGCGGGTTGTGACCTTTCTTCTCAATCTTATTTTTAATAACGCAATTTTACACTTCCTTTCTCTTTGATGGTGGGTATGACTCCTGTAGCGTCAACCTGGGTAGGTACCACCTTTTTACCTATTAGGAATTTCTGTTCGCAGGAATTCTGCGCAGAATCATATCTTATAATCGCGTGTTACCTACATTTATGTGAAAATGAAATGGTTGAAATTCTATAGGGCGATTAGGATTTTCAAACAGTTTAAAACGTCGATGCAATTCGAGTACTCACTGATGGGGGTTGCAATTATTCTATGGAATTTAATTAACACATATAGAACGATTTTCTGGATATATCGAATTCGATGGTTTGCCATTACCTTCCCAAGTTCCCATTTCAGACACTGGTTATCTTATATACAAAAGCGGTTGTCGGTTCTGCGACAGATGTGACCGTCCCACTGCCACTTCAGCTTGCTAATCTTATGAGCTATGTCGATAACTTTTGTTCTCCTCATTTCGGATTCGATCCAGCAGAGATACTCCGAGCATTTGAGATACTGCCTCGTATTTTCAGATTTTTTTTATGGGGGCCAAAGGTAATAAGTGTTGGAATTCGCAAACACGTTAAAAACCACGAAAAATCCCAATTTTAAATTATACAGTCTAAAATGTATGTTCAGAGAAAGGTCAGAGGCCTTCTATACATAATAACATCAAGCGTGAGTCAACACCTGGGTTTCCCATAGTTTTTCATTATCAGTAATTTCAACAGGAAAATGTTTGCTGTTTTCTGGAAAAAAAAAAGGTTTTGTTTGAGAACTGACGTAATCATGTGTAATTCCGCCATGATTATCTTTCAGAGAACCACTGAGTGTAGGACATCTTTTCATATAAGGGGCCATCCATACATTATCATGATTTTTGAAGCCCACCCCGACCTTGTCACAGGTGATCACATTTGTGCGACTCTCCCTCCCCTGGTGTGACGATATTGTGCAATTGAAAAGTATAGAAATTATTAAATTAAAACATCACTTGCAAAATTAATTTAAAAAAAATTTAAAAATTTTTTAGAAAATTTACAAAACATCAAATCAAATGAACGATACAAAATTTAATCATCTTGTATCCATGGACCATGGACCAAGCCATTCCTTTAAATTATTTATAGCTTCTTTTAGATTTACGCATTTGACGTCACGAAGCTTATGACTCGTGGTCCCCTCCCCCTGTCACACGATATCTCACTTTGTTGACCCCCTCCCTCCCTCTTAACGTGTGACGTAATTTATGGAGGACCCCTAATCGTCTATAACTTACCTGAAAGAATTAGGGCTTGTTTACTTCATGGTCTACTAGTTTATGGTTTTAGACTAATTTTAATGGCTATTACCCTGCTTGATCTAAGTCAATGGAAGTCAAGTCTAATTTTAATGGCTATCACCCTGCTTGATCTAAGTCAATGGAAGTCAAGTCTTATTTTAATGGCTATCACCCTGCTTGATCTAAGTCAATGGAAGTCAAGTCTAATTTTAATGGCTATCACCCTGCTTGATCTAAGTCAATGGAAGTCAAGTCTAATTTTAATGGCTATCACCCTGCTTGATCTAAGTCAATGGAAGTCAAGTCTAATTTTGATGGCTATCACCCTGCTTGATCTAAGTCAATGGAAGTCAAGTCTAATTTTAATGGCTAGCACCCTGCTTGATCTAAGTCAATGGAAGTCAAGTCTAATTTTAATGGCTATCACCCTGCTTGATCTAAGTCAATGGAAGTCAAGTCTAATTTTAATGGCTATCACCCATCTTGATCTAAGTCAATGGAAGTCAAGTCTAATTTTAATGGCTATCACCCTGCTTGATCTAAGTCAATGGAAGTCAAGTAAAATTTTAATGGCTATCACCATGCTTGATCTAAGTCAATGGAAGTCAAGTCTAATTTTAATGGCTATCACCCTGCTTGATCTAAGTCAATGGAAGTCAAGTCTAATTTTAATGGCTATCACCCTGCTTGATCTAAGTCAATGGAAGTCAAGTCTAATTTTAATGGCTATCACCCTGCTTGATCTAAGTCAATGGAAGTCAAGTCTAATTTTGATGGCTATCACCCTGCTTGATCTAAGTCAATGGAAGTCAAGTCTAATTTTAATGGCTAGCACCCTGCTTGATCTAAGTCAATGGAAGTCAAGTCTAATTTTAATGGCTATCACCCTGCTTGATCTAAGTCAATGGAAGTCAAGTCTAATTTTAATGGCTATCACCCATCTTGATCTAAGTCAATGGAAGTCAAGTCTAATTTTAATGGCTATCACCCTGCTTGATCTAAGTCAATGGAAGTCAAGTAAAATTTTAATGGCTATCACCATGCTTGATCTAAGTCAATGGAAGTCAAGTCTAATTTTAATGGCTATCACCATGCTTGATCTAAGTCAATGGAAGTAAAGTCTAATTTTAATGGCTATCACCCTGCTTGATCTAAGTCAACGGAAGTCAAGTCTAATTTTAATGGCTATCATCCTGCTTGATCTAAGTCAATGGAAGTCAAGTCTAATTTTAATGGCTATCACCAATCTTAATCTAAATCAATGGAAGTCAAGTCTAATTTTAATGGCTATCATCCTGCTTGATCTAAGTCAATGGAAGTCAAGTCTAATTTTAATGGCTATCACCCTGCTTGATCTAAGTCAATGGAAGTCAAGTCTAATTTTAATGGCTATCACCCATCTTGATCTAAGTCAATGGAAGTCAAGTCTAATTTTAATGGCTATCACCCTGCTTGATCTAAGTCAATGGAAGTCAAGTCTAATTTTAATGGCTATCACCCATCTTGATCTAAGTCAATGGAAGTCAAGTCTAATTTTGTGCAATAAAGAGTATTCATTCAATGGACTAACTTTTGTCTACTTTGTACTTTGACTTTGAGTGTGTTTGAAGTCATTTTTAGTTTTTTTAGATTAAAAACAATTTGTTAAGTTAGAAAGTTCTTTCTTATCTTAACACATAACATGCACATCATGCACGAATCCATTATAAAAGAACAGACGTAAAAATTACCTATTTTTATTTTGTACAATTTGTTCACCAATTAAAGGGAAGGACAATTTCCCTGAAACCCTGTTTAAAAAAAACTGGATGAATAAGAAACCCACACTAATACGAGCAGGGCTCCATTTTCACTACGAGATGGAGAAAAGAGATACGGATCCCTAATGCTATTTATAGTTATAGAGGTTTTCAACTCGATCATTTTTGAGTTCCCAGACATATCCCAGAAAAAATTGATGTCAAAACAGTCTGTCATAGAATCAATTAGAGTGCAATTAATAAAATTCACAGCAATTACAAAACATGTGTACAGAACAGACGGTGCCGGGTTTATCAACCTCGCAGTGCCCTTACTGCGCATCACTACGACCGATGCCGTGCGCTGGCGCAATACTAGGCCATGCGCGCACGCAGATAAAGTGCAGCTGAGGAATCGTATCATATAGACCAGCCTTTCCCAAAGTGGGCGATAACGCCCCCTTGTGGGCGCTGCAGGCCTAAAGGGGGGCGGTAAGAGACCCAGAAAAAAAATGGGGGCGTTGTGTAGAGGCTTGGGGGGTGATTTGTAATTTCATTTAGCTAAGAGGCCTCTTAGACACCGACTGCATGAGCTCTCGACTCTCAACTACAACTTGTGAACATCAACTAATATTAGTTAAGAGATTGCTCAAACTCGGTTCGCTATTTCTCTCCGCGTAGTTCATATATCTGTCCTGTTTTATTGAATATATGAAATAAAAATCATGTCAATCGGTCGCTTCGTTTCGAAATGAAAGTAGACACAAACAAACAAATAAAAAGGTAACAGACATACTTTCGCATTTTAATAGTTATTAGTACTCCTAGATAGGTAATTTTCGTAGATAGTAGACCGCGGGCAATCATGTTTTAACAAGTTTTTGTTAAATAACCTGAATTGTGCATTCCTGTATCAATTGGCTGGTTCATAAGTCATCTGTAAGATTGTTTATTCAATAAACAATCTTACAGATCGTTTAAATTCAAAACTTTGTTTTAATTTGTATAAAAATACCCTTAAATAAGATTAAGTATGCTTTTTATTGCTCTGAAATAGGATATGGCATGTTTAAAATTAAAAATTGCAATAGCTATATTTAAGGTGTGCAACAGATACGAGTAGTAAGTTTAAAATAATTGGGGGGCGTTTGAAAATTTTTGATTCTCAAAGTGGGCGGTGGGCGAAATAAGTTTGGGAACCTGTGATATAGACTATCACAGTACTACAGAATACTTTAGCTATTATGTATTTATCCCGAGGTCTACTCATGAAATGGAAAAATTTTACAAAGTTAAAACGAACGGTACAAAAAATTGTTTATCGTGAAAAAATAGCTAATCATTTAGTTAATAATATTAAATATTTAAAAAATTCTTTAAAAAATAAGAAATATGTTAAGCTTTTGGGTGCTATGAATCTTAATCTTAGCACGCATCTTACACTTCGTATACTCATGAATTCATACAAACATTCTGGGCCACGTGTTTAGTAGATATACAATTCTTCTTAGTCCGTTTCGCTTTAGAAAAGTTCGTCTAGATTTTTACATGATTACGACCAAACCTAATCTAAACTAAGTACTAATATTTTTACTAAGTTGAGCTCTAGATCTTACCAACATCATTAAGACGAAAATGCAAAACACTTCACGATTCGCGGTGTTCTTACAGAATACGAAAATAACAACAGTAAGGAATACCGCGCCGCAACTGCGCCCGGAAAAATAATTTTTAACGTTTCGCTACGATATTTTACAATCTATTTTATAAGATTTTTTAAATCGACTTTTGTTTTTGTGGCATTAAAATGATTTAACAATAATATTGGTTGACAAAATTCCAAGCGGAAGATGATGTCAAATAGGAAGTGAACACAAAAAGAAAATGTTAAACTGAAAAAAGTTTCCTGAGGGCATGTGAAATCCATCAATCAACTTTGGGCCTGCATGGCGAACCATAGCGAGTACCCCCTTGTACCAGGAATGGCTGTGAACCAACAGTGGGGACGTTAATAGGCCGATGATGATGTTAAAGTTTGGTCGTTGACCGAAGTCGTCCAACTTCATTCGCTCCATGACAACCTAGTGACACTTTGACGTTCGGCGAATGCGATTACGACTGGTAATTCAAATATAAGCGGTGGCCGCATGCTGTGACAACCCAATGTTGTGACCGCCCAGACGGTCGGTAGACGACTCGATATAACCGCATCTACTCCTACTGTCTTTCACAATCTGGATGTGCTCGGTAATCTTATGCCTCTACTGTTAACTACCATCCACACACATAATACCATGTAAATACACCCGCATCATGCCATCTCCCTCCCACACACTCAGTACCTCACATACACACTGATATCCTCATTCATAGGGACACATTCATACATCACAACACGCACACGCTGTTGCTTTCTTCGTCCGTGCAGTCACTGAGGGACCAGCTGAAAATCAGCGCTGTGGCTTGCCTCAGCATTATGCTGAGCTGGTGTACTCTTTTTGGCACTGTACCACACCAGATGTTCTGTGCTGCATGTATTAATATTTGTATACTTCTGTATTGTGTTCTATATTCTGGTGTTTACAGTGCTAAATAAACGTTTTAAATTTCAATTTCATCTTAATTTAGATTACTCAAAAAATTGTTTATCTAGCTAGACTAGCAGAGGATCTATAATAAAAAAATAAAAAAGAGCGCGCGGCGTATGAGTATGTGAGTGCCCTCGTCAAGCGCTATCACAGACATTCCTTACTGTGCTTATTTAACTACACTGTTTATGTACACTGACCCTCCACCCAAGTAGATGTTCCACACGTGCTCCGATCATCGCAAACAACAAGTGTTTCAGATGTAAAAACAGACTGAATCATTGAACACTAACCCGGGTTCATTCCGGTAGTAAACACGAATTGCGGTTAACGCCTTTTGTAACCGCAAGTTATCAAATTTTTTTATTGTATTAGGAGAGCAGACGAGCAAACGAGCTAACTGACGGTAAGTGGTCACCGTCGCCCATAAACATCTCACCTCACAAAGTCATTAGAGGGCTTTCGATGCGCTGCTAACCTTGAGAACTAAGATGTAGTGCCTCATGCGCTGGCTATCTTACCCTTCAAACCGAAACACAGCAATGTAAGCATTGCTGCTTCGCAGCAGAAATAGGTAAAAGGGTGGTACATACCAAAATACCACCTAAGTAAGCTTGTCTTTTGCACGTATGGTTATGGGGTTAGTTTTTAGTGTAAGGTTTTGGTTAGAATTCTAGGTCTGTTCCTCAGAATTTTCGCCACTAGCACAGAAAATGTAGTGGGTGTAACAAAAAACCCCTATAGTCCCGAAAGGGGGGGTATTCAGTAACCTAACATTCCTAACAGAACAACTTTCACTAGGGGATAACTCTGAAATCGCGAAAACAAAATCTGCTGTTCCATTAGTAATAAGGTCTGTCGTCACTCCTCACTCCTCAGCCATTACCTTGTCCTTCACACTTAGGCTCGGACTACACGACGACGGTTCCAGTATCGGTCGGTTCCATGGAACCGATACTTCACAAAAATGTGCTGTCGGGTCTTTTGTTTAAGGACAGTATTATTGGAATACGTATTATGTATACAGAAAGTATATCCTGACCAGGAAAATAAAAACTTTGTCATGAAGGCGCGCCACTGATAATTTAAGGCTCGGACTACACGACAGTTCCTACGCCGGTACCAGTATCGGTCAGTTTCATGGAACTTGAACCTGGAAAATGCGCTGTCGACTACACGTACAACGGTTCCACTTGCAACCGGCCTGCGCGGGGATTGTACAGAAATTGTTAGGTTGAAAATCAGATTGCTGTGGAATATGTCCATAGTATAAAGCTGAACCTGATTTCCCATTGTCACATAAAGTATAATTTAAAATACTTTATGTGACAATGGGAAATCAGGTTCAGCTTTATACTATGGACATATTCCACAGCAATCTGATTTTCAACCTAACAATTTCTGTACACGGAGAAAATTCAGTTAAAACAAGTAGAGCTGCTATAGAAGCTCCCTCTATAGGAGCACCCTTGTCTAATTACCTGATTAACACTTCAACTCGTACAGCAATCTAATATCCTGCATGTGGCATAGCTAACACACGTCCGGAAATTGAACCCATAACATCGCAACACAAGTCGGCTGCCTCTGCAATAATACTCGCAATTAGAGCCCGCGGCAGTCGCAGTGTCGCGCAACTGCCTCCAGAGACTCCGACACTCCGACACCCCGATACTCGACACTACACCACAATATAGATACTCGTAAATACCAGTAGGGAAATTGAGCTCAGAAAGGAATCGCGGCGTGAGGCATTCACTCAATCGTAATATGGATGGCGGCGGCGGCGGGGTTTCGTCCCATAATGAACGCTTCCCAAAACGACCACTTCCCAAAACGATCACTCTCAAAACCACTTTTCCAACACACGGTGACGGTTTGGACAGACCGATAATTCTGAATTTTTAATTTGTGTGAAGTTGAAGGGGAAGTCTGAAGTTGGATGGAGATCCAACTTCAGACTTCCCCTAGGTTCTTCCCGTTTTATAGGTGTCATAATCGGTTTGTAAGAGATTAGTCCACAGCACCTCGATCACGATCTGCTTTCACTGTCATCTGCTTTGGCCGTGTCCGCAGAGCCAGTTTTTCTACAGTGGGTTCCCAAATAGTTCGAGAAGATATTATACAGATTCGTATTGAATCATACAGTTTGAGCAAAAAATTTAAAAATTATAACACGTATTTAGGACACCAAAAGGATCATTATGATTTATTCAAAAAATGAAATCAGCATCCTTAATTTGTACGAATACGATGTCGATACAATCCTATAGTAGGTAAATAAATAAAATATTTATTGATAAATTTAGATAACTTAAATTTAGATTTCAATTTGTATAACAATAACGTTATAAGTGTTAGATTGGAGCGCGATAAAATCTTCAAAATGATCCTATTTTCGTTTTTCTATTTCTATCCTTTGGGTGTCCTAAATACGTGTTCTAATTTTCACATTCTTTGCTCGCAGTGCATGGTTTTTCAACATTCTGCCCAGCTAAAAGGATTCTGCTGCCTTAAAAACAAAATTGGGCTTTCACAGTCAACATGGGTTTTTCAAGACCAATCCTCCTCCTTTTGCATCCGCGTTTGGGATCAACACAGCATGTTGATTCGTCTATCGAACGCCCGAAACGAAATCAATCGGACGTATCTTTCATGTTCAAACAAATGACACGCCTTCAGGGATCACAATTAGTATCCGAGATCAACCTATACTCGACATAACGTAACAATTGGACGTGTACGGCCGCTGCCCGAGGACGCGATGCGATGCGTCGGGCGAGTTTGTGAGTGCTTCGCTTCAGTATCCTTCGCTCGAGTACTGACTGAGTTTGCCTTCTGTACCTTACATATTTTGTGACTACACTCGACTCTAAATGTGACACTTGAGCGCAGTGGGTGGAACTTCGAATTGTTACGGCCTAATGTTAGACTTGTGCGAGTTGCTTCCGAAATTTTGTAATTGGATATTTAGTGCATTAGTTTGTTTGTTGAGTTGTTTGACATCTTGATACTTTGCTGAACTAGTTATATCAAAAACCATGCATGGTCCGGGTTCTAAACCGTGCAGTGCCATGTACCAATGAGTTTTTCGTATTTTTCTAAGACTTACGTACATTTACCGACTGTTCTAACGGTAAACATCGTGAGGAAACCTGCACACTGAGATGACCAGTGTGTAAATGGGGTAGGCACAAAAGATCCTCAAGGGTCGAAGTGCCGCAGGGGTTATTCCAGGATAAGATAAGATATATCAAAAATAATAGTTAGCCTTTTTATAATTAATTTACGAAACTACTAATCTAATAATAGAGAGGCCATAGAACGGTACTTAACCCCATTTCTTGAGTGGCTTAGTTGATGGGTGAACTTTTAAATTTTCAATTTTAACGGCTGTTGACATGAGTTGAAATGGCGCCGTCATAGCTTGCTATGGCTTTTAAAGGTTGCCTATTCATTATCAGCCTATTAATGTCCTCACTGTTGGGACGCAGGCCTCCCCTTGCACGAGGGGGGTACGGGAGCACCGGATTCACCGGGAGCGGCCCAGTGCTGATTGGTGGATTTCACACACCTTCGGAAACTTTTCATTTCTACAGACATGGTGGTTCCCTCACGATGTTTTCCTTCACCGTTAGAGCAGACGGTAAATGTACGTAAGTCTTCGAAAAAATCCGCGAAACTCATTGCTACGTAGCATAGTTTCGAACCCGGACCTCTCGCATGGAAGTCCGGTGTCCTAGCCACTAGGCCACCGACGCTAAAATGTATAAATTCGTTATCTTAGAACGTCGAAACTCAAAACATACATATATTAACAAAACACAATTTCGAGTGGGTAAGTAAATAAACGGAATAGGTTAAAAATTAAAAGTAGCAATTTCCATGGAGTTACAATAGACATTCACAAGCAAAATCTTTTAAAGAGATATCTAGACAATCTACATTTTCCACAATCACAAAGCTTTCATTAGCGACGAGCTACCCGTAGCTACACAATTTTCCAAATAACTCTGAAAATATTTCCTCTAAACCCGTAATAAAAGCTGTCTCAGGAATGCGTCCCACTGTGCAGCACACGGGGACTTACGTCATAATCTGTCCCGGCATTCAGCGAGCCATCTCCAGGTGCATTCTTCAAAATTCGCGGTGGCTGAAAGGTAGGAATACTTTTTTGACGTGGACACGTGAAACGAACAGCGATGTGAAAAACCGGTGAAAATAATTTTAGGACAAGAATAATTAGTTTTTATTGAAAGTATGTTTCGTCACCTTAGTAGGTAAAAACGAAACCATGACAGGATCACTTTTTTTAAAAAATTTACTACTAAACCCGCATTTGACCTCGATCTCGCCTGATGGTAAGCGACGATGGAGCATGCGGGTCCAGTAAATGCCTATTCACTCTGGCCTTGAAGATCCCAAGTTTGTATGGCTCTTCTCTTGTAGGTCAACTTTGTTGTCTGCCTGTCCATCAAGATAGTTTTTCTCAGGAACGGTTAAAGGTATGAAGTTGAAATTAATAGCAAGCACCGGCCCTTTAGCGGCCATAATCCTAAAATGGAATATTGCGGAAGGTGACCAGAAAACCTAACAGCCCGCTGAAAGATGATTCAGAGCTCTACTTTGAAAAACAATAAATATATTGCTTTCCTTATAAACTGTTTTATTTTTGAGGTACGCAAAACTTCCAGTGTGCCCACGTAGTACCGGAGTTGTCTTTCTTAAATGCGAATAAAATCATAGAATTTATTGTACGGATCCCTACAAATAAAGCGAGGCCTATTCGCACTTGGCCAGTTTTTGTTTACTTTACTGAACCGCAAACACCTGATTCAGTGTACTATAAACAATATTTATTGTTTCTATTAGCTGTAGCATAAAGCGTAAACTAATTAAGTTATTCCTCGAACGAAAGGCTTTGATCGCACCGGCGCAGTACATTACTGCGAATAAATAAACAATAGGTGACCGCAATGATACGCATTATTATAAAAGTCTAGGCTATCGTAACAGACCTAGCTAGACATAGAATAATTCATAGAATAATAAACAAAATCTGTGTGGTGCCGGCATAGCACCACCCCAACTGTTCCCGGGGGTGTCGTACGAGGCGACAAAGGACCTTAGTTGATCTTATTTTATCTTATGATAGGTAGAAAGTTAAGTGTCGTTCTGTGGGCTATCTATATAGATTAGTTGTTTCGTAAATTAATTATAAAAAGGCTATTATTTTTGATATACTTATCTTATCTTATCCGGGAATAATCCCAGCGGCACTTCAACCCTTGAGGATATTTTGTGTCTACCCCATTTTACACACTGGTCATCTCGGTGTGCAGGTTTCCTCACAATGTTTTCCTTCACCGTTAGAGCAGTCGGTCAATGTACGTAAGTCTTCGAAAAATACGAAAAACTTATTGGTGCACGGCACTGCAAACGGTTGCAAACTCGGGAGCATGGGAGTCAGGTGTCCTAGCCACTGTGCCACCGACGCTCTAATCTTAGTGGATACTATTTTATACCTAGTAGACGGCGGTAGGCTCGCCATCTATCACGTTTGTCCACCAAATCTTACGGCGAAAAGTGGTACCTATCGGTGGTTCCTCTGTCTACCCCCTCGGGGATTATGGATATGAGAGTTATGTATGTATGTTATTATTTTATTTTCGACATAAAATCTACTTGTAGCTAGTATTATACTAGCTATAAGTAGACGTAAGTAGACTTATAGCTAGTATTATACTAGCTATAAGTAAACTAACAGTGACCTAGTTCTTCGCATTGTTGAAATCTTATCACAAAATAGAGTACATTATTAAAAATAATTGAGTTGAGTAGAGCGTCGGTGGCCTAGTGGCTAGGACGCCGGGCTCCCACGCGGGAGGTCCGGGTTCGAAACCATGCAATGCCATGTACCAATGAGTTTTTCGGATTTTTTCGAAGACTTACGTTATTTACCGACTGCTCTAACGGTGAAGGAAAACATCGTGAGGAAACCTGCATGTCTGAGGAAATGAAAAGGTTCAGAAGGTATGTGAAATCCACCAATCAGCACTGGGCCCGCTCGGTGGATCATGGCCCGTACCCCCTTGTGCAAGGGGAGGTCTGTACCCCAACAGTGGGGACATTAATAAGCTGCTGATGATGAATTGAGTAGATAGTTATCCATCGCCAGCTCTATCTAAAGACGTCAAAATATTCATTAGTCCCGGCACCACACAGTTCGCAGAAAAATATAACAATGTTTAAAAATTGGAATTTGTTCGAAATGCGAAATTTTCAATTTACCCTCGTATCAATTTGACTGTTACGAATATCAAGCCCACAGTGAAAACACCTGGAAAATTACGATTGAAAGTACTTTTAAAGTCGTAACTCCTGCTGACAGACTGTACCTATCAGCTAATTACATTTAACAGACAATCGTAAATGTGGGGTTTAATTCATTTAACACATACCAACTTACAACATACGTGTGGGAAGAATGAGTTATGAACGAATGTTGAAACAAGTATACGATGCGGAAACGATTGGATCAGAGCTAGAGCTGACCTACCGTGTTCATAGTTCAGACGATCCCAACGGCGAGCATGCGTGAAGAGACGAGTGACTAGAGGAAGCAAGAGAGGCGTGTCAATCAGAGATCCATGGTGCTCCATCCTCTCTGCATACAGTGCAAGGGACATAATAATATAATATAAGCCTTTATTGTTTCTTTTACATACTTTCTTATATCTATCTTATATCTATACATGTTTTTTTTTTTTAAATAATTATTTAGGTAATCGGTGTCTGGATTATCTTCCATCCCTCTCCTCTATTACAGCTTGTATTCCGACTTAGGCCTCCTCTAATGACTTCCATTCTTTCCGATCTTTTCCCCGTCTAGTCCATATAGCACCTGCCGTATACTTTAAATCGTCTTCCCACCTTTTTGACTGTCTCCCTTCTCCCTCGGATTCTTGTAGTATCTCTAGGATACCATTCCGTTATTTTCCTGGACCACTTTTCTTCCAGTTCTCTTATCATATGACCATTACCATTTGAGTCAAGGCAAGGGACATAGCGTGAAGATATTGTATATTGTGGATGTATGTACATACGTCTGATTGTATAATTCACTGTTTTACAAAACCTCTAGTGAATACTTGGGCTGCCGTATTGATGCCAATGCCAATCCGGCTGGGCGTCGCGGTAATAGATAACTGCCCAATTTGCAAAAGGACGCGATTTTGTAAAACAGCGGATTATACAATACAATCTATTATCCATATTATCTATTCAATATTATATGTATTGTTTTATGGCTAGGGCCATAGAATTTTGGTATTCGTACCGAGCTTTACTTATGTTATGTATTTAATGTATATAAACCTTTATAACCTTTCTTTCTTTCTTCACACTACACTGTCGCTAATCCCTTTAGTGTCCAATTAACTTCAGAGGTTGCCTGGAAGAGATCGCTTTAAGCGATAAGGCCACCTTTGTACATATCGTGCTATTATTTCTGTAGTTTTTACTTTCCTGATTTTGTGTACAATAAATTGTTTCTATCTATCTATAAACCAATCAATATTTCATATTTCAGTCTGCACTATACTGCCGGTAACCTATTAATAATTCTTCTATCGCCTAGGTTGCCTGGAAGAGATCTCTCTGAGCGATAAGACAGCCTTTATACACTTATTCTCTGTTTCTAATCCTATGTAAATTTCTTGTGTGCAATAAAGTATTAATCTATATATCTATCTGAGACATACGTACATACGAGTAGTACATCAGTTCCAGTGGACTCGGTCGACATGAGTCACAGTCCATTTGCCGCAGCTGCGGTCGCGGCTGCAGCCAGTTACTGATAAATAATTTCATCTGAGTTTGCGCTACTCAATAAAATGAGGTTCGTGATCCTAATTTTTTTTCTGAGTAGCTCAAGGATTTCTGAGGGTCAATAACATGAATAGTGGGAAAATATAGTTGAGATTAGAGGTTGTCGTTTGCCAACCTTCGATTACTGAACTCTAAAAAACCGGAACAAAATCCGTTGAGCAGTTTCTGAGATTAGCTTTTACACATAGATAGCCGGACGCGCCAGGGGAATTTGTTTATTAATATACACGGTACAAGGTGTATAAGAAACGTAGAAAATAGGTGTTCAGTATTGAAATTGAAATCGTTTATTTAGCGCTGTAAACACCAGAATACAGAATACAGAAGTATACAAAGTTTAATACATGCAGCACAGAACATCTGGTGTGGTACAGTGCCAAAAAGGGTACACCAGCTCAGCATAATGCTGAGACAAGCCACAGCGCTGATTTTCAGCTGGCCCCTCAGTGACTGCACGGACGAAGAAAGCAACAGTGTGTGCGTGTTGTGTTGTATGTATTCATAACTAGACAAATTTTGTTCTACAACTATTTGATTTCACAAAATAATTTCATCTTTCCCTACATTTTATACCAGTTCCAACATTTATTCAGTGAAAATCATAAAGTTGTATTGTAGGCTGCACAGTGGAAGAGTCATTATAAATAAGTTCTTGTTATGATTTCTTGACATTCGTATGAATTGTACGTGGTTATTTTGTACATAGGTATACTTCACACTTATAAATCATCACTCCAGTGTCCCTGGGTTACCCCAAGGCAATAATCCTTCAATAATTAGATGAAACATGACGTGCAAACCACATTTTAAAGGCACAAAGCTGTAGTGTCTTCTGACATTACCAGCTACAGCTACAAGACAGTGATAGATTTCCCAGGGGTGAGCTTAAACTTCGCTAGACTCGCCCCGAACCGAGCCGTGTGGTTGACTGAGCTGCCTCAGGGGACGGCTCTTGACCTACCATTACGTTGTTACATACCCATAACCATAAGTCACTCGGCCACTGTTGTCGTTCAACTTTTATTATTAATATTGTCAGTTTAACCGGATTTAGCTCCGGTATTGTAATTTATTTTATGGTTTTGTGAGATTTGTGTCCAGTAAATGAAATATTTGCTATAGATTTTAATGAAAGTAGGTAATTCTCAGATGATATTAGAAACTTAAGCAGCAAATTAATCAAAAAGAATCGAATTTAGCCGCTTAATACATAGGTACGAGTATATACGCCTTTTGCACCCGTATAGTATGTATCTTATGATTTTTCCATCACCTGAAGGTTGCCTGGAGCGACAAGGCCGTCTTCTGCACATTGTATTGTACCTCTCTTTATGTTGTATGTTTTGTTTTTGTCCCGGGTGTGCAATAAAGTATATTTGTATTTGTATATTGTAATGAAGTCAAGAGTTTCGTTAATAATAATGAAGATGACATTTTCAATTTAGCTAATACTCAGATAAAGTTAGATCTTACTCGTACGTAACATAATAAGGAATATTAAAATCTGTACTGAGTAAACAATGTGACAGTTAGGACAGATCGATAGAAACGGATAATTTAAAACGTGTACTGCGCACAAAAAGGCCTATACCTAGGACTAGAAACTAAGAAAGAAAAGCCCGGAAGTCAGAATTGCAGCTGAGAGGTGGAGAAGGTACTCGAGTTTAGAATAGAAGAGAAATAGAAACAATTTATTTGTAGATACAGTAATACACAAGATCTTAAGATCTTTCTTAACTTCCCACACTCACACACCCACTCACCCTACACTACATATGCACACTTACATCATTACACACTCCCACACAACCTAACACACCCCCACCCATACTCACTCTTACCATTATCTTTACTAAATTCCTTTATGATTAAATTTTCCAAATTCCTTTTAGGTTCAGAATATAATTTGTAATTTGCTTGCACAGAAAGTGCGACGGAATCCCGACTTACAAGATACAGGTTTTCGACCTAGTTTGTAAGTCGGAGGTCCTTTTTTTGTGTGCCCTGTAATAAGTAAATAAACTTTTTCACTTTTTTTTTCATAGGTGAAAACCAAGGGTGCTAAATCCGATTTCTATAGTAAATTTTTTTATGCCTTTCCTAACATCGATCCTTGTCCATATATCGGGCAAAAATTATGATCACATGCATGAGTTAACCATATTTATTGTACTTCCCTGTTGATCTTATAAATGTCGCAAATATGTCCTTAACATTTGCACCGATAAAGTTACAAATGTCTAATCGAAAAATAAGTCATAAACTCATAACCATAACATTAAAACCAGGAAATAACGTACAAAAATACATCGGTGAGCCTAATGGAATCCGAGGGCACAGCCGCAGGGGCAAAGACTCCGAACAAATAAGTATAGTGCGCAAGCGCCGACCGGAACCACAAAATATATAGGTAGATACAGAAGGATCGCTCCGGGCGTCTGCGATTTAAATCACCTACACTTGATCGTAACGCTACCGTAGCTACAGTTCCCAGTTTGAAAAACATTTCTGGCAATGTAATTTAAAAGTAAAATTAATATACAAGTGCAGTGTTTGAGTTGAATTAAAAATGTATCGAGCGGGACACGTTCCTCTATGGATGGATTCCTGATATCCCACACACAGGGAAACCTAGTTGGGAGTCAGATAGCCAGACATTGAATAAGGGTGAGTGAGTGCATCTTTTGAGCCCTGTGTCAGGTTACATCTTCATATACCTATCTCTTACCTGTACATACTTGTGTATGTGTAAATAAAATAAATTGAAATTTATATTAAACTAATTAAGGACCGAGAAAAAAAAAGAAATGTATTTCGTATATTTTAAGTAAAAAAAAATGCCTATACCACTCAATCGCGCCACGAGTTTCTCTGATTCGATTTGAGATAGCTTGTACGCAGAGCTACGTGCGCATGGGCCAGTATCGCGCGTTTCTCTTGAGCGAATCTTCTGTATCTTTCTATTTTGTGTCAGAACACTCGCGAATTTATTATAGTAAACAGACACGCACACATGCAAAATTCAATAGTGTTTATGTGAGCGTGGCGTATCTTACGTGTTTATTTACTATTAAAAGATTGCGCTGAATTTTTTGCGTAGGTCATGAGTAGTTTACCAGAATTTCCGTTTTCCTTAATCTGTATGGGATTAGGAAATATATAAAAATAAACGATCTGAAAGTAACTTTTGGAAAGTCTTCAAGAAGTTAATCGTAGTTATGAGATTAAGAATAGCAATAGATCTTTTAGGTCGCAGTGGCTTATGGGTTTTAAGTTTATAACTATATATTCTTCTTCTAAGACGTTTTCCTCATTATTATTATTGGATTAGCAGGCAGGCAGCTAATGCTGGTTTGCCTGTTTCTTCACATTTCGTAAGTGGCTGTCAAATCTGTTTTTAAACTGGTTTATAGTTTCAGCATTCACAACTTGGTCAGGTAGGCCGCTCCGCGGGATGACTACCCGGTTGAATAGGAGATGATGTTTTGTGAGTGTTCTGGCCATTGCTGAGGGTCGTGATCATTCTAAGGAATTAATCACATAGAACGACTCACGTGGCAGGTCTAATGGGGTGGTTTGCCATTGCCTTCCCCACTTCACACACTGGTTATCTCAGTGTGCAGGTTTCCTCACGATGTTTCCCTTCACCGTCAGAGCAGTTGGTAAATGTACGTAAGTCTTTCGAAAAACTGAAAAACTCATTGGTACAGGGCATTATCTGGTTTCGAACTCGGACCTCCCGCGTGGGACTCTGACGTCCTAGCCACGACGCCACCGACGCTCTTAATAACTATATCATTAGATACAGTATAATGACATTAAGAATGATCACGAATTTCGCCATTATTCCGTGTGGAAATGTTAGAAAAGCAACATCTACTTGACTTACTTTTAGGGTAAGAGCCAGCGTAATAACTGGTACATGAGACACTCTACTTAAGTCCAGGTTAGCAGCGTATCAAAACCCTTTAGTAAAATTTAAAATAGAAAAGTTAAAAATTAACAAAAAAATATGAAAAGAAACAGACATATTGGAACACGCAATAGTGGGCTCTGATTTTTTAAAATTGTGATTTAACAATTCATTCATTTCAAATCTGTTACTAGCAAACACCGGATCCTGGTTCTGACTTCGCCAACGCTGCTTTTGCTTAACAAGTCTGCAGTATACTATTATGGCCTATTTGCTCCTGTGCCTTTCTTCAGCTAAACATAGACCTGACACTGCGCAGATTATCGCTCTAAAATGAGAATACTAAAAGTTCATTTCTCTTTAAAACTACATTGCAATAGATTGACAGCAACTCGATTTTATCTCACCCGAGACGAAGACGCAATATTAACGTTAAACACCAAGTCTGGTTCAACCAATAACCCCGGTGAAGTGTCAAAACCTCATCCCACACATTCACAATAACTGGTGTTGTTGTAAACAAGTTTGGGTGTGTGCCTTCACACACACTCAGAACGAGAGCCAGTGTGATTTAGTGAGCGTGTGTGCTGTAATCGCATCCAAACGTAGCATTGAGTCAGGTCATGGCACTCGACGCATGCGCGGGTTATTTGTACGTTTATGCACAGTATATCTACTCAGCTAGGTACCTATAGATCGTGTTTTGATTGAATTTACGATGCGTTGAAACGTTGTTGGTATATTTTCATGGACATACAGAATAGAGGAGCAACACGCTTCTAATATCGGTTTTATATAATCTGTTGCGGTACAATTCGTCCCACTTTTCCCCATAACCTAAAAGTACATCTATGCATTATCGAGACACGGCAGTGTATCTGCCAAGATAGAAAAAGGGAGACGCACTGACTGTGTGTAAAAACACGAAACATTTCGCGCTAATTTTGACCCGCTATACTTAATTCAAAATACTTGGATTAGATCCATTTGACTTACATACTTATCATCATCATCATCACAGCCCAATCTAGTCCACTGCTGTACCTAAGCCTCTCCCATAGCGTGCCATAGAGTCCTTCGGCTCTTCTCGTAATTTTGTGAAAACTTGCAAAGTTAGGGATTTAGTTTTAAACGAGATATCAATTCTGATGATGAAGCGACATTGGCTCAAAGCCAGACGGCACGAGACTGCGGCGCAAAGGTCGCCGGATCAAATCTACCTTTGGATCATAAGGCCGATAAGGCCAGTGCAGGTAGTAGAGACCGATATGTCTTACTTATCGATACATTCTAACCACATTGTTACTAGATTATAATTTGAATGTTCTGGTTGAATAAATATTGTTGTATTTTTTTTTGTATTGCGGTGGACCACTCCCAGCACAGCAATTTTAACCTAGTGAGAGTGGTTGTAATGATGAATATTTGTAATGTGTAATTTAAAAAATCTTTCATCAGCGAAGCCGACAGATCTACTTCATTATTGTACCGTACTTGGCCCCATTTTTCACATTAATGTTTTTGGTGGGATGTTATCTATTTGCTCGCGTCACGGAGGCCGGAGTGGCGTACGCGTGTCAGGAAAAGTGTAGCCAAGTTTGAAGAGGCCCGTCTAGCTATTCTTGATACCAAACGCCATGTAAGGAAAACCCGCCCAAAGCCTTCCTACCACTACACATACAACAGTGCCGGACAACTCTACTGCGATCGCTGTGACCGGGTCTTCAAGAGCAAGTTCGGATTCGGCAGCCACATTCGAGCGCATGCCAGGAACTGAAGGGGGTCGCCGTCGTCGGTTTCGACGAGGAGGACTATATCTATTTGAATTGGCATCATAAAACGAGGATAGAGTGCAAATGCACCTTGTCATACCGAAATAGCCATTTCTAGACGCGGCAGGACGTTAAATGGTTTTATGGCGTGCCTAAACAAGATGTTTATGTTTTGCTACATACGTTCATACATACGCGGAAGACCTTGCGAATTCAAATTCTGCACATAAGGAAACAATTGAAAGGTCACACGCTGCTATATTTGTTTCCAGTCGCAAGCGCATACCAATGTCAAACGAAAAAGCGTGATTAGGATGTATGGTGTTTTATTCAAATGTACATGTATGGTCAGATCCTTCCGCATTAAAGATGCGGTCTACAGGCATTGAAATCTACTAGATGGTTGAGCGTCGGTGGCGCTGGGCTAGGACACCGCACTCCCATGCGGGAGGTCCAGGTTCGAAACCGTGCAGTGCCATGTACCAATGAGATTTTTCATGGTAGATTTTCTGTGCATTTCTTTTCTCGGACGAGCTTTCTACGTAAAGGAAAGGAGGTAAGTAAGTGGATTCTAAAAGCGTCGGTGGCACATTTTCTAGGACACCGAACTCCAGGTGGACGTCCGGCGTCCTGCGGGAGGTCCGGGTTCGAAACCGTGCAGTGCCATACCAATGAGTTTTTCGTATTTTTCAAAGCCTTACGTACATTTACCGACTGCTCTAACGGTGAAGGAAAACGTCGTAAGGAAACCTGCACACTGAGATGACCAGTGTGTAAAATGGGGTAGACACAAAAGATCCTCAAGGGTCGAAGTGCCGCTGGGTTATTCCCGGCCCCCTATCATAAGATAAGATACTAGATGGTTTGATTTTTATCTGCTAATCGAATTTCTAAAATAGTTTGGACGCTAATAAATAGATAACGAAATTACGGGTTTGTTGCATTTGGTAAAAGGTGCTTTAATATGAAAATTGGTATATGAGTCACTCTGTTTGTACAAATGCTCAGTTTAAATTTTGATTATATGAATTATCAATTTGTACATACCTTCACTCAAGACGTTGGAAGGCTGTGACTTAACTTCAGAGTCAGAGGGGCCTGGAAGAGATCACCCTAAGCGATAAGACCGCCTTTGATCATTATACTGCTACTATTCTTGTAATTTTTACTTTTTCTGAAATTTTATACAATAATGTGTTTCTTACTATCAAGAGAAAAAAGAGATTATCTTCCACCAGGCGAACTAGCATTGAAAATATCGATACCGCGTTCTATGTCAATAATTAGGCATTTTGTACCGTCTTCGTTTAAGACATGTGGCGTCATCTGTTGACGATTTGAGGAAACTAATCATTGTAAAGCGTACAAGTCGCCACATTTTTTTGGCAAAAAGAAATAAGGCGTTAAAAACATTCGCATGATAGATTTCTACTCAAAAATATGAAACACGAATGACCAAACGGGATCTTGACCGACTGATTTGTTTTGGAGGGTCACAACAAAACATTCCATTCCTTCAGCTGCGTCCATGAAGGAAGGAACGTTCAAGTATTTGCCGAACGGCGTCTGTATTTACCGAAACCTACAACCTTGGACTCTTCAAGGCCAGAGTGAATAGGCATTTACTGGACCCGCATGCTCCATCGTCGACCTCATCGTCGCTTACCATCAGGCGAGATCGAGGTCAAATGCGGGTTTATTAGTTTTAAAAAAAAGGTTCAAGTGCATTTATTTCAATAACTATATACATATTGTGTTTGAAAGTACATTAATATTATATAAATATAAAAACTATTAAGAAACAAGCAAAACAAAAAAAAAACGACAAAGACTTTTTTTTACCGTTCTCTGTATATGTTCTCGTTCTTCATAATGGATCTACTAAGATTTTCTTCTCATCAGATCAATGGATCAATTGAGAATGAAGGTTTTTTTTATCCATACCTAGCTGTGACGTTGCCACATCTAATAACCATACACATAGAGGCATACAATAGAATAGAATAGAAAAACCTTTATTAATAGACCATAATTAAAAAATATCTGTAAAAAATATGTACAAAATATGACAAAATGAGTCGGATTATAAATTGACCATATTTTACATTCTGACATGTGATATAATCATATGATATGATCTATTAAAAGGGCCAAGTTCAGCTGTGTCGCCAGTCGCATAGATACCTATACATCTAGCGACGCTGGTTTTCAACTTGACCCTTTCCAACTTATAGCTATAGAGAGCAACAATGTCGTTCGGTTCGTCTCTTGGCTCATCTCCTTACACGTCACACACAATTATTTTCCGATATTCGACCAGTATCAAAAATTAGGGATTCAGTCATAAACAACAAAAAAAACAGTGAATTAGGACTGAAGGGACCTCAAAATTCTGTCGCCATTGATGAAATGATTTCTAAAATCACTGTACTGTGACTGTAAAATTATTGTTTTATACTTTTTCTTAAAAGTATGCGGGTTGGCTATACTTCGTAGGGGCGGTGGCAGATCATTCCATATTTTGGCGGCCGAATATTTGAAACTACTCAGACCAGCCAGATTCAGACACTCAAAAAAAAAATTAGAGCTAAAAAGTGTTTGCAATTTAGTAAAATGACATTGGCGTTGGCATATTTATTTTGAGCCTCAAAGTATAACCGATGACGGCTGAGCTAAGAAAGAGGTAAGTATATTCCTTGATCGACGATGACAGGGTCAGGCAAAGTCATAATTCGCTAAAACCCTTTACTTTGCTCAACAAACTTCTTTAATAAATTACTTTGAAGATGGGCGGACATTTTTATGAGTTCAGAGTGTTTTTACGATTTTTCCGACGCGGAAATCTAACGGGTTGGTATTTAGTTCTCAGACTAAGTATCTAGCAGGGCTGGTAGCCTAGTTGCGAGCACGGTCCGAAAGTGATCGTGCAGGTTAAGCGACGTTGGCGCGGTCGGTACCTGGATGTGTGACCGCTAGTGGCATATTTCATCTGAGCTCCTCCGTGCCTCGGAGAGCACGTTAAGCAGTCGGTCCCGGTTGTTGTCGTTCGACAGCAGTCGTTAAGCCATGTCAGATGCCTACGGGCGGCCTGAACAACTCTGACAAATAGATCGGCCACTAACCATACGATAAGCAAGCAAGCAAGTGACATTTTAACCCAAACTACTTGTATTTGTGAGTCGGTGGTCTAGTGGTTAGGACGCCGGCCTCCCATGCGGGAGATCCGGGTTCAAAACCTGTCTGCATGACCTGTCTGCATAACCACTACATGTCTGAGGAAATTAAAAGTTTCGGTAAATGTACGTAAGTCTTCGAAAAATACGAAAAACTCATTGGTACATGGCACTGCGTGGTTTCGAACCCGGACCTCCCGCATGGGAGTTCGATGTCCTAGCCACTGTGCCACCGACGCTCTAAATCACCTATACATACATACATACCTATGTGAAAAACTGAAGTACCTACTATATGAAACTTAAAACCACTTAAAGTTAATTAAATTTTCAAATAGGTAAGTATTCCATTTATTAAAAGGTTATTAAATTTTTATTTTTAACATTGGTAAGTACTTAAGTTAATGATGTTTTATTTCCCGATAAATCTTGTTCATGTGAAGTCGAGTACCATTACATAAGTTACACATTAAGTTGTTGTCGTTCGACAGCAGTCGTTAAGCCATGTCAGATGGTTACGGGCGGCCTGAACAACTCTGACAAATAGGTTGGCCACTGACCATACGATAAGCAAGCAAACAAGCAAGCCTAAGTATGAATCTTATCTTATGTCAGGGGGGCAGGGATAACCCCAGCGGCACTTCGACCCTCAAGGATCTTTTGTGCTCACCCCATGTAAGTATGTAGTATCTGACGATTCCAAAACTTCTTTAGCTTAGTAAGCATGAGTATGAAACCCGTACTTACCGTATTTTTTTTCTCAAAACCTTTTCTTTTCTTATGGTAAATGGTCACATCTCACCTCACTGCATTATTATAAGATTATTTTCGATGCCCTGTCAACCTTGAGGACTGTGTGCCTCATGTGCCGGTAATTTCGCTGGCTCTCTTACGCTCAAACCGAAACACATAAATGCAAGCATTACTGGGGTAGTATTTCCCCAGACAATCCTGCACATCAGGATCTATCACCTTTCAAATTATAGACGTTAAAGTAGGTACGAGTTAAAACGCGCTAAGCGCACACGCACCTATAATGATTATTTATAATAAAATAAGGGAGCACGATGTCCGCCGATAAACTGCTAAGCAGTTTGGCGGTATATAATTAAGACGCTACTGTAAAAAAAATATATTTAAAAAAGGCATAGGTGACGAATCGCTGGTGGAAGCTAGACTGCAAAGTCTGGAACATCAGCGCAAGGTTGCCTGTCTATCGATATTTTATAGGATACATTTCGGAGAGTGCGCATCGGAATTGCACGACCTAATAATCCCAGCATCTCTATTCCGCCTTCGGACTAGCAGATGCGGGGAGGGGTTCCATCCTTATGTTGTTGATATACCATGTGCTCGTACGAAGCGATTTGCTTCTTCGTTCATTATGCGAACGGCTAAGGAATGGAACAGCCTGCCGGCGTCTGTATTTCCCGAAACCTTGGGATTTTCAAGGCCAGAGTGAATAGGCATTTACTGGACCCGCATGCTCCATCGCCGACCTCATCGCTTACCATCAGGCGTGATCGAGGCCAAATGCGGGTTTAGTAGTCAATAAAAAAATGTAGTACCTCTAGCACAAGGCCTGACTCGAACTTGCCAATCTACACATGGGATTCTGGTGTCCTATCCTCTACGCCACTGACGCTGTAGCTAGAGTATGGAATTCCCTATTTCCCATCATCATTTCGTTCTAAATATACACCCCAGATGTGTTTCACAGAATTAAAAGTAATTAAAACGTAGTAAGGACATAATTGCAGATAATTATAACTTGTTATCAACAACATTTTATTAACCTCCAAGTTTTCCACGACAAAATTGTGGGCACAGGAATCCCCATCGATTGTTTAGAGTTATTAAAAATTACTTTCAAACGTTAGACGTTGAAGATTGTCACTGTTAATGTAGTATACGCTGAAAATATTGATGTTGCACCAATGCATTGAAAAATAGTGCTTAAAAATACTTTTAAAACTGGATTAAGTACCTACTTATTTATGTTATAATAATTATGATATCGACTATTTATTAATTTACGTAGGTACTTACAATAATAGATTGTGTAACTAGTACGGGAAGGACCAAAATGTCGCTTACGAGTCTAATTCGCAACACGAGCTGTATGCGAGCGTTGTGGATACATACTCGTACACGAGTGCGACACGTGGTCTTCCACTCAGTGCGGATATTTGGCATTTCCCATACAGTTTTCAGTCGATCAGTTGACCCATGGTAACAAAAATATAGTCAGTATTTTAACTTAGAAGATTAGAAATAGAAATATCATTTATTTGTAATGGGTAATGCTGTTACATTGTGTTTCAGTATCACCTTATTCTGCACGAAAGCGTACAAATTATTTGTTCAATTAATAAATCAAACAATCACGAATTATCATCAATAAATTAGCATATTAATTGTAATATGAATGTCATTTTTAATTAAATTATGATTATGTCACAGCTTATCACCGAGGAAGTCGCTCAATATAACATTTGTCTAAGAGAAATTTATAAAGTTTAATTTTAAATTCAAGCAGGCTTAATTCTACCAATGATTACAAGTGTAGGTACCTATGTAACATGCATTTATAGAGACGAAACAGTTCAAAAGAACGAATAAAGGTTTGGTCTACGTAGGTGGCAAACAGACCGTGAAGAGAATATAAATTTTATGGTTTATTTGATACCTGTCTACCTTGCTTCGTCTATGTTCAAGGATTTTGATTTCCCATGTTTAGACTCTACTCAATCTACTTCCCGGAGAACTTTGGTGTTGGTTTCATCCGGTCGAATAGTAGAGACGATATTATTTTTCCAACACCGGATTTAGACGTCGGGCCAAAATCCACGACTTCGGAAATTGTGTTTCTACGTTAAACTGGCGGTGGCGAAAGATTAGAAAACGAGGTGTGAGTCGTCCAGCAGCCAGGTGATCAGATATATTACAAAAGTCGCATTGAAGACCTAGATGCGGCATATCGAAAAGGGTGCGATAATCATCATTTCAATACCAGAAACAAAAACAAACTTGCAGTCCCACGCTTTACACTTAGTATACCTAGTAAACACATCATTTATGGGTCACTGTGTACGATTTTCTAATAAGATATCTGATACTTTAATAAATATGACAGAGAAAAAATTTAAGACGGACCTTATGTAAAAAGGGTTATTATAAAATAATTGACTACTAAAATGATAAAGAGGCTTAGTCCTAAATTCAGCTCCAGCTCTGCACATTGTGTACATATATGATTGTATTCATAATTATTGTTTGATATATTTATTTCAAAAGATGTGCTGCTGAAAGTTTCTTGCGTCGCTTCTTTCCTTTCAGCTATAGCACCTTACGAAGCGGTGGTAGAGTAAAAAAAATGACGTTGTAAAAATTTACTATAAGGTATTTACAATAAAAACATTTTGATTTTGGTGGCATAATAGAGAGAAGGATTTTACCCGGCAGGGCATGGTATTTTCTGAGTGAGGATGTTTCCAGATTCACACATTTGTTTGTCAAGAATGAGGATGTTGATGTTGGTATTTGACATGTACGTTTTAATTTACTAATACATGTCTTTTATGATTGATTACGATGTTCTATACCTACTCTAAGACAGGCAAATACCTATAGTATTATCTTATCTTATGATAGGGGGCTGGGAATAAGCCAGCGGCACTTCGACCCTTGAGGATCTTTTGTGCCTAACCGATTTTACACACTGGTCATCTAAGTGTGCAGGTTTCCTCACCATGTTTTCCTTCAGCGTTAGAGCTGTCGGTAAATGTGCCGTTAGATCAGTAGTACCATTGATGACTAGTACCATTGATGGTACAAGTGACACAACTTTGTATCTTTAGTACCATTAAAGAAAAGTCAAGATATCCCCCATGTTACTAGTGATACAACTTTGTATCTCTAGTACCATTAAAGAAAAGATAGAACATACCTCGTTTTATTTTTTTACCTCGTACGTAACTCTTTGAAAAATACGAAAAACTCATTGGTATATGGCACTGCACGGTTTCGAACGCAGACCACCCGCATGGGAGTTCGGTGTCCTAGCCACTGTGCCACCGACGCTCTACCTTTAGTGTTACCTACAGGCTACAGGTTGCATTTATTTTCTACCTTGTGGTTTTCACACTGATCTTTAATATTTGAGAGAGTAAAATTACGTCTATAACATTCTCCAATCAAATTAAGATTCATTCAAGTTATGTTCCACGAGTAGAAAGACATTAAAAAAATATGGTGGAACAAATTTAGATCCCATCCACAGCTGTTAAAAATATAAGAAGCTCTTTCAACCACAGGATTTCCATATATTTTGGAATTTCTTTTTTCTTAACATAATCTTTAAAACCTTTATCTACAGTCTGTGCATTTACTGTGCGCAGGAGTTGTTTTCCATTGTTTACGTTGTTTATAGGAAGTCCAGTTTTTCCGGTTCAGTAAGTCCTCCATAATTGGCTTGTCTCGTTTAATGTGTAACTTATGTAATGGTACTTGACTTCACATGAACAAGATTTATCGGGAAATAAAACATCATTAACTTAAGTACTTACCAATGTTAAAAATAAAAACTTAATAACCTTTTAATAAATGGAATATTTACCTATTTGCAAATTTAATTAATTTTAAGTGGTTTTAAGTTTCATATAGTAGGTACTTAAGTTTTTCACATAGGTATGTATGTATGTATACGTGATTTAGAGCGTCGGTGGCACAGTGGCTAGGACATCGAACTCCCATGCGGGAGGTCCGGGTTCGAAACCACGCAGTGCCATGTACCAATGAGTTTTTCGTATTTTTCGAAGACTTACGTACATTTACCGAAACATTTAATATCCTCAGACATGTAGTGGTTATGCAGACAGGTCATGCAGACAGGTTTTGAACCCGGATCTCCCGCATGGGAGGCCGGCGTCCTAACCACTAGACCACCGACTCACAAATACAAGTAGTTTGGGTTAAAATGTCACTTGCTTGCTTGCTTATCGTATGGTTAGTGGCCGACCTATTTGTCAGAGTTGTTCAGGCCGCCCGTAGGCATCTGACATGGCTTAACGACTGCTGTCGAACGACAACAACCGGGACCAACTACTTAACGTGCTCTCCGAGGCACGGAGGAACTCAGATGAAATATGCCACAAGCAGTCACCCATCCAGGTACCGACCACGCGAACATCGCTTAACCTGCACGATCACTTTCGAACCGTGCTCGCAACTAGGCTACGAGCTCCTGTAAAAATGTTACTTGCTTTTATCATACAGAAATACCAATAATACTTAAAAGATCCTTACTTACTTACTCCGCTAGCGACCCGAAGTGGATCTTGTCCTCCGATACCAAAGAGCGCCACCGCTCTCTCTCCTGCGCAATCTCGAGCCAGTCAGGCGCCCGGAGCTCCCGCAGATCCTTCTCCACTTCATCGCGCCAGCGGTATCTGGGACGTCCGACCGGACGTCGTCGTCCGTTAGGGCGTCCCACATACGCTCGTTTAACTGCCCGATCCTCCCCCATCCTAGGAGAGACGAAAGCGGCTCGACTCCGATGGCTCGGACACATCACTTAAAAGATAAAAATGTTTAATTCGGTTATAATATTTATGTTTAAAACGATGAAAAACAATTTAATGGTAACCTTTAAAACATTAAAATTAAGAGATAATATATAATCCAAAATACCACTACCGCGTCGAATAACATACCTTACTCATCGATAAAGTTCAATATCTCCCAAGTCTCAAGGACACAGAGGACAATCTTTATATAGACTTTTATCGTTCGCATGACTACATAAAACATCCTCCAAAGGTTAGGCATGGTTACTGAACTCCATGCACAAATCTTTGCACAGAGTATTACATAACCTTCGAAGGTTTTTGTGCACTGTGCGTTTGAGTTAGAACGTGTTGGAGAGATTCTTACGCTGTAAGAAAAACAATATGTAGATATACGGGACAGGTGGGTAAATATTGATTTTGTGATTTAAGATTAATTACTTGCCAAAGTTTATTGTCTTGCATGCAGTTGCCTTGTTTGTGTCCGGAGTTTTACGACACGGTGCATGTGATTAAAACCTCTAAAAGGAGTCGTGAGTCAGGAAGAATTATGTTTGGTATGCATGACTATGTGAGCGTCAGTGGCCGTGGCTAGGACGCCGGACTCCCGTGCTGGGAGGGCCGGGTTCGATACCATGCAATGTTATGTACCAATGAGTTTTTCAATTTTTCCAACATGCAGTACATTTACCGACTGCTCTAACGGTGAAGGAAAACATCGTGAGGAAACTAAAAGTTTCCGAAGTCGTGTGAAATTCACCAATCAGCACCGGGCCCGCTCCCCCTTGTGCAGTGGGAGGCCTGTGCCCCAACAGTGGGGACATTAATAGACTGATGATGATGCATGACTATGTGGTTAGAAGGTTGGAAGATAGATGTAGGCAGAGAGAACGGAGCGCCACGAATCTCTGTCTTGGCACGCCTCTCTTGCTTCCTCTACAGTCATTCATCGTTTCACGCATGCTCGCCAACAAAAACATAAATATGAAAAAGGGGCCAAGTTCGGTACGAGGAACAAGTGGATATGTAAATTGGATGCCAACTGTAATTAGAGGGTTTTCTATGCGCCTAGAGGACTAAGAGTGCCCCATGTGCCGCTTTTTTACGCTGGCTCTCTTACAGACAGAAATACAGCATTTACGGCAGAAACATGTAAAAACCACCTCTTGCTGACGTCTTTTTTATTTTTGCTGAACAGCTGTACCCGCGTTTCAACCAAAGTGATGATGAGGATGAAGACGGAGCTTACATAGTAAGTACTGGCTCTTGTATAAACACTACTGAAGCACATATATGCCGACTGTACTTAGAAGGCGTGTTTAAAAAATAATAATTAGTACTATACCTGCGTTTGACCTCTATCTCGCCTGATGGTAAGCGACGATGAGGTCAACGATGGAGCATGCGGGTCCAGTAAATGCCTATTCGCTCTGGCCTTGAAGATCCAAGGTTGTAGGTTTCGGGAAATACAGACGCCGGCAGGCTGTTCCATTCCTTAGCCGTTCGCATAATGAACGAAGAAGCAAATCGCTTCGTACGAACAGATGGGATATCAACATAAGGATGGAACCCCTCCCCGCGCCTGGTAGTCCGAAGGCGGAATGGAGATGCTGGAATTAGGTCGTGCAATTCCGATGCGCACTCTCCGAAATGTATCCTATATAAGCGTTCAAAACGCCCTGTAGTTTCATAGGGAAAAGCCGAGGAGTATTAGGGCTGAATAGGAACACATTTGAGTGTCGAGCCCTACAACCCTATCAAGTGTTCCCCGGCACAATGTAACGGAACGTGTAATTAAATTAATAAATATTAATTAACCCCGCTCCACTATAGCAACTCGAGGCTGCACGCGAGACAGACACGCGAACCGAAACTGTTGTAGTTTTTTTTTTCAGAGGTTCATATCCGTGCGTGCATGGTGCTGCAAATCCCTTAAGTTGACATATTTTAATGGGCTTTCACCCTTTTAATGGAAGGGTGTTGAATATCTATGCTGGAAACTGAAACTTGAATAGCAAAACAGCTTGTTAAAAGTATAGGACTTTTCAAACTTTGTGTGGTATTTCCATTATGAATAAAGCTTAATTTTACTTTTTCAATAATGATTAGATTCAAATAATATACTGTTTCACAGGTTTTTACTGTATTTTATTAATTACGACCGGTTTCGTTTACACATCTTCAGGTACTTGTTTACACATCTTCAGGTATTTGTTTATAAACAAATATCTGAAGATGTGTAAACGAAACCGGTCGTAATTAATAAAATACAGTAAAAACAGTAGAAACAGTATATTATTTGAATCTAATCAAGTACTACAAGTTTCACCAAGTACCAACAACCGCAAGTATTAACCATTTTTCAATAATAATGATTAATGACACTGTCAATATTCCTAGATGACCTAGATCTTAACAAAATCAGAATAGGATGGAATTCCAATTAGAAGTAAATTATCGTTCCAGTTTAGTATGGTTTTTGTGTTACGATAAGGTTATATGGGATCTATCAAAACCTTGTCAAACCAAAAAAACATACTAAACTGTTTTGGTACGACAATATTCTATCATATCTTGATTCTTGTCGAATTATAAGTATACAGGCTGTAACATTAAGAACGGTCAGTATGGGAAAGTCTGAAACTATAAGACATACGAAGATCTGTTCTTAGGAACCATGTCATCAATTTTAGTAACAAGAAAAACTGTATTCATACATTTTTTAAAAAAAACTGTACTCAGCCTGGGAATCGAACCCGGTTGTTTTGAAAAAAAATCCAACACTATTTCTATTTAGATATCGATTACGTTAAGGATGAAGTGTACAAAACAAACTACGACACAATTGAAGACCTAGAGACCAGCAGCCATAGAGACAATTTTAACGCAAATTCACCACCTGAAGATACAACATTCAATAGTAAGATCGTTACCTAAACGAGTTGAATGTTGTATTTTACAAAATGGTAGTCATTTCGAACACCTACTAAAATAAATTAAAAGATATGGAAACAATGCGTTTTATTAATTTTAAACATCACGTTTCATACTAACATTTATTCCTTAAGACCTACACAATCGATATCTAAATAGAAATAGTGTTGGATTTTTTTTTCAAAACAACCGGGTTCGATTCCCAGGCTGTGTACAGTTTTTTTTTTAAATGTATGAATACAGTGTTTCTTGTTACTAAAATTGATGACATGGTTCCTAAGAACAGATCTTCGTATGTCTTATAGTTTCAGACTTTCCCATACTGACCGTTCTTAATGTTACACCCTGTATAGTAGGAGACGTTAATAATGGATCTATTGCCCACCGGAACTACCTTGATGACTACATTGATGAATTCTGAAAAATTAGAGAATAAGTGAACAATTGGACAAATGTTCTGATCCAGCAATTTAATTTGTAAACTCTTTCAAACGACCCAATAAAAAGACAAATCGAGCTTAAACGCTCCTTATAAAGCGACTACAAAGTCGTATTTTATGTTTAAACACATCCAGTTCGCTTCGTCGGCGGTTAATCGATTCACTGCATCGATTAATAAGGACGACGTCAGCGATAAAATATAATCCAATTATATCGATATCGACATGCCGCATATCGATTTTATCTGGCGACTTGCTGTCTGCTCACGTGCGCAGGTGTAGGCGGGCTATACACGAGGCGACTGAAAGATAACAATTGCGACATTGCAACTGCTGGCAGTTGGGTTGGACCTGACTCAGTCATCGTCAGCTGCTTTCTGGACTACAAGTTTCTTTATAATGAAGTTTATTATGGTGTCTGTTGTTGTTGTTGTTTCTGTTGAGCGTCGGTGGCACAATGGCTAGGACACCGGACTCCCATGCGGGTGGTCTGGGTTCGAAACCGTGCAGTGCCATATACCAATGAGTTTTTCGTATTTTTCAAAGACTTACGTATATTTACCTACTGCTCTAACGGTGAAGGAAAACATCGCGAGGAAACCTGCACACTGAGATGACCAGTGTGTAGGGAAGGCACAAAAGATCCTCAAGGGTCTAAGTGCCACTGGTTATTCCCGGCCCCCTATCATAAGATAAGATGTACTTCTTTATAATAAGGCTTATTATGGGTAAAGGTTTCTGTTGATGTTTTCTTTACCACCTGTACCTAGATTAAAGAAGTGAAGTCATATTTTCGTCTTTATGCTGCTTCAGCTTCAACCATGTCAAAAGATGCGATGGATTTTATTTTATGCTTATCTTGGTAAACCACTAACTGAATTACTTATCTCAAATTTAGTTTTTTTTAGTAAGTACATATATTATGTTAAGTTATATTAAGTTAAGGACTCATGGGATTACAATACCTTCGGACACACCATTACAGTGGCTCTCTGTACATATGAGCTACCCAGATAACTTTTTGCACTTGTGTTTATATTAGAGGGTTGCTAATTAATTTACTCACGAATTATATAATGTAAAACTTGTATTGTAACTTGTAAACATACCAAACGCATTCCTATGTACTTCCTGAATTTTTTATATCATATCACCATCATCGTCATCAGCCCATGTCGTCTCCCACTGCAGGGTATAAGCCCCCTCTCTTTTGTGCCATCCCATACGAATCTGTTCTAGTCGCATCCAGGTCTTCGATGCGACTTTGGTAATGTCATCCGCCCATCTGGCTGCTGGACGACCTACTTCTCTTTTCCCCCGCCTTGGCCACCACTCAGTGAGGGCTCTGGTCCACCGGCCTTCGCCACTATAGCGTCGCAACCCGTTTTTCCACGTCTAGGACTTTAGTTCGTTGTCAGATCGCTATGTTGCGGATCTTGTCCATTAGGGCGATGCCTAACATGGCACGCTCCATGGCCCTTTGTGCACAGCTTCTTTTTAGCACAGCTATTATCATCTATGAACTAATAATTGTTAATGAAATTGAAATATTAGTAACATCGATTCATCAGTAAAGGTATGTCAGGACAGGACCCTGAAAAATTGTAATACTAGGGTACCGCGACTCCATTTATCATCAAAACGAATCGAATCGAATTTCAATTCAACTCACTTGCGATTCTTCACGAATGAATTTTAACAGTTGTGTCGATCAAAAAGTGTAACTGATCTAATGTAAGTACTATTGTTATGTGCTTACGCAAGTAATACGATATGTTTTTGACTAGCAACAATTAGAATGTAAAGAGTCGAAGATCGGGTTCAGTGGCGATTTGGGAGTCAACTGACGTCCACAACCGTACTAAACTAATTCACAATGACGATAATAAGGACCATAACAATGATGATAATGATGATCATGAACCTAACTCATGTATGTCTTATTCAGACATTTCATCAGAAATCAAATAATATTTTTTTTGAAATTATTGTTGTGTACATACAAAGTTAAACCATAGAGTCTGCGGTATCGGACAGAGAGGGTGGAAGAATATTGTCTCAGCCTGATGCACCACTAGGTGCTCTAGGACCTGAAGAAGAAGAAGAAGACATACAAAATTACAGTATTTACAAATCTTCGCGCTACATATGTTCTTGGGACCCTGGGGCCCGGGAGCGCACGGCGTCTTCAAGGACCTCGCAAAGCGCCTGGTCGACGCGTCAAAAGACCCAAGATCTGGCTCCTATTTGGCCCAGCGGATCAGCTTAGCTATCCAACGGGGTAACGCAGCCAGTCTCTTGGGTACACTGCCGGATGTGACTTTACCCAATTTTTTTATCTTTAGCTTTCTTAGCCTTAGTTTAGTTTTATCTTTAGTATTATTTTAGTGTTATATTTTATTATATCCATACAAACCAAAATCCGATAAAAGTTTATGTACAGGGTGGACCAAAAGTCCGTTAACATTTGAATAGGTCGCTGCGTCGGCGCGGGCGGGGTATTGGCGCGGGGGGTGTTACTACAAGCGAGAGCTACTAATAGGGATTTAGTACCATGGCGTCATTCAGCGGAGCGCAACGCGCATTTTGCGTACGCGAGTACTATCGAAACAACGATTCTACGACCGAAGCTAAACGGAAATTTTGTAATCATTACAATATACGGAACAGAAATCAAGCACCAACAATTCAAACGATTAAAAAATGGGTACAGAAGTTCGAAACAACAGGTTCAACTTTAAGTCAACCACGATCCGGCCGACCTAGGACATCGCGCGATCCAGTAAACATAGAGCGTGTACGAGCGTCTGTTCGAGAACAACCTGGTCTCTCTACTCGAAAGCGGTCTAGTGCTTTAGATGTGCCCAGAACATCTCTAAATCGCATTCTACACAAAGATTTACATTTACATCCTTACAAAATTCAAATTGTACAGGCTTTAAAGCCAAATGACCCTGCTCAGAGACTGCAGTTTGCTAACGAAGTGCTTGAGAGGTTTACGAGCTTCAATAACATCTTTTTCTCAGACGAGGCACACTTCCACCTAAATGGACATGTCAATCGACAAAATTGCAGATACTGGAGTGACACTAACCCGGACTTGAAGCACCAAAAACCTTTACACTCGCCCAAGGTAGTATGGGCCGCATTGTCAGCCAGCGGAATCATTGGTCCATATTTTTATGAAGATCAGAGAAACCGCGCCGTCACCGTTAATAAAGAGCGATACATTGTGATGCTACAGAATTTTTTTGCTCCAGCATTACAGGACTTCTCAGGCTTTAATCGAAGCTCTTGGTTCCAACAAGATGGGGCAACATGTCACACCTCCAATGACTCTATAGCAGCACTTCGTGAAATTTTTGGCCAAAAAGTCATATCCAAAAGAGGTGACATTCACTGGCCACCCCGCAGCCCGGATTTAACTCCAATGGACTTTTACCTTTGGGGATATCTCAAAAGTAAAGTTTACATCAGCAACCCAGTGTCTATTGAGGAATTAAAAGAAAATATACGCGAGGAAATGCAGAACATTTCACCAACCACTTGTCGGGCGGTCATGCAAAATTTCCGTTCCCGGTTACAGGTGTGCCAGGATGAACAAGGGTCACATTTGAATGATGTTATTTTTAAAAAGTGAAATCCTAATTTGTCTACTTTATTATTAAATAAACAGTTTTTCACTAAAGTAGCATTTGTATTTTTTATAACCATTTTAAATGTTAACGGACTTTTGGTCCACCCTGTATAACAAACAAACTATCGCACAAATCCTTTCCTCATTCTAAAAGTGCGAATTAAGTTGTTAAGAGAACAAAACCGAAACTCGACTGGAGCGGTAAATAAAAAGCTGACAAAGTACTCCAGTACCTGCACACTTAGAACATTTAATTTGGAAGCGTCTTTGCCGTTCAGTTCTCAAGATAGAAATAAGGTTTTTGGAATCGTCGTGTCTTAAGTGCTGAGAGTAATGTAATGAGTTGAGGTTTACTGTGTGATCAACTGTTAGTAGAATGTAATGTACATATTTACTTCTGAAGACAAGTTCACAGCCTCACACACTGATAACTGAAATCACTTAAAAGTTAAGTCAAGGTCCAGCTTGACTTTAATATTTGGTTTACAGGAAATCACGTGCAAAATTTGGTCAAAACATTCGTCTTGTAACTTTGATTTTGGACATTCCTAATACTAATTACTTGTCTTCAAATAAACAGTTAATAACAAAATATATTTCGGTTTTATAATACTTAATCTATCTAAATTTATCACTTTTGAGGCGATTATTCGCTTGGAAAACACAAACACAATCGTCTTTCCACACATATTGAAAAAACGTCATACCCGTTGGTAATCTTTTGATCATATACCACCGATATCCACTCCTAATACTAAACACTCTAAGTTTAGAAGCCAACAATATAGCAGTATTCGCAGTATCTCTGAAACTAAACGCTGTGTAGTCGACCTTCGCTTGTCAAATTAGCCGACAAAGTCATGCCCGTTGGTCATAAACCACCGATATCCAATCCTAATACTAACCACTCTAAGCTTAGAAACCAACAATATTGCAGTATTCGCAGTATCTCTGAAAATAAACGCTGTGTAGTCGACCTTCGCTTGTCAAATTAGCCGACAAAGTCATGCCCGTTGGTCATAAACCACCGATATCCAATCCTAATACTAACCACTCTAAGCTTAGAAACCAACAATATTGCAGTATTCGCAGTATCGCTGAAAATAAACGCTGTGTAGTCGACCTTCGCTTGTCAAATTAGCCGACAAAGTCATGCCCGTTGGTCATAAACCACCGATATCCAATCCTAATACTAAACACTCTAAGCTTAGAAGTCAACAATATCGCAGTATCTCTGAAAATAAACGCTGTGTAGTCAAACTTCGCTTGTCAAATAAGCCGACAAAGTCATGCCCGTTGGTCATACCTATACCACGGATATCCAATCCTAATACTAAACACTCTAAGCTTAGAAGCCAACAATATCGCAGTATTCGCAGTATCTCTGAAAATAAACGCTGTGTAGCCGACCTTCGCTTGTCACATTAGCCGACAAAGTCATGCCCGTTGGTCATATACCACCGATATCCACTCCTAATACTAAAACTCTAAGCTTAGAAGTCAACAATATCGCAGTATTCGCAGTATCTCTGAAACTAAACGCTGTGTAGTCGACCTTCGCTTGTCAAATTAGCCGACAAAGTCATGCCCGTTGGTTATAAACCACCGATATCCAATCCTAATACTAAACACTCTAAGCTTAGAAGCCAACAATATCGCAGTATTCGCAGTATCGCTGAATATAATAAGCGCTGTGGAGTCAACCGTCGCTTGTCAAATTAGAGTCGGCGTGCAGCGATCGCGCCGCTGCAAGTTGCAACTGCACTATACACGTATGTTCAGTTGCATTTGTATTGCAGCTACATGTGTGCTTTATTCTTTAGCTGCAGTGAATATGAGGAAAGAATTGCTGAAAAAATAACTTTCAAAAGTTAACACTTACCGTACGTAACAGACTTTCTAAGTAGGTTTCTATTAGCAGGTTTTAAAAGCTGTGCCATATTAAGTTCTGAGCAAAATATGAGGTAAAGATTTGTCTAAAAATAATAACTGTCTGGTACCGCAATGAGTCTATCTGTAGGTATGTTAACAATAATACTATCTACACTGAATTTGATAAGAAAACCAGAACCTAACTATAGGTTTTTCGGTTAGCCGGTAGGGGCTTAGCCCCATTAGGTCACAGTCTCATTTGGTCACACCTAGGAATGTGTCTCAAAACGTCACACTTTTTAAAATGAAATTATTACGAGTTGCATTTGGTCACACGTAATGTCAGCCCACTAAAACAAGGCGCACTTTTATTAATCGTTTTATTTGTATTTGCATACGTATTTGTATTGACTTGATAAGCATTATTAACACCCGACACAAAAGTAAATTATGAAACATCACAATAGTAAATTGTGATGTTTTATAATTTACTTCTGTGTAGTAAAAGTGTTAAAGTTTTAAGTGTTTAAGTGTATTTTACTTTACTTTAAAATATATTGCTTCATATTCTATATTGTTTCAGGTGTAGTTTATAAACACACAAAAAGTAAAGCGGTCACTGTTATATGACGGCCATAATTACAATTTTCATAGAACAGCAGCATTCTTGGGTCGATAGGTGGCGCTATATCACAGTGACAATAAAAGCCAAAGTTAATAGATGGCAGCACACATATTATTATAATAAGTAATAACACTTAAACCTAAAATAAAATGCGCGTCCTGTTTAAGTCGGCTAGCATTACTGATTGAGAACCACCGTGTGACCAAATGCAACACGTATTTATTACATTTCAAAAAGTGTGACATTATGAGAAGTATTCCTAGGTGTGACCAAATGAGACTGTGACCAAATGGGACTAAGCTGGTAGGTTAGGGTTTTATTTATTCTACCAGCATGTTCTTTCCTAAGAAATATTGTTATCCAGACAAATTACGGACTAGTAGTGCCTTCTCCTCTAGAATGATGACGCGAGCACCAATAGCGAGCCAAAGGGTTTGTGCATAACACATATATTAGTTCCATACTTTACAATACCCGACTATAATGCGACGTGAGCCGCATGCACCAACTGGCAGACGTGGTTTCCATTAAAAACTTCTCTAGCGATCAATCGACATAGGATGAATTACAAAATCTTTGAGTGTCACTTACGAGGAAGTCGCCGTTCATTTAGAAGAGATGTTTACAACAGTTAAATTACTTCTCAAGTACCCTCCAATTTACCTGAAAAACGACCAACGTTCCCACGGAGGGTAAAGAAAAAGATAATCAATTATACAAACAGAACAGCTCGCTAGAAACACGAGTTAACAAGGTCCCTTTTAAGGCAACGCGGAACCCTAATCCTACCCGGTTTGACGGTCAAGTGTGCCTTAACAGGTTTGTACAGGCGAACACATAATAAATAAATATACAGACTCCTATGATATGGTATAGAACTACTTTGAATCGGGTGAACTAGATAACTAGTCGTATAGTACTTTTTTTCTCACAAATTTAAGGGGAAAAATTAATACAGTTTTGAAAGTGTTGCGATATTATAGCCTTGGGTGGGGTGATTAGAGATCACAACTCTCCGGTCGCCTCTCCTGGGTGCTTCCCCGCCTCCGGCTCTTAGAAAGATCCCTTTTTATAGTTTTTTCAATACTGTACGAACACGGTATCTTATCTTATCTTTGGATGGGGGCCGGGGATCCCAGCGACACTTCGACCCATGGGGATCTTTTGTGTTCCACCCCTTGTACCTATCCCTTGACCACATCACCGAATATGTCGTGCATGAGCAAGACTATGCGTCTTAGTGGGAGGGATTTGAATTCCCTTGGGTCCGGATAGGCAGAGCCTAGCAGACCCATCCTTTTTGCCGCGAAAGCGTCATATTCACATAGGAGATGTGAGACGGTCTCCAGTTGTTCACCACAGGCTCTGCAAGATGTGCTGTTAGTCAGCTTCATCTTGTGTAGGTGGGCATTGGTGCTAAAGTGACCGGTGAAGGCACCGACCAGTAGACGCACTTGACATCTATTCAGCCCCCAGATCTTGCTGTTCCAACCTGTGACTTTGTCCCCAATGAATTTCTTAGAGTGTTCTAACCCCTTTAGGGTTAGCCACTCATGTTTGTGCCTATCGGTACTGTACTTCTTTAATACTGTTTTGATAGTACCCGACGAGAGGCCAACAAAAGGTTCTGGACCAATAAGCGATTGCTGTGATCCCTGTCTGGCCAACTCGTCTGCTGATTCATTTCCTAAAGTCCCGGAACCCAAACCAGGCGAGCTCGGGCCATAGACTCCAGCTCCCGAGCCTGAGTCCATTTTGGAGCCGTCAGTGTACCAGATTAAGGTATTTTTATTTGTATTCCTGTCTTGTCGGGAACGAACACGGTAAGAGGTACAAGGTACAGATTTTGTGTGGTTGACTGTACATACTGCGGTGTCTTTATAGTTTTTTTCCTTGGCTAATTGATACCTTCACACTTCTAGATCTAGAACGCACCTATCAATGTAATTCCTAAGAAGTAGCACTGAGATAACTAGTTTACAATAGTTGGTAGTATTTTGTTCTACTCTTCACAAACTTGCGACATTTCATACTTGTTTCGTAGTTTGAGATGTGGCCATCTCGGTGGAAAGGGGAAGATCATCCTCCAGGATAGGTGGTAGGCCTGGAGACAGCTGTCCGAAGGTGTGGTCTGAACTTGAATATAGGCGAGTAGAGCGAAATAGTCGTAATATGGCGCTTGATTGAGATGTTTGTTTTACAGCGTGTTTTGTTATGAGCCCCTATAGCATCTAATCTGAAGTTAATGTTTTGTTTAGAGCGTCGCTGGCCTAGTGGCTAGGACACCAGGTTCGAAACCATGCAATGCCATGTACCAATGAGTTTTTACGATTTTTACGAAGACTACCGACTGCTCTAACAGTGAAGGAAAACATCGTGAGGAAACCTGCATGTCTGAGGCATTTAAAAGTTTTCGAAGGCGTGCGAAATCCATCAATCAGCACTGGGCCCGCTCTCGGTGGATCATGGTTCGTACCCCCTTGGTCAAGGGGAGGACTGTGCCCCAACAGTGGGGACATTAATAGGCTAATGTTGATTATGAATGACCTCTAAACTAGGAAAATAGGGAAATAGTGATCCTTCAAATAGCAGCTTGGTGGTTGGTTTTTTGTGGTGCGTAGCTGTCGTTACACTCGCTTCGCTTCGGCATGCATCACCGTGTGTCTACTTCTTATAGATTCTGATGACGTTTTACAAATACAAAACAAAAATACAAGATAATTTTTTTGCACTTGTTTTTAAGTTTACTGTTTACCCCGCACTAGGGCGACCCTGTGTCGCGGCGATACGTGTATATAGTATACGTGTCTGTGAGGTGTGTTAAGGTGTTAGTTAGAGCTATGTTCTCTAGACGACAATAACAATTCCCTTTTTAACTACGCACTGTGCGTAAGCACAAAATCATGTTTCGCTGACGTTACGATCCTATCTATGGAAATTGCTAATTAATTTGATTTCTTTTCGAGAAGGATTTCACAAAGGCACAGACAACAATGACGTTCATTTGAAGAGTTGTAATTAAATATAGCTATTTACCTGTACTGCAGGTGTGGTCAACTCAGGTTAGTTTGTGGGCCCAAATGACTGAGTCATCATCAATGAAAATCATGAAACTTAAATACTTTTTTTAAGAAATTCGCGGAGCAGCCTTCAAAATATTTAGTTCATAGACATAAATGCAACGAACCAAATGTAGGTTTTTCTTTCTGGACAGCATTAGGACCAAATCACATATGGCAATCTCTTTTGATTTAGGTTGGTAAGTAAGTACTAATAATAAGTAAGTGTTTTTTTCATATTTGCATGCTCATTGTTGAGTAGAATGTATCGGATCGGCTCTTTGTTTAGAAAATATCATCTTGTAATTATGTACATACATTCTGGACAAATAAATTAATCCGAATCTGAATCAAATATGCGGAGATTATTTTCAAAACTTCACCGAGGTCAGAATTTTCCAAATTCCAAAATGAATCCGATAGATGCATATCGCTTTAATATTATTCCTAACTTGTAGATATCCGTATTCAGTCACAGACGACTCAACAGCGACAACTCTTTCGGAGGCCACCTGCATCTTCTTTTAACATGTAAATGGAGACAAGGACAACCGGTCATTATTACATTAGTATGGTAGGAATTTGAAGATCTGCGGGCCGCAGAGAACCTCGCGGGCCGTACACAACGCCTCAGGCCGCAAGTTTGCCATACCTGCTTTACATCCTATAGTTTACTATCAGAAGCGGGATCAGAAATCGACTTGTTTTGCAATTAGAACGGGACGCGTTAAAAGCTGCACTTACGATGTTTTTGTTAGTTACGTGTCTGAGAGACTTACGACGGTATCTTGGGCCCAATCTCGGGTAAGGAGTTACGATTTGAAAGAACATGTTCGTGATATCTTCGTCCTAAATCTTTTACTAATTTATTTGACACTTGACCGCTTCAGGGATTCTGTTGTACTCCTAAATTAAACGTTTTTGAAACAAGTAGGTACATACATATGGTCTTAACAATCAGGAGAATTGTACTCGTACCTACATTGTTGGGCCTATAGGCTTCGAATACAAAAAGTTTTGACAAATAAGTCCACTTAAAATATCACTATGGCTGACCTGCCAAACCTCTATGATAGTTGCCACAGATCCAAGGAGAGCTGATGTTAGTGTCAAATCCATGTCAAATCATAATTACGAGTTCGCTATTCACCATACATACACATTTCACCATGACATAAGTTATTCATTACATGTACAAACGAAAGGCAAATAATTTGTTAAAGTATTGTTTCAGGTTTTCTTACGGACATAAATTAAGACCCTTACTCATTGTATAACTCAATTAAATAGTAAAATGAAATAGCGAGTAACTCGAAAACGAAGCGTTTTTGAGGATCACTTATATTGTCAAATACGAGTACTTTATGTAAAAACTACAGAAGTGTTTGGCGAAGTTAATAATGCATATCCTCAAAAACACGGTGTATAGCTTTCTTACCCTTCAAACTGCAACTGCAATATGGCAAGCATTGCCGAAATAGGTAAAAGGGTTGTCTCTGCACAGGTTCCAACTTTAAATCATCAACTATATTTCAATTTCAAATTTAATAATGCCTATCGTAAGGTGAATTACTAAACAGTCATAAATCATCTCCGGACATGGAAAATGTGAATTTCACGCATTGGTTAGTGCATTCGTAACTCGTATCTCTGACAGTTCACCACAAATGACACTTACCACAAAGGAACTCACTGACTAATTTATGATGTTAACACAGATTATGCGTCCAGACTTTACCTGGAACTTAATTAGAACTTGCAATAAAAAAGAAATATAGAGGATGGGAAAAAATATCTGTAGTGCGTGAGTTTTTAGAAAGGGTTCGAGTCTTGGGACTTGAAGAATGTACTAGACTGTAGTAAGACAGAGATAGAGGCCGATTAGACCCGATAGCCGAACCTCTTTCTCTTTTTCCCTTTTACCATGAAGGTACGTCCCGCCCCTAGGGAGAGACTATATTAGGGGGAGACTTAGTATACTTTTTTCATCAATGCCTTTTACTCTTTTGAAAATTTGTGGATCATTTTATGCGGCAAAGAAGTATGAATGATTAATCAAAACTACAGAAAAGCGAAAGAGGCCATACGAAGTCAAAAAGTAAAGTATCCCTCTACCGACCGCCCACGTATGTAACTAATTTTCAGCTCTACAAAGCTGCTGCTTTTGCAGCTGATTGGTCAGTGCAAAAGCTTTTTTTTTTAGAATTTCTAAAGGTGCATGTAAAAATTGGTTATTGGAACAACTCGTAGCCTAATTGGAACAAAATGTGGAAACAAATCCGATAATGGATTTGTGCAGTGGATTAAAGTGTAATAGGCCGTTGCGAGCATGGTCTGAAAGTAATGGGTGCCGCTTGTGGCACATTTTCATCTGAGCCCCTCCGTGACTCGAGAGCACGTTAAGCTGTCGGTCCCGGCTAAATGGCAGTAGTCGTTAGGCTTTGTCATAGACCTATGGGCGGTCTGAACGATTCCGCATTCAAAAGATCAATAAAAGTGTTTTATTATTATTATTATCATAATTATTATAAGATATATTTATTTCAAAAGATGTGCTGCTTTTAGTTTCTTGCGCCGCTTCTTTCCTTTCAGCTATAGCTCTTACGAAGCGGTGGTATAGTAAAAAAATGACGTGGTACTTATAATAATAAAAAAATGATTTTGATTATAAAATCAAAATCATTTTTATAAATAATTACACCCTGTATTATATATCTTTGTTCGGAAAACAGTCCTCAGTACCCGACAGCTGGATTTCCGGCGGGTAATTAAAAACAAATTCACGTTTAAAGTGTTACCAGATAACAAAAGGCCATTAATAATCCTTGATTGCTACATGGTGGCTAATGCGTTTCGTTTCACGACTGCACCACAAAGTCTTAACAAAGGGAAATCTTGGGAAAACTGCGGGCTTATGAAACGGGCAGGTTGATTGATATATATTTTTTGTTGCATCTCACAGTTTTCTTCTCTATAGAGCCATGTTTAGAGGCCCAGGGCGTCTTTAAAAACGGGTTTTCGATTCGCCGTTAATCTTGAGGACTTTTATATGGACTGTGGCGGTAATTACACTGGATATTTTACCCCTTAAACTGGCATACAGCAGGGCAGCATTGCTGCTTTGCACAGGATCATACCACCTTAATCCGTTAAATTTTAAATAGGCGTATAACTAAAGGTAGAGCGTCTGTGGCCTCGTGGCTAGGACGTCGGACTCCCATGCAGGAGGTCCGAGTTCGATACCAGGCAATGCCATGTACCATGAGTTATTCGGTTTTTTCGAAAGACTTACGTACATTTACCGACTGCTCTGACGGTGAAGGAAAACATTGTGAGGAAACCTGCACACTGATATAACGAGAGTCGTTCTATGTGATTAATTCCTTAGAATGATCACGACCCTCAGCAATGAGGAACACGACTTAGAAGGTAGGATTACTGAGGTGGTACGATTATGTCAGCCTAGGGGAGGTACCACCCTTTTATTTATTTCTACAGCAATAATGTGTGGGGCTGAACGCGCTCACGAAATAAAAGGCAGGTCTTGAAGATCGAGAGCAAGAATGTATTTTGTCTGTCCCACAACACTAGATTGACATCTCGAGTATGTAAAAACCGATAGCAGTTGTTTTCACAATTGACAGGTGTGCAGCACGCATGCGCCGACGTTGTGCCGGGAAGCCGCCATAAATGCATTGCTGTATTCTGGTTTGAAGCATTCCATCTGACTCCTCAAGTTCGAAAACCCGTTATAGTGAGATGAGATGCCTAGAAGCGACGCTGATCACTTACCATCAGGTAACCCGTTTGCTCATCTGCTTTCCTTGTACAATAATAAAATAAGTAAGTACTTAACTCAGTTGCAAGAACGTAAGTAAGCAGTCAAGCCAAGAGTTTCGACAAGAACATTTTAAAATTCACAGTGCACTCGCGCCCGCGATTTAAATGCAAATCAAACTCCAGTTAAAGAAATAAACCGGTCCATTAGCAAATATATTGCTATTTTTTTTCATCTCATTCAACTCCTTTAGACGTGGAATACACGTCTGTTAGTTATCTCCGATTGGGACATGCTGATCAGAAGCCCATACCGCTGTTTTACTGATTCTGACAACGTTGCTTAACTGATATATTAATTTTATTAATTATTAATTTAGATAAATGACAATGCCCCTTTACAGTTGCTACAATCTTAATTTTTAAATTTAATTCGACAACGTACATGGGGAAAATAGAGAGAAAAAAATTTGGCCTCTATAGGCTCCAAAATGGGAGGCTCAATATTATTTTGAGTCAGCCCTTATCTGACAATATGAGACACTTACTATTGTTTGCTAAGCTGGCTCTCAAAGTGAGGGCTTACTGTAATAATACATGAGCTTCCCTTCCCTTTTCTAAGTGACCCTAACGAGGCTGACATGGTCACCTTGTCGTGTACCAAAGCCTCTAAACTGAGTTTTTTTTTAAATGTACATAATTTTTGCCTTTTGCTAAATTTTTAAATGTAAATCGGCTGGTCTGTGCTCCTGTCCAGTTATATTTATAGTTAACATGAATTGTGTTTGAATTTTAAATTGGTAAAAAGCATGACGTGACCAAGAGTTCTTGGTGTCACGATGGTTTCAATAAATGAGTATGAGTAGCTTTTAAATCTTAAAACTCAACTGAAACATTTTTAATTACTATCACACAAATCATAATTATCACAGAGTTTTCACCGACGTTTCGATCCATTCAGCTAGGAGACCTTTTTCAAGGAACATGAAGTGTAGCAATCGCGGTGCGGCACACATCATTTTTTGTTTAACTTACATGACCATTTTTGACAATTTTCTTGCCCAGGCCCTTATCCAGATCCCTGAATCAGGTATCAGAGATAACTATCGAACGTATACTCCACTCTAACTCTTAAAGTGAAGTCAAAGGCACTTTGTTTTACTTAACCCCGGGTTAAGCTAAAGTTTCTTGGCTATCTGCTATTAGCATAAAGTTAAGGAAAGTCCGCGGTATAAAGTCTTATAAAGTTTGCTTGAAATTGATAACATACTACCAGATTTAAAGTCGGCTTTTCCACAATTTATGGGCGGACGATGAATTTTTTTATTAGCGTGCTTTACTACTTTATGTGTGAGTTTGCGGAGATAAAGGGTTTAAGATTCGGGAAAAGGATTTTCTTCTCTAAGTGACTTCCCACTTATTTACGAATGAAAGCATAGAAAATTAGCCTTTAATGATCAACCTATTGTAAGAGTTGTTCAAGCCTATGGGCAGGCCTCTGAGATGGCCTTAAGACTGCTGTCGTCTGACAGCTGTCGTACTCTGCGAAGCAGAGCTCAGTTTAAAATGTACCCATGATGGTCACCCATCCTGGTACTGACCGCGTTCAACGTTGCTTAACCTGTAATACCATTCTCGCAACTTGGCTACGAGCCCCTCAGCTATTGACCTGAAAGGAATGGATTTCCTCGCATCTCTGCCGCCTTGCCTAAATACGAGTATGGGAAAATCATTTAATCATAATTCGGTAACACAATATTTCCTACATCGTCGTTCTACATCAAGTCCATTCATCATGCCAGACGTAGAAAGGTTCCATATATAATGTAATGTGGTTATTAAATATACCTGTTGTTAAGAGTGCAATGGACTGATTTGAACTTAAAAAACTATAGATATGTATTGAATTATCGTGAAATTTGTTCGATAGGTACATTCATTATTTTTCCTTTCCCTTTCCAACCTCGAAACGCAAAAGTTATCTTATGATAGGGGGCCGGGAATAACCCAGCGACAGTGCGACTCTTGAGGATCTTTTGTGCCTACCCCATTTTACACACTGGTCATCTCAGTGTGCAGATTACCTCACGATGTTTTCCTTCACCGTTAGAGCAGCCGGTAAATGTACGTAAGTGTTTGAGAAATATGAAAAACACATGGCACTGTATGGTTTCGAACGCGGACCTCATGGGAGTCCGGTGCCCTAGCTGTGCCACCGATGCTCTTAACGCAAAAGTGATTAGAAGACTCGAAATTCGTTCATTACTTTCATTATTTCCCTTTACAACCTCGAAACGCAAAACGTAAGGTTTTGCGTTTGCGTTAGGAGATTATAATATTTTTCTATGCATTTTAACATTGTTTTTTTATGCAACTCTGTCACGCACCTTATATTTTCCAATTTCGACCGAAGTTATTTTTTCTAGTTAAAATCAAATAAAATTTACTGCCGTTCATGCAGTTCCCTCTTAAAAGCTACCTGGTATTAATGCATCGGTAACCGATTGCGAAACGGGTCTGCATTATTGCATGCGTTAGTTTTGCTCCCAATATGCCAGTGTTCCATTAGATTCCCCGGCGGGATGAAATTTCAAATATTGAAATTGAACGTCGAAATTCACCCATATTTTGTGTACCTAACTGTTTTATCTACCTTGTATGTGTATGCGCACGACAGTTTTGGAGTAAGTTTTTTTGTATGAATATTGAATTCTTGAACGTACCTTGCTACAATCTGTCCTCTAGGTGCCGGCTAGCAGGGTTCTAGGACAATGTGCAGATGAAGTAATAGAAGACACTTGGTAATAGATATTATATTTTAAGGAAAAGAACACAGAAAACAGTAACATAGAAAATAGGTCGTAGCAGGAAATAAAAGTGAACAGAGAAACGTCCGTTCGAGACAAAATACAGAGAAAAAGTGAAAATACAAATAAAACAATGAAATTAATGGAATAATGAAATTTAGAAATGGAATGGGAACATGATTTTGAATTTAAATGAAGAAATGAAGATGCCAACACGAAATGAAATGAGATAAACGCTAACGATGAGGTTGAAGTTGATGGCAAGGAGGTTGATATGGACGATGATGTCGACATCGTTACAACCTAACTAAAAATAACTCTAAATTTAAAATTTAAGAAACCCCCCGACGTACCATTGTGGAGATCCCCTTACTTTTTCCTGGTCATCATCAGGTCCTCAAGGTTCCAGATGTAGGAAGGTCACTATGGTCATAAACATTTGAGCTCAAACTCGAACCACCTAACTGTTACCGTTCCAGAGATCCCATCATACTCCAACTTCCCAAAATAGTACTTTGATATAGTGCTTTATGCTATAATTTTAAATGTTTCAAAAAAAATTATGAGTATTTGGCAATAAATGTATTTCTGTTTCAAAATACTCCATGATCTTATAACCACTGATCCATTTTTCATCTGACATGGGTAAGTAAATTCAGCAGGTTAGACCTGCGACGCCTGAAAGCAGGGACGCTCCGGGCTTTGCCGTACGCGGAGCTCAAAATTCGGCCTCGCCATGTCTATCTTAAAATACCAGCTCCACATCCATCATGGCGCCGCCATGACTAGGGAAAATGATACGTCTTGGATTTTTTAACTTTTTAATTTATAGTTATTATTACATTATGAACTGAATAAAGACCGTTGGTATGGTTTTCCCGCCTCTTCGATGTACTGAGCTTATTTGGTAGCGCTTCAATAATAAGTAAAAATATAAAAATAAAAAATAGAAATCCACTCCTTCAAGTGAGCGAATAACGTCAACTACTATGCCAAACAACTTGCCAAATTTTAAAAAAGACAACACGTGTGGCGGACGCACGACACGCGCGCCACTACGTAGAACGCGCTATCGAAATTTTCCTGGGACTTCGTATATATACGAGTGGTGGAAGATCTTCCCTTTTCCCTTTCATACAACTGACGTTACGTCATTCATGTCCTCACATAGCGCGTTCCTATAAATAACTTAAATTATGTATTTTGACATTACTCAATCAATAATTATATTAAAATAGTATAATACGAGTAATGATGACACCTCTACATTCCCGCTCACGGCAAAACTTTCGAAAATTTCTTTTCTATTCGCACACACAAACGTGTTTTAAAAGAGTGAAGTAATTAAATTCCTATCAAAATTTGATTAAAAACCCAAAAGCAACATTAATTTTATTTAATCGCCGTTGCTTTTAATACAAAGCAACTCATTTCTATCCAATTAATTTGGCTTATTTAAATTTCCATTGAAAATTTGCGGCCATGCAAGGCGATATAGCTCGACGAGTGCATGGAAATTCGCATCAAGGTAAAAAGCCATCGCCGCCGGGATGAAGACCCAAGCCCGGAGGAAGGAGGAGAGTCGGTGTGGGAAAGACAAAACCCAACCGTAAAATAGTCAACGCTGGGTATCAGGCGGCGGTAAATAACCCGTAACCCCGGTTCGCCGGGGTGGCTACCACACGCCCTGAGGGCCAAATACCTCAAAAACTGTGGAACGCCAACCCGCTATTGCAAGCGCGGCGTTTAAAGCTTAAAACCCTCAGACAGTCCATCAGTTCCTAAAAATTCCACCCCGATTAAAGAACATAATCTGTCTTAGAATTGAAACTAGGTATAGTGAGACATTGTGAAATAAACATAATACTTAGGTACTTACTTACATTTTAAATATGTTATTACGGATTTTGAAAAACATATTACTGATTACTTACTAATGAAAGTCGGAAAACCTCCTACTAGTAGTGCGAGACGAAACGCCGCCCGCCGCGGTGAAATCGGGCGATTCGCACTCTTCGTGATCAAGGCCTTCGAAACAGGCCGAAACTAGTCGGAAGATTACCGACTTTCATCAGTGAGTATGCGTAATTAATTATATATTTAGCACAGTCTGTCTGTTTCTACGTCATAGTTCTTAAAAGAGTTAAATAAAGATGTTATAGTAGCTAGTAAATAAAGTTTCATGTATTTGGCCGAGCATGGAGTTTATCGTAGGGGCCGAAGTACGGAAGCTAGATAGAAAGATAGTACAAATTCATTTCTAATTTACCTACGCTCTTATATTTTCTTGACATGGAAATAATAACCTTAACAATGAGAATGATTAATTTTTTTACAACAAATGAAGTTCCAGTTCCAGCCCTGCACATTGTGTGTTTATGTGATTGTATTTATAATTATTGTAAGCTATATATTTAGTTCAAAAGATGTGCTGCTGAAAGTTTCTTGCCTTTCTTCTGTCCTTTCAGCTACAGCACCGTACGAAGCGGTGGTAGTGTAAAACATGACTTAATGTACTTTTAGGTACTTATTTACCCCACCCGATAGTAGTTCACACACCGCACCTACATACCGACCAGCTACCCATTTCTGGCGCTTACACGCGCTATCGGCATATTCCAGGCCGCTTCTCCCCGACCCCTCCCTCCTCAGCGACGTCCTAAGCCGGGGTCCGTACCCACCTGGGTGCCCTTAGGCAGTCGCTTCTTATAGTAGTTTTTAAGTCCTCCTCCAGGCTGGAGCGCGCTCGCCCCAAAAACCCCGGTGAAGCTGTAAAGGTCATTAGAACCAACAGCAATTATCAGTACGAAAAAAAAAGGTACCTGAATAACACGTCTCCTGCCTTGTTTTTAATCTCCCGCAATAAAGCCGCTTCCCTTGTAACGTAAGATTCTTGCGCCATCCGTAGCTGGCGGGCTTGTTTCCTCCACAGGAATTCGTTTTTCATGTCACTCTGTGCCATCAAACGCAGTTAAATCCGTACCATTATTTTTTACGATGTCGTTATAGCGTGTTTCACGAGATCGGGATTTTTTTAACAATGGCCCATCAGACTGTTAAATAATTGTTACGTTTTTTTCTCCCCACGATATTAATATATATAATATATAGTGTGTTAGGGTACGAAAGTTTTTTTTAAATTAGAAAGAGTACTCTACAGTTTCTTGCGCCGCTTCTTTCCTTGTAGCTACAGGACCTTACAAAGCGGTCGTAGAGAAAAAATTACGATGTAAAAATGTACATTAAGGTACTTACAGTAAAAAAAATGTTTTTTTTTGTCAGTTGTATTGTCTATTTGTGCGTTTTTAAATTGTTGTAATACTTATCTAAACCCTGAACAGGAACTAAAAACCCTCACCATATTGCGGAATTATTTGGTACTATTTTTTTCATAGCGAACTCCATGACACAGATTATAAAACTACCGGTGACGCCTTCTTGACAAGGTTTTTAGTTCCTAGTTAGAGTGTTCCACCAAGAAGTTATCTTGATATATTAAGGGAATGACTTTAGGGCTCCAAAATATAATAATATTTGCTTACTTTTTTTTTAATGTAAGTTGTCTGTTAGTTTGGTTTACATATTGTCTAAAGTGCTGTTTGTTTTCTAATAAAATTAAATTAAATTACAAACCGAAGTGCTCATCTGATTTATCGAGTCTGTGTTGCTCTGCATCTGTAATAGAAAATGAAATATCTTTTGCATTTTTTTATAACCTACAATTCCAAACAAAAAGCAAATCCTCCATTATTAACAAAACAATGCATATCGCTCCAAAAAACAAAAATAAAAACTCCCAAAAATTTTAATTATTTCACAGCCGTAGCAATCATTTCGGAAACAACAAAATCCGACAATAATCAGAAGATTATAGGCGTAATTTGCAGCGTATTTTCAAATTCGGCCGAATGGCCTATTGTGCCGTGGAGGCGAACACTGGAGCGTAATAAAATATGCATCCAGGGATAATTACAGGGGCCGAAGCTAATTTTTACTGCCTTAATCCAAATTTGTACGTGCCAAAGGATTTCCGTTCGGGGCCACCTGAGGCGCGCGCCGACTGTACCCGAAATTATATTTTATTTCATTGGACACCATTTTGTGTTTCATATTTTTTATTGCTGTTTTCTTCGGGTTTATGCGGAATTAAAATTAATATAATATGCATTGTTTTGTTAATTGACTCACCTGATTCAATGAGGTCTTTGGACTTGGCCTTCATTACTTTATTATAATATGCGTGTATCTGATTTATTAATGAGACTCTAGTTTATGTTATTACTTATTTAACAACAAACTGTGAACAAATTAAACTGTTTCTGTAGTTTCTAAAATCTGTAAAATATTGTATCTAACAGCTACTTTTTATAACTTTTTACTTTTACTTCTTAGGTTGCCTGGAAGAGATCGCTCTTAGCGATAAGGCCGCCTAAATTGTACTTCACTGTTTCCTTTTCTATCTCATATTTGTTATTATTGAACTTAAAACTAAAACTTTAAACTTTTAACTTTTTATAAGAAAGTACTCTAGGTAAGTTTCAAGCATTAAAGTGGATGTATATATATGTACATCTACTTTAATGCTTGAAAATTACCTAGAGTACTTACTTATAAAAAGTTTAAACTATATATCTTCTTTCCGTTACTCCGCTAATTTGGAGCTAGTAAAATATGCTTACTTTATGCTTCTCTGTCTTACACCAGGTTGCGAACTTCATCCCAGGTTTTACCTAACGTCTGCACCTCCATTAAGACTTCGCGACTAAACGCTTCCAGCTGTCTTGGGCGGTCTGGCCTTCTGTGCCATTCGGTTATTTGAAATGTTTTTGGCTTATACAATCGAACGTTTTAAGACAGATCCGTGGCGCTCCGTTCTCTCTGCCTACCCCGCAAGGGTCAGCGTAAAGGTACGAGTATGTATGATAAGTAATTTTATATTAAGACATATTCTAATAATCATATCTCACAAAATTACTTTCCTTGGATCATTAAACTCCATATTTTTTCGATAACTTCTAAAGGGGTATTTAATTTAATTAATTACTCATTATAGCCTTAGGGGCGTCTCTATGACTACCCTCGGATTTGCTCGCAATTACTGGAAAAATCTGAAGTTAACGATGAATTTAATAAGTTTAATCCTTGTCAGCGAATTTAAGTTAAAAACTTGATTATTATTAAATAATTTAGACATGAAACGAGGTGATAAAGTGTGAAAAAAAAACTAGAAAGGATTAGGGTTGAAAAAAATCGTGAAAACAAAAAATCAACCCTTCTTAACCACGCTCGACGGGTAAATTAATCAGATCAGAGCAGATAATCTTTATTTATTATTCTTAGAAATATAATAAGACTAATCAATCACATTTACCGACATACCGTCATTTGTACGAAACGTCCTTAAGACTTTAAAGTCTTTACTAAAATACATGCTATTTTTACCACGCCATAGCTCTTAGAGAGATGACATGAGACTTAAGGAAGCCTTAACACGGTTTTAGCCTTAAAAAGGTGTCTTTTTGACAAAGAGTCAAAAAGACACCTTTTTTCTAGCAGGTTTTACCTACTGCTCTTTTAGAAGAAGAAAAACATCTTGAGGAAAAAAGATTTTTTTTTATATTTTTTTTATTAAATTATGATAGCAGACGAGCAAGCGGGCCACCTGATGTTAAATGGTCACCGTCGCCCATAGACATCTCACCTCACTGTATTAATATTGGAGGGTTTTTGATGCGCTGCTAACCTTGAGGACTAAGATGGAATGCCTCATGTGCCGGAAACTACACTGGCTCTCTTACCCTTCAAACCGAAACACAGAAATGCAAGCATTTCTGCTTCACGGCTGAAATAGATAAGAGGGTGGTACCACCCCAGGCGATCCTTCACATTAGGATTTACCACTAGGTACTTAAAAGAAAGCATCGAGTGGACGAACGGCCCGTTGTGCAAGAAGAGGCCTGTGCCCCAACAGTGGGGAAATGATAGGCTGATGACAATGAAGGTTTAGATTTCGAACACTTACAAAATATCCTTAAAGGTAGGTAAAGTATACCGCAGAGCAAGTATGGAATAAAAAAGCCGGTGAAAATTAAAAAAAATATATGTTACGTGTTTTGATGCATATAACAAAATACTACAAAAGTAAAAACTTTCTATGTTTCGTTTTCCAGAAAAGAAAATTCACCTGAAATCAGTTTTCATACAAAAATTGTATGGAGAAAAAAATAAAAGTGTCCTGTTTCAAACGAAAAACAAATATGCTTTAGAAACCAAAATTATAAACTATATCCACACACACACACACACACACACACACACACACACACACTCACACACACACACACACACACACACACACACACACACACACACACACACACACACACACACACACACACACACACACACACACCTTTTTTTAACCTTTATTACTGTTCTTATTTTTCATTCTTCCAAATTTTGTACTTTTAGTTCTGTTACATGTTCATTTGCACTGGTCAAGGAAGAGATCTGTCCTTCGAGACAGGAACTTCCTAGTTCGGAGGTCAGCGCTTATAGTAGGATAACTGGTTGCTCACTAATTTTATTAAGTTTAACGTAATATATGCTTAAATTCCTATTCCACTGTAATTTTACCGCACAAATAAACTATTCTTATTCTTATTCTTATAGAACCTAAAATGACAATGTTTATAGTTTCTAAATTATGAAGCTTCAAAAAAATGCTAAACCCTGTTATTTAAAAATACGTTTTAGGTACATAAGCACTAATGAATAGCTTATTTACTTTATACCTACGAGTACCGATTAATTCGCAATTCGATGGTAGAAACATTATGTTATGTTCTATGTATGTCCCAGGAGGACGAGGATATTTATATAGACAACAATTTTTTTCACGGGGAAAACGTACAAAAATAGTACATTATGAATCATAATTTATGATACAAGTGAGCTAAGTTGGTCATTACACTTGAGGCTGGATTGAATCCTGAGCCGAGGGCGAGGGTGTAATGGAGCCGAGAGTGTAATGACCAATGCTCACGCGTTTCATACGTTTTTTAACACACTTGCGAGGAAGAATTTCACAAACATATTTTTAGACTTAAAAACTCTTGCTGAGATTTAAAAAAAATTTAAAGTAAACAGCACGCGTGTTTTATAAGCTGCATTATGAACCTAAAACCGCTGCAATACGAGCCACTTCACGAGCAAGTGTGTTAAAAAAATATTAAACTAACTCTTCGAGGTTAACTTACTTTTATTATAAACGTATTTAATTTACATACTTAACAATGCGCTCATACATTCCTAGCGTCCATACAATAAAAAAAATTAAATGGGCAAAAAGCAAACACAGATATAAACGCCGGAGCCACATTTACATACAAATGAGTTCGGGGCGAAATTATTTCAGTCTGCGGGCGAAGACTGCATCGGGCTGAAAAAAACCGCTAACTACGAAAGCGATTCATTGGGTTCTGTAGGGATAGTGTACATATTTAAAACAGCTGATTTAAGACTTAACAATATTAATTTTTATTCAAAATAAAATAATACTAAAATAAATGCTCAAGCTAAAATTACAAAATACCTAACTATTTTACAAATAGGCACCGCGTCTTCAAGGACCTCGCAAAGCGCCTGGTCGACGCGTCAAAAGACCCAAGACCTAGCTCCTATTAGGCCCAGCGGATTAGCTTAGCTATCCAACGGCGCAACACAGCCAGTCTCTTGGGTACACTGCCGGATGTGGGGAACTTAACCCATTTTTTTTATCTTTAGCTTTCTTAGCCTTAGTTTAGTTTTAGCTTTAGTATTATTTTAGTGTTATATTATATTATATTTTCTATTTGCGCATAATAATAAAAAAATCGTAAAACTTACAACTTTTACAAATAAAATACCTGACCTAATTCGCTCCCTGCAGGGAGTGTCCCGAGGAGGCTTGCGGCGTAGCCCCGCTGTATGGCGAGGCTGATACGCTGAGCGAAGTAGAGGCCAGCCTACAGGTCCCGGGATGTCTCTACGAGGCGCTTGGCTATTTCCCGGTAGAGACAGTGGGCTCCATATTAATTTGATGAAACTGCGTCGAATAAAAATGTCAGTTTGTTAGAAACCGTTGTCAGTTTTTACAAAGAGGGAAATAACTCTTTTTTTCTGTGGAAATAGTTATTTTGTCGGATTTCGAATCGACTGTTCTCGAGAAATGTTAATTTCCATTGCCCATGGTAACGTAACTGAGTTTAAATAAGTATGGAATTTCGACTTCATTGTCCATATCAACCTCCTTGCCATCAATTTCAACCTCATTGTTAGCGTTCATCTCATCTCATTTCGTGTTGGCATTTTCATTTCTTCATCTATATTATCAAAATTCAAATCATATTCCCATTCCATTTCTAAATTCCATTATTACATTAATTTCATTGATTTTACTTATTCTCTCTGTACTTTGTCCTGACCGGACGTGTGTCCGTTTTATAAAATTGTCTCCTACTACTACCTATTTTCTACTATTGTGCTGTTCTGTTCCTGATAAATATAATATCTACTATTACCAAGTTCTTCTATTACTTCATCTGCACACTGTCCTAGAACCCAGCTAGCCGGCACCTAGGGGGCAGATTGTAGCAAGTTATACATATACTGAACACCTCCTTTCAGGACTATAGAGGGTTTTTCTTACACCCAGTACAGAGAGCGTAACCACGGATCCCTAAAAAACCTATGCTTCTTTTTCACAGACCATTTGGTTCGGGAATGGTCACTTTTCTATTTACTATGTTTGTTTTGGGCGGACGGTTTATACAGTCCACAGTTTTTACCGCCCGGCTAAATCGAATTGAAAATGTATTGGGTTTGGAGAATTGTGGGGCTTTCTGTGAAACGGACTACAGACGGACGAAATAACGTTATTTATTTAATAGCTTGGGGTACTTACAGAAAGTAATACATACGAGTATATTGAAACCCAGGTGCAGGTCGGTGGCGTCGTGGCTTGGATGTCGGACTCCCATGCGCTGGGTCCCGAGTTCGAAATCAGGCAATGCCATGTACCAATGAGTTTTATGGTTTTTTCAAAAGACTTACGTACATTTACTTCTCTGATGGTGAAAGAAAACATCGTGAGGAAACCTGCACACTGAGATAACCAGTGTATGAAATGGGGAAGGCAATGGCAAACCACCCCATTAAATCTGCCACGAGAGTCGTTCTATGTGATTAATTCCTTAGAATGATCACGACCCTCAGCAATGTGGCATAGGACTAAGAAGAAGAATATTGAAACCCTCGTACTCTATGCAGAATCACCCTGAGGCAGAACCCCCCTTTTACATATTTCTCGGAACAACAGGGATCCAATTTTGTTAGTATCAATGCAGGTACTTAAGACTATGTTAGTAATTATTTATAAAATACATTTTAGGTGGGTATGTGGGAATTATAATATCAGAGAGTTCGTGCGTTCATCGGGACCTACCCGCACCCGATCAACATACGAACCCAGTGTCTGATTATAGGGCAATCAAACTTACCCGCTATCATCTTCAGAATGCCATTGTATTGCTAAGTTACGGTTTTTAAGGCATGAAAGCCAGTGTCTGTACCGGCACATAAGGCACTGCATCTAAGTGCTCAAGAAAGCAGCGCATCGAAAACCCTGTGGTTATATGAGGTGATGTTTCTATTGGCGACGGAGATCACTAACATCTGGTGGTCCGTTTTCTCGTATATAGCTCCTATTTTATTAGCGGCAAATATTTCTAGGGTGTCATCTATAGGTTATAACAATAACGAAACGGCAAAAGAATGAATTATTGCTATTCTGATACTGAAATAAGAAGTATGCATGAAACTCGTTTCATTCATAACGACATGGATGAGTTTATGTCACCAAGGCGCAAAACAACGGGGTTTATTATTCTTTAGTATGGAAAATTTTCATACAAGTAACAGGGTTATTTTTTCGTGTAAAGTGGTACAAATCTTCGTACGAAGCGATTTGCTTCTTCGTTCATTATGCGAACGGCTAAGGAATGGAACAGCCTGCCGGCGTCTATGTTTCCCGAAACCTACAACCTTGGGATCTTCAAGGCCAGAGTGAATAGGCTGGACCCGCATGCTCCATCGTCGACCTCATCGTCGCTTACCATCAGGCGAGATCGAGGTCAAATCAAATCAAATCAAAATCCGGGTTTATTAGTCAATTAAAAAAATAACCAGCAGATACCCCCTCCAAATATTTGCTACTAATAAAAAGGACCTTATATACAATAAAGAAAAGTACAGATAGCAGATTACAATTTAGATCTCGCAATACACTCTTTTGAACACCACAATCCTTCCTCTGTATTTTCTTTATACATTTGGTACATTGAATACATTAGTAATTAGCGAACGTTCTATTATATTTCACCATAATCAGATGCTGAGGAAGATTACGCTAATACCCAATTTCTAACAACAAAAGAACACCCTTTTCCTCGATTCTTTAATACGATTACAATTTAGACATATACATCAGAAATTCTTATACGAATATTTTATCTACCTACCTGCGCTGCTCATTTTTCGGCAATATTGAAAATAATCTTGAAGGTAACAAACCCCGCCGCCGAAGGAGACGGTATGAAATACATTATATAGTGATCGCTTTGTATCGTCAACTGCGCTGTGGTACATAACAGCACGCCGGCTACAGTCGGATTCGGAGACAGTTTTGTTCACTTTCTGCGTCAAAATTACTGATTGATGAAGAGATTTTATTGCATCACTTTTTTCCCATTGATTTATGGGAGTGCCTGTACTATAGCCGCATTTGGAATTACGCAAACTGGATATGGATACTCTCTGACTAGGGTTCCCACCCCTTCTATATAATATTGTATCCTTCTATATAGAGGGCGTCCCACTATATTTAAAAAAATATAGTAGGCAAAACTACTATATTTTGGGACGGAGGCGGATCCAGACCAGGCTATGGGGGTCGGAAATGCTTTAAAATTACTTAATAATTACTCAATTTTGTGCAACAACCACTTCCTAGCCATGTTGTGTTTACACGTTAAGAGTTACGATCTAGCTCACAACTTTATATTGATTTTTGTAATTTCTCTGGTTGTAATCTGTTGTGTTTACCTAATAAATAAATAAATAATAACTATATGTCTCCTAAAAAAGGTGACAATCCTATCTCTGACTCTATTTTTATTGGTTCGCCATTATCATGACGATTTTAAATTATTTCTTTTTTATAGAAACTTGAGTGACTTCTTTTTAAGACGGTCTCGTTCGTCGTTCACGATAAAAGAAAATTATCTCTTGCCAATTGACATTCTCTCATTAGATAAAGTCGGCATGAAAGTGTGAACAAATACAAATACCAGTTGAAAAGCCAAACAACGGTTTCTCAGTAAAATTTATGATACCCTCAAGACGAACGGAAAAGTTTTCTTCACCAACAACACACTGTTTCTGTTTCTGTTTTCACAGTGTTTCTATCTATCACACTCGCTCCATCGCACTCGTTATCACACTCACTCGCTTGAGGAGCTCGTATCCTAGTTGCGAGCACGGTCCGAAATTGATCGTGCAGATTAAGCGACGTTGGCGCGATCAGTACCTGAATGGGTGACAGCTAGTGGCATATTTCATCTGAGCTCCTTCGTGCCTCGGAAAGCACGTTAAGCAGTCGGTCCCGGTTGTTGTCGTTCGACAGCAGTCGTTAAGCCATGTCAGATGTCAGACGCCTACCTGACAAATAGGTTGGCCACTAACCATACGATAAGCAAGCGAGCACTTGCTCCACCCGGCCGGGCGGGCTTGTATACTTCATGAATATAACAGAGGCTCTACTATTTACTGCCTTTCAGTTCTGCTGAAGTGTATTCAATTCATCGATAACACAATACGTCGGCTGTCATTTCGGCACTTCATTTTTCACCATGTCAAAAAATCGACACATTTTTTCCCTTAGCTTAGCAAAGATTAAGTTGCAGACAAGACTAGTAGGTAAGTAATGATAGATTATAAAGCTTGAATAGATATATTAAAACCCTCGCCATATTGCGGATTTACATGGAACTATTTTACATGGAACTATTTTACATGGAACTATTTTACATGGAACTATTTTACATGGAACTATTTTACATGGAACTATTTTACATGGAACTATTTTACATGGTACTATTTTACATGGAACTATTTTACATGGAACTATTTTTTTCATAACCCAACTTTATAATCTCCTTCTAAGTCGTGTTCCTCATTGCTGAGGGTCGTGATCATTACAAGGAATTAATCACATGGAACGGCTCTCGTGGTAGATTTAATGGGGTGGATTGCCATTGCCTTCCCCATTTCACACACTGGTTATCTCAGTATGCAGGTTTCCTCACGGTGTTTTCCTTCACCGTCGGAGCAGTCGGTAAATGTATGTAAGTCTTTCGAATAAACCGAAAAACTCATTGGTACATGACATTGCCTGGTTTCGAACTCGGACCTCCCGCGTGGGAGTCCGATGTCCTAGCCACGACGCCGCCGACGCTCTTAAACTGTATAATACACACTATAAAATTATAAATGCCGTCTTGACAGGGTTTTATATTCCTGTTTATAGTGGGTAATTGGGTATGTCTAACTTACTTAAAAATTAACTTATCTTGTCTTAATTATAATTCGGTATTTGCCTTTTTTTAATTCCTTTTTTAATTCCTATTTTTTTTAAATCCTTTCTTTTTACGTGGACATCCTGAAGAAGGATCTAAAATTAGTTTTTCGATATCTCAACTAACATTAGAGATATTAATTATATAAGTTAGTACTGGAGAGATGCTCTGTCCCTTTTTAGCAAAACAGTTCTTTATATGCAGCCAGGATCTGCTTGTGAGGCGCTATTATACAGTGACGTCATAATGTTGTATTGCCGTTTCTTTCTATCGTCTGATTTTTGATTGCTCTGTAGCTATTTTATTTACAACGAATTTCAACCGAATCGGCTAGTATCTCATTTATTATTGAAATAAGCTTAAAAAAGTACTTATATGAAGCAAACTATTTACTTATGCGAGTGTATAGTCAAACAATCGTATTCTAAAGCCAAAAAATGCGACCCAACTTTAAAAATAAACTATTAACTCTACAGCTTACAAGGCACTGAAGCGAAGTCCACAGTAAGTCGTAACTAAACAGGACAATGTGAAACTTTTCGAGTTTTCGTACGTGTCTTGCGTAGGTATAATAACTACAAGTGTAAATCCGGTGTAAGCCGGAGTTACGGGTGTTTTGGCCAGTCTGTGCGCTGCATACTCTGAGGTCAGCGGTCGATTACAAAAGATTCCCTTTTACCGGGAGCTGAAAGAGGGATTTTTATTTTATAAAAGTAAACTTAAATATACTATTCTACACAGCGAGTAGACAGCGATCTCTGTCTCTCTCTCTCGCCACCTATCACATTTGTCCACTAAATCTTACGGCGAATAGTGGGTACCATACCTACGATGAAGGTGGTTCCTCTGTCTACCCTCTCAGGGATTATGGACGTGAGAGTTTTGCTATGCAACTTAATATACAAGTGATAATTCAAATCAATTTGGTTATGGTTTTTATGTGTACAATATTATGTCCTAAAACTCAACGCAAATCAATGTAGAAGAGAAATTTTACAATAAATACCCATTATTATAGATTTCTAAAGCGATGTGGTCGGTTTTTAGGGACCCGTAGTACGAATGGGAACAGTTCACTATTTGCTGTCGGTACTCCATCAGACCGTCCGTGTGTCACGCGGATCTAAACAAAATAATATACAAAAAAGAAAAAAATTAAAATATAAGAAACTTTCATTAAATTTGTATTCCCTTAACCCATCTATATAAGAAATTGTATTTATATGGGAACCCATTCTAGTAAAGGGAATCGATAAAAAAAATTGTACCCCATGCATGTCCCTAGTCCCGGGTATCATTATTTAGAGCTTGTCAAATAGAGGCGAATATTTCTTTTTAATGCTTACATATTTTTATTAGAGAAACAACGACGTAAGCGCCCGTCAAAGCTGTTAATATTCTAAAATTGAGGTTCCAAAAATTGACAGCTATGACGGGCGCTTACGTCGTTATTTCTCTATAAAAATATGTTAGTTCTTACAGGCTTTACATATATATATATATATATATGAATATATATTCACCTCTATTTGACAAGCTCTAAACTATGATACCCTAGACTCCGGACATTCATGGGGTAAATTTTTGTAGTAGTCTACAACTCATAAGAAAAACTGCGACCGACTCATATAAAATTCCTTTCGAACGTTATCTTATCATTCAATTGTCAATGTTATTTAATGTACCGTAAAACCCTTCACCCGGCTCCCGGTCCACACGAAATGTGTGGCTAGTGCAAATGGATTAAGCAATGATGGGGCATTCTGAAAGAACCCAGCGCCGGACTGAATCAATTTCTATGCAAATTCTATTAGGTTTTTAGTCTAACGCCCGACCCGAGCGGTTCACGGGTGACTGCAGAACCCTAATCCTGTTGGGATTACCTTATTTGGAGTATTTTATATTAGTCATGTTTATAATCTCGGTTTATGTTTATTATTAAGTCATCAAATTAAAAACTTAAATATAAAAGTAAATATTGCCAAGATTATTCTAAATTATTTCAAGACTAGACTAAATTAGCTATATTAAAAGAATTAGAATTAGCTATATATACAGGCTGTAACATTAAGAACGGTCAGTATGGGAAAGTCTGAAACTATAAGACATACGAAGATCTGTTCTTAGGAACCATGTCATCAATTTTAGTAACAAGAAAAACTGTATTCATACATTTAAAAAAAAAACTGTACTCAGCCTGGGAATCGAACCCGGTTGTTTTGAAAAAAAAATCCAACACTATTTCTATTTAGATATCGATTACGTTAAGGATGAAGTGTACAAAACAAGCTACGACACAATTGAAGACCTAGAGACCAGCAGCCATAGAGACAATTTTAACGCAAATTCACCACCTGAAGATACAACATTCAATAGTAAGATCGTTACCTGAACGAGTTGAATGTTGTATTTTACAAAATGGTAGTCATTTCGAACACCTACTAAAATAAATTAAAAGATATGGAAACAATGCGTTTTATTAATTTTAAACATCACGTTTCATACTAACATTTATTCCTTAAGACCTACACAATCGATATCTAAATAGAAATAGTGTTGGATTTTTTTTCAAAACAACCGAGTTCGATTCCCAGGCTGAGTACAGTTTTTTTTTTAAAATGTATGAATACAGTGTTTCTTGTTACTACAATTGATGACATGGTTCCTAAGAACAGATCTTCGTATGTCTTATAGTTTCAGACTTTCCCATACTGACCGTTCTTAATGTTACACCCTGTATATATAGTTTGCCGGATGATGTGAGAGACATTTACCGAAATCGAATTAACTTTAAGACACACAAACATTAAAAGCACATTATATAAAAAAAAACATTAAATCGATACTAGCTTCATATTATAGGTTACCTTAGTTATATTGTGATGTGATAATAATAATATATTAATTAATTTAGCTAATTTAGTCTTATATAACTTACAATATTGAAATAATTTAGAATAATCTTGGCAGTATTTACTTTTGATATTTTTGGTACAATCGTTTTCAACAGTCTTATTTGTAGGTTATATATTTTTTCTTTTTATATTTTGTACGTTCTTCCATAACTACCTACATATAGCATAATCAATCACAGAATCCGCCAGTGTTAAGTATATCAGTTTTAAAATGCTGTAGGGTAGTTTATATTTCAAAATAGATAATTTACTCAATATTATTGGTTATCTCAGTGAGCAGGTTTGTGGCTCATGATGTTTCCTTCATTCACCGTTAGAGTTGGTAAATGTACATAAGTCTTTAAAAAAAAAACGAAAAACACATTGGTACAGTTCGTGAACTCTTAGAATGGGATTCGGGTCTTGGAGAAGACTTCGGTATATGCGAATGTAAGCCAGAAACGGAGACCGATTTTAACTCATACCCGAAATCCCATTCTAAGAGCTCAGAAACTGTGCAATGGGTACATGACATTGTTTCAAACCCGGAAGTCCCGCGTCCTAGCCACTACGCCACAGACGCTCTTATACAGGTTATTAGGCTGTAAATGTAACAGAGACCTACAATATTACAGAGAGAATTTATTATTAACAGCAACAAACAACACAGAACAAGAAATAAAAATAACAACAAAAAGTCGGAAGTGGCGTCTCGGAAGCCGGTATTGTGCTGTTACGACAGTGGAACTCATATTCAAGAAAATATGACGCCGGTTCCGCTGTGACCATTGTAAGGCGGCGGGCACATCGCGCGAAACGTTTATTTTTATTACGGCTGGCCGCACCACAATACGTGTTACCTAAATGTGAGTTAGCTTTATTATATGGAACATATTTGAATTGGAAACTGTATTGTGTGTTTTCGGTTTGTTTGTATTAGCTGATAGTGGATTATTTGTTTGGATTATGTTTGTTGAGAGAATAGAGTTCGAATCAAAGTAGCCCGCCAGTGAACATTTGAAACTCGTATATAGACGCAGTGCCATTGAAAATATCAATACCACGTTTTATGTTTATATGGAACTAAGGACTCGATGTATGCAAAGTGTGCTTCGGATGAACAGCGACATCTGTCGGCGATTTGAGTGGGCTAATCGTAGTGGTGCGTGATGCAGTTTGGCGATAGCGTGCCACTGTCGCCAAACTGTAAAAGTGGATCTTCTATTAATCTTCTATCAATGATCCTCTTAAATCTCTCATAACCCGCTTCGTACAAATTTACCTCCCAGTAATTACCCCCCAAACTTCCTTTTATCAACTTTTGCAGTCCCTAAAACTCACTTTCAATAATCCCCATAAACGCTTTCAACAACCCCATTGATTCTCCCTCTTAATCTTTCTCTTTAACAAAAATATCTTCTACAACCTCTTGATCTGTAAATCTCTGCTAAACAACCTTCAATTCCCCTTGCAACAATAATTCCCCTTTCCCAAAAACTCCCTTTGCAATTATATGAACCTTCACTATTGATATTCAGACGGAGATGGAATCAAGAAGGGTTCTGACAGCAACCACTCTCTTAACCCATTCAACGTCAGCACCCCTTGCCCCCCTCTCATCCAGTCTTTTAATACCACCCAATCAATTCCTCACCTACTCTATGCCCCATTTTTTTTAAACCCCTTTCAAATACCATCCTATCAATCTCTCGAGAAGGATATTAAAATGATGAGAAGAGCTCTACGCCCCTTTTAACATCCTTCGTAACCTCCTTTTCATGCTCCCACTTCCTCAATACCCAGATAACATCCTCCTTAACCCTTTGTAACCATGCCGCTATGTGTACGGCGCGCATGGCTATTACTCTACCGGCGGACAGGTGCGCGCAACAATTTGCGTATGCTAATACCGCGATGACCTGCCCGTGCTGCTGTGTCCGTATATTGATTTACGACTTTATGTCGCGTGTTGAAGCCTTTTTACATCACACGATATCCTCCTCAGTCGGTCCTTCAGCGTTGAGGTCGTGACCCCGACAAACTTCATCAACAATCTTCTTCCAATCGCTGTGCTAACAGTTATCTCAAGGTGGTCAGATATGTGTTCAGACCATCGCCTCGGGCTACACCCTCTTGGTTTTGCCCGTAATCATTAGTTTTTCCAGATATAAGAGACTATACTATGAAATGTAATATTGGAATGGAAGTAGTTCTTTTACACCTATTATGCATTGAGATATGTTTATATAGTTGTGCAATGCTGACAGCTGTCTCACCGTCACGTACCGTGTCGTCGTGTCACCGGTCCCGACTGACAACCAGCGCTGCGGCGGTGGCTAGCGTCTAGCCGTATCGTCACAGCATAATGCTGAGTCAGGGACCCTTTTGCCACATATAACTCTTTTAAGTAATGAAATGTAATCGTGTAATTTTATCGTGTTTTGTATATGTGTGCAAATAAATTTTAGTTCATTCATTCTTAGCCTTTGGGCTTCTTCAATTTTAGAACTGGATGCAAACGCTTAAAAAGTTCACTATTGTTTGGCGATTTGGCGCAAAACATTGTCAGCTGTTATGCTTTTGCTGATATAATCAGTCGCGTCCTTGCCCCGTCCGCGTTACGTCTCTTTGATGTGGCCAGCGGCTTACATACGACATTTTTTGTCGCCCAACGAACGACACGACATCGTGTCGTGTGGTGTAATTTTGCTGACACCCGACCCGCAGGTTGCTAACTCCTGTATCGCTCACGCGTCTCATGTTCACAATTCCGGCCTGAGGTGCTTGCGGTCGTTGATTAATTCTGTGGTTTCCGCAGTTATTGCTCTGGTGGGATTACCAGTCCTGTCATTTGTAAAAAGTTGTCATCGATGAACATCTATCAAACAATGATGAAGTACTTTCTCATATCTGCCTGTGTTTGTCTGTGGCATCATAACTTGAGAACGGATGGTCCGATTAGACCCGTTTTTTTACTTACTAGTGAATTTTTTCAAGAATGTTCTTAGCTAGGTCTGATAAAAATTGGATCAGTGGTTGATGTGTGTGGTGGTATGATGGGTTCTCTGGAACGGTAGCAGTTTAGTGGTTCGTGTTTGAGCTCAAATATTATGACCATGGTGACCTTCCCACATCTGGAACCTTGAGGACATGATAATGACCAGGAAAAAGTAAGCGGATCTCCACAACGGTACGTCGGAAGTTTCTTAATTTTTTATTTAGATTTAGATTTATTTTCGTAGAGAAATGACGATGGATGCTATCTTTGCGTGTCAAGGCTATCAATTTTAGATAACTTTTGTTACCAAATCTATCTCTATCTCATTATAGATCTATCTCACGAACGGTATTATTAGTTCATTATATAGGAACATGAAAGTTAGGTACAAAATCGGCCATATTCTTTTTTTAAACAACCACTAAAACTTGATACTTTTCTTACTAACATCTTACAAACTAAGTATACAGATTACTTTGTAAGATATTGTGCTAAAAGAAAGGCCAAAGTTTCTCGCTCATTGTTTTTCACGCGAACGAAGTCGGGGGCAACAGCTAGTAATATAATAATAAGAAAATAATAGAAAAAGAAAGATAATAACATCTAATTAAGAAGAAGCAGAAAAGAAACATATTACACGACAGATATGTATATTAGAAGAAGCAGAAAAGAAACATATTACACGACAGATATGTATATTAGAAGAAGCAGAAAAGAAACATATTACACGTTATTACATATCTATATACGTACATTTTAATAAAAAGAATGTAATTAAAACTAAAGTCTTGCGAATTCCGAAATAGATTGTAAAAACAATTTATTACTGAAAATAGTACCAAACTAACCAATATCACATACAGAAGATAATTAAAAAGCAATTTTCAAAGCAGCAATAATGAAAAGAAAGGTATCCAACAACAAGAAAGACCATTATAAAACCTATTTTGGAACAAAAATAAAATGCAATGTTGCTGAAGATAACGCCAAGCCACCATAACACACTGCAGATAATGAAAACGTCAATCTCAAACCGATAGTTTGGAATGGCGTGGGAGACGTTAGTATAAACGATAATATTGTATTAGCCGCCGTAGAGATAAAACCAGAGACTCTGTAACGTCGAAGGGAATTTAACGAAGGATTATTCTGGAAGATTCTGCATTTAGTACTTTAAATAGAAAACTAAACATTAACATATATTATACTACTAGACAGCATAGCAAGAAACTAGAAAGAATATGACCTGCGGACCAAACAAGTAAATGTTCATAATGAAGTTGATAATACCATCAAGAATTTTAGAATTCAGAATTGAGAGCTTGCAACTAATGACTATTTAGATGATTGAAGTTAATCGTCTCAGGTTGGAATGAAAACCTGAACTTTGCAGTAGAAGAATATGATACGATAAAACAAAGAGAGGTAAAGTAAGAGAGAAAGAAATATATGAAAGTTACGTAATTACTCTAAGCTACTATCACTAAGGAAGAACACATGGTAACAAGAGACCAAAGCCCACAAAATGAACTGGTAAGAGTAAATTATTATTATATATTTAAATTAGACAGGGTCCATACAAATAAAGTTAGTATATTATATACTACCCGAAACCAGAAGACTATAGGCTCCTTGCTGTAAGCTGTACAGCGTCCTTGATGCAAAGCATCTTTAAGGAGCAGGAAGGAGACTAAGGTAAGGGGTGAGCACAAAAGATCCCTGAGGGTCGAAGTGCCGCTGGGGTTGTCCCTGGCCCCCTGTCATAAGATAAGATATAGTATATTATATTACTTAAAGCTATGTTAGTAAAAAAATATTAAAGAAATAATACCAAGCCTATGGTGACGACCCCAAAGCACTGGACGACTACTTCGCATTGACATGCAGGTATATCCAGTGACTCAGGATCGGGGAGTCAGGGGACTCGGCGAACGTCAACAGGATGCTGCTGGGACAGAAAAGAGCTAAAGAAAAAGAGCAAAGAACTGGTAAGAGGAAAAAGATTATCGCGCTGAACACAGCCCGATGGAAGACTTTACTGCGAGTCCCGTGGTTCTTATCAGGGATAACAAGAAGTCATCAGCATCATCAGTATAATTTTGACCTGTGTTTTGACGATCGGGACATATCGTTTCCATATTGGAGTACAGTTCCATAATAGTATCTCCAAACGACGCTCTAACTGGATGCAATGGCGTATACTCTCGGAAATTGTCTTAAGAGAGCAAAGACGTTCCCTACTAGACGACGAGTTACTATTAAGTACCAGTGAGGTGCTACACTCGGTAACGAAATATAACTTATCGATAAATCTGAACTAAAGACAGCATTAATAATCTCCCCACTGTTGTGCACAGATCTCTTTTATTATACAGTCTATTTTATAGTCTATATATATATATATATATATATATATATATATATATATATATATATATATATATATATATATATATATATATATATATATATATATATATATATATATATACTATATATATATATAGACTATAAAATAGACTGTATAATAAAAGAGATCTGTGCACAACAGTGGGGAGATTATTAATGCTGTCTTTAGTTCAGATTTATCGATAAGTTATATTTCGTTATATATATATATATATAGTCCTCCTCGTCGAAACCGACGACGGCGACCCCCTTCAGTTCCTAGCATGCGCTCGAATGTGGCTGGCGAATCCGAACTTGCTCTTGAAGACCCGGTCACAGCGATCGCAGTAAAGTTGTCCGGCACTGTTGTATGTGTAGTGGTAGGAAGGCTTTGGGCGGGTTTTCCTTACATGGCGTTTGGTATCAAGAATAGCTAGACGGGCCTCTTCAAACTGGGCTACACTTTTCCTGACACGCGTACGCCACTCCGGCCTCCGTGACGCGAGCTCTAGTCTAGTCGAGTCTAGTCTATACCTAGTGGTTAGAACGCCAGACTCCCATGCGGCCCGGGTTCGAAACCATGCCATGTACCGATGAGTTTTTCGGATTTTTTTCGAAGACTTAACGTACATTTAAATAAAAAATAAAAAAATAAAAATTAACATTAATGTTATTATTATTTTTATTATTTTATAATACCCTATAGACTGTCCCACTGCTTGGCAAAGGCCTCCCCTCCTCCTTTCTATTTTTCCTTATTATTTATTATTTTATTATTATTAAAAAAAAACCTTCGTCGACCTCATCGTCGCTTACCATCAGGCGAGATCGAGGTCAAATGCGGGTTTAGTAGTAAATAATAAAAATATATATATATATTCAAATTCTGGCCTGTTAGGTTGTCTCCCATTTCTGGGGTCAATTATTTTTATTTTTTATTTCAATTATTATTATTTAAATTTACCGATTGCTCTAACGGTGAAGGAAAACATCCTGAGCGAACCTGCATGTCTGAGGAAATTAAAAGTTTCCGAAGGTATGTGAAATCCACTAATCAGCACTGGGCCCACTCGGTGGATCATGGCCTGTACCCCCTTGTGCAAGGGGAGGCCTGTGCCCCTACAGTGAGGACATTAATAGGCTGATGATGATGCTGATACATAGTCACATAGTCAGATACTTATTCATAGATATGTATTCAGAGATTCGAAAGCTGAAAGTTACAGGCCTCTTTTGCATAATGATGCACAGTTTTGTTTTAAAAAGTAGAATTTAAATAATGGCAATCTTTACTGTATCGCACGGAAATGTCATTTGCGATCTGACATCGTTGTATGAAAAGTGGCTATTCATAATCATAATTTATTCATAAAATTAATTTACATGTCAAATGTTCTTAGTATAAGTATTATAAGTTTACAATGTATTTACATGTCAAATATTATTAAATTTGATTTCATTTCACATTATTTTTTATAGTTATAGAATTCGTTTATATTATAAAATGCACAGCCTAGCAACCACATTTTTTAAATATTTCAAAAATAATTACACTTTCTGAATTTTCTATTTAATTGGGAATTTTATTGTAAATTTTTGGCCAAAGGGGTAGATGGTTTTGGTTGATTTTTGCAGTCACATTGTTTGAGTTTTATTATTTAAATAATCAGATTGTTCACTTTTAATTTCAAATTCCTCTATAACTTTATCATGATGTTTTATTCTTTCACCGTTCAAGCAGTCAAGGTCCTAGTTTGAACCTGGATCTCCTTCATTATCCAACAGCCTTACTACTACGCCTAAAGTACTAAGAGTGGGGATCAATAATAGCATCCCTTTTTACAGTTAATTAGTAAGTTGTGGTGGTAGATCCTAATGTGAAGGATCGCTGGGGGTGGTACCACCCTCTTATATTTCCCGTGAAGCATGACCGTGAAGCAAAAATACTTGCATTTCTGTGTTTCAGTTTGAATGGTAAGAGAGCCAGCGTAATTTACGGCACATGAGGCAATCTATCTTAGTCATCAAGGTTAACAGGTGAGATGTCTATGGGCGACGGTGACCACTTACCATCAGGTGGCCCGTTTGCTCGTCTGCTCATCTTATTTATTTAAAAAAGTGTTTATTTTATTGAAACTCTAGTGACGTTATTAAAATTCAAACAATCAATGTACATGTGTCCCTGAAATTACCTGCCACTTCACATAACCCCATCGTGTCCTAATCTCGCCTGGTCTCATCAAAACCTCATTAATTTTCAAAAGTAGTTTAGCTCTCAAAGTTTATCGATAAACCCTCACGAGGCCATCCCTTCGGCACGTATCAGCGAGCGTCTCTCAAACTTAACGCATTACCCCAACTGCATCCACCTCCAGACTGAAACTTGTGTCGTAACCTTACACCTAACCTGTGTATAATTACGTTACCTTCGAGTTTCAAAACGTTGAAGTTTTAAAAACCGGCCAGGTACGAGTTGGGTCTTGACAAATCTATAGGGATCCGCACTATTTATAAGGGTTCATGGTCGTTACGTCCAATTCCCCGAGTGCCCAGTCAGTGAAATCTATTCCCGTAATGTCCAATTACCTGAATGTCCATTTGTCACTTTTCATTGGACTAAAAAATCTAAGTGACCAGGGTACTGGACATTCGGGGAACTGGACGTTCCGGGAAATGGAAGACTGGGGCTTCAGGGAATTGGACGTTCAGGAAACTGGACATTCGGGAAATTGGACGTAACGCCCATGATCCTTTATAAGGACTATTTGTAAGTATTGAGCGAAAAAAACGTTTGCCTTTTTTACTAGTACGAGCAACTTACGCTTACGCCCCCCTTTTATATCGCCCCCCATTACTTGTATGAGACCCCCATTAAAATATAATTATACAGAATTTTAAATTCGACTTTCAGATTGACTTAAGTGCCTAAATGAAATTTTGAAGTCTGTTATATTATATGTCCCGTTTACCAGCTAGAAGCGCATGGTAGACAAACGAAAGGACATACGGGAGGTGGAGCACAGCAATAGGTTTCCATTTTGCCCTTCTGGGTACGGAACCCTAAAAATTGCAAATTTGCACTTGCTGAGAGGTACATGTTCGTCTCTATTGCTACCTCTCCAATTACTTTTAAGAACTTCATCTCGACTTCTTGATTTAAAGTGTATCTGGGAATCTTTTTTGATAACTTACTAACGTTGAGTTAAAGAGCGTCGGTGGCACAGTGGCTAGGACACCGGACTCCCATGTGGGAGTTCCGGGTTCGAACCCGTGCAGTGCCATGTACCAATGAGTTATTCGTATTTTTCGAAGACTTACGTACGTTTACCGACTCCTCTAACGGTGAAAGAAAACATCGTGAGGAAACTTTCACACTGAGATGACCAGTGTGTAAAATGGGGTAGGCACAAAAGATCCTCAAGGGTCGAAGTGCCGCTGCGTTATTCCCAGCCCCTACACTGAGAGAAATTTGTCACGACGCCAAATCTTTACGTAATGCAGGTGCCGTTTTGTCTATAATACGTATGGTACAACATGCATTTTGTTGGTAAATACAGAGTAATGTTGTAATGTATCAACACGTAATTAAGTTACAACATGCTCCATAATGATCTTCCTGTTATGTACGTACCCGTTTGCCGCCTACTTAAGCAAGACACTACATCTATACAGGCATAGCCCGATACATGACCGGAAGTAGGCCGTTGATATGACGTCACGTACAATACATTAAATAATGCAGTCGCACTTTTCTACGTGTACTACAACATTATAAAGACTGCACATACTTATTGCAATTGTAAAGAGCTCGCATACGTAATGAATGGATCTCGACACATGAAAGCATGACTCTTAGAATAATGTTACATCGTCCTTACTACGTACGCAACTCAATTAGGAGTGGTGCCGCATACTGATAAATATCCCGTTACAATCATAATGATACCACTTTTAGGAAAGCGTCCACTTACCCGCAAAAATGCGGATGACGTCATCCGCAGCGCCCGCAAGATACTGCTATCCTTTTCTTAGCCGCTGGCGCTGCGGCTGACGTCATAGGTGCCCGCAATTGTATGAGATTCCATACAAAGTAAAAATTCCGTTGCTCCATGAAAAACGAGGTTTGGTACGTAATACAGTTGACGCATACTTATTGTAAGTAGCCGGGTACATGATACGAGACACCACTCTTACTTTACGTACTTCGCGACTATCGCGACATTATAAGTAGCTCGCATACTGATGCCTGTAACCGGAGCATGATTAATGTTAGATCGTCCCGACTACTGATGGAACTTCATTAAAAATGAGGTTTGGTGCGTAGTACAGTTGACGCATACTTATTGTAAGTACCCGGGTACATGATACGAGACACCACTCTTAGATTACGTACTTCGCGACATTATAAGTAGCTCGCATACTGATGCCTATAACTGGAGCATGACTAATGTTAGATCGTCCCGACTACTGATGGAACTTCATTAAGAACGAGGTTTGGTACGTAGTACAGTTGACGCATACTTATTGTAAGTACACGGGTACATGATACGAGACACCACTCTTACTTTACGTACTTCGCGACATTATAAGTAGCTCGCATACTGATGCCTGTAACCGGAGCATGACTAATGTTAGATCGTCCCGACTACTGATGGAACTTCATTAAGAACGAGGTTTGGTACGTAGTACAGTTGACGCATACTTATTGTAAGTACCCGGGTACATGATACGAGACACCACTCTTAGTTTACGTACTTCGCGACATTATAAGTAGCTCGCATCAGTGGCGTAGCTAGGGGGGGGGGGGGGGGGGGGGCCGCCCCGGGTGTCACCCGTTTAGGGGTGACACCCGAGCCCTACTATGAGTATGACCATCAGTTATAGTTCTTTCTACATGTAAAAAATCGTAAATCTGTGGCAGAGAGCATAACCGCCACTAATAAAATAATCTAGGTAACTATAATATCGTACCACGAGCATAATAAATTGGTATTAAAAAAAAACAATGTGCACACTGTCAATCGATCAGGGATTCCCCCAAAATTTAATTCCCCGTTCGCGCATAATCAACGCTAGTCAGGGGATTCCCTCGATATACAGCTCGTCACTTGTATTGTGGATTGGGCAATTTCTTTTGTTTCTGACCGCATTCATTTCAATATTCTCCTACGTGAACGTGTGCACGTCTAGTGCAAAGTGAGCATGAAGCAACACAAAATATAAATTTTTAAGACGTGATTTCGGAGTTCGCAAGTGTCAAAGCTAGAAGGAAGAAATTTTAATTTTTAACAAACTAAATTTGTTTCATATAATACACAAATATTTGTAACGCTCATATTTTAATAAAACGTAAATGATTATTACTTTTTATTTTAAAAGTTTCGATTGAGTTTTGGGGTGACACCTACAAAATCCGCCCCGGGTGCCACCTATGCTAGCTACGCCACTGGCTCGCATACTGATGCCTGTAACCGGAGCATGACTAATGTTAGATCGTCCCGACTACTGATGGAACTTCATTAAGAATGAGGTTTAATACGTAGTACAGTTGACCCATCCTTATTGTAAGTACCACGTCCACGAAACTGTCCACGCGATTGAGTCGAAGTTCTTCAAGATCCACCATAAAAACAGAACACAGAAACTCTTAAGTTAAATCCTCAAACTCATGAGCGATCGGCGCAAAATGAGATTGCAGTCTTCAGTGGACGAAACAGAATATGAGCGGCTCAATAGACAGATCTCCAAAGCAATAAGACGCGATATATTACGTAGATTTAATACCTCACGCATTAAAGAGGCGATCGAGCGAAATAAAGGCTCCGAAGTGTTCGCACGAGATCTGTCTATGGGGCAGAGCCAGCTGATGAAACTAAAGACCGACACAGCGGCAATATCATATCTAGCAAACCGGAGATTTTGAGAGAGCTTGAGATATTCTATGGACAATACACTTCTTCACGGCAACCTCTTACCAACACGGCTCAAGACCCTAGAGCCAAGCTAACCCGACATCATACCAATGATGTCCCGGACATCAGTCTGTATGAGATTCGTATGGCTTTCAAACAACATAGTCCGAGAGCGGAAGGTATAATTACCTACGTCATCTGGTACCTCTTCCGCACTGTTATAGGTAGTTGACCGCACTTTAGATATGTAAGAAAAAATAGCCAGCTGGGGTTCCATTGGTACGTTTTGGAGATATATCCACCCGCCATCTGCACTCTGACACTCTCCCCTATGAACATCCACCCTCTCGAAGTTAGTCGAAGTATTTCGAATTAAGCTGAATTTACTGTTACTGACCAGAATTCAATATTATTTTCAAGCTTGTCTGCCGCGGGTATTGGACCAACGCAGGGATGGCAGACATTCACATTCGTAGTTAGCGATGCGTAAGCTATTAAATAGCATTGGTTTCATCTCGGTACCCGATGACGTAGGTTGACATGGTTTTTGGGCCATATTTAATGTTGTCTGGCGGGCATTTTGGATCAAGGGGCAGACTAATGTTTCTTGTACCTACTACTAATGAAGGGGCAACTGCTGATACTAATTTGATTTCGGTACCAGATGACGTAGTTTATGCCTAAAAATACGACCTATATATTTTGGCATATCTCAGAAACGGACCAATGGAACCCCGGCAGACCCTATTTTCCTTACATAACTAAAGTGCGGTCAACTGCCTATAATAGTGCGAAAGAGGTACCAGATGACGTAGGCGTTTCTTACATGCCAGCTCTCTTATTATAAGAACGCCGTCATGTCAATCCGATTACAGGACCAAAGTACGAAACCAATCCAATTTCAAAAAGGTGTAAGACAGGGAGACGTGATTTCTCCGAAACTGTTTACCACCGCATTGGAAGACGTTTTCAAACGTATGTCCTGGAAAGGATTCGGCATCAACATCAATGGCGAGTACATCACTCACCTTCGGTTTGCCGCCGACATTGTGATCATGGCGGAATTCATGAAAGACCTTGGCATGATGCTCAGAGACCTGAACAGTGCCTCCCAACAGGTGGCTCTTAAAATTAACATGGACAAGACGAAAATCATGTCGCACTCGCACCCGTAATGGTTATCGTTAGGGGCACTGGTCTTGAAGTTGTTGACCACTACGTGTACCTAGGACAGATTGCAGAGCTAGGTAGTGCAGAGCTAGGTAGGTCCAACTTCAAGAAAGAGGTCAACCGACGAATCCAATTCGGCTGGGCAGCGTTCGGGAAACTACTTCTACTTACTAGGTATTATAGAATCCGTCAATTAAAGAGGTATGAGCTGGACCATAACACCTCCATGGTCAAGATCCGTACAATTTATTTTGCTTTATGTGCCTGGAGATGACGGTTCATATCTATTTAAGTATAAAAGTTGTACCTAATCCATATTCGGCGGAATAACGATTTTCCGAGTAATCATGTCATCGTAATACTCATCCCTCTGTGTATTAGGTATGTGATCACTTAACATACATCATCATCATCATTATCGGCCTATTTATCCCCATTAAAGGGGGCACAAGCCTTCCCTTCACAAGGGGGTACAGGCCATGAACCATCGAGCGGGTCCAGGACTTTTAAATACTAGGTACTCATAATTATTATTTTGAAATGAAGACTTTTTTAAATCAGACCCAAAGGGCAAGAATCCAGAGCTGTAAAATAAACAAACCAATGTTCTCTTTCTTTAAAATGTATGCTTCACATTATAATTAGCAAACAACATTATATAAAGACTCTACAACGGAACGTAATGAGCGCCGTACATTAAAAAGATTTGCATACATTATTCCTGTACCACATACATTAGATACTGTAGGTACTTACTGCTCTCTTGTAGTCTTGTTCTGTGTGGCAAAACTGGCATAAACCTGTCACCTATCCATAGGGTGTGCTCAATCAATAGAATAAAAGATATCAAAATGTATGTAGGTACGTCGGCCAAGTTTTTCTCCAGTCTACATATTTTAACCAAGCATAATATGCAGATGATAAGTTTATCATTTAACTATGTTCCGTCTGCAATTCACATATTAGTCGATTTTCGATAAACAAGGTTAAAAAAAATGGCGAATCCCAAAGTTTTCTGGCGAAAATTGTTCACATTCATGGGTACTGTTACCTCTTGAAGGGATTGGTGCATTTAAACTTACCTCTGTATACCTAGGAACTAAAATAGTAAAATGTCTGTTTGCCTGGAGTCGCGACTGTATCATTTTGTCCATGGTTCCCAGCTATTGGGATTGGGTCGCCTCATCTCTTCCCTTAGATAGACGTCGTAAAAGGTGACTAAGGGCTGTTTGAGACTGTATGAGAAATACGTTAGTTTTCAATTTAGCCGCCTCGGTCGTTCCTCTTTCCTCAAACCTAATCCAGCAAGCGCTCGATTCCAAACAAAGAAGACTGGGCGCTTTTGTACCCAGGGCTTCGCCCGCAACCGAACAGTACAATTGGTAGATTAGGATCCAGGAGTAGGTACCTACATCTTTTAAATCACCTATGGGACGAATTTCCTAAGTAGTGTCGGTCGAGAGCTAGAGACCAAAACCGTCTTCATAATATTTAAGATGTCATGAAAAATAGTGGATTCAAGCTTGGGAAATCGCCCAATCTCCTTTAGTTGGAATAAATTTAATAGAACTTGGCACCAAAATGCTATTAATTTATTTTGTCAAACGATTTACTAATTTAAATATGTATTTAAATAATTGAAACATAAATATTTTAATTCTTACTAATTAAAATCCCACTAATATAAAATTTATAGATGTGAAAGTTTTGTAATATAATGTTGCCTTTTTCATAGTACCTGGTGACGAGAAAAATAAGTAATGAAAGTACTTATTTTGACGAATTTGTGTCGGTTTTTAGCTTACCTACCTATTTATTTAATTATTTCCATCATACCGTAGCATTTGTCAGCTTGCCTCTCCGACTCGCGGCCAAGGTGCGGCGCCGTCCGAGCGCTCGGTAGGTAAATAACGCGCGCAAGTACATGAAGTGATGAGCACTGGCTCTGGCGTAATTTCTTAAGTTATGTTATGGGTCAACAGTGAATGTGTTAGTTTTGGTGACCATTTACTGTTTTTGACAACATAAAGGCGTTTTAAGCAGAAGCTCACAGATAAAAGACAAACGGGTGTGAAGCGGACGGCGAGGGGAGGTACGTGTGCGGTTCATTGCAATGCATTTGCCTGTGACGTCAGTCGAGCGCCGCCGGCTAGTCAAGGTTACTGTGCAAGTGTTGTTTGATTTAAAGTATTTGGTAAGTGATTTTGTTAGAGTTTTATTAGCGACAAGTGATTATATTATTGTATAATGACCTCAGTGATTTTATTAAAGTGACAAGTGATTCCAAGTATAGCGTAATGACTTCTTTTGAGTGTTTGTGACAGAAAATTATGTTTTCAAATTATTTTTACCATTCTAGGACCGATATGGCTGACGACGATGAAACTCCAACTTGTTCTCAAAACAAGCCGTCTATGACTTATATAAAAAGGGGTGGTGGCACAATCCTCTTACATGCTGGTCATCAGTATTCAAGGAAAGAAAAATATAAAAATGGGACAGAGATATGGGAGTGCATCAACAGGAAGAAAGCGAAATGCGGAGGCAAGATTACTTTGAAAGTAAGTGAAACAACAATATTAACCGCCTAAAACATTTTTCTAGTATGGAGACCCCCTTTAATTTTTAACTTTATTTTTTATCTTAACTATTTGTTGTTAAATTATGGTTCACAATGGTCAAGTAATAATTCAATCAATTAATAACATATATTTTTATTGTTTTAGGGCACAGATATTGTAGGAGAAAAACATCACAAATGCACGCCGGATTTCGCAAAAAATATGATAGACGAGCCGTTGAATGAATGCAAAACTAAATTGTCTTCACCGGAATTTCCATCAATACAACCAATATTTGACGCTACAATAGCATCATGCAAAGACGCAGGTCTGGAACTTATAAAAGCAATTCCAAGTTACAAAAATGTTAAAAATACATTGTACAGGCATAGAAATGCTTCCATCGGGATGAAGAAAATTATGTTTAGTAATTTAGCTCTCTTACCTTCAAACCGAAACACAGAAATGCAAGCATTTCTGCTTCACGGCAGTAATAGGTAAGAGGGTGATTGATACCAACCCAGGCGATCCTGCACATCAGGATCTACCACCTGTAAAAAAGCGTGAGTTTATATATGTGAGAGTATCTGTGTGTATGATGTAAGTATGTGTGTTACGTTAGCCATAAGGTAGATATAATCTTGGGATCAGTAGGTCTGATTTCCAGCTACCCTTACCTTATCTTATTTGTGTAAATGTAACTGTTTACTAAATAGACCTCTTTAATAAGACTTTTCAGATTGCAAATCAATCAAAATAATTTGTTTGCATAAAATACATGTCAAGTTCTTAAATAATAACCCCATTGTCTGCAGTCTAAAACACTTGACGTTGCATTTTTCAGCTCATTGTTATCAGTGATTTGGATAACACTTTCACTGTAAAAGAACCATCTACAAAGGAGACATTTATAAGGGAGACACATACAAAGGAGACTTCTACACCCATTGAAAGCACTAGTTCTCAAGTAGAAATTGCAAATGTTGAAAGCCGCAGGAGTTCGAAAGTAAGAAATTCTCTTTGATTCCATTGGCTAATAATGATATGATACCATCATCCTGTTCGACCCCGCGACTGTGCCATTTATCGTTCACATAATAATGCAAGTTATCTCACATTGTTTTCCTTCACCGTCACAGGGTAAATAGTAAATGAACGCAAGACTTCGATAAGAATTATTATGTGTTCGAGATTAAAACAAATTAATTTAACATGTATTAATTAAATAATAATTTGTAACCAAAATGAAGAAATACATAAAATTTTTAAGAAGTCGAATTTCGTTATAATAAAAATAAAATAACAATTTTATTTCTTTTGTTACAGGTGTTAGATATTTTACAAGTAAGAGGACTTTTATTATAAAATAACTTTAATTTGTACTTAAATTCTACAATTTTATTAGTAAAAAACTCGCACTCCGAAAGGATAAGTAGTATTTTTTAAGCTAGCATTAATATCTGTAGTTGAATTCCTTAAGTTATACAACGCATTTCCGCCAAACGGCCACGTTGCGTCGTGTAACTTCAGGAATTGAGGTAGGGATATTAATGCTAGCTTAAAAAATACTACTTCCTTTCGGAGGGCTTCCGGGCAAGATTTTTAAATAAATCTTAATAATGATATAATTATGATTTTTTCGATTGGTGGCACTTGTAGTGTGCGGAAAACCCAGTCTTAAAACTGATTGATTTGTTTATATGGAATAAAGCAGGTAGGTAACGGCTTTGTAACATGTCTGAATATTCCAAAATTTGACAGTTTGTATTTACTAAAATTTTTTATTTTCTTATGACTTAATTATTTTTAGTTTATGTTTAGCACATAGCAATATTATTGTAAATGGTATCCATTTAATCATATTATGTGGTTAGTCTGTTTATTGTCGAGACTTGATGTGGTGTCCAACTTTAAGTACCTAGGTATTAGTTGTTAGGCCGTCGTCGTCTAAACTCTTAAAAGTTATTTTCTGTGTAATTATTAAAAGCGTTGTTGTATTGTATAGATATGTATTTCGTGTTAATTACGGGTTGTTCGGTGTTGGTATTGGTCATGTTGTGTTTTATTCATGTTCTGATTTAGTCATGTTCAATTCTGGTTAAATCATGTTGTGCTTTAGTCATGTTCTGCGTTAGTCATGTTACGGTTTAGTCATATTCTGATTTGGTCATGTTCAGTTCTGGTTAAGTAATGTTCTGGTTTAGTCATGTCTGGCACATATCATAACACGTCCGTAAACCCTGTGGGGGTAGACAGAGGAACCACCTTCAATCATAGGTTATCACATTCCATTATTAGAGGGTTTTTGATGTGCACTTACCTGAGATTGAAGATGGTTCCTCTGTCTACCCCCATTGGATTATGTACGTGTAATGTTATGTGCCAAAAACATATTCACAAAAAATAAACCAGACATGACTAAACTAGAACATGACTAAATCAGAACAAGACCAAAGCAGATTATGACCAAAACCGAACATGACTAAAGCAGAACATGACTAAATAAGAACATGACCAATACCGAACAACCCGTTCATTTCAGGTTAAGTCATGTTCTATACCGCAGATCTCGTTACTATGAATGTCAACAATTATCATGATCAGTATAGGGCTCTTGACAAAATTGTATCGTCTTTACAATACCGTAGAGCTCGATGCTCGATACTTGTAAAATATGCACATGATATAAGAAAAAATGTATCTCTAAGTTTATTAATTGATTGACAATGTTTGTGATGTTAAGGGTGTATTAACAAACAGATGACAGCTAATTTATGTCAAATTTTCTGTGAATCGAGTTATTATTATTAAGTTATTTTTCGATTCACAGAAAATTTGACATAAATTAGCTGTCATCTGTCAAGTTTGAAGTAGGAATTTGTTTTGTTTATACTTAGCACAGGCACTTAGCATATATTGTAAATGTTAACCATTCTGATTGTATTTGGTTATGTTTGATAGTTCATTCTGGTCGATTGACAGTCTGTCAGAGAGCGAGATGCTCCCACGGTACGCGTACTGATCGCGGCATCTCGCTCTCTTACAGATTGCGTGTTGGACGCGTTCATGTTAGCACAGCCGCCGACACTAATCGAACGTTTAGTCTTTCTGTCTGCTTATTTCAATAATCCTCACTGGTGGATTTCTGAATTCGATTAGCCACAATAGACTTCAAAGATAACCATTGTTTTACTTCATTACGAGAAATGGTAGTATTGTTAATTTTGGTAAAACAAGTTTAGAAATAAATTTTAAGGTAATTTTGTCGTAGTCGCTATATCATAATCTTATTAACGGATGTGGTAATAAACTATTGCAGTCTGTATCTAATTCACTGCCTTTTATTTACAGATGGTCCTTTTACACAATATAATAGGGATGAGAAAAGGACGTATATAAGCGGGTACAACATTAGTGCAGCATAATTATGGTAAGGACGTGCGAACGGCATAACCATAGTTGCAGCCTATGCGTACAACAGGTATGTGTGTTAATGCGTACGCAAGGTGCAGAATGCGTGTAGTTAAAATGTTACGTGCGTAATTGTATATATAATATATGTATTATACTTACAGCATGGACGTTGCTACGCTGTGGGCGATTATGTTCCCCTGCGCATACAACGACAATCAGCCGTGCTACCTGTCACTGCCTGCCATAAGGTGAAACAGGTGCGAAAGATAAAGAAACCTCTTTCGCGCTTGTTTGGTTGGCAGTGAGGTGCCGCAAGGCATGAAGTCACAGTATGCGCAGGGAATATATTCTCCCACGGTGAAGCAACACCTTACTGTACGTATGCTACATTTTTATGTACGCATGTAACATTTTTACTATAAGTAGGCTGCACCATTGTGTACATAAGTAACACCATTACTGTACGTAGGCTGCACCATGGTATATGTAGGTGATGTCCTTACTGTAAGTACGTTGCACCATTGTGTACGTAGAATGTACCATGATGTACGTAGTCGATATCCTTACAGTACGTAGGTATTACCCGTATTGTACGTAGGTAACACCGTTAGTGTACGTAGGTAACATCCTTACTGTACGTAGGTAATATCCTTACTATACGTAGGTAACATCCTTACTTTACGTAGTTAACATCCTTACTATACGCAGGAAACATCCTTACTTTACGTAGTTAACATCCTTACTATACGTAGGTAACATCCTTACTTTACGTAGTTAACATCCTTACTATACGCAGGAAACATCCTTACATTACGTAGGTAACATCTTTACTATACGTAGGTAAGAACCTTATGGTAATTAGGCTGTGACATTATGTACGTAGGTGAGATCATTACCGTTCATAGATTTAATCATTACGTACGTAGGTAACAACACCATGGTAAGTAGGCTGTACCATTTTGTACGTAGAAGGTATCGTTACTGTAAATAGCCTGAAGCATAATCTACCTATGTAACAACCTTATATAATTAGGCTGTAACATTATATACATAGATGACATCTTTACTGTACGTAGGTTGAAGCATGATATATATAGGTAACAGCATCACGGTAACTAGACTGAACCATTATCTACATAGACTTAAGCATGACCTACGTAGGTAACAACCTTACTGTAAATAGGCCATACCGTTATGTGTGTAGGTGACAACGTTACTACATAGACGAGAGCATTACGTACAACAGTACGGTAAGTAGGAAGGGTCTAGGTACGTACTCTGCAGCATTACTTACGTAATTATCAACCTAAGCACGGTTGTTGTCTACGTACATAATGTCTGTGCCTGCGCACAATAAGGATGTTACCTACGTACTGTCATGTTATTAGATACTTATGGCATGACAGTACGCCATTGAATGAACGAATGAATGGATAATTTGTATGGGGAGTCGTAATGTTTGGGGTTCCTTACATGCAAAGTCATGAAGCGTAATGTTGTTTCATCTTTATGTACTCCTGGTACGTTTTTAACAAGAAAAATGGATGTGGAGTCTAAAATTACGTATGTCCGAACATGACTTTTCTCTCAGTGTATAGATAAGATAACGTTGAGTTACCTGCCTTTGGGTATGGTCTACGAAATCTGCATTTAAGTTTCGGAAATATACTTCTAAAACTTCGTCTTCATACACTACACATCTACAAATAATATACAACATTTTCCTATCTTATCATAAGATAGGACACCAGAGATATTCCCAGCACGGCACTTCGACCCATGGTATCGTTTGTGCCTTTCCAATTTTACACTATTATCTAAGTGTGTAGGTTTCCTCACGATGTTTTCGTTCGCCTAAATATACGTAAGTGTTTGGAAAAACAGAAAGACTCATTGATATATGGCATTACACTATATGGTTTCGAACCCGGATCTCCGGAGCATGGGAACTCTGCGTCCTAGCCACTACACCGCCGACGCTCATCGAATATTAATTCTTTTCGTAATTTTATTCCACTGTCAAATATAATATATCGTACGAGTAGATACGATTGGAATCATAAAGGGAAGACTATTTTTTTCTTTCATTAACGCTATGTCCCTTGAGGGGTAGGCAGAGAGAACGGAGCGCCACGAATATATGTCTTGGTATGCTTCTCTTGCTTCCTCTACAGTCATTGGACGTTCCACGCATGCTCGCCATTGGGGTCGTCTAGTAGAATTGTTGATTGTTTTTATTTCAAATCAGTTGCTCGCAATGGATTTTCCATTTACAATTCACAAACCATTGAATGTTTTTATAACCCAGCCTGTTCAGGTAACTCAATTACTCCATCCATTTTTTGTCATGGCCATTTTTTATAGTTTCCACCAAATTGTCCCTTTGACAGACATGTAATAGCCATGGGCAAGTTTGTAATACAACTTCAAAGAGAACGGAAAAATTACAGCTGTAATGATTGCACGTTGGTCGACTGGCTTGTAATTGGATTTACGAATTACATGGTAGGTTTTCTGTGCTTTTCTTTTCTCGGACGAGCTTTCTACGTAAAGGAAAGGAGGTAAGTAAGTAGATTCTTAGAGCGTCGGTGGCACATTGGCTAGGACACCGAACTCCAGGAGGACGTCTGGCGTCCTGCGGGAGGTCCGGGTTCGAAACCATACAGTGCCATGTACCGATGAGTTTTTCAAATTTATGGAAGACTTACGTACAATTACCGACAGCTCTAACCGAGAAGGAAAGTGAGAGAAAATCTGCACACTGAGATGACCGGTGTGTAAATGGGGTAGACACAAAAGATCCTCAACGGGGTCGTGCCTCAACAGTGCCGCTGGATTATTTCCGGCCCCCTATCTTAAGATAAGTAGATTCTATGGGAAAAATGAAAACAGAACGTAACCATCACTGAACAACCCGTAAAATGAAAAAAAAACTGCTAGCAATTCTATATTCGATACGAAAAATCGATTTTTTTTTCTTCACGAATAAACCCGCGTTTGACCTCAATCTCACCTGGTGGTAAGTGACGATGAGGTTGAAGATGGAGCACGCGGGCTTAGTAAATACTGACTCTTCAACAAATACGGCTGAAACACATCAACACCGACACAAAGATATTTGACGGTAGACTTTATATAGAAAGGTGGTCGCTACCAGGCGGACCCTGAAGGGGGCTACCACCAGCAAGTTACTCGGGTTAGTTGCCTCGTACGACACGCTTGACCGGTGGTGGTAGGTATGCCATTTTGTATGTATTCGTAATATTATTATTGTGTCTACCAAGTGACAAAGGGACGTGTTGAAAATCAGCGCTGTGGACTCCCTCCATAGCATAAGCTGAACACGTTGCCACAAATTAGTTTATGTACAACAGTGTAAGGGCAAGGTATTTACGTGTTATATGTATTTGTGTGCAATACATGGTTTTGTATTGTATTATCGTATTGTATATTCTATAAAGTATAAAGATAATATTTTTAATACTCTGTAAATGTTTTAACTACGCTTGGTTAGTGAAAGGATTAAAACTACAGGGTGGGCATAAAAATCTGAACCCGCATTCAGGCGCCGGACCGAAATTGAAATTTTAATTAATACCGTGCAATTTGAAGGTATTTACAATAAAAAGTTTGTGATGGAGTTTCCATGCGTTTCCGGGCCTGTTATTAATAATTATTTAGATAGAGCAGCGGTTCACAAAGTCTATTTTGTTGTGACCCCTTATTTAAGGCGCAATTTGTGGTCGTAAAGTGGTCTTTACTCACATGTATATATGATAGTAAATTAGCCAATAACAATACAGGTATGCATTTTTTTAGTCTTAACTTTGTGTTCATTGTGAATTTTATTTAATTTGTAAAAATATGAAATTATACAGGGAAACGGGATGTTATTTCTTGCATAAATCCTCCGATTCTAAGATGGCCGCCTTTAAAGCTAAACCGAAATGAAACTGTCAGATTCGCTCATATATTAGATTGTGTAAGTACGTGTGAGCAAGACGTTTCTAAATTTGGCGACCGTCCCGGAATCGATGCCAATATTTCAATAAAATACTAAGAGCTAAGCATTGAGAATGAGCTTTTTCCCATATTAGAATATAACGACAAAGATATTGGTATAAGATCGGTTGAGGCAAATGTGGCGGTATATATAAAACAAATACGTATTTGGTTTTTTAAAAGAAGCAAAAATGTACCTAATATGGTCCAATATTTTTAAAACGCAGTTTTCTGTAAGTACTTTCAAATAAATAGAGACTTTAATTATTATTATTTTTATAATTTTTTTTATGACCCATGGGCAATATATTCAGAGAGCTCGAAGGGCTCTTTCCGAGCGTTTAGGCAAGGGTTGAAATACACACAGCACATACAAACACACCACCTTACACACCTTCACACCATCTTACACACCTTCACATACACAAATAACCACATATTGTAATTCTATTTCTATTTCTTCTACATATTTAGTGCTATTTAATTAAAATTAATTTTGAGTTATTGTGTAATTGGCGTTATAACTTTTTAAGACAAGTACTTGTATAATTGTTTTGCTGTACAATAACCTGTAATGAAATAAAATAAAATAATGTTAATTGTACTTAAATCTCAAAACGTAATAGGAAATGAAATATTTACTATCAAAGTGGACTTCAAAAACATTATGGCGCACTTTCCACAACTGATTTTATATAATACCAGTGCCGTGTCGGTATCGTTTATCGTCTAATGTGAAAACGTCCATTAGGAAGGGATCGCAATGAACAACGGACAACACATCAGGCTTCAGTACTTTGTCACTCATACGAGTTTCAAAGAATCATAACGAAAACTTATTGTAACACGGTTCCACGGAACTTGATGTGTCTTTTACTGTACAATTTGGAAACCACTGTAATAGGTTATTCATTGGTCGAGCGGGCGGCCGCGGGCAGAAGTTGATTGCTAACATGCCGTGAGACTACAATGCTGAATTTTGATGAGTTCCCAAACTATATTGAAATACTTTGAATGTATAAATAGAGTGCCTATGTAATTTGTTGTGTAAATAGATTGGTATGCCCGCTAGCCGTTAGGTATTAATGGCCTTTACCTATGAAATCAACGTTTTTATATTTTATTTTTATTTTGGTCAGTCAAACTTTAGCCCAAAGTTGTTTAGCCCTCTGTGTGTTGATCTTTTAATGATCATCATACATTAGCAGCCCACTTTACTCCACTGCTGGACATTGACGTCCTAGGGCGCGGCATTGAGTCCGATCTTCGGCTCTTCTCATCCAGTCGCTGCCAGCCACCTTGCGCAGATAGTCGCTCTATCTAGCAGAGACGTCCGTCCCACACTACGTTTGCCCAAACGCGATCTCCACTCCAGAACTCGTCTCCCCCAGCGGTTGTCGGTTCTGCGACAGATGTGACCGGCCCATTGCCACTTCAGCTTGCTAATCTTATGAGCTATGTCGATAACTTTTGTTCTATGCGGGATCTCCTCATTTCTGATTCCATCCAGCAAAGATACTCCGAGCATAGCTCTTTTCATAGCACGCTGAGCGACTTTCAATTTGTGAACCAGTTTTATTAAGTTTTACATTTAATGATAGTTGATTCATATCTCTGTTTTTAAAACCCGCTGAGTGGGATTTTTTTTAATATACGCCTGAACCCGTGTTCGACCTCAATCTCACCTGGTGGTAAGTGACGATGAGGTCGAAGATGGAGCACACGGGTTTAGTAAGCACTGGCTCTTCAATAAACACTGCCGGTAAACATCAATGCTGAAGCAAATATATTTGACGACAGACTTTATATAACTTTAGATATGAATCTGCATCTTCGGAGCTATATTTTTTGCCCCTAGATAGGAGAAATTCGATTTTTTTTCTACTCTTTCAGATACATGACTGAAAACTGACAAAAATAAATTCATAATTCATCATTTTATATCATCTCATCATCACACATTCCGGCACACGAACGGCTGTAACTCACAATTTTAAGGTTTCAGTAATGCCTGCATAATGTTATAGGGGCTGTAAAAAAGCTACATGTTGTCATAAAAAGGTAAATTGAGTGCGTTGTATCAAAAATTGTACGGCGAACGCGGCAAGTAGGTTCATAGGCTGTACTGAAAGTTTTGCGCTCCTGGTCGCTTATAAATCTTTGAATTTCGAATGTTATATATTTTTTAAACAGAAACTTATATATTGGTTGAAATATTTTTTGGCGGTATATCGCTTGTCAATTGTTTTTATCAAAAGTCAAAGTTTTTAGAAGTATTGCGAAAAGATTTTAGGGCGTTTTTTTATGATTTTAAAAGTTCCCTTTCTCCGCAAGATTGCTCTGCTCGTCTTTAAAATGCTTTTGGGAGGGAAGCACCTCATCTGAGCACCGTGCACTAGCACTAGCACTGTAGTAGCACTCTCTCCTAATAGAATTCTACAACTGTGCCAATTTCATGTCGATAACATTAGTAGTTCCTGAGAAATACAGCTGTGACATACAGACGGACGGACGGGCACCGAAGTCTCACCATAAGGGTTCTTTTTTACCGTTTAGGTACGGAACCCTAAAAATTTAAAGCACTGGCAATAAACAACCAGAGCCAAAAACTGAAAACGTAACCGACTCAATGTGTTTATTTATATGCCTGATTCAATTGGCAGCAGTGGTTTCCTTATATAACTCTTCAAATATACAATTTACTACATATATGGTAAGTTCCAAAATCTTTGACCAAAACATTGTAAGCGTCCCCAATTAATATTCGGAGTTCTCTCTATAGATACAGGGAAGAGAGAACCAACTCTGAAGGCAAGTTTCAAGTTTCAACAAAATGTACAAATTCTGACTTACTAACTTTCGACAAAGGAGCGCGGCTCGATGACACAATCGGAGAGTTTCTGAGATATGAACTTCTACTGTCGAGCGATGGTTGAGCAATAAACAGGAACGGATTTAGGTGTGGGCCACGGGAGCAAAGAAAAAAGGGGCGCAGATTTTTAATATTCGCTGTATTTTATAGGTCGCTACTAGTCTGATTTCTGTGGTCTTAGTCTTGTGAGAAAAAAGCTGTGATTAGGTACTGAAGTTGGAGCACAAGAGCTTAGATGATTTTAATAAAAGTGTGTGTAAAAAATCACCTTTTTAGGGAAAAATACCAGTGCAGTATAGATAACGAAGAAAATGAAGTCGGTTAACAAAGAATGGCATGAATTAAATATATTGACAGAACCAATTAATTAAATAAGACGCAACTTGCGTCAGTATATTCGCCGCTAGTCACCTCAGAAGGACTGCGCGGGTAGCCGGGGCAGCAGCCGAAGCAGCGGCTCAAAGAAAACGGGAGATGTACGCCGCTCTGGAGCAAAACTACGTTTTTGTCCCATTTGCGGTTGAAATGACAGGTTGTTGAGAAAGGATTTTATCAGGGAGGTCGGCCGGCGGTCGGCGGATGAGAGTGAGGGGCTGTGACCCCCGCTCTGGGTCTTCTAGGTGCAGAGGTTGGCCGTGGCGATTCAGCGTGGCAATCCCGCGAGCGTCATGGGGACCATTACGTCGGGGGCGCCACGGGGCGGATGTTTTGACTGAGGCCGTTTTTCATAGTCGAAGTCATTTATTGACGAAATTTTGTTTAATTTGATATTGTATTTGATAAATCTATTTTATAATACTTTAAAAAAAAGAATAATAATTTAACAAAAATTTAATTAAATATTGTTCTACCGAAGTTTGAGCTATGAAACATACATCTTTTTATCAAACAATCCAACCAAAAGTAGAAACCCAAGTTCATCGTCTTGTCTACTCGCCTTCAGTAACTAACTACGAGGTAATCTGTGTTTTGTCTTATTATCATTAATTCACTCTGTTTAATCTATAATGTACGCTGTTGATTGCCCATTAAATCAAAAAGAAAAAAATAAGATTCCTCTTCGTGGTCATTTTTTTTTCAAGTTGCTTAGGTAAAGAACGATGCTGTACTTTTTCATTCGCATTTTCTATGAACTTTAGTTACAATCACGGCAGTGACGAAAAAATCAGCGAATACTTGAGTTTTCTTAACAGTTTTATTCAGATAAATCTCACTGGGGTCGCTACACTACACTCACTAAAACCTAGATTCGTCCCTGGCTATAATACATGGCCACTAATTATAAGTTACCGATGTGGTGTATTGAGTAGAAGTTATTTAATTTCGAACTTGTGATAGTACAACTCTTACTTGAAGCTAACTTGCGACAAATGTATTCCTAACTTACGTAGACTTTGTGTTTGACGGGACAACTTAACACCTACTTGACAAGATGACACTACTTTGTAAAGACAAGCAAAGATTTTGAACTTCACCCTTTGTAGATTGCTCGTTAGAGAAGTTTATATGGAAACCGTGTCTGCCAGCCAGTAAAAGCGAGCCATACTTTTTTTAAAATATTTTTTTTATTTTTATTAGGGATTACAAACAGTTATACATTAAAGTTTACATAAGCATAGTGACTAATACAAGTATAAGGAAAATGCATAACCAACTACATAATCCACAGTTCACAAAAAAAAAACAATTTATAAATCTTGCCAACAGACGGTGATAAGGTAAATTAGATAAAGTTACGTTTGTAAATCAAATAGAGAGTTATGGTATATGGGAAACAACGTTGAGAATAAACTTACGAAATCTATTTGTGGACAGTGACAATCTTTATTAAGCAAACTTATTTTTATTTATTTTTTATTTTATCTGTTTTGCAGGAAATCATACAGCTTGATAAATTGAGAGTTGAAAAAGAAAGAGAAAGAGTTGTGTCGATCACGAAACCGGTAGCACAGTAGCGACGTGAACTTTCGCTGTATGCTCTCGATTCTGTCACTGTGCACCTGATACTTAGGTGACCAGATAGGTGAGGCGAACTCGAGTATACTCCTTACGTACGCGTAGTATAAGGTTTTTAGTGAACTCACTTCCTTAAAAGGCTTCGTGAAGGCTTCGCTTATAAAACAAATGCATAACTTACTTAAGTTATACAATTATACACAATTTTTTTTTAACTTCAACAGACTAAATATACACCTTTTTAAAGTTATTTACATAATTAATAAATGCTCATTACATCTTGAAATGTGTGAAAGGCAAGTAATTATTTTACGTTAAGTAATGACCTATGATCGGAGTAGGTAGGGCTGTTTTTGGTACTTGCCACATACGGTCATAATATGGATAAGTATGCCCAATAATCCCGGGATTTCCGGGATTGAATAAATATATTATTTAGATTTTTAACGTTATATTTGTTTTGATACACATTTAAGATTGGTGGCGAAATATTTTTTTTAAAGATTCATGGCGCTAGTGTACCTATGGTAGTGTTTTAACTTCTTCGTAAGTTCACAATTTTTATAACATCGTAATCCGCCGAGTTTATAAAAGTAATTTACAACATTTGCTCGATAACTTAAAACGGGATCCCGAAATCATATCCATATTAATATAACCTTTAAGGCCATTGACCCGAAAGAGCCCTACCTACACTAATGACTTTACTTTTTTCATGTGACAATAAGTAAATAATTATTACACTAAGTAATATTTCGCTACGAAAATAGCGGACATACATTAGTCGGGCATTGAAATGCCATATGTATGGAACTATATGTGCATTTGCACAAACCTTTTGGCCCGCTGTTAGTGCTCACATCATCGTTCTAGAGCAGAGGGCGCTACTAGTCTGATTTCTGTGGACACGAGTTTATGATGCAGTTAGTGGGTACCTACTTAGATCGATCTCGTTATATCAGTACTTAAAAAAAAGGGATCCCAAAAGTTGGGTGTAGCTGAGAACTAAGAATATGAGATAACAGTTTAAAAGCTTACATTTGGAAGTATCTGAAACCAAATTATTAGTCTATTTGATTGAGAAAGAGTTGAGCTGACAACCTGTATGGTTGTTAAATTAAAATTAAGGTTGTTAATTCTTTTTAATTAAATTATTTATTGTACTCCAAACCTTACCCACCATACAAGTAGTCTAAACTGTCCTAAACCAAAGTCTGGCTGAAAGAAATCCCTATGGGATAAGTCCATCAGCAGCCTACTAATGTCCCCACTGTTAGGGCACATGCCTCCCCTTGCACAAGAGGATCTGGGCCATGATTCAACGAGCAGGCCTAGTGCTGATTGGCGGATTCCACAGGCCTTTGGATTTTTTTAATTTCCTCAGACATGCAGGTTTCCTCACGATGTTTTCCTTCACCGTTAGAGCCGTCGGTAAATGTACATAAATGAGTCTTCGAAAAAATCCGGAAAACTCATTGGTACACGGCAAGGTTTCGAACTCGGACCTCCTGTATGAGAATCCGGCGCCCTAGCCACTAGGCCACCGACGCTCATAAGCCCGCCTTTGTACATATTTTAATGATTTTTTGTGTGCAATAAAGAAACTACAAACAAACAAACAAACAAACAAAAAGGTCTAGCTTTAAATCAGTTCACGGTGCAAGGCAAATATTCGTAACACCATGTAGGTGAAGTTTTACTATATACGAGCATTTTCCAATAAACAAGGGATCTGTTTCAAATCAATAGATATTTTCTTAAGTATAAAATAAACACTGGAATTTATTGTCACAGATACAGCATTATGTCCGCTATAAAAATCGTGAAGAATTGTTATTAAAAGCCGTCGGATTAATATATTTTTCTCACACTTACATTTCCTGACGCAGTTACTCCATATTGAGATGACATCTCACGGTCGCCATTCTGTCTGATACGGCAGATCTAGCCTTATTTGCGAAATGACAAGCGACGTAAACATCTAGCTAGGTAATGCGTACACGTTCCTATTTCGTTTGGTTCCGTACAAGAATTAAGCCTGAATATGCTACTAATACTTAACCTATACCTAATTTTATTTATTGACAATGTCCATTTACAGCAAGTATTACTGTATTTTAAAAAAAAAAACTGTGACAATGCGACAAGCAACTAAATTACCATGTAATTATTATTAATTATATTTTAATATGTATTTGACAATGCCCCTTTACAGCAGCTATTCACTATTTTTACAATTTTAATTATTTGACAATGCCCCTTTATAGCAGCTATTAGTGTTTAAGTATTATTATTTTTAATTATTAGATAGGTACTTATAGGATTACTTTTATACTGACTATGGTGCCTCTGGTGCATTGTGCTAACGAGCCAGATATTAGTTTGTATACCTACACTATAAATTTTAAGTTCTGTATACTGACATGTTTGAGAGTGCTGTAAGTACAAGAAAACGAGAAATAAATGAAATGAAATGCATTTCTACGAAGAAAAGACGATACAGCAATTGAATGAGGTGAAATTGGGAATATGATCGAGAACTTTCTTATCTTATCTTATGATCCCCTATCGTAAGATGAGATAAGATAAAGGCTACTCGATATTTTAATTGAACAACTTTTGTAGACCGGTTATTATTTTGGCTGTTCCAATGTAGTAACCAAATTACTAGGTACCTAAATGAAAACTTAGATATATTCTATGAAAAGTTACAAATTTTTATTTATTGAGCATTCAGCCATGCCGGGCGGGTCACAAATCAGAAGTGGTTGAAAAATTTTCTGCGAGCAGGATTTTCTAATTTCTTTCAGTAATGAATTACACCTACGTTCCTTCCCGACGACGATCTCACCATCTAGATCAAAATACCTATCGTACACCCGTCGTCAAATTTGATTTCAGTATCTTATCTTCTTATCTTATGATAAGGGGCCGGGAATAAGTCAGCGGCACTTCGACCCTTGAGGATCTTTTGTGCTTATTCCATTTTCCACACTGGGCATGTCAGTGTGCAGGTTTACTCTTTAAATAACTCCATAACAAATGTATATATAAAATACAAATATACCTTATTGCACACAAAAACAAAACATACAACATAAATAGAGGTACAATACAATGTGCAGAAGGCGGCCTTATCACTTTAAGCGATATTTTCCAGGCAACCTTCAGGTGGTGGCAAAATCATATGATACATAATATATGGGCGCAAAAGGCGTATGAAATAGATACTACCCTTAAATAAATAAATAACGATAATAAAAAAATGTAAACCTTCGCAAGCTGCAATGCAGTAGTAATAATATTACGTAAATATTATAATATATACAGAAATATAATACACATCTTCTGCTTTAGGTTTCATTAGGCTTGGTATTTCTAAAACAATGTATGGAACCCTAAATACCTAACAATTACCATTTTGGGATATATACATACTTAACAAGGTATGCGATATCGAGAATGCTATCTGATCAGTTTTTTTTATGTTACTCGTAAGTTATGGCTTGATTTGTCGAGTTTATGGCGTGCAAGTTTAAGTATGGTGTTGATTTCTTATAGGAAATAATTAGCTACAATGTCTTGCTTTACTCTATTGTTGGTAGTTTGAGTATGGGGAATGGGCGTATGGAATGTGGAGTATGGGAGTTGTCACAAAGGTGTAGAGATGTAACGATGTCGACTTCATCGTCCATATCAACCTCCTTGCCAACAATTTCAACCTCATCGTTAACGTTTATCTCATCTCATTTCGTGTTGGCATCTTCATTTCTTCATCTATATTTTCAAATTCAAATCATATTCCCATTCCATTTCTAAATTCCATTAATTTCATTGTATTCTTTGTATTTTGCACTTTCTCTCTGTATTTTGTCTTGAACGGACGTTTCTCCGTTTATTTTTGTCTCCTTCTACTACCTATTTTCTACATTTACTATTTTCTGTGTTGTTCTGTTCCTGATAAATATAATATCTATTACCAATTTCTTCTATTACTTCATCTGCACACTGTCCTAGAACCCTGCTAGAGGACAGACTGTAGCAGAGAAAGCCATGACGACTCTTTTTAAATTATCACGCACGCCTCTCTTGCTTCCTCTACAGTCATTCACGCATGCTCGCCGTTGGGGTCGTCTTAAAATATTAGAAAATTCTTCTTCATCAGAGAAAGGATTATTTTTTCGGGAGTAGCCAGTATTGCCACTTGCGGCTTACAAAATGGGTTGAAAGATGTTGCCTAGGTGTACAGCAGGAATGTTATACTCACTGTTTGTAAGGTTTGCAGTACCAGGAATCAGCAGGTTTTCCCAGGTTCAGTTTCCGTATCAACGTCATTAGTAACATTATCGCGGGGCACCCGGGGTCCCCCGTCCTGTTTTTAACCCCCGACCGATTGGAGGAGGGCGTGTTTATAAGTTTGTCACGTTTATCTGTTTGTCTATTTGTTTATGGATTTGTTTGTGGCATCATAACTTAACAACGGATGATCCGATTTGGACCCTGTTGCATCAATGAATTCGCTGATTCAATCTTTTCACCAGACTAAAGTGAAGACAAAAAGATTAATTAATCGGTATATTGTCTAAAGATAGAATTTTCATAGGGACCTGGGGCCTGGTTTTTTTAACCCTTGAAGCCTTAAGATGGCACTGTTCTCATCCAAAATTATTGCGACTACCAAAAATTGTGTCGGTAGTTGAAACAAGTTTTGAGATTCAAAGTACCACACGACAAAACGTCTACATATCGCAAGCTCTACTGACTCGCGGTGCAAGTCATCAATACACACATTTGGTTCCACCCTGTAACTTAGTAGCTTAATTTACAGCAATATTATTAAGTAAATGGGTTAAGTCAAGCTTATCGTCTACTACGCAGCACTTTACCATTTATCGGCCGTGCTCCTAGCAGCGTTGACAGATAACATGGATGGTGATATGCAACAAGGAATCAGCTAATTAAAAACAAGATTCAAAAATAAAAGAAAGAAACAACTTCAATTGCAAGCCGTGGGGTACATTAATAGGACAAAGTAAAAGAGCAAGTGTCCTTCTCTGTGTCTGAACCTAGACTGCACTGACGTCTTTTGACTGACGCAGAAAGACACTTGCGATCAAGAGACTGACGTCTTTTATTTGTTTGTTTATTTACATATTTCATAACACCACATACAGCTATTTCCAAACGTGTGCTACATGTCAAGTTAGATTATACACAGCATTGTATTTTATATTGGTGCTGAAGTAGGAGGAGCGGTCATTTCAAAATAACGTGCGGCCGAGGCCAGGAGTCTCGACTCGGGGTCCGCGAATAGGGCCAAGGAGCTGTTCCAGGACAGCACCGCGTTGGTGAGGGACAGGGCGCGGTGCAGCGGGGCGGCAGCGAGCGCCGCGGTGCGCGCGGGGGCCGCGGGCGCTTTTAACTGACGCAGAAAGAAACTTGCGACCTAGACTGACGTCTTTTGACTGGCATCTTTTGACTGACGTCTTTTGACTGACGCAGAAGGATATTTGTTCTTTTCCTTTGCGCTTCTAGTAAATTCAATGGAATTTACTAGAAGCGCAAAGGAAAAGAACAAATATCCATATAAATGACTGAATATATTAATGACTTTCAACTTAAGCTGTTTTTTTTTCTTTTACTCTGAACCTTCCTGTGATTTTTTTCCTGTGAAATCGAGTTTCTATCTATACTCCGAACAATAAAAGAAAATTAAGGATATACTATCAGTCGATCTACGAATTCTACGATACATAATTATAGTATAATAAGCTGTAAACCAATTTTTAATGTTATTATCGACCTTCTGGTATAATCTGCGTTTGAAAGATGGTGTAATCAGGATTCTGGTCCAAAAAATTCGTCTGAACTCAACTTTCCGGACTCGTCCGAGAAAGTATTCCAGAGGAGATTGGGAATGTACACAAAATGCCGCTTTTCGTGGTTAAAGAATTGTTCCCTAATGCGTGAAGCGGGCCAAGCTCGCCAGCCGCACGCACAGTTTATCGCAGTTTCACTTTTAATTACTATTTAAACTAATTAATTATAATAACGCCATTCTGTTTTTGTAGGAAATATACACCGCCGGCCTACTATGATGATTTATTACTTATCGTTTCGTACGATATGTAAATATTATGTAGATTTGTGTCGTAAGTGAAAAAAATATGGGTGCTTCGTGGGTGGGTTTGTATACGATATGATATTTGATAAACTTTATTGTGTTCCAAATAAGATAATTAATTTGGCTGGTGATAAGTAATTTCGAACGAGTTGGTACGACTCTTTGCAGAGTCAGTCTGGGGTGGTACCACCCTCTAACCTATTTCTGCCGCAAAGCAGCAATGCTTGCGTAATTTCAATTCAATTCATTTATTTATTGCTTAAACTATGAGTATACAAGATGTTGGTGTTTTATATAGTAACATACATAGTTTAGACCTATGCTATACATAGATAAGATTCAAGTTATAAACTATGAGTATACAAGATGTTGGTGTTTTATATAGTAACATACATAGTTTATACCTATGCTATACATAGATAAGATTCAAGTTATAAACTATGAGTATACAAGATGTTGGTGTTTTATACAGTAACATACATAGTTTAGACCTATGCTATACATAGATAAGATTCAAGTTATAAACTATGAGTATACAAGATGTTGGTGTTTTATATAGTAACATACATAGTTTAGACCTATGCTATACATAGATAAGATTCAAGTTATAAACTATGAGTATACAAGATGTTGGTGTTTTATACAGTAACATACATAGTTTAGACCTATGCTATACATAGATAAGATTCAAGTTATAAACTATGAGTATACAAGATGTTGGTGTTTTATATAGTAACATACATAGTTTAGACCTATGCTATACATAGATAAGATTCAAGTTATAAACTATGAGTATACAAGATGTTGGTGTTTTATACAGTAACATACATAGTTTAGACCTATGCTATACATAGATAAGATTCAAGTTATAAACTATGAGTATACAAGATGTTGGTGTTTTATACAGTAACATACATAGTTTAGACCTATGCTGTACATAGATAAGATTCAAGTTATAATATTAAATAGAATAGAATATTAAATCTTTAATTTACATGTCAAAATCTATAATTTACTTATTTCAAATATGTACTTAAATCTAATTAAATATTACATTTTTGTCATCTAAATATTCTTGGACCGTGAAATAACATTTCTTCTGAGGCATTTTTTTATTGTTTCTATTTTTGCCTAATTACCGGCACATGAGGCACTCCATCTAAGTTCTCAAAGCGCGTTGAAAACCCTCCAATAAGATTACAGTCAGGTGAGACGTCTATAGGCGACGGTGACCTCTTTCCATTCGACAAACGAATTCTCATACAATTAAAAAAATATCTGATCAGACTTTAGAAGTACGGTCTAGAAACACTATCTCTTAAACATTAGACCGAGTAATGTTTACGTATCATCATAATGCGTTTTACGATATTACTAATTAGTAATTTAATTCCTAAGGTTACATTATTTACCGCACAGCTGCATAGGTCGCCACTTGTAAATGTATCAGTTAATTGCATAGTTAGCATAAATAAATGGTTAATGTGCAAGTAATCAATCAATCATGTTTACAGATAACCCTAGTGTCAATTGTTTACACGAGCGTCGTCTGGAGTGCAATTAGGGTTTACGTCAAAAATTGTTGATAATGCAGAAACTTCGGGACGGGTAATGGAATTTTATCCATGAAAAAAGAAAAAAAAAGAATAGGCTGTCATAGTGTCTGGTAGGAACAAAATAAAAAGCCCAATTATTCTGAGATATGGAAGCTCATCAAACAAAACATTCGCTATAGGAAAACCGGTTTACTGTGGGGTCTCCTGCGCGGCAAGAGGGCCGCGGGGCGGGATGTCAGAGGCCGAGCATGCGGCGGGCGGGATGTGGGGCCTATATTTAAGCGGTTTACCTATAGCTTCAGGTTTCTTTCCGTGTATGGAACGGGTTATAATATCCCTACCGCCACTATCTTGGGACAGTCGCCTCGTACGAGGCTTGTAAGTGACTTGCTGGTGGTAAGACCCCTTCATGGTACACCTGGGTAGCGATCACTCTTCTATGTAAATCTGTCGTCAAATGTCTTAGTTTCGGCAGTGTTTACGAGTATATACGAGTTCCTATAGAAGGGCCATTTCTTACTAAGCTCGTGTGCTCAATTTTCAGCCTCATCGTCACCAGATGAGATTCAGGTTAAAAGTGGGTTTGATGTAGGAGAGGAGATGAGCCAACATGACAGACAAACTGAACGACATTGTTGCTCTCTATAGCTATAAGTTGGAAAGGGTCAAGTTGAAAACCAGCGTCGGTAGATGTATAGGTATCTATACATCTGGCGACACTCAGCTGAACTTGGCCCTTTTAATAGATCATATCATATGTTATCACTTGTCAGAATGTAAAATATGGCCAATTTATAATCCGGCTCATTTTGTGATATTTTGTACATATTTTTTACAGATATTTTTATATATGGTCTATTAATAAAGGTTTTTCTATTCTATTCATTCTTATTCATGTAAATAAAAAAAAAACATCATTTTTTTTTTCAAATAAAACAAATGGCCCAAAAAGTAAAAGTACCCACCTTCCTTGATAGGAGGATGGGAACTTTTGGACTTAAACCAAAGTCTGATGCCACTTCAGGAGTCTAGCTTAAACGAAAGCTCTAGCCGTGCCTGTCATCTTCAATACAGTTAAAAAAAACCACTTTGTAGACATTTGTTTGATTTGAAAAAAAAAAAACATTTTAAATTTACATCTTAACCCACTTTTAACCTTAATCTCGTCAGACTTTGGTTTTGGACCAAAAGTACCCATCCTAACCTATCAAGGAGGATGGGTACTTTCACTTTTGGTCCAAAACCAAAGTTTGTAACAAAAGTATTCGAGAAGAACTTAATGATTTTAAGTTCTCGAACACCATTGCACCATAAAGCAGCTCGCGGGCGTTTTAAGAATAATAAAAAACAGTCCTAGGTATATTCCCACCATAAAATAACGATTTGGCGTATGGGTTTCTAGCCCATCACGAGGCAACTTTTTATTTGCCTGTTGATCCCTACAGTTGCAGCCGTTATGGCCCATTATGGCACATTTGAACACAATTTAACACTTTGAGTGTCTTCCAACATTGAGATGTTAATGGTGGTTTCGATTTAAGTGTCTGCCAAAACTTTGAGAGTCTTCCATTGTGACTGAAACGGACTTAAAGTGAATTTTAGATTTATGAAAAGGTTTTGGATTGAAATCAAAGTTCAATTACATTTTGAGAGTATAATTTAAACTTAGTCTTATTGGGTGGGTGTAAGAGAGAGGGCTGCCTCCCCCCGCCTGCGGTTTCCCCCTTCACTCCTCGACTAATATCATTAGAAAATCTAAGTTCTGTCATTTGTAAATGTAGGTATAAATATTTGTCACTTATTAATACTACCTATCTTTAATTAAATTTATTTGTGTCGTATCTGTCCTCTTGGACAGGGTTTGGCCAGCCATTAGGCCAACAGAATACCAGCGCTGTAGGCATTTTCGTCTGCAGCAATAAGCTGAGTTGAGGCACTCTTCACAACAACAGCAGACCATCAGACATGATTTCGATATGTTTACCTTTGACTACATAATTATAACTGTTTCGGTCATTGCTGTGTGTGAAATAAACATATTACTTATTTGACAAAAATGTTGGGCCAGATATGTTTCCCGAGTATTTGATGTCTGTTTGTAGGTGCTGGCCCACCCATATACATCTCATCACACTATAATATTACTAGTGGCTTTGCGACGCGTTGCTAACCTCGACCATACAATACCAATTTGTTGAGTCTTATGGACGCACAGTGACCCTTACACCTACCAACATACACCTCCTCACACACACACATCATCTCACGTTCACCCCCCTCACACACACCCCTCATATTCACCCTCTCACCTACACGCATACTTAATTATTTAATTAATTGCATATCCTTATATAATAATAACCTTATTATGTCATAATATAGATATATCGGAAGAGACTGACCGTCACAACACAGGGTATCCTAGTGTGGGAGCCAGGGAAATCTGAGAAAATGTAAAAGATACTGCCTGCATGATTTTTTTTTTAATGACGCTGGCTCTTTTACCCTTCAAACCGGAACACAGCAATGCAAGCATTGCAAATAAAACAGGTAATAGGCTGACTGTACAATAAGTCATACAACCAGTAAAAGGGTTTTCTCTTGTTTAGAGATTTTTTCTTGGGTTCCCTTCCCCTAACCAAATATAGATCGTTTGAAACTCCCCCCAACACTCTCCCCCTTCTCCTCCCATAGGCCCATGTCTATTGATATCGTATTGGCGACAAAATTCAATTAACAACTTTGCTTTTCTATAGCTGAAGGCAGGGCCAACAAACAAAGAGTGGGAAATATTATTTTAGACATCTTTGTTGGCAAATTGAAAAGCTTTCTACCCATGGAAGTGAAGAGTAACCCCGGCGGGGATGGAGACAATATGAAATAGGTGTTTGAGCCCTCATTTCTCTCTTGATAAAAAAAACATGGGAATAATAATCTTATCAATAACAGATATTTCAAATAAGTAGGTAAAGAGACTAATGAGCTTGGATGAAGAAGAAAATTGTGTCACTTTACGGGGGCGTGTAGTCCGTTCACTCAAATAATCTCGGTACAGGTTGCTACAATCTGCCCTCTAGGTGCCTGCTAGCACGGTTCTAGGACAGTGTGCAGATGAAGTAATAGAAGAACTTGGTAGTTGATATTATATTTTTAAGGAACAGAACAACACAGAAAATAGTAAATGTAGAAAATAGGTAGTAGTAGGAGACAAAAATAAAACGGAGAAACGTCCGTTCAGGACAAAATACAGAGAGAAAGTACAAAATACAAAGAAATTAATGAAATTTAGAAATGGAATGGGAATATGATTTGAATTTTGAAAATATAGATGAAGAAATGAAGATGCCAACACGAAATGAGGTGAGATAAACGCTAACGATGGGGTTGAAATTGATGGCAAGGAGGTTGATATGGACGATGAAGTCGACATCGTTACAAGGTGAATACAGTTTACCGTCATTCATGGTAAAGAATTACGACATTTCTTTCTTCGACAACAATATAAATCTACCTATCTGTGAAGTCGATCACCGTGACAAGGGTTAACTCTTTAAGATCGGCGTGCAAGTGTAAACAAAATATACCTCCGGCTTTGCCCTTCAATCACCCGCAGTTCAAACCTGAACACCGGATCCAGCATCCGGACCGGGCGGACTTGATTACTCCAAGCCAAGTCTCTGCCTATGTAAAAACTTAAAGCCGACAACAATTTATTCATCTTCAAATAGCTTTTGTTGTTAGTCTAAACATTTTCGTAAGAACACTTTTAATTAAGAGTGAATGACTGAATTAATACGAATTTCCCGTGAAACAGAAAAGTAAGTTTACTCGTACATTAGGAAATAATTACTTATTTACTTTAGATATGAAATAAAATATCGGGAAGAAACCTGGACTATGGACGCAATGTAAAGGGAAACTACCAATACTAGAAAACTAATTAGGTTTGCATTGCAATTAAGGAAATTATTACAAAGAAACCGGGTGTGAAACTGAGATGTAACTAACTAAAGGAAGGAATTGGAAGCTTATTAGAGCCAGCCCTCGCCTCAAGAGCTAATTTAAAACTGAGTAGGTACCTTATTGGCGAATGTGACCTACCATAAGAAAAGAAAGACATAATTTGCCTCGTTACCTATGTTAGGGGGCCGGGAATAACCCAGCGACACTTCGACCCTTGAGGATCTTTTGTGCCTACCCCATTTTACACACTGGTCATGTCAGTGTACAGGTTTCCTCGCGATGTTTTCCTTCACCGTTAGAGCAGTCTGTAAATGTACGTAAGTCTTCGAAAAATACGAAAACTCATTGTTACATGGCACTGCATGGTTTCGAACATGAGAGTCCGGTGTCCTAGCCACTGTGCCACCGACGCTCTTTACCCGAGGCATAATCAATTATCCATCCTCAAAGGACACTCATACAACAGTAAATAAAAGAATCAAATCTATAAAATTGCAAAATATGAACTAGTTTTTTTCCAGAGCCAAAGACTAAACGTTTCACCATATTTTAATGGCGGAATAGTTGGACCATAAACTTGTTTGATTTATTTTATGACTGCCATAGCTCTGCGGCTGCATCGCTAGCGGGTTTAGTCTGGGTTTAGTCAGATAAATGGTTCAGATTATATTACATGGTGCTGAGGTTAGAGGACAAATTATTTAGTAGTGAACACGGGTGGAGGGTACCTGGGTTTAGTGGTACCTAATATCGAATGGTTTCAGGACATTTTGTGAAATACGGTCACGCACAGTATTACAGACACGGAATAAACACAGAAAAATGGATAACCAAACTGCTTCAGTTATTTCAAATAACAAAACTTTGTCAAGTTATTACCAAAATTCTTTTGAAATTAGCAAAAGTGGTTTAAAACTTATAAATGTGGCTTTGGTTACTATTACCAATAGTTTTTAAATACCTAACTGTTTTCACGTTATATAGATAGACTAAAAATAGCTATGATCAAAGAACGTCGGTGGCCTAGAGGTTAGGACGACCGTGCTCCCAGGTCCGGGTTCGAAACCATGCAATGCCATGTACCAATGATTTTTTCCGATTTTTTCGAAGACTTACGTACATTTACCGACTGCTCTAACGGTGAAGGAAAACATCGTGAGGATACTAAAAATTTTCCGAAGGCGTGTGAAATCCTTCAGTCCTTCAATCAGCACTGGGCCCGATCGGTGAATCACGGCCCGTACACCCTTGTGCAGAGGAGACCTGTGCCCCAACAGTGGGGACATGCTGATGATGATGATGAAAAAATAGCTAAGTACCTTTAGATAATTAAATAAAACGTTTTAAATACCTACTTAAATGCTTAAAGTTCCGCTTGCAAAGACGCCCCAACTTTAGAGACAGTACTTATAAGCTTCACCGGAATTAATGGCCATAATGCTAAAGAAAGCTTTGAATTAGATAATGGAGATGTTCAAGAAACCGAATTTTATGTCTTTACCGGGTTCATGTCGTTGGATAAAGGCTTCAGTTTACGTCCTTACCGAATCTGTGGGGGGTTGGTCCATTTGACATTAGTCCATTTGTCCATTTCCATTTTTTTTATTACTTTGACTTTTGAAGGCTTTAAGCTTTTGCTGTCTCTCCGCCATCCGTCCCTTCGTTAGTCTGTCACGCGATTTTAACGGGGACAAGATACTGCCTTCAAAATTTCACATATCACATATATTCCCTGGATTTTGATAAAATTGTCATTATGGTAATGAATAATAAGATTTGTCATTTTGGTTTTATAAATAGAGATTATTGTGATTTGGTTACTTAATTTTATAATCAAATATATGTTTGTTTGCTTCACCTATTGCGTACAATTGTGTTGAAACGTATGTATATATTTATAAGAAGTTCAATGTATCTACACGTGATTTATGGCAAAATAAACTTGAAACACCCATACATAATACTGGGAGGTAGTTTAAGTGAAAGACTCGTTTGTAATAAACCTCTGCGCCGGAGTTGAGCACTTACATGTTGTTAGTCTGTCCCTTGAGGCTTATGCTTAGAGTCCGTCAAGTGGATCTCGCCGCCTGCGTTGGGTAAAACCTACGCGTATGGCAACAAAAAAAAGAAATATCTGTCATTTTTTGTCATTAAGGGCCGCTTGCGCGAAAGTGCGGATTAAATGTTCTTATTTTTGACTTAAATCAAATCAAACTTTTTTTATTGTAAGTTAGTACCTTAAAGTACACTTTTACAACGTCATGTTTTACTCTACCACCGCTTCGTAAGGTGCTGTAGCTGAAAGGAAAGAAGCGGCGCAAGAAACTTTCAGCAGCAAATCTTTTGAAATAAATGTATATCTTTCAATAATTATGAATACAATCATATACTCGTATGTACACAATGTGCAGAGCTGTAGCTGAATTTAGGACCAAGCCACTTTATCATTTAAGTAGTCATTTATTATATATCTTAAATTTTTTCTGTCATGTTTTTTACAGTATCAGGTATCTTATTATAAAATCGTACACAGTGACCCATAACTGATGTGTTTACTTTACTAAGTCTAAAGCGTGGGTTAGCCACTAACTCTCGGATTTTCTCTTAACTCGAGTTTCGTGCAAGCCGGCCTTAGTGTTGCTTACTATCGATTTTTGATTCCCATTAACCAACGCAGGCGGCGAGATCCCCTTGACGGACTCTAGCTCTGATATTAGTCAACTGGTAAGAAATCTGAGACAAATCTGAAAAAGACTTGGAGCAAGTACAGTGGCAGACACTTTAAGCTATATTCTGTGGAACCATGTCGCAATAAGTTTTTGTTATGATTCCTTGACATACGTTTGAATTTATCAAATAAATAAAGATGGTTCGAGTTTGACCTCAAATGTTTAGTACCAAGGTTTCCACACCAGGAACATTAAGGACCTGATGGTGACCAGAAAAATTGAAGAAGATCTCCAAAATATAAAGTCGGAGGTTTCTTAAATTATTAATTTAAATTTATTTCCAAATAAATATGATACCCATGCTTTTTAAATCACCAGTAATTTCCACTATTTTCTGGCAAAAAAATTTCACTTCATTTAAATAAGTAGCTTACGTTTTCGCATTGATCCCACATTTCAGCCCTAGTTGTAATAAAATATTTTATTACTTTGCCATGAAAGGTAAATCTAAACTTAATCATTAAACTTTACTTTGAATTTAAAAAAATACTCAGCGAGAATTTTATTGCGTACAATAATATCAGGTTCAGATGAAACTGCTGGATGCCAGCCGGGTATTATTAGTCAAAGCGTTGTTCACAACATCGCGAATTAATTCGAATTCCTGCCTTTCAGTCATTTTACGCTCAGGACGATAGCTACTATTTCATGAAATGCTGAAATTAACAGTTTATTGGCAGTGCCGCTTTAATTAAAGGGGCACGTGGATTATATTATTCTGACTGGGGACTGTACCGTACCTATACATTTTTAAAATATACTTATTATGGTATTAATAAATTGACAATGACTCTTTGAAGCAGCAAATTGTATAATTATTACTTAATTGTATACTGAAAGCAAGAAAGAAAGAAAAACAATAATTTAACATTGCATTATGCATACATTATTAAACTTAAAAATATTTGAAATTAAAAAAAACAATACAGCATTAAAAGGACACATGCTCACCATGTGCTGCGGACCGGTATATGTGTACTAACATTGTATTTTGTTTTACATAATTGATTACTGTATTATAACTTTATTTTATGACTATATTTTATTGACTTTATGACATGTGACAATTGACAATGCCCCTTTACAGCAGCTATTTTTAATTTACCTATTTATTATTTTCATTTTTTATTTATTATTTATATATATTAGCTACGACAAACAGGCAGACGGGCCACCTGATGGTAAGTAGTCACCGTCGCCTAGAGACACGTGCAGTACCAGGGGTATTGCACGTGTGTTGCCGGCCGTGGAGGGAGAGGACTTTTTTAACGTTCTTTTTGAAGCATCCCATGTCATAGCGCTGTGGAAAAACGTCGGGTGGAATTCGGCTCATATTTTTTTAAATTATTAGTTTTAACTGTAATTGTTAATTAACAATGCCCTTTTACAGCAGCTATAATTTATTATAATTATTATTTGTACGACAATGCCCCTTTACATCAGATATATTAATTTTATTATTTATTTATTTAGATAAATGACAAACCCCCTTTACAGCTGCTACAATCTTAATTTTATTGCTAAATTTTTAAATGTAAATCGGCTGGTCTGTTCGCTCCTGTCCATTTATGTTTATAGTTAACATGCATTGTATTTGAATTATTAATTTGTAAAAAGCATGACGTAACCAAGAGTTCATGGTGTCCAGCTGGTTTTAATAAATGAGTATAAGTATGAGTACTTAGAGGCCGTAACAAAAACCCGCTTAGAGCCGAAGACGGGTTGTTCAGTATTCGTAACTCTATAAGGGGTGGGCTTTCGATTCGCTGCTAACCTTGAGAACATGGAGTGCTTTGTGCCAATAAATACGCTGGTTAAAACGTTATGTGACGTGCGAGGTTAATATTATTCTGAATAGGGACTGAAATGTGGACTACAGTATAAATGTAAGCTACAATATACATTCGACATACATAATCTACATTTCACTATATATGTTTTTTTTGTGTGGCAATAAAGTGTATTCCCTCTTTTTTTTTCTGAAAGCGCTATGACCCTGTGCAGAGTCAAACTGGAGTGGTACCACCCTATTTCTGCCGTAAAGTAGCAAATGCTTGCATTGCTCTGTTTCGGTTTTGAAGGGTAAGAGAGCCACCGTAATTACCGACAAATAAGGTAGGTTAGCCATCAAAAACTCTCTAATAACATTACAGTGAGGTGAGGTGATAGAGCGTCGGTGGCGTCGTGACTAGGACAAAGGCTCCCATGCGGGAGGTCCGAGTTCGAAACCGGGCAATGCCATGTACCAAAGATTTTCGGTTTTTTCGAAAAACTTACGTTCATTTACCGACTGCTAGGTGAAGGAAAACACCGTGAGGAAACCTGCACACTGAGATAACTAATGTGTGAAATGGGGAAGGCAATGGCAAATCACTGCATTAAATCTGCCACGAGAGTCGTTCTATGTGATTAATTCCTTAGAATTATCACGACCCTCAGCAATGAGGAAAATTACTTAGAAGAGAGAGGTGAGATGTTTATGGGTGACGGTGACCAGCTTACTGGCTTACCAGCAGGTGGCCTGTTTGCTCGTCTGCTCTCCTTATACAATAAAAACGCTTATATTCTTATGGCAGTTGAAATTATACACAATAACAGTAGGTACTGCGATATGGCACAACCAAAAATCCAGGTTTCTTAGCCATTCGGCGGCGTCTGAGGTTAGTAGTATGAAGTCGTCAGCGTCACCGGCGTATGCTCGCAGGGGGCACTCGCGCGTGATGTGCTCGACGGTCTGGGACTCCGCGCCGCAGTCGCAGTGGGGGGACTCGGTCCAGCCGCACAGGTGTTTGTAATGGGCGCTTCGGCCGTGGCCAGTGCGTATCCTATTAAGTGAGCACCAATCGCGTCGGGGTAAGTCGGCGCCCTTGAGCTGTTCCCCAGGTCGGATGAGGTCGCTAGCTTTTGCACTTATCTCAGTCTTCCATTGCTGAGTCCACGCCTCCATCGGATGGAAACCGCTTATATGATACGAGTATTTACTTTAATTAATAAAACTCATAAACTGAACCATGTGTATAATTGACAGCTGTAGGTACCAGAAGTCTGATATAAATCGACTATAAAAATATGCCGACTGTATTTAAAAACCAGTCATAAAAAAATGTTTCGACTAGTAATTATATTTAACTGGTAATTAAAATATTAATCGAAGTTTAACGACTGCTAATTACCCAGATCTTCCTTATTTTTTTTTATTATAAATATTGTAAATTTATTTGTTTTTACATTAAACATTTTTGTACGCCAAATAAATGGCCGAATATGTATTAAACCTAACAATTAATACTAAACATCTGTACCTCCGTACCATATTCTTGTAACTTTTTTTTTCAATTTAAGAGCTATGCTCTTGTCGGTGTAGTAAACGCTACTGTGTCCTGTCTAGGGCCTTTTCCTTGACCTCCTTATACGACGCAACGCCAGCCTTCTCTTTGATTTGATCGAAGTAGCTTATCCTCGGTCTTCCTCTTCCCCGCTTGCCTTCAACTTTTCCTTCTATAAGGTTTCTTATGTATTCGTCGTGTCGTATAAGGTGGCCCACCATATTTCCCCTTCTATTTTCAATAGCCTTTAAGATGTTTCTCTTTTCTTTTACTCTCTTCAGTACCTCTTCATTTGTCACTCTCTCTGTCCAGCTTATCCTTATTCTTGTAACTAGGTAATGTTATTGCAAACATGGCACAAGAAGCTGTCTCGTTCTTCACAGACTTTTTTTTAAATATTATTGACATTGTATAAATTTTAATGACATTCTCTTTATCTTTTCTGTTTTCTTCTCAAAATCTGTATAAACATTATTAACTTGTGAATTCGGTGTATATGCCTGTAAAGGTAAAGTTTAGTGTGACCTGTTTATGCAACTATATCTGCAATATTTGTAATTCTTACCTCAACTTTTACACAATAAAACTTATCTTATCTTATAAACAGTTCTCATAGCCGGTTTTTTGGTTTTGTGCTTCTGAAAAGTCGTGGTTTGTCCTATACCCCCTTTGAGCCCCGGGGTATCTATATTCTGTATGGCGTAATATAGTGGTACAAACGTCCACGCCGGCACCGAGTTCAAAGGGCGGTATCCACAAAGGCCATCGGAATCCACTAATTAGAGTTTAACTGCTCACCAATCCGCGCCATCTGGCCGCTTGCTTTATGACGTCGACATGTCGTTAGATGTCGAGTTAGTTTACTGTTTGTGATGACGGTGGACTCTAATGATCCTAGTATTATAAAAATATCATTTAATTATGTTAATTAATCACACAATCACAATACAACTTTACACTCCGCAAAATGAACAAAAGTGAAATACACTTTATGGCACAAATAGAAAACAACAAACAAAAGATAGAAAAGGAAATCTTCTTCTTCTAAGTCGTGTTCCTTATTGCTGAGGATCGTGATCATTCTAAGGAATTAATCACATAGAACGACTCTCGTGGCAGATTTAATGGGGTGGTTTGACATTGCCTTCCCCATTTCACACACTGGTTATCTCAGTGTGCAGTTTTCCTCACGATGTTTTCCTTCACCGTTAGAGCAGTCGGTAAATGTACGTAAGTCTTCGATAAATACGAAAAACTCATTGGTACATGGCACTGCACGGTTCCGAACTCGGACCTCCCGCATGGGAGTCCGGTGCCCTAGCCACTGTGCCACCTAGAAAAGGAAACAGTGAAGTACAATTTAGGCGGCCTTATCGCTAAGAGCGATCTTTTCCAGGCAACCTTCGGGCAGAAAAAAAAGAATCCATAACAATAACGTCAAAACCGTTGCGGTTTTAAAAATCTGAAATAGGTATTAAATAAAAGTTTTAAAATTGTACATGGCGGGTTTTTGTGGTGAAAATTGATAGGTATTTTATGTTTTGTTTCTAAAATATGAATTTCAATTTGCTTTTAAGTACCTATAGTATGGTAGTATTTGTAGTGGTAGATCCTAAGTAAAGGATCGCCTGGGGTGGTACCACCCTCTTATCTATTTCTGCCGTGAAGCAGAGATGCTTGCATTTCTGTGTTTCGGTTTGAAGGGTAAGAGAGCCAGCGTAATTTCCGGCACATGAGGCAATCCATCTTAGTCCTCAAGGTTAGCAGAGGAAAAACCCTCCAATATTAATACAGTGAGGTGAGATGTCTATGGGCGACGGTGACCACTTACCATCAGGTGGCCCGTTTGCTCGTCTGCTCTCCTTATTTAATAATTTAAAAAAAAAAACCTATACGACATAGTAAATCTTAAGTTTTATATGGCATTTTAATAATTAGTGTTTAGTAGTCATCTTGGGCTCTAGTTTTTTACCGCAGCTCCCATCGGATAATGACCGATTAATGCGGCGATTCCTAAAGTGGGTTCCGTGAATCAGTTACAGTTTTCATTGAATCGTTGAATTATTTTGGGTGCTAAACATTGTTCCCTTTTTTATCGTTGTGAAAGTCTTTTCAGCTTATACCCATACAAAAAACAAAAGGTCGAGATTGGATGCTGCCCCAGATATGCGCATACAACTGCCGGACATATTATATAAAGCAGAACTTTAAAACAATTATTCTTATACCTTTTTTATGGTGGCAATCAATCCTGTTTTCTATAAGGATGAAAAGACTCTATTGGACCAACTGAGGTTAGAGTACTAGGAAAGTGTGAAATCGCAAAAAAAATCCCATACTTTTTTTCCCTGCAAAGTGTTTATGGTAATAAAATAAAATTACTAATTGTTATGTACAATTATTTAATTTGAAAACTAGGTTGTCCAATCCTCCATCCATTGTGTGCTCTGCCCCCAGCCTGACATTTTGTTACAGTCAGACTACTGGTGGCGCTATTGTATATGGAGCTTGGTATTCGAGACCCGTTATCAAAATTTTCGTTTCGTTGACTGGCAAACTGAATTCTACGGGATAAAATCTCAGATCCGGTGGTGTATCATTGGGAGTGATCCCTGGTACTCAGGGGATGCCTGAACATCAGCGCCGCAGTGCTAAACCCGCTCCGGCAACAGGCTGAGGCAGTCCCCTTTTTCCGGTGCTGCACACCACCTTCATCAAACTTAATTACTTTTGTTTATTTATTTTTATAATATATTTGTTTAATATTATTTTTATTTTCTATACCTAATTGTTTGTATGTGTGCGCTATTTGAAATAAATTCTTTTTTTCATTTAGATCTGATGGGTCGGCACAACTATCAAAATTCACGCATTGAACTTCAGACCCGATTCAATTTTTTGGATTGGATACAAATCGTATCGAACGTTTTTTGTTTAATAAAAATTGTTGTATAATTCGATCCTACAATGTGATGGAAACCGCCGGAGCCGGTGGCGGCGCCTTTCATCTAAGTTATTCCAGTGTTGCCCGTTACAGCGGTGTTTTAGCTAAATTAATCACAATAATTTATTGTGCCTGTTCGAAGCAATGTAATAATTACTTTGGTCAAGAATGAATGCCGCTATGTATCTGCGAATAGATTAAAAAATAAAAATTTATTTATTCAGTTTGGACCGTGAGACTGTAGTATAAATGATTCTACTTCTAAATTAAGTTATAAAGTTATATGTAACAGCTTTGAAAGTGAGTAATCCGTAATTAATTACATATTTAAGTGACAAACGTTATAATATTGACACTGAGTGAAAAACTTGCTACAATCTGTCCTCTAGGTGCCGGCTAGCAGGGTTCTAGGACAGTGTGCAGATGAAGTAATAGAAGAACTTGGTAATAGTAGATATTAAATTTATCAGGAACAGAACAAGACAGAAAATAGTAAATGTAGAAAATAGGTTGTAGTAAGAAACGTCCGTTCAGGACAAAATACAGAGAGAAAGTGCAAAATACAAAGAAAATGAAATTAATGGAATAATAGAATTTAGAAATTGAATGGGATATATGATTTGAATTTTGAAAATATAGATGAAGAAATGAATGTGCCAACACGAAATGAGATGAGATAAACGCTAACGATGAGGTTGAAATTGATGGCAAGGAGGTTGATATGGACGATGAAGTCGACATCGTTACAAACTGAGTAAATTTCATATTCTCTCTACTCTCAGTCCTTCATTCTCAGAGTAAATAAAATTTCATATTTTATTTACCCTGAGAGAGTAGAGAAAATAATAATAAAATTTCATATTTTATTTACCCTGAGAGAGTAGAGAAAATAATAATAAAATTTTACATTTTATTTACCCTGAGAGAGTAGAGAAAATAATAATAAAATTTCATATTTTATTTACCCTGAGAGAGTAGAGAAAATAATAATAAAATTTCATATTTTATTTACCCTGAGAGAGTAGAGAAAATAATAATAAAATTTCATATTTTATTTACCCTGAGAGAGTAGAGAAAATAATAATAAAATTTCATATTTTATTTACCCTGAGAGAGTAGAGAAAATAATAATAAAATTTCATATTTTATTTACCCTGAGAGAGTAGAGAAAATAATAATAAAATTTCATATTTTATTTACCCTGAGAGAGTAGAGAAAATAATAATAAAATTTCATATTTTGTTTACCCTGAGAGAGTAGAGAAAATAATAATAAAATTTCATATTTTATTTACCCTGAGAGAGTAGAGAAAATAATAATAAAATTTATATTTTATTTACCCTGAGAGAGTAGAGAAAATAATAATAAAATTTCATATTTTGTTTACCCTGAGAGAGTAGAGAAAATAATAATAAAATTTCATATTTTATTTACCCTGAGAGAGTAGAGAAAATAATAATAAAATTTATATTTTATTTACCCTGAGAGAGTAGAGAAAATAATAATAAAATTTATATTTTATTTACCCTGAGAGAGTAGAGAAAATAATAATAAAATTTTACATTTTATTTACCCTGAGAGAGTAGAGAAAATAATAATAAAATTTCATATTTTATTTACCCTGAGAGAGTAGAGAAAATAATAATAAAATTTCATATTTTATTTACCCTGAGAGAGTAGAGAAAATAATAATAAAATTTCATATTTTATTTACCCTGAGAGAGTAGAGAAAATAATAATAAAATTTCATATTTTATTTACCCTGAGAGAGTAGAGAAAATAATAATAAAATTTCATATTTTATTTACCCTGAGAGAGTAGAGAAAATAATAATAAAATTTCATATTTTGTTTACCCTGAGAGAGTAGAGAAAATAATAATAAAATTTCATATTTTATTTACCCTGAGAGAGTAGAGAAAATAATAATAAAATTTCATATTTTATTTACCCTGAGAGAGTAGAGAAAATAATAATAAAATTTATATTTTATTTACCCTGAGAGAGTAGAGAAAATAATAATAAAATTTCATATTTTATTTACCCTGAGAGAGTAGAGAAAATAATAATAAAATTTCATATTTTATTTACCCTGAGAGAGTAGAGAAAATAATAATAAAATTTATATTTTATTTACCCTGAGAGAGTAGAGAAAATAATAATAAAATTTCATATTTTGTTTACCCTGAGAGAGTAGAGAAAATAATAATAAAATTTCATATTTTATTTACCCTGAGAGAGTAGAGAAAATAATAATAAAATTTCATATTTTATTTACCCTGAGAGAGTAGAGAAAATAATAATAAAATTTATATTTTATTTACCCTGAGAGAGTAGAGAAAATAATAATAAAATTTCATATTTTGTTTACCCTGAGAGAGTAGAGAAAATAATAATAAAATTTCATATTTTATTTACCCTGAGAGAGTAGAGAAAATAATAATAAAATTTATATTTTATTTACCCTGAGAGAGTAGAGAAAATAATAATAAAATTTATATTTTATTTACCCTGAGAGAGTAGAGAAAATAATAATAAAATTTCATATTTTGTTTACCCTGAGAGAGTAGAGAAAATAATAATAAAATTTATATTTTATTTACCCTGAGAGAGTAGAGAAAATAATAATAAAATTTCATATTTTGTTTACCCTGAGAGAGTAGAGAAAATAATAATAAAATTTATATTTTATTTACCCTGAGAGAGTAGAGAAAATAATAATAAAATTTCATATTTTATTTACCCTGAGAGAGTAGAGAAAATAATAATAAAATTTATATTTTATTTACCCTGAGAGAGTAGAGAAAATAATAATAAAATTTCATATTTTGTTTACCCTGAGAGAGTAGAGAAAATAATAATAAAATTTCATATTATATTTACCCTGAGAGAGTAGAGAAAATAATAATAAAATTTCATATTATATTTACTCTACTCTTTTATATCCTACACGAGAATAACACGCTGACGCATGCATTGCCTAATTAATTATGTAGTATCTATACTGAATTTTAAATTACACGCGAATACCTAAGTACAAGATAAAACACGTTCCAAAAATCAGTCATTTCAATTATACATTCACGAGTAGCAAATCGATTCGTGTGGGTACTAATTCAAAATTACTTCCTCGCGAACACGAGTGCTATCTGAAATACAACGCGAGCGCGAAGGGCTGTGGTATTTGGTTCAAGTGTATAGCGAATATCGTTTTTGCTTCAGAGTTTTGTTCCTTACAGGATACAATCTATATTCCTCGTAGGATTTGTCTTATCTTATGACAAGGGGACGGGAATAACCCCAGCGCCACTTCGACCTTTGAGGATCTTTTGTGCCTACCCCATTCACACACTGGTTATCTCAGTGTGCAGGTTTCCTCACGATGTTTTCCTTCACCGTGTGAGTCTTCGAAAAATACGAAACACTCATTTGTACATGGCACTGCATGGTTTCGAACCCGGACCAACAGCATGGGAGTCCGGTATCCTAGCCACTGTGCCACCGACGCTCTAACCTTCACAAGGATTTGTCTTAGTTGTAGGATTTACTTTTGTTCTTTCTAGGATATGTCTATGTAGATAGATAGATTAATACTTTAATGCAAACAAGAAATTTACATAGGAAAGGAAACACAGAATAAGGCGGCCTTATCGCTCAGAGCGATCTCTTCCAGGAAACCTAGGCTTTGTAGTTTATACTTTGTACTTTGTAGGGTGTATTTTTGTTACTTTTAGAATGAGCCTTTGTTCCTTGTAGGACATGTTTTTGTTCCTCACAGAACCTACTTTTATTTCTTTTAGCAGCCTAATTATGTGCCTATAGTCGAAATTAACTTATGTCGACTGCAACTCCTCTTGATGTGTTCTTTTCAAATAGTTCTGTATATGTATAGGTAAGAATTTAATTCATAATAATGATTATTTCCCCGTGGAGAACATTACTTTCTGAAATACTATAACAAGTATTTGGCGCAAGAGTGTGAAACGTGCAAACCTTCCGTTTTTTTTCCCTTGCATAACGTAACTTTGTTCTTTGTATGACGTTTCTTTGTTCCTTGTAAGACGTGTCTTTGTTCTTTAAAGAATGTGATTTCGAATTATTATAAAGCAGGTTAAAAAACCCCTGAAACTTGTCCATTGCATCACACGGTAATACATAATTCATGCACTAAAATACGCGAGCAATCAATTACTTAGCATGTAAATCGTTTAAATGTGTTCCCAGTGCCATAATACGAACTACGTCTTTATAAGTAAGTACTTACTTATTTAAAACACTGTAACGTTCCTACACACACCTTTATTTTACTACACGGGTTCACTTGCAAATTCTAAAAAAAGATATTAGTAGTCATTTGATTCTCAGGCATATTTATCAAGTTTCCTACTCTGTTCCTGAAGAGCGTTGGTGGCACTGTGGCTAGGACGCCGGACTCCCATGTGGGAGGTCCGGGTTCGAAACCGTGCTGTGCCATGTACTAATGAGTTTTTCGTATTTTTCGAAGACTTACGTACTGACGTATTTACCGACTGCTCTAACGGTGAAGGAAAACATCGCGAGGAAACCTGCACACTGAGATGACCAGTGTGTAAAATGGAGTACAAAAGATCCTCACGTGTCGAAGTGCCACTGGGTTATTCCCCTATCTTAAGATAAGATGTCGTAGTCTGTTCCTGACAGAGTTTTTTTTCGCCATGGGCACGATGTCCTACCATTTTGTCTGATCGAACTATGCGAACTTTTTTGTTGGATTGTTTCATCTCATCTGACGGGAAAACGAAGTTCGCTAAGCCCGATTGATCGGACAAAGCGGTAGGATATGACCTAGTGGACACAAGGTATTTCTTTTTATACATAGGACCTTTTATTTACGCGGCATAGTTCTTTGACAACTCATTGTGGAACTGAAGGATAAATGTTAAGTGCGCTGTAGTCAGCCATTATTCAAATAACGTATGGTGCGATAAAATTAGCACTACAGTCGCCATTAACTTGGCATTAACGTGGCAATTTGTTTGAACGATCGTTTTGTATGCTAATTCAAATCATGTGCAATGTAACGATAAGTCACATATTAAATATATATTGAACGCAAAATCCAAGTTGGCTCTCAAAGTGAGGGCTGACTCCAATAATACTTGAACTTCCCTTCCCTTTTTTTAGTGACCCTAACGAGGCTGACATGGTCACCTTGCTACAGTCTGTCCTCTATTGCCGGCTAGCAGGGTTCTAGGACAGTGCGCAGATGAAGTAATAGAAGAATTGGTTGTTAAATAATATATTTTAAGGAAAAGAACGCATAGTAACACAGAAAGTAGGTAGTAGGAAATAAAAGTGAACGGGAGACGTCCGTTCGAGACAAAATATAGAGAAAAAGTGAAAGTACATATAAAACAATGAAATTAATGGAATTATGAAATTTAGAAATGGAATGGGAACATGATTTTGAATTTAAATGAAGAAATGAAGATGCCAATACGAAATGAGATGAGATAAACGCTAACAATGAGGTTGAATTGGATGGCAAGGAGCCATGGATGGACGATGAAGTCGACATCGTTACAACCTTGTCGTGTACTAAATCCTCTAAACTGTGATTTAAAAAAAAGTATATTTAACTGGCAGAATATTATAAAAGTCGTTTCAGTTTTAGTTTCGTTCGTCGCACGTCGTATGAAACTTTTTGTTTCAAGTTTGTCAGCTATGGGCCTGCATTGTTTGTTGAATTTGTTTCCTTAATATTCGGTCAAGGCCAAGAAATAAGTACAGTATTTTAAAGACACTGTTTCAGTATCATGTAGGTTATATAATAACAGAAAATAGGTCAAAGATATTATAGCATCTCGGTGGGTATACATTTCAAGGGCAAAGCTCTTCGGTATTAGCGGTAACACAGAAGAATGAGGTCGCGTGCACAAGCTTCTGAAAGCAGGATAATGTACTCGTACAAACGCGAAAAGACTAGCTTTTCCTCGCGGCTTTTTGAGCATTATGTCTGGATGTTTTAACATTTTTCTGTATTATCTTTTTTTTTATTCGTCTGCCACCTGATGGTAAGTGGTCAACGCCAAAGACATCTCACCTCACTGTATAGTTCTTAGAGGGTTTTTGATGCGCTGTTAACATGGATTGCCTCATGTACCGGAAATTACTCTCACTCTCTTACCCTTCAAACCGAATCACAGAATTGAGAGCATCTCTGCTTCACGGCAGAAATAGGGTATAGTGTTTATGTGGTTCCTCTGTCTACCCCCTCGGGGATCATGGACGTGAGAGTTATGCTATAACTTACCACCAGGCGGCTGAAATCTCGTGAATAATAATAATTATTTCAAGCAAATTCGAGGAAATTCTAAAGCGAGAATCGAACAGCGACTAAGACAAAGCTAAATAGGCGTGCCCAGACGGAGATTCACATAGCAACATAACATTCGATCTGTTACAATTTAGGAAATGGTCTTTTTAGTAGTTGATCTTTTACGAAGTGGACGTTATGGGAAGTGGACCATTTAGAAGGTACGTTGTGAACCTATACGGTTTCTACCGGCGAATATTAAAAAATAAATAAATAAATGTGTTCGGTGGTCTAGTGGCTAGGACGCTGGACTCCCATGCGGGAGGTCCGGGTTCGAAACCATGCAATGCCATGTACCAATGAGTATTTCGGACTTTTTCGAAGACTTACGTACATTTACCGACTGCCCTAACGGTGCAGGAAAACATCGTGAGAGAAGTTAAAAGTTTCCGAAGGCGTGTGAAATCCACCAATCAGCACTGGGCCCGCTCGGTGGATCATGGCCCGTACCCCCTTGTTCGGGGGGGGGGGGCACAATAGGCTGATGATGACAAATAAATTAATCAATTTATTCCTCGGAACAACAGGGATCCAATTTTATTAGTAACAATGCAGGTGTTTCAGACTATGTTTGTAATTATTTTAATATTAACCACAAACCTGCTATTACCTAACCATAAACCTACGTCAGTATAAACTATATTTATGATTATTAACATAAGTTTAATAAGTATGTACAAGCAAGTATTACAATGTAAGCTCTGTTGCCGCTCTCGACTCGCTAATACTCAGTAATAAAGGTAATGCAACTTGAATTGCGGCTCTGGCGCTTGGAGTAGCCGCGTTCTACTGGGATCGAGGTATCCAGTTGTTCCAGTCCAGTCATATTGCGTTGTTTGAAGGTAGTCTGCATTTGCGGAAAATTCCTGTGAAACAAAAGGTAGGGATACCTACTCGTAATATAAGTTTGACGCGTATGTTTATATATGTCGAAGAGTAAGGCGCTAGTGTTCCTCAAAAACGGTAAAATGCAGCGCTGTTATGCGTAAAACGAAAACGCAAGTCGGCCTAGTGGCAGCGAGCGAGCGGCGGCGTGTGGTTTTGAGGTTATAATTGTGAAGAAATCAGACATTTCCATCCCGGCTGGTGGTGATGGTAACCAAGGTGGATTCCCTGTGCTGATGATCATTTTCTGGTAAGATTGTGATATTGAAATGATGTGCAACAAGGAATACGCAGGCCGGTATGTTTCATTGTTTTTCTGATGATACATTGAGGATACTATAACAACAGATCCATCTTCAGTGGACCTCAACGATTCTGTGTGGTGTCTTCTCCGTGCTCAGGGTTGAGATGTACACGTTCAGGCTTTCCTCATGAAAGTGGCTGTCTTTCGTAACCTGGGTTAAACGCTCACGTATTTCAATGGACTTCCTTACAACTGCGTGTTCTATTCACGCGATTTCTGGTGTTGGCGCCCTGTCTCGTCTGTGGCTTCGACATAAATGTTTGTCTGTGATTTCAGATTTCAATAACCGCGAAGATTTTGACGCGGATTTAGGATGTCCTTAGTCGTGTCTGAAAAAAATTGGTCCAAGATCTTTGAGTATGTTTGATGCCAGAAAGGATCTCTGGAACGGTGGTACAGTTTGAGTTTGTTTCGAGTTTGAGCTCAATTTTCAGGACCGTGGTGCCCTTCCCACATCTGGAACCTTAAGGATCTGATGACTATTGATGACCAGTAAATAGTAAAGGAATATCTACAAGTCTAGGTTTCTTAAATTGTTAATTTAGAATTATTTTAAATCCATTGGTGGTAGTTATGTCATTACTATGCGATAAAAAAATATTTTTTAACGTGTTTTGTTGATGGTAGTTAGGTGTTAATATTGTTAGGTCAAACGTTGAAGATAGAGTTATGTGAATCTACAATATATGTCATTTTACTCGTCGCCAAGAAACCCATGTCATTACAAAAAGAAAACCATTTGAAATTCAAATGACTTAACAACGACATTTTCCACCTAAAAAAAACCATGAAAAACATCAAACCTCAACCGCGAGCATGAGTGAAACGACGAATAGAGAAAGCAAGAGAAGCATGTTAAGACAGATATTCATGGCGCTTCGTTCTCTCTGCATACCCCGCAAGGGATATGCGTGAAGGTATTTACGAGTATGTATCTATGAACGAAACAGTGTTTGCGTCTAAACATTTTCAAAAAAAATTAAGGATACGTTGTTGTAATAGGTATTAAACGAATCGAACGACTTGCGTTTTACGCCCCTTACGCAATTAGCACACAGCAGTGATTTTGAAACGGAGTCACATCGGGTCTCATAAACGAGTGTCACCAAAAACTTAATAAGGTAGGTAGTCACATCAAGGTCACCCTTCAGTGGATCAAGGGACATAGTAATTCTCGTGGCAATGACGCGGCGGACGAACTGGCGAGAAGGGCATCAGAGATGGTTGCAGAGGGCCCAGAGCCCCTCATACCCCTGCCCTTCTGCTGGATAAAGACGTCGCTGCGCCAACGCACGAAGGATATACAGAACTCTAGCTGGGCCAAGGTCGTGGACTGCAGGCAGTCTCGAGAAGCCTTGCCGAAGGCTGATCCGAGACTAACCAGACAGCTCCTGCGGCTCAGCAGAGTCAAACTGCGGAAGGTAACCGGGATAATAACCGGTCACAGTCCACTTAACAGACACCTCTTCAATATAGGATTCACAGACAGCCCCTTGTGCAGAGCTTGCATGGAGGCAGAGGAGACGGTCGCCCACGTGCTCTTGGAGTGCAGAGAGGTGACCACCTACCGGGCGGGAAGCCTTGGCACCCCAGGATCACTTCCCGAAGTCCTTCAGAACATCAGAGGACTGCTGGACTTTCTGGCGAAGTTGGGGTGGCTCGATCAATAGTAGTTTCCACCACACGCAAAATAGGCGCTTAAGACGTCGAGTTGCGGAAATCAGCCCGTTATTACATTACATTACATTACAACGGAGCCATAGTAGGTAAGTATCTAACTTATATTCCTCAAAACTCATGAAAAGTGAGTTGTCGACTAAACAGACAGATAAAATATTAATAGAAGGAACATTAAAAACATGCTGTACCTACTTGTACCTATAATTTCAATTCTTTGTGAATTTTCAACGAGGGTAATTTTCTCCGATATTTTCCCCTCACTCTCAATTGTTATTATTTTTCAAAGACACCTTTGAACGATCGACGGCAGGAAAGTAAGTATCTATTATTCGCGCTAATGGCCGCTACGTATATAATTTACTATCCTCGCAAAAAAATGTGTCGTCAAAACATCATCTTCATTATTTCCCCGCCGAGACTTCCTTTTGTATTTCTTTCTTTCTTTCTCTTCCAGTTAATGGCAATTTCGAAGAATTCTGCCAAATTTAGAATTGAAACTATAGCGGGACATTTTAGCGAACGCGTTGCGTTGCTAATCGCAGTGCGAGCCCGCCGTCGCCATGTCGACAGGCGCTTCACACTATTCGTGAATAGAGCGTAATAAAGAGCGTCGGTGGCGCAGTGGCTAGGGCACCGAATTCCCAAGCGGGAGGTCCGGGTTCTAAACCACGAAGTGCCATGTAACAATGAGTTTTTCGTATTTTTCAAAGACTTACGTACGTTTACCGACTGTTCTAACGGTGAAGGAAAAACATGGCGAGGAAACCTACACACTGAGATAACCAGTGTGTAAAATGGGATTGGCACAAAAGATCCTCAAGGGTTGAAGTGCCGCTGGGGTTATTCCCAGCCCCCTATCATAAGATAAGATTCGTGAATAAAGTATTGGAAATAGGCCGAAACTAGTATGAGGATTTCCGACTTTCATGTGGGAGAAATCCGTATTTAATGACACAATTCTGCCAATGACGAGTCAGTAATGGAAGTAACCTTTCCAAACTGACGGATTTTTTTTCCCTTTTTATCATTAATTGTCATGACTACTCATGACTAACTGATAGAGAATAACTCATTATTATTATTTTAAAATTAATATAAGCACTAAATCTGGGTAGCTATTATACCATCCTGAAAACTGAAACTGAATACGATGAAATGAAGCTATGGCATTGATATGTTTCTTTATTACAATAATTTGTCTGGTTCACAGATTGTGAACCTCTGTCACATGATATCGTTTTCAGAACAATAATACGAACGAAGAACGAAAGAAGACAGGGTAGCCTGTCTTCTTTCGTCACCTTTAATAAACAAAAATTGTCACAGATATAGGTACCTCTTCTTCTTCTTAGTCGTATTCCTCATGACTGAGGGTCGTGATCATTCTAAGGAATTAATCACATAGAACGACTCTCGTGGCAGATTTAATGGGGGGTCGTTTGCCATTGCCTTCCCCATTTCACACACTGGTTATCTCAGTGTGCAGGTTTCCTCGCGATGTTTTCCTTCACCGTCAGAGCAGTCGGTAAATGTACATAAGCCCTTCGAAAAAACCGAAAAGCTCATTAGTACATGACAAAATAAAAAAAATAAAAAATCAGCGCTGTGGCTTGCCTCAGCATTATGCTGAGCTGGTGTACCCTTTTTGGCACTGTACCGCACCAGATGTTCTGTGCTGCATGTATTAATCTTTGTATACTTCTGTATTCTGGTGTTTACAGCGCTAAATAAACGTTTTCAATTTCAATTTATTGTTATTGCATGGTTTCGAACTCGGACCTCCCGCATGGGAGTCCGACGTCCTAGCTACTAGGCTACCGACGCTCTAGATATAGGTACACTGTACAAATAATTTTGCAAACAAACTGAATCTACAAATACAACCACATTCGAACCAGAAACATAATAAACCGTTGCACAATGCACATTTCGCTCTGCAACCCTTTGTAAATCTTATTAGAGGTATAATTATTCTGCAGAGGAAAATAAATTGCAGCCAAAATATCAATCCTACGTAATTATATCACAAACAGAATCACTGTGCACCGCGTCAAAGAGGTTGCGTACAGTGTCGGCAAGCCCCAAGATGGTGGATTGTAACAAAGCTCGCTCATTAACTCCGACGACTGTCGAGTTTCTGCTACGAAACAAAGATTATTTCTTGTTTTACAGATGCGACACACCTCGACCTCCGTGCAAAACTTAAGCCTTCTATGTAAAATAGAAATTGAAAACGTTTATTTAGCGCTGTAAACACCAGAATATAGAACACAATACAGAAGTATACAAAGTTTAATACATGCAGCACAGAAGATCTGGTGTGGTACAGTGCCAAAAAGGGTACACCAGCTCAGTATAATGCTGAGGCAAGCCACAGCGCTGATTTTCAGCTGGCCCCTCAGTGACTGCACGGATGAAGAAAGCAACAGTGTGTGCGTGTTGTGATGTATGAATGTGTTTGTATGTATGAATGAGGAATGTCTAACGGTTTGGGCTGGATATTGATTGGCATATCATTGAGGTTGTCAGGAAAAAGCCTATAGGACTGTAATAATTATACGTAATGAGATATGGTACATTTCAAAGCGAGATTTTCAAATAAAAATGTATAATTCCTCATCCCGTGGGTATATTTACTTTCTAGATAATATGATTAGCAATACATATGCCAAGTTTGAAGACTCCAGTGGTTATAGTTACTGAGATATAGCCACTTTAATTTTGAAATGAAAATCTCCCTATCCCGTCTAAGTGCACTTTGCACCTTTGAAATGGAATAGCTGCCTAATGTAGCACCTTTGACACGGAAAATGTTGTGTTTGACTTAGCTTTTTTTGACACTAAGCCCATTTGTAAATTCTACGTCTCAATTATTTTGGTCAACGATACCTACCGTTACTTTATAAAATTATTTATTATAAATGACATAATAAATAATGTAAAGTTATGAGTTTATGACCTAGCTCATAACTTTATTTTGATTTTTCTGTAATTTCTATGGTTGTAATCTGTTGTGTTTACCTAATAAATAAATAAAATTAAATGCACAATGCATTTTACGTTAAATTTTGTATGTGCTGGCAAAGGCTTTCCGTAAACCGGAAATGACGTACCGTAGGCAGAATTAAAATACAGAACACTCTAAATATTGTCTCATCTATTAGAGATTAATCTATGCCGAAGTTGGATGGAACAAGCGGGGAGATGGAAAATTTTAATAAAATATGTTTCCCGCGTAAACTGGCATCTCGCACGTCACAGCGCTCGCGGATCCTCTAAACACTGGCAACACCGTGAGGAAATCTTTCCCTCTTACCTCCTAAGGAATAAAGTCGAAAATGCTAAACCACTGACGGAAGGACGCGGCGCACCATAAGGAAGAGATATGGCATGATTATGAAATACTTACATTAAAATGTTTTCCAGTTGTTCGTGGAATATGTTTATTTTTTATGTAATGATATATTATGTGGTTAAAGATGGCGGTAGGAAGAGTTAGTATGAAAATACGGAACTGTAAGGAGTTTAAAATTGGTCTGAAACAAAACAAAACAAACATTGGAGATTTTATTTATTTATTAACACTTTAATGCACAAAAAAGGTGTACATTAGGCGAGCTTAATGCCTTGCGGCATTTTATACCAGCTAACCATGTGGTTATGTAGAAATATTCAGGTTAGCCAGTTTAGAGGCTTTAGTACACGACAAGGTGATCATGCCAGCCTCGTTAGGGTCACTAAGAAAAGGGAAGGGAAGCTCAAGTATTATTAGAGTCATCACTCACTCTGAGAGCCAACTCAGCAAACAACAGTAAGTGTTCATATTATCAGAGGCTGACTCAAAATAATATTGAGCCTCCTATTGAGGCCAAATTTCTTCCTCTCAAGTTTCATCAGGTCATACTCCATTAGGAGGTGAGTGAGGTTTTCTATTGTATTGCAGTTGGTACAAAACGGTGATGCAACTCTTCCCACCAAATGGTAAAACTTATTAAATGTGACCCGAGCGTAACTTCTCATCTAAAAGCCAAGACAAGTAGCTCCCTACCGAGGCTGACACAGTCACACCATGGAGCCCAGGCTGGCATGTAATTAAGTGTATTGTACCAAAGCCCATTCACTTTAGCCAATTCCTCATATTGGTCTCTCCAGCGAGACATACAGGCAGCCCTCGCTTTCGGGATGTACTCAGGTCCAAGCGTATCTAGATGCATTTCAACACCCTCATAAATGGCTAAATTCGCGTACCGATCAGCCACTGATAATACATATTAAAAATACATACGAGTATACATAAATCTTTTAAAAATGCATACTAATATTAAGTATATTGTACATAATACATAAACATATAAATACGAATCTATTATGATGTACAAATAAATATATAATTATAAATATATATGCTCGATAGCTAAACAGATAAATACGTAAATTCTCCAAACTCCATTGTCCAGTGTGTACTCAGATGTTCGGGACGTTTTTACTTTTGACTAATTCTCGATTATCTAAATCGGTCGGCTTCTGAAAGAACTCTAATACTTAATACTCATTTATTTCGTAATTTTCATTACATGTCACATCTTTTTCAATATTAAATAAATGACTTACTAGACAATAAATGACTTTGATTATTATAAAAAGTGAAATTGATTATAAATATTTTTTTTAATTATTTTTATTTGTGGTTTTATTGGCTACCATATTTCCCTGGAGATCAAAATAACATCAGCTAATCTATGTTTTTTTAATAATTTTCAACTACTCTGTATTCATTTTTCATAAATGCACCAAATAAATTGTAAAATAAATAATTCTTCAATATTTTTTAATTAAATAAATTGATTCAATATTTTTAAATTTTGAATTTGAAAGATATAAATATTATTTGTAAATAATATTTTTAGTGTGCGGGGGGTACCATCTTAATTTCCAGTGATGTAAAATATCTATTAATGAAAACGCATTTTTACCATTAAAAGTGTTGAAGTTAGCTTGTACAACTTTACTCTGAATAAGTAAAAAGGTAGGGATTTTCCAGTTACTCCAATTGGTTAACATAATTTATCTATAACGTTATGTACCTATAAATAAAATGTTTATATATGATTTTTTATTTATTTTTAATAAAATTAATTAATCTGAAAAAATATATGCAAATTGCAATAAAAATAATCATGTCAGAATAAACATGTCAATCAATTTATCATATCAAAAACAAATAATTACAATAATAATAATAAAAAAGAAATAATAGTTATATAGTGTAATATAATGTATGTACATGAAATTTCGGTCGTTGGCCTAGAGGTCAGGACGCCGGACTCCCATGCGGGAGGTCCGGGTTCGAAATCATGCAATGCCATGTATCAATGAGTTTTTCTGCTCTAACGGTGAATGAAAACATCGTGAGGAAACCTGCATGTCTGAGGAAATTAAAAAGTTTCCGAAGGCGTGTGAAATCCACCAATCAGCACTGGGCCCGCTCGGTGGATCATGGCCCGTACCTCCTTGTACAAGGGGAGGCCTGTGCCCCAACAGTGGGGACATTAATAGGCTGATGATGATGATGACATGAAATTTCATTTGTTCATGTATTCATTAATGGTCGACAAGCCAGTTCTTCAGTCGGAACTTAAATGAGCTCAAACTGGGCGCAGAAGTGATGCTCTCTCTGATAACTTTCTGACCTTATACAGCAGAGATTTGGAAACGGAAGCGGACCGGGACCGAAAGGGAAATTGATTCGGTTTCAAAATCGCTGCAGTGTGCTAAACGAGTCAAACAAACTTGTTTTTTTTTTTCATCTTTAGAACAGTCAATAATATATGTACTTAAGTTTTTTGAAAATTACGGCCAGGAATCGAAATAGTACCCCCTACGGGTGTCTGATTTTATATCCACTATGCGTCCAAGGTAAAATAAAAAATATCCACTACAGCATCCCTTAATGGTTTGAGAAAATAGAGGTAACGTATCATATTATCCTAAATAAATAATGGATTGATACCCCATAAGTTACTGTTGCTGCAAAAAACGTAACAGACAATCTTGGAAAAAATACAATTCTTCCATTCTATTATTGTAATATCTATGATTATTTCTTTTATTAACAAACAAGACTAATAGAACTGAAATATTGAACATAGTTTATCAGATTTATAAGCAACAAGTAAAAAAAAAAATTAATAGCCTATAGACTGTCCCACTGCTGGGCAAAGGGGGAGGCCTTTGCCCTCCTCCTTTCCATTTCCTATAAATACTAGAAAACAATTGTGGAAATTTCAGTCAAAGTGTAATTTGTCCACTTTTTGATAATGGATTTATACTCCTATTAAAATTGAAGAATCGAGTTATCGTTTGTTTGTTTGTAGTATCTTTATTGTACACAAAAAATATACAGAAAATAAAAACATTAAAATATATACAAAGGCGGGCTTATCCCATAGGAATCTCTTCCAGCCATCCTTTGGTTTAGGAGAGTTTAGACTACTTGTATGGTGGGTAAGGTTTGGAGTACAATAAATAATAAGTATATACTTACTTACTTACTTCGCTGGCGCAGCGACCCGAAGTGGATCTTGGCCTCCGATACCAAAGAGCGCCATCGCTCTCTCTCCTGCGCAGTCTCGAGCCAGTCAGGCGCCCGGAGCTCCCGCAGATCCTTCTCCACTTCATCGCGCCAGCGGTATCTGGGACGTCCGACCGGACGTCGTCCGTTAGGGCGTCCCACATACGCTCGTTTAACTGCTCGATCCTCCTCTTAATAAGTATATAATAATAAATAATATAAGTATGTAATAATAATTACATAGTAGATAATAATTATATAGTAGTCACATCTTCTCGTCGCCCATACCTCAATGTCTAAAGACAAGAGTCTTTAACCAGTGCGTCCTACCAGTAATGAAATTGAAAGTCGCTCAGCGTGCTATGGAAAGAGCTATGCTCGGAGTATCTATGCTGGATCGAATCCGAAATGAGGAGATCCGGCATAGAACAAAAGTCATCGACATAGCTCATAAGATTAGCAAGCTGAAGTGGCAGTGGGCCGGTCACATCTGTCACAGAACCGACAACCGCTGGGGTAGACGAGTTCTGGAGTGGAGACCGCGTTTGGGCAAACGTAGTGTGGAACTGGCGTCCCTACTAGATGGAGCGACGATCTGCGCAAGGCTGGCAGCGACTGGATGAGAAGAGCCGAAGATCGGGCTCAATAGCGCGCCCTGGGAGAGGCCTATGTCCAGCAGTGGACTAGAGTGGACTGCTGATGATATAGTAGATAAATAAAATACATACTCAACAATTATAATTATATATATATATATAATTTGTTATACATATATAATTATATACACTAATTTAATACTTACATACAAATAACATAGAAATTCAGTTATCGTTATTGAGATTTACTTACTCGTCATTATCAGATCCTCAAGATTTATGGTGTGATATTCTCTCCAGTTGGTGAATTCAGCAGCACTTCGATCACGATTCTTTGAGATCATACGATATATTTCGTAAATCATAATTTAAGTTCAATTTGCGTTAATAAAAATGTGTTTAATAAAATTTATTTAGTAATTACCCGCGACAGAACGGAGAATGTAAACGCGTTTGACCAAAGAGGATGTTTGTTTGTTTGTTTCTGTGTGCATGTGTCTGTTCCCATCTAGCTCCAAAACGGCTGAACCAGTTTTGATGCGGTTTTTTGCTATAGCTTTAGAATTTATCAGAGCAGGTTCTTAGCTGGATTTTATTGTGCTAATCCACCAGGGGACGCCGCTGTAGATATGGCAATGCTTAATACTTGTTACTATCGGGCTGAAAATTGGCATTCGGGGGTTTTCAAAGCTTCTGATTTCGAATTTGGCAATAAGTTTTGTGCCAATCTACTAGGGGGCGCTGCAGTAGATGTGGCAAAGCTTAATATTTCTTCCTATCGAGCTGAAAATTAGCTTTCGGGGATTTTCATTTTTTGGCGTTTGTTTGCCATTGCCATGGGTCTGCCATTTTCCTTTCCCCTTTCCCCTGATATGTCATCCTAATAATAAGCGAAATGGCAATATTAAAATTAATACATTAAAGAGAGATACAGCTAGGTTTATTTGACAGGAGCCAGCAGTTTATAATGTACTAACTTATTTGCGATTCTAACCGGTACTAGGGAAGAGGCAATAAAAAAAGTACCGGAGGCGCAATTTCTCCGAGATATACGGGTACTATACGAGTATCCAGGTTGCCTTGAAAAGATTGTCCCTGAAACGGAACATAATAATTTCTGAAACTCCAGACCGGATCTGGAGCAATCTGCGTAGTTCTAGATCCAGACAAAGAATGACCTACAGCCGCAAACCTTGGCCTAGACCTTTACGGTCCAGGATCGACCTTCGGATTCACTGTGAGAATAGATTGGACTAGAAAAAGGACTATTGAAAGGATTTTCAAATGTTTTACAAAGCTTTTATGGGTTACGAAATAGAGAACTTTATGGAACTCACGGTGTCCGTAAGTTCATTCGGTGTTACAATACCTTATTTTCTTCTCATCGTATTCTCACTAATTAGGGTCGTGATTTTTATTTATAGAACTACCATAGGCAGATTTAATTACACCTTCGGAAACTTTTCATATCGTCAGACAGGCAGGTTTCCTCACGATGTTTTCCTTCACCGTTAGAGCAGTCGGTAAATGTACGTAAGTCTTCGAAAAACTCATTGGTACATGGCATGGTTTTCGATTTGCGCCGTATGTCGCGTTATATCGCTGCAATTTGGTTTATATTAAATTTACATCGTATTAATAGAATCGGGCCCCTGGAATCGATCCCGGACCTTCCGTATAGGAAGCCGGCATACGAGCTACTACGCCACTGACATAGGAATACTGAAGAACATTAAAATTAGTACTAATAGGCATTTGATTGAACTAGTATTGAATACACAACTGAATTGAAAATTAATTAAAATTGTTTTTTTTATAAAATAGGTTTTTTACTTACTCCGCTGGCGACCCGAAGTAGATCTTGGCCACCGATACCAAAGAGCACCATCGCTCTAAATTTTAGTTCAATATATGTATTTATTTATTTTTATTTTTTGCAGGAAAACTTACAGCGACAAAAAAAATTACATATTAAATGTTCTTTAAACATTTGTATGCCAATCCAAGATCTTCTTCTTCTTCCTTTTCAGCCTAACGTAACCCATCGTTGGGTATAGGCCTCTCCATGTGCACGCCATTCTCCTCGAATTCTAGCCGTTCGCATCCACATCCTCCCCGCCGCCGTCTTCACAATGTCGTCGGTCCACCTCGCGGGCTGCCTACCAACATTTCTGCGCCCCGCTCGGGGTCGCCACTCGAGCAGTCTTCGGGGCCACATATCGTCCTGCATTCTACACACGTGCCCTGCCCATCTCCACTTAGACCTGGACACTATACTGGCTATATCCGGCACTCTCGTCTTTTTCCGGATCTCGATATTCGGCACTCTGTCCACGAGGGAGATGGCTATCATGGCACGCTCCGTCGCTCTTTGTGCAACTTGAAGCCTTTCAATCGCCTGTTCAGTTAGTGTCCAGGTTTCCGCTCCGTATGTCATAACAATCCAAGACATCCATAAGACAATCCAAGATACCACACATTAAATTTTATTAAAATAACAGCATAAGAAGGACAGCAAGGCGAATAATAATAGGATAATATATAATGAAAATGAAAATATGAAAAAGATTATTTACTTATACAGGGCACACAAAAAAAGGACCTCCGACTTATAAACTTATAACTACCAGCATGGCCACCATGGCTTATCGTGCGCCCGAAGTGCCGGGCGCATTCCGAGGCACGCCGACCTGAACGACATCATCCGCCGGGCCTTTGCCACCGCGGGTGCGCCAGCCGTGTTGGAGCCCAATGGTCTGGCTCGCGATGACGGTAAAAGGCCCGACGGTATGACACTCGTGCCCTGGAAGCTGGGACGGTCTCTGGTGTGGGACGCTACCTGCGTCCCACCTTCCAGCCACGGCGGCGAAGGCCGGGTCAGCAGCAGCATCTGCGGAGAACCTCAAGCGGCGTAAATATGCAGGCCTGGGTGGTGATTGTATATTTGCGCTGTTCGGGGTGGAGACCTTAGGGCCGTGGGGGCCTGGAGTCCACTGCCTCTACGGGGAAATAGCCAAGCGCCTCGAAGAGACATCCCGGGACCAGAAGGCTGGCCTCTACTTCGCTCAGCGTATAAGCCTCGCTATACAGCGGGGCAACGCCGCCAGCGTCCTCGGGACACTCCCTGCAGGGGTATTTTATTTGTAAAATAGTTAGGTATTTTGTAATTTTAGCGTAAGCATTTATTTTCGTGTTATTTTAGTTTTATTTTATTTTGAATAAACAGTACATTCTAAACTAGGTCGAAAACCTGTATCTTGGAAGTCGGGATTCCGTCGCACTTTCTGTGCAAGCAAATTACATTTTTTTAAATTTTCTACTAAACCCGCATTTGATCTCGATCTCGCCTGATGGTAAGCGACGATGAGGTCGACGATGGAGCATGCGGATCCAGTATTCTTAACCTAAAAGGAATTAAAGGAATAATATAATACATATAAGTTATATCTTGGTAATGTCCATACTGAGTCATCTAGCGAGAAGTCAGTGCACACGTACTCAGCGAGGGGTGACTCGTATCCCATAAACCCAACACTTTAACTGGAAATAAAACTTTTAAAACACCATTTACATCTTGTATCAATTTATTATATGGGCAGATATAATAATTGCTCTTTATTAAAAGCGTTATAAAAGGGCAAATAAATCATTTCCCTTTGTCTCAGGCTACGGCCACAATATAAATAAGAACAGAATTGCAACTCAGTATCAGTAGTAGGTACCTAGATGGTAGTAGCGTTCGCCGGGCGAGGCCCTTACGTACCAATATATAGATATAGTCCTCCTCGTCGAAACCGACGACGGCGACCCCTTCAGTTCCTAGCATGCGCTCGAATGTGGCTGGCGAATCCGAACTTGCTCTTGAAGACCCGGTCACAGCGATCGCAGTAGAGTTGTCCGGCACTGTTGTATGTGTGGTGGTAGGAAGGCTTTGGGCGGGTTTTCCTTACATGGCGTTTGGTATCAAGAATAGCTAGACGGGCCTCTTCAAACTGGGCTACGTACCAATACAGTGTTCCTCACAATGTTTAGAGCGGCTGGTAATTTCGCTTGTAAGGAAACAGAACGTTTATATTTCTAGCACTTTAATGAAGCACGTTTAAATAACCTTATACAGGCGATAAAAGTAAGAAAAAGAAGAATTAGAATTGAATTTGGAAAAACGTGTTCCACTACAGGTGGTTAAGGTCGAACAGGAAGTTGCTATTTTTTGCCTTTTTAAAGTCGCACATTGAAATTTGGATACAATCACTAAACTAGTGTTCTGTTGCGAACATACAGTACAGATTTCCATTCAACGCGCCTTGGTGGTTTACGCCCGTGGACATCGGCGACTTCTTTATCGGTCCAACAGCTAGTAGTTTTTTAATTTATTTTTTATTCTAGAGGAAGCATACGCGCAAACGAAATATCTCACTTCACTATAATGTTATTGGAAGGTTTTCGCTATCCTATGAGGACCTAGATGGAATGCCTCATACTTCGTTAATTACGCTGACTCCTATACCGTTCAAACCGGAACACAATGCTCGCAATAGGCCCTAGGCTGACTGGACATCGTAATACCATCTTTAAACTGTTACGGAGGTTCTATACTGTTCTTATTTATATTGTGCTATACTACACCCTGGCTGCAATTATCTTTTAATTTGTAAAAGGCTTTGCTACATTTTTTTATGTTACGCATTTTTTTTCGAGTTGTTTACCACGAAGCTAAGCCAATAACAATGTTTAAAAAGGTAAGTGGTCACTGTCGACCATAGACATTTACCTAATTGTACTAGAGCGTTTTCGATGTGCTGCGAACCTTGAGGACTTAGATAATAGTGTCTCATTTGCTGGTAATTACGCTGGCTCTCGTCCTCTTAAACCGAAACACAACAATACAAGCATTGCTGCTTTGCTACAGAAATAGGTGGGGGATCTCGCTATGTGAGGATATGGATGACGTAACGTCAGTTGTACGAAAGGGAAAAGGGAAGATCTTCCACCAGGCTGGGTGTTGTGTCTGGTGACTAGATGTCCTTTTTTTTTGGTAACGGGGGGGAAATCTTCGAAATATACCCAGCCTCCTGGGGGAGAGACTGGGTTATGTGAGATTTCTACTGACTAAAACCCCCTCGATGGCCGGCCTCGTGCTTATCGGAGGGCTCCGGGATCTCCAGTGGAACGCACCGGTCCTAGCATTTGCCTTGGGCTCCTCCTGGGAGGTGTACAATCCACATCCCTGGTGACTAGATGTCCTGGTCCAACTATGTTTTTTTTTCGAACTGACTAATGCCGGTCCTAATGACCTTTACAGCTACACCGGGGTTTTGGGGGCGAGCGCTAAGTGCGCTCCAGCCTGCAGCAGAGCAGCAGTAGAACCTTCCCGTCACAGTTCTGAAAATTCCCAGGTAGTGACAGCTAAAGCAGATGTAAAAATACACCGCAATTAGGTAAAATAGACACACAAAAAATTGAATTGAATTCTAAACTCATTTCATTTTATTAAAAGAATTAAGGACATAGGCTTTAGGATCAGGCACCGTGTTCGTATCTTAGCACAGAGGGGGTCATTCATCCATTACGTCACTATGACATACTGTTACTTTGTTATCCGTCACTTTTTTGTCACACTTTTGTCATACTTTGTCACATTAATTTACTCGCCCCTATCGTGGCCGCAATTCTTTTGCTCATAATTTTCCCGGATGCTATTATTGAAACTGAGAATAATGATACTACCTAACATAACGTTTGTAAGAGCAGTAAGATTAATTTTAACACCATTTACTCGTAGTTTTACTATTTTTTTATGAAATCTGAAACGCGCCAAAAAGAGATTTTTTTAATCAAAATTTTATCGCATATTTGTGAAAGTTACACCTTTTTTTTGGACTCATTTCATATACAACTTAAATCTGCCACGAGAGTCATTTTATGTGATTAATTCCTTAGAATTATCACGACCCTCAGCAATGAGGGACACGACTTAGCCTGATATGTTACCCGCTTTACAGCAGCTATAATTATTGTACGACAATTATTATTTGTACGACAATGCCCCTTTACAGCAGATATATTAATTTTATTATTTATTAATTTAGATAAATGACAAAACCCCTTTACAGCTGCTACAATCTTATTTTTTTAGATAAACTTTTAAATGTAAATCGGCTGGTCTGTTCGCTCCTGTCCAGTTATGTTTATAGTTAACATGAATTGTGTTTGAATTTTCAATTTGTAAAAAGCATGACGTAACCAAGAGTTCCTGGTGTCCCGATGATTTTAATAAATGAGTATGAGTACTGTGCAGTACAAACCGTTCCCTTCCAAAGTTCGTATTGTACTCGTAATTTATGCATGACCCCCACTTAGTACGGTAACGTCTAATGTATGCGACGGGACGTAAAGGTTGAAATCGATCGACATTACCGGGAACTTGTTATGAAAGTGTCTTTCCGCTAGACTTATACCTACTGCCATTATGGGTTACGACTCGTGATCCCACTAATTTGACCCACTAGTGGTACAGTATCTCGATATAAGCTGAGTTGAGGCCCTTTTCACAACAGCAGCAGACCATCAGACATGATTTCAATATGTTTACCTTTGATTACATAATTATTTTATCACAATTATAACTGTTTCGGTCATTGCTGTGTGTGAAATAAACGTATTACTTACTTACTTATATAATGGGCTCGTGGTCCCACTGTCTAGTGGGATCATCAGTCAGCCGTAATGCAGTTTCTCGTGGACCCACTAATTCGACTCACTATAGGTACAGTATCTCGATATAATTGGCTCGTGGTTACACTGTCTGGTGGGATCATCAGTCAGCCGTAATGCAGTTTCTCGTGGTCCCACTAATTTGACCCACTAGAGGTTCCGTATCTCGATATAATGGGCTCGTGGTCCCACTGTCTGGTTGGATCATCAGTCAGCCGTAATGCAGTTGCTCGTGGTCCCACTAATTTGACTCACTAGAGGTTCAGTATCTTGATATAATGGGCTCGTGATCCCACTGTCTGGTGGGATAATCAGTCAGCCGTAATGCAGTTTCTCGTGGTCCCACTAATTTGACCCACTAGAGGTTCAGTATCTCGATATAATGGGCTCGTGGTCCCACTGTCTGGTGGAATCATCAGTCAGCCGTAATGCAGTTTCTCGTGGTCCCACTAATTTGACCCACTAGAGGTTCAGTATCTCGTTATAATGGGCTCGTAGTCCCACTGTCTGGTGAGATCATCAGTCAGTCGTAATGCAGTTGCTCTTGGTCCCACTAATATGGATGGCCATAACAATATCACAATATTTTAGGAACTCAACATTAATCGGAAAATAGAAAAGACAACATAATTAACGGGTAGTTTACTGATGAAGTGAAAATAATAAAATCAAACTAATGTTTACATTTATTTTCTTAAATAAACAATATTTCTTATTTCTCAATAAAGTTCAACTATGCAGTGGGACCACGAACCTACATTTTCAGGCTAGTGGGACTACGATAAGGACTTATAATTTATAAAATTTGACATGAGATATTGTATTTATAATTTAATAATTATTTAATTTATAATTTAATGGTTAATGATATTGGATGCACTGCCTTCTCAATTTAATTTCAGTATTTTTTTTCTCTCAGATATATAAATATTTGCACACCTAGAAAGGTAAAATATGTGGATACTGCCTATATAATATTGTAATAAGAACAAATGTACACATATTTCTGCAAATAAATATGTATTCACTTACGTGTAATGGTGGGACCACGAGTGACACACGGTAATATTACCAACTGTCTATTTCACATGAAATATGCACGGAAATGTTTAAAATAATGAGTCATCATGACTTGACTAATCTATTACGATAATCGCGTTCAGTACACTATCGGACCGAATACATAGAAACGTATTTTCCGGTTTTCGGTAAAGGCTATGATCGTACGGTCATGTTTCATGATTTTATTTAACATGGAAATCTAGATAACCGAAAGGGATTTCTATGCGTTCGAACTTGAGATCGATTCCACTAAATACAACATAACTAAATAGAATCTCAACTGCATCGTTTTGACGTGTTTCTTACGCTACTATTAACTAACAATCCAATTTCAGTTAAGTTCCGATCGAGTCAACGATCGATCGAACAGTAACGCATTTGTGCATTCTACTAAAACGTTTAGTTTATACTGAAGTTGAACGGTAACAAAACGCTTCAACTGTCAAATATAACGATCGAATATAAGTTCCTCTCGAGGTACTTTTGCCCGGTCGATAGTAAATCGAAAGGTGTCAGTGGTAGAGTTATGCGTCAGCAGAATGCGATTTGGTGTCCAAATAGAATTGGAACGAAAACTAAATTGAAATTGGATAGAAATAGAACTACAAACGTTGTATTTAGGCGAATTGGGCCCCTGATTCCTTTTCGAAATCGCTATAGTCGATTCGTCGCGAAATGTCAAGACTTCATATTACGTCCAAATCGCGAAATGTACAAGTCGTAACTTAGAATTATCTATTTACCTGAAAGAGATTGTTAATTTCGAACATAATGTTGAATCTGTCTTGAACAGGCTACCTACAAAGCAAATTAAGATTGCCTTTGAAGCAAAACAAATTAATATTTTCGATGGAAACTCAAAAGATGCAGCAGAGAAAATTTGCAGATATTGTTTATAATTCCTGTTAATTGTGTAAAATTGAGTGTTCCATCTAACTATCTTATCTTAAAAATAATATTTCAAGGTATTAGTTAGGTGGTATGGTAGGTATGCAATTTTTTTTTATATTGTCTACTAGACCCGCATTTGACCTAATCTCGCCTGATGGTAACGATGGTAATGATGGTACGATGAGGTCGACGGTGGAGCATGCGGGTCCAGTAAATGCCTATTCACTCTGGCCTTGAAGATACCAAGGTTGTAGGTTTCGGGAAATACAGACGCCGGCAGGCTGTTCCATTCCTTAGCCGTGACTCTGTGAAGAGTCGGCCCGGGATGGTACGCACCAGAGAGCAAGCGTATTCCTAATTACCGGCACTTGAGGTACTCCATCTAATTCCTCAAGGTTAGTAGCGCATAGAAAAGAAAGAAAGATAGAGTTTCTTTCCAATAGCGCACACACACAAACAATTAGGTACAGAAGATAAAAATAATATTAAACAAATATATTATAAAAATAAATAAGCAGAAGTAATTAAGTTTGATGTAGGTGGTGCAGCACCGGAGAAAGGGGACTGCCTCAGCCTGTTGCCGCAGCGGAGTTAGCACTGCGGCGCTGATTGTCAGGCATTATCTGTGTATCAGGGATCAATCGCTAATGATACACTACCGGAACATATAAATAACGGAAATATTAATAAACAGAAGTAAAATATTAGGAAACGAAGGAAGATACTTAATTTTTAAATTATACATTAGAATACAGGAAGGCATGTAGGAAGGAAGAAGGAAGGATTAAAGTAGGTATCTACTACTAGTAGGTATCTAGTACTAGTAGTACCTAGGTACTACTGTTCAATGTAGCGAAATTTGTATTTGCTTTGTCTATGGCAACGACTTTTGTATATCAAGCAGATAAAGTTTAAGTTAAAACCCTCTACATGACATTAAACTGAGGTGAGATGTCAATTTTTTTTTATTTTTTTTATTAAATAAGTAGAGCAGACGAGCAAACGGGCCACCTGGTGTTAAGTGGTCACCGTCGCCCATAGACATCTCACCTCACTGTATTAATTATTAGAGGGTTTTTGATGCGCTACTAAACTTAAGGACTAAGATGGATTGCCTCATGTGCCGGAAATTACGCTGGCTCTCTTACCCTTCAAACCGAAACACAGAAATGCAAGCATTTCTGCTTCACGGCAGAAATAGATAAGAGGGTGGTACCACCCCAGGCGATCCTTCACATTAGGATCTACCACTACTATGTCAATGGGCGACAGTAACCAAAAATTCTGCTCTCCGTATACAATAAAAAAAAGTATAATTCCAAGTTGTTTATGCAAGTGAAAACCCGTCTTAACAGCCGGCGAACTTGGTGAAATGAATCGAAAACTCACTCGAAGTTCAACTTCAGTTCGGCAAACTTTTGAACATGACAACTTAGTGTAAAGTTTCTGAATGGACACCACTGCTCGTACACTTGTGTCCACTACTATATGACTACTATACAGCGTCTACTTACTTCACTAATGTGGATGAAGTTTAGTACAGAATTCAGATACGAACTTGTGTGTGGTTGGAGTCGGAACTCGGAAGCTCGTCAGTGACGCGGAAGTTCAGTCATTGATGTGTAAGTTAATTAAAGAGAAGTGACTGCGACTCGATATGTATCTGTCGCAGGCTGATTGTAAAATCTGCTGTTTTACAAAACCGCTAGGCATTTTGCAACACGGCGCCGTTATTATTGCAGCTAAACGATTTTGACTGATAGGTGTAGTAGATTAGACACAATAAATTGTACAGGCGACCACAGGTCAATCTACCCCAAACGTCAAAATTTTAAAATCTGAAATGTAAAGTATAAGTAAACACTATTGCACAAATATAAAACAACAAACAAAAGATAGAAAAGGAAATAGTGAAGTACAATTTAGTCGGCTTTATCGCTAAGAGCTATTTCTTTCAGGCAACCTTCGGGCAGAGGAAATGATTTCGAGAAAGAGGTAGGTAGGTTGCTTGCTTATGGTTAGTGGCCAACCTATTTGTCAGAGTTGTTCAGGCCGCCCGTAGGCATCTGACATGGCTTAACGACTGCTGTCGAACGACAACAACCGGGACCGACTGCTTAACGTGTTTTCCGAGGCACGGAGGAGCTCAGATGAAATATGCCACTAGCGGTCACCCATCCAGGTACCGACCGCGCCAACATTGCTTAATCTGCACGATCACTTGGGACGGTGCTCACAACTAGGCTACGAGCTCCTCTGATAGTAAGTAGTAGGTGTGCAATCATTATGGAAAACGTTACATAAGATAATTGTATTTACACAACAATAACATACTTATAAATACCAAGGTAATTAATTACCACACTATACTTACTTGTACCATATTGTGCAGGCATGGAGTTTAGATTTAATCGAAGGTTTTTGACAGATGGTATACTATAGCTTGTGGTTGACTGTACTGTGACTGACACATCAGAGTATACCCTTTGATAAGTTTCTTTCACTGCAAAGCTTGACCAGAAAGAAGCACAAGAAACATTGCGGGATTTAATGATACTATTTTTTCACTGCGATCTCCATAGCACAGATTTTATAAGTTTGGGACTACACGACGACGGTTCCAGCGACGGTTCGGTTCAGGTGTAACGATGTCGACTTCATCGTCCATATCAACCTCCTTGCCATCAAATTCAACCTCATTGTTAGCGTTTATCTCACCTCATTTCGTGATGGCATTTTCATTTCTTCATCTATATTTTCAAAATTCAAATCACATTCCCATTCCATTTCTAAATTCCTTTATTCCATTAATTTCATTGTTTTTACTTATTCTTTATGTATTTTGTCTTGTACGGCACGTATGTCCGTTTTATAAAATTGTCTTCTACTACTACCTATTTCCTACTATTGTGTTGTTCTGTTCCTGATAAATATAATATCTACTATTACCAAGTTCTTCTATTACGTCATCTGCACACTGTCCTAGAACCCTGCCAGCCGGCACCTAGAGGACAGATTGTAGCACAGGTACCGGTACTGGCCGTGTAGTCGACTGCATTCAAACTCGTGCGTTGCGCTCAAGCCCCGCTTCAGGAACCGAGCAGACCGGTTCCAAGTGGAACCATTGTACGTGTAGTCGACAGCAAATTTTTTTTGGAGTTTATATGAAGCACCGGTTCCATGGAACCGACCGATACTGGTACCGGCGTAGGAACTGTCGTGTAGTCCGAGCCTTAAATTATTAGTGGCGCCCTCATGACAGAGTTTTTATTTTCCTGGTCAGGATATACTTTCTGTATACATAATACTGTTCTTAAACAAAACACCCGTCTCCTTTACTGTTTCGTCCTATCCAGACTTTCCTAGACAGAATTATGTCTGCGGTATCTGTAGACATAGCTACGATTAGGTATCTAAGACCTCGTGAGACTGAAGTGACACCTTTTGTATACATTAAGTGATAAGATGACAATCCAAAGCCGAGACAATTTCAGTGTTGCCAACACAAGAACTTCAGTTGCGAAGCTCAGCATATTCACACTTCAACTACAGTATAATGGAGAACAGAAGGGCGTATCAGTACAGTACGGTCGTTCGCTGTTCGGGCACTCATACAAACGCACATCTTTCAATCTATAGTCTTTATACTGTATACAGGCATACATGGTTCCTTGGATCGTAAAATCCACGCACAATAATCAAATTTTACTCAGATTGTAAAACGACCAGATCTAAAATAGAGCAGTTCAAGATGCATTGATATAGGATTACTATAAAGGGTTATGTATGATAAACTGTAATGCAGTTTTCCATGTATATACTATAGTATTAGGTAAGTATTTATATGTACTTTAAAGTAAGAGCTGTACAATTTCTGTTTTCAATACAAATGAAACAGCGGAGAGGGCAAAATGATTCATTTAGTATGAGCAACAAAATTTCCTTTCGTGAATTTTGAAAGTTTCTAATACGATCCTATCTTATGTTATCCTATGACAGGGGGCCAGGGATAACCCCAGCGGCACTTCGACCCTCAGGGATCTTTTGTGCTCACCCCTTACCTTAGTCTCCTTCCTGTTCCTTAAAGATGCTTTGCATCAAGGACGCTATACAGCTCACAGGAAGGAGCCTATAGTCCTCTGGTTTTGGGTAGGCTACCGCCAGAAGACTCATACGCTTTGCTGCCAACGAGTCACATTCGTACAGCAAGTGTTCCATTGACTTAACGGTGTCACCACAGGCTCTACAGGTGGGATCGTCTTCTAATACGATAAATAATCCTCAATATTTTTATCAGTTTCGGATTTGATTCTGGTAAACCATATACTGTACACAACGACGCTTACCCTTTTCAGGACCCTTCAAGGTCAATGCAGAGTTACCCTTCTGTGCTATTCTCTGCCCGAACATAGCTGGCTATTCAGCTGAAATTGCTGCACCTTGCTGTCGCTGACGTCTGAAACAAAGGATTCAGTTTTCGATTCTCAATCTAGACATTTCGTTTCCAAGTGTGCAGTGCATTGTTGTACTTTCGCTCGTTCTATAGAGAATTCTCGTTTTGCACCTCCAGTGTCGAACACAAGTAACTTACCTTATATTTTTCGTTTTATTCAGTGACTAGGTATTTTATTTTTATTTTTGCAGCTGGCTGTGACTGCAATATGGATGCTATGAAATTGTAATTTTAAAAAATTACATTAATAGCAACCGATATGGTTTATTTTGATTTTTCTTTATTCTATTTCATTTCGTCCATTTTAATCCAGTTATTTTGCTTGCTTCGCTAAACAAGTAATGTATTTTAAGACTTTCTTAAAACACTGGAAGAGGCACAGGGACGCTTTTCCAGTCTAATTGAGATAAATATAAGACCTCAAAGTATCGCGGGCATAGCGAAAAAATGACTAACTTTGACCTCCTACCTCATCTCTCCTGATTATTTTAGCCAAATATATTTAACTCCAAAATGAGCTTTAGTTATCATTGTTTCCAATGATACTATTTGTTTTTACATATCTTTAAAATTAACGAAGTTATTCGCTTTTGAAAGAAGACATAAAAGTGTGACATTAGATGCCCTAACCGACTCCCATACTTCACGAGTTATAAGATGTAAGATTTTGAGTCAGCCCTTATCTGATAATATGAAACACTTACTGTTGTTTGCTAAGTTGGCTCTCAAAGTGAGGGATGACTCTTATAATACTTGAGCTTCCCTTCCCTTTCCTTAGTGACCCTAACGAGGCTGACATGGTCACCTTGTCGTGTACCAAAGCCTCTAAACTGAACATTAAAAAAAAGGTGTTTTCGCATCAAAACGTCTTCCCTAACATGCATTATTTCCTTCATGGACGAGATGCTTTTTACTATTAATTTCTTTCATGACCAAAAGTTGCTTAATTAAAAATCAGAACACCAAAACGTCGAAAATCGAGGCATCTTAAACCAACGATATAAACAGAGTTCAGCCAGAAAGTGTGTCAACACCTGAAGCACGAGGATTGCATCAGGTCTGCGATGACACGGATACTTCCCGACATGCCCCGGCAGGCACGGGCGAGCTCATCATGCTAATCCCACAGACTACAGGCATTATACAGACCACCAACACTGAAAGTTGCACACGTGGCCACATACTAAATAATTATGACATAGGTTGCTCCTGTTATCGCAAATTAGAGATTAGATTATTTTATAACGTTTTTCCGCTATGCACTGACAAAATCCGGCCAAGTGTGAGTAGGGCGTCGCCATATCTGTACGGAACCGTATTATAAAAACTTTTAACGTTATTGTTCACAACATACAAACTGGGAAAAAGAATACAGGTGTATCAAGTTTCAGTATTTGTTTTTCATGGGACTTGACCAATACTTTAACTAAGTAATTTTCTTTACTTTTTTCAGTGATAGAAGTCTGGGTTCTATTCGATTCTTAGGCCGTCTTGCACGAACCCTTAACTCTAGGATTAACTCCAACCCGATGACCTTTTGTATGAAAAGCACAAAGAATTCGTGAGTTAACCCAACCCAGGGTAAAACTTAGTTGCTCGATTTTTCAATATCAACTACGGTAGTAATGATTGGTCAACATGGAGAACAAATTGGAAGAAGTCAGCAACATACATAAATAAATACATATCTTTCACGTCTATAATCCCCGAGGGGGTAGGCAGAGCAACCACCTTCATTGTGATGAAGGGTACCTATGGGTGTTCCCACTTTTCGCCGTAAGAATCAAATCAAATCAAAGTGGTTTTTTTTATTGTAAGTTAGTACCTTTTTTACTCTACCACCGCTTCGTAAGGTGCTATAGCTGAAAGGAAAGAAGCGGCGCAAGAAACTTTCAGCAGCACATCTTTTGAAAAAAAAATATCTTACAATAATTATGAATACAATCATATATGTACACAATGTGCAGAGCTGGAGCTGAATTTAGGACCAAGCCTCTTTATCATTTAAGTAGTCATTTATTTTATAATAACCCTTTTTACATAAAGTCCGTTTTATATGGGTCTTTAATTTTTTCTCTGTCATATTTATTACAGTATCAGGTATCTTATTATAAAATCGTTCACAGTGACCCATAAATGATGTGTTTACTTTACTAAGTCTAAAGCGTGGGACTGCAAGTTTAGTAAGATTTCGTGAAACACATATCACAAACGTGATAGGTGGCGAGCCTATCGCCATCTAGGTGTAAAATAGTATCCACTAAATCAGCAACAATTTCTGTAATTTTTAGGATACATTGCCCACCAACGGAAGTTAGATTGACGATTATTTCCACGCAGACAAACCCCCTTAAAGCTTCGTCCATAAACCACTAAAATAAACACTTTTGCACGTATCCCTTGAAACTACGCCAGTATACAAGCAGTGGATCGTTCTTCTTTAACTTAACGGTAGTTGGTTAGTTGTTGCACATTAATCCCTTTACAGTGCTGCGCGGGGCAATAGAAACCCGCCGCGAACTATTACCTACCGCGCTTTCACACCGGCAGTTAAAACACGCCGTTATTTTTTTCTCCTTTACTTCTGGTTGCAGAGAAGAAAGAAGAGGGGTTTATCGAAAATTATTCTGATTATATACAATGTGCTTCAAGCTGAGTAGTAGCCAGTAAATGTTGTGTGGCGACACACGACGCGCGCCACTACGAGTAGTACCTACTCACATCGGTGTAGAACGCGCTATCGAAATTTTCCTGGGACTTCGTATATATACGAGTTCCAACATTCATAGTTGGACCAGGATATCTGGTCACCAGGCACAACACCCCGCCTGGTGGAAGATCTTCTCTTTTCCCTTTCATACAACTGACGTTACGTCATCCATGTAGTATAGAAAGTTGAAACCTAATCATGTTGACTTAAGTATTATAGGGTTTTCTTCAAAGCACCCCGTCTGATGTCCGCACTCTGTAAAATTCCTCAGTGATTGGATCCAACTCAGATGGCATAGGAATTAAATGGACCGACTAGTCCTTCAGCATATTTAGAATTCTGAGCTTCAGCTGTAAAATTTTCGCTCTTATAATAATTATTACCCTCAAGGTCTCAACCTTGGCGATTCGTACAGGTGTGTCTTTTGATATCTTCCAATTTCGTCTTCACATCCAGAAGTGAAATGTATATGAGGGTGGTCGACTTTGCAGCTCAAATTATCATTCGGTCATCGTCTCATAGATCCAAAAAGTTCCTATAGTTCAACCGTGATCATCCTTGCTGAAGACCTGTCACTATATTGTTTCATTATTGATGGCATCATGGTATAATTTTGTTCTAATTTATTGATGATATTGCCATTGTTAGGTATGATAGCACAGAAACCCTCAGATTTGTCTGATACCTACATTCAATTTGTACTTATTAAAAATTTATAAAACCAGGAAAAGTAAAGGCAAACCTAATTTACGAGATGCAGTTACTTTACGAGGCACGTATACAAATGTAGGTTTGTAGTTTGACGGTAGGTAACACGGTGTTTTGGTTTGTGATGTAGGTTATGTGACCACCTATTATGTAAGTAAGTATAAAAATATAATGATTATTTATAATAAGGGAGCAACATGTCCGCCGATAAACTGCTAAGCAGTTTGGCGGTATATAAGACGCTATTGAAAATGCTCCACTCTTGCGTTCAATGGTCAAACGTGAGACTGCCGCCGAACATATTTACGTGACCAGCCATTTACGCAGTGTTTTGTCGCACAAACACACGTAGACACGTAAACACAATTAATACACGCGTAAATTACTACTTCGTCGCCAATTTGTCCTGTTTAAGGCTAATTAGCACATTAAAACAAGGTGTTACGTTGCTTATAGTTTATTGTTCGGCCACAGACTGCCATTTGGGAAAATAACATTTAATTACCCACATTTAGAATAATCAAGTTACCCACATATACTACAATTCTGTATTTAAAAAAAATCTAAAAAAAACGCAATATTTTACTAATTCCGTTATTTTAAGTAAATCTTTAACGCTCAAAATTTTAACATCACTATCTTTTATCTGTGTATTCCTTGAAAATTCTTTTTACAAAACTTGCAAAGGGCGTTCAAAACACGCCAGTATGCAAGTACAGTTTAGACAGTACTAGTAGTTTTACGAGAGCGCAGGTTCGATTGCACCCGCATTCGAGAGTGTGGGTACAAAAATAAAATCGCTTTACTGCCCTGCAATACTGGGCAATTGTGCACGATATGCCGGCTGGTACAAAGTATCGCCATCAATCAGTTGGAAGGGGTTCAATGTTATATTTTCAACATTTTATAAGCTCTTGCAGTTTGAAGTTTCTAACTGATTGTCAAAAATGAGTTAAATTTTTACCTTACGTTCAAATCTACTCGTAATCGAATGAAACTCCGGCAAATACCTGCATTTAGCGCTGCTAAAGTTTTGGGTATCAACTGAAAAAGTTGAAAAATTGGGAGAAGTCGTGGCACTGGCTCTACCATTTATATTTATTTTTTATATTTATTATTGTTGTGTACATACAAGGTTACAATATTTATAAATCTTCGCGCCCTTAAACCAAAAAGCTGGTTTGTCTGGGCGCTGCACATTCCACTCTGTAATGTATATTTCTGTAATGTCTTTACTATAAAGACAATTATGTCTTTCTTCAGTTACTAATATTTTCAAAATCACAGCATTTCGTCATTCCAAAATGCCGCAGATAATAAAATAAACTTCTAATGGACCCAATTACCCTAATTACCTACTTGAACCAAGAATGATACAATAAAAAAAAACTAATTGGACACGAAGAGGTTTCGTCGTATCAATCACGTACTTATACGTATTTGCATAGGTTTCATTTAGATATTCCACTGCGATTGTGCCGAGTTTTTGGGAGTACAGTCGGTGATAAAAGTGGTTAATTAAATTTCGGTAATTACTTTGACAGACATGGCTATGAGAGGTGTGAGAAACGAATGTTCTAGTTAAGTAATGGAGGGAGTGATTACAAGTATAAATAAAATACCTTAAAAATTTAACTACACTGAAAGAAAGCTTGTTTGATTTAGAGCTTATAAGTAATGTATATTCATTTGAACAAATTACTTGATAGATATGACTAAGTTGTTGGTTGAAATGATATATATGATGTTATGTTGTTGATATCCCATCTGCTCGTACGAAGCGATTTGCTTCTTCGTTCATTATGCGAACGGCTAAGGAATGGAACAGCCTGCCGGCGTCTGTATTTCCCGAAACCTACAACCTTGGGATCTTCAAGGCCAGAGTGAATAGGCATTTACTGGACCCGCATGCTCCATCGTCGACATCGCCGCTTACCATCAGGTGAGATCGAGGTCAAATGCGGATTTAGTAGTAAATAAAAAAAATAAAAAATAGTGAACAATTTCTTGGTTGAAGTTAACAAGCTTTTCTTTCAGTGCACCTATCTTCAGCAATTATCTCTTTTGAAATAAACTTCGTATTAGTTAGCTGATACGAAATTCATGCATTCCCGTTATTTTCATTTTATATTTGCAGTATCTATTAATTCATATCTCTCATTACTACTGGTCATTTGTATGGGGTTATTTAGGCAGATAAACAGGATCTTATAGAAACTTAGAAAGTGGCTACCGCAACATTATAAACATCAGACCAAACCCTTACCTACGCTTGCATCCATATGTCAGTTATCATCAGACGGATGGGAGTGAAGGTAAACTTTTTCTACTAATGTTTTGCACCTTAGAAAAAGCTACTAAAAGTGTGTTCTTGAAATAGTGATCCACCATTGATCCAGCTTATGTCCGCAGTCCCATGCTATGCTACTCTTTCAGCCATCATTGCCACTAGAATAGTATTTACGAATATTTTTGAATTAAATAAAGGTTCTGTGGCGATCCACGACGCGACTTTACGATTAGTACCTATTCACATCGGTGTAAAACGCGCTATCGAAATTTTCCTGGGACTTCGCATATATACGAGTTCCAAACATCCATAGTTGTGTAAGATATAGTGGAAGATCTTCCCTTTTCCCTTTCATACAACCGACATTACGTCATTCCATGTCCCCACATAGCACGTTCCGAATGTTCTTTTTTTTTAAATCCTTGATGTGATCACCTGTACGCGTTGGTAAAATCGTCCGTTATGCACGATACACACGCGGCGGACCGTGCGGATTTTTGTAAATCTTCGGTTTGGGTAAAACTACATCCACACTATTTCACACTCACAGTTTGGACCCAAAAAGGTCATCCAGTAGATATTGATCCAAATACAAAAAATAAATAAATACAAATAAATTTATTTTGCAACTTAAATTAATACAAAAGTGGTTGTTCCTCTAAATTCCGCACTACTACAAGATACTAAGATATAAGCATGGTGTGAAAGTGTGTGTGTATGTGTGCGTATTTGGTACTGTATCCAACTTGTAGCATTAGCGCATTTTGTTTCTCAGCGCTTCTACTAAGACCTTAGCTCTGCTCATCTTATCTTATGATAGAGGGCCGGGAATAACCCCAGCGACACTTCGACCCTTGAGGATCTTTTGTGCCTACCCCATTTTACACACTGGTCATCTCAGTGTGCAGGTTTCCTCACCATGTTTTTCCTTCACCGTCAGAGCAGTCGGGAAATGTACGTAAGACTTCAAATAATACGAAAAACTCCCGCATGAAATATGAAAAACCTGAACCTCCCGCATGGGAGTCCGGTGTCCTAGCCACTGTGCCACCGACGCGTCGGTGCGCTCTAGCTCTCCTCATACGGTAGTAGTGTTCTACACACCATTTCCCTAAAGCGTGAAAATGTTTGTTTGTTTATCTGTTTGTTTGATCAATGTAGAGTTAGTGGCCAAGCTATTGTCAGAGTTATTCAGGTCACCCATAGGCCTCTGCAATGGCCTAATGACTGCTTTTGAACTACAACCGGAATCGACTGATACTAAAGCACTACGAACACAGAAATGAATCAAGATAGAACGGTGACGCAGGCGAGCTGCCACGCCCGCCCGCAAAGTGACCTGATTTCGAACGAAATACCTCCTTTTGATCGATTCACTGTGGTACCTGTTGTTCTTACAGTTACAAACCGCACAATAAGACATGTGTGACTACGAATCTCTGTGTTACACTTCTTTAAATTTGGTTTATTTCCCATCCAAACGGCATGATAATAAAATAATCTTTAATGAAAACATCACAATGCTTGTAAATCAAACAATACCCTGACTCCCAAACTAGGCGAACCTGTATCTTGGGAGCCAGTGCTTTCACAAAAAGAAGGTATTTAATAAAGGGTAGTATTTATCTCATAAATAACTACCTACTAATCATTAATTGTTACAAATTACAAAATATTATTACGAACATTATTACATAGAGGCTCTCTCATAAAGTCTCTTTATTGATTACAAGTGGTCTATGGAATCCGAATCTATAATCGAAGCCTTTTTTCGGTTACCGAGAACTAGTTGGAAATAATCAGATTCATAGTTCAGAATATTAAAAACCAGTATAATTTTAAGTTATGTGAATCACTATCGAAAATATATATAATAATATTCGGGATTTTAATGTGTTTTTGCTATGGTACCATATTTACGAGACGCAGTTACTTTACGAGGCACGTATTAAAATGTAGATTTGTAGTTTGACGGTAACAATGTGTTTTGGTTTGTGATGTAGGTTATGTGACCATCTATTAATTATAAAAAGGCGCAAAAAGTATAAAAATATAATGATTATTTATAAGAAAATAAGGGCGCAACATGTCCGCCGTTAAACTGCTAAGCAGTTTGATATATAATTAAGACGCAAAAAAAGAGAGAATAGAACATCACAAATGAAATTGTAGTCCTCATATTTTGCAAACGAAGATAGGTAGGTGAAAATAAGTTATTTTTGAATTCGGAACAGCATGAACTCAGCCTAGCCTAACCAAATGCGAACAGAACAATGCAAGCGTTGCAATAAAAATGCGTAAAGGCACATCTGGACAAAAAATAACTCAGTATACAATCTGTGACACGAAGCGTGACGTGCAGACAACAAGCCCTTTTAAATTACATGCCCAAATCTAACATAAAATGATGTATTTCGGCATTATAGCACTAAAAGTCTTCGTAAACACCTACAGATGTAGGTGTCAACTTAATGACAAATCCGTCGATTGTTAACATTGTGGCAGCGGCAGTAAATCAAGATTTCGTTATTCCCCTTTTTTTGCAGCAAACTTCGTTATTATAAAATCGTTTAAAGATATGAGTCAGGTGATCTGCGGATATCCATGCAATTAAGTTTTTATTCAGGTTTGTGACCAGACAGGAACCCGATTCTCAATATTTAAAATTCTCTTATATAATGTTTTCCACAATACTTGCACACCTCTTTCTGGAAATCTTTTCATCAGCCCGAAGGTTGCCTGGAAGAGATCGTTCTTAGCGATAAGACCGCCTAAATTGTACTTCACTATTTCCTTTTCTATCTCATGTTTGTTGTTTTATATTTGTGCAATAAAGTGTATTTTACTTTACTTTACTTTATAATAATCTCAATATTAACTAAATACAAACCGTTCGATTAACGTTACGTTTCGGTGAAGTGAAACGATCGGTCCTCTCGGTGTTTTAAGCAGGTTTAAGCAGAATACGATTTGTACAAATACAAATATACTGTATTGCACACCCGGGACATAAACAAAACATACAACATAAAGAGAGGTACAATACAATGTGCAGAAGGCGGCCTTATCGCTTTAAGCGATATCTTCCAGGCAACCTTCAGGTGATGGAAAAATCATAAGATACATAATATACGGGTGCAAAAGGCGAATGAAATAGATACTACCCTCAAATAAATAAATAACAAAAATAATTTAAAAAAAATATATGCAAACCTTTGCAAGCTGCCAAGCAGTAGTAATAATATTACATAAATACTATAATATATACAGAAATATAATACTTAATATATAATCAAAAATATAATAAATAAATAAATAACACACATCATATGCTAAAATTAAACTGCATTAGAACAATTAGGCAGTGTATCCACACTGCAATTCGTAATGTTGACGAAGGAGATTTTTAAATACTGGCAGTGATTTGGCCTGCCTGATAGAGGACGGGAGGAAGTTCCACAATCTAACTGCTTGGTCTGTGAAAGAGCGACTATAGAATTCGGTGGAGTGTGATGGATATTGCAGCATTAGTCGTGTGCTCGGCCGAGGGTGCCGACCACTGACGGAAGCGCGCACGCTAAACCTTTCCTTCAGGTACTCTGGAGCCACGGGACGTAGTTGAAGTTCTATCGATACGAAAACGTAATTGCTGCTTAATTGGAGAAGAACGTCAAACGTTTTAAAACACTGGAATTGGGAGCCAGTTCAATTTACTGTTGATTCATGTGCAAGGGTCGTTCTTGTTCAAAACACTCGATATTTTGTCGGAAGAGCCGTTAATTCGCATCTCACGATGTCTTTCAATCTCGAGGCAATTGGTCGCACTTTTGGGAATCAATTAACTTGCACCAAATCTGAAATGTTGTTGAACCTAACGTTCTTGTAAGTTAAGTTAACTCGTACTTTTAAACGGTAAACATGTTGGTCATCGTGGAAAAAAAATCGAAGACAGAGTTATCAGTCATTGAAGGTTAAAAAAGTGTTAAAATTGAGAAAAACCGTAATAGAAAACTACTAGAAAACTCTAACCTTACAGGATTGAAGAACTCTGTTTCTCTTTCTTCTATAATTTTATTCATAAGCAGTCTAGATATTCGCGTATGCGACAAAAAGGTAATCGGAACGGAAAAACATGAGATAAAATCTCAGGAGTGTTCATTTAAGGATGAAAGTTTCGATAAAAAAAAGATAAGTATTTTTTATTTCTAAGTCTTTGTGATATGACCTCCGTGAATAATTAACTTGGGTCAGTACCCACCTTTTTACAAACTTCTGTCGCAAAGGAGCAGTGCTTGCATCGCTGTGTTCTGGTATATAAGGCACTTCGGCAACTAAGCTCTCAAATTCTTGAGGACTTGCGCTGCTACTCAGCAGCGCTTCGATATCTAGCTTTAGCATTACAGTGAGATGATATGTCTACTGCGAACACCTTTCATGAATAGGTGGTTTGATCGTCTGCTTTCTTTACCACACACAAAAAATCTAGTATAAGTAGATACTCTTATATCCAATTATCACCTGCCTTACTGTCTAACGAAGTCATCACAGACGTATCAGTTACCACATGGCGAGACTACCGGATCCCACAGACCGCACCGCGTCAGACCTTGGCGGGACGGACAATGGGCGATAAGGGAAGCATGCGGTCGCAGGCGCAGCCGGGGAAACCGACTGTTTTTGCATACATTGCACGCACTCGTCGCTTGTGGGGGCTTGGAGCCAGCAAGGGAGTTGTGGATGAGGTATGGTGAAGGAGATTTGCCTCTGTGTAAAGTCAGCCTGGGGTAACTATTTCTCCCACAAAGTGACAGCATGCATGTGCTTGAGTTTGAAGGGTAAGTGAGCCAGCGTTATTACCTACACATGGGGCCTCCATCTAATTCCTCAAGGTTAGTAGCGTATCAAAAACCCTCTAATTACATTAGAGTGAGGTGAGGTGTCTGTGGGCGATGGTGAGAACTTACTGTCTGGTGGCCGTTTGCTGGTCTGCTCTCCTTATACAATAAAATAGTGTCTGAGGAATCGAAATAATTAAAGGAGTCTGCCCTACTCAGCCGCTACATCAAAGATTACATTAATTTCTCCCTTCTTTTCTTTTCCTAGATGACCGTTCTGATTAAGCCGTTAGTGCATCTTTTATCTGCTGTAGAGCTTACATCAAACTGTTTGAATCCGATACAAGGGATAGGGGTCATAACTTAAATTCGTTGCGACCCCCTAATATAATCCCCCCACATCATTTCTTATATTAGAAAGAAAGAAAGATTATTTATTCCCGAGACACACATATAAACAACTAGGTACAGAAGACAAAAATAATATTAAACAAATAAATAAGCAAAAGTAACTAAGTTTGATGAAGGTGGTGTGCAGCACCGGAAAATTATATAATTGTAGTTAGTATATAGTATTATATAGTTCCCTCCCCCATTCCCCCAAAGTTCAGCTAGGACCGCGCCTCCTACACTTTTGAAAAAATCAGTTTCATCTGTATTAAGTATCTTATTTGTTCAATTCATACATCCATGTATCGTAATCGAACTTATGCGCCATTTTATGTTTGTCAATAATTGCTAATCGTCAATACCTGGCCGGTCGCCAGCGGTTAAAAAAGAACGTTTGCAAATTGATAAACTCATTTATATGCTGCTTGCATATCATAAGGCTCGAGGTGTACGTGATACCTACCACAAATCTAACTGCCTAGCTTTATATGAAAGGGTTTTATTCGTATAAAGGTGGGGCTAGAACTATCCACCACTACAATTATCACTTTTCTAATTTAAGGAGCTTTACGGAGCGTCGGTGGCCTGGTTAGGACGCCGTACCAATGAGTATTCGTATTTTTCGAAAACTTACGTACATTTACCGACTGCTCTAACGGTGAAGGAAAACATCGTGAGGAAACCTGCACACTGAGATGATCAGTGTGTATAATGGGGTAGGCACAAAAGATCCTCAAGGGTCGAAGTGCCGCTGGGATTATTCCCGGCCCCCTATCATAAGATATGATAAGTGCCTAGTTTGGTTGGGTTAGAATTATCCATAACAACAATTATCACTTTTCTAATTTCTTTAAGTACGTCCAACATGGCGAAATACTTAATAAATAAAAATTGGCTAACGGAATGCGTTCAATTTCCTACCCACATATTCTCACGTTTAGGAATTTCGTAACACACCCCAAGCAAAGTGAATATTTGACGAAGCGCTTATTCGATACAACAGGGTTGTAAAACTACGGGCACAATATAAGAATTATGCCTCCCCTTACAAATTTACAGTCGTGGCGGACTATCTTCGCACCGTTGTCTTGAATTAATTTGCTAGAAGTTTGAAAGTTATGGCACGTGGTTAGGCACCTGAGGCATTTTGCAAATGGTTAGTGAAGTCAATCTAATAATAAAAATTGAAATTTGGAAAAAATATTCCTTTATCACATATTAAGTAACATTTCACATTAAACTCTAACCTCCACACTAGGCGTTGCCTGTGTCCTGGAGATTACATACACACACTGACCACTTTATAAGCTATGTGTCAATCAAATATTCAGATTACAGAATTACAACTTATAATTACAATATAACTTATGTAGAGGTAAGTAGTTTTTAGATACGTAATTACAGGCATTGTAAAATGAGTTTTTAGTTTTTAATTAAATAGAAAAAACGAGTTTTACAATGGCTAATTACGTGCAGTTGCATACAATACTTTTTCTTCGACCATGAAATACCTAAATAATAAAGTGTATTCATTCATTCATTCATTCATTCTAAATAACTGAAAATACAAACTATTGTCAAGCGTCCAACACGCCATGACAGAACGTCCAAACTCCTTTGACAACAGTGCGTGGTCCGAGTAGTCAAATCGTTTCGTCAGCATAAAAATTTTTTTTTTTTATTTTACGCGACAATTTTTTTTCCGTGGTAATTTTTTTCTGCTAAACTACTAATTTTGTATCAAATTTCATGAAACTATTAATAAATTTACTATGTACGTATGAGTTGACGGTATCGTAATGCAGGTTCGCTCTCTAGATACGCGAATATTAAGGAAGCTATCAACGTTTTTGCCCTCGCTTGAAGACAGAGCTGCCAAGAAACACTTGCAGACTATAAAATGGGTGTCGCAGCTGCGTCCAGTTTATGCCCCATCAAAGCCGACGCGGCGATAATGGAGGGGCCGCAAGTGCGCCCCTCGTAAAAATACAGCCTTTGAATTTCAGTTACATCAGCCTTATCGGGGCCGAGGCTGAAGACTCGCCGAGAAAGGCTGTTCATCATAGTCATCAGAAAAGGAGTTCGAAATCAATGGAGATGGTATCGTCTTCGTGGCAGTCCCTCGTTGCGAGGATGACTTCTGCTAATGCTAGGTATATTGTTGTTGTCTCTGGTGCGTCTTGGAGTGGCTCAGCAACCCGATCCTGGAGTTTCACTCGCGACCGCATATGCTGCATTTTGTCACCGTTAGCAGCCTGTCTCTCAATGCAGATGATGTAGGAGATGGTATAGCAATGTTTCATTGGACAGGCTTTCACGCTTTTTAGGGATTCGTACGGAACTCTAAACGGAACGTATCCTATATCTGTCGCTACTCCATCCAACCGTCCGTCTGTCTGTAACGCGGGTCTAGTGCCTAAACGGAACAAGATACTTGTACGTCTACGGACTCAAATGATGAACTGTTTTATCGACGCACTATTTTTTAAGAAGTACTTAGAACGTCTTTAAATATTTGAAAGTGTATTTTTACAATTGCTTACTTATATGGAGATTTTATTTCATAAAATATCATATCATACTTGCTTGCCTGTCGTATGGTTAGTGGCCAACCTATTGTCAGAGTTGTTCAGGCCGCCCGTAGGCCTCTGACATGCTTAACGTGCTCTCCGAGGCACGGAGGAGCTCAGATGAAATATGCCACAAGCGGTCACCCATCCAGGTACCGACCGCGCCAACGTCGCTTAATCTGCACGATTACTTTCGGACCGTGCTCGCAACTAGGCTAGCTCCTCGATATCATAATATACTGTACTATATCATACTTATTTATATAAATTATTTCAAATACCTAGAAGGTACAGTTTGTTGTATTCGACATGATTGTTGACTACTTCCGATGGTAGGTAACTATTACAGCACTCTGTGTGGGGAATCGGGAATGTGGCATTGCCCACTTAGTTTTCAGTCGATATAAGGCCCGGACAACACGACGACGCGCGACGGTTCCTAGGCCGGTTCAGTGGAACCGGTGCTTCATATAAACTGAAACAAAAATTCGCTGTTGACTACACGGTTCCACATGGAACCGGCCTGCTCGGTTCCTGAACCGAGTGGGCGGGGCTTGAGCGCAGCGCATGAGTTTGATTGCAGTCTACTACACGGCCGGTAGCGGTTCCTGAACCGAACCGTCGCTAGAACCGTCGTCGTGTAGTCCGAGCCTTAATAGTATATAAATAGGCGTTTTTGAGCACATGCAACAAATATATATCTACTTTGCTACACCTTTTCTCTATTTTTACTCGACTACAGTCAAATCAAAAGGAGGTTAATGCTTCTTACTATTGTAGTAAACAAACCTTCCCCCACACACTATTAATTCACAGATCTAATTTTATGTTTCGAAGTCAGGTCATTCCACTTTCAAGGCCACTGCTCTTCGAGGTCACTGGTCCTCAAACATCTGGCGAATCTTATGAGAGGAGAGAAAATAAAATATTAATTACAAACAACATACTTACGTGACATGACGAAGCGCAAAATCAAACACCTATAGAGCCGTGCGTTCGTGTAATCGATACTTTTTGAAAAATATGAATGTTTTTCTTTCTTCTAAGTCGTGTTCCTCATTGCAGAGGGTCGTGATCATTCTAAGGAATTATTCACATAGAACGACTCTCGTGGCAGATTTAATGGGGTGGTTTGCCATTGCCTTCTCCATTTCACACACTGGTTATCTCAGTGTGCAGGTTTCCTCACGATGTTTTCCTTCACCGTCGGAGCAGTCGGTAAATGTACGTAAAGACTTTTGATAAAACTGAAAAACTCATTGGTACGTGACATTACTGTTTCGAACTCGGACCTCCCGCATTGGAGTCCGGCGTCCTAGCCACGACGCTACCGACGCTCTTAATGTTTTATACGTTACCAATATTTTTCATTATCCACTCCAACTAGACTAAAATGCTTGTGCTAGTGGTCGAAGGTTGATTCGATCATTGTCGTATCTAAAATCGATAATTGATGTATCGATGCTGGTTTAAACCTATCGATAGTATTGAAAGTGTCAACAGTTCTGTTTATTTTTAACTAAAATATCGACTATCGACAATTGAAATACTTTTTGAGACTATGTGCAATATATCGATAGATAGAGTCGACAGTACCCAACACTAAAGTTGACGATACAAATTAACGTGTAAAAAGCAACAAAACCACTGCTATTACAGCAAATACGGAGCCATCGATTTTGTATATATATTTTATTTATTTTGTATATATTTATTCACACACACATACACGCATTCTTAATTATTTATTTAATTGCATATAATCTTATTATGTCATCATAATATAGATATATCGGAAGAGACTGGCCGTCACAACACAGGGTATCCTAGTGTGCCAGAGTAATCTGAGAAAATGTAAAAGATACTGTCTGCATTAATAAATTATTTTTATTTTTTTTGACACAAAATATCTACAAATATCCATATTTTGTGGTTGTTTGTATGGACCATCTATTGATAGACATAAGTTGCAGATAACATTAAGAAACATTAACAACAAAATAAATATGCAGCATACAGCAAAAATTCTAAGCCATTAAGACTGCCGCCAATCGAAAAAAAATCTAAGCCATTAATTAAGGCATTTAAAAGTGGCCAGTTTTGACAGATTCGCTTTTTAATTGTTATTGTTTCAATATGAGAAAACAGAACTATTTAAAAAAAATCTTTTTCATTCGTGGAACTTTAATACCAGACACGTTTTTTTTAATTGCCTTAATTATTTGATATGATTTTTTTCGACTGTCGGTGCTAGAGTGCGCAATGCCTCGTCTTAAGACTCAAAAATGGATACTGTACATATTTTAAGACTATCGAAAAATCTATCAATATATATAATATTAAATTAGAACACGAAACGAAACGTGGACACTGACGGTGCGACTGGTTCACAAATTGAAAGTCGCTCAGCGTGCTATGGAAAGAGCTATACTCGGAGTATCTCTGCTGGATCGAATCAGAAATGAGGAGATCCGGCATAGAACAAAAGTCATCGACATAGCTCATAAGATTAGCGAGCTGAAGTGGCAGTGGGCCGGTCACATCTGTCGCAGAATCGACAATCGCTGGGGGAGACGAGTTCTGGAGTGGAGATCGCGTTTGGGCAAACGTAGTGTGGGACGCCCCCCTGCTAGATGGAGCGACGATCTGCGCAAGGTGGCTGGCAGCGACTGGATGAGAAGAGCCGAAGATCGGGCTCTATGGCGCGCCCTGGGAGAGGCCTATGTCCAGCAGTGGACTAGAGTAGGCTGCTGATGATGATGAAATTAGAACACCGTTATGATAAATGTATTGTCCTTTTGAGAAATAAATAATTAAAAAAAATTAAACACAATGTTTTCATTGTGAGGCCCGGGACTTATCAGCCGATCCGGGTATTGGAAACAAAACAGCAAGTAAATAAATCGCGACAGACGGAGGCGAGTCAAAAACTATCGATATTGAATGTTTAATTGTGGTGATTTGAAGTCTATCGATAGACAGCCAACACTACATTTCACAAACATATACAGGAAGCAACACAAGCTACGCGGGTGCGGCGCAGGCGCGTCAAAAACGATGTGTTTATAAATACTGGTACGAAACTCTCACCTTCAGTTCTTATCCAAAATTATCACGTTTTGCCTTGCAGTGCAGGCCATGAGAGCCAGCGGAAGCGATTTGAGACGGGTGATCTGTCAATATTGTTAAGTTCCAATAAGCTTCAAACAAGGACTTATTTCAATCTCAGCAGCATTTCTGAGCATTAAAGTCGGTTTGTTCAATTGAACCAAGAAATTGTTCACTTCAACCAAGATCTTTTTTTATTTTTTATTTTATTGAGCAATTGACAGCGTATGTTTATAGATTTAACAAAGTGAATTATCAATAATGAGGCTAATAACAGACTGCCTCGTATTTACTAAAGTGGCGACTAGACAAAATAATGAAAACTAAATGCTAAATAGAAAAGATAAAAATTAAAAAAATTGTAAAGAAAAGAGATGACCTAATTAATGTGTTCAACTGAATAAAGTTACTTCAAAGCTCTAAACACTAATTCAAACAAATTATTTTTACAGTGTGGAGTACTCGCCCATTCCATCATTCTTTCATTGAAAATTTTGTAATTTTTTGGAACTGAGACTTCGTTTTTGTATTAAAAATCAAAGTAAGCTTATAACGATGTCGACATCATCGTCCATATCAACCTCCTTGCCATAAACTTCAACCTCATCGTTAGCGTTTATCTCATCTCATTTCGTATTGGCATCTTCATTTCTGCATATAAATTCAAAATCATGTTCCCATTCCATTTCTAAATTTCATTATTCCATTAATTTCATTGTTTTATTTGTATTTTCACTTTTTCTCTGTATTTTGTCTCGAACGGACGTCTCCCGTTCTTTTATTTCCTACTACCTATTTTCTGTGTTACTGTTTCTGTGTTCTTTTCCTTAAAATATATTATTTATCAACAAATTCTTCTATTACTTCATCTGCGCACTGTCCTAGAACCCTGCTAGCCGGCAATAGAGGACAGACCGTAGCAAGCTTAGCAAAAGAAATTCTTGATTTGACAATAGCGACCGCAGTGTTCCAACGATACGTAATTTTTAAGTCTATGGTTCGTTGATACTTATGCTTATTGACGTGAAAATGTCTTTAAAATACTTGACCAATGATAACTGACATAGAGAACACTAGCGTCGCCAATCCAAAAAAAAACATATTTCAATCATTCTTTGTTTGTTTGTAGTCTCTCTATTGCACACAAAAAAATTCACAGAAAATAAAAATATAACATTATAATATGTACAAAGGTGGGCTTGTCCCATAAGGATCTCTTTCAGCCAACCTTTGATTTATGATTTACCTTTGATCATTATTACGTTTTATTTAAAAAAACTCATCGAGCTGTACTCCGACAGAGTAAAACTATTATTTATTAAGCTGTTTGAATTCTTGAAGTTATACTATACACATTTCAGTCATAAGTTACCATTTATGGCGGAAATGCGTACCGTAACTTCAGGAATTATTTTAATGTCGATAAATCAACAAAATGGTTTCCAATTCACTGAAATACCAATTTAGCTTTAGTATTATTTTAGTGTTATATTATATTATATTTTCTATTTGTGCATAATAAAATAAAACGTACTAAGTCAGTATTCGATAAAGATTATAGTAATATTTTATGATGTAATAAAATTCACTGACTAAATACTGGATTCGTAATCTTTGATTAATTATAATTACTGTCAAAAACAATGACATTTTTGTTATTCATTTCAGCGATAAGGTCAGGCAACTCATCTCATCTCATTAGCCTATTAACGTCCCCACTGTTGGGGCACAGGCCTCTCCTGGCAAAAGGGAGCCACGATGCAACGAGCGGGCCCAGCGCTGTTTGGTGGATTTCACATGCCTTCAGAAACTTATTTTTCCTCAGACGTGCCGGTTTCCTCAGTTTTCCTTCACCGTCAAATCAGTCGGAAAATATACTATATATACGCTATGATAGTCTTCGAAAAAATCCGAAAAACTCATTGGTACATGGCATTGCATGGTTTCGAACCCGGACCTCCCGCATGGAAGCCTAACCCACTAGGCCACCGACGTCGACGCGAAGGTCAGTCATGTCATGGCAGAATTATCATGAGTTGCATGCAAGCTATGATTGTGTTAATTGGAACATACTTACTTAAATAGTGTTAAACAATGAATCCATTGATACTGAACATAAAACAAGAGCGGATAATAATAACAATGTTGTGATAAGAAATATACCGTATATGTTTGGTCCAATTATATAAACAGACACACTGATAAAACTGTTTCTTTATTAACCAAAGCTTTGTCTACCTGTAACGTGAAAACAGTGAATACAAAACTATTGGTAACATGTAATCGAAACCACAAGACCACATTTACTAATTATGTAAACCACTATTGCTAATTGAATAAGCTCAAGTCCGGTCGTGCATGGAGTACTGTTGCCACCTGTGGGACGGCTCAGCAAAGTACCAACTGACTGCCCTTGACTCAGTGGAGAAACGCGCTAAGCGCCTTATAGGTGACGAATCGCTGGTGGAAGCTAGACTGCAAAGTCTGGAACATCGGCGCAAGGTTGCCTGTCTATCGGTAATTTATAGGATACATTTCGGAGAGTGCGCATCGGAATTGCACGACCTAATTCCAGCATCTCCATTCCGCCTTCGGACTACCAGGCGCGGGGAGGGGATCCATCCTTATGTTGTTGATATCCCATCTGCTTGTACGAAGCGATTTGCTTCTTCGTTCATTATGCGAACGGCTAAGGAATGGAACAGCCTGCCGGCGTCTGTATTTCCCGAAACCTACCACCTTGGAATCTTCAAGGCCAGAGTGAATAGGCATTTACTGGACCCGCATGCACCATCATCGACCTCGCTTACCATCAGGCGAGATTGAGGTCGAATGCGGGTTTAGTAGACAATAAAAAAGTAATTAAAATGATCTGTGACTGTTTCGATCTGCGCTGTGTGTGAAATTACCTACTCACATAATGACGTGGCAAAATTTTGTTATTTAGTTTGTTATCCCTGTCATTGAACTTTGTCAGGTATATTTGAACCAAAATAATGTCAATATCAATACAATCAGTTTGATAAAACTTTGATTGGTTCCGATAGCAAGCAGCTTATCAAACATTTCTACTTTCACTGCATCAAAACAAGATTGTGTACAATAAACAACATAGGGTCAAGGTACGAATAACCATTATCATGAAAACATTTTAACTGTTATAAAATCCTACCTACTTACAGAATAAAGTTAAAAAAAACGATAAAAATATTGGAAGATACAAATACAAATACATTTATTTTGCGACTTACATTAATACAGAAAGTGGTTGATGCTCTAAATCCCGCACTAGGATACCCTGTGTCGCGGGGTTTAGGCTCTTCTATGTAGGTACAATTTTGATTTATAAAGGGTAAAATAAATAAATAATATAAATGATAATAATAAATCGTATACAATTTTAAATTAACATAAGATACTAAGATGTAAGCATGGAGTGACAGTGTGTGTATGTGTGCGTATTGGTGTGGGGGTGTGGAAAGGTGAGGGTGTGTGGGGGTGTGTGTTTGAACATAAGAAGTAAGTTCCTCTCACGGGGTCGCGGACCTAGTAAAATAAAAATTTGTTTGTAAAAGTGATAACTCGTGCCATTTTTAAAAGTATTCCCGATTGCTCTCAAATATCCTGCCTGTCGTGCACTCATCGAGTTCTTTAACTAAAAGTTAATAATGTAACTAATTTTTTTTCATCCCTTAATAATACAACCAACCTTAAGTTGCAAGTCTTTCATACATTTCATGTGTTACAATTGGTCTTTAAAAATATATTATATTATATGTTCATACATGAAACTCTGAGTAGGGCACCACAATATAAAATAAATTATAATAGTAATATATGCTAACGAGATAAATTAAGTTAAATGTCATTATCATTATTTATTTCAAAGTTAGGTATTGTTTTTATCATCGAAAAACTCCTAATGTTCTCATGTCATCTTATCTTATCTTATGAGATATCGCTCTTAGCTTCACTTCACTTCACTATTTCCTTTGCTATCTCATGTTTGTTGTTTAATATTTGTGCAATAAAGAAGAAAGAGAGAAAGAAAGATTATTTATTTCTGACACACACATACAAACATCTAGGTACAGAAGACAAAAATAATCTTAAACAAATATATTTAAAGTGTATTTTACATTACTTTACTTATGGTAGCCGGGAATAACCAGCGGCACTTCGACCCTTGAGGATCTTTTGTGCCTACCCCATTTCACACACTGCTCATCTCAGTGTTCAGGTTTCCTCACGATGTTTTCCTTCACCGTTAGTACAGTCGGTAAATGTACGACATGTCATCTTGGAGGAAAATGTTGGAGAAACTCCAAAATAAATTTTTAAGGTTTTTATACCTGAAGCAGTTCGGAGTATATCCCTTTTTCCCGCTTAAATATCCGACACTATTTGTGCAAGGGATGGTCGGATATGACGCGCTGCATGTTAGAAGGGATCTTGCCCTTGCCACCTACGTGTTCATGGTTTTGAGAGGGTCTCTTAATAACCCGCAAGTTCTAGCTAGGATAGAGCTGACGGTGCCGAGCGAGCATAACCGTGCATGTCTGCGCCCGCGGAAATGGAAGTTGTTCCGCATACCGCGGTGCAACACAAACGTGCTGGGCGAGGCGCCCGTGACGCGGGCGTTGCGAATTCTAAACGGGTTGGGAGAGGGGGAGCATCCCATTGATTTGTTCACCTGCACACTGACCAAATTCACGGAGACAGCAATCCGACGTTTGTCAAACATACAGTAAATTAGTTTTGTGGTGTCCGTGTGTATTTGTAGTGGTTTTTATGTTTTTAGTAGATTTTATATTTTAGTTAGCTAGTTTAATTATTTGACATTTTATTATTATTTTTTCTCAATAATTTCACTTATTTCATCATGTATATAGTATTATGACTACAATTTTGAGTTGGGACATCCTGTCATAAAATTGTAATAGGTTTTTTTATAATATATAAATTTAAAAAAAAATTAAAAAAAATCTTTATCTCTAGTTCAAAATAATCGCCTGAGCTTCAAAGTTAGACCACGCGCCGGGTGCAACAGACTAGCCGTAGTGGCCCTGACTGGCCGAAGGCCAGTCGCCTTGGGCCGAGCTCTTCGTCATAAGATAGGCGATGTACCCACGTATTTATCGACAAAATATATAAGTACACACCTCTATAGTATTATAAACGTTTTCTTTACGACAAAATGTCATTGGACGCGTGATTCATATTAAAATCGATAGGCGATTCGATTGACAGAGGTGGATTGATTGAAAAAGATACGAGTGATCCTCGTGTTCACACTGAAAGAAAAAGCTTTCTTCAGTTTGATTTAGAGCATATGAAGTAATTTGTATTCGGTTAATACTTGCGGTTGTTGGTACTTGGTGAAACTTGTAGTGCATGATTAGACTTAAATAATATACTGTTTCACGGGTTTTTATTGGATTTTATAAACAATTACCTGAAGATGTGTAAACGAAACCGGTCGTAATTCATAAAATATAATAAAAATACCGTGAAACAGTGTATTATTTAAGTCTGATCATAGTTTTTATTCATTTGAACAAATTACTTGATAGATATGACTAAGATCTTGGTTGAAGTGAACAAGCTTTTCTTTCAGTGCATGAAGGTAGGAACGCCCGCCCCTAGATACAAAGTTTAGGGGGAGACTAATTTTTTTTCCATCCATGCTTGAAGATACGGTGAAAGTAAAGGGTATAAAAATATGGTTAATATACTTAAATTCGAAAAATCGTAAACTGAATTCGATAGGTAATTTCAGTCATTTAACGAAACTCCTTCAGACATACAATGTTACTCAGGATTATTTAATTAATTTAATTTATTTATTAGGTAAACACAACAGATTACAACCAGAGAAATTACAGAAAAATCAATATAAAGTTATGAGCTAGGTCGTAATAACCCTTAACGTATAAACACAGCATGGTTAGGAAGTGGAAAATTGGTTGTTGTACAAAATTATTACTGTGTTCTGGTTTGAAGGGTAAGATATTGGTTGTAATATTTGAAGGGTTATTAATCTCTTACCCGCTTAATTACCGCCACAGGAGGCACTATATAGTTAAGTCCACAAGATTAGCAGCGCATCGAAAACATTATAGTGAAATGAGATGTCTATGGGTGACGGTGAAGACTTACCATCAGGTGGCCTGTATGCTTATCAGCTTTCCTTAAAAATAAAATACGTTTTTATACCGCCATCTGCAGCAATGTCACATAACTGTACCAATATGACAGAGCCTCAGTCGAGGGCACTCCTTGCACTCAGTTCGTCCGATAATTAATGCTAATTAGACGATAACGCTTCTTCTTTACCCTTGGCGCCGTCAGTTCCTACTTGACTTTGCACGGTGACTTCTACCGTCAAGGTCATCATGGCTGATGGCTTAACTGATAAGACATGTCATGTTTTTTTTAGACATAGGTTTCATAGAGTGTAGAGTACTGTAGAGGAATCACTATTAGCGAACATTAAGAATGGTTACCTCTCTTTCCGGTTGCTTGCTTGCTTATCGTATGGCTAGTGGCCAATCTATTTGTCAGAGTTGTTCAGGCCGCCCGTAGGCCTCTGACATGGCTCTTTCCGGTATAGAAACAATATACATAAAATTACAAAGCCATTTATTGTAAGTAGAAAAGGTATATAGTGTAGGTACATATCCTTACCTTTTTTACACTGTACATGAATGAATTTTGGTAATAGGGAGCGTTTTTCCTTTTTTTTTCGAATACTTACGTACATTTTAACGGTGAAGGAAAACATCATGAGGAAACCTGCATATCTGAGGAAATTAAATGTTTTCGAAGGCGTGTGTAATCTACCGCACAGCACTGGGTCCGCTCGGTGGATCATGGCCCGTACCCCCTTGTGCAAGGGGAGGCCTGTGCTCCAACAGTGGGGACATTAATAGGCTGATGATGATGGTGCATTGGGAGCTTGTTCAGCCTATATGCTATAGACGGAATCCACAGCACTGGTTTTCATCAAGTCCCTTTATATAATTCGAAATTGAGGAGCTCGTAGCCTAGTTGCAAGCACGGTCCGAAAGTGATCGTGCAGGTTAAGCAACGTTGGTCGCGGGCGGTACCAGGATGGGTGACCACTAGTGGCATATTTCATCTGAGCTCCTCCGTACCTCGGAGAGCACGTTAAACAGTCGGTCCCGGCTGTTGTCGTTCGACAGCAGTCGTTAAGCCATGTCACAGGCGGCCTGAACAACTCTGACAAATAGGTTGGTTACTAACCTTACGATAAGCAAGTAAGCAAACATCATTCGAAACGGAAAACCAAAATTATACATATAAAGACAGATAAATTCACATCTAAGGCCGAAGGTATTTAAATGATAAGTTTCCCCCAAACACGAGATCCAATAAACTAGCGTAAATTATATGGAATTAAGATGTACCTAAGAATACATACTTCTTCGCACTTTCTTTGGTTTTATTTTCCGTTTCTGGATCTTAAAGGCTCAAATCAAGTAGGATAACAATTCTGTTAAAATTCGTGTTTGTAAAATAACACTTCCTTTCCTATTACAATCGAATTTTTATATCACATTAGGCTGAGGCAGCCCCCTTTGTCCGGTGCTGCACACCACCTTACAACCTAATTACTTTTGCTTATTTATTTAATGATATTAATATGTATTTTGATACCTTATTTATTACAATGATAGAAAATTACATGGCAATTATTATTATTTTAAAGCTAAACCTTTGTCGTGAGAAGAGCTTAGTCAAAAAGGCCGCCTTTTAGCGCGCCCCGCCCAAATGTTCCCATTATGCATGCTGCATTTCCTCGCTGAATAGCGATGTGATTTATTTTCATAATATATTTGTTTATTATTATTTTTATCATATCATATCATATCATTTATTCATAAACAATTATAAATTGTGTTTGAATACAAAAAAAACATGCCAAAAAATTAATAATTACAAAAATAATCAAAAACAATAATTAAACTCTTTTAGTGTCAATATTTGCTATAGTATAAGAGTTAAAATAAAAAAATAAAAATAATTACAAAAAAAAAACAAAAAAATTAAAATCCATATCACAAAGAAATTGTTAAGTAATAAAAAATCAATGTCAAAACAAATACAACCCAATAAATTATAATTTGCTAATTAGTCATATTTCCATCACAGGTGCGTACTGACATTATAATTCTTCAACTGAAGACAGACTCCTTTCTAAAAGTAGCGCTTTTAATTTGACCCTAAATGTGTGGCTCATGTCTGTCCTATATTCGACGGGCAACTTGTTAAACAGCCGCACACACTGATATCTCGAACAATGCTTCTGTTCTGCTTATTATCTTCTGCTTATCTTCTGTACCTAATTGTTTGTATGTGTGTATCGGATATACTTTCTTTCTTTCTTTTTCTTTCTAAAAACTTCTTAAAATTACGTTCTTTATAAAAAAAATGCCCACGAACGTAACTTGGTCCCTCCCTCCATGTTTTCAATGTCCGTAATTACTCGTTACAGCCTCTTCATTCGTGTTTCTGAAGTCAATATACTTGGTGTAAGGAAAAGTCCAGCATTTCCTTTAAGTCGTGAAAATACATTAATATTAATAGGAATGAATAAGTTCAGGGAAAAAATGTGATTTTTTTTCTTTGAATTTCGAAAATTGTTTATTTTTTAAGGGTGCTCTCATCCCCTAACGAAGGAATTGTTTTCTATATGGCACCCTATAAATGGGTATCGACAGAAAGTTTTCGAAATAGCGTAGGGAACCCAATATTCTACCCTTCTTATTGTATTTATCGTTACGTCTATGTTCATTTTTAGGGATCCGTCCCGTATTTTTTTCTTTTTTTTACAATTTTAGACCACTTCTGTTACTAGGTTTATTCCATAAACAGATATGTTTATTAATATTTCCGTTATTTATATGTTCCGGTTGTTTCGGCTTTGTTTACTAATTTTTATATTTTAGATCGGAGGGTATTAGATAGACTCGCTGTCATTTTTAGTAGGCCACTAGCTCCCGCGCGATGCCCATGCACTTTGCACCGTGTGCTTTAAAATTAATGGGGATTACATTAATTTCACGAATTATTAAGTGTAGTGACCTTATGAGACTGTAATACGACAGAGTGACTGGTGTGGTGTTTATTGTATCGCGGAAACAAGACAACCGGGGTACCCCTCACCGCTGGATCCACTCACCGCCATAACACCAGGTACGACTCGACATTTACGACTTTATTATTGGGGTTTCACTCCGCGAAACGCGGATACACCGGTAGTGTATCATTAGGGAGTGATCCCTGGCACACAGGTGATGCCTGAAAATCAGCGCCGCAGTGCTGACTCCGCTCCGGCAACAGGCTGAGGCAGTCCCCTTGTTCCGGTGCTGCACACCACCTTCATCAAACTTAATTACTTTTGCTTATTTATATTTATAATATATTTGTTTAATATTATTTTATCTTCTTAATAGGAAATAAATTCTTTCTTTTCTTTCTTTTTTTCAAACGGTATAATATAGCGTTTCAAAAATTGGCTGAAATATTGGTCATATTATTCTGTATTAAAACAACAAATAGTAAAACATGTCACATCTGTAATAGCGTGTACGAGTAAGTTGTGATCAAAACAAGTATAAGTTTATTTTTTTATTTTTTATATAAATTAGCTACAACAAACAGGCAGACGGGCCACCTGATGGTAAGTAGTCTCCGTCGCCTAGAGACACGTGCAGTACCAGGGGTATTGCTTGTGTGTTGCCGGCCGTGGAGGGAGAGGACTTTTTTAACGTTCTTTATGAAGCATCCCATGTCATAGCGCTGTGGAAAAACATCGGGTGGAAGAGAGTTCCACATTTTACAGGTGCGTGGCAGAAACGTTCGTGTAAAACGGGTCGTGGTAGACACCCAAGGCTTTAGAAAGTGCGGGTGAAAATTGAGCCGCCGACGAGTGGTGCGATTCAAGAAAGTGAATTATTTGCTTAAAAACAGGGAGTACGGATCCCTATAGCTTAAAACACGACCCGTGCTTAATAAATTAAACATTATAGGTCATTAATACTTTAAAATTATTCAAGATAATTTATACGGCCATTAAAAATAAACGGTTCCTTAAAAAAAAGAAACAAATTAACGCGGCAAAACCACAGCAAATCCGCAACAAAAAGAAAACCGACCGCCATCTCAGTGATAGCGACTTAATTTCCTCGTCATTAACTTTAATTACCTCACATAAACTTCTATTGTTTTTGACGTTTCAACCCGCGCGGGCTGAAGTGTTGCCAGCTCATTTAAGCTATTCAAACGGAAATGACGTTTCCGCAATTTTTGCAAACGTTTTTTTTAAATTGGCCAATGGCTCGAGTGCTTGCTCGTGCTACGGCCTTTTATTTTCTTTTTAATTTCCATCTGCGAATGAATGGAACTATTGGTGCAATTGACATTTGAATGTTGTTCGTTTTTTGTTACATTTGCATGTTGTTACTGAATGGGTTGCGATGAATTTAGTTCTGTTATTTTCAGATATTGGGATCAAATGGTTTATTTTAAAGTCAATTTATGACTGAACAATATTTACTTCACGGCTTTAATGAAGCTGCAAAAGTCAGTACTTATATTACTCGTACAAATAAATAACTATGAATATTTTGTAAGAATTAGATTTCGATATTGAGTACCCTGAAAACGATCAATGCTTGTTTTATTACACGTTGTTTTTACGATTAGGTTTGTGTACATTTATCGACCCTCTAACAGTCAACCGATGAAGGAAAACATTGTGAGGAAACCTGCACCCTGCGAGTGTGTGAAGTGAAATGGGGAAGGCAATAGCAAACCACCCCATTAATGGCCATCGCATATTATACCAACTCGACGCGAACCCGGCACGAACTCAACTCAGAGCAAAGCATTGAAATGTGAGCTTTATTTCGTATTACATACAGTAGGTAGAAGGTGAAGTAGTCGTCGATGAGTTGTCAACGCGTGGGCCACTCGTCGACAACTACTTCCCTTGAATTTTGAAAACCTACTGTATGTAATACGATATAAAGCTCACATTTCAATGCTTTGCTCTGAGTTGAGTTCGTGTCGAGTTCGCGTCGAGTCGCTGCAATGTGCGATAGCCTTAAATCTGCTAATATTAATAATAAATCGTTTATTTCAGGCAAAATGCAACCCATACAATTAATATATACAAATGTAAAAAAACTAAACAATATATTAATATATACCTTTTAATATCTAGGTTTCGTCAATAAACATAAAAAAAGACTTATGAAAAGCCTTAAAAATTCCTCTCCGTGTCGACCCTGGCTACTAAAAACTAAACAAACAAAAATAAACTAGGTACTAAATTATACTCTATTACGTTATTTTTTGTTCGGACTCCGGTGCATGCGCAACCAACTCTTAAAAAATACATTTTCATATAAATTGCCATTGAGGACAGACACTAACTCATTTTTAGAGTCACTCTGTCCCAGAACGTTGCAACCCTGTTCCTCAGCACCGCGAAGTAATCACGGCGAACATGCTCGACGCGCTGCAGTAGCGAGGCAATAGAATTTTCTAAGAAAGAAGTTTAGTTCTGATCCTCATCAATGAGGATTACGACTAAGAAGAAGATAATCAAGACTGTATACTTAAAAGAAAATGACTCCTATTATTATAAAACAACTAATTTCATAATAACCGCAGTGTTCCGAACGCGCAATAACTCAGTCAAAAAAATAACAAGGCGAAAAAATTCAAAAACTTTATTACCCAATAAACAAGCGCTTTAACATTTACGTAGCACATTTGTATAATAAATTAGAAGTAGTAACGCGAACGTAAAACAGTCACACCTCGGTTTACGAGGGGTTATGAATATGACTGCTTAGTCCCGGGGGCTTACTAAAGATCCTACGGAACACACTCGTTGAGTGGGAATCATAAACACATTGGCCATATTTTTTTACTATTACATGTTTATTGTGTAAGGAGAGCTGATGTGCCAGCAGGCCACTTGATGGTAAATGGTCACTGTCGTCTATAGACACCTCACCTCACTATAATGAGAAGTTTTCCGATTGGATCCAAGAGGCTCGCTAGATGGCGCTCTATGGTGGGGTAATTTTTTTGATGTCTAAAGGCTGGTAGCCAGAGCCGTAGAACTGCCAACGTTTAGTGTTGCAGTTTGTTTATTGAAGTTCCACGAGAGCCTTTAGATGTGGGAGCGTGATCGCAAATTATGTTTTATATCTTTCTATCTACGCATTAATTTCATTTTAGATACAATTTGAACGCGTGACGTGTGAATGGTTATTGACTGACAGTGACAGATCGCCCCTACGTGCGAGAGACATCTGTAAGAACAAAAATGAACTTAAAAAAACCTCCCATTTAGTTTGGAGGGATTTCGAGTGTTTATTTTAGAACATCCAGTCCCAGGTTCTTGACAGACAAATGCTTATGTTGCGTGGCTGTAAAAACCCAAAAAAACCAGTCGATAGAGCATGTTCGATATTTCCATACAAATAAGTCATCATCATCAACCTATTAATATCCTCACTGTTGGGGCGCAGACCTCCCCTTGACCAGTGCTAATTGTGGATTTCACACTTCTTCGGAAACTTTTCATTTCCTCACGATGTTTTCGTTCACCGTTAGAGCAGTCGGTAAATGTACGTAAGTCTTCGAAAAAAACCGAAATACTCATTGGTACATGGCATGGTATCGAACCCGGACCTCCCGCATGGGACTCCGGCGTCCTAGCCAACAGGCCACCGACGCTCAAGTTAAGTACTAGCACCATTTGACCTCCAGTTACACTAGCGCCGCGCTGCGGGAGACGGTAAAGACGCTTTGTCAAAAAACATTTTTAAATGACCAGCCTAACCATGAAAAACGAAACAGTTTCATATTATAGACCAAGCTATTCACATTTTACTATTAAACCACAGTTTTACGAGTACGAGTATTTTATTCTCCACCATTAGACTATTGCTTAATTCCTCTGGAAACTCAAAGTGGAATCGAAAGTTTTTAACGACTACGATTTCACATCGCAGCTGAGCTTTAAAAAAATAATAAAACTTAAAAATATACGATGCCATTCAAAAGCTGTACAAGTACAAAGTAGTTCGTGAAACGCGAATCGGGACTTAACACATTCCACGTTGGGTAAGCCACAGTGTGGCCGGGTTCAATTGATTTCTACTATTTTGGATGATTTTAGGCGAATATAAAGTTTTTAGAGTTGACATTTAAAAACACTGTGCATTTTAGCAAATTGGAAGTTTTCACACAGAAATTGAATGTAAACAGTGCAAGTACTACTAATTGCACGACCTAATTCCAGCATCTCCATTCCGCCTTCGGACTACCAGGCGCGGGGAGGGGTTCCATCCTTATGTTATTGATATCCCATCTGCTCGTACGAAGCGATTTGCTTCTTCGTTCATTATGCGAACGGCTAAGGAATGGAACATCCTGCCGGCGTCTGTATTTCCCGAAACCTACAACCTTGGGACCTTCAAGGCCAGAGTGAATAGGCATTTACTGGACCCGCATGCTCCATCGTCGACCTCATCGTCGCTTACCATCAGGCGAGATCGAGGTCAAATGCGGGATTAGTGGTCAATATTTTTTTTTAAAGTACGTCCTGACATTTATTTTGTATGATATTTGGAGGTTCAAGTATCAGCAAACATTCAGATTCACCGGTCAAATCTTCAGTATTAAGTTTAAAAAAAACTGGATAAAAATATAAAAAACTTAATTAAAATAATTAATTACTAACATAGTCTAAAGTACCTGCATTGTTACTAACAAAATTGGATCGCTGTTGTTCCGAGGAATAAATTTATTTATTTAAAATCTGGTCACACTGATTCTAGCGACCCAGTAGTCGCGTGAAGCTCGCATAAAAGTTCATACAACCTGTTCTTTTTTCCAAATGCAACCATTTATGTGTTTGCATAGAAAAGGGGTGAGCCATCGGACGGTTTATACCGCTAATTTATTATTTAGAGGCGGTCCGTCACGCGACAGTGCCACTGTATTTATTTCACTGACGCAAGCTCACTGCGCTGCGGAGTTTCAGCCATGCACTGTGTGTGTATTTTACTAAATTATAGTACAAATTATCGTTTGTTTGTCATTATCATAAAACCGCTGAGTGAAATAATGCGTTCCTTGAAAATTATACTTTATTGTCGAAAGAAATATAGATAGGTAGATCGATTAAACGGCAGTAAATTGTAGATTATTGTAGACCTGGATGCGGCTAAAGTATCCTGGGAAACCATAGAGTCGGCGGCATCGGACAGAGCGCGGTGGAAAAATATTGTCTCAGCCCTGTGCACCAGTAGGTTCTAGGACCTGAAGAAGAAGAAGAAATTGTAGATTATGTATTAATTTAGTGTATTTTCAAATTTTTTTTATTTTTTTATTTTATACTGTAATGAATTTTGTAATGAAAATTACAAATAAATTGATTATGATTACTGATAATACTCTTCCAGACAAACTCAAACACTGCACTTTTAGAATAAGTATTAAACATCTAAGTGCCAAGACAGAGATTCGTGGCTCTCTGTTCTCTATGTTTACCCCTCAAGGGACATACCGTGAAGGTAATGTATGTATCAAATTGATACCGTTCAATTTCTTTATTGTTAAATACAACGTTTTGAGTTATTAAGGAAGATAATAGTAATGAAAATTAGTGATAGGTTTAAATTTAATTTCTTTATAAAATTATATTTAAAATAATTTATATTATACTTAACTATACTTATACTAATTAATTATATTTACAAATAACATTTAATACTCGTGGTAAATATGTATGACATATTCATGTTAATTCTACATTATTAGTCTACAGTTAAACGCGTTCTGTAGGTTTACAAGTCATATATAAACGAGGAAATATGTAATTGGCCATCTTTAAGTTTAATACATATGTAATTTTATAATTGTTAATAGCTGTAGATTTCCCTTATAAATAAAAAAAATAAAAATTAATACTATTTTATAAATATTTATTTAATAATTATAAGTGCTTAGCCAGTATAGGAACCCTTCTGCGCAACCTTTCACATGGTTATAAAAAGTACAAACAATTTAATATCATCGCAAATATTTTCCTTATACACTCAGTCCATATTAAAATATACATAGCACAAAAATACACAGCACTGTGCGTAACTGGAAACCCACCTCGTGTAATGCACCGGGCGCACGCCATTCTGATTGATTTTCCCCGCGAGAATTGTGGTTTTTGCATTCGAATTTTGTGTGCCACTTTTTGTGGTCCGCCCCACTGTGCGGCTTTTGTACTGAATTCGGGAATTCGCCTCTAATGGCCCGTTGCTTTGACTGATTGGCTAGTCTGAAAAGAACCCACTGGGATTTTTAGATCTACATTTATCTTTTTTTAAATGTTTCAAAATATTGCAGTTTCTAAATGAAATGTATGATTTTTTGTAAAAAAAAAAAAACTGTAGCCCATTCGTTCCTTCTTCTTCTTTCGAGTTCATGATCCGAACTAAATTTTTCCGGACCAAAATCGATAGCCCTCTGCTTGGCCTCGAAAAGGTCCTCCCGCGTGAGGTGGTCGGACACGCGGGACAGCAGAGCGAGTGCTCCATGGTTTGAGGGGAGACACCATACTTACACTTTACTTGATCGCTGGAAAACCCCCATTTGTGACGATTATCTCCGCAACAGCCAACCTGGGTTCGCAGGCGATTAAGCGTTTTCCAGGTTGGCCACGGGAGTTTGAAACCCGGTGGTAGGTCTTCTATTGGCGGTATGAAATCTTCAGGCGGGTATTCTTCCCGCCACAGCTTGCATCTTACTTCTGGCGGGTTTTTTCCAGGGTCGATGGGTGAAACACATTCGTTCCTTAAATCTTTCTCTCAAATAAACATGAAATAAAGTCTAAAGATGCGGTTATAATTCAATACAGGCGGCCCGCGGCCGTCTTCCGTAAATCTTCGCCAAGTTTTGGCAATCGCGCTCAGGTTCAAAGCCAAAACATATGAAAAATCAAATGCAGCGCCATGCTCCCATGATATATGAGCTCAGCTTATTATTTTTACCCATTAAAATTACGAATGGCAGTATTTTTTGTACACAGTCGAGATTTTTGGCAGAATGCCGATTTCGTTCGCCGCTATACGATTTTATTTCGCCGTCCCACCGCACAGTGGGCTGTAAATCAATTTTTGCATTAAGTAATTGAATTTATGAGCTGTTTATTGCTTTGGGAAATTGTTGTTAAATGACTATTATTTGATTTCGCTTTTATCTTTGCTCTGGGTGGGGCTTATGAGAATTGTTTTATAGACGACAGGTTAAACTATTATAGACCATTATTCGGTAACTTGCGCATCGGAATTGCACGACCTAATTCCAGCATCTCCATTCCGCCTTCGGACTACCAGGCGCGGGGAGGGGTTCCATCCTTATGTTGTTGATATACCATCTGCTCGTACGAAGCGATTTGCTTCTTCGTTCATTATGCGAACGGCTAAGGAATGGAACAGCCTGCCGGCGTCTGTATTTCCCGAAACCTACAACCTTGGGATCTTCAAGGCCAGAGTGAATAGGCATTTACTGGACCCGCATGCTCCATCGTCGACCTCATCGTCGCTTACCATCAGGCGAGATCGAGGTCAAATGCGGGTTTAGAAGTAAATAAAAAAAAAAAAAAAACTTAAAATGATACTAAAAATAACATTTGAATGAATGAATTAAAATTTATTTGCACACGTACTTGGTTGACGCGCAGTTCCCGTGCTTTGAAGAAAACTTCATTATTTTATGTGAATTTAAGATATTGTTTGTGCTATTTGTGTGTGTACCCGCTTACTAACATTTAGTTATGGAACTAACCAATAATACAACTCCTGTGTATGGACTAATCTCCGCAAGATCCGCTTCAGCTTTGGTGATGGCATGGCATGGTCTAGACTGTACATAACTGACTATTCAGGTGAGCTAGAGTTCCAGTGACAGGAGGAAACCAGCCTGGTGATTGTCTCTGAGCTCTATATTTAACATTTTCTCGACTGTGTACATAACACGATAAAATTACACGATTACATTTCATTACTTAAAAGAGTTACTTTTTTACAATTTCTGGAGTAAGTTCACAATTTCACATGCATATGTGGCAAAAGGGTCCCTGACTCAGCATTATGCTGTGACGATACGGCTAGACGCTAGCCCCCGCCGCAGCGCTGGTGTTCATTTATTACTCGTGGTAAATATGTATGACATATTCATGTTAGAACGACTCTCGTGGCAGATTTAATGAGGTGGTTTGCCGATGGCTTCCCCATTTCACACACTGGTTATCTCAGTGTGCAGGTTTCCTCATGAAGTTTTCCTAAATGTACGTAAGTCTTTCGATAAAATCGACAAACTCATTGGTACATGGCATTCCCTGGTTTCGAAACCGGACCTCCCGCATGGGATTCCGACGTCCTAGCCACAACACCACCGAAGCTCACAATAAAACTAGCGTCTATTAATTACAGACTTACCTTTTTTTGTCGGAAAGATGTGATAGTATTTCGACGTTGTGGTTGACTAAGGGATTCAAGGTGCTACAGGCTGAGACCTACCTACCCTAGAGTCTTACCCTAGGGTCTGAGACCTAACATAGAGTCTGAGACCTATCCTAGAGTTTAAGACCTACCCAGCCTGGGACTCTACCCTACAAGAGATAAAGAGTGAAGATTTGCATATTGTAATTTAAATTATTGTAATTCCGGCCAATTTTGATGGGACGATAAAATTATGATAATTCCGAAAAGTCGTAAAACCAAAGTTGTTTCACCCTGTAGATTAGAATATTCAACTCGTTAAAACGTCAAATCGTTTTGTGAATTAATTGTGCATTTTACTAACTTGAACGTTTTATTCTCGGAATCGTAGCCAAGTAAAAAAAAGTAATAAGTTTAGTAAAAAAATTGAATCATCTTCAGCAGCCTACTCTAGTCCACTGCTGGACACAGGCCTCTCCCAGGGCGCGCCATTGAGCCGGATCTTCGGCTCTTCTCATCTAGTCGCTGCCAGCCACCTTGCGCAGATCGTCGCTCCTCCTAAAAATTGAATAATTAGTATTAAATTATATTAATAAATATAAAATTACACAACGAAAATAAAAATTACTGTGATGTCGTTAAAAATAATTAAATAATGGCAAATGGTATTTTAGTATCCCTTCTTTATTAAATAAACAGTTCTATAATGGCAATAATACAATGATAAAAATTCTTAATTATTTAATAATAAAAAAAATCTTTTTTTTTTCTATCGAACACAGTTGTCACACTTCCAAATAGGATTTATTTAGAAATATGCCAACAGTGTATTTATTACAAGTAGTATGACCTGTGATTCAAAGTCCTGAAATATGTTTCAGTGCTTTATAGTAGTTTATGCTACAAAAACGTAATGATAGCGATTTTAACATGAGAACTCAGCTTCGGTTCGTTTCACAATAGATCGTTCGAGTGTTAAAATCGTCATAACGTGCGTTGCATACAATACTTTTTCTACGACCATAAAACATAATTATAAACAGAAAATAGGTACAAACCATTACGGATACAACATGACGCCATAACAGCTTAACATGTTATTGGTAACTATGGAAACCGTAGAAATGTTTGACGTTTTATCGACATCGCGTACGCGCGGGTGTCGAGTTTTTTTTATGGCTATAGTAAGTCAAGAGAGTCGTTCTATGTGATTAATTCCTTAGATGTTCACGACCCTGAGCAATGAGGCATACGACTTAGAAGAAGATAGTACTAAGTAGTTCGCCAGTGAAATGTAGTGCATTTAATACGAAAGAGTTCTTGTATGCAGTGCCATACAACAAAGAAAAATTTACATATTACAATCGAAAACTGTTATTTAATATTTCATTAAAACACTATTTTCACACGACCATGACGAATGAACCTCTTTATGTTATTGATTGCGGTTTCTTAATAATAAATAAATAAATAATGTCTTTATTATCAGGTACACACACACACACACACCCATAGTACCTACAAGTTTAGTAAAAAGACAAGTAAAAGTAGAATAAAATTGAAAAGAAATGAAAATAAACAGAAAATTAAATTAAAAGTAAAAAAGGCAATGTTTTAAAACAATACAATAAAATTAAATTAATGAACAAATTACGAAATGTATCGAAAATCATCATCAGCCTATTAATGTCCCCACTGTTGGGGCATAGGCCATGATCCACGGAGAGCGGGCCCAGTGCTGATTGGTGGATTTCACACATCTTCGGAAACTTTTCATTTCCTCAGACATGCAGGTTTCCTTACGATGTTTTCCTTCACCGCTAGAGCAGTCGGTGCATGTTTTTTAACGATACTCCCCTAAAAATAAGCACTAAACATTCCAACGTGTAATATAAAATCATACATAAATCATAAGCAGTTATATTTTACGTCGGGCATAGCCCTGCCCAGTGCCGAGGTCAACGCCCGTTGCACAAAACCTCGTCATCACTCTTGTGACACCGCGGTCTTCGTCCTAATTTTTTTACAGACAATGCCCTGAAGCGTGTGCACTGTACATTTACACAGTAGCACTAATTCTTAGTGCATTCAAATATTTTCACGAACTTTTTCCTTGCCCGCTGCATATTTGCATCGCGTTTTGATTGGTTGAAATTTTGTCTGTGGTTTTTTTTGTTTTGAAACACTGTTGGTTATCGAGTGTTGCAACATTTCAGAACGTAATGAGTTGTTTTCTAATTGGCGGGGTTTTTGAGCGGGAAAAATGTTTGCCTGTCTGTTATTTTTAAAGAACGCTTTGATATCGTTACGAGTGTCCTGCAGCGAAAAGTTTCAAGAATTCCTTTTTTATTATTTTTTATTTACTACTAAATCCGCATTTGACCTCGATCTCGCCTGATGGTAAGCGACGATGGGGTCGACGATGGAGCATGCGGGTCCAGTAAATGCCTATTCACTCTGGCCTTGAAATACAGACACCGGCAGGCTGTTCCATTCCTTAGCCGTTCGCATAATGAACGAAGAAGCAAATCGCATATCAACAACATAAGGATGGAGCCCCTCCCCGCGCCTGGTAGTCCGAAGGTGGAATGGAGATGCTGGAATTAGGTCGTGCCATTCCGATGCGCACTCTCCGAACTGTATCCTATAAAATACCGATAGACAGGCAACCTTGCGCCGATGTTCCAGACTTTGCAGTCTAGCTTCCACCAGCGATTCGTCACCTATAAGGCGCTTAGCGCGTTTCTCAGCTGTGTCTGCAGCAGTACTCCATGCACGACCGGACTTGAGCTTGGTAAAGGTTTACATTTTGTTATTACAAGTGATGACTTTTTGTACATGTTTATTTGTCATTCTGTTACTCGATCACGTCTTAATAGATCGATGGATTTAGGTGGAAATTACTATTAGTAGTTACAACACAGAAGAATATATCAAACTTTAAACAATGTACTTATTAAGTAAATGGTATACTGTAGTATAGATCCTAAAGTGTAGTGGTAGATCCTAAAGTGAAGAATCGCATGGGGCCATTGATTTATCTATTTCTGCCGTGAATCAGAGATGCTTGCATTTCTGTGTTTCGGTTTGAAGGGTAAGAGAGCCAGCGTAATTTTCGGCACATGAGGCAATCCATCGTAGTCCTCAAGGTTAGCAGCGCATCAAAAATCCTCTAATATTAATAAAGTGAGGTGAGATGTCTATGGGCGATGGTGACCACTTACCATCAGGTGGCCCGTTTGCTCGTCTGCTCTCCTTATTTAATAATAATAAAAAAAGTATACAAAAATACAATTAACATACAGATTGATCTACATTATGTAATCTTTAGTAACTAGAAGACATTTTATTTCGATATTAACCAGTGTTATATTCATCACTGAATCCTCCAAAAGAATGACCAAAATCAACCATTGTAAGTACGGCGAAAACTGTTAAAACGCGCTAAGTTATGACGCACGCTGCAATTTGCAATATTTAAGGATACAGTATTCATCATGCACGGCTGTCGTCACGCTCTAATTATTGCGTTTCTGGTAAAAATCATTGTCCTTTAGTACAGTTAGCCTTTGTCTTATCTGTGCTTCGCTTTCCGCGAACAACGAAGACGTGACAAACGCAGTTCGAGCGGACCTAATTAAGGGACAAAAACACGGGTGGGTATAGCGCGCGTCCGCGCTTCGATCTGACGCTTTTAATAATTTGTCCAAGAACTATATCTAACTTACTTACTCCGCTGTCGCAGCGACCCGAAGTGGATCTTGTCCTCCGATACCAAAGAGCGCCATCGCTCTCTCTCCTGCGCAGTCTCGAGCCAGTCAGGCGCCCGGAGTTCACGCAGATCCTTCTCCACTTCATCGCGTCAGCGGTATCTGGGACGTCCGACCGGACGGGCAGTTAAACGAGCGTATGTGGAACTCCCTAACGGGCTATATCTAACTATAATAAATAAATAAAATAAAAAATTAGAATTATAACAAAATTATATATGTCACATTTTTAAACATTCAATCATAATAATATCTATAAATACAATTATATACGTTTAAATTTAAGTAGATAAGGACCCCGTCTGGGTGAAGGCCTCCAGTTTTCGCCAATTGCCTCTGTTTTGTGCTGTTTTTATCCAGTCATGTCCTGCTATTTGTATCTAACTATAAATAATAATAATAACTATCTATCTAAAATTTGAGAAAATTATTTAGTGCAAGAGATAATGTGCCATAACATCTGTACGGTTCACACACGTACATTTTTATATTGCTTAGTCAACAAGCTACTTTAGCCGCGACTCGTGACCCACTAATAACTAATTTTAAACATTTTTACTGAGAGTGCAGTAAGAACTGACAGAGAGAAGTCGCCACCGATAGTAATTGTTATAATTATTATTTCATTATACGTTTTACATTACTTTAAAATGATCTTTCCCTGCTGCGCTCTCAACAACTAACTTGAACTATCTACAACTCTTTGCAACTGAACTTATTACTCAATTCACCATAACAATCTGTGGAGCGACTTCCAAGTCTAACAACATCACCTGCAGCAGCAACTCAACTATAACTGCAACATCTGTTCTAATGTAAAAAATCGTACAACATCCAACCTGCGAATACTAATACCTATAGTAATTTTAATCGCAGCAACCAACATAATAATTTTCCGGCTTTCCCATGTAACTGACGCTGTAGTCTATTGTTAGAAAAATCTTTAGTGTTTATGGGTGTCACTTAACAAGATTGATTGTCCGAGTTACAATCCCTATAGGTTTGTGGTCTAGATTCGGACAATTCAGTTCTATTATCATTATAATTATAATGAGTTTAGGAACGTTACATTTAAATTTCCTTGATGAAAAATACATGTCCTCAATAAATAATTGGTATTTCAGTCCAAAATCGAGCTTTTAGTTAAACGTAAATGCCGCCACATAGACACTGTTTAAATTATCTCATATTTATGAAGACGTAAAGGCCAGACTATGATGATGATTCTTAAGATGAAACTAAAATTGTAATATTCTAGAACTTCAATTTGCGTTTCATGCCTACCTCGCCAACGTGTCATTACACTAAGTATCTACTTATGTTAGTTTCTTTATATCTCTCTCTCTTTCTCTTTTGTCAGACGTTTGTTATTTAAGTACTTACATAGGCACCCGCCCAAAATTTTCACTCGTATGTTTCCATTTGGAACCTGATGCGATATTCAGGATATGACAATGCACTTTCGAGAACTCATCTGATGCGTTTGACGGAACTGGGTTGTGAAATCGCCGATTCGTTTTGATGTCTGTTATTCTGTTATTGTTAATGATTCTTTAACAGAAACTGTCAAATGAAATAACCTTACTGTTTGGTATCTCCCCTACTTTCGGTTAAATTTTATGTTTGTGGCAACCCCGCTACTTAACTTAGGTTTAAAAAAATACTTTAAACTAAAAACTGTCATTTTCACTTTTTCGCTTCCTTCTCGTCTCAACGACAAAGCTCGAGCTCGCATTTTAAATTTCGTATTTCTATTAACTTAACCTAAAAATCCACACCCCTTGGTCCCTATTTTCGAACCTAACTTGTACTACCCCTGAATCGATTCGTTCGTTTCCCTCCCAATTTTTTTTATTTTTTTTTATTTACTTCTAAACCCGCATTTGACCTCGATCTCGCCTGATGGTAAGCGATGATGAGGTCGACGATGTTGCATGCGGGTCCAGTAAATGCCTATTCACTCTGGCCTTGAAGATCCCAAGGTTGTAGGTTTCGGGAAATACAGACGCCGGCAGGCTGTTCCATTCCTTAGCCGTTCGCATAATGAACGAAGAAGCAAATCGCTTCGTACGAGCAGATGGGATATCAACAACATAAGGATGGAATCCCTCCCCGCGCCTGGTAGTCCGAAGGCGGAATGGAGATGCTGGAATTAGGTCGTGCAATTCCGATGCGCACTCTCCGAAAAAAAATTCAACGAAAAGTTATATTTTTGATGTGTCAGTGGTTCCAGCCTGCCCTTGTCAGGTGAGTACCCAGCATACCCCTAAGTTATTACAACCTCCTGCAGATTGAAGGGAAAACTGTAGCCTAACAACATCAAAAAGGGAAGAACCAAAATTCGCAGGGTTTGCTCTGAACCCACCCCCCGATCGCGGCCGATCCCAGGCTGTGCACCCTCTATGCTCCAGGGTGGACACAATTCCGGAACACTACCTTTTGTAATATGGAAAAGATTACTTCACACTGACTGACATGGGGTTATTTAAATAAAGAAGCAGGTACGAGTAAGTATAAAAATACCTAAACCGATGGTTTACTGCAAAAACGGGTTATCTGCAATTATATATATATATTTTTCTAAACATTTAAAAGCCGATTTTCCTACTTGACCTAATTTGCAGATAACCGTTTCAGCACGAACCCTTCATATGGCCATTTTCATGTTGATTCTGTATTGGAAAAATTATTGAAAAACCCTTTTGTTTTCATGATTTTCGAAAAGTGGACATTTTGGTAAAGTTGTCTTTTTTAAAGAGGTCATTTTGGGAAAATTAAGTGGTCATTTTGGACCTGAAGGTTTACAAAGTAGATTATGATACTTGTCTTTATATCAAAATTAAATATAGGTATCATTGTGTTATTTATTCAGATTTTCAATACCAAATTATTTCATGATCTACCTTAGGTCACAAGTTCCTTACGTGTTCCTTTTCCTTACATAAAACAAAGAAATGATTTGTCAGGTGTATTAACTGTCTTTATTTTATTTTGAATAGAAATTTGCTATTGTTTGTTAATTACAATTCAATAATATTCATGCCATAATCACCTCATTTCCTTAAATAATGTAAGTATGAATAACCAAATGCTTGCTTGCCTGTCGTATGGTTAGTGGTCAACCTGCTAAAGAGGCACGGAGGAGCTCAAATGAAATATGCCACTAGCGGTCACACATCCAGGTACCGACCGCGCCAACGTCGCTTAACCTGTGCGATAACTTTCGGACCGTGCTCGCAACTAGGCTACGAGCTCCTCAATAACCAAATAGAATTACATTATAAGATAGGTAATAATTTAATTGCAGATTAAACGGGCTGTTACCCCATTATGCCACAGAAACTTATAACACCTCTCCTCAGTCGATTTATAACATTAAATGGGTATGTATTCATTTATTATGATTAAGATATAAATCCCACTTTACATGGAGACCTGATGAACTCATCACCTTTAACTCTTTATGAGACACAGGCCAACATCTTCATCGACTATTAACAACAACTCTTAGGCTCGGACTACACGACGACGGTTCGGTTCAGGAACCGCTACCGGCCATGTCGACTGCATTCAAACTCATGCGTTGCGTTCAGGAACCGCGCTGGCCGGTTCCAAGTGGAACCGTTGTACGTGAAGTCGAGAGCGTATTTTTGTTTGAATTTATATGAAGCACCGGTTCCATGGAACCGACCTAGGAACCGTCGTCGTGTAGTCCGGGCCTTAAAATTAGTTACAACTAATATTATACAGAACTAGAGCTAAAACCGGTCAAGTGGGAGTCTAGCTTCGCGCTATAGGGTTTACAAGCAAAAGGATAATGGCTGAAAGTTTCTTGCGCTCCTTCTTTCCTTTCAGCTACAGCACCTTACAAAGCGGTGGTAAAGTAAAAAACTTGACGTTTTAAAAATGTACTATAAGGCACTTACAATAAAAACATTTTGATTTGGATTTTTTCTCAGAAGTGCCCGCTGTTCAAATTATATATTTTTTTATGTACTACTAAACCCGCATTCGACCTCGATCTCGCCTGATGGTAAGCGACGATGAGGTCGACGATGGAGCATGCGGGTCCAGTAAATGCCTATTCACTCTGGTCTTGAAGATCCCAAGGTTGTAGGTTATATTTCAAGGAATTGTGTGCATTTATTGGAAAAAATCTTGTATTTTCTGTGATTGTTGGAGTTTCAGCTTATGGGCGCAGAATATCGTTTCTTGTTTACTTACAACTTAGAAACTTTTACAGTTGTAAAGCTGGTTAATTTGATCAGAAATATAAAAACACATTGCAGAATTAATTAAAATATATATTTTTTCCATTGCGATCTCCATAAAACATATTACAAAAGTACCAATGGCGCCCTAATTACAGGGTATTTATTTTCCTAATCAAGGCATAAGAAGTTTTAGTATCGAGGGTCTACTGCTAAAACTGGTTATTTGCAAATTATTTGTTTAGAAGTCGATTTCTCTACTTGAATTATTGCAGATAACCGGTTTTCACTGTAAACGCTCATTATGGACATGATCAATATTGTAGTCCAATTTTAAGTTCTTCGGTATAAGTATATTTGGTATCTCTCTTCTAAGTCGTTTTTCCTCATTGCTGAGGGTCGTGATCATTCTAAGGAATTAATCACATAGAACGACTCTCGTGACAGACTTAATGGGGTGGTTTGCCATTGCCTTCCCCATTTCACACACTGCTTATCTCAGTGTGCAGGTTTCCTCACGATAGTTTGCTTCACCGTCAGAGCAGTCGGTAAATAAGAATGAGAATAAGTTACATGTAAAATTAACACTTTTTATGTAATTACATGTTAAATGTACGTAATCTTGCCTGGTTTCGAACTCGGTCCTCCCGCACGGGAGTCCGACGTCCTAGCCACGACGCCACCGACGCTCTTGTATTTGGTATACTTGGTAGAAAAAGTGATATTTTAAGGGAATAAATATTAACTAACGCAATTTATTAATTAACGCAAATAAAATTGTTGGTTTAAGCAGGTTACTGTGTTTAAGAGAAAGACGAACGAACGGCCAGAATAGCTACAGTAACTCTATTTGCCCTTCGCGTACGGATCCCTTAAACTCGTAAAAGGAAACAATACGTAAATAAATTATTTATTTACTTTAACAACAGAAATGCAAAGAATGCACCCTGTTCAAATAATTCGTTGCTACAATATTTAATGCAGGCTGTATGGATATAAAGAGCTTTTCCCGAGTCGTGCGGATTTCGTCACACACGCGGATTTACCCCGCACGCGTTAAAATTCACAATATCAATTTGCAAGGACTCCACTCACCCCGCATGCGGGTATCACGCATAATACTGAAATGTTGTATGAAACAATGTGATGCGTGGAGCATGCATGCGGAGCTAACCCGCGGGCGTGACGAAATACGTACAGTCGACCACAAGCTATTATAGTATACCATCGATGGTACGACTCAGAAAACGCCCAAATATTCAGTATTAGAACGATCGCAATCAACATTGATGAAAAAGGTGTCTAGAAAGAAGGAAAAGAACCATTCATTTAGGCCGTTTTTCTTTTTAGAGCGCTGTATCCGCCAATAAAGTTAGGATGCCAGACTACCACGCGCGAGGTTCGGGTTCGAAAAAATTCATGCTGTAACGATGTCGACTTCATCGTCCATATCAACCTCCTTGCCATCAATTTCAACCTCATTGTTAGCGTTTGGCATCTTCATTTCTTCATCTATATTTTCAAAATTCAAATCATATTCCCATTCCATTTCTAAACTCCATTATTCCATTAATTTCATTGTTTTCACTTTCTCTCTGTACTTTGTCCTGAACGGACGTATGTCCGTTTTATAAAATTGTCTCCTACTACTACCTATTTTCTACTATTGTGTTGCTCTGTTCCTGATAAATATAATATCTACTATTACCAATTTTCCTCTATTACTTCATCTGCACACTGTCCTAGAACCCTGCCAGCCGGCACCTAGAGGACAGACTGTAGCAATGCAATGTCATTTACCAATGAGTTTTCCATATTTTCGAAGACTTACCTTTACTAATTGCTCTGGTAAAGAAAAACAGCGATTTCAAACCTTGCCACAGAAAAGAGAGATCGCTTTTAAAACAACCTTAGTGATTTGACTATCTAAAGTCCATAAAAAACATGGAATACAACACCCTCTGTCCAGAAATGCCAGCAAAGTTAATTTAAAACAATTTTTCTAGTAGGTATAAGTTAACTAAACACCCTTTCTTGAACCTATCTAAGTTACCGTTTAATTTGAAGCGGTTACCCGTAAAGTCCACCAAGTATAAGAGCTTTGATCTCTTCAAAGCGAAATTATTATATCGTGCATTATTCATTAGAACCATGAAATATGGAGGGAACAATTTTTTTTATTCCCTAAACCCGCCTTTGACCTCAATCTCAACTGGTGGTAAGTGACGATGAGACCGAAGATAGAGCACATGGAATTAGTAAACTATCTCTTCTATAAATACGGTCGGAACACATCAATGCCGAAGCTAATATATCTGACGACAGACTACATAGAAGGGTGGATGCAAGCCAGGCTGATCCTGAAGGGATCCTACCACCAGCAAGTTACTCGGGTTAGTCGTCTCGTACGACACGCTTAACCAGAGGCGTGAGGGATATTCTAACCGGTACTTAGATGGAGAAATGTTTAATGAAACATGTATATCTTACTACGATATTGATATTATTTACCAAGACAAGTTTTTGTTCTAACTAGGGTTCTAAGTTTTGACATGGAATCATATGACTTGTCTTACCCACTCGCCTCGCACTGGTGGATACTTAGGCTGAGCAACCCCGTAACGAAATTGGCAACTTTGAGCATACCATTAACTCCGCAACCGATCAACCTATCAGGTCGCTCGTAATATTAAATGACAGAGGCACTCGGCCCCCTTCTACCAATAGTGATCACAGTTCTCGATATTAACATCAGTCGCCACCAGGCGTTGTCTGCGTGAGGGTGTTTTGTCGCAAAAAAAATCAGCGCTCCGCAGTAACATTGGAATAACTTTGTCAAAAATAGTCAAATTCAAAAATTAGTAAGTTGCCATTGAAATCACCAATCTTAAAAAACTAACTGTGACCCAGTAGAGCCCACCAAATAATAATAATTTTTCAAAAATCATAAAATTACCATGCCGCAGACAAAATGTCGCGACAAAAATAGAAATGGAAAACTGATTGTTTGAAAAAGAAACTTAACAAAATCGGACAAGTCTGCACAAAATGGCGGCCGATCAAAATATGGTGGACCGAGTCGAAATTTGAAGCGTTCGCTATCCCCGGTTGTTGGGCCGTCGGGAATGACTTCTAAGCGTCGTATCATGGTGTCCGATAATGAACCTGACAAATCCGATGACTCCGATGCCGGTGATGAATGTCTTGACAACCATGGCCCATCGATGCACATTGATTCCATGTCTGACGGCAGATACCGTCTGCCGGGGTGTTTTCTTTTAATATCAAAGGATAATAGATGAGTCAGTCGGGCCAGGCCACCTGATGGTAAGTGGTTACCGTCGCCCATAGATTCTGACCTCACTAAATATGAGGACTAAGATGGAGTGGTTCATCTGCCGGTAATTACAGTAGCTCTCTTACCATTCAAACCGGAAAACAGCAATGCAAGTAATTTTTTATTTACACCTAACCCCGCGTTTCACCCCAATCTCACCTGTTGGTAATTGATGATGAGGCCAAAGAAGAAGCACTGGCTGTAAGTACTGGGTTTGAGCGTAGATCGCGCAGTGGCTAGGACACCGGACTCCCAAGCGGGAGGTCCGGGTTCGAAACCATGCAGTGCCATGTACCAATGAGTTTTTCGTATTTTTCAAAGACTTACTTACATATTTACCGACTGCTCTAACGGTGATGGAAAACATCGTGAGGAAACCTGCACACTGAGATGACCAGTGTTTAAAATGGAGTAGGCACAAAAGATCCTCAAGGCTCGAAGTGCCGCTGGGTTATTCCCGGCCCCCTATCATAAGATAAGATAAGTACTGGCTCTTCCATAAACACTGCCGAAACACATCGACGTCGAAGCGAAGAAGCGAAGAATTGTTGCAAAAAAACAGCATTACCATTGGCTGAAAATTATCCAGGTCTACCTCAGTTACGGTTAGAACTGAAAGTCCACCGAGTATTGGAGCTTTGATCTCTTCACAGCGATTATATCGTGCATTATTCAACAGGGCCGGCATTGGATAATGTGAACACAGATCCGTATTTAATAGAGCCCCTCGGGGCGCTACAATTTTGCGCCCCGAAAAGTATACAGCCTTAGAATATCTGCTGCATTGCATTACACTGAAAAACCGTATGTCTGTTTGGTCTTTAGCATCATACATAACACAATAACCGTTACCTTCCGCTTTGGACACGATATTTTTATGTAACAGATAATTTTGACAAGTTTTCTTTATTAGCTATGTCTAATAAAAGTTGTATCAGGGGTTTCAAAGATCTTGGAGTATCTTTGGTGTCAAATAGGATCTCTGAGAGGGTAACAGAATCGTCAGATGGTTCAAGTTTGAGCTCAAATATATGCAAAACTCTCTAACCTAAGGTAAATTTCGACCTTCTTCTTTCGTGTTGATGATCCGAATTAGATTTTTCCCGACCCGAAAGCAACCACATCGATAGCCCTCTGGTTGGCCTCGAAAAGGTCCTCCCGCGTGCAGGTGATCGGACACGCGGGACAGCAGAGCAAGTGCTCCATGGTTTGAGGGGAGACTCACACTTTACTTGATCTCTGGAAAAACCCCAATTGTGTAGATTATCTCCACAACAGCCAACCTGGGTTCGCTTTGTTCTAATATATTTCGACCAGAAATATATTAGAGCTGCCAAGAGTAGAGTTAAAAGATGACTTTGTAAAAATATACTTTAAGGTAAGTACTTACTTACAATACAAAAAATGTTGATTTGAAGAGCCACTATTAGGCACTTTTATAATCTGCGATCGCTATGAAAAATATAGTTTTGTAGGAACGCGCTATGTGCGGACATTGAATGTAATGTGAGATGTATGAAAGGGAAAAGGGAAGATCTTCCACCAGGCGGGGTGTTGTGCCTGGTGACCAGATGTCCTGGACCAACTATGGTTGGAACTCGTATGTGCGAAGTCCCAGTAAAATTCGATAGCGCGTTCTACACCGATGCGAGTAGATACTAATCGTAGTAGCGTGTCCTGCGTCGCCAAAGTTTCATTGAATTCCACAATAAAGCGAGGGTTTTTTCCGGTCAAGCGTTCCTATCTAAATCCGACACTGGTGAGACGTTATGTTTTATTTATCGACGCCCTTATTTATTTGGGGACTAAATAACAAGAAAAAATACTTGTTTATACTGTATCTACTTGTCATGATAAACATTCATGGTAGACCCACAGGAATAGGACCATCTACTAGCGCCCTTATTTCAAAATCTTTGGGTAAACGACATAGTGATTGCTACAATAATAGTAGTTTATGCAACGGCCACGTAATGATTGCGAATTTAACATGAGAACTGTTTACGAAACGAAGCGAAGCTGAGTTTCCTGTTCTTCATGAGAACGCTTCGCTTCGTTTTATAATAGATCGTTCGATTGTTAAAATCGCCATTAAGACCATGAAATATATTAACAGAAAATACAAACCATTACGGAGCGTTCAACAGACGCCATGACAGCTCGTCAAAGCTCGGATGACAACAAAACATGGCAAGATCCGTCCGATTTCTCGTCTCCATAGCCACCTCAGTTATTTCAGGTAGTAACCTTTCGCCAATTTCAATTTTCTCGATAAATGTTATTAGATATTAACAGTTTTTCAGATGCAAATTGAAACGGCGCACGTATTCCGCGTCTGCTTGACATGTTATTGGTAACTATGGAAACTGTAGACATGTGAGACGTATTGTCGACATCGCGGAGGCGCGAATGTCTTTTTTTTAAAAATGGATATGTATCAAGTAGTTGGCCAGTGAAATATCCTGCATTTAATACTATTTTTTTTTATTTTCTTTATTGCAGGATAAAGAAAATGATTGATTGATTGATTGATTTGATTTTTTTTTTCTTTTTTTCTTGATTTTTTAAAAAAAAACTGCATATGGAAAGAAGAAGACAAAAGACTTCTTGTGTGCAGTGCCATACAACAAAGAAAAATATACATATCACAATCGAAAACTGTTATTTAATATTTCTTTAACTTAAAACACTATTTTCACGCCACCATGACGAATTAACCTTTTTTATGATATTGATTGTGGTGTGGTGAACAAATTACAACTTGGGAGTAAAACATTATTACTATAAAAGGGACTTCAAAAGGAATATGTTTTCCCTTGACTTATTTGATCTAATTAAGAACCTATTCATACGAATCAAGTCATCATAATTTTCTGTGTATTTTTTTTGTGTACAGTACAGATACTAGAAACAAACAAACATAACAGAAACTTATTGCTACATGGTTCCACAGGTTGTATAGCTTGATGTGTCGTGGATGGGTCTTCCAGCCAGTTACAGTTTTAATATAGATCTTTATAGGTAACTTGTTTTCTTCCAAAAATATCGAGAAACTGGTTCTAGAGATACATATCCGGATTTAAGGAGGTATATTTAAAGCCGTCTACGAGATATCGTTCTGCGTATAAATGAAGAATTCACACGTGAGTGGAAACGTGGAAATTCATTTGATATTACAAAATATTACAAAAAATTTATTATATTTCGAATTACAAAATTCATTTCATACTTTTAATTTAGTCGATTTCACAGAATTTACTTTCATAATCTACTACATCATATGGTGCGTCATATCCCCCACCCGATAGTAGTTCACACACAGCACCTATATACCGCCGGCGCGGGCGGCGACCCGCTTCTGGCGCTTACACGCGCTATCGGCGTATTCCAGGCCGCTTCTCCCCTCCCCCTCCCTCCCCAGCGACGTCCTAAGCCGAGGTCCGTACCCACCTGGGTGCTCTTAGGCAGTCGCTTCTTATAGTAGTTTTTAAGTCCTCCTCTAGGCTGGAGCGCATTTAGCGCTCGCCCCAAAAAACCCGGCGAAGCTGTAAAGGTCATTAGGACCAACAGCAATTATCAGTACGAGAAAAAAAAATGTGCGTCATAACAACCGCAACAAACACACACCTGCACACACCCTCACCTTTCCACACCCCCTCACCAATACCCACACATACACACGCACTTTCACCCCAGCGGACATGCTTACATCTTAGTATCTTATGTCATTAATTTAAAATTGTATACGAATGTTTATTATCATTTATTTTATTTATTTATTTTAAATAAAAAGTTAAATCGCTGAGCCTCACTTTGTATGGGAGCGAAATCCATCTTCTTTCAATATATAATTAAACGCTATCTTTTTGGCTCACTTTTTTAGTGAACTAAGGGAACTGATAAACAAGTGAACTGAACACATCACTATTACATTTAACATGGCAACAATATTTTACAAAGTGACATTAGCACCTGTCAGTTTAGTCTGTCTAATAAAAAATCTACTTTAGTAGCGCCATCTCCTCATTTCAAAATCTTTGGATATAACACATATTTCAAAATCTTTGGGTTAAGCTGATTAACACATAAAATAAACAAGTAAACGCTAGACCCGGAATAAATTCTGCACCATGGGTTGGGTACGACTGTTATCGGATCAGGATTAGAGTCCATTATCTCTTATACGAGTACATAGCTGGTGTAAGCACCTACTAATAATGTACAGTACATTAAAGATAAATATTGTGACGTAACATTATCAATAAATATTGTGCAATAAATAGCTGTAATCTCAAACAGTGTTTACTAACAATTTATTTACACACTAGTAATTTTTTCAGAGGATTTGAAATTTACAGTTTTATTTCACCAAAGCATATGAGAGCCCAATTATACAGGGTGTAACATTAAGAACGGTCAGTATGGGAAAGTCTGAAACTATAAGACATACGAAGATCTGTTCTTAGGAACCATGTCATCAATTTTAGTAACAAGAAAAACTGAATTCATACATTTTTTTAAAAACCTGTACTCAGCCTGGGAATCGAACCCGGTTGTTTTGAAAAAAAATCCAACACTATTTCTGTTTAGATATCGATTGTGTAGGTCTTAAGGAATAAATGTTAGTATGAAACGTGATGTTTAAAATTAATAAAACGCATTGTTTCCATATCTTTTAATTTATTTTAGTAGGTGTTCGAAATGACTACCATTTTGTAAAATACAACATTCAACTCGTTTAGGTAACGATCTTACTATTGAATTTTGTATCTTCAGGTCGTGAATTTGCGTTAAAATTGTCTCTATGGCTGCTTTTAGGTCTTCAATTGTGTCGTAGCTTGTTTTGTACACTTCATCCTTAACGTAACCCCACAAGAAATAGTCTAGTCTAAAATAAATTAAAAGATATGGAAACAATGCGTTTTATTAATTTTAAACATCACGTTTCATACTAACATTTATTCCTTAAGACCTACACAGTCGATATCCAAATAGAAATAGTGTTGGATTTTTTTTTCAAAACAACCGGGTTCGATTCCCAGGCTGAGTACAGTTTTTTTTTTAAATGTATGAATACAGTTTTTCTTGTTACTAAAATTGATGACATGGTTCCTAAGAACAGATGTTCGTATGTCTTATAGTTTCAGACTTTCCCATACTGACCGTTCTTAATGTTACACCCTGTATACATAAGACCACTATATGGCTATAATGTTCAAATATATTAACATATTCTTATAAATACTGCCAATTTTATCAGTATTGATCAGTTTCAGGGTGATTCATTGTTATAGACGCCATGCAACTTTTGGAAATTTCCCAAAATTTATACGATTCTCAAAATGTCGTTTCCAAAATTTCAGCATATTTCTCAGCCCATATCGGGTATAAGCATCCTTCCTCTCTTCAGGCTACCTTACCCGGTATTATGCTGGTCGCATCCAGGCCCTCGATGCGACCTTGGTAATATCATCGAACCACCTGGCTGCTGAACGATCCACGCCTTGTTTTCCTATTTTTGGCCATCACTCACTGAGAGTTCTAGTCCACCTGTCTAAAATATATTTCATTAATTTTAGTCTTGGGATAAGCATCTGAGTATCTAACCTTGAACAACAAACACATACCGAGATAGATATAAAAGCATATAAGAAATCGACACTACATACCGAGTGCAGCAACATTTCAAAATAACAACAAATGTTCTATTTCCCCTATGACTCCAGATGTAAAGGGTTTCGGATTCGACTTCTGTTGGATCCATGAAGTGTAGATAATCAATGAAGTATTGATGATCCATAATATAAAGTTTCAAGTTCTTACATCTTATTTGTCATAAAAATTAATAGACCATAGAGTTTTATATCCAGAAAGTGTCAAGACACGACCAATAACCAAGAAGCGATTGAGAAAAAGAACTCTACATCAGCCTTATGGCTGAGTTCTTCTTTCGCTTCTTCATTCAGTAATGAAGAAGCGATTGAGAAGAAGAGGGACTCTACATCAGTCATACTCTATCTCATGTAAGATAAGTGGAGAAGAGAAAACGGAGCGGCATAAACGCTGTTGTTTCATTAACTTTAGGCTCTATAATTTTATTAACTTACTAATCTATTTTATAAAATGACATTAGTGCACATTCAAAACAAATAAGTAATGTAGCGATCAGAATTGTTCCAAGGTCAAATTATTATCCCGTAAAACCCCACTTTTATCTGATACAAGCATGAAGGAACAAATGACCGACGCCAAGACTTTTTAATCCAAGCATTTAATTTTGACCTACACGAGAATCCAACACGTAACTCTATCTAGATATAATCGATGCTTTACTAACTGATTCAAAAAGTCCATAAAATAAACCTGTAAAATCTGAACTGTAAAACACTATAAACTTGTTTTACTTACCTGCAAAGAGAGTCCGTATTTTATTTAGTGTGAGAATTAAATGTTCAACTTATCCTATACCAATCTTGAACCTGTACAAATGAATGACAATCTAGCACAACAAAATAAAAACATCGTCAAAAACATACCCAGCAATGTATCGCAACTCAAACGTCGTTGTATAGAGCGCTCGCTCGAATGTAATGAAGCCGGTTTTGGCAAAGTCCCCGATGATAACACGCAGCGGTCGACCATATACTTGCGTTCGTATATATGTGGCGAAGGCATCGCACGATGCCTCGAATAGCAGAACGATATCAGAGACTGGCTCGCGAGCGTGCACCGCCCGTGGACGAGGCGTTTAGTACAGGCTGATAAGTTGTGACTCAGACGCTCTCGACCGCTGTGGTGGGAACATGTTTCGTGTTTCACAGTCTCTATACCAAGCTAGCGAGACTTAGACGGGCAAAAATCCACGCCCCGAGTGTAGCTAGCGTTTGCAAAGCGGTAGAACAAAAGTTGGGCTTACTTGGCACTTATAATTTATCATTGAACTGACACCAAAAATATTACCCTGGCCGGTGGATCACTTGGCTCGCGGGTCGATGAAGAACGCAGTAAACTGCGCGTCTTAGTGTGAATTGCAGGACACTGAACATCGACATTTCGAACGCACATTGCGGTCCGAGGACCCTCGTCCGGGACCACTCCTGTCTGAGGGCCGGCTGTAACTAAATCTCACAACATTGCTTACAATAAGTATGCTTTGACTGTTCCATCGATTTGATCGGTCAGTTTAAATATTCTGTTGGGCATAGCATCATTGCGCTGATACATTACGATCGCCTCGTGTCGGCTCTTTGATTTGCGCGACGGAACAATGTCATTTGTTTGATTAATTCGTTGTCTGTCAGAGTGCCACGGACTTTTGTTTTATTGGTAGAGCGCTAAACGTACTATGTTCCAAGTACGCAAACTCGACATTCACAGAGCTAAATTCTTGCGTTTTAGCTCTAACGGATATCGTATTTGCCTCTTTAACGCTAGCCTCAGATCAGGGAGGATCACCCGCCGAATTTAAGCATATTAGTAAGCGGAGGAAAAGAAACTAACAAGGATTTCCTTAGTAGCGGCGAGCGAATAGGAAAGAGCCCAGCACTGAATCCGACGACCGTCACGGTCGTTGGAGATGTGGTGTTTAGGAGGTTCCGCTTTCTTGTCAGCGTATTTCCTGTCCAAGTTCCTCTTGAACGAGACCGTTCCCCCATAGAGGGTGCGAGGCCCGTAGCGACGGATAGCGCAGACGAGAGGAACTCTCCCTAGAGTCGGGTTGCTTGAGAGTGCAGCCCTAAGTGGGTGGTAAACTCCATCTAAGGCTAAATATAACCGCGAGACCGATAGCGAACAAGTACCGTGAGGGAAAGTTGAAAAGAACTTTGAAGAGAGAGTTCAAGAGTACGTGAAACCGTCCAGGGGTAAACCTGCAAAACTCGAATGAACGAACGGAGAGATTCAACGTCATTCCGCGGCGTGTTGCAGTGTCCTCGATGTTGCCGGCTTTAGTCGGCGACACGGGGCGCGTGCGGCGACTTTCGCGGGCGGCGTGCACTTCTCTCTTAGTAGCACTTTGTGACCCGTTCGATGTTAGTCTACGCGCTGCTCGGGATTGTCCGCCCAGGCCGAGCGGGCGGCTCGACCGACAACGCTGACTGACACGGACGGTATCGAGCGCGTACGGTTAGACAAGGCACAGTCGTGTTCAACGTCCTGCACGCGTGCGGATGTTCACACAGCCGCGCCTGTTGTCCTCTCCGTGAAGTCTTGTACTTAGCGTGACTCTGTCTACAATGATTCAGCTTCGGGCACTTGCAGGACCCGTCTTGAAACACGGGCCAAGGAGTCTAGCATATGTGCGAGTCATTGAGTTTACCAAACTGAAAGGCGCAACGAAAGTGAACGCGTTCGTCGCTCAGGAAGGATGGGGCGTCGATCTACGTCGGCCTCTCGCACTTCCGAGGCGTCTCGTTTCCAATCTGTGAATGCAGGCGCGCTCTGAGCATACATGCTGGGACCCGAAAGATGGTGAACTATGCCTGGCCAGGTCGAAGTCAGGGGAAACCTTGATGGAGGACCGCAGCGATTCTGACGTGCAAATCGATCGTCAAAGCTGGGTATAGGGGCGAAAGACTAATCGAACCATCTAGTAGCTGGTTCCGTCCGAAGTTTCCCTCAGGATAGCTGGCGCCGATTTCGACAGTCTCATCCGGTCAAGCGACTGATTAGAGGCATTGGGATCGAAACGATTTCAACCTATTCTCAAACTCTAAATGGGTGAGAGCTCCGGCTTACTCGAACGATGAAGCCGGAGATCTGATGACGGTGCCTAGTGGGCCATTTTTGGTAAGCAGAACTGGTGCTGTGGGATGAACCAAACGTAGTGTTAAGGCGCCTAAAAAACACTAAATAGTCACCACAAAAGGTGTCACTCGTACATGACCCCAGGGCGGTGGCCATGGAAGTTGGAATCCGCTAAGAAGTGTGTAATAGCTTACCTGAATATACGAGTGGCCCTGAAAATGGATGGCACTTAAGCGTTTTGCCTATACACTACCGTTACAGGTATGTGCGACGTTCGCTAAGACGTCATTATGCCGTAACGAGTAGGACGTGCGCGGCGGAGAGCGCAGAAGGGTCTGGGCGTGAGCCTGCCTGGAGCCTCCGTCGGTGCAGATCTTGGTGGTAGTAGCAAATACTCCAGCGAGGCCCTGGAGGACTGACGTGGAGAAGGGTTTCGCGTGAACAGTAGTTGCTCGCGAGTCAGTCGATCCTAAGCTCAAGGAGAGATCTTATGTCGATGTGGCGTGTTTATTACCATGATAAATAACGCCCTTTGAGCGAAAGGGAATCCGGTTGTCATTCCGGAACCCGGCAGCGGAACCGTTTCAATAATCGTTCCCTCGTTTCAAAGCGAGTGTTCGACGGGGTAACCCAAAGTGGCCTGAAGACGCCGCCGAAAGGTCCGGAAAGAGTTTTCTTTTCTGCCTGAGCGTTCGAGTTCCATGGAATTCTTTAGAAGGGAGATATGGTTCGGAACGCGAAGAGCATCGCCTTACAGCGGTGTCCGGATTCTTTCTGCGGACCTTGAAAATTTAGGTAAGGGATGTACGTGGAGATGTCGCGCCGGTTCGTACCCATATCCGCAGCAGGTCTCCAAGGTGAAGAGCCTCTAGTCGATAGAATAATGTAGGTAAGGGAAGTCGGCAAATTGGATCCGTAACTTCGGAATAAGGATTGGCTCTGACGACCGGGGCGTGTCGGGATTGGTCGGATAGTGGACAACAGAGCTGGGCGTGGTCGATGCTTTTGCGTCTCTAGCGGCGTGAGGGCAGAAACCGTACCCGCGTTCTGGTCGTCCTCAGAACTTCCAAGCCTTAGGCCTTGACGATTTTGTACTATGCGGGATCGAAAAGGGTAGACCGCCGTTCAACGGTCAGCTCAGAACTGGCACGGACAAGGGGAATCCGACTGTCTAATTAAAACATAGCATTGCGATGGCTCTCGCGGGTATTGACGCAATGTGATTTCTGCCCAGTGCTCTGAATGTCAACGTGAAGAAATTCAAGCAAGCGCGGGTAAACGGCGAGAAGTAACTATGACTCTCTTAAGGTAGCCAAATGCCTCGTCATCTAATTAGTGACGCGCATGAATGGATTAACGAGATTCCCACTGTCCCTATCTACTATCTAGCGAAACCACAGCCAAGGGAACGGGCTTGGGAGAATCAGCGGGGAAAGAAGACCCTGTTGAGCTTGACTCTAGTCTGGTACTGTAAGGAGACATGAAAGGTGCAGCAAAGTGGGAGATCGTTCGCGATCGTCGCTGGGATACCACTACTTTCATTGTTTCATTACTCACTCGGTTGGGCGGAAACGAGTTTCGATCCAAACGTGCGTTGTGACGTGGCTGACGCCAGTGAAACTTGCGCGTGATCCGAGCCGAGGACACTGCCAGGCGGGGAGTTTGACTGGGGCGGTTCACCTGTCAAAGAATAACGCAGGTGTCCTAAGGCCAGCTCAGTGAGGTCAGAAATCTCACGTAGAGCAAAAGGGCAAAAGCTGGCTTGATCCCGATGTTCAGTACGCATAGGGACTGCGAAAGCACGGCCTATCGATCCTCTAGTATAAAGAGTTTTTAGCTAGAGGTGTCAGAAAAGTTACCACAGGGATAACTGGTTTGTGGCGGCCAAGCGTTCATAGCGACGTCGCTTTTTGATCCTTCGATGTCGGCTCTTCCTACCGTAGCGAAGCGAAAATCGCTAAGCGTTGGATTGTTCACCCATTAAAAGGGAACGTGAGCTGGGTTTAGACCGTCGTGAGACAGGTCAGTTTTACCCTACTGATGGCGGGTCGTTGCGATAGTAATACTGCCTAGTCCCACAATAACAGCAGTATCGGACATATGGTTCATGCACTCGGCCGAGCGGCCGGTGGTGCGAAGCTAAGTCCGCAAGGATTAGGTCTGATAGCATCTAAGATCGAAACCAACCTAGGCAAATGCGGCAAGGATAGTGCAGGAGCTCCGAGATTCGGTAGGCTCTAAACAATGTGACATTTATAGTCGCGCTTTACTCGTAAGGTGCGGCGTCGAAGCCCATTTGGATCAGAGAGGTCGGTAGTACCGGTAACGCGTGCTGCACGCCTCTGAAGATCCGAAATTACCTCAGTTCGATGTCGGAGCTCAGAATAGTCTGTAGACGACTTCCGTTCCTGGCGGGGTGTTGTTCGCAGCAGAGCAGCGGGTCGCTGCGATCTGTTGAGACTCAGCCCTTAGCTCGGTGATTCGTCTGAGGACGATGACCGAACGCACAGCAATCGTATTTTTTTAACGCAACTAATACACGAACGCCACCGCCAATAAGATTATGAATTGAGTAATACACGAACCACCCACAACTAAACGCAGTAAGTTCTAAGATGTGTAATTTTATAGTTTTATAAACATTATTATGTTCTAAGATGTGTAATTTTATAGTTTTATAACATAAACGTTATGAATCAGTTAAATTATGATTGGTCCAGGGTTATGTTTACCGATGAGTTCAGATTTTGTTTATTTACATATATCAACAGGCGTGTATTGAAGATAAGGCCTTTTGAGGATTTTTTAAATTAAAATTAAGTTCACAAAAGTTTTGTGTACTTATGTATTAACAAGTCATCTTCAACATACTATAATTTCAGGAATCATTCTCGTATATTTAAGGAAATATCATAATATTTTTTTAAGTGTCCCGTTATTTTTGTGTCCCAGTGTCCTATGTACAAGTATGCCTTTGCTACTTTTATTTTATAGTGAAAATATTACTTGTTTAAAGTAATAAGATCAAACAAAATAATGCCTATTCGAATAATAATAATAAATTATAATATTATTATTATAACAAAAATAAAACCTGCAAATTCATATTAGAAACTAACATGCAAAGCCGTCATGACAAAGATATAAATCTGGTGGGTTTGTATCAACTACCACACCATTCCACATTCAAAATCTCAGAGCCACTAAACTAGAACGTGCTTTAAGCCCATATAAAGCTTAAAAGTTTCGAGAGACCCTAAATGTAACTTTTTGACTACGAAAAAAACCGAAAGTTTTTAAAAGTCTGCAAATTCGAATAGTAGTTCCTTGGAGGCACAAAATCGTGAATAAAATTAAAAGTTGATTAAAGGGGGGCTGACTAATTCCCATACGGGGTAGGACAAAAATCCAAAGTTACATTTTAAAGTCTTTTACAAAATCGATTAGTAGTTCCTTGGAGGCACAAAATCGTGAATAAAATGAAAAGTTGATTAAAGGGGGGCTGACTAATTCCCATGCGGGGTAGGACAAAAATCCAAAGTTACATTTTAATGTCTTTTACAAAATCGAATAGTAGTTTCTTGGAGGCACAAAATCGTGAATAAAATTAAAAGTTGATTAAAGGGGGGCTCCGGGCGCCTGACTGGCTCGAGACTGCGCAGGAGAGAGAGCGATGGCGCTCTTTGGTATCGGAGGCCAAGATCCACTTCGGGTCGCTGCGCCAGCGGAGTAAGTAAGTAAAGGGGGGCTGACTAATTCCCATGCGGGGTAGGACAATAATCCAAAGTTACATTTTAAAGTCTTATACAAAATCGAATAGTAGTTCCTTGGAGGCATAAAATCGTGAATAAAATTAAAAGTTGATTAAAGGGGGGCTGACTAATTCCCATACGGGGTGGTTTATAAACGTCGGCGTATAAACGATGTACGTTTCAAAGAGACGTTCCCCGTTGTAACTGTTTCACTCATAATAAAATTAGCCTTTCATTTCACACGTTGCTTGGCATATCCTTTATGACGCTTTGTATCAAACGCACTCGATTGTGAGCTATACGCCTTTGGAATAATAACTAGATGTAACGTTCGCGAGGCTTCAAAGGGAAACCGATTCGAAGGGGATAATTTGACTCTATTGTGTTAATTTAGTCGCCGGCCTGCGGCGAATAGTCGGCCATTTAGTTTGCACTAGAAAGCCTTAGGGTCAACGCAGATGTGTTACAATACTCGAGCAGGCTCTCAGCCGCAGTTCACAATAGGTATACGTCCTGTAAATTCGAAATTGAAATGCGGCGTGTGTATGGCGGGGTTGGAGTTTTGTCTGAAGGAAAAAGAGTTGGAAAATTCCGGACTAGTTAAAAAATGTACGGTTTCACAGAAACCTAGTGGACGCGAAACCAACTCGGATGGCTTAGGTTTTACATTGACAATCACGCAAAAAACCTCCTTCGATTTACGAACCCCACTGTTACCAAGCTTTTGCCACTTTTGCCATGAAACTTGTAACATGTTCTTTATTTTTCTCGTGTACGAATAAAGTATAAATTATATTAAAGTATTAAGTAAAGTATATAAACTTTTATGGAGAAGTGGTCACGTTAGCAAAGTGATCCAACCACCTTTTTTTGACAGAAAATATTTCTTTTAATAACAGCGTCTGTGGTCTAGTGGCTTTTTTTCGAAGACTTACGTACATTCACCGACTGTTCTGACGGTGAAGGAAAACATCGTGAGGAAACCTGCATGTCTGAGGAAATTAACGTTTCCGAAGGCGTGTGAAATCCACCAATCAGCACTGGGCCCGCTCGGTGGATCATGGCCCGTACCACCTTGTGCAAAGGGAGACCTGTACCCCAACAGTGGAGACATTAATAGGCTGATGATGTGCTATAAGCAGGCGGACGGGCGGAAAGGTAGTTTTTAATTTTATATGAATGGGAGCTCAATGAAATTGCCCCGTCCTACCTTGCTATGACTTTCAACTTGTTTCCAACAATCTCGTAACCGAGACGTCCTGCAAGTCATCAATAAAGAAATCTGCTATAACACTGCATTATAACTAAGTATCATTAGTCATTACCGTTTATAACATTATGGACGGTCATAATAACGGGTATTGAAGGGAATCGAGCAAGTCATACGCGGAAGGTCGAGATGAGTCCGAGTTCTGCCCACGCGCAACCTTCTAACTGTTACTTTTATGTACAGGCTGTGGCAATATACAGTAGTTTATGCTCCTGACACGTAATGTTAGTCATTTAACACGAGTGCTAGTTTGTTAAACGAGGCGCAGTCGAGTTAACAATAGTTAGCACGAGTGATAAAATGGGCATTACGGGCAGTGGCATACAATACTTTTTCTATGACCATGAAATGCCTAAATAAGTAATATTATCTACACACTTATATTTTTATCGATGCAAAATGAATACGTAATAACTACTTTGTTTTTTGAATTTCGAAAAGTTACTTTCCTAACTTACTATAAGTTACTAAGTCGGGCTGTAAGAAATCAATACCAGCAGGAGGGAATTGAGAAACCTGGCCAAGTTGGACTCCAGCCTCGCCTCTCATGGGGTTCAAAAAAATCAAAAAGAAAAAAAATATTGCAAATCGTAAGTACCATAAAGTAAATTTTTATAATGCATTTTTATTTTCACTCTACCACCGATCCTTTTGGATCTGAAACGACCTGACATATATCGACCCCTGAAGCACATAAACTCTTGTGCAAGGGGAGGCCTGTGCCCCAACAGTGGGGACATTTATAGGTTGATGATGATGATGACGAAGTACATAAACTATGGTATGTTCAAATCTACTATCAGACCTATCCTCGTATTATAGGACTGACTTTTGCTACATCTTATAGCTGCATTTCTGTCTTCATTCCTTTGTATAGAAAAGCTAATTTATTGGAACTTCAAAAGCTCGCTGCTCTATTTAAAGATGATTATCTGTTATTCAAAGTTTAAGATCAATAACAATAAATTCTTAGTTTATTCCTTACAATGTAGGTGGTGATCGTAAGTTTGTTAGTTGTGTATTTTCTATACATAACTTCACATTATATTCCAATGTTCATCTCAATTAATCTACCACAAAGTAGTTAATTTATTGCGAACTATGGGCTTTTGCCATCGACATTGTCTGAGTACTTCAATTAGTTATTTTCATCACAAGTGCATCTTTTAGTGAATGCATAACAGTTCGAAAGTTGATCATTTCGCACTTCGCTCTAGTGCGTTGTTGGTACTTTTCTGGCACTTGTGTTACAATACCTAGACACACGGGAGTGTACAATTTAACTTTTGGATAAAATAAGTTTTCCATCGTGATAATTAAAATAAAAGAATACCTACGAAGTAAACGCTGAATAAACATAAACTAAGGTCACAACACGCACACGCTGTTGCTTTCTTCGTCCGTGCAGTCACTGAGGGGCCAGCTGAAGATCAGCGCTGTGGCTTGCCTCAGCATTATGCTGAGCTGGTGTACCCTTTTGGCACTGTACCACACCAGATGTTCTGTGCTGCATGTATTAAACTTTGTATACTTCTGTATTCTGGTGTTTACAGCGCTAAATAAACGATTTCAATTTTACCTACTATTGGGCAGTGGTGTTACTTTTAGGAGACGTGTGCGCTCTCTATAGCAGAGTATTAGACAGGCTGAAAATTAAACTAATACTATGCTGGTGCCCCGTGCTTACTTACTGGGACCGGGAACAAAGGGTTCTTTATTAATATCACAAGGAGGTATATTTACATGAATGAAAGAGAAAGTATTAGGTACATTACAAACCACAAGTTAAGGGGAGATATTTCTAACACCTACTTGATTTTTTCAAAAAGTATTGATATCCCACCAAAAACATAAATGTGAAAAAGGGGCCATAAAATAATTGAGATCTAAGTAAGTGCCAAGTTCAGTTAACCTCCAAAATTACCTACAGAAATATATTATATTACATTCTTTATTCTTTAAATTGTTTAAAAAGAAAAATTGCCGCTTCTTAAAACTAAATCCCTAACTTGGCAAGTTTTCACACTAGACTTTTGAACTCAATTCTTCTATTGAATGACTCGTGCGTTTTTTTGTACCACTTTCAAAAATTGTTCACAAGACAGCGTAATATGGAGCGAGTCATCCTTTTCATCACTACCGATAAGATATAAAATATAAAATATATCAACTGCTAGTTTACTTCAGATTACCTTTAAAATTTAGATTACCTAGGTATTTATGCCATAAAGTTTAGTTTAGTGCACTTATTTTAGAACTTTATGGGCAAATGTGTGTGTGTGTTTATTTCCACTGCAGTGCAAAGTAAATATTGTGAAATGTAAACATATGCGTCGGTGCAGCCGTGCGTCCACGCAGCCTTGAGCTGTGCGCGTTAAATCCGGAAACTCGCGCGCATGTCGGTTTCATCGTAAAATTATACTCACACGCAGTTCGGACATGATAGAAGAGACTTTTGTAAGGCTTGATCAGAAATATAAAAACCCTCGCCATATTGCGGATATTTTTTTTCATGGTGATCTCCATAACACAGACTATAAAAGCACCAATACGCCCTCGTGACCGGGTTTTTTTTCCTGATCAGGGAATATGTTCGATGGGAGGTGTTCGGATCGGATCTTATTAGGTATTTTCGCGCATTGGCTTGTGGTAGCTGATCAGATTTGATCACATTAATCGATTATATGCTCTCAGTCACACACACACGCACACACACACGCACACGCAAACACACACGCACACATATACGCAATCATTATCATGAACTATTATTATGTACATTACTTACCAAGATATCACTTATATGTATTATATTATATATTATCCTATTATTATTCTCCTTTTTGTCCTTCTTATGCTGTTATTTTAATAAAATTTAATGAGTGGAATCTTGTATTGGCATACAAATATTTAAAGAACATTACTATGTAATTTTTTTTTATCGCTGTAAATTTCCTGCAAAAAATAAAAATAATAAAAATAAAAATAAAATATAATAATAAAAATATAATTATTATGTAAAACGAGTAACTACAGTACTTAGTGTTCTAGCCACAATTTTCGATCGGCTACGGATACTCAAAAAGATGCTTTTTTACCCGAACTGCGCGCCAACAAGAGCAGGGTTATGTTTTTCGCGTGTACCTATGTTAATTCCCTCGTAGCGCCTAAACGGCTGGATGGATTTTAATGAATAAGGTATCATTATTTTCCTCTAAATCCCGAGAGTGACATAGGATATATTAAATTAAAATGTCTTTAGCACTTCTTCTTCTTTCGTGTTGATGATCCGAATTAAATTTTTCCCGACCAGAAGGCAGCCACATCGATAGCCCTCTGGTTGGCCTCGAAAAGGTCCTTCCGCGTGCAGGTGGTCGGACACGCGGGACAGCAGAGCAAGTGCTCCATGGTTTGAGGGGAGACACCACACTCACACTTTACTTGATCGCTGCAAAACCCCCAATTGTCCCATAGAATAAAAAATAAATAAATAAACAATTAATTCAGTTAATTATAATAAAACATTATAAATTAAAAAATATATATAATTAATTAGATAAGTACAGTTACAGTTATATTTTAGATAAGTACAGTTATAATTATAATTTTCTATTAATGTATGAAGTGTTAAGAAATCCAATAAGTATAAATGTAAAATAATATAGACTCTTCCAGGATTTCTTTACTTCCAAAACTCTCTTAGTTGTGCTATAACATTTCATTATTATAATTTAACGTTATTACTATGTTTTACATACATGTCACAATTAATGTAATATTTCTCGTTTATGTACCCACATAATTACCCACATTAAATGCACATGCTCTTAGTGAATCACAGCATCTCTACATCTGGCATAAGTATAATTATGTACAGAACGAATAAAAATAACTTTATAATTGCTTTTATTAAAATTACATTCTTCCTCTTCTAAGTCGTGTTCCTCATTGCTGAGGTCGTGATCATTCTAAGGAATTAACCACACACGACTCTCATGGCAGATTTAATGGGATGGTTTGCCATTGCCTTCCCCATTTCACACACGGGTTATCTCAGTGTGCAGGTTTCCTCACGATGTTTTCCTTCACCATCAGAGCAATCGGTAAATGTACGTAAGTCTTTCGGAAAAACCGAAAAATGCATTGGTGCATAACATTGCATGGTTTCGAACTCGAACCTCCCGCATGGGAGTCCGACGATCTAGCCACGACGCCACCGACGTTCCAAAAATCATATTGACAATTGAAAAATAATTTATTTGAACAATTTAAAAATAAAACCAATAATATGCAGGACCGGACAAACCGGCTATATCTCATGGAAGATGTTGCTGTAAGTTCTGTTCTGCTGTTGAATCAGTCACACGCAGTCACTAGAAGTTTTGTGTTCTAGTGCTGTAGTTTTAAGTTACTTTATTTTTAAGCTCTATATCAAACAAGTTATTTTTTCAGTGTAACTAAATAAATTGTCATTTAGTTTCAAAGGTACAATTGGTATTGATGATAAATATTGTGATCAAACTTCATGATCAAGTAAGTAGTGAGCAAGACGTTAATTATGCGTCTTGGTCATTTTGCCTACCTATTGGTTGTTTTTCCAACTTCGATCATTATGAGTCTTGGTCATTTTTCCAACTTCGATCATTATGAATCTTGGTCATTCTACCTATTGGTCGTTTTTTCCAACTTCGATCATTATGAGTCTTGGTCATTCTACCTATTGGTCGTTTTTCCAACTTCCATCATTATGAGTCTTGGTCATTCTACCTATTGGTCGTTTTTCCAACTTCCATCATTATGAGTCTTGGTCATTCTACCTATTGGTCGTTTTTCCAACTTCGATCATTATGAGTATTGGCCATTCTACCTATTGGTCGTTTTTCCAACTTCCATCATTATGAGTCTTGGTCATTCTACCTATTGGTCGTTTTTCCAACTTCCATCATTATGCGTATGGGTCATTCTGCATATAAACGGTTGGGAATTATGCACTCGATGACACTGGAACCACATGCCGAGACATCTGAGTCTATCAAGTAAAGCGGTCTAAAGCGAAGCCAAGTTTCAAGAACTTGTGAATTCATTTGTCTGTCTGGAAGTTCGGGTAGGTATACATCAGCGACATATTGTCGGTAAGAATGGAGAATTAATAAGAAAGGGAAGAACGCGCCCGGTCCGGTCGGTTGCGTCTAATTCCCGGAATGTCTAAGTCTGTCTGATAGGTCAAATTTCAAATATGTCTATTCTCCGTATGTTCCATTCCCTGAATGTCTATTCTCCGTATGTTCCATTCCCTGAATGTCTATTCAAGTTCAAGTTCAAATGTTCGTTCTCCGAACGTCAGTTTTCTTTCAAGAACATTCTTTAGGGTTGACTTCAGTGAATACTGTAGTCAGAAAGTAAAGCAACTGGTTTATACATTATTTTTATTAGGTAAATTATTGATATGAACCCTAATTGCTGATCTATAAATAAATAATAATAAAAAGGTTTATTCAGTAACAAAAAGGTACAAACATTTTTTTCCAATTGTGGAGGCCCTCTTTTAAGTGTGACAACACCTGTGTCAGAGGGCCACGCTCTTCCATACCTCTTTATTAACGTGTGTGTGTGTGTGTGTGTGTGACAGAGATAGAGGGTGTGTGTGAGGGTGTATGTGTGTGAGCAAGAGAGATGTATGGTGTTCTAGGCCAAAATGAGTGAGAGATGTCAAATGTAGTGTGTTCGCTGAGTTCGGGAAAAAAGGGGCGACGCACTGACAGACCTGTTATATTACACGAAACTTTCAAGTTCTATCGATCATCCTATAACGTAAAATCTATTTGATCTACACACATGTCATTAATTGCCCAGAATCCTAAATTATATAAAAGAAGCTCTAAAAATCCCGAGATATTGACGTCTACTGGATGTAAAGCACCCTAGAGTTTGTATATTGTATCTTTTGAAGTTGACTTAAAGTATTTTCTGAAGTTGGTTTGACGCATATTTGCTGTTGACATTTGACTGAATTGACATGCATTGTAATTATTAATTTTAGTATGATTATTAATTGACATTATTATTTCTATGTGTCATGAAATGTATGTAATTTATGTGTTATGTGATGATTGTATTCCAAATACTTACTTGATGAAGTTAACTCTAAAATATTTGCATGCCAAAGCTGGCGAAATATGTGGGTATCGCATATTTAAGATTTGTCATCCAATGTGCCATATTTCTGGCGAATAAATAATTCATTCATTTATTCATATTTGTCACTCTATCGTCCTATGTGAAGTCCAGACGTGTTAGAGTAACCTATTCTACCCGAGCGCTAGCCGCTTACCCCGGCCAGAAAATTTGACATCCAATGTACCATATTTCTGACGAATAAATAATTCATTCATTTATTCATATTTGTCACTCTAACGTCCTATGTTAAGTCCAGACGTGTTAGAGTGCCCTATTCTACCCGAGCGCTAGCCGCTCACCCCGGCCAGAAAATTTGTCATCCAATGTACCATATTTCTGGCGAATAATTCATTCATTCATATTTGTCACTCTAACGTCCTGTGTGTAGTCCAGACGGGTGTGAGTGACCTGAGGGGCCTATTCTACCCGAGCGCTAGCCGCTCACCCCGGCCAGACGACCTGTTACACACGTCACTTGGCACACTCTGTATTTATGAATGTTTATAAGGGCCTCCTCATCCACTGGAAATTATCGGGTTCATAGCCAGGTTATGTGTTTTGAATAATGATTGGACTGAACGTAAATGCTTTTGAGATCTATTCAAAGAACCTAGGTCAAGAAACAAAACTAGGTGTTTTTTTTGTTATATAAGGAGATCAGACATTTCACGTCATTATAATGTTTTTGGTTTTCAATGATCTGCTAACCTTGAGGACTTAATGTGCCGGAAATACGCTGATGGCTCTCTTAGATCAGCGCTGTGGCTTGCCTCAGCATTATGCTGAGCTGGTGTACCCTTTTTGGCACTGTACCACTGATGTTCTGTGCTGCATGTATTAATCTTTGTATACTTCTGTATTGTGTTCTATATTCTGGTGTTTACAGCGCTAAATAAACGTTTTCAATTTCAATTACAATTTCTTACTCTTCAAACCGATGCAAACATTGCTGCTGTGCAGCAAAAGTAGGTAAAAGGATGCTCCCCAAGCTGACTCTATACAGAGTCATACCACCTTGATGTCTAACTTGGTTCAGTTCCAGATTTTAATTGGGATTGGATATTTTAGCTTAACAGACGCAACTTAAAAGATCTCGCGTCACTGTATTATTATTAGAGGGTTTTTGATGCGCTGCTAACCTTGAGGACTAAGATGGATTGCCTCATGTGTCGGAAATTACGCTGGTTATCTTACCCTTCAAACCGAAACACAGAAATGCAAGTATTTCTGCTTTACGGTAGAAATAGATAAGAGGGTGGTACCGACCCAGGCGATCCTTCACATCTGGATCTATCACCTGTAAAAGTTTTTAGTATTATACTCGTATACTATTATACTAAAAACTATACTATATATGTATGTAAACGAATACATCAGTAGAAGTTCAAGTTCGAATCCATAGCCGATAAACTAAAAGATGAACACCTCCGTTGGCATATGTTAAGGACGTTTCATGCAATTGATGGTTAGATTATTAAAGTTTAAGATTCTCACCTATTTATTTACCAAGAACACCGTACCCCACAATTCCTCTCGTACGGTTTCCCACATGATACGTACAGTAGGAGTGGTAATTGCAGGGTTGTTATAGGGTTGTTTGTAAACTACAGTGGATGGTACGCGACACTTGATTCAGATTCAGATTAATATATTTGTCCAGAATGTAGGTACATAATTACAAGATGGTATTTTCTAAACAAAGAGCCGATACATTCTACTAAACCATGAGCATGCAAATATAAAAAATAAATAATATAACAGTCAGATAAATTATAAAATATAAATGTCATTTAGATCGGAACCATAATCTTTTTAAGAAACATTTCGGAGAGTGCGCATCGGAATTGCACGACCTAATTCCAGCATCTCCATTCCGCCTTCGGACTACCAGACGCGGGGAGGGGTTCCATCCTTATGTTGTTGATATCCCATCTGCTCGTACGAAGCGATTTGCTTCTTCGTTCATTATGCGAACGGCTAAGGAATGGAACAGCCTGCCGGCGTCTGTATTTCCCGAAACCTACAACCTTGGGATCTTCAAGGCCAGAGTGAATAGGCATTTACTGGACCCGCATGCTCCATCGTCGACCTCATCGTCGCTTACCATCAGGCGAGATCGAGGTCAAATGCTGGTTTAGCAGTACATAAAAAAAAACCAAGTTTACTAAAAAAAAATTTTTTCTTTATTGTAGGAAATCTTACAGCTTATAAAAATTTACATAATAAATACTCTTTACAAGATTCCACATATCACATTATAAAATTTTCTTATATAACAGCATAGGGAAAGAAGGACAGACAGGTGAATAATAATAGGATAATTTATAATACATATACGTGTTAACTTGGTAAGTGATGTATGTAATAATAGTGTATGATTATATCAATAATTCTTATAAACAATTATTAAAAATTGCATTAACCGATTAGATACATTTATTCAGTAACCATTCAAATAATCTTCTCTTAAAAAGTCTTAAAAGGAAGAAATTTGTCCTCAATAGGCTCCAAAATGGGTCGCTCAATATTATTTTGAGTTAGCCCTTATCTGATAATATGAAACACTTACTGTTGTTTGCTAAGTTGGCTCTCAAAGTGAGGGCTGACTCTAATAATACTTGAGCTTCCCTTCCCTTTTCTTAGTGACCCTAACGAGGCTGACATGGTCACCTTGTCGTGTACCAAAGCCTCTAAACTGAGACATAAAAAAATATTGGTAAGTCGGCAAACTGGTGTAGTAATTTATTATATATGCGTATTGCCATTACATAGACATTCCTCACAAACAATGTTAGGCGTAGGGGCAAACTGTTGTTTAGGTTTTTAATCGTACCACAGATTATAAAGATAAAGAAGAATCGCTCCGGCGTTCGAGTTGTATCACCTCGTACACCCGACCGTAGCGCTTCCTTCCAAAGTTAAACATGACTGTTTCCGATAATTTACCAAGTCTATAACTTTTTCCACAGTGAAATCATATTATTCGGAAAATTGTCAACTTATAGCGATTCTTTCTTGTAAGACGTGTTCCTCATTGCTGAGGGTCGGTGACTCTCGTGGCAGATTTAATGGGGTGGTTTGCCATTGCCTTCCCCATTACACACACTGGTAATCTCAGTGTGCAGGTTTCCTTACGATGTTTTCCTTCACCGTCAGAGCTGTCGGTAAATGTACATAAGTTTTTCGAAAAAACCGAAAAACTCATTGGTTTTTTTTATATTTTTTTATTAAATAAGGAGAGCAGACGAGCAAACGGGCCACCTGATGGTAAGTGGTCACCGTCGCCCGTAGACATCTCACCTCACTGTATTAATATTAGAGGGTTTTTGATGCGCTGCTAACCTTGAGGACTAAGATGGATTGCCTCATGTGCCGGAAATTACGCTGGCTCTCTTACCATTCAAACCGAAACACAGAAATGCAAGCATCTCTGCTTCACGGCAGAAATAGATAAGAGGGTGGTACCACCCCAGGCGATCCTTCACATTAGGATCTACTACTACCTATTGGTACATGGCATTGCCTGGTTTCGAACTCGGACCTCCCGCATGACCTCCCGTCCTAGCCACGACGCCACCGACTATTTCCGATAATTTTCAAGTCATATTATTCGGAAAATTGCCAACTTATAGTAATACTTCCTATTTCCTTTAATGTTTAATAGTATAAAATAAACATCATAAGATTTAACTGTAATTTAAAATTGTAATTCTGGTATTTGAACAATTGAATGACACATAGCATTGTAAAGTGGTCAATGTGTGTATCCATGTAATCTCCACGACACAGGCAACGCCTAGTGTGGAGGTTATAGTTTAATGCGAAAAGTTAATTAACTGTGGTAAAGGAATATTTTTTATCAGTTTTCAATTTTTTTAGTGAGTACATACCTGTAATTTTTTTTAGTGAGTACATACCTGTAAATTTTTTTAGTGAGTACATACCTGTAAATTTTTTTAGTGAGTACATACCTGTAAATTTTTTTAGTGAGTACATACCTGTAAATTTTTTTAGTGAGTACATACCTGTAAATTTTTTTAGTGAGTACATACCTGTAAATTTTTTTAGTGAGTACATACCTGTAAATTTTTTTAGTGAGTACATACCTGTAAATTTTTTTAGTGAGTACATACTTGTAAATTCTTATGAAAAAACGAAAAATTCATTCGTAAAATTATACGACATCCATTGGTGTTACCAATAAGTACAAAGAAAATTACCTGACACAATTTCCCTATTGTGCATGTCTTGTAAACATAAGTGAATAGGCAAAATAAAAGCCCTTTGTCTTTCTTCCGCAAGTATTAACGTTCCCCACATAAATAAAAGCGACACGTTACAAAGAAACAAAGAGGTTCGAAAGTATACACTGACTCATCCCCATTTTAATTACGCCTGCAATTATGGAGTTATTGTGCTCGCAGACGGACAGACAGACAGATTAGTAGGGTTCAGTGGAATTATTACCTCATTATGTGATGTTAAACGTAAAATAAACATTAGCGTGAAAAGGAGTTCGATTCGTCATGAAAAAGTTTCTCTAACGACACGCAATGCATTGCACTCTACTAACTCACGGTTTGTGTTTGTTTATGACAGAATCCCAATTTTTTGATACTGGTCGAGTATCGGAAAATAATTGTGTGTGACGTGTTGAACGACATTGTTGCTCTCTATAGCTATAAGTTGGAAAGGGTCAAGTTGAAAACCAGCGTCGCTAGATGTATAGGTATCTATACATCTAGCGACACTCAGCTGAACTTGGCCCTTTTAATAGATCATATGTAAAATATGGTCAATTTAGAATCTTACTCATTTTGTGATATTTTTTACAGATATTTTTATATACGGTCTTTTAATAAAGGATTTTTTCTATCTATTTCACTCTGCACGGCGGTACACGCCGGACCGCGTGGAAAATCTAATCCGGCAGTGCAACGCGTTGCACGTGATTGGCACTGACTCCAAATATTTGTAATTACTCCTAGGTTTTCATTTCTTTTAAGTACTTATATCCATGAAGGAAAGAAAGGAACAAACGGAGACGACTATTTTTTCTTTCATCCAAGCTTATAACTTTATAACTTATAATAGAAATAGAAATAAGATTTATTTGTAAACATGGGTAATGCAGATGTTACGTTGTGTATCAGTATCACCATATTCTGCCCGAAAGCGTACAAATTATTGTTCAATTAATAAATCAATCATAAATCATCATTAATAAATTAATCATAATAAATTACCAAAAGCAAGCGGGTTTAGTAGTAAATAAAAATAATAATAATAATAATCTAGTACAGGCGTAATACCCAAACGTTTACATCACAGTTTGCAACTAATAGATCTCCCCAAAAATACATATATCACAATGCAGAAAGCCGCAATCCTGAACACTTGTCGTATCGTACGAAATTTTTTACTGGATGAACCGTCAGGAGAAACAACTTTAGGAAGTGAAGCTCACTTGGTCCTGGACCCGTGAGCTTCGCTCTAAACTGACCCCAGAAATTGGAGAAAACCTAACAGGTAAACATATAATAATAATAAGCTTCGCTCTCAACTGACCCCAGTAATGGGAGAAAACCTAACAGGATAATACATAATAATAATAATAATAAAGGTAACGAAACAAAAATTGTAATTTCTTAGTAATTGGATAGCAGATTTTATTTACTTTACAATTTTTTGTGGTAATGGAGGAGGCTTAGGGTTACAAGCATTAAAAAACATACGTTTGATAACTAAGTCTAATAAGAAGAATATTCCTCCTATTTTCAAATCTGCTAAAAAAAAGTTCAGGGTTCGCCGACTCCGTTAGCGGTTCAAAAGCAAAATTTAAGTCGAAGACCACTTTCATGTCACGCTACTCCAGCTCCGAAAAGGGTTTATAAAAAAATCAGCTCCTAATTTTATACGGAGCCCTCGTTCGTTAGACCTAATTAAGTATTTAACGCTTGGCGTGGTTTAATTACAGCGAACAACGTAAATACTAAATAGTTTTTCACGTCTGATAGCTGTATGAATCACTAGGTTGCGATCATTTATGTACCCTCATTTTATTATTTATTACTCTGAATCACAATCCTTGCTATTAGTGACAACTTTAAAGTCGTAACACTGAAAAAAGTCAAGTCACATCAAGTCTGATTTGACTTTATGTGACTTGACTTTTTTCAGTCACATCCGTCGTAGAACGGACAATCGCCTGGTAGACGAGCTCCGGATCGCGATTAAGGAAGAGTATATAGTCTAGAACGCGCCCGGCTACATGGAGAGACGATCTGCGCACGGTGAATGGCAAATCAAATCAAATCAAAATGTTTTTTTATTGTAAGTAAGTACCTTAAAGTATATTTTTACAACGTCATTCTATTTTACCCTACCACCGCTTTGTAAGGTGGCATAGCTGAAAGGAAAGAAGCGGCGCAAGAAACTTTCAGCAGCACATCTTTTGAAATAAATATATCTTACAATAATTATGAATACAGCTGGAGCTGAATTTAGGACCAAGCCTCTTTATCATTTAAGTAGTCATTTATTTTATAATAACCCTTTTTACATAAGGTCCGTCTCATATGGGTCTTAAATTTGTTCTCTGTCATATTTATTACAGTATCAGGTATCTTATTATAAAATCGTACACAGTGACCCATAAACGTTGTGTTTACTTTACTAAGTCTAAAGCATGGGACTGCAAGTTTGTTTTTGTTTCTGGCAGCGACTGGATGACCAGAGTCGAAAGTTGGATTCAATGGCTTGCCCTGGGTAAGGCGTATGTCCAACAATGGCCTAGAGTAGGCTGCTAGTTAATATAACTTCCTGTCGCAATAGATTTTTGTTACGATTTCTTGACATTGTAATAAATCCAAATCGAGAGTATCACTTCAGCTTCAGCAATCTTTTAGTTTCGACTGAAAAACCGGCTTGTTGAGCAGACCTTTTATGATATTAACGAATACATGAGTATGTGAAACTTCATGTAAGTATAATTTATATAAAAAGAAGAATATTATTTTCCGCTATTTAAACATGAATAGAGTAATGTTATTATTAATAATTTACATTACATACTTACTTACTTACTCCGCTGGCGCAGCGACCCGAAGTGGATCTTGGCCTCCGATACCAAAGAGCGCCATCGCTCTCTCTCCTCCTAATAATTTACATTATTAGTACATATTCAATTATTATTACATATTTTTTTTTTATTTTTTTATGTTATTTATTATTAATATTTTACAATTAACATTGTTTATATTTTTAAGATACATTTATTAATTCAATTTAATTGAAAAGCGGTAACGCCGCAAACGTTTTGGGCACCTTTGCATCGGGTGCGGCTAGGGGGGAGGTTTATTTATAACTATTAATTGGTTAATTGACATTATTTCTAATTTTGAGTATCAAAATTTGGACGCTCCATTCTTTCCATCATTCCATCAAAATTAATACAAAAGCAAACACGTTCAGGAAAGTCATTCATAAACTTAAAATATAATCTGCGGTCACCGCAAATACAAACAAGAGCCTATCCTCTGTATGTAAATTATTAAACAAAACCCAAAATATAATTCATTGTCAACATAAAACGTGTCAACTGAAATGAATTAAATCCTCAGTGTTTCCGCCTAGCTGAGCCTACAACGCTAGCCTACATCAAATACGACTGTATTGCTAACCAAAAAGGTTTAAAATTCTATGTTTTAGCTGCAAAGTAAAATCACAATTTTTCCAAGGTCAGTGTGCAAACGAAGCCAAAACTATTACATTACCGCACGCCCGCATAAACCGTTAGCAAAATTACTTTTGTGTCTAAATGGAAAGCAATAAGGTTTAAAATCGTTTGTTTAGTATTCTTTAACAGTAAAAGTGTTGGTCGGGTTATAAATTCGGTGCCTTCAGGGAATTATGTATGTATATAGCTTGATGACAGTATGTTTTTACGATGAAATTACAAATTTTAAAGATCCGTTTACCGTTTTTATGTGAGTATGCCTGACGTTCATGTAGCATCGTAATTTTTTAAACATTACCTTTTTTGGGTGTAGTGGCTGTATTCTGTGATGGAACCCTGGCGCAATAAGGTGTGGTGGCTGTGCAGTCTGCGCGCGCTGCTGACGTCTCAAAACAATCGCCTCCGCTTTTCTCTTACTCGCGCTGTCGCTCCTCTTCCTTTCATCATCGCAATATCTATATAATATATTTCATCATCGCATCAACATGCTGACTTTCATTCAGTGGGGCACACGGCCCCATAAGGTTTTGGAAGTTGGTACCAATGAGTCAATTAAGTAAAAGCGATAAAGTACCCGTAGAGCGTCGGTGGCGTCGTGGCTAGGACGTCGGACTCCCATGCGGGAGGTTCGAGTTCCAAACCAGGCAATGCCATATACCAATGAGTTTTTCGGTTTTTTCGAAAGACTTTACATACATTTACTGCTCTGACGGTGAAGGAAAACATCGTGAGGTAACTTGCACACTGAGATAACCAGTGTGTGAAATGGGGAAGGCAATGGCAAACCACCCCATTAAATCTGCCACGAGAGTCGTTCTATGTGATTAATTCCTTAGAATGATCACGATTCTCAGCAATGAGATACACGACTTAAAAGGAAGGACAAAGTACCCAAGGTTATATAACCTGCTGTGTTGGCCATGGTATCCTTACCAAATCTGAAACCTTGATGACCAGGGAAATGTAAGGGGTTTCAGAAAGTCGGGGGCTTCTTATTAAAATTAAAATTTAGAGTTATTAAACATTAAAGGACCATTGTGACTTTTTAACCAAAATCTAGATTCAAGATCCAATTTATTTGTTATTATTATTTAACACTTTAATGCACATGAATAGTACATGAGGCGAACTTAATGCCATGCGGCATTTTCTACCAGCTAACCATTGGGTCATGCAGATATTGTAAGGCAGGTGCATATAAATTAAATAGAGGAGAATTACTATTAATTGTGTAGTGGTAGGTTTTTTTTACATCTAAACCCGCGTTTGCCCACACACACACACACACACACACACACACACACACACACACACACACACACACACACACATACACCCTCAAACACCCTCTCACAACAGGTATGAACAACAATATAATGGATAAAAAATTACGTTTTTTTTTAAATTTATCTTTTATATAAGTGTGTCCCCCATGCCATTAGACTGTTGCTATCTACTACGCTGCAAGACGGCCGATAAGGCCAGTGCGGGTAGTAGAGACCGATATTTACTTATATACATTGTAACTACACTGTTGTTAAGTGATTATAATTTGAATATTGTTTGGCTTAATAAATATTTTTGTATTTTGTATTTTTTGTTTGACCTCAATATCACCTGGTGGTAAGTGACGATGGTGTCGAAGATGGAACACACTGACTCAGTACTGGCTCTTCTATAAACACTGCCGAAACACATCAAAGCCAAAGCGAAGACATTTAACGACAGACTTTACATAGAAGGGTTCACAGACCATATAACTAAGTTCTTATGCTAAAGCTAAGTTAAGTAATAATCTGCATTAAGTAAAGGCCCAGCACATATCTCTCGCTATTCAGCGAGGAAATGCAGCATGCATAATGGGAACATTTGGGCGGGGCGCGCTAAAAGGCGGCCTTTTTGACTAAGCTCTTCTCAGGACAAAGTGTTAGCTTTGAAAAAAAAATTATTATATATTTGACATGTAACTTTCTATCATTGTAACTGAAATAAATAATTTATATGAAAAAAAAACATTAAGTAAATACTTACTTAAGTTACTTATAGTCGCAGAATCATTATAACGGCACACAAAACCGTCTCCCGAGCGACTGAGCAAAGAAACAATCTCTACTTTCCAGTCGGATAGAATCGTTAAACAAAAGACAAATACGCAACACTTTCTTGTACGGACAGAAAATAAAGAGAGATTAAAAGTAAAGACTGGGGACGTCTAGCTGTTGTAGGGTTGTACCGTCAGGAAATTTGTATTTTTTATTTTTTTTACCCCACGACCAAAAAGAGGAGTATTACAAGTTTGACGTGTTTGTCTGTTCGTCTCTATCTGTGGCTTCATACGACGGGTATGATTCGATTTGGATGCGGTTTTTTTCATTTAAACTAGAATTTTTTCGTAAGTGTTCTCAGATATCATAATTAGAATTTTCGACTATATGCGTCCTCTATTGTTCATAGACATTATGCAGTAGTTTCCTAAATCTTACAAGTGATGACTTAGAGAAGATTTTTATTTATTTATTTATTAAAAATTTACATAATTATATTAGAATTTTACATGATCAGTGTAGCAAAACAACAATCTAGTAGACCGTAGTGATGTTTAGAGAAGCCAGAGTGATGTGGCGTAGACGGGGCACTGATGTGACGTTCGAATTTTGAACTGTATGCCATCTCCTATAAAATTCACTATTGATTGGCGCAAAATATTTAGTAGCGACGCGGAAGAGAAGATACCCTATAATGCTTTTGCTGATAATTAAAAATGATCGCTGTTTAAATACAATGCAATCAGAATAATGAACGGTAATACGATATATTTTTTAATTATAGGTGTAAGGAGAGCAGACGTGCTAACGGACCACCTAGTGGTAAGTGACCCCTGTCACCTATATCCCACCTTACTAATATTGTTTTGGATGCGCTACTTATTTTGAGGACTCAGGCACTCCATGCCTCATATGGCGGTAATTATGCTAGCTTTCTAAACTTTCAAACCGAAATACAGCAATGCAAGCTGACACCTTCGGATTTTTGGATTTACGTACAAAAATCTACAGGTAAGTTAAGTAATCAATGTTTATTTCACAAGCTGCACTGTAGCTGCACGCACTGTCAGAAAGGGTTTCGGGTCTTGAGACTTCGGGTATTGATAGCGATACGCGAATATACTAAGACTGTAGTTAGACAGAAACAGATACCGATTTTTCTCGATATACAATCGTTGGACTTGTTCCATGGCGGTGCCGCCGCCATCAGTAGAGACATTGTAACAATAATCAATAATACTTAGATGGTACTAGTACAGTAGCGTTGTAGCTGGATACATGTAGCGAAGACTCTAACAAACACATACAAATGTACACACCCCTTTCACCCTTTCCCTCTCTTCTACACCAACACGCTCACACACATCCATATACACACACCAAAACTTATTTCTCCCTATAAGCATTATTTTAAAATAGGAAATCTGTAATTGGCAGTATGTTTTTAATGGACTTTTTTGATTTTAAATTTAAATGCTGTGGATTTAGAACTAAATAAATTTAAAAAAAAACCGAATCCCCTTCTAAGAGGTTAGGGACTGTAAGACCGCAACAGTTTAATATCGGAAATCGAACTATAGTAGCGCTATGCAAAATCTATGAGTTCAAACTTAATCTAGAAATATGTATTGTTTGTTCAACCCTAGCAGCTAACAAGCGGCTTGCAGCGCAGCCACGTCTAGCAATATTGCGATTACCGGGACGTGTTATTTATTTAATTTTGTCGCCAAATTGGAGTTTTGGGCGCCGAAAAGTAATTTATTTTTAATTGCTTATTATACTTATATATTTCATAAAAGCATGGCCAGGATAGGTTAAGTATTTCATGCCTACTTTTTGTCCTTTAAATAATTCAGGAGCTTTTTTCTTCGAGCTATTGTCTAGGAACTAGAAAGCTCTATCCATTAAGACTGTCGCCTTTTCTTACAAACTTTATAATGGCCTAATTTTTTATACTTTGACAGAATTACATTATTACCACCAGTTCGTACAAAAAGACGCCAAATGTACTAAAGGAAAGTACTGGTGTCAGATATCGAATTTCGATTTTGAACTGCACTGAAACTGAAAACAACTCGTCGCTTCTAAATGTTTTGGAATCAAATATACTTACTTACCAAAAATATCGTGAGGAAACCTGCATACTGAGATAACATTTGTGTGAAAAGCCCTTTGGCTGGCAGGCAATGGCGAACCATCTCAAATCTGCCAAGAAAATCGTTCTATGTCATATGAATGCGGCTTATAAGAAGGACAAAAACAAAACATACAACATAAAGAGAGGTACAATACAATGTGCAGAAGGCGGCCTTATCACTTTAAGCGATATCTTCCAGGCAGGCCAGGTGATGGAAAAATCATCTGGATAAATAATGTACGGGTGCAAATGGCGTATAAAATAGATACTACCCTCAAATAAAGAAGACTTTGGGTACTAATGTATTCTATTATAGACTTATTGATGAATTATATATCAAGTCGATATTAAAATGACTACTTAAATGATAAAGAGGCTTGGTCCTAAACCCAGCTCCAGCTCTGCACATTGTATACATATATGATTGTATTCATAATTATTGTAAGATATATTTATTTCAAAAGATGTGCTGCTGAAAGTTTCTTGCGCCGCTTCTTTTCTTTCAGCTATAGCACCTTACGAAGCGGTGGTAGAGTAAAAAAATAACGTTGAAAAATGTACTATTAGGTACTTACTTACAATAAAAACATCGCAACTAAGGAATCAGAATCTGATTGACCAAAGCAATCAATCATTAGAAGGAACCTTATATTACATGAAACAGTCATGCATATGCCTGAATTGTTCCTTCCAAAGTAAAAGACAATGTGCAGTAATGGCAAAAATGCCATGATTGTAGACTTTTAATAGGCTGATGACGATGACGAAGCGAGCTGCATCGAATCGTGTACGAGACTTAGGTCACGTAGGTATCTAGACGACGCTAGGTATAAGGTACGGGTATATTCTACCGATCCACTACCGATGATTGATACAAATACAAATATACTTTATTGCACACCCGGGACAAAAACAAAACATACCACATAAAGAGAGGTACAATACAATGTGCAGAAGGCGGCCTTGTCGCTGTAAGCGATATCTTCCTGACAACCTTCGGGTGATGGAAAAATCATAAGATACATAATATACGGGTGCAAAAGGCGTATGAAATAGACTACCCTCAAATAAATAAATAACATTAAAAAAAAATTGCAAACCTTTGCAAGCTGCAAAGCAGTAGTAATAATATTACGTAAATACTATAATATATACAGAAATATAATACTTAAATTTAAAAAAATGGTAAATGTAGGTATATATATTTTTAACTTATTAATACTACCTATCTTCAATTAAATTTATTTGTGTCGTATCTTTGTCCTCTCGGACAGGTTTTGGCCAGTCATCGGTCATGGTCCAACAGAACACCAGCGCTGGAGGCATTCTTGTCTGCAGCAATAAGCTGAGTTGAGGCCCTCTTCACAATAACAGCAGACCATCAGACATGATTTCAATATGTTTACCTTTGACTACATAATTATTTTATCATAATTATAACTGTATCGGTCATTGCTGTGTGGGAAATAAACGTATTACTTACTTACTTACTTAATATATAATCAAAAATATAATAAATAAATAAATAACACACATCATATGCTAAAATGAAACTGCATTAGAACAAATGGTTAGGCAGTGTATCCACACTGCATTTCGTAATGTTGACGAAGGAGATTTTTAAATATTGGCAGTGATTTGGCCTCCTGATAGATGACGAGAGGGAGTTCCACAGCCTAACTGCTTGGACTGATTGATGTATTCTAATAATACAATAATTGACATCAGTTCGTACCAAAAGTACTAAGGAACTATGAACGTATGATCCCCTGCGATCAAAACTGAATAATATTCACAGCATAAGCCATTGCATGTGTTTTTTATCATAAATTCTCACATCACTTGTAAAAGCTTGTAATCAAGTATACCAGGGAAGCATAATGTGGTAGTAATCGTTTTTCAGTCTGCGACGGTGACTCGGTGCACTAAATGCGACAATTCATCGCATATTGCATATTATCACGGTCGTACGCAGGTCAGTCACCGCGTCTAGGTGGGCTATACGAATACGGGTATCTGCTTGTTTATACCTATCTAGTAGGATTCGAGCTAGGAAGCCTTCTATAACTGTGAATAAGACATCAATATATTTAATGTTAAAGCTTCCTTAAGTCTCGTTTCATTTTTATTTAGAGCTATGTAGAAGTCACATGTATTTTAAAGAAGACTTAATTTTAAGGGCGTTTCGACTGGCGGTAACGTTGCAGATTCGAACAATTTATTTTCTAAAATTGTTTCTAAATTTTGACTGTCCATTTAGGGTCCGGTCGTAGACGAAAAAAATCCATATACTTTCCTCAGAAATTCACGGAACTTTATAGAACCTCCAAGATTACCTCTGCTTTTCATAGCTTCTGAGTCTGTCTCGACGGAACTGAGTAGTATACTACAATAGGTATATGATAAGCTCACAGTTTCGTCATTTGTATAGTGTATCTCTCTTCTTCTTCTAAGTCGTTTTAAGTTAAGAACTTAACGTGCAGGAGAAATATGCCACATGCGGTCACCCATCCAGGTACCGACCGCGCCAACGTCGCTTAACCTGCACGATCACTTTCGGGCCGTGCTCGCGACTAGGCTACGAGCTCCTCAAATTTCCTCAAGTTTCTAAATGAAATGTATGATTTTTTGTAAAAAAAACTGTTTTTTAAATCTTTTTCTCAAATTCTCTTCTTCTAAGTCGTATACCTCATTGCCGAGGGTCGTGATCATTCTAAGGAATTTATCACATTTGGCTGATTTAATGGGGTGGTTTGCCGTTGCCTTCCCCATTTCACACACTGGTTATCTCCGTGTGCAGTTTCCTCACGATGTTTTCCTTCACCGTCAGAGCAGCCGGTAAATGTACGTAGGTCTTTCGAAAAAACCGGAAAACTCATTGGTACATGCCATTGCTTGCCAGTCCGACGTCCTAGCCACGACGCCACCGACGCTCTTAATTATAGTGTATAGCGTATAGCTTGTCATTATTAGAAAGATTTTATCAGATTTAATGTTAGTTCACGATCTAATTTTCATCCTTAATAAATGAGTGGCGTACAATTGCGTAAGAAGTGTGATGGAAAGTGTAATCCCATCAAAAACATTTCTGTAAAAAGAGGCCAAGTCCCGTGTTGGCCGTTCGGCCATAAAAAGTAGTGAGATCTCATGTACCAAGTCTGCGGTATTCGTTCGTATTATGAATTTGGCATTTTAAATTAATTCATAGAAATCTAAATACCGTTGATGTATCAATTTCATTAGGTATTCATATCTCAATTAAAATACTATGTGAAGTGGTCGTTGCATTTTAATTTAGTTTTTCCTTTATTTGTGTGCACAACTCTATGTCTATGCCAAATTTCATCTTTTAGGACTAATGGATTTTTGATGATCAGACAGATCAGTATTTGATTTACTAAGAAACTAGAAGAGATAGGAACGTGAAACTTAGGAGTTTACTTTAGCTTGTGAACCTCTCCTGACGTCGAAAGTTTTTAGTAATCTTTGATACAAAGTTATAGGCAGATTAAAACAGGCCGAAATGCTTCCAGATAAGGGTGGTAGTGCCACTTTTTTTCTGCTCGACTTGGCTAGGGCACTCCCGTGCCCCCAGATTATACCCTATTACGAGTATTTAGTGTTATAAGTTTGACGAGTAAGTGTCTGTGTGATATGTATGTTTGTCTGTGGCATCATAACATAATAACCAATGATCCGATTTGGACGAGGATTATTTTGTTGAGATTGTTCTTAGCTATAACTGATAAATATTGGACCAGTGATTTACAAGATCTTGGAGTATGTTTGATGTCAGATTGGATTTGTGAAACTGTAACTGTTAGGTGGTTCGAGTTAGAGCTCTAATGTTTAGAATTATAACGCCCTTCCCATGTCTGGAACTTTGAGGACCTGATGATGACCAGGAAAAGTAAGGGAATCTTTACAATAAGTACAATCGCATTTGCGATAAAAGTTCATCGTCCAATCCACAAAACGATTCACATGATAGTAACTCTACAATTTTGGAAATTATAGCAAAAAATATGTCTCTGGGGGATAGGTAATCGATTAAGGTAAGTAAGTAAGTAATTAATACGTTTATTTCACACTCAGCAATGACCGAATCAGTTATAATTATGATAAAATAATTATGTAGTCAAAGGTAAACATATTGAAATTATGTCTGATGGTCTGCTGTTGTTGTGAAAAGGGCCTCAACTCTATTGCTACAGACAAAAAGACCCTTAAGGTAGGTATATATTAATCGTTAAGTGGCAACACAGTAATCGATGTAGAATACAGCCCTCAGGGCAATCACCTGTCTGGTCGATGAAATGGTAAAATTACCTTTTCACTTAAAGTAAAGGGTTTTTATTGTCATTCGTTTTCTAGGTATATTCATTTCTATGTTATTTCATCAGGCCTCTGCTTTCAAATAGTGGCAGGTATATGCCATAATCCAGCCTGCTTACAAAGAATTGTGAGCAATTGATGCAATTGCTCATTCAGCGTGCAAGTTTCCTCATTATGTTTTCCTACACAGTCCATTTTAGGTGTAAGTTCGAAAAAACCACTAAATTAGAATTTTTTATTAGACTTACTAAACTGACAGGTGCTAATGTCACTTTGTAAAATAATGTTGCCATGTTTAATGTAACAGTGATGCGTTCTGTTCACTTGTGAATCTGTTCCCTTAGTTCATCCAAACAGTGAGCCAAAAAGATACGTTAAATTATATATTGAAAGAAGATCGATTTCGCTCCCATACAAAGTCAGCGATATATCTTTTAATTTACCAAAAAAACACGACATTACAGAAGAAAATAAAATATACTTTGGTTGGTGAAGTATTAGTCAGTGATTGAACTCGATCTTTGGTCACAACACTATTTTTATTTCATCAAAAACTGGCAACACAGGAAACGTCAGTTTAGTCCGTCTAATCAAAAATACTACTTTACGCCACTTCTTTTAGAGCGTTTTCTGTTTCGCGCGGATTCTTCGGGTCTTTCGGGATTCGTACTATAGTCCGCATGCGGAGAGCGCCGTCCGATGCGGAGCTGAATATCTCCGCGTGCGGATATATTCTATTGTAGATTTTGCTGTGAAACCGACCGTACACACGCAGATGTACCTACAACTACGATGAACATCGATAATAGCGACTTACTTTTGAAATTCATATGCGTTCATGGTTGTGGGCTAAACATAACGATTTGTACCGTAACCGGTACGCGTGCGGACGGGACCGCGTCTGCGAGACGGTCTGACCAGCTTCCGCTCGAAACAGAAAAGTAATCTTTGTAAAACTCGAACATTTAAATACATCACAACACGCACACACTGTTGCTTTCTTCGTCCGTGCAGTCACTGAGGGGCCAGTTGAAGATCAGCGCTGTGGCTTGCCTCAGCATTATGCTGAGCTGGTGTACCCTTTTTGGCACTGTACTGCACCGGATGTTCTGTGCTGTATGTATTAAACTTTGTATACTTCTGTATTCTGGTGTTAACAGTGCTAAATAAACGTTTTTTCAATTTCATTACGTGTACGAATATCATACCAAAACTATAGTTTGTAGTAAGTATAAGTATCATAGGTACCAAAATTATAAAATATCTTGTTCCTTACTTAATTTAAAGCCCCTACTAATTACTGTAGATTAGCAGCACTAGGTCACTTGCGGCATTTTTATGTGAAATTAACTCGCGTGGTCACAAAATAAATAAGTTCAGAAGGAAACCTAGTACTATTGTTATAGATGTCGCGCTCCGTTTACCAGGAGCGCTGCGACTGATGGATAGAGCGCTGACTCTTCGTGGGTATCTATTGATAGTACAGTCGGCCATTTGTCAAATTTCTGCAAACTGAAATGAACCTTAATGTTTTCGCCATAGACTACAAATTTTCATTATAGAATTTTGACAGGTGGTATTTAGCTAGAAGTTGACTGTACTAGTGGCTCACGACGCGAATCGGTAAAATATGGCACTTTATGATACAAACAAGGCACTTTGCACAGATGTTGTCGAGAACAAAATAATCGATTTGACCCGAAGCAGTGACATTTTCATCCCTAAGGAATAAAGATGGCGGCCATTGTTTAAAGTTAGGGTTAGTTTTTTGTAAAATTTTGCGTTTTGTCAAATTTTATCGCAGAAACTCACATTTCTGGGTAGTTATCGACCTTTAAAAGTACAGCGATGGCAAAAACCCCATCAACCCCAGTTTAGGTGGTTAAAATAGTCCAAAAAAATTAATTTTATTTTGTAATTTTGAGATTTTTCAACCCCTAACCGAGAAAATCTTATATTTACTAAATGCACTGTGCAACATATCGGACAGAGGGTTTGTAAACGGAAATGCTTGAAACAGATTCTTTTACTGCACTTTTTACTTCAAGGCCATATGTGAACTAGTTAGAAGAATTAACAGGTAAACGTCAAACCTCGTCCGCACAAACTATATTGTTAAGCGCTCTTATAACATTACGTGCCTACGTACAGAGCTCACGATCAGCTCAGCGGGAAGCCTAAAAGGTCCTGCTCTTATAAATGATGGCGCAAGGCATGCGAGTGTGTGAGTGCCTCGCTTGGCACACGCTAGTACTAAAGTAAGAATTCATTCTGTATTAATTTATTTAGTGCCTCGACAGTGTGCACCAAGATTAATGATTGGACAACACGGTCGGTTTTGCTCGACACGACATCGGCGCGCTGTTGCTATTTATGGTATTATTTTACATTCTAGGATAGGAATAGTGAGGGTACCTAATTGAGATATTTCGTTCGTAATGACATCACTTTGGGAGCGTGGGTTATCTATTTGTGTGACTTTGAGTCTACGGTGGTTGAGATTGAAAACGTTTATTTATCACTGTAATCACCTGAATATAGAACACAATACAGAATTATACAAAGATTAATACATGCAGCACAAAACATCCGGTGCGGTACAGTGAAAAAAAGAGTACACCAGCTCAGCATAATGCTGAGGCAAGCCACAGCGCTGATTTTCAGCTGGTCCCTCAATGAGTGCACGGACGAAGAAAGCAACAGTGTGTGCGTGTTGTGTTGTATGAATGTGTTTGTTTGTATGAATGAGGATATTAGTGTGTATGTGAGGTACTGAGTGTGTGGGAGGGTGATGGCATGGTGCGTGTGTATTTACATTGTTCCATCTTACGTATTTTTTGCCGCAAAGCAGTAATGCTTACATTGCTCTGTTCCGATTTGAAGGGTAAGAGAGCCAATGTAATTACCGGCACATGAGGCACTCCATCTAAGTCCTCATGGTTAGGTAACAGTATAGTGAGATGAGATATCTATGGGCGACGGTATTTACCATCAGGTACTTACCGTTTGCTCCTCCTCATCTGCTTTCCTAAAAATATAAAATTGAAAAATCTAGAATTAAGTAATTAATTCGTTATCTATACCAATATTATAAAGAGGAAAGGTTTGATTTTTTGTTTGTTTGTTTGAATTGAATAGGCTCCGAAACTACTGAACAGATTTGAATAATTCTTTCACTGTTGGAAAGCTACATTTTTCCTGAGTGACATAGGCTATATTTCATTTTCAAAAAAAATGGGGATCCTTACTTAAATTACGATAAAGTGTAAAAAAATATCAAAAAACTTCCTTACATCGCGTACGCTGCGAAAACTATTGATGATAGAACAAAATGATATATAACATTTTTTTAGAACACACCATTATCAACAAAAAAATCAGCGGCAGCGTGTCTCTAACTATTATAGTCATGTCACAATAAGCGTTTTTTTTATAAAAAAAAAAAGAAATTAAAATACCACCGCTACAAAAAGCACTTTATTTGTACCTTATCAAAATAAATGATTTATTATTTAAGACTGCTTCAATACCTTTATATTACTTTTTGAATTATTCGATTCTGACATTCCATTCAAAAGATATCACGAGTTTAAAACTTTGAAAAAATAAACTCCATTCGGCTACTTATGCGTTGTAGGGCGTCACTCGGGCAGGGGTACGGGAGGGGAGTTAAGATCACGAAATAAACTTGCCGCGCGGCTCACTCGCGCGGTCGGCTCCCTACGTGATGGATGTGCGCGGAATTCATTAAAAATACGCTTGATAATAATTCGTTTAGTAACTAAACCCATTTAAAAAGTTCTTTTCAGAACTAGACCCATTTATTTTTTTTAGAATTAGACCCATTTATATAAAAAAATAATATATAAAATATAATAAATAAATTACTTGAATATTTTTCATGATATTCAATTTTTTTTCATGATATTCAATTTAATTTTAATAAATAGTAGTTGTTTACGTTGTAATAGTAGGTAGCTTACAGTTATGCTAATTTAGTTCAAAGGCATTTTTTCTTTTGTCATTTTGAAATGCCTAAAAGATCAAGATCTCAACTTTCCAGAAATAGTTCCCAGGCCAGGGCATCAAAAATACGACGAAATGCGGAATCGTCATCTGAAACTGAAAATCGTCTTTCAAGTCAGAATGAATGTGTTAAAATTAACAAATCTAAATGTAATGTTTAATGCCCGTGCGAAGCCGGGACGGGCCGCTAGTCGATAATAAGATAGATAATCGATATAGTCGAGTAAGTTAATTCATGATAAAAATCTTTAATTATCTATATGGAATATTTAACAATCAAGTACAGTTCAAGGATACTTAATGTATTTTGATATCAATTAATGTTTTAATGTCTAAGTTTATACATGACCGAACACAGTATAACCGCAGTCTAAAAACTTCCAATTTCCTAGCAGCTGTTCAACAAACGCGAAACTAGATATGCTAAAGGCCAGCGACGCACAATCCTCAGTAAGAGGTGGTTTTGAATTGGAAAACAAGACGTAAGTCGTCCAGCAGTCAGATGGACAGACCACATAACCAAGGATCAAAGATCTGGATGCTACTTGAACAAGACAAGGGTGCCAAAAAAGAGAGGAGGCCTGTACCTGGCAATGGGATGATAGTTCTTCTTCTTCTTAGTCTCGTATTCCTTATTGATGAGGGTCGTGATCATTCATGGATATTTTTTATTTTTTTTATTGACTACTAAACCCGCATTTGACCTCGATAACGCCTTAATCACGCCACGCCACCAATCTTAAATGTGTATCAAAACAAATATAACGTTAAAAATCTAAATAATATATTTATCCAATCCCGGAAATCCCGGGATTATTGGGCATACTTATCCATATTATGACCGTATGTGGCAAGTACTAAAAACAGCCCTACCTACTCCGATCATAGGTGATCACAAACACTTATATGTAATATTATCGGCCTTCCCGCTTGTATGACATGTATTGGCTCACTGTAGTATGCTTTCTACACTATGGTACAATGTTGTCGACAGGAACCCGTACAAATTGATGCGATGATATCGAATTTAATTAAGCGTCGCCTTGGGGATTTCGTCAAAGCCTACATGGCAAGGATGAACTAAGAACTATGTGGCCCCAGGAGATAATAGTTTCTTACTTTTAGAAGAAGGTGGAGGGTTTATTGCGAGTTTATTCTAAAAGTCTGAACGCACTTACGCTGCACTGCGCGGCGCAGCACGTAACCACAACTGCAGGTAACTGTATTGCAACGGCAGTTCCGGACGCACTTGCGCTCGCGGCACTGCGCCGCAACTGCAAATACGTCTAAGACGTGACTATTCAGTTTTCAGAAAATAATGCAGGTAAGACTTCAAAAAATCCGAAAATCTCAGTGGTAAATGGGAGTCCAGCGTTCTAGCCAGTACTCCAATGACGCTAAAAAAAAGCTTGCGAAGGCATGTGAAATCACTAGTCAGCACTGAGCCCGCTAGGTGGATCAAGGCCCGTGCAAAACCTGTGCCCAAATTAAAGCTAGAGTTAGCTTTAATCTGACTGTTACTATCTTTCCCATTACTCACAAGGTACAAAAATCACACAAAGGCCCCAAAAAGAAAACCAAACGTTCAGTACTTATATTAAAATTCGGTTATGTTGTTGCGTTCATGCTGTCATGGCGTGTTCGTCCTATTTTATTGTTTAAAAACGGTTTACAGTGGTTATTTTATCGTAAAACTAGTGTATTTTACCTAAAAATCGTCCGTGTTAAGTGAACGTTATATAAAACAGTGAATTGGGAGTGAAATACTACAGACGATGGTGTGGATCCGACAACCTAACCTCCAAATTGCAGTGTAAATCACTAGCAGGGGCCATTCATTAAAGAAAAAATATAGATATTAAAATTCAGGCCTCAAGCGACCTTAGTCCAACCCTGCTCCATGAAATTGTTTACCATACCACTCGATACATTTGTGTTAGTAATTATAATACATAGTACCTACATCAAAGATATTCTATACTTTATGTTCAAACATAGAACATGGCTTCGTATCCCATGGGTCTGATGGCGATCTCTGTTCAAAATACCTACTTACTTATGAATGAATAGGTGTGTATTTTAAGCCAAGGTTTTTAGTAGTTCGTTTTGAGCTTTGAGGAGACTCTATTCAAAAAACTTCTCTCTTTTATATATTCACAATTCACTTCCAAAAATGATTTCAGTACAAAATGAATCGCTGGTTGAATTCTGATATATTTTTTCCTACAGTATTCTTATATTCTACCAACACCACGCTAACACATAACAATTGACCGATCAATCGTTGCTTTGACCGAAATGTAACGTCAATCGAACGATTCGTGACTAGGGGCATACGAAAAACGTCAATTCGCTGCAATTTAGTTTTTTATTTCTTTTTTCTTTAATGAATGGCCCCTGCTAGTGATTTACACTGCAATTTGGCCAATGACCGTGTTAGAATCTTGAAAATCACTCGAAAGTTTAGACGTCTGTTTTGAAAAAAACAGTTTACCAACGTCGAGATTAAGGGAGAGTCGTGTGCACTAGGAATGCCTAGAGTCTTGCATTCAAGTGCAATTGGAAGTTAGGTTGCAGGATCCACACCATCTGTAGTATTTCACTCCCATTTCACTGTCTTATATATAACGTTCACTTATCACGGACGATTTTTAGTTAAAATACACTAGTTTTACAAAAAAATAACTACTGTAAACCGTGTTTAAACAATAAAATAGAACGAACACGCCATGACAGCATGAACGCAATAACATAACCCCTGCAATTTAGTTAATATTGAGACTACATTTTATTACTAGAATCAGGTACCAGAATAAAAAATACCTATACTATATCATTATTGGACCATCCATATCCAAAATAAATCATTATACGATCTTTGGCTACCAGATTTACGACCTTATATACCCATTAGTGATATTGATGGGTGTATGTATTTGATATGAATGTGCTATAGCATCATATTTCACTGCTTACGCCAATAAGCTATTGTATACTTGTGACAGGATTGTGAATCGTATAAAATATCGAATGTGAGCTTTTGAGTTGGAAATTGCTTTTGCAAATTAATTTGGCATTATTATACTGCACCCGTATCACGGGCAGTTGCGATTCTGTATACCTAAGTAATTTTAATGCTTGCCCCTAGCGCCGCGCCGGTTAGAATCGCAAAGAACTATTATATTGTAGTTAGAACACGACATTCTTACCACGGTTTGGGGTTATTATAATTCGAAATAACGGGAGCTCAAAGCCACCCCAAACCGTGGAAACTTTTTTTTTCGAATTGACTAAAGCTGTTAGACCTATGACGTTTACAGCTTCACCGGGTTTTTGGGGGTGAACGCTAAGTGCGCTCCAGCCTAGAGGAGGACTTAAAAACTACTATAAGAAGTGACTGCCTAAGGACACCCAGGTGGGTACGGACCTCGGCTTAGGACGTCGCTGGGGAGGAACCGTGGAAGAATCCCGTGTCTAACAACTTATAGTATTGTCAAAAACCACGAAAGCTTAATAAGTTATAAGAATTATATTATAAACATAATCCATACTCCTAGTTATAAATCCAGTACTCTAGATATAAACCTCAGAAGAATCTTAATAGAGTCCACACTAAAATACAAACAACTTTTCTTTTATTAACTGATATACTCGTAGCTCTAATATAGCTCTATCTCTCTTTATAGTATGAGTTTCAGTATTGCCATCTCGCTCAATAAGTTGATACATACGTATTGAGAAATTTGAAAGGGGCGCAAAAATATGGTCCAATAGGAAGCAATCGCGGACTGTCAATCACCGATCGCAAAGTAAAGTTAATTTAAAAACATTTTATATAAACACGTTTCTATGCTAATGCAATTTGTATTTAAACTTGCGTTATTTAAAATTCAATAGGGATATTATTATTATTACGAATTGTACAATCATTTACCTAAATTGTTCCTTCCAAAGTTAAAAATGACTTTAAACACAATGTACTGTACGATCGATACATAGAGATGCTTCTTCTAAATCGTATTCCTGATTGCTGAGCGTCGTGGTCATTCTAAGGAATTAAACAAATATTACGACTCATTTTGAATTAATGGGGTGGTTTGCCATTGCCTTCCACATTTCACACACTGGTTATCTCTGTGCAGGTTTCCTCACGATGTTTTCCTTCTCCGTCAGAGCAGTCGGTAAATTGAGATTGAAATTGAAAAACGTTTATTTAGCCCTGTAATCACCAGAATACAGCAAGCACACAATACAAGTATACAAGGATATAATACATTCAGCACATAAGATCCGGTGTCGTACAACGCCAAAAAGGGTACACCAGCTCAGCATAATGCTGAAGCAAGCCACAGGGCTGATTTTCAGCTGGCCCCTCAATGACTATACTACTCAGTGTAAATGTACGCAAGCCTTTCGAAAAAAACGGAAAACTTGTGGCGGCTTCGCGCCACAATGACGGCGCATGCGCGCTGTGCAGACTGCGCGCGCAGCTGACGTCTCAAAACAATTGCCTCCGCTTTTCTATTACTCTCGCTGTCACTCCTCTTCCTTTCATTATCGCAATATCTATATAATATATTCCATCATCGCATCAACATGCTGACTTTCATTCCGTGGGGCACACGGCCCCATAAACTCATTGGTACATGACATTGCCTGGTTTCGAACCCAGACCTTCCGCATGAGAGTCCGACGTCCTAGCAACGATGCAACCGACGCTCGTTTAAAATTTTGATCGCAACTTGATCATTATCGAGGTACAGGTCTCGGTAAGCCTTACTACATGCCATCATTTCGAAACCACCATAATTGCATGCAGGGTCCAGTAAATTCACGTATTGGTAAACCCCCTAACATGGACGTTATTTGCACCCTTTGATGTCTCCATTTACGCTACAGATACACAGAGCTTAAAGCTAAGGACACACTGGCGCGATCAATTACGATTGCAGTGGCGATCAGTAGCTCGCGACGATCAGTATTATTTATGTACAGTAGTGTCATAATTTTACAGTAGATCAGACATTAACAAAGACACAGTAGTAATGCAGGTAACTTAATAACAATTACCGAAGAAAATTTTAATATTTGCACCAATCGCTCAACGGTACTTAACCCAAAAAACTAATTAATTCTAGTGGATACTTGGTAAAAGTTTTTCAGTTGTGGTATTCAGATTTTACCCGATACCCGAATACTTTTCTAAGAGCTCACGGACAGTATGTGTGTGCCACTAAAAATACATAAGTTTAATCAGTCTGACAGAATGAATACACTTGAATGAATTTCAAGTGTATTCATTCAGTACGATTAGTCTGAGATTTACAGCTTGGAAACAGAAGCATGTCGACTAAATCGTTAACTAATTAATCGACAGAATTCAATCAAGTATTATGAGCACGTATTATGATCCAGTAACAGGGGCCCAATTCACCTAAATTACAACGTTTGTAGTTCTATTTCTATCCAATTTCTATTTAGTTTTCGTTCCAATTTTATTTGGACACAAAATCTGCTGACGCATAACTCTACCACTGCCACCTTTCGATTTACTACCGATCGGTCAAAAGTACCTTGGAAGGAACTTATGTTCGATCGTTATCTTTGACAGTTGCAGCGTTTTGTTACCGTTCAACTGCGATTCAATATAAACTAAACGTTTTAGAAGAATGCACAAATACGTTACTGTTCGTTCGATCGTTGACTCGATCGGAACTTTTGGATCGTTAGTGGATAGTAGCATACGAAACACGTCATAACGATGCAGTTTAGATTCTACTTAGTTACGTTGTATTTAGTGGAATCGATCTCCTGATCGCAATTACACGATGATCGCGCCAGTGTAACCTCAACTTAGACACCGCCAATACCTAGAATATTATGCTTTGGTCTGTGTATTTGCTTTGAAACTGTACCTCCGACTAATTGCTCTAAGGTAGTATCAACATCCTGAAGTAAATTCACAAACAGCTCGCAGGATATTCAGAAATTGTGCATGTATGATTTTGCACGAAAATTCACATCTGGTACCAAAATTGATCAAAGTGAGTCCAGTACATGCAGCACGTACATGTACCTTTACCTTCTTCGTTCATTATGCGAACGGCTAAGGAATGGAACAGCCTGCCGGCGTCTGTATTTCCCGAAACCTACAACCTTAGGATCTTCAAGGCCGGAGTGAATAGGCATTTACTGGACCCGCATGCTCCATCGTCGACCTCATCGTCGCTTACCATCAGGCGAGATCGGGGTCAAATGCGGGTTTAGTAGTCAATAAAAAATGTAAAAAAATACGTACGAGTATATAGTTGAAATAATAATTCGGTGATAAAATTAGTGCTCGATGAAACAGACTCAAGCTATGGTTAACGAATTCGAAATTTATATAATAAATATAAGACCCCGAACCAAAAACCTATTTTTATTCTCCTGTCTGTCCTCCTTTCCCTATGCTGTTATTTCAGTAAATTTTATAATGTGATATGAGGAATCTTGTATTGACATACATTTACTTAAATAGCATTTATTATGTAAAATATTTATAATCTGTAAGATTTCTTTCAATAAAGAAAAAAAATATATTTATTAGGTGCCCCCGAACTGAATATTAATTAAGTAAAACGTGAGAAAAATAATATTTAAAATAAAAATATTTTTAAGCAGTCTGATAAAACTATCTACAACAGGAAAAGGCCTTAGTTGTAAAGTTATAAGATGCTGTAGTTGATGCTTACCACGGTTTGGGGTTGTTTTGAGCTCCCAATATCTTCCGATATCTAGTCTACCAGATACCATGGCGCTTGTAACTGTGCCGAAATATCAGCAGCTCAAAACAACCCCAAACTGGTAAAATCCGTGTCTAACATTACAATAGCATTACCATAGACAATAACAACGAAATCTCATAAAGCTTAAAAAGTTGTAAAGTTAAGGTATCTTTGTAACGTATGTGTGGAATCTCCAAAATTGCATGCATGAAGTGTGCAAACATAAAAGCTAGTTTTACACCATCCATTCCGCCCATAGAAAACAATAGACCGCGTAATTATCCCACGTAAGCTCGTAAAAACTCCACTATGGCGCTATCAAATATTTTGCACCTTCGTAACGAGCGGGTAAAACTATAAAAAAGTTCTCATACTGCGTGATATATAACCTCTTTCACGAACGGTCTTCATTGACGGCACAAAAGGGATTCTAAATTCAAGCTTCGGTAGTTAAGCGCCGATGGTTGTCGTATATCATTAGTGATGTATGCATGCGTCTAAAGGGACCGGTTTTATTAGGGACAGTTTTATAGTTCCGCCAATGGACCGGTGGCAAGCGACGCTAGTTGCAAGTTTTAGCGAATTAGGTTTAGGCTACGAAGTTAGCGGACTTGAATGGCTTTGGGTCCGTATTTTTTTTTATTGGATAAGGAGAATAGACGAGCAAACGGGCTTGCAAATCATGAGGACTTAGATGGGTGCCTCAAGTGCGGCTAGGTACTTACATTATTGGCTTTCTTACAATTCAAACAGAAACACAACAATGCAAGAATTGCTGCTTTATATTGAGCCACCTTGTGTTACTCTATACCGCGTCTTTTCAGCGATAATTAGTGTATGGAACAATCCATCGACCCGGCAACGTGCGTGTTTGTAACCGTGCTTGTGTTGTGTATGCTCTTGAATTGTCTATCCCCATCGTCAAATTCCCTTCACACCCACCCAGATCCAGCTAAGATCTACATTGCAGTGTCATTGCAACGTTTTTGAATTGACCGAAACCATAGAAATCTATCGATGATATTGAAATCTATGGGTTTATTCCGCTTCCGTTTCAAAATTCCGTTTCGTCGATGAGCGAAATTACCTCGAATTTGAGTAAAAAATACCCTTCAGATTCGCAGGATGTCGGTTACGGTTACGGTTTAACGGTGTGTACGGTAGACGTCATTTTAAGGCTTATACATTAAATTACTAGTGTATAATATGATCTAATTGAAGAGCTGTAATTTTTCTAAGCTGCGGGTAACCAGAAGACGAATAACACATATCGACCGACATTATTCCTTAAAACGGGTATTTAGTCGGTTCTAGATGTCCAATGTTCTATACTCAATATTCAGTTTTTCATTGCAAATAAGTACGTTAGAAGTACATTTTTACAAAATCATTTTTTAAACTACCACCGCTTCGTAAGGTGCTGTACCTGAAAGAAAAGAAGCGGCGCAATAACAATCAGCAGCACATCTTTTGAAATAAATTATAATGATATAATTAGTTTTACATATAAATTAGTGCATACTGCATATACACATCGTGCAGAGCTGGAGTTGGAGCTGGGAATCTAGGAACAGCACAGACAAGGACTCAGCCCCGCTCTGCTCAGGGCCCCACCCTCACTCGTCTATGTCCCACCCCTAATCCGGCTGTTTTACGACAGCCTTTTGTCGCTGCCGGACGCAGTGAATTCTTCCCGGTTTTCATTTATCGCGCCGCATTGTGTTGGCCCTGAGCGGACCTTAGGGGGAGAGGGGGTCATAGGGGTCGTGACCCCCCACGACCCTAAATTGCTTTGGACTTTGACAGGACGCTTTGATAACCATATTTGGAGTTAAGAGAGGTAAGGAACGGGTTTCATAGTTTCTCTAAGTGTTCTGAATAAGAATTTGAGAAGCGAGAGCTGACTAGGTGTGATCGGTGATTGACAGAATTAAAATCAAATGGAGATTGCCCTGGTTGAAAGAAAAAGGGCGGGCGCGCGTTCATTCTTTAATGGAAATATGCCTTTAACTTAAAGAACTTGCGTCTAAACCTTTATTAGCGCCTAAATCCGCGTTTGACCTCAGTCCCACCTGGTGGTACGTGACGATGAGGTCGAAGATGAAGCACACGGGCTTAGAAAGTACTGGCTCTTTTATAAACACTGCCGGAACACATCAACGCTGTTGTTAATTACTGCATTAGTTGGATGTCTTCACTTTACTGTATCATACACGATACTGATACTGTATCATATACTACGGGCGGGCTGAACAACTCTGATAACAGGTTAGTCACTAACCATACGATAAACAAACAAGCAAGGGAATGGTGCATTTGCTTATACAAAAACTCGTCAAAGACCGATCGCAGGTTTGGACGAGTCGGGCCGCAAATCGAGGGTCCAATAAAATAATTCACAGCCGAACCTTTCTTCGCTAGTTTGTTCGCATAGTTTCCCTTGCCCCATTTTCCTGACAATCAAAACGCTTGAGCTTTTAAGGCGTAAGTTGAAAACATTTTCCCAAACCTCTGGCCCTCCCATCAACTAATACGATATGTGGTGCAAGGCATAAACAGAAGAGCTGAGGTACACTGTCAAATACAGTCCGTGATATTTTACAAGGTGATTCGAGTATCAGGTAAAATCGCTCTGTCTCTGTCTTACAACAGTCTTAGTTAATTTGCGTATCGCTGTCAATAACCGAAAGGTCAAGATCCAGTTAGTACATCTATGTAGGTATAATAGAAAATTACTTACTTTTCTTTTTTTCTATTTCGGTCTTCTCAAATTATTCAAAAAATGTGCTGCTGAAAGTTTCTTGCGCCGCTTCTTTCCTTTCAGCTATAGCACCTTACGAAGCGGTGGTAGAGTAAAAAAGAATGACGTTGTAAAAATGTACTATAAGGTACTTACATACAATAAAAATCATTTTGATTTTGATTTTTGATCTCGTCGTATGCGTCTTTTGTGTACAGATGAGCATCCATTGTGGTGTTCTCAACCAGCTAGAAAAAAAGAAAGGAAAACACTTTAGTGCCACAAAAAATACATATTTAGTTCACTCTATAATACTATAGCATTTTCTAGCGGAATACTGCTATTCATTTAGGTCCCATTAATTTTATACTCTCTCAATCCTTATCTTTAGGAGGTCGGATTTGTCATCCTTTGCGATTGTAAATCCTTCTGGATTTAGTTATCGTTGGGGAGGGCGAATCCTAGGGTCGCCACTCACCCTCGGATTCGCCCTCACCAACGATCCTTCTTCCCCCAATAATTTTAGTAAGTACCTCCCATTACGCCAAATAATAATAATTATTGGAATTATAATTGAAATATCTAGTAGAGCGTCGGTGGCGTCGTGGCTAGGACGTCGGACTCCCATAGGAGACGCATACGGGAGATCCGAGTTCGAAACCATGTAATGTACCAATGTTCATGTAAAATTTTAATATAATTATGAAAATTTACCGACTGCTCTGAAAAGGAAAACATCGTGAGCAAACCTGCACACTGAGATAACCAGTGCGTGAAATGGCGAAGGCAATGGCAAACCACCCATTAAATCTGCCACGAGAGTAGTTCTATGTGATTAATTCCTTGGAACGATCACGACCTTCAGCAATGAGTAACACGACTTAGAAGAAGAGATGTCTAGTAACTTATACCAGCAGTTAAGAGGGAATCCCTCTCTCTAATGGGACGCGGGCGAGAGCCCGGTGTTTACTTTTATTGTCAAGATAAATCTGTCTTAACAGTCGTGATAATCGGTACTAACTGTTCGCCAGATAAGTATGGGCTCTGGTTTGGTTTACAGCTTACTATTTACTGCTCGGTGCTCGGCCGGGGATATTCGTTATTACTTTTCAAACTTTTGGTTTTTTTATTCAATATTTTTGCCCGCGACTTCGTCCGCTTAAAATACTTTTTGTGTACTGCATCACACTACATAGGGTGCTATTATCTTACTGCTGGTCATAAGTATGCTGTGGATACCGAGATATTTTCTCTCGGTAAGCACAGTATTTTCAAGATTATGTTCTCAAATTCGCTGTTCTAAATTGTGCTGATACACGAATGCTGAAGCGAAGATATTTGGTTGAGGCTTGCCGCTGGACAATGAAGGGGTCCTTTATTTTTTGTTCACGAGGGGGGGGGGGTCCTAATATACCCCGCCATGGGGGAGAAACCGGATTACGAGAGATTTTTACGCACTAAAACGGCTTCGATTGCTGACCTCGTGCATATCGGAGGGCTCCGGGACCTCCAATGGAACGCACCACGCCCTATTTGCCTTGGGCCCCTCCTAATTGAAATTGAAATATTTTATTTCCAGAAGCATTACAGTCTTCTAATACACACATTACAAATTAGATACCTATATTAAAAATTGTTGAAAATTAAATTAAATTAAAATTATAATAATGTCAGTAGATTACAACACAAACATAAATATTTATCTATATTATCGTCAAGTTATTGGCACATGATAAGTGGTGTACTACATCCTAAGGGGTGTACTCCCAGTCACCTCCCGTCACAGCAGCGTGTGATAATAGCGAACGGTCAAAGCTCTCCATTGGGACTCTGACATCACCGTTTAGTTGCCTCTTACGACAGATAACCATAGCTTATATTCTACGCCCGAGACTATATGTTTGTCCCGAGGGTCCTTTTTACCACCAGGTTTCCGAGTTGGGTTACCATGCTTGTACGATTGTGGTGGTGGTAGAGTTTTAATCCACCCATAAACGTAGGGTATAACTATTTATTTAAGCTTAGACGTTGACCTATTTTTCTTCAAACGCCATTCTGAATATGGATATCACCTCTGTCATACAGCTCAACCATTCCACACCTCCGTTTTACGGTCAAAGGCATTAACCGTCGCCCTAACTTCTCGACGGTTAAATTTTAACCGTCTAAGTTTAAGTTTACGCCACCGGGTCCCACGTAGTATATGCAAACCGAGTCGTAAACTATATCACTGTTTTACGCGAAACTTAAACGTAATGGTTAACGTTATGGGTTATGTAGTGTTCTGTATATTAAATTCCTGGAGTATTAAATACCGTTTATAGTAAATGAGCTCTTTATTAAGTATTTTTAACCCCCGACTGATCGAAGGAGGGCGTGTTATAAGTTTGACACGTTTGTCTTTCGGTCCGTTTGTCTGTGGCATCATAACTTAACAACGGATGGTCCGATTTGGACCCGGTTCTTTTATATAATAGAGAATTTTGTTGAGAGTGTTCTTAGATAGGTCTGATAAAAATTGTACCAGTTGTTTCCAAGATCTTAAAGTATAGTGCAAACACCTAGCTAGTGTAAATCTTTTTGTAGAGTTAAAACAGACCTTTCGATTAGTGTCAAAAAAGACCCCTTATACGAACAAAAAATATATTTTTTTGACTTATGTTTGCATTTTTTTCTGTTATGAGTTATTAAATAAAATAAATTGACTTACTGTCTTTTGCACCAGGTGAGTTTCTCGTATTTTTCAAAGACTTACGTACATTTACCGACTGCTCTAAAGGTGAAGGAAAACATCGTGAGGAAACCTGCCACTGAGATTACCAGTGTGTAAAATGGGGTAGGCACAAAAGATCCTCAAGAGTCGAAGTGCCGCTGGGGTTATTCCCTGCCCCCTATCATAAGATAAGATAAGATTTACACTAGGTGATCTAGTAACAATATCAGTTGAAATATTGTCAAGTGACGAAATAATTAGCTGTAAACTCTTATCTGTTCTACCCTGAATATTGGAGCTTAGCGTTGTACTTATTACAACGCTGAGAAAAACGTTTGCCCGCGCGTAGTGACTTTTCCAGTGCTGAATAGTTCGCCGGACCTGTTAATCTGTTGTTTGCAGCAGATAATTCTATTTGTGTTTGTTCACTGACGTCCAGGTTGTATGGGCTTTAACGTCAGGATTACGTTTCAACGTACTTTGTTATTTGCAATGTGCAACGTTATTTTAAAATATTATGTCATTTACAAATGAATTCAGCCAGAGAACTAAAGATTCTTATTGAAATACTATTTTGTTTTATCAATTTTATTGAATGGGACTGGGCAGGCCACGTATGCCGCATGCATCCGGAAAGGTGGGCAAAGATCTCCATGCTCTGGGTGGCACAAGACGGTCAGCGGCGAGGATGCAGGCCCAGCCTTTTCCCATACATTAGTCGGGCATTGAAATATCTAATGCATGAATATTATTTTGCTCATTTTAAGTTCTCACATCATCATTCTAAAGGAGACGGTGCTACAGGTCCTTCTGAGTCATTTAACAAATAAAATCTAGATAAATAAAGATTCTTATTGAAATACTATTTTGTTTTTACACTTTCTTTCTTTCATACAAATCTACAGCTTTCTAGTCAGTTCTAGATGAGAGGGGAGGTAGCGGATATAAGAATAAATTAGAAGGGCGAAAAAAATCAATGAGCACTATTTGAACCTGCCACCTTGCTGTTCCGTGGCAGTGCTCTAACCAACTGAGCTATCGCGACTCATCCTGCCGGCTTTAAAATTTCATCCCTTTTTCTTAGGTTAGGTTTAGTATGCGAAATGCTTAATAAATTAAATCGGATATAAAAATGTTTATGTACTAAAGCCGGAAAATTCAGGGAAACGGAATAATTTTCCTTAAATCAGAAAATCGCTTAGCGAAAATGATGGGAGTATTTATTAACACGAATTAAAATTTCATGCTAATTTACCTTTTACGTTCGTCAAAACAAAATTACAACCTTCATTGGTATGTCCAATGGGTTTCTGTTTGACATTTCATTTGAAACTAATTGTGTATTAGTGGTATTAGACAGCGATGGTTAGTGACCAACTTGTTGTCAGAGTTGTTCAGGCCGCCCGTAGGCCAGGCGTAATGTAGATTTGCCCTCGACTCTGGACAAAAAGTCTGTGACATGCTAGGGTATTCAGGGTTACCCGTTGTACTACTGGTATTACCACGATATATTTCTTTTGCTCGTAGTACTACTAACCATTCTGAAGATTTATTTGACCTCTGGTGTTCTAGATTGTCGGTTCATCTCTATGAAATTGAAATCGTTTATTTAGCGCTATAAACACCAGAATATATCAAGTACACAATACACAGAAGTATACAAAGGTCGTATCGTCTATCGTCTAACATTAATATAGTGATAGACACGATAGCGGATCAAATGCGGGTATAGTTAATTTAAAAAAATTAAAAAAAATCTCTTACGGAAAACATTACAAAAACTATCTGAAATACCGTAATACCTATATATAATATGAAGCTACGGTAACCTTTTTTAAAATATTATGTAGATTTTAACCTCACCAACACACCAATTCAATTCAATTCATTTATTTCAAGTTAGTACAAATTGTACACTTATGTTCGTCAATAATATTCATTCAAAATAACAATAAAATTAACAATTCAAATAATAAACAAAATCATCATCATCATCAGCCCACTCTAGTCCACTGCTGGACATAGGCCTCTCCCAGGGCGCGCCATTGAGCCCGATCTTCGGCTCTTCTCATCCAGTCGCTGCCAGCCACCTTGCGCAGATCGTCGCTCCATCTAGCAGGGACGCCCGTCCCACACTACGTTTGCCCAAACGCGGTCTCCACTCCAGAACTCGTCTCCCCCAGCGGTTGTCGGTTCTGCGACAGATGTGCCCGGCTCACTGCCACTTCAGCTTGCTAATCTTATGAGCTATGTCGATGACTTTTGTTCTATGCCGGATCTCCTCATTTCGGATTCGATTCAGCAGAGATACTCCGAGCATAGCTCTTTACATAGCATAAACAAAATAACAAATCATAATGAAATTGAAAACAAAACAAAAATATTTTAATTAATTATACTAATTATCAGATTACGTTATGACCACAACAAGCATTTTTATCGTTCAAATATTGTTGAACACTATAATACGATTTTTTGACAAGAAATTTTTTAAGCGGCAATTTACATTTTCCTTCGGTTAACATTTTGATTTCTTCGGGGGCAACATTATAACATTTTATAGAATTCACTGAAAATGACTTCATAATCATCACGGACAACATGTGTAAAAGCGTCTCAGTACTAAACGTATAAGATTCGACAATCTACGATATCGTAATCGTTGTCGTGTTGAGAAACATTTTTTTTTACATCTTCACCATAATACTTATCACGTTCCGTCGTGGGTAAAAATTTACCCACGACGGAACGTGATAAGTATTATGTAGGTAACGTTTATATATTTTCTACCGACACTTGGCAGTCTATATAATTAAACGTTCGTTAAACTTATCTCCGTGTATTAATTAATTCTAATACAACCTATTGGCGACGAGGATTGGATTAAGGTAAGATAAGATAAGATTTGTTGTGTAAAAGTTTAGGTAAGAATTACAAATATTGCAGATATAGTTGCATAAACATGACACACTAAACTTTACCATTACAGGCATATACACCGAATTCACAAATTAATAAAAACTAAATGAAGTATGACGTAAGAGGATGTTTGTTTGTTTGTGTGTGCATGTGTCTGTTCCCATCTAGCTCCGAAACGGCTGAACCAAATTCGATGCGGTTTTTTGCTATAGCTTTGAAATTTATCAGAGCAGGTTCTTAGCTGGATTTTATTGTGCTAAGCCACCAGGGGGCGCTGCAGTAGATATGACAATGCTTAATTCGGGGGGTTTTCAAAGCTTCTGATTTCGAATTTGGCAAAAAATATATGTGCTAATCCACTAGGGGGCGCTGCAGTAGATATGGCAATGCTGTTATTTGTTCCTATCGGGTTGAAAATTGGCATTCGGGAGTTTTCATAGCTTCTGATTTTGAAACAAATTGACTATATTTTATTACACTCTAGCACTATAGCACTCTATTATATGATTATCTCTTACCCTGTCGGAAATATTTGTGGACCTAGGGTAGTGATTATGAAACGTATCGACATGCGAAAGTCTAAATGACATTTTAATCCGTCTCGTCCACTCACATAGACACGGGCGTGGTGTGAGCGTAACAACACATTCTGTAGCCATACGACTTTGCATGTCGAACGTATATACGTATTTCCCAAGTATATACGTATCTCTGGATTTACTTCGTATGATCTATTGGTAGTTATTTAAAAACAAACTAAACTAAGCCCAACTGTCACATTATGAGACACTGTGTGCAGCTGGCCATCGGATAGATCCCTGTGCTGGTGGGCTCCTGTACAGTGCCTAATCTACTCATACCTACCTCAAAATACTATTATATCTACTAACATAGATTTTAAGTTAAAATTGTTACTAACATTTTTTGACTTTTTTGTCTGTTAAATAAATGAATTTGAATTTGAAATTACAAAATCAATTTTAAAATATCAAAGGGTACACTTGAAAGGCTATGAAATATTCCATGCAATAAAGTTACTATTAAATTACGTAGCCTTGACAGTTGACACAAAAGGGGACCCTAATAATTTATTGAAAATACTCGCCAACTATCGAGCCATTGAAACAAATTAGCTGTAACTCGATTATATTAAATTGAACACTGAAACTTGGCAGAGGAACGCTCAATGGAAGCCACTGACTTTCGGCAAATTTATATATTAGTTTAACAATTTGCTTGAGTAAAACTAGGCGGTGATCTCGAGGGTACGGTATTGTGATGATGTAAATTGAATTCTTATTTATTTATTTACACTTTATTGTCTTCTTCTTCTTCAGGTCCTAGAACACCTACTGGTGCATAGGGCTGAGACAATATTCTTCCACCGCGCTCTGTCCGATGCCGCCGACTCTATGGTTTCCCAGGATATTTTAGCCGCATCCAGGTCTTACACACTTTATTGTACAACAATATATTTGTATATTTATACATTTTTAACCAATTGGAACATTTAGAGCACTGCGGTTACGTCAACATAATATGATACGCATTACACAAAAGCGTTAAATTGAAATTTTCGCTTGGCTTAGCTAGCACTGTTAAGCGAAGATTAGGCCATTACATCCAATAACATCATAATAAGAAGAAGAAAATAATTAATAATAACATAATAACAATAATAATAAATAATAGGCTTAATAAAAAATATTAAAATGAGACATTGTACAAAGGGAATCGATTTACGAGTTTGTGCCTTTGGCAGTTGAAACCGCGGGACCGTGGGGTTCCGAGGCCAAGGATCTGATTCGCGCAGTGGGGAGACGAATTAAGGAGAGAGGAGGTGATTCGCGGGTCGGACACTTTTTAGTGCAGCGCCATTCAGCGAGGGAACGCCGCGCCGCTAGTATTGTATGTACTTTCGGCCAGGAGGCACTTCGCGGGGGGTTATTTGACTGAAATTATATTATATAATTTTACCTAGGTTTAGTATGATTATGGATTTATAAAAAAAAATGCAATTTGACTTGTCATAATACGATTTATTTCTACACAATTATCAACTATAAAAATATGAAATTAATATAAATTACATACTTACTTACTTACTCCGCTGGCGCAGCGACCCGAAGTGGATCTTGGCCTCCGATACCAAAGAGCGCCATCGCTCTCTCTCCTGCGCAGTCTCGAGCCAGTCAGGCGCCCGGAGCTCCCGCAGATCCTTCTCCACTTCATCGCGCCAGCGGTATCTGGGACGTCCGACCGGACGTCGTCCGTTAGGGCGTACGAATATAAATTACATCATTAAATTAAATTAGGTTAAATTTATACAAAATAAATAGAATAAATAGTCTCTTCAGATGCTAATACGTACTTAGAAAGTTTTAGTCACATACAATGTATTGAATATGGCATATGTTACTATTATTTCTACATTTAGAATTTCTAACCACATGTCATTGTTTTATATCGTTTTATCATCTAAATCTCTTCTACTGCCGAAAAGAATGTTCGACCTTAGGTTCCTACCTATTTACATCATTTTTATAGTGACTCAATAGAATATATTTAGATAATATATCTAAGCTTAAGAAATATTTGTAAAACGTGACAGTCTTTTGTTACATGGAATAAACGCTTTGAACTTTGAACTTTACTACCGTTTTATAATCGTTCCTGCAAATCACCACATCCCCTGCGTTTGCCAATATTTAGTCCAAGTAATACGGCGACCGACTCTCAAAGGGCGTTCTACAAAGTTACCAAGTTGGATAACGTTTTAAAGGATTTGCGTACCATTGATGTTAGTGTGTGCTCAACTTAAGTTAGCCCCGCTACTGAGGGATAACTTATGCCGACTAAATCGTCGGTTACTATTTTAGGAGCTCTTAGTTTTGAATAAGAAGATTTGTCTTTTTTCGAGGAACTCTAATAGGGCGCAATTTTTTTTTCTATTTTCGCCTCCTACCAGCGTTTAAGATCTTGTGCTCTCATTTTTTCTAATGCTATAAAAACGAAGTATAGGTACATCTTTGTACCTTACATACAGGAACTTCCTAGTTCGGAGGTCAGCGTTTATTTTTACCTTTTGCTCACTAACCTATGTTTATGTTCCTACTTGTGTATGGACTATGAATACTTTGTCATCTTACCGCACAAATAAACTTATTCTTATTCTTATCTTGTATTAAGGAACTTTCTAAGTTGTGCTTAGAACAGGAGCTTTGTTTGGTTGCTGGCGAAACAGAATCAATAGAATTTAAAACTATATTTTTCTAAATAAATTGAAATTTTAATTTATTTCAATATTAGTCATGAAATAACATCACGTACCTATATAAAATCTTTCGATTAGAAACGACGTAATACGAGTAATCGTATTTATAGTTTTATTAGGTTTATCAGAGCAGTTATTATAAAGAGTCCAGAATTTTTCCAAGACAGTATGAAAGGATTAATTCCTGTTTAACGTGAAGTTACCTTAACATGTCTACCTATAATATTAGTGGGACGAAGAGCAACTGCATTACGGCTGACTAATGATCCCACCAGACAGTGGGACCACGAGCCCATTATATAGAGATACTGTACCACTAGTGGGTCAAATTAGTGGGGTCACGAGTCGTAACATTCACCTAAGAATGTCATAGTTTTTCCAAGAAAGTATGAAACTTGGAAATTTTGATGAAGTTTTTTTTAATAATCCTACCCTACCCGCACCCCTCAGCCCTGGATTCGACCCTGATTTTTGGCAAAGTTGTTCACTTTCATGTCTTAACGAGATCCTTCCTCATGCGAGCTTCACGCTTGAACCGTATGCGCAATAAACATGTTTGTGTGGTCTCAGATAACCGCTAATAACGCCTTAAACTTTATCACTGCACGCCAGACTGGCACGGTGGTGCCATCTGTGAGAAGTTACCCATAATTCGGGAGATTTAAAGCTGTGTAGGCAGGTTTTAGCAGGGAGAATTTGTGTGGATTTCCAAAAACCTTTTTTTAAAATTTTATTTACTTCTAAACCCGCATTTGACCTCGATCTCGCCTGATGGTAAGCGACGATGGAGCATGCGGGTCCAGTAAATGCTTATTCACTCTGGCCTTAAAGATCCCATGGTTGTTTCGGGAAATACAGACGCCGGCAGGCAGTTCCATTCCTTAGCCGTTCGCATAATGAACGAAGAAGCAAATCGCTTCGTACGAGCAGATGGGATATCAACAACATAAGGACGGAACCCCTCCCCGCGCCTGGTAGTCCGAAGGCGGAATGGAGATGCTGGAATTAGGTCGTGCAATTCCGATGCGCACTCTCCGAAATGTATCCTATAAAATACCGATAGACAGGCAACCTTGCGCCGATGTTCCAGACTTTGCAGTCTAGCTTCCACCAGCGATTCGTCACCTATAAGGCGCTTAGCGCGTTTCTCCACTGAGTCAAGAGCAGCCTGTTGGCAGCCTTCCGTATCTGAATGGCTCGTATTAGTAAAATTTACTACATAGTAGAATTAAGCTTGCCTGAATTTAAAAATAGACTATATAAATTGCTCTTAGAAAAATGTTATCACAAATTGACTGACTTCCTTAGTGATAAGCTGTGACATCATCAAAATATAATTAACGTTGACATTTATATTATAATTAACTAAAAACCTATCATTATTAAAAAATATATATATTATAATATGATTTTAATTTATTTGATTAATTAAATATTATAAATAATCAAATTAATAGGAAAAATATAATTAATCTAACCTAATATGACTAATATTTACAAATAAAAGATTTCTCCCAGGCTTCTAGCAACAGGCAGAGTGCCCAGAAGGCTGGCGGCGTTGCCCCGCTGTATAGCGAGGCTTAGGCGTTGGGCAAAGTAGCCGCCAGCCCTCCGGTCATGGGACGCCTCCACCAGCCGTCTCCCAATGTCCTGTTGCAGTTGGTGCGCCGCAGGACCCCAAGGCCCCAGCGTTTCCATCTCAAACGGCACAAACATGCAGTCCCCACTGAGGCCTGCATATTTGCGCCGCTTGAGATTTTCGGCTAACGCAGCCGCTGAGCCAGCCCTCGACACGACTATCTTTATTGTTAATTCTTATGTAATTTTTTAATCGAGACGAATCAGTAATAATTTTGATGTTTTTGTTTTGTTACCTTTATTATTATTTTGCTAATTTATTATGATTGATTATTTTATTTTGATGACAATTTATGATTGATTTATTTATTAATTGAACAAAAATTTGTACGCATTCGGGCAGAACATGGTGGTACTGAAACACAATGTAACATCTGCATTACCCATAATTACAAATAAATGATATTTCTATTTCTATTTCAAATATCATAACGACCTAAAATCAAAACGACCTAGGTTTATCAGTTTTATTTTAGTCATCATTGTGGTTCTTTGGTGGTAGTACGCCTCAGCAGAACTCAAGCCGGGGCTCGTTGGATTCCCCTTCCTCAAATTATGGTAGAGGTTCATGGAAAACTTATAAATCACATCAAGGGTTTCCCTAGGCCATACGCCATGAATTTGTGTATAATTTTGTCCCATAGATGAAGGAATGGACTACATTAATCTTTAACAAAAATTAAAAACACTGTTTTTTTTTTAATTCAGCGTCAATTTAAAACCAATAAAGCCGAGACACCCTTGGGAAATCTAATTTTCGATTCAGTAATTTTTCATAACATACGCGGGGACTCTCTAACACCAGCTGGCAACCCCGCTAGTACACTCAACCACATAATAAAGTCGCTCTCGAAAGAGTGATCCCAAGTTATTTAATCGAAATTTGAATATAGCTGAGGCGGCATGACACGCGCCAGGAATTATGGTCGGAGTCAGGGAAAAATTACGGGGGTCGACTAAAAATAGTTGACATTTACCCGATTTATGGGAGAAGGGCGATAACTTGGAACTATACATTGTGTAAGTACACTTCATACATATCTTCACGCTATATCCATTACGTGTTTAACAGAGAGTGTGGAGCGCCACGATTCTTCATCTTGGTTCCTCTTCAATCATACGTCGCTAAACCCACTAATACTAGCATCGTAGCAAAAAATAAATGCGAAAAAAGGGCCAAGTTCAAGAAACAAGTGGGTAAAATAATTGAGATCTAAGTGGGTACCAAGTTCAGTTAACATTCAAACTTATATACAGAAATACAATATATTATAACAAGAAAAAAATTGCTTGCTTAAAATTAAATCCCCTTAGCAAGTTACCACACAAGATTCATTCCATAAAAGAAATGAAAGAAAAGTTCAAGAGCTAGAGAATACACTAAAAAATATTTTATTTTATTTAGAGCATATAAAGTAACTTTATTTAGTTGAACACATTACTTGACAGATTCGACTAAGACCTTGGTTGAAGTGAACAATTTCTTAGTTGAAGTGAACAAACCGACTTTATATAATCATATTGAAACAAGTTCTTGGTTGAAGTGAACAATTTCTTAGTTGAAGTGAACAAACCGACTTTATATAATCATATTGAAACAAGTTCTTGGTTGAAGTGAACAATTTCTTAGTTGAAGTGAACAAACCGACTTTATATAATCATATTGAAACAAGTTCTTGGTTGAAGTGAACAATTTCTTAGTTGAAGTGAACAAACCGACTTTATATAATCATATTGAAACAAGTTCTTGGTTGAAGTGAACAATTTCTTAGTTGAAGTGAACAAACCGACTTTATATAATTATATTGAAACAAGTTCTTGGTTGAAGTGAACAATTTTTTTATTTGGCACATCAACAGATTATACATTTAGGATTATTCTAGCTTATTTATATGGTAACGTTCTAATATACAATCCAATTACAGATGCGCACAGCGCTCACTTAAACATATAGGCTATAATACCAGCAATTTAGGATTATTCTAGCTTATTTATATGGTAATGTTCTAATATATAATCCAATTACAGACGCGCACAGCGCTCACATAAACATATAGGCTATAATACCAGCAATTTAGGATTATTCTAGCTTATTTATATGGTAATGTTCTAATATACAATCCAATTACAAACGCGCACAGCGCTCACATAAACATATAGGCTATAATACCAGCAATTTAGGATTATTCTAGCTTATTTATATGGTAACGTTCTAATATACAATCCAATTACAGACGCGCACAGCGCTCACATAAACATATAGGCTATAATACCAGCAATTTAGGATTATTCTAGCTTATTTATATGGTAATGTTCTAATATACAATCCAATTACAGACGCGCACAGCGCTCACATAAATATATAGGCTATAATACCAGCAATTTCATAAACAAGGCTTCTATGTCATAATTTCAATACTAATACGGATTCAAACATTTTGAATTAATAATAAATAAAAATATATATTCTATACGAATGAGAATACTTACATATTTAAAGAAAATACTTATTTATAGAAAAAAATATTGCAGAAACTTAGGTATTTAGAGATTTCAGTATTTTACTTCTAAATTGATGGAATGAGTTATGGAAAATGTCAAAATCTAAATCTACAAGAAAAGAAAAAAGAAATCTACAAGTAAGATTACAATGGAGTAGGAACTTAAGCATATGTTATATTAAACTAAATAAAATTAGTGAGCCACCAGTTATCTTACAATAAGCGCCTCCGAACTAGGAAGCTCCTGTAATTAAATCTTTTATTTCAATGCTGTTTTACTAAATCGTGGCCGTGCATTACCTTCTGAAGTTTCATTCCACAAGACGTGACCTCCCTAATCCCCTCCTGATTACAACCCTGTCCAGAAATATTGCACGATCACGGCCGTTGGAGCGATTCAATGGGCAACTAATTTCACAGTCGCGTTGGCTCCAAAGGGCTTTGAATGTTGATATCGACACCTAGCCGTCATGTGCAGTGCCAAATGGGATTGTGCATTATTTAATCACTGTACCTATCGGAGCTTTGAGCTTTTGTGCGTCGTTGTGTTTACACGATAGTGGAGCTTTGGAATGGAAATTGTATACTTCTTCTAAGTGGTATTCTTCGGTCGTGATCAGTCTAAGGAATTAGTCACATATTTTATGTTAGTTTATTAGGGATCACAAACAGTCATACATTAAAGATTACATAAGCATAGTAACTAACACAAGTATAAAGTAAATGCATAACCCACTACGTAATCCACAGTTTACAAAAAAATAGTAACATCTATTTGACATAGAACGACTCTCTTGGCAGATTTAATGGGGAGGTATGCCATTGCCTTCTCCATTTCACACACTGGTTATTTCAGTGTGCAGGTTTCCTCACGATGTTTTCCTTCACCGCCAGAGCAGTCGGTAAATAAACGTAAGTCTTCGAAAAAACTAAAAAACTCATTGGTACATGGCATTGCATGGTTTCGAACTCGGACCTCCCGCATGGGAGTCACGACGCCACCGATGCTCAAAAATTGTAAACAGTAGAGTTTTTTGATACACTTACTCAAAAATGGGCACTGATAAAATTTATCAGCTGATATTATCATCTAAAAACTGTGCAAAAGGTGTCACATTCCTGCACTAAATGCAGGAATATTTACAACGATTAGAAGTACTCAGCAATCAATTAGCTACCTTTTTATACCGAATACATACAAACTGAGATAGCTGGAAATCGTTTGTGTAAATATACAGCGATCAGTGCGTCGCCCTTTTTTCAATCTTGACGTACACACTACCGTGTAGATATGTGCTCGATATTTATTTCAATCTACCGACGTCGTAAAGTACCAAAAGTTCATTAGGCGGGTATATCGCCATATTGGCATTTACCCAGATACCCATTTAATGGGGGTCGTCACGGCGCTATGGGTCCCGGAGGTGCCATAACTTGACACATTAATCCTCTATTACGCCACGAACTTTGGATTTCTACTCGCTTTATTGCTTCGTGTGCATTAGAAAACGTTTATTATGATAAGGTACTTTTTTAATCTATTTTTTTAGGCTGCGGCCCTATTAACATGTAACACACGTTTGGAAATAGCTGTTAGTGTTGTTATGAAATATAAACATTATAGGTCAATGCCAGCCTCATAGGCTAAGGATAAAGTTTTAAGCTCATCCGTTTGGTCCGATGATATGGTAACTGAATCTAAGATATTGTCGTCCGCGTCTTGAAGAGCAAGTTAAGCTGTTCGTCCTGGCTTTCGACAGCAGTCGTTAGGCTATGTCAGAGGCCTACGAACGGCCTGAATAAGTCTGAGAATAGTTTGGCTACTAAGCACACGACAAGAATAAAAAAATGTTTTTTTTTAATATGCGTGTAAAAAGCATTGTCACCTACATACATATACTAACGTATATTAGAATTATATACAGTTTTCCTCTATAGTAACACCTACCTGAAGTTTATTAATAAATTTAATGAGCACATACCATAGGGCAGTACTTAGATTGTCACAGTTGTTAGTCGGTTAACTTTGTATAAGGACTGGCTGTGTGTCAGCGCTGTGTGTTTACGTGTATTCACTCAAGCATCAGCTGAGCCAGGTGCCTATTGCCAATTGTATTATGGAGTGAACTAAATATGTATTTTTTTGGTGGCAATACCATGTTTTTCTTGTTTTTCTTCTTCTTAATAAGAATAAATAAATCAATAAATATTTATTTTCCAAATAAGGAGACTATCTTTTTTATTCAACATTTAAAAAAAAAAAACATTATTGAAAACATAACAAAACTTGTAAATTTCACAATACCCATATGTTGAATAATTGCTTTATAAAATTATTAACATGTCACTTAATATTATGTTAATTTAAGTAATACAAAAATATAATAAATTAAAATAAAAAAAGACTTATGAAAAGCCTTAGTCAAAAATTCCGCCCCGTGTCGACCCTGGCGCAAAGGTCCCCATGACGCTCGCGGCATTGCCACGCTGAATCGCCACGACCAACCTCTGCACCAAGAACGACCGGAGCAGGGGTCACAGCCCCTCTCTCTCAGGCGACGGCCGACCTCCCTGACAAAGTCCTTTGCCTCCGCCCCGCAACAACCTGTCGTTTCAACCGCAAATGGGACAAAAACGTAGTTTTGCTCCAGAGCGGCGTACTTCTCCCGTTGTCTTTGCGCCGCTGCTTCGGCTGCTGCCCCCGGCGCCCGCGCAGTCCGTCTGAGGTGACTAGCGGCGAACGTATTTAACGTATTTTCCAAATTAGTTTTAAGTCATTGAAAAATACTAGCATATTAAGTTACCATGTTTTACGCCAGACTCGCAAAATATGTACACAGATCTTTAAAACCCCGTTCTTTGAAATTAACTTATTTTTAATTCAATGGTAATCAATCAAATATTCTTTGTTTTGATCGGATAAAAATATATGTTGTAGTTTCATAAGCTTTCTTGATTATTTTATAGTTCAATACACGATACATTCAACATCACTCGATCAAAAAAATTACGAGACACGTAAATTTTCGATTTTTTTTTTGGTCGTACTTAAAGTTTATCAAACCCATTCTCACAAAGAAATATGTCTAAAAATAGATATTGACGTTTAGGAGAAAATTTAATAATTACTTTTTCACAAGAAAGTAACTATTTTTTAAAATAAAATATTACACTCGTATAACACAGCGGCGCGCACTCGCCTTCAGCATCCTTATGCCTACTGCGTTCGAATAACCTGCCCTTATCTTATCTTATGATATAGGGCCGGGAATAACCCCAGCGGCACTTCGACCCTTGAGGATCTTTTGTGTCTACCCCATTTTACACACTGGTCATCTCAGTGTGCAGGTTTCCTCACGTTTTCCTGCACCGTTAGAGCAGTCGGTAAATGTAGGTAAGTCTTCGAAAAATACGAAAAAGTCATTGATACATGACTCGGCATGGTTTCGAACCCGGACCTCCCGCATGGGAATCCATAGCCCTAGCCACTAGGTCACCGACGAGGTAGATCACAATATCTGCTCTTTGGCATCGATGTGTTTCGGCATTATTTAAAAGAGTCAATCGTTTTAAAACTCGTAGACCTCATGTATTAACCTGCCCTTAATGAGGCCCGACAAGAATTCACTTATAACGGAAAATAATAGTTTTCCAAAAGAATTTTCACAAGAGATTGATGCCATCATTAATCAAAACACGAAAAAATGTGCCACTGTCCAACCACCTCGGCGACGGAGGGAAATGTTCATTAATCTACAAGTACGGTCCACCACATAAACATCTTCGACATTCTTAGAGTACACACAAAGCTCATAATCGAATGAGTATAGGTCAGTGTGTAGTATATTGGGTGCATTGTACAGTCTAGACGAATAAAAACCCAACGTACGTTTTTGAATCGCGTCGCCAATGCATAGTCTGGGAGTTTCGCAAAAAAAATTATCATCTGGTTCCAAATAAAGCTTGCAGCGAGGACCAAAAAGTTTTAACTAAGTTTTTTAAGATGAAAGTAGCTACTTAAAATAGTTTATGGAATCAGGCGTTACTTTGCGGAAATCCATTATTAATTATTAAAATTATTGGAGAAAGAAGGGCCCGCCTCTTATCCTCGGATTCTACCTCTCCCCTACCGATAAACAAATCCAATCTCTCAAGGATCCGACCTCACAAGGATGTGATAAGTATTGAGGGAGTGTGAAATGAATGGGACCTAAATGAATAGCAGTATATCGCTGTTAAGCGCAAATTTGAACTAAAATTCGGCAAGTGTTTCGCCTCTAAACGAGGCTGCATTAGAACAGATGGACAAGTCTCCAAGGTTCAAATATTCGCTGCATATTCGTTTGATATTTCGCCGAGATCCGATCACTTTCCAATCTTGAAGGAACCTGCTTCCGCGTCAGTAAACTGTTCGCTTTTCGTCAAATACGCTTTTCGTCATAGACGCAATCACAAAGAGGCCACCGATCAGTTACTATTTCAATACATTTATCTTGAATCTATTAAACCTGTCAGATTGCCCTCCGGTATCTACTATTTCATTTATTTATTATTATTGTGTACACACAAAATTACAGTATTTATAAATCTTCGCGCCCTGAAACCAAAAAGCTGGTGTGTCTGGGCGCTACATACTCCACTTTGTTAAAATACAAACTAAATATAAAACAGCTTAACAACTATCTACTTAGGCATAATATGACGATACAAACCAAAACATAACTGTATAATCCGTACCACACATACCTAGTTTATAAGTTTTGTTTACATTAGCGACAGTTATTGTAGGTAGTTTTAACTTTCGTTATGTCAAATATTAATGTCCAGTGAGGGTAATTTTTATCGTTGATTGCCACTTGCTGACACAGTCTCGGAAACAGCCCTTGAGACAGCATCGTTTCGCGCGCGCGTCACCGAATCTCTTTATCGCGTGTGATCTATCACCTCCATGGACTCCTCGCAGTGCTGATACAGTGCTGGTGCTTCGGTGACTCTAAAAACTGCCAAAATTTTGGACATTGTCGGCGCCGACGGGTGATCTCGGGCTGAGACGCTGGTGAGTTGGTTCTTCATTAGTATTTATTGCCTGCCCTGGACATTCTTTCGTTCCCCTTCGTTTATTTAGCCCTCGAAAGATCCCTGGAAACGCTGGGGATCGCACAATGACCGTAGGTAAATATTTGATATAATAACTGCAAAGTCTGGAACATCGGCGCAAGGTTGTCTGTCTATCGGTATTTTATAGAATACATTTCGAAGAGTGCGCATTGGAATTGCACTAATTCCTGCATCTCCATTCCGCCTTCGGACTACCAGGCGCGGGGAGGGGTTTCATTCATATGTTGTTGATATCCCATCTGTTCGTACGAAGCGATTTGCTTCTTCGTTCATTATGCGAACGGCTAAGGAATGGGACAACCAGCCGGCGTCTGTATTTCCCGAAACCTACAACCTTGGGATCTTCAAGGCCACAGTGAATAGGCACTTACTGGATCCGCATGCTCCATCGTCGACCTCATCATCGCTTACCATCAGGCGAGATCGAGGTCAAATGCGAGTTTAGTAGTAAATAAAAAAATTAAATAAAACGGCAGGTAGGCATCCATCACTGGAGCGCGCGGCGCGGCGGCCGCCAATTGCTCGTTCGTTCAAATGTTCAACTCAAATTACAGGTATCTTGGTACCCAATGACGCACGGGTCATTACCGTCGGCTCCCGGCCTAGTAGAGCCGAGAGTGCCAAAACAACGGATATAGAAGCGATATCCCTATCTTAATAGCCTAAACTTCCTTGTAATATAATACTTCGCACGGCGAGATAGCGCGTATAAATTCGGCGGTCGACACTGACCGCTTCCTGCGCGGTCGGGGGTTGGCTCCCGGTGTTTTTGGTCAGCTTTTATTTTTGGCGACTGTACTTTGTCCGGTTTGGGTGAAATCGAGTTACGGAAGTTACTTAAGTTACTTTAATTGTTGGTTTTAAGTTCCTTTGCCCCAAATACCATTCCATATTGGCTTTGAAAGTGGGTACAATACAATATGTTTTACAGTTACGGACAGTATATCGGATGAAATCGGATCAGATAACCCTTTAAAAAAAGGCCTAGTGGCTAGGACGCCGGACTCCCATGCGGGAGGTCCGGGTTCGAAACTATGCCATGTACCAATGAGTTTATCGGATTTTTTCGTAGACTTATGGACATTTATCGACTGCTCTAACGGTGAAGGAAAACATCGTGGGGAAACCTACATGTCTGAGGAAATAAAAAAAATCCAAATGCATGTGAAATCCCCCAAACAGCACTGGGCCCGCTCGGTAGATCATGATCACCATAACCCCCTTGTTCAAGGGAAGGTCTGTGCCCCAACAGTGGGGACGTTAATAGGCTGCTGATGCTGATGAACCCTTATTTGACCAAATTATAATATTTGATAATCAAACAAATGATAATAGTTTTTTGGTAAAAGAAGTTTGTTTATAAAACAGTCAGTACTTAGCCCGAAGTAAGAACCCGCCAGAAGTAAGATGCAAGCTGTGGCGGGAGAAATACCCGCCCAAAGGTTTCATACCGCCAAAAGAAGACCTACCACCGGGTTTCAAACTCCCGTGGCCAACCTGGAAAACGCTTAATCGCCTGCGAACCCAGGTTGGCTGTTGCGGAGATAATCTTCACAAATGGGGGTTTTGCAGCGATCAAGTAAAGTGTGAGTGTGGTGTCTCCCCTCAAACCATGGAGCACTTGCTCTGCTGTCCCGCGTGTCCGACCACCTGCACGCGGGAGGACCTGATCGAGGCCAACCAGAGGGCTATCGATGTGGCTGCCTTCTGGTCGGGAAAAATTTAATTCGGATCATCAACACGAAAGAAGAAGAAGCCCGTGTGCTCATCTTCGACCTCATCGTCACTTACCACCAGAAAAGAAAAGTACCTACTCCAGAATGGATTTTTGTATTTATAAGAAAATATTTTCCTTTAACGAGTATAAATTGAGTAACACCCTTTATATTTAATAATACACCCTTTAAATTTAATTGACACCTATATCAGTTAAAGTACCGTTTTATTAAGATTATTTGAAATGTATAATATATGTGCTGTTGGCATACCTAAATAAAAAATATATTAATTACTACTACTACTACTACTCCGCTGGCGCAGCGACCCGAAGTGGATCTTGGCCTCCGATACCAAAGAGCGCCATCGCTCTCTCTCCTGCGCAGTCTCGAGCCAGTCAGGCACCCGGAGCTCCCGCAGATCCTTCTCCACTTCATCGCGCCAGCGGTATCTGGGACGTCCGACCGGACGTCGTCCGTTAGGGCGTCCCACATACGCTCGTTTAACTGCCCGATCCTCCCCCATCCTAGTAATGTGTCCGAGCCATCGGAGTCGAGCCGCTTTCGTCTCTCCTATAGTGTTCGGCTCGTTCACCATCTCTTCTATCTCCCTATTCTTTCTCATCCTCCACCCTCCATCTTCCTTCTTGGCTGGTCCCAGAATCTTCCTCAATATCCTCCTCTCGGTCACCAAGAGTCTGTTTTCTTCCTTTAAGGTTAGTGCCCAAATCTCGCATCCATACATCAAGATCGGTCTGATGACAGTTTTGTAGATCCGGATCTTGGTATTTCTGCTCAGTAACTTGGACACCAGAGCCTTGTGCAGGGCTGCGGCGCATCTTAAGGCGTTTTGAGTTCGGATATTGATTTCCTCTTCTCTTGTGTTGGTATCGGTTACTGTACATCCAAGGTATTTGAATTTCTCCACACCTTTATATGTCGTCTCCCCCAACACTATTAATTAGACTCTTTATATTAGGTGCATAAAAGAAAACTTTGTAATTGGTTCAAAAGGCGTTATCAGTTATTTAACAAACTTGTTACAGTGTATACAAATCTCCATGTAAAATTCAGACAAAACAAAGTAAACGCAAAGTTTGGCGAACCAACAAGGAATTTAATCAACAGAGAGATAACCACAGAGCTCAACTGCAAAGGAACAACAAAAGTATACGAAACGTATTTTATAATGCATTACCTTAGACACAAGATAGAATAGAATCAGAAGGAAAACTCAACGCGAGGCATCATACACATCATCACACGCCCGGATCGCCGCGCCGCACTTTCCATGAAATAAACGACTACTGTTTTGGCTGAGTCGGCCTCAGTGAGCCGACTCTAGTCGGCCCTGTGAATCTCTTTTAAAACTTCAGTAAAGTACGCAGCATAGTCCGGAAAACTCAACGCGAGGAATAATGACATACCCGGGTCGCCGCGCCGCACTTTCTATCGCTGGGCTGAACCATAGACATAAAAATTAGAGATGCGCCGACTACTGTTTTGGCCGATTAGTCGATTAGTCGGCCTTAGTGAGCCGACTAGATCCTGTGAATCACTATTAAAACTTCAGTAAATTACGCGGTATAGTCCTTAGGAAAAGGAAAACGAAAAGCACAAGGTATTCTGAAACGGCAACAGTCGCAAAAATATGTCTAGTACGGTGTACAGAGAGAGGCCGTTTTCCGAGGCTGGTGGTAATGTATAATATGAAAAGAGGAACCGCTCTTTCTGAAAATGCTGAAAAACTAATATTCTTATAATCATAATTTATCTACTTATCTTTAATAAAGAATAAGTAAACCTGATTTTTTTCTGTGACTTTAATTTGGTATTATTTTATTAACTAAAATTCTAGACGTGGGAAAGCGGGTTGCGACGCCTAAGTGGCAATGGGTGGGACACTTGGCTAGACGTGGTGATGGCCGGTGGATCAGAGCCCTCACTTAGTGGTGGCTAAGGTTGGGGAAAAGAGGAGTAGGTCGTCTAACAGCCAGATGGGCGGATGACATCACCAAAGTCGCATCGTAAACCTGGATGCAACTAGCACAGGATCGTATAGGGTGGCACAAAATAGAGGAGGCTTATACCCTGCAGTGACGACATGGGCTGATAATCATGATGATGATTATTTTATAGTTTAATAGCTGGCGTTATTGCTGATTATTGTTGATTATTAAGTACACAGTGCGTTTGTTACTGTAAAACCCCAAATAGTGGTAAATCTTACTTCTTACTTGTAAATCTTAAGATTTACCAACATAAGTTGGTACATCACGACTAGTCGGCACATCTCTTATAAAAATGTTTTCTACGTAAAAAGACGAACGTGTGGGAGCGAGCCTTCTTATTTACATACAAACAACACATGAAAAAACGTGACATCAAATAAATTGAAGGTGGACCGTTTTTTGTTAGTGTCGGTCGGGCAATCTCGGTCATGGTCTACTATTTATCCTTTAACACTTATTTTACTTAAACGTTTAGAAAATTACGTCATTTGACGTCAATTTCTTGATTTTACTGTCAGCAGCCGACTTTTCATCTTGTTCGTTCACGACAAAGAAGTTACCACGCTTGCCACCTTTAGCGCTCGAATTGTAGTAATGAAAACTCATTACTACAATTCGAGCGCTAAAGGTGGCAAAGGTACCTTCTGATACTAACTAAAGTCTACAATTCGAGCGCTAAAGGTACCTTCTGATACTAACTAAAGTCTTATCTATTTTGTGCCTTAGTGCGAGGTTTCTCAAACTTATTAAGGTGAAACGTCTTCATGAAGTTTTTAATTTTTTGTACAAGGTTTTTAGAATAGAATAGATAGATAGATAGAAACACTTTATTGTACACAAAAACAGGAAAAGTAAAAACTACAGGAATAGTAGCACGATATGTACAAAGGCGGCCTTATCGCTTAAAGCGATCTCTTCCAGGCAACCTCTGAAGTTAATTGGACATTAAAGAAATTAGCGACAGTGTAGTGTGAGGATATTAAAATGGTTATTATTACTTAATATACAGTAAATAAAAAAGAAAAGAATAGAAAAGAAAATCTTTATTTGGTCAACATGCCACAACCCAGAGGTACATAATATCTTAACACATCGCGAGAATACATAAGAAATAAGAAAAACATCTGTGCCGCAATGTGATACCAAATCAGGTGTCCAACTCAGCATAATTAAATTAATTTAAATGTCTTTATTTTCAGGCACTAGTCCTATAGAATAAAAAACAAATAATAAATTACCAATTAACAATTAATTAAGTACAAAACAATAAAAACAAATAAAACATTATAAATTAAAATTATAATATTTTTTTATCTTTAGTTTTCTTAGCCTTAGTTTAGTTTTAGCTTTAGTTTTATCCTAGTATAGTATGATAATTAATTATCCTGGTATTTATATGTTTTTGTTGTAAATAATAATATTATCCCTGTTAAACTGAGGATTAGATTAACAAAATATTAGTCTCTTACAATTGTGAGGGAGCTGGAAAACTGCGTGTGGGAGGTAGATAAGATAAGATAAAATTAAGGTACATGTTGCAGGTTGCACATTAAGTAATTCTTAGTTGCTTCCAATAAATTTTACCTATACAGGCATATACGCAAATAATAATACTAGATACTTAATAATAAAATCAGAGCATAGATCAATTAAAATTATTTAAATTTAGTATTATATGTATATAAATTTTCCAAATGGAAATCTACAGCATCTCCAAATTGTAAATTACATTTCCAATAACAATAATAAAATAATAACAAGTTTAAAATTTGATTAATGCTATAGTTATTACAATACAAATATTCTTTACTGCACACAGGACAAAAATACAGGACAGAAGAAAAGATACATAATACAAGTACAATTGGCGGCCTTATAGCTTTAAGCTATTTCTTCCAGGCAACCTTTGGGTTATTATTATTTACACATTCGTCTCTTATTTGTGAATTTTTTTACTGAAGTATTGTTACTATATATAAGGTATATATAAGGTCAGTAACGCTGTTGTAATGTCACGAAACCAACTTATAACTTATAATAATATGAATGCGAAAATTACATCTTTACACCAAGAAATAATCTTCTTCACACACCACGTATAACGACTATTAACGACCCAACACCAACTCTACTCAAAGTATTGAAATATTCGCTTTAAATCATGTTACGTACAGTACATTTTACAAGTGAATGTAGTGTTAGTAGATACAATTATAAAAAAAGAAAAAATTGAAATTGTACCTATGGGGGGCTGTTCAAATATTACGTAAGCATCAAAGGGGGGTTAGTTTTTTTTTAACTTTGCTTATTTTTTATGACAATGGGGGCTGTTTTGAATGATGATGACGTCAGCAAAAAAAGCTATCAGCAGTTATTAAAAAGGATACTTGGTTATGAATTATAATTAAAAAATTGACAAATTCTGTATAAAATTATACCAATGCTCACTTAAACGTATGAAGGGGGATAAGAGCTTTGCTTACTTTCGCTGACAAAGGGGACGGGGGGGTTAAAAATGGCTAAAATTCTGCTTACGTAATACTTTTCGGAGAGTGCGCATCGGAATTGCACGACCTAATTCCAGCATCTCCATTCCGCCTTCGGACTACCAGGCGCGGGGAGGGGTTCCATCCTTATGTTGTTGATATCCCATCTGCTCGTACGAAGCGATTTGCTTCTTCTTTCATTATGCGAACGGCTAAGGAATGGAACAGCCTGCCGGCGTCTGTATTTCCCGAAACCTACAACCTTGGGATCTTCAAGGCCAGAGTGAATAGGCATTTACTGAACCCGCATGCACCATCGTCGCTTACCATCAGGCGATATCGAGGTCAAATGCGGGTTTAAAGTAAATAAAAAAAAATAAAAAAACTTGAAAGGTGAAGAAATTTTTTTTCTGGGATTTTTATTAAGAAAAAAAATTTGGTATTTAGTTAATCTTTGTTGATTTAACCATAAAATATAAAAGCACCTTGCTTAGATATCTGACTGGTAGACCACTTGCGTGTCCTAAACAAGGCTCAAATTTATTATTTATGTATTTATTTTAGCAAATTCTTACTATAAATTTATCTAAACTCTTAACATATTTAATCTTTTTGATTTTTAGTTTTAATTTTTTTCCCCTTAAGTCTATAAAATAAAAAATATTTTTTTTTTTATTTGATACTTTACATTATACATTAAACTATGCTAAACGTTGGACTCCGCACTAGGCAACAGCCTGTGTCGCGGAGGCCGGTTACATTTTCTTATCTAATAATTACATCAATTTATAATAAGATATATTTATTTATGAGATATTTAGATATTATTATTTTATATTAATTTTATTAATTATTTATATTATACATTTATTAAAATAAACAGAAATAAAGATGAGAAAGTAATTAATTATGGAGTGTTGTACGACGATGAGCGTGAGTGTGCTAGGGTGTCTTAAGGTGAGTGTGTGTGTGGATGAGTGTATAATGTGGTTTGGTTAAAGAGGGAGGATATTCATGGTGAGTGAAGGCAAATCTATCGCTCCCACTATCATCTTGGCATAAGGGGTGAAATGAAAAACAGCGCTGCATAATTGGTACCCGATTATGTCAGCATTTGCTGCTTTTCCCCCCTTTTGAGAAATATGCATAGATACTTACGTAGTAGATAAGTATCAGCATCTACATTAAATTTTAATGTTTTTTTGTAAAGTTTGTTATAATGTATTTGGCAATAAATGGGATTCTATTCCATTCTATTCTATTCTTCTGCTCTAATTGAATGTCATTTTCTTTACAAAACCGTTTAGTATTTCAAGTATGTTTGTTACATGGAGTTATTTTAGAACAACTCATCATGCACCCGCATTTCGCCGCCTTTTGGCAGTTAATGAAAATGTATGGCAGTGGTGACAGGTTAAACGTTCATTGTTTAGTGCCGTTTTAGTCCGTGTTGTCAGGGGTCTTGAAATTGAAAAAAATTAAATTGAAAACGTTTATTTAGCGCTGTAAACACCAGAATATAGAACACAATACAGAAGTATACAAAGTTTAATACATGCAACACAGAACATCCGGTGTGGTACATTGCCAAAATACGAATATACGCAAATTTTGGAAATACGCATCCTTTTTTCTTGTTTAAGAATATTTCATATTGATATGTATAGTACTTTGTGATAATAATTGTCTAGGCTAAAGCCTCAATAGGTACAAGTAATTATATTGTAAGTGATGTACATATTTCACAAAAAAAGTGACCTAGGTAAGAACTTTTAAGCTGAAACTTCCTGCGGTGGTCCGTAGCGCTTTGCTTGTCTTCTTCACGAATCACGAGATAGAAGCACATGACAGACGTACGAACGACACGGAGACACAGAAATAGCCGTTTTTTCCTTTAAAACATGCAGCAATTTCATACGAAACATTCTAAAACCCAAATTAACAGTAAGTGACACTAATATATTCCGTAACGAATTAGAAAACTTAAAAAAAAAGTACTCACAATCCATTAAAAAAACTTCTAATAGACAGCCCAGAGCGAAACCACAGCTAGGTCGTAATGAAGGTGTAAACATAAATTATCCAATCAAGGGACTCCGTTATTCACCGCTAGGTGGCGCCACAGACCATTAGAGCGTCTGCGCGTGCGGCGTCTCGGACTTTTACTAAGAACCTTCGGGTCAGCGGTGGGATTGGAAAAGCCATTTGCTTTTCAATGATTCTTCCTGGTAATATAAGTACTCGTATGAATTAGTCGGGTTTGACGTACGATTTTTTCTAAGAAGAGCTGACGACCTAACAGGCCGATGGTAAGTGGTCGCCATCGCACATACCTAGACGTTTTACCTCACCATAATCTTATTTGAGGGTTTTCGATGCGCTGCTAATCTTAAGGACTTGGATGGAGTGCCTCAGGTGCCTGTAATTATGCTGGCTCTCTTACCCTTCAAACCGAAACACAGCAATGCAAGCTACTTTGCGGCAGAAATAGGAAAGAGGGTAGCAACCCAGGCGGCTAATGTGTAGGACATTAGAATCTACCACCAGTAAAGTAGTTACACTATTAACTCTTGGGATATTGACTTAATCCATCTACTGCATTACTAATCACTGGGCGTAAAAAAACTGGGTGAGCGTTTGTATGGAACAGCTGATATTTTTTGCGATTTCAGAGTTGGTCACATAGTGAAAATTCAGTTATAGATACTTTGCTGCCGTACTGCAGAAATTTGTAAAAGGATCGTACTACCTCCAGGCTAACTCTGCACAGAGTCATGCCACCTTCAAAAGATGATTATCATTACAGTCATTCATGAATGTAGACTGTCCAATGCAAAGCTTTCTCACCAATCATGTAGAGTATACAACTTCCATTAATTTTCGCTATGAATTTCCCTTCAGGGTGCCTGCCTGGCCAGCGACCACCGATCTACTCGTATGTCTATCTTCGTTCGGCGTTGATGTGTTTCGCCATTTTTTATAGAAGAGTCAATCGGCCTCATCGTCACTTACCGTCAGGTGAGTTTGAGGTCAAACACGGGTTTAGTAGTAAATAAAAAATATATTATGTAGAGCTCAAGCCGTTCTCCTTAGTTTTGTGATAGTAATATCTGTTCTAAGGGAGAGATGGATTACAAAACACCAGAGTTGTATAGACGCAAACACATCTTACAGACAAATTTCTAGGAATTCCCGTAGAGTCGTCAATGTACATCGTCCAACGATCAACTTTCGCGCTAAGTTGTCATAGAGCTTACAACCTCCGTTAGCTGTCGCCGTGGTTTATGTAGAGCTCGTCTGAGCTGGTCACCTCATTTTGTGATAGCATGATAATTATTACATTGGTTATCGAAAAAATAATTTAGAAATGAAGGGACTGAGGCGGATTTTCCTTTAGGGCCTACAGTTGCCAATTGAAGGTTATTTTTGTCAAGCATTTATGACAAACAATCAGAACAAGAAGAAAAAGAAGCTTGTATGTATGGATATTATAACTGCAGGATTGTATGTATGGAGATTATAACTGCAGGATTGTATGTATGGAGATTATAACTGCAGGATTGTATGTATGGAGATTATAACTGCAGGATTGTATGTATGGAGATTATAACTGCAGGATTGTATGTATGGAGATTATAACTGCAGGATTGTATGTATGGAGATTATAACTGCAGGATTGTATGTATGGAGATTATAACTGCAGGATTGTATGTATGGAGATTATAACTGCAGGATTTGCAAAGTTTGTTTTCATTTAAAGTAAAGTAAAATACACTTTATTGCACAAAAATAAATAACAAACATGAGATAGAAAAGGAAATAGTGAAGTACAATTTAGGCGGCCTTATCGCTAAGAGCGATCTCTTCCAGGCAACCTTCGGGCAGAGGAAATGATTTCGAGAAAGAGGTAGTAGGTGTGCAAGGTTTATGGAAAACGTTATATAAGAGAATTTTATTTTAATTTTTAATTTTTTGTTTGGCTTTGAACAAGAGTCCAAAGCCGTAAACTTCTAGACGCTAAAGGTCAAACCCTCAGGGTCGTTGGCGACAGTAAAAGCCTTAACGCCGACTAGGCCTGGTCCTAGGGCGGCCAGATATTACAGGTGGCGCGGTCAGGTTTCGCGGGGTTTTTTTTTGGTACTGAACCGATTTTGATACAACTTGGCAGAAGTCTGGAGAGGACGTAGAATACTTATCATCCCGATGAAACATGTAATTCCGAAGGGATAATTCTTTCAAATCTACATGGACGAAAGTAGCCAGCACCTGCTAGTAAATTCCTATATCTTGGCTCAGTAAATGATGGAGCCGCGGAGGCGGCTGGTACATATTATTATCGATTTCATCTTTAGATATTTATTTACCTTTCATACTATTCTATGTACGTTTCTATTTTTGGTCCTAGACCTGCTGTTTCGTCCGCGATGCCTTCACCCTTGCACAGCAGGAAACCAGCGCTGTGGTTCTGCCGTACCGGTCGGACCGCAGCACATGCTGAGCATGTGTCTTTTTGACATTGTATTGTTTTTATTTCCAATGTACTCGTACAGTTTAATTCCGAGTTCAATCCTGCCACTGAGAGCCGAGTTCCATAATAGGTACACTTTATTGCACCCAATTACAGGAAAAATAGTATTGTAAGTATAGACAGCCTTAACACTTATCGATCTCTTCCAGACAACCTCTGATGCTAAATTGACTTAATGATCAGCGATACCGTATTTTAAATTGTAGGTTCAGTTATTAAAAAAACTGTTAAGTGATGTTAAGTCTTCATCAATACATTGTCATAGAAAGTCTCAAGTCTCTCCATTCATTGTCATAGAATATTTCATATTTCACTCTTCTGCACTATACTGCCGGTAACCTATTAATAATTCTTCTATCGCCTAGGTTCCCTGGAACAGATCGCTCTGAGCGATAAGGCCGCATTTGCACCCTTATTCTCTGTTTCCTTTCCTATGTAAATTTCTTGTGTGCATTAAAGTATTAATCTATCTATCTCTCTAGATAGAGGTGACACGAGATTTAAGGAAGCCATTGAGTTTGTTTCTTGCAACTCACAGTTAGTAATTTCCTCTAATACAGTTGTAGATATATTTGCGGGTAGAAGTTGGCGGAGATAAGGCACGGTGCAGATGAAAGAGTGCAGCTGAATGGGACCCGCGACGTGCGGCGGCTTAAGCAAAATTGTAAAGCTCATGCCAGAGCCGGCTGCAGGGCCGCAAGAGAGGGCCCTAGCTTTGACCCATCATGTATGATTCCGTGTGGACCCATTTTATTTTAAATATTTATACCTTGTAACACTTAAAACCTATATTTTTGAAATTCACCCCATGTAGATTGCTCGCTAGAATTTTTTATATTTAGTAGTGGTAGATCCTAATGTGAAGGACCGCCTGGGGTGGTACCACCCTCTTATCTATTTCTGCCGTGAAGCAGTATTGTTTCCATTTCTGTGTTTCAGTTTGAAGGGTGAGAGAGCCAGCGTAATTTCCGGCACATGAGGCAATCTATCTTAGTCCTCAAGGTTAGCAGCGCATCAAAAACCCTCTAATATTAATACAGTGAGGTGAGATGTCTATGGGCAACGGTGACCACTTACCATCAGGTGGCCCGTTTGCTCATCTGCTCTGCTTAATTAATAAAAAAAAACCTTGTCTGCCAGTAGTTACATGCGATGTGAGCATCTCCCCATACAGTTAATAAAGTCAGCCATTGAAATGTCAGATGTCAAAATTATTATGCGCATTTGCTAAAAACCTTGACCTTACCTTGTGAGTAAGTACCTTATAGTACATTTTTACAACGTCATTCTTTTTTACTCTAAGACCGCTTAAGGTGCTGTAGCTGAAAGGAAAGAAGCGGCGCAAGAAACTTTCAGCAGCACATCTTTGGAAATAAATATATCTTACAATAATTATGAATACAATCATATACAAATGTGCAGAGCTGGAGCTGAATTTAGGACCAAGTCTCTTTATCATTTAAGTAATCATTATTTTATAATAACCCTTTTTACATAAGGTCCGTCTTATATGGGTCTTAATTTTTTTCTCTCATAATTATCGAATGTTTATATGAATTCAGTCATTAACAAAATGTTACAAAAGAATCTAATCGAATTCAGTAGACTCAGTCTCTATTTTTAATTTTTGTTCAATAATATTGTTTATTTTTACTTTCTTTCTCACCCATACGTCCAGGGTCCGTCCCTGACTTTCCACTATTCAAGCCAAGGTGTTATCTTCTAAAAGGGAGCTCGAGTGCCATTTTCTGTTAATTTAAAAATAAATTGTTTCTTATCTGCACTCCCTGTTAAGGTCTCAGGTACCTACAACTGTAAGAAGACATTAAGTCTGAAAGCAAATAAAGATTGTCAATCAAATGATATATTTTTTTAATTTAAATAATGTATTTGTAAGGTAGGTTACAAAGATCTTAGGTTATGTCGTGATGTTCGCTACCTTTTGCCTTGATAAGACGTACAAATATTCCTTATACATTTATATAATAATTATGTTACACAAATAACAGTTATTAGTTCACAGTAGAATCTAAACATTCAATTCAAGCTAACTACATAATTATTATAAATAAAATTATTATTAATACTAGTTTATCTGAAAAATAGTCCAAAAGTTCGTAGTAACATTTTTGATTCAGCATTTTTGTCAAAGCATTCAATGCAAGCATAATCAATGTAACAATTAGAATAAGTATGTACTTTATAACTTGTGATGTGAAGATGATAACTTAGATGTTCTAGAAATAAAAAGAGATGTAAAATCAAGAACATCTCAGTATGTGCTGTACCTATTTCGTCTAATGCCCTACTGTTTGTAGTTTCTGTTAATTTGTAAATGTGGGAAGGACATCGTGGTCGTAAACATTTGAGCTCAAACTCGAACCACCTACTCCATTATCCCATCATACTCCATTATCCCAAGATCTTGGTTCTTAGAACTACTGATCCAGTTTCATCTAGCATTGCTAAGAATACTGAAGGCGGGGGGACGCTCCGGGCTTCGCCGTGCCATTCCATGGCTGTCTTAAAATCCCTCTCTCCACAAATCTTTCTGATTTGACCGCCATCTTTAAAAATATTTTTTTCTTGATATGTCTCAGGATTCCCTAAAACTTTAGTTCGAGAAAACCCCATCTAACTTTTATGGTTTCGGCAGGCTGATAATCTTCAAATTCTTCAAGTTTCATACTGTGATTGTGACGATTGAAGTTCGCTTACTGTTAGGAAGGTCAGGGTTTCAGACGTCGGCAACGCACCATGAACCTGAATATTTGAGCTCAAATTCGAACCATCTATCTTTTACCGTTCCAGAGATCCCATCTGACATCAAAGATACTCCAAGATCTTAACTGATCCATGTTCTGATTTTATTATTAAGTATCTAGTATAAGTATTTGTATATAGGTAAAATTTTGTGGAACCAACTAAGAATTACATAATGTGCAAATTTACCTAATGTACCTGAATTTAATACACAATAAAACATAATCTTATCTTATCTGGGAAACCACTGGTCCAATATCACACATAGCAAAGATAAATCTTGACAAAATTATCTATTATATAAAGAACACCGGGTTCAAATCGGACCATCCGTTCTTAAGTTATGATACAAACAGAAAAACACACCGACAGACAAACGTGTCAAACTTGTAACGATGTCGACTTCATCGTCCATATCAACCTCCTTGCCATCAATTTCAACCTCATTGTTACCGTTTATCTCACGTCATATCATGTTGGCATTTTAATTTCTTCATCTATATTTTCAAAATTCAAATCATATTCCTATTCCTCTTCTAAATTGCATTATTCCATTAATTTCATTGTTTTTACTTATTCTCTCTGTATTTTTGTCCTGAACGGACGCATGTCCGTTTTATAAAATTGTCTTCTACTACTACCTATTTCCTACTATTGTGTTGTTCTGTTCCTGATAAATATAATATCTACTATTACCAAGTTTCTTCTATTACTTCATCTGCACACTGTCCTAGAACCCTGCTAGCCGGCTCCCAGAGGGCAGATTGTAGCAAACTTATAACACACCCTCCCTCGATCGGTCGGGGGTTAAAAATAAGTTTAAAGGTAAGAAAAAAGAACAGAACCTCCAGCAGAAAATTCACACGTTTATCAATGAAGAGGTGTCGTCTCCTGCTAAAATATTGCACACTAAGCCCGTCATTTGCTTGATAAAGAGGAATTGAATTTTTGATACTGACGCCTTCACATCGACCTCAGGGCGGTCTGTGTGACCGGAATAATAACGGGACCTCAGCATATTCGCTACATCTGCTTGGATCCCGTGGTTGGATCCATCCATTCAATTCTCGTACTGGAGTTCCAAGCTATGGATTGAAATGGGAAAATGTCTTCGCTTCGGCGTTGATGTGTTGATGCATTGAAGTGTTTCGGCAGTGTTTATAGAATATAGTGTGAATATAGGTGGCACAGAGACACCGGACTCCCATGCGGGAGGTTCGGGTTCGAAACCGTGCAGTGCCATGTACCAATGAGTTTTTCGTATTTTTCGAAGACTTACATACATTTACCGACTGCTCTAACGGTGAAGGAGAACATTATGAGGAAACCTGCACACTGAGATGACTAGTGTGTAAAATTGGGTAGGCACAAAAGATCCTCAAGGGTCGAAGTGCCGCTGTGTTATTCACGGCCCCCTATTATAAGATAAGATAAACTCGTGTGCTCCATCTTCGGCCTCATCGTCACCAGGTGAGATTGAGGCCAAACGCGGCTTTAGGTGTAAATAAAAAAAATAAAAAATTTAAACAATGAAGTGGACAAAACAGTGCACTGCGATCCATAAATGGATTCAACCTGATTTGAAGGAGCGAAGCAAACTTGCGAGTCGTTGTTGAATCCATTTAAAAAGTAAGGATCAATGGTCTAATGTGGACAAAAATGACCACTTGGATCCATCAATGGATCCAACCACAGGATCCAAGTGGACATGGCGAGCGTATTAAAATGCAACGTTTCTCTTTGACTTCGCTGACGAGAGCTTAGTCAGCTGATTTGGGCGATTTGTCTTCGAGTAACAGGTTGATATTTTAGGGTTCCATTGTCAAATAGGAACCTAAGCCTTTAGCACACTGTAAAGAAAGCGAATCGAAACCTTTAGAACTTTAGAAAAGCGTAAATATTTATATGGGTTCGGTCAGATTCAGTCAGAAATTCGCTGCAGTGTCCTTAAATGAGGCTTCTTTAATATGACGAAAAAAATATAGCTTCGTCATATCAAAGCAGCCCCAAACTTTTGAAATAATTGTTGCAATAAAACTGGACTTGAAATTTTTCAATAAAAATTATAACATAATTATTTATGTATATCATATTACTTTTATTTTACTAACTTTACTGTGTATTAAGTAATAGTAACCTATTTAAAATCTTTACTCACAAATTTCAAACTCACTTCACAATTAACTTCAGAGGTTGCCTGGAAGAGATCGCTTTAAGCGATAATGCCGCCTTTGTACATATCGTGCTACTATTCCTGTATTTGTGTACAATAAAGTGTTTCTATCTATCTGTAACGGACCCAGTATCATCCAGTACCCAAGTTAAGTTGTGAAACAGAACTCGACAAAGCTATAAGGGTTACTGCATCAAAGAATTTCATGTTTTCTTATTGCAACATAAGATTAGTTAAAAAAAAATCAATTCTTTTTATCAAGCCATCGTTCACGGCTCACAGAATAAAGAGACTGGTGGAGTAGACAAATAAATAGCACGTCGGAAGGAAGCAAAAGAAAGAATGCACCCTTTCATCGGAGTTCCCAGTTCCGAGTCGTTGCGCCGTTCTATCTGTTTCAATTCTTTCATTAAGCGCAATAAGAATTCCACAATCAATTTTGTGCCATTGGTCCCGGAGCTAGGGTCCAAGTTACTTACTTAAAATGTGGACTATAATAATTTGACAGATTTAGGTGCTGCACTCCGGCTTTTAGTAGCCCTAAAACACTGGGTCTTGAAAAATATAATCCGCAGAGATAAAATAAAACATACAACTCTCTTCGAATTCCAATCTCGAGCAATCCAATCTCACAACTCTTCCAATCTCTATTTACATGGGCTGCGAAACCGATTTTTTTAAATTATCATCGTCATCGACCCTTTATTAAAAAGCTTAGACTGATCGAAAACGCACGAACCAGTAAACCATTCCATGTGACATTAGGTGATGAAACCAGCACGTCAAGAGTTCTCAACAATGGTCTTCCACAAGGGTCATACTCATACTCATACCATTTATTGCTTTTCATGTGTTACAATTGGTCTTAAAAATGTATATTATCTGGTCATACATGAAACCCTGAGTAGGGCACCGCAATATTAAATAAGAGATTATAATATATTATAATAGTAATAAATGCTAACGAGATAAATTGAATTAAATGTCATTATAAGTTATACATAATTGATTTTATAGTTAAGTATTGGTTTTATCATCAAAAAACTCCTGCAGTGAATAGAAACATTTGTTAAGAAGATATAACTTTAATCTTTTATTGAATATCGAGTCTTTTAATTCAATGTCGATAAATTTTGAAATTTTGTTATATATTTTTATTGACATAACGAACGGTCCAGAACTGTGTAGACTTAATTTTGATTTTGGCAGAGCTAGTCTTTTCTGGTAGCGAGTGTTAAATGGCGTACTGTGTAGGTCCTCTGCTTTTTTATACAGGTGTGTATGTTTCCTAACAAATTTACAAAACTCCAGCTCCGTGCTAGCGCCCCTCCTTTTCAACCTCCAAATACAAGACCTTCTCGAAAACCTACCCCAAATGTGAGTACGCTGACGACCTGCTCTTGATATGCAAAACAGGAGAGGAGGAAACAGATACGATACTTGAAGCGGACCTCGCTGCAGTGGATGGTAAATTTAACCTTTGACAAAACCATTGTCACTAAAAAAATTGCCATAAATACACTGCAGTGATTTTGAAACAGAATTGGTCCGATTACATAGAACTCTAGAAAACCTAAATATAGATTATATGAGTTCAGTTTGATTCCGTTTCATAAATGCTGCAGACGTAAATCAAAATAACCCGTACGTTTTTCCGATAATTTATATAGACAACGACTGCTAGACCATACGTTGCGACTTGACCACGTTTTAAAAGCAGACCAAGCCACTTCTATTCGAAGGCCGTAAGATTGGGAATCTAGAGGGTAGTTTGAAATATAGTTGGCAACGAGCTAAGGTTGTCCATTCATTGCGGAGAGCATAGATTGATGGGCGTGGTTGGCGCAGCTAGGTGGTTTCCCGCAAAGGCTGGGGCGTTTAAACTGGGCGACAGACCTTGAAAAAAGTCGACTTTTTCTATTCTCAGCTTTCACAGACAGAAACGTGGAACCAAGCATCTTAAAATTTTCTAATTGCAATTGTATTCATAAATACTGATGCACAGCATTATTAAGTGTCGTCCGTATTTTACGTAGTAAATTATATTACATTCTTTGGTATTAGTAAAGACCTCTTGCCCCGCGTTCCCTCCACCTGCAGCACCAGCTTGTTTGAGCAGCTCCAGCTCCTAGTGTATACGACACTTCTTTCCTTTTATGGACACCCAGTAGGTACTTTCAGCAGTATTTATTATGAGATTTTTTCTAGGAAATCTACTTTGAGGAAAGTACTATACAAGCCTCGGCGGCAATTGCCATTGTTGGCCTTGGATCGATTCAATAATCCACAGCCAGCAATGGCTTATTTTCCGGCCTCTGCAATAATGTACTATTCCTAGTCAAGCTACTCGAAATAATTCTATTGAATTTCAGTATTTTAAGCCCGCCTGGTCACGACATTTGAAGAATGGTCATAGGTATCTGAATCGGAATCTGATCGTATAGAGTGAACAAACCAGTGGTTAGTGCAGATTACGAGGTGAAGTTAGTTGATGATGGAAGGTGCTTTGGAGAACTTTCGAAACTTGAAAATATTGGATGCATTTTTTGAACTTCCTGTTCATCTCTGTAACTTCTGTAAGTTTCTTCGCATATAGCTCGAGAACTGCTGCTGATAATTACGATATTATTTCTGCTAAAGACAGAAGGAAACCGGAAGCTATAATATGGAAGCGAAACAGTAATTATATTAGTGAAATAATTATACCGTGGTCTCCACTCAAGATCTCGTCTAGCCCGGACCACGGCTGCTTCAGCTTGCTAATCCTTTATATCGCTAACTCATTAAATAAGACGGATTAAATCCACACTCGTAAAACGCCTGTTGTAGTAAGTTTTAGTTTACACACACATACACACACACACAGACACACCCTCTCACGCACACACCCTCTCACGCACACACTCTCACACACCCTCTTTCCCCCACACCCTCACATAGACGCATTCTTAATTATTTAATTATTTGCATAATCTTATTATGTCATCATAATATAGATATATCGGAAGAGACTGGATGTCACAACACAGAGAAATCTGAGAACATGTAAAAGATACTGAATAAATTTTATTTTTATTATTTTATAATTCTCTAATGATAACCATTTCGGATCGTCATTAACATCAGCCTTCTCTAGTCCACCACTGGGAATGGCGTCTCCCAGGGCTCAGTCTGTTTTGGCTTTCGTCTATTTCCTGTCACAAATCGTCACAACATCTAGCAGGAGGGTATACTCAACGAAATATTATACCCTAGAAATGTAATAGACGCACGCGAGTGGCGCCACAGAATGTGTACTTAGTTGGGCGGGGCTTAAAACGGAGTGCGAGCGGCGAGTCAATCGCGCCTCGCGTTTGACTTCGAATTTTTAAATCGATCTGTGCATTATACGATCCTATGTAAGAGTTACGTAGACGGATATTCGCCTTTGTGACATCGCCATAAGATCTATTTTTGTTCAAATATTAATTTGAGTTTCATTGTGTGTGAAATGTGTTGCATTATTTTCAATGCGCACACAGTGGCGTGTGGTGTGGTGACGTCTTTTACGGGAATTTTGTTGGAAGTTTATCGTCTAGGGTATAATATGTCGCTGGGTATAGCACACTACGTTTGCCTAATCACGGTCTCCACTCCAGAACTTGTCTACCCAACAGTTGCAGTTAAGACCCACTGCCACTTCAGCTGTCTAATCCTATGAGCTTCTCGTATGTCGGTAACTTAGAATATTCATTAGAAATATTTTAGTCTGAATTTGTCCACCGCTGGACACAGCTAGGTCCAGCAAATAAATAAAACTAAAACTGCACACAATTTGGCTCCGAAACAAAAAGTATGTAATAACAATTCAGTGAAAAACAATAACAGTTAACACTGTCCACTTTTGAAAATAATCCTGCGTTCAACTTTAACTATACCACTGCTTGTTTAGTATTAAAACTTTAATTCGTAGAGTTAAAATTGAAATTGCAACAGATATTTGAGGTGGTAAGTGCAGATGTGAAGTGGTTGGTGATAGCGTTGTGAAATTATCGATAATTTCACTGTCGATAGCTTTGAAAACCACTGTCATGGTATGGTATGTATGCGATTACTTCAACAAAGACCTTTTAACAGGTATAAGGACATGACAATGTACCACAGGTCTGTGAGTTAGCACTTTTTAGTCGGCACAACTATCAAAATAAACACATTAGACTTCAGTCGCGATTTAATTTTTCGATTGGATTCGTTTCGAATGAATTTTTTTGTGTGAAAAATGTTTGGACTATCATATACTGTTGTTTAATTGATGTTTTTTGAGGTCACATTACGATTAATCAGTAGATATTCCTATTAAAATCTATACGTTATATTTTATTTTTACACAAGAAATAATTATAGGGTACATTAGGTAGAGCTTATCTCTAAGAAGAGACCTCTTCCAGCCAAACCTAAGACATGGGGAGATATAATATGATAAAATAGATAGACATACATACGTGTACCTACAATATAAAAGAAAATAATGTTACGAATAAAATTTGTAACAAAAAAAATATTTGTACAAATTGTTATAAAAATGGACAAACCACCGATATTATTATGTAGCCCCTGGCAACACTAGCATGTGAAAGTTGCTAACTTGGCAGGGCTGCCAGCGGCGGTCACTCGAGGATTGTTTAGTTGGCCGGTCTGGCTGCAGTCAACTGGCGGTGCTCAACCCTGCTGGTGTGCGAAAACTTTTACTTGCACTTTATACACGGCTGAACCTACAAATCATAATTATACTTTTAAGGATCCGTACCCACCAAGGGGAAATTGACTCCTATTGCTGTAGAAATGAGAGATAGGAGATTTTCAATAGGAGTACCTCATACGAACGAGTGGATCAGACAAAGGACGAAGCTTAGAGACGTGGTAGACCTCATCAAAAGCGGGAAATGGAGATGGGCGGGACACATTGCACGGATAAATAGGGACCGGTGGACCAGGAGAACGCTGGAGTGGAGACCACGGCAAAACACGCGGGGACAAGGTCGCACACCTATGAGATGGGTGGACGACCTTCGGGGAATAGCGGGCCACAACTGGCGTACCGCCTGCGACCGTCGGAAGTGGAAGAAGTTGGAGGAGGCCTACGTCCGAAGGCGGACCACAGTTGGCTGAGATAGATAGATAGAGACCTCATACGACATCTATTAGTTGTAGAGTTTACGAGTACCTCTATACTTGATTCCCAAATTGACACCATCTCATTAGAAACTGTATCTAATTTCATTGACAGACAGGCAGACCCTTTTCCCCTTCAAAGTACGGCTCTCTAAAAAGCATTGTATCTCAAACAAGGCGAAAGCTTCGCCACGGTGCCATCGTCGGCGACTGGACAGACAGAAGTGCCAATTTTCGCCAATTCACCCGGCAATATTGAAGTAACTATGCGATTCGGAACTTTTTTCCCGGACGCTCGACAGAGGTGTTAACGGAGAAATAAAAGCGTATAAAGGCACTTTTGTGAAATACATTTCTTGAAAATGTGAGGTAGGTATAATAATATAAAGCTGAACAACCTTTTGGGAGCTCGAAACAACCCCAAAATGTGGTAAGAATCTCGTGTCTAACTATAGTAATGTTTCGTGCAAACGGTCATAACTGCATAAATCGGATTACAGTAGCATAAGAAAAAGATTCAAGAAATTAATAGTATTGCAGAACAATAAATCTAATTTATAAAAGCAAAGGAGATCGCAAAACTAGCATATAACTAAACTATTTTATAAATAATTACTAACATAGTCTTAAGTATCTGCATTGTTACTAACAAAATTAGATCCATGTTGTTCCGAAGAATAAAGTAATTTATTTATTTAAAACTAAGATAGAACTGAGAATAAGAAAGTAGATATACAGATATCCAGATGAAAAGCCTACATTTGAAAATATTTTATACGGGATTCTAGGTAGGAAACTGGGCGGGTCATATCTCTAAGATACCTTTTCAGGACTGGCCTATAAACAAACAAATAGTAAACACGAAGGTTATTTTGTGATGTAATTCTACAATCAACCGACCAATCCCAAGACCAAAGTATAAAACTGCAATGAGTCACTCCCCCCCCCCCCCCCCCATCATCGGCACTCGGCATGGAGTAGACATTAATTACCATCAGCAAGGCCTTCCGCGTTTCACATGTGTCGTCTGATGGCCCATTAGTCATGGTAAACTTTACTAATACCAACGAGTTTTAAAGACGTGGAGACGTAACGTCATTTATTTTAATTATTATTGTTCTGTACAAACAAGGTTTCATTATTTACAAATCTTCGCGCCCTGAAACCAGAAAGCTGGTTTGTCTGGGCGCTGCACATTTCACTCTGTTCAATTAAAATACTAACCAAATATAAAAACAACTTAAACAAATCAAAACATGGGCGTAGGTAAAAATTGATATAATAACGTCAGGTAGGCATCCATCACGGGAGCGCAGGGCGCGGCGGCCGCCAATTGGTCGACAAACTGGTCTTCATTACGTACCCCTTTTCACGCATACAAGAGACAAACGAAAAGCAACCCAACCAATACTTTACCGTTCCGTTGCCGTTTTTAAGTAAAGCTACAAAAAATACAAGCTGAAGTATCTACTTTACCTTGAACTATTTGTAGCTTTACCTTGAGATGTTCAAGGCAAGAGTGACAGGCATTTACTAGGTTCACGTGTTTCATCCTCGGCCTCATCGTCACTTCCCATCAGGTGAGATTGTGGTCAAACGCTTATCATGTCCGAACACTAAATAAAAATATAATTTAAAGAAAATACAAAAACCCGACTGCGTATAAAAGCGACCTAAATAGATGGAAACAAGACGGCTTCAAATGGTCACTGTTCTGAAAAATGACATGGACTCTCTAAGATTCTTGCTGTCAAACGATATCACGCAGTATAGCAAAATAATGATACCTCTTTCATTAAAATCCATCCAGCCGTTTAGGCGCTACGAGGGAATAGAGAATACTCCACAAACAAACATAGATACGCGCGAAAAATATAACCTTGCCCTTGCTGTCGCGCAGTTCTTGTAAAAAGCTTTACCATCCTGAATACTGTGAAATTATATAATGAGATGGCGTGTTAAACAGATATAATGCTATAGCGCTGTCTCTGTTTAGCACGCCATCGTATAATATTATTTAATCGTTCTGAGAACGTAACAGCGAATCTTCTCATTGCATTCCAATTTCAATTTATATAATGCGATCCTTTTTCGTAGTTAATAAATGAATATAATGAGTGGTTTCTATGGTGTTGTCATATAGCAATCTTCGAATGTACATTAATGTATAGTAAGGAGCTATATGTAAGGAGCTCGTAGCCTAGTTGCGAGCACGGTCCGAAAGTGATCGTGCAGGTTAAGCGACATTGGTGCGGTCGGTACCTGGATGGGTGACCGCTAGTGGCATATTTTCATCTGCGCTCCTCCGTGCCTCGGAAAGCACGTTAAGCAGTCGGTCCCGGTTGTTGTCGTTCGACAGCAGTCGTTACGCCATGTCAGAGGCCTACGGGCGGCCTGAACAACTCTGACAAATAGGTTGGCCACTAACCATACGATAAGCAAGCAATATAGCAACTTCAACTCGCAATAAAACTGTTCGACTACCAACTGAGTCTTTTCAATACGTAATTTTTCTTAGTGTGAGTAACAATATGTAGCTTTTGTAAGTGTAACTTGTAAGTTAGCATTTTGCACTACGTTTTGATGGGTGCCATTTTTTTCTCTTCCGTTATCTCTCCATACATAAATATGAGTCACCGACTAAAGCTAATAATATTCTTTCACGGTCGTTTTACTTTTTGTGTTTACATTTTAATTTATGTCGATGATCTAATTCTCTCAAACCATGGAGTAGGTGAACTAAAGTTAATGGGGAAGATAATAATATACCTAGCAATATTTCCAGGTTTTAGTGTCGGGTTACAAAAGTATATTTTATAACCAAAGCAGATTGTAGAATCAATTAGTACCTAGCCTATGTACTTAACTTACTTACTTGTTATGTGACTTTAGCATAGAAATCAGATTTCAAAATCTATGTGCTAAGTTTTCCTCAGGTGAATAGATAGATAGATAGATATTAGGATTCCGTAGCTACCACTTAAGAAACCTCTATTTTCGTCATGACCGTCGTTTGTATATCACAAAGGGGGTCACCCCGCCCCCGCCCCTTAACTTTTGAAATACATTAACAAACTAATTGTTAATAAAAATGATTTATTAAAATACTGTAAAGTTATACCTATAAATAACAAAGTCAAGACAATGTAACAGTCATAAACTGAATAAGTATACATAAGTCTCTAAAGAAATTAATAAACCAAAAAATAATAATTATCTAATAATTTTTTATGGTATGAGAACATGGGAATATTTGTTACCTAAACACAGCAGTCGTTAAGCCATGTCAGAGGCCTACGAGCGGCCTGAACAACTCTGACAAATAGGTTGGCCACTGACCATACGATAAGCAAGCAAGCAATTAGAACAATAAACAAATCAAAAAAACTGAATGAATATTTTTAATGTCGAAAAGTGACTCTACGAATATATAATGTGTTAGAGCAAGAAAGAAAGAAAAACAAAGAAAAACACATGTTTTTAACATTGCAATATGCATACATAATTAAACTTAAAAATATTTGACATTAAAAAACAACACAACGTTAAAAGGACACATGCTAGACAAGATACCTGACCATTACACTCAACAAACTTACTTACCTCACTCACAAACACACACACACACACACACACACACACACACACACACACACACACACACACACACACACACACGCATACACTCACCCTCAAACACCCTCTCACAACGTTTTTTTTTTAAATAATAATAATATTTATCTAATTTTTATATAAGTGTATCCCCCAGGCCATTAGACTGTTGCTATCTACTATGCTGCAAGACGGCCGATGAGGCCAGTGCGGGTAGTAGAGGCCGATATTTACTTATACATTGTAACTACACTATTGTTAAGTGATTATAATTTGAATATTGTTTGGGTTAATAAATATTTTTGTATTTTTTGAATTTGTATTACAAATTAGCAGACCACTTTTAATTTCTACACTCAACAAGCTTCCTTAACATAGCTTTTCATCACTCACCTAAAATTACACCACAACTCAGTTTATTCCGAAGGTAATTCCGCATCCATCCATCAAAGTCGATCGAAATCAAGTCTTTCATCGGCTGCAAACCGTCATACTGCGCAATATGAACTCTAACTGGACCACCCTGACTCACCAAGTGTTGACTCGCTCACTGACTCATAGACCGAGAGACAGGCATTAACTTTTTAAATTTAATTTAATCCATTTATTTATCAGACAACAAGGTATCAGACACTGTGACAATGAGTAGTCATTTACTACTCACATCCCGATAATATCAATTCCCAACTACCCTCTCTTCCTGTACTCCGACGAGCGCGCGGCCATAGCTCCAGTCGGCCCGGGACCGCGTTGAGAGATGCACCGAAATTATGATTAAAAGATAGAATCGCAAAAGGACTGTGTGAATCCTGGCTACCGAGGAGTACGAGCTGGGATTACGATTCCATAGGAAAAGGATCAATCTCTGTGCCAATCGATACCGGCTAACACCGAAAAATAGTCGTGAGTACCCCTTTTCCCCCTCTTAAACTCTGTTCCCTACTTATTGTCACAGTCCATAAAAGTGTTAGTTTTAATAAAACTATGTTAATAGATATAAAACAGAATTTAGGGATATCAGTGGATATGACAGCGTGTACAGGAGAACTACGCACCAATCGCCACCTGTACACAGCGTCTCATAATCTGACAAACAGGCTTGTCAGAAATCATCTCCAGGATCCTGTTTTAGTTCATAGAAGGTACCAGTGTAATTACTATGTTTACGCGACACTTTCACGTACTTCACGTAACCGCCAAATTTTAAAAAAACAAACAAGAAATATTACGAAACACATAATACGATCACTTGTTGATAATAGTTTAGGAAGAAGGGGCGACCTATATTTAAAAAAATCATAAGATTTCTTGAAAGAGCTAGATCTATTTGAAAAAACCTTTACTGGCATATAGTTTAAACATGGCATAAGGTATGCACCTTATGAAAGAAAGAATAAGCAATATCACCTTTTAGAACGACGTGGTAACTTAAAAAATTACGTTGTAAAATGTACTTATTTGCATATTTTTTTTATATAAGTACTTTTTGGAAAATCGCAACTGTACACTTTTCGATTGTACCCTTACTTTTAAAAGACACCCGGTCTTTTCCGACTACCATCATACCTACCTACCTCATCTAAGGTTAAATTTTCCAGTGGACTCCGCGACTATGAAATGACTAACTCGCTGAATCCTGAGCCGTCTATTTTAAACTTACACGAAGTTGCACTACACGTGTCCTTTAGACCGCCAATCCACTGGACAGTTAGTAATCTCTATGAGTCATCTATTTATTTTTCATGTATTTGACTTCAAAATGAAATAAATGACATAATTTTTATTTGCGGCATACTCGTATGACTCATATAACAAGAGGTTTACTTTCGAAGAACTTTCAACCGTTGCACTAATTTATAAAGTGCAACAGTTTGTAAAATAATGGCGTCGAAGAAGTAACATGTTGTACAGATTTTGATCGATGGACCAGAGTGCTTCAGAGCTTGTTAAGAGTTTTTGCGCTATTGCAGTGCGTCTGGCATGTTTGCGAGTGCCCGATTTCTTTGCGCTCGTGAGGGCTCGCATAGCGTCCTCCTGGGACAGAATGCGAAACTCTCACAACAGCATCCTCAGAGCCATAAGCGAGGACTTGACTTGTCCGATATTTAAATATTGGTTGTCCGTGCACCAGCGCGCGAACCGAAAATGACATTGTGCAGTTTTATTTTTAAATTTTTATTGTGCTCCATATTTTATTATAAGTACATTTTGATGGGTTTTTTACCTAATAAAGAAATTATTATTATTAGACATAGAGAGAATAGAGTGAACAGTCATTTACTAGACCCGCGTGGTCCATCGTCGACCTCATCGTCGTTTACCATCAGGGGAGATTGAGGACAAATATGGGTTTAGTTTTTATTAGGTATCATGGAGAGCAGACGAGCAAACGGGCCATCAGATGGTAAGTAAATGGTAACCGTCCTCCACAGATATCTCACCTCACTATGGTTTCAAGTTTCATTATTTCTGAACAATTATTACATTGTAGGTATTGAAATCAATTTACAAAAGAAATTAAATAAAAATATGGGTAAGTACAACAAATAATAATATTAAAAAAAATGAATGTGATGGAAATAAAAAGTCATATTATGTTATCAGAGGGTTTTTGACACGCTGCTAACCTCAAGGTTTGAGGACTTAGGTGAGTTGCTTACTTACCCTTAAAACCTAAACACCGCAATGCAAGAAGAATACTTATCATAATTAAAAATAGAGATTATTAATTACTCCTGATACATTTTTAATGGCAATATTTTGTAAAAGACTTTATCTGTAATCACTAACGTAGTTTAAACAAACTGTTAACAACCGATTAACAAGTTACCTCCCGTAACGGTTTAGACTCAATATAAAGTTGTGACAGTAACAAAATTATTCAGTTAACTTTTACAAAAGCTTTTACTCAATTAATGGAAATTATCAACAAGTTCAAAGACGAAAGTTTATTCATTACTTACCTACTAGCTTTGCAAGTTAGTTGTTTTTCATAGACTAATTAATTCGTATTTTTTTTTTAAATTTTTATTTTATTTATTTATTTTATCGAGGTATATGTTAAGTACATACTCGTACTTATAGGTTTTTTTTTCAATCGAGCAGTTTCTAAAAAGTTTGTTTATAAAAAAATTAAGAAACTATGAGAGACTGGAGTTAAAAAAAATAGTTTCAAGTTACTATAGAGGAAACCTAACTAACGGAACCTACTCTTTGATTTACACAAAAGAAGTACTCGTAAGTAATTACTTACCTGTAACATAACTCAGTGTTCCTTCGCTTATAATTTTACAGCTAAACAGAATTGGATGGGGTTTACTGTTATTTGTAGAAAAGATTACCGAAGCTTACTTTTTCGAAAGGAAAACCGCGGACAATAGCTAGCTAGTCCTAAATAACTAATACATAGAGCTTTGAAAAATATAGAGAAGAAAATAATCTGACTTTGCAATCAATAAAAAACTTAACTAGAGCGAAAATAATTAAATATTTATAGGAGCGATGAATCTATAACCCTTAACAAGCCATTCGCCCGGATGACGCGTCAAAATCACTCATTACAATACACCCGCCAAACCACTGCGCCAATATTGACACTGCAACAAATTGCTTTGTTCATCAAGTGCGTTGCACCATATTTTAGTTCCTGTTGTTTACTAAGGGCTTTTCGATAACACAGCATTTTCTGACTCACGAATTTTCACAATTACTGTGGTGTAAGCTATGAGATTTCTGCTCATGTTTATTCATGTTTTATTCCTGGTGGAAAGGAAAGCAATTGGCAGAAATATGGCAGCAGCTGGCGAAATATGTGAGACCTAATATTTAAGATTTGTCATCCAATGTACCATATTTCTGGCGAATAAATAATTCATTCAATTCGAGGGTACCGCTAATGCACTGCACTGCACCTTGTGTACATATAATATATGATTGTATTCATAATTATTGTAAGATATATTTATTTCAAAAGATGTGCTGCTGAAAGTTTCTTGCGCCGCTTCTTTCGTTTCAGCTACAGCACCTTACGAAGCGGTGGTAGAGTAAAAAAGAATGACGTTGTTAAAATGTACTATGACTTACAATAAAAACATTTTGATTTAATTGATTTGATTTGATGTATAGGTAATCCAGGTAGACCAGAGCCCTCACTGAGCGATGGCCAAGGTTGGGGAAAAGAGGAGTAGGTCGTCCAGCAGCCAGATAGGCGGATGACATCGCCAAAGTCGCATCGAAGACCTGGATGCGACTAGCACAGGATCGTATAGGATGGCACAAAAGAGAGAAGGCTTATACCCTGCAGTGGGACGACATGGGCTGATGATGATGATAGGTAATCGGAAAAGGTAGATAGGTATGTTCGTATATTGATTTCTTTTATCAGCTAACTGCTTCATGGTACGTGATAAAGTTCCATCTAATACATATACGAGTATTTAATTACAGATTGACATCCATTCTTCTTCTTCGAGCCAATAATACTAGAAGTCGACCATCTAATATTTTGTGAGACCAAATCACTAAATACAGTCGGTGATTTGAATGTTAGATGTTACTTTAAATCAATAACAAATCACGGATTTAGCACTTTACAGTATCTATAATATTATACTCATCATGTCTAGTAAAAGGTCAATTTACAATTTTTTTATTTTTATTAATTGTCTACGACAAACAGGCAGACGGGCCACCTGATGGTAAGTAGTCACCGTCGCCTAGAGACACGTGCAGTACCAGGTGTATTGCTCGTGTGTTGCCGGCCGTGGAGGGAGAGGACTTTTTAACGTTCTTTTTGAAGCATCTCATGTCGTAGCGCTGCGGGAAAACGGCGGGTGGAAGAGAGTTCTACACTGAAAGAAATTTCCGGCTCAACCTTCTGATTTTTTCCTTCTAGACGCCTTACCTACCGAAGAAAAATCGATTCCAACTGTTTTTTACCAACCAAACTTGAAGAAAACCCATTTCCCACTGAAATACGGAAGGTATCCACCATTTCCTACCAAATTATCCTTCCAAATTTCATTTGGTAGGTAAAAAACCGGAAGGAAAATCCTTCTAATTTGTTAGGTAATGAAACCGGACGGTATTTCCAGAAGGAATCCAATTTTACCTACCGAATGACCATCCAACTCTAATGGAAATACTAGTAGGTAATTTGTGATCGATCACCTACCAAATCTCAGACCAACCAATTTAGTAGGACGTCATTTACCTTCCGAATTGACCATCCAACTCTGATGGAAAAGTTAGTGGGTAACTTGTGACCTATTACCTACCAAATTTTAAGCCAACCAATTTAGTCGGAATTACGACATACCTTCCAAATTGAAAGGTAGTTTAACTGGTGGGTAACTCGTGATCAAAATCACCTACTGATTTAGTCGGAATTGGTGACATACCTACAATACTGAAAGGTAATAACGACGGTAGGAAACTCGTCTCAAACATCCGTCTAAATTTAGTAGTAAGTTACCCACCAATTTTGTCGGAATTAATGAAATACCTTTCAAATTGAAAGGTAGTGAAGCTAGTAGGTAACTCGTGATCGAATTCCATCTAGTTCAGTAGTAAGTCACCCACCAATTTAGTCGGAATTACTGAAATACCTTTCAAATTGAAAGGTAGTAAAGCTAGTAGGTAACTCGTGTTCAAATTCCATCTAATTCAGTGGTAAAGTCGCCTACTACTTTAGTCGGAATTGTGACATTACCTGCCAAACTGAAAGGTAATGATGACGGTAGGAAACTCGTCAAAAATCCGTCTAAATTCAGTAGTAAGTTACCCACCAATTTAGTCGGAATTACTGAAATATCTTTCAAATTGAAAGGTAGTGAAGCTAGTAGGAAACTAGTCTCAAAAATCCGTCTAAATTCAGTCGTAAGTCACCCACCAATTTAGGCCGGGAACTGGAGGCCGTTTTCTTTTTGCGCTGTCCATAAGAGGTGATGCCATAATCGCCACGCTAGGCCTGCGGGTTGGCGATCGCAGTAGCCGGGTCGCTTGCCCCGATGACGCTGCTGCCCGTCATCGTGCTTCTGATATTTTGACCCAGCCATAATTTGAGTGGTTATACCGCCACTAGTCGGTCGCCAGGGACTCGTTCGTTAATCGGCAGGATGCACCACGTGCAGGTGAGTTTGACATTTGGTGGTCTAATTGTTGGTGACCCCCCTTACATCCCTAAGGGGCTGGACATGAGATAATTAGACTACCACCTTATTATTGTGTATTGAACCCCATCGAGTTAATGTGGAGTCATTTAAAAAAACTGTCCGTAAATCGAATATTACGCCAACAGTGGGTGACAATGTAATTCAAACTGTACGAAATGCAGTAAATTTCACAAACCCTATTTTTTGGAAGAACGCTTACGACCATGTTGTTAAGGTGGAAAACGAATGTTCGAGGGATCGAATTCAACCATTTATAATAAACACGCGTGAAGACACGGATACCGAAGAAAGTGATTAAACATACAATTGATGTAGCAGAAGACATTGTAATAGTAGAAAAAGGGTGTGCTTATAGTTTAATGTAAATAAACAAAAAGTAGAACAAACATTATTGTTTAAATGTACCAGTATCAAAATGATTGTTTAAATGTACCAGTATCAAAATGATTGTTTAAATGTACCAGTATCAAAATGATTGTTTAAATGTACCAGTATCAAAATGATTGTTTAAATGTACCAGTATCAAAATGATTGTTTAAATGTACCAGTATCAAAATGCATCACTCCTGCTACAGTTGATCATTGGTTTAAGAACAGATGCTTGACTTGGAGTGTTAAAGTAGTAACTAATCACACAACAATAGATTATTATCGCAGTCTTTATTGTCCAGTCTCAAGTGCCAATACGCCATGGTATATGAAATGGACTATACATTCACTCGTGATGCCACTGATTGAGATTTTCTTAAAAACTACTGGACCAATTAAGAAAATATTTTACTATCATGTAGTTAGGACTTTGTACTATATATCAGTGAAAGAATTTTTAGAATCGGTCCAGCAGTTTTTGAGAAAATCTCAAACATATATGTTGCCCCTGTATACTTTTAGGTACATCTGACCGTACTAAACATTTTGTGTAGAGTTGAATAAATATATTTAATGGCAGCCTATGCACACAAAAAATTACATTTCTTGACTTAGCACTTTTTCCTACAGAGGAATTTAATAATATTACTTCCCACTTTTTGCATTAGGCAACCTAGTAGCAATATCAGTTAACAAATTTTAGATATATTAGTGACAAAATAATCGCCTGTAAACACTTATCGTTTCCACCCTGTATGTTTTTTGCATTAAGTTGAGAATATGTCTTTTTGAAACCGTATTTGGCCAGTGTTACTATTATTATTTCAAAAAAATATATGTGTATGCATAAGTGTATAGGTACTGGTTCAGTAACCACCAATGCATACACATTTTTTCTGTGGATTGTTGTAGTATAGTCACCAACAGAGATAGGTAACCAGGGACAGCATGAGAGATCTTTCACTAGCAGACTGTTTAAAAGTCTATTATATTATGTACACCAGTAAAAAATGTAAGTTTGGCTGATTTTTTTTATGGTTACCTACCTCTTATGGCGACTGTTCATTTACATATCTCTATTGGCGACTGTACATGGGTACTTTCACCCTTCAAGAGGTAGAGTAGGTATTAGGTTAGGTGCTCTACAATTTTATATTTTTATTAATGGTAATACAAGCTTTTGTTTATTTTAGTATTTTGTGTTATTTCGTAGATTTAGTTTTATTTTCCAAGTTATTTGAGGATAAACGAGGAAATCCTCGGATAACCACCTTGTGATGGAAGATAAAACGGAGGGTATATCGGGCGTGCGCCATCTCCACGGGTAGATTATTCAAAGATTTTCAGAATCTTTAAATGACCTAACTACGATGGAACATAAAGCGGATGGTAATCGGGCGTGAACCGTCAACCGCAGGTAGGTCATCCGACATTTCCTTCTGAACGCTAAAATGTCCTACCAGCGATGGAAGGTAAAATGGAAGGTAATCGGGCTTGTCCGTCCACTGCAGGTAGGTCATCCGACATTATCTTCTGAATGCTTAAATAACCTACCAGCGATGGAAGGTAACACGGCAGGTAATCGGGCTTGACCGTCCACCGCAGGAAGGTCATCCGACATTTCCTTCTGAATGCCCAAATAACCTACTAGCGATGGAAGGTAGAACGGAAGGTAATTGGGCGTGAACCGACACCGCAGGTGGGTCATCCGACATTTCCTTCTGAATGCTCCATTAACCTACCAGCGATTGAAGGTAAAACGGAAGGTAATCGGGCTTGACCGTCCATCGCGGGTAGGTCATCCGACATTTCCTTCTCAATGCTCAAATAACCTACCAGCGATGGAAGGTATAACCGAAGGTAATTGGGCGTGAACCTTCCACCGCAGGAGGTCATTCGAATAGATATTTTCTACAGAATCCTTATACTATCTAACTGCAATGCAATGGAAGATAAAACAGAGTAAGCAGGCGTGTACCGTCCATCGTTGTGGTGGATGATTCATGTCCAGTTACTTTCTGTTTTATCTTCCATAGCAGATAAGTATTTTGCGGATTTTGTAGGAAATACCTATTCGAATGACCTGCTTGGGGTGGACGGTTCACGCCCAATTACCTTCCGTTCTATCTTCTATCGCTGGTAGGTTATTTGAGCATTCAGAAGGAAATGTCGGATGACCTACCTGCGATGGACGGTTAAAGCCCAATAACCTTCCGTTTTACCTTCCATCGCTAGTAGGTTATTTGATCATTCAGAAGGAAATGTCGGATTACCTACCTGCGGTGGACGGTTAAAGCCCAATAACCTTCCGTTTTACCTTCCATCGCTGGTAGGTTATTTAATCATTCAGAAGGAAATGTCGGATTACCTACCTGCGGTGGACGGTTAAAGCCCAATAACCTTCCGTTTTACCTTCCATCGGTCGTAGGTTATTTGATCATTCAGAAGGTAATGTCGGATTGCCTACCTGCGGTGGACGGTAAAAACCCAATTACCTTCCGTTGTTCCTTCCATCGCTAGAAGGTTATTTGAGCATTCAGAAGGAAATATCGGATTACCTACCTGCGGTGGACGGTAAAAGCCCAATTACCTTCCGTTTTACCTTCCATCGCTGGTAGGTTATTTGACCATTCAGAAGGTAATCTCGGATTACCTACCTGCGGTGGACGGTTGCAGCCCAATAACCTTCCGTTTTACCTTCCATCGCTGGTAGGTTATTTGAACATTCAGAAGGTAATGTCGGATTACCTACCTGCGGTGGACGGTTAAACCCAATTACCTTCCGTTTTACCTTCCATTTTACCTTTCATCGCTGGTAGGTTATTTGAAAGTTCAGAAGGAAATGTCGTATTACCTACCTACGGCTGACGGTTAAGCCCAATTTCCTTCCGTTTTGCCTTCCATCGCTGGTAGGTTATTTGAGCATTCAGAAGGAAATGTCGGATTACCTACCTGCGGTGGACGGTTAAACCCAATTACCTTCCGTTTTACCTTCCATTTTACCTTTCATCGCTGGTAGGTTATTTGAAAGTTCAGAAGGAAATGTCGTATTACCTACCTACGGCTGACGGTTAAGCCCAATTTCCTTCCGTTTTGCCTTCCATCGCTGGTAGGTTATTTGAGCATTCAGAAGGAAATGTCGGATTACCTACCTGCGGTGGACGGTTAAAGCCCAATAACCTTCCCTTTTACCTACCGTCAAGGGAAGGTACTTACCTTCCGTTTTGGGCAGGATACGTGATTCAGTAGGTAATAGCATGGACGGTAATGTGCTGGTAGGAATATGAATTTGGATGGTAATGTTTCCATCCGAAATTACCGTCCCTTTTGACTCAGTGGGAAAATTTGGAAGGTACTTATTTACTACCATCTATAGACGGTAAATGATTTGGTGGATAATATTTCCATCCGAATTTACCGTCCCTTTTGACTCAGTGGGAAAAATTGGAAGGATATCTATTTCCCACTAACTATAGATGGAAATGTGGAAGGTAAAGCTAGGATACTAATTCGGTGGATAAACTCGGAAGGTATATTTTCCGCTATATTTACTACTGATCTGGAAGGAATTTTTCCCACTGAGTCAAAAGGGAAGGTAAACTCGTGGTAGGAAAGGCCGATTACAGGAGGAAATTTCTTTCAGTGTACATTTTACAGGTGCGTGGCAGAAACGCTCGTGTAAAACGGGTCGTGGTAGACACCCAAGGCTTTAGAAAGTGCGGGTGAAAATTGAGCCGCTGATTGTGCGATTCAAGAAAGTAGACGACGGCACTAAGTCAAATAGTTCTGAAGACCACTCCCCATTATATATGCGATAGAAGACGCTGAGAGAGCCAATGTCTCTCCTTAAACTGAGAACAAATTATACTACAACAAATTATAATACTTCATTCATTTTGGTATCCAAATTACTTATTCATTGACTTGAAACTGTCAGCTTGTCACTTGCACCATAACGTTATAGTAATTAGCAGGGTGTGATCAGCAGAATAAAACGTGTTCGCTTGCCAACGCCGAAATGTATTGGTCGCTAAATTTCTATTCAAATGGATCAAAATATTAGCATACAAAGCTCATCTAGTGTGGTTATTGATCACGTTTCGGTTGTTACGGCCGGAAATGTGTTTACATTATAAAAGTTATTATGACTGATTACCAATTAGAGAAATGTTGATTACGGATTGGTAATCGATTAAAATGTTCCATTTGGAATATTAAAAACGAAAACATGATTTCGAGTATTGTTATTAACTTATTACAAGTAAGTTAGAATGTTCGTTGGTAGGTACTTATTTGCTAGACGACTTTTTGATATTATTAACAAGTCGGTTTTGTTCAAGCTTAAGTTATAGGTTAAATAAAGAACTTTATGATTCTTATTTATTATTCCGTCAGTTGTCGGTGGCACAGTGGTTAGGACACCGGACTCTCATGACCACCCGGGTTTCAAACCGTGCAGTGCCATGTACCAATGAGTTTTTCGTCTTAAGACTTACGTATATTTACCGACTGCTCTAACGGTGAAGGAAAACATCGTGAGGAGGTTTCCTCACGACGCACACTGAGATGACCAGTATGTAAAATGGGGTAGGCACAAAAGATCATCAAGGGTCGAAGTGCCGCTGGGTTATTCCCGGCCCCCTGTCATAAGATAAGATTCCGTCAGTATCCCAAATTTATCTCCAAAAATGAATGAATACGCGACTTTACATTTCCGGAGCTGTTTATGTTTACATTGCTGTTTCGGTTTGAAGGGTAAGAGAACCAGCGTAATTACCGGCACATGAGGCAGTCCACCTAAGTCCTCAAGGTTAGCAGCGCATCGAAAACCCTCTGATGGAGACCACTTATCATCAGGAAGCCATTCTCCCATCTGCTCTTCTTATACAATATAAGTCTAAACTTCTTACCTAACTTCTTACCATTTACTCTAACTTCTTACCATTATGGAGATCCCCTTCTTACCATTGTGAAGATCCCCTTACTTTTTCCTGGTCATCATCAGGTCTAACTTCTTACCATTGTGGAGATCCCCGTCTTACCATTGTAGAGATCCCCCTTTTACCATTGTGGAGATCCCCTAACTTTTTCCTGGTCATCATCAGGTCCTTGATATTCCAGATGTGGGAAGGTCTCCATGGTCCTAAACATTTGAGCTCAAACTCGAAACATCAAACTATTACCGTTCCAAAGATCCCATCTGACATCAAAGATACTCCAAGATCTTGGAAAGCACTGATCTAATTTTAATCAGACATGGCTAAGAACACTTTCTACAAAATTCCCTATTATTTAAAAAAAACCGGGTCTAAATCGGATAATCCCTTAATAAATAAATATCCAGCTAATAACACGCCCTCCCCATTTTATTATATTTTCTACCTTGAATACTTTTTGCTATCCGTACAGACAGCTACAAAGTATGATACAACCTTCCACACAGAATGATTGATAGTGTTAGACCAGGTGCATCCTCATTATGAGTCATTAGTGCATTTATACACTGTATCCATGAAAAAGGACAAAGGAATGAAGTGCATTGACCTGATTTCCTATTATAAGTTGTTTACACGGTCAGTTTACAGGTCGTAATGTACATTGTAGTCAGCTATATTCTGGTAAATGTGTACATTATGACGGATTTTCCAGATTAAGTTTCTCATTCGAGATAGATGGCGCTGCATCTAACAGGAATGTCAAAGTGACAGAAGAGATGTTTTGACATAGTGTTTTTTCATTGCATACTAGGTAGCTTATTAAATAAATATACCTAAATATATAAATGTATATATTAATATATTTTATAAATTTGTAATAGCTACCTAGTAAGAGCATGTGCAGCATTTAACCAGCTAAGCAATAACCCTACTACAGATCTCTTCAACAGTAGTCCTGATTCCGGAAAATCCTTTCTCATTAACAAATTTTCCTCTGCCTATCTGTAAATGTACATGGTTGCTAGATTAAGAGTTTTATTATTATATTTTTAATAACTGTGGAAGCTTATAAATGGCTATTGTTTTTATATATGTATATGTAACTTGTAAATAAGGCTGTAAGCTACCCAAATAAAATAAAAAAATAAAAAATATCCCATAGTTCCTATTTCCTTTAATGTTGCATGTTTAATGGTATAAAATAAACATCATAAGTTTTAACTTTAATTGTAATTCTGTAATCTGAACATTTGACTGACACATAACATTGTAAAGTGGTCAATGTGTGTACCTATGTGATCTCCACGACACAGGCAACGCCTAGTGTTGAGGTTATAGTTTAATGTGAATTGATAATTAATATGTGGTAAACGAATATTTTTTTAAATTTTTAAAATTTTTGTAAAAATATAGTAATTCATCGAATTCGTCATTTCATAATGATAAAACAAGAACTATGAGCAAATAACAAATAATTTAAAAATATGTATTTTTTTAATTCAAATTTTATGGCCTAGTTACATGCTAGGTACCGATATTTTGACACATTTTGACATACCAGTAAACAATCAACGCCATCTGTTGAGTTGATTAGAAGCTGCCGGAAAATCCCTCGGTATCGACATCCTATAGAAATAAAATTTTGATTGTGTTACGCCTCTGTGCAGAGTCAGCCTGGGATGGACTTCTTCTAAGTCGTATTCTTCATTGCTGAGGGTCGTGATCATTCTAAGAAATTAATCACATAGAACCACTCTCTTCGCTGTTAATGGGGTAGTTTGCCATTGCCTTCCTCATGGATCAATCAAATCAAATCATTTTTTTTTATAGGAAGCACGTACATAACTGGCACAGGATCGTATAGGGTGGCACAAGAGAGAGGAGGCTTATACCCTGCAGTGGGACGACATGGGCTGATGATGATGATGAAGCACGTACAAATAAGAACCATGATCTATGATCGGAGTAGGTAGGGCTGTTTTTGGTACTTGCCACATACGGTCATAATATGGATAAGTATGCCCGATAATCCCGGGATTTCCGGGATTGGATAAATATATTATTTGGATTTTTAACGTTATATTTGTATTGATACACATTTAAGATTGTTGGCGAAATATTTTTTTTTAAGATTCATGGCGCTAGTGTACCTATGGTAGTTTTTAACTTCTTCGTAAGTTCACAATTTAAAAAAAATCGTAATCCGCCGAGTAAGGGCGAGGTTTATAAAAGTAATTTACAACATTTGCTCGATAACTTAAAACGGGATCCCGAAATAATATCCAGAGCCCTACCAACTCCGATCAGTGATCATGATATATAATATAATACAATTATTATATTATGTATAGTTATAGGTCGAATAAATGAGTATAAGTACATTAAAGTACATTTTTATAATGTATTTTTTTACTCTACTACCATTTTGTAAAGTGATATTGCTGAAATCAGCAGCAAATCATTTGAAATATTATGTAAAAAACGAATAAAATCATTATTGTACGGTTTGTAGCGTAGTTACCGGCAAAACAATTTCATTGTTTTTCACATAAAAATAATAAGAAAAAAAATGGACTTAGTATTTGGTAATCGTTGTTGTTACAACGTGTAATAAAGGGTCTTTCAACAAGGACGGGTCGATGTTAAAATTGAATAAAACAAGATGTGTGTGAGATATTAACGAAATATTTTTTTTATTTGAAAGGCCCTTTTATGCCATTATGAATGGAATATAACATCGTTCAAATGTCCGCCGCGGCTTCGAATGGTGGCACGAATCCGAGAGGTCCAATTTTCAATGACTGCTGCATAGATCCGGCTGAATCTGAGCGATGGCCTATGTTATGTTGGCTTTCAGGGCAACGGTCGATTGTGGCTTATTGGCATAGACCTGCGACTTCAGAAAACCCCACAAGAAAAAGTCTAGCGGAGTCAAATCACACGATCTTGGTGGCCAATTCACGTCACCTCTGCGAGAGATAACCCTACCCTCAAACCGTTCATGCAGAATGTCCATTGTGTCGTTCGCTGTGTGGCACGTAGCGCCGTCTTGCTGGAACCACATGTCGTGTGCCGTCTTGCTGGAACCACATGTCATGTGTTGCACTAACGAACACTCATTTTGATAATAAAGTTTTATCTTTTGCACATGCTGCTGAACCGTGTAACTTGCCATGGTGATTTGGCATCAGTGACTGAATAAGAAACAACAGATTTGACAGATGTCGCCAAAACAAAATGGCCGCCACAAATTATTAACATCGACCCGCTCTATTTGAAATACCCTTTAGTTTCTACCTATGAAATAACTTACTATAATACTACTACCTATGAAATAACTTAAATAAACAGCACTTTATAATACTGGTTGGTCACTAATTTTATTAAGTTTAATATAACATATGCTTAAGTTCCTACTCCTCCTCCTATTCTTAATGACTAAGTAAGTAATATAGACTAATTACCAATGATATATCTGATGATTACACAAAAATAAACGCCACTGAATAGGACATAAAACGCAAACCGTTGCGTAGATGGTGCCACGAGCACACCCCGTAAACAGAAAAGCAAAACGAAAAATTTTTGAAGTTATCGCAATTTTCTCGTTATTTGGATTAATTAAATTAAATTTCTCAAAGGTATAGTAAAATTGTGATGATATCATGGCATCATATGGCCGTTTCAAAATAGCAAACCTAAAAAACCTGTTCCCACATACGCTCGTTTAACTGCCCGATCCTCCCCCATCCTAGTGATGTGTCCGAGCCATCGGAGTCGAGCCGCTTTCGTCTCTCCTATAATGTTCGGCTCGTTCACCATCTCTTCTATCTCCCTATTCTTTCTCATCCTCCACCCTCCATCTTCCTTCTTGGCTGGTCCCAGAATCTTCCTCAATATCCTCCTCTCGGTCACGAAGAGTCTGTTTTCTCCCTAACGGACGACGTCCGGTCGGACGTCCCAGATACCGCTGGCGCGATGAAGTGGAGAAGGATCTGCGGGAGCTCCGGGCGCCTGACTGGCTCGAGACTGCGCAGGAGAGAGAGCGATGGCGCTCTTTGGTATCGGAGGCCAAGATCCACTTCGGGTCGCTGCGCCAGCGGAGTAAGTAAGTAAGTAAAAAATCTGTTAAAACAGCGTGGCGCGAGTCTGAAGGAATTTGGGAGAAAGGTACGTATCTACTTGTTGATATTGGGCTTAATGTGCTTATTTAAAGTTTATTAAACAAAAATCTTGTAAAATGATCCAATATTAATCAATAAATTTAGGTAATGTTATGTTTAGAACAAAATCATCTTAAGTCACACGTACGTCTTATTTTTGAATGTATTTTTGTAACTGTGCTAGTGGCACCTCTAGTGGTAAAACATTGCAGGATTGCCAATTAAACATCGTAATTATTTTGAATTGAAGTCTGGCCTTCATTTGCTAATATTAATCACACAATACTGGATAAAAAATATGCAAATAAGTTTAAAGTAAAGTTAGGTATGTCTACCACATTTGATTATAACTTTGAACAGTGTTCCGTACGCTAGAAATTTGATTTAGAAACAATACTATGAATGCATAAATGAATTATTTATTCGCCAGAAATATGGCACATTGGATGACAAATCTTAAATATTGGGTCTCACATATTTCGCCGGCTTTGGCATGCAAATATTTTAGAGTTAACTTCATTAAATTCTAGTAAGTATTTGGAATACAATCATTACATAACACATAATATAAATTAGCATGTCAATATAATCAAATGTCAACAGCAAATCAGTCAACCCCAAAAGATACAACAGTCAAAGTTTAGGGTGCTTTCATCATCATCAGCAGCCTATTCCAGTCCACTGCTGGACATAGGCCTCTCCCAGGGCGCGCCATTAGGGTGCTTTACATTGCATAAATTCTTTTACAGTATAAAAACATTTGTCGATAAGCCATTTACAAATGTAGAAGTATAATAAAAACCTGGCTCCTTGGTTTGAACTATGAGGAAACAGAAAAATTGCTGACCATAACCAAATAAAATAAATAGGCATATCTAACCTACATAATAAACACACACGTACACTCACTTACACACAACACACACATTTTAATAAAACCACTCTCTCATACACCCCAACATATCCTCCCATACTATCATAATGTTATAGATATTAAGCACTAAAGAACTTTACCGACAGCAGCACACACAAAGAAACAATTTAATAAACCGATATGGTGGACCGGAAGCAAATGATCCCTACAGCACAGGGCAACCTATTGTAGGTATCAAATGCAAACATTTCACCCAGCCTAAAAAACACTAGACATTAACTTTTGAAATTGAATAAACTCTGTTCGTATTTAGATTAAGATATTTTTACATAAATTTAAACAACTGTGTTTTAAACATTTTTATAGGTAGGTCTTGAATATTTTTTATTTAATCTCGACGTTGGTTAACTGTTTTTTTAAACAGACGCCATAACTTTCTATTTATTTTCAAGACTCTAAAACGGTCATTGGCCAAATTGCAGTGTAAATCACTAGCAGGGGCTATTCATTAAAGAAAAAAAAACAATTATTTGACCGACTGTTTGGAGTCTTTACAAAATGACACACTAATTTTGAAACCCACGACCTCATTCGCCACGGAACCCTAAAAGCGCACCTCACAAGTCCGACCTCAAACCTAACATTTTTCTGATTCAACTAACCGTGAAATTAAAGTCCGATTTTCGAAGAAACAATTTTGTACGATCGTTTTAATTTTCCTGCGCATGATAAATACATCATTCGTTGTTACTTTTAGGGATCCATACCCGGAAAAGAGCCCCATTGCTGCTGAAAGTTTCTTGCACCGCTTCTTTCCTTTCAGTTATAGCCAATATGTCAATCAGACACCTATAACGCACGGCGTAAACAAATTCTACAATACGTTGGTTATTAACCACACGATAGAAAGAAGTCGCGTATGGTTTTGAAACAACATATTCAATACTAGAAACAAAAACAAACTTGCAGTCCCACGCTTTAGACTTAGTAAAGTAAACTCATCATTTATGGGTCACTGTGTACGATTTTATAATAAGATACTTGATACTGTAATATAAAACGGACCTTTTGTAAAAAGGGTTATTATAAAATAAATGACTACTTAAATGATAAAGAGGTTTGGTCCTAAATTCAGCTCCAGCTCTGCACATTGTGTACATATATGATTGTATTCATAATTATTGTAAGATATATTTTTTTCAAAAGATGTGCTGCTGTAAGTTTCTTCCGCCGATTCTTTTCTTTCAGCTATAGCACCTTACGAAGCGGTGGTAGAGTAAAAAAATGACGTTGTAAAAATGTACTATAAGGTACGAGTACTTACTTACAATAAAAACATTTTGATTTGATTGCTGTTGTCCGTCTGTCCGCTCGTTTGTCACGTCTGTCAAGCTCGTAAGATTCTCCTTTTAAGTCTATTCTTTGCTGATGACATAATGACAAGGGCATATAATTTACCTAAGATATGCCTATGATAAGGTATAGAATTAACCACTTATTAGAAGGGCTCGTAGCGTAGAAAGTGATCAAGCAAGTTAAGCAACTTTGGGTGGATTGCAAACGACTCCAAACTGTCGCTTTGCCTATTAGATACGTACTTCTGACGTCTGATCCGGTGATGGTGTCGCTGTTGGCAGCTGTCAGAGTATAGTGTTAACATTAATAACGATAGTTCCAGTTTTAGCCACCGGAACAGATAAGTTTGTGCCACTGTGGACAGCACGATATATTTTGTGTGTTTTTATATTCGTCTTCTGGTTACCCGCAGCTCAGAAAAGCTCCAATTAGATAGATTAACCTTAATAACAGAGTATTATATACTAGAAATTAATAAGTAATAACCACAATAACACAATAACAAAAAGTTTATCTTGTATTTCCCTAAGCTAAGTGGATTGTATCCTTTTTTAGAGAAATAAATGTCTTAAGCTGTAAACCGTACTTAAAAATTTCACATAATATGTATACTATACACTATCTATACTATACTCTAGACGACAAGAGTACGGATCCCTGTAGAGCGAGACCCGATTCGAACTTGGCCGTTTTTTTTCTTCGTTTTTTTTTAACTGTGGTAATTGTAGGGTGACCCGTGGCTGGCTTTAGAGGTCGTTGTCGAATTAGAGTAATACCTACCTAGTATAAATTATATTAAAACAATTTTTTACAATCATTGACGTAGGGTTAGACAATGGTTCAGATTTACGTCAGTTCTTTTAATAAAAAACAGGTAAAGACAGACTAGATATAAAGACTAAATTAAATTAAGCGATAGGAATAAGATATTCATCGATATACGTACAAGATGGTCCAAAACCTATATAAAATACCTGGGAATATTGTGCGATAATTCATCATCATCATCATCATCAGCAGCCTACTCTAGTCCACTGCTGGACATAGGCCTCTCCCAGGGCGCACCATTGAGCTCGATAATTGAAAAAAATTATTTTATTACCATCGCTATTTGCTCCTGGTATTATCCCTCTTCATCATCAGCCTATATTTATGGCCCCACTGTTGGGGCACAGGCCTCCCCTTGCACAAGGGGGTACGGGCCATGATCCACCGAGCGGGCCCAGTGCTGATTGGTGGATTTCACACGGTTTCGGAAACTTCTAATTTCCTCAGACATGCAGGTTTCCTCACGATGTTTTCCTTCGCCGTTAGAGCAGTCGCTAATGTACGTAAGTCTTCGAAAAAATCCGAAAAACTCATTGGTACATGGCATTGTATGGTTTCGAAGCTCCCGCATGGGAGTCCGGCGTCCTAACCACTAGACTACCGACGCTCTATCGGGGACAGTATTGTCCCTACTGTCTCGGAATTCGCTTATTAAATTTTTACTGTAGGTAGGTATCTATTTTTTAAATCGCTGATTACGTGCTTTATAATGATTTAAAAGCATTACGAATAGCATTTACGAGTGTACCAATCATTGAACTCTGTCTACCTTTTGAGATGATGACCGAATTTGCTAATAAATCTATTGATAAAAAATTTAGGAGTATACAAGGGTATCCTAGAAAGTATGGATCAAACGGAACAGGGTGATTGATGGCTGACGTTCCAATAATGGTAATGATCTCAGTTATCACCGTATTTCGTTGAGAAAGTCTGGGACACCCTGTGTAACAATTTTCCAACCTGAGACAAAATTAAACGGTATATGGGGCATGTAAAAATAAGTAACTGAAGGCGATACAAATAAAATAATACAAATATACTTTATCGCACACCCGGGACAAAAACAAAACATACAAAAGAAAGGTACAATACAATGTGCAGAAGGCGGCCTTGTGGCTCTAAGCGATATCTTCCATGCAACCAAAAACAAATAAAATAATGAGGTATTTCAATTTTGATTATAATGACAATAAAACAACGTGATAAAGTCTGACTTTTCCAACATAAACTTACAATTACAAACGGCTGTCCTAAATCTTAATACACGAACGCGCAAAACATTGCACGGTGTTGCCAATTCATCAGTCGCCGTACCATAAAGACATCAAAGGAAATTTTAACAGTGACTTTTTACTTTATTATTGTATTTGATTTATCGGGTAGACTGACGTAAAACCGTTTAATTTCATTATGATTTCCTTAACACATAATTCCAAATTAGGTGAAACGGTTTATTTTCATTTTGAAACAGACTTTATTTAGCCCCCGCTCAAAAATAATTTCCATACAAGTAACAGGGTTATTTTTTCGTGTAAAGTGGTACAAATGACCAGCAATACCCGCTCCAATTATTTGCTACTAATAAAAAAGGACCTTATATAGATATTCATTTTGGCAAAGGGGTTATTTTGGACCTGAAGGATTAACGGACCATGGTGTCATATTGACATCTTAAACCATGTTTTTGTACCATATATTTCGTTTAGACAATATCACGATTAAACTGAAAAATCTCGGCGAATTACCTTTTGTGTACCGGTCTAAAAGCTTTCAAAACACTTGAGCAAAGCTTCAGGTACGGAACTCGAGTCTCCTCTCGTCAGCAACTCTGGAGCATCATGTATGTGAAACAACTGTAGCGCCCTGTATAGGAAACTTCCATGTTAGTAAACCTTCGTCGTAAGCGGATTACTGATAGTGTTGGGCAATGAGTTGCGGTAATAGGTATGAAAAAATAACAGGAACATGATATTATGGTTACTATATTATTTATAACATGTAGGTAATGATTAGACATAGAAGTTGTCGGGGCAAAATTGTCATATTTCTAGTGATAGCATTATCGATAAATGCATACTTATCGATAATTACAATCGTTTGTAAAGCTGTCATTTTCAATAGAATTTAAAGAAGAAATAAAATGTTACGTTTGTAAAGCTGACATCTTCAATTTCTAACATTAAAAATATATAATTACCTGAGAGTTTTTAATTTCTCGCTGAAATGTTTTAAATAAACATTATTAGTGGATAAATATTTTTTAATTCGGAATTTTGGGGTTGGGTGGGTAAACTTTTTGGTTTTAAATATTTATGGAATTATGAATAGTCGGCATTTCTTATTATTTTAAATACGAATATTTTGGGCTAAGACATTTTGATTTTGGACATTGTGATATGTACCTACCCAATAAATAGCAGTGATATATCGATATCTAGATAAGTCGATAAAAAACAGCATTCATTCCCTAGCAAATGTCAGATCGTGCCCCGACAACTTCTATGTCTAGTAATGATACTCATGTGGACACAATGATTTTTCAGCAGGTCAAGACTCGTATTTTTGCCTTATGGGTAGGAAATGTTTAAAAAAAGTTGTAAGTAAGTACCTTATAGTACATTTTTACAACGTCATTTATTTTTTTACTCTACCACCGCTTCGTAAGGTGCTATAGCTGAAAGGAAAGAAGCGGCGCAAGAAAGTTTCAGCAGCACATCTTTTGAAATAAATATATCTTACAATGATTATAAATATTATACAATCATATATGTACACAATGTAACAGAGCTGGAGCTGAATTTAGGACCAAGCGATTTAAATAGTCATTTATTTTATAATAACCCTTTTTAAATAAGGTCCGTCTTATATGGGTCTTAAATTTGTTCTTTTTTTATTTTTTTATTTACTACTAAACCCGCATTTGACCTCGATCTCGCCTGATGGTAAGCGACGATGAGGTCGACGATGGAGCATGCGGGTCCAGTAAATGCCTATTCACTCTGGCCTTGAAGATCCCTTGTTCTCTGTCATATTTATTACAGTATCAGGTATCTTATTATAAAATCGTACACAGTGACCCATAAATGATGTGTTTACTTTACTAAGTCTAAAGCGTGGCACTGCAAGTTTGTTTTTGGTATTGAAATTATGATTATCGCAGCTTTCGGAAACAACTTTTGCGTACATACATAATATTTTCATAAATATATTGACCCGCGACAGTCAGTATATTTATTTCCCTGAACAATTCCCTTATAAGAGATTCCCTGCAACGTAGATTATATATTGCACGAATTGCCCTCTTCTGTAGAACGAAAATTTTACAATATCAGCCACTCGGCCCCACAGAAGAATGCCATAACACATTAAGCTGTGAAAATAACTGAAATATCAGCAACAGCATAAGCGGCAGAACTCACTTCTACTTCACTTCACTTCTTTTTTCTACCGTATGGTTAGTGACCTAGTGAGTTGTAAAATTTATTTAGGCTGTCCGTTATTGGTGTCTGATTGACATATTAGCCTAACGACTGCAGTCGGAAACCGGGACCGACAGATTACTGCTGTATGAGGCAGTGATGTCAAACTCAAACGTGCCCCTAGCGGTTACCCGTCGTGGTACAGTGACACGATCTCTTTCGGACCGTGCCCGAGTGAGCCCGGGGCTACGAAGAAAGAACACGTACCAGTATACCAGTTACTATCGACCCATCCCTATAGTATTATAAGTCGCTTGGCTAATGCAAAATTGTAAAGCGAAATAATTTAATAAGCACATATTTACCTAATGAAAGATATTTTCCGTGGGAAGCCTGAAAGGAGTCTGACGTGAAAAGCTGGATTTATCGTGAAGCTCTAGGAAAACTGGATTAGGTACTTACTTGAAGGTGGTAGGACTCTGTGTAGTGCAGTGTGGGGTGGTACTACCCTTTTACCTATTTCTGCCGCAAAGCAGCAATGTAAGAATAAGAATAAGTTTATTTGTGCGGTAAGATGACAAAGTATCCATAGTCCATACACCAGTAGGAACTTAAGCATAGGTGATATTAAACTAAATAAAATTAGTGAGCAACTACTTAGTTACAATAAACGCTGACCTCCGAACTAGGAGGTTCCTGTATCTCGGAGGACAGATCTCTTCTGTGACCAGTGGAAATGAACATATAACAGAACTGACATAGTTTCGGTTTGAAAGGTAAAAGTGCCAGCGTAATTACAGGCACATAAGGCAACTCCATCTAAATCCTCAACGTTAGCAGCACAGCACAAACCCTCTGGTAACATTATAGTAAGGTGTCTATGGACGATGGTACCATTTGCCGTCACGTGGGCCGTTGCCTGCTCCTGATATAATAAAAACAACGTTTCATAATCGTCGTAAGAAATCATCATAAGTGGTCACCGTCGCTAGAGGGTTTTCGATGAACTGCAAACTTGAGAACTTGCATAGAGAACCTCATGTGCCAGTAATTACGCGGACTTTCTTACCCTTCGTCTCGGAACACAGCAATGCAAGCATTGCTGCTTTGCAACAGAAATAGATAAAAGGGCGGTACGAGTACTTCCCCGGGCTGACTCTAGAGTCATATATCACGTTTTAAGTTTTTCTCTATGTACAGGATGTTAAATAAATCATTGACCATAGGTATTTATTGCTTACCTCCCGCCGGCGGGAGGTGGGGCCTGCCGCCCGCACGCCGCATGCTCGCTCTCTGACGTTCCGCCCCGCGCCCCTCTTGCCACGCAGGCGACCCCACAGTTAAGCGGTATACCTATAGCTATTATTTTTACGTAGTAAATTGTATATTCTTTGCTATTATCGACATCCCCAATGAATGTCCTAGTAACATCAAAACCACCGATCGCCAGAAAACTCCCACATTGTGTCCTTACAATTCCTCACGGATCTCTAAAAAGGGTTCTAAAAACACCACACGTTCGTTATCGCGGCGCGACCAACGCGAATCAATCAGGCGGTCGCGTGCGACATATGCGACTAATGTTTATGGCGTGCCACCCGCTTTTTACACCCACTGTACTTTGGATTTTTAAATCTAAAACTCATTTTTTTCACGGTGTACATTTGGTACATTCGATTAGAGAACTTGCCAAGTATTTTTGCGACTTTAGAGCTGTCAAAATTTAACTAAAGTCAACAGTTTACGGTCCAAAACTACTTACAAATATTGTCAAAGTTAATTAAAAGTAACTTAATATTAACTTGACAATATTTGTAAGTAGTTTTGGACCGTATCCTTTTGACTTTAGTTTAATTTTGACATACAATTCAATCGAGGTGTTTTGGAACGTAACTTGATATTTTGTTAGTAATTGCAAAAACAAAACGCAAGGCTGTTTTTATTTACCTACATGTCTTCTTCTTCTTCAGGTCCTAGAACACCTAGTGATGCACAGGGCTGAGACAATATTCTTCCACCGCGCTCTGTCCGATGCCGCAGACTCTATGGTACCTACATATAGATAAGAAAATAACTTACAAATACCTGAAGAATCCCTAGCAGCGTTTAAAAACACTGTAAAGAGCACCTCCTTTCGTCGCAAAAATCTGCTTGTGTTTGGTCGATTTTGCCACATAAAATAAAATACACACCAATCACGCCGAAGTTCGTTGCCACTAGATGTTAAATCCTGTGATAGTAAATAAGTTCTATTTCACCGGTAGGGGTTGTTTTTAGTATATTTTACTAGGTATATGTACCATTCACTGAGGTCAGCTAACAGAGACTTTGCTGCATACAGCAATGTTTTTAGGTACATATATCAAGTAAATTATCCTAAAAACAACCCCTATCGGTGAAATACAACTTATTTACTATGACAGGATTTAACATCTAGTGGCAACGAACTTCGGCGTGATTGGTGTGTATTTTATTTTATTTTATGTGGCAAACTCGACCAAACACAAGCAGATTTTTGCGACGAAAGGAGGTGCTCTTTACAGTGTTTTTTAAACGCTGCTAGGGATTAAGCGGTTTTTACTTATCCCTATAGATATGGCGAGGCCAGACATGCACTTGGCCGGTTTTTTGATTTAATGCTTCTGAAAAGTCGTGGTTTGTCCTATACCCCCTTTGAGTACCGCAAGTATTAACTTTAATATCTATAAGTGCAAAAAATTTGATAGCGCTTTGTAGAATATTAAGTTTACAATTTAAGTTTTTTTTAAATTTTTTTATTTACTACTAAACCCGCATTTGACCTCGATCTCGCCTGGTGGTAAGCGACGAAGAGGTCGATGATGGAGCATGCGGGTCCAGTAAATGCCTATTCACTCTGGCCTTGAAGATCCCAACGTTGTAGGTTTCGGGAAATACAGACGCCGGCAGGCTGTTCCATTCCTTAGCCGTTCGCATAATGAACGAAGCAGCAAATCGCTTCGTACAAGCTTTACATTTTCATTGTAAAGGAACGCACATCATTCTATATAATCTATGATCTGTCATAGACATAGATCTTGATGTTACTTCCTCTTGTCATTGCAATTCGCAAAGCTAGCACGTGTGTTCTGTCTTTTATTTTAATAATTTTGGAAAAAAAAGAAAACTGGCGTAGAATCATTTTAGTCCCCATTCAACAAAAGTGTTTGTGCTTAAGACTCAAGACGAGAGAGCCCTCGAAAAGACCAGATCAGGTTTGGACACACGGAGTTAAAGGTATTGTCCGCCATCTTAGAAATTACTATATACTAGCTTACAATTATCGAAGTCTCGTACACGCTTCAAGTTTTTATATTGTATAAAGAGACGAGCAAACGGGTCTTTAGACATATCACCACACTAGAATGTTATTAAAGGGTTTACGATGCGCTGCTAACTTTGAGGACTTAGATAGAATGCCTCATGTGCCTGAGGTTTAAGTGGTGTAAAGATGCTTTTCCGATTCTTGTTTTCCGATTCCGAACAGCGTCGGTGGCCTAGTGGCTAGGACGCCGGACTCCCATGCGGGAGATCCGGGTTCGAAACCATGCAATGCCATGTACCAATGAGTTTTTCCGATATTTTATGGTAGAAGACTTACGTTCATTTACCGACTGCTCTAACAGTGAAGGAAAACATCGCGAGGAAACCTGCATGTCTGAGGAAATTAAAAGTTTCTGGACCCGCTCGGTGGATCGTGGCCCGTACCCCCTTGTACAAGGGGAGGCCTATGCCCCAACAGTGGGGACATTATAGGATGATGATGATGTATTCCGATTGAGTACATTTACCGACTTCTTTAATGGTGAAGGAAAACATCGTGGGGAAACCTGCACTCTGAGATACACGGTGTGTGAAAGCGCTCATTTCAATTCAGGGTAGAGCACATGTGACTGGTTGCAGCGAACGGAACCGGCATCGTGAAGTCAGACACTTACCCGCCACTTAGGTGAATAAAAATTGTCAGTGTACTGTGTGTGTAGATACGGCTTTACTGTGTAAAATGCACGCCACGTACAGCATTACTCATTTGAGATTTCGACACGACGCGGATTTCTTCCTTTTTTTTTTTTTCTGTAGTTGCGGCATGCGGCGGAGAGCTGTTTAAAATAAACGCTGAAATTGGCGACGTGTGCGATATTGGTAGTTTATTAGACGTGTTTTTGGAATCATTACTTCACTAACTTCTTCACTATCACTTCATAATTTATAATCATTATAAATCTCTAAGTCATTTAGACCCAGTGTCCGATTTTCCAAAATATCCCGCTTTCTAAAATAACATTATAAACATTCTACGCCAAATTGAACGCTGCATTTCCCTTGAAATTAAGTTCATAAGTTAAGTTAAGTTCACTCTATTCGTCGACAGCTTGATAGAAACTCTATCAGGAGTCAGAACAACATCAATGCCGGAACAAAGTAGAGGAACAAGTTTTTTTTTTTCGATTTATTTAATTAAATAAAATACAGAAGCAAAACTATTTATCCAGGGTGATAGATTTCAAATCTAATTATTTTATTTTATTTTTATTAATTCTTACTTGTGTGATTCTGCTTGTTTATTCTGTGATTTATCAGATGCTTCTAGTAAATTCGAAGATCTTTCATGGAGCTGATAGTGTTCCATTAAAACACTAATATCCAGCGTATTTTTTAACCCCCGACCGATCGAGGGAGGGCGTGTTATAAGTTTGACACGTTTGTCTGTCAGTTTTTATGTTTGTCTGTGGCTTCATAAATTACAACGGATGATCCGATTTTGATCCGGTTTTTAAAATTTAATAGAGAAATTTGTAGAGAGTGTTTCTAGCCATGTCTGATAATAATTGGATCAGTGGTTTCCAAAATCTTGGAGTATGTTTGATGTCAGATGGGATCTCTGGAACGGTAATAGCTAGATGGATCGAGATTTAGTTTAATTTGAGCTGAAATGTTTATGATTATGGTAACCTTTCCACATCTGAAACCTTGAGGATCTGATGAAGACCAGGAAAAAGAAAGGGGATCTCCACAAAGGTACGTCAGGGGTTTCTTAACAAATACAAATATACTTTATTGCACACCCGGGACAAAAACAAAACATACAACATAAAGAGAGGTACAATACAATGTGCAGAAAGCGGCATTATCGCTTTAAGCGATGTCTTCCAGGCAACCTTCAGATGATGGAAAAATCATATGATACATAATATACGGGTGTAAAAGGCGTATGAAATAGATACAAAAAATTAAATTAAACTTATTGGACTGCATAGATCCATGGAACCATGCAACTAGTGTTAGGCACAGTTAAGGCTTGGCGTGCGACCACAGATAGTAAATAATAGATTAGAGCAAGCGGCGTCGCCACTTGCCCTGTGTAAACTTATAAATTGGCTGAAAAAATATGCTTGACTTTACTCACCCAGTTAATAGCGACAGGTTTGTTTGCCGAATATATTTTAAAGCGGCCGCGTTTAAGTGAAAATTACTTAGCAGTTCTTCTTCTTCTTCATTCTTCTTCATGTCAGAGGTTCTGTGAGCGAGTGGTATAAATGTACTATTATTAAGGAGGAGGAGCTCGTAGCCTAGTTGCGAGCAAGGTCCGAGAGTGATCGTGCAGGTTAAGCGACGTTGGCGCGGTCGGTACCTGGATGGGTGACCGCTAGTGGCATATTTCGTCTGAGCTCCTCCGTGCCTCGGAAAGCACGTTAAGTAGGCGGTCCCGGTTGTTGTCGTTCGACAGCAGTCGTTAAGCCATGTCAGAGGCCTACGGGCGGCCTGAACAACTCTGACAAATAGGTTGGTCACTAACCATACGATAAGCAAGCAACTATTATTAAAATTGCTAAATTTGATTTATTACTTCATACGCATGTCTCTTTAATTAATTACTGTAATGGGTTCCTGTTAACCGTTGTAATTAATGAATAAAAAATAATAATGTATTTTGGTTAGTGGCTAATCTATTGTCAGAGTTGTTCTGGCTGCCAAAGACCTGCGTCTTTGGCATGGCCTCACGGCTGGCTGTCGCGGTATTTTATTTTATTTATTACACATTTAAACACGGGATAATAAACAGTATGTATTAAATATAATATTAATATTGAATGATACTGTGCCGACAGCTTAATGTGCTGCCCGAAGCAAAAATGTGACAAATCACAATTTTAAAATCTCCGCGAATATTTTCTCGCATGTCGCGCACTTCCATATAAACCCATACGTTGGATTTCCGCGATAAATTAAACGCGCAATTAAAAATCGTAGTGCACGCTAGGGCTAAGATTTTTAGTGAACACATATTGTTAATGACACAAATTACTTGGGACTTTTATATGCTAGGTAAATAAATGGCCGCGGGCTTTGGTGTTGGACCAACAGTGCCCACCTCCTTTGAATTCAAATTCGTACTTTCTAGCAGAGTAGTTTCCATTCATTTAGGTCATATTAACTTTACACTCTCTTTCCTTATCACGTCTTTAAGAGGTCTAATTTGTCACCCTATGCGAGTGTCGGTGGCCTTGTGGCTAGGACGCCGGACTCCCATGGGGAGGTCCGGGTACGAAACCATGCCATGTACCAATGAGTTATTCGGATTTTTTCGGAGACTTACGTACATTTACCGACTGCTCTAACGGTGAAGGAAAACGTCGTAAAGAAACCTGCATGTCTGAGGAAATTAAAAGTTTCCGAAGTCGTGGGAAATCCACCGCACAGCACTGGGCCCGCTCGGTGGATCATGGCCCGTACCCCCTTGTGTAAGGGGAGGCCTTTGCCCCAACAGTGGGGACATTAATAGGCTGATGATGATGCGATTGTAAATGCTTCTGGGTTTCGTAATTGTTGGGGAGGGTGATTCCGAGAGTGCGTAGCTTCTTCCTCCCTCTTCTAAGTCGTGTTCCTCATTGCTGAGGGTCGTGTCCATTCTAAGGAATTAATCACATAGAACGACTCTCGTGGCAGATTTAATGGGGTGGTTTGCCATTGCCTTCCCCATTTCACACACAAACCTGCATACTGAGATAAGTATTCAGGTTTCCTCACGATGTTTTCTTTCACCGTCAGAGCAGTTAGTTAATGTACATAAGTCTTTCGAAAAAACAAAAAAAAACCATTAGTAGATGGCATTGTCTGGTTATCTCGGACCTTCAGCATGGGAGTCCGCTGTCCTAGCCACGACGACGCCACCGACGCTGTTAGTTCCTTCTTCCTCCCAATGCCTAAAAGATTATCCTCAAATTCTTAGAAGTTCAAAGTTAGAAATCAAACAAGATTTAATTACAGATAGTATATGTTCATTACATCAAAGCATTTCCTATTCCATTTCTTTCCTACCATTATGTCATCTATATGACCACACATAGTTACAATATACACCATACATCATGCATTTGCCTAATTGCCACCACGAGGTGTGGCGATTCAGCCCCCGCTCGCTAATATTTAATGTACTTGACCACTTTTTTTATGGGATTTCGTGCCGAGGCGGTGGACCGGTGTATTTGCCTTGGAAAGGTTAAAATATAACTACTGTGTCCTTGTGTTGGAGAGGGTTGGTTTACCCATGGGAGTTGCCGTCACTTCCGGGCTAATAAGTTGACAGAAGTTGCCGTTAAATATGCTACAGTCTGTCCTCTAGGCGCCGGCTAGCAGGGTTCTAGGACAGTGTGTAGATGAAGTAATGGAAGAACTTGGTAACAGATATTATATTTTTAAAGAACAGGAGACAAAAATAAACGGAGAAACGTCCGTTCAAGACAAAATACAGAGAGAAAGTGAAAAATACAAAGAAAACAATGAAATTAATGGAATTTAGAAATCCGGACATTTCCTCGCCCAACACATCTCCATCGCAATCCAGCGGGGAAATGCGGCAAGCATTATGGGGACTTTTGGGAGGGACACGGTGAGAGGGGACTTCGAGTGAACTGTCGATTAGATGGTTATACTAATTTAGATATAGAATGGGAATATGATTTGAATTTTGAAAAGATTAGATGAAGAAATGAAGATGCCAACACGAAATGAGGTGAGATAAACGCTAACGATGAGGTTGAAATTGATGGCAAGGAGGTTGATATGGACGATGAAGTCGACATCGTTACAAATAAATGCGTGAAGTATATCTATTGCATTTTTATTATTATTGTTATAATTTATTTGAGGGTATTATTAATTTCATACGCCTTTTGCACCCGTATATTATGTATCATATGATTTTTCCATCACCTGAAGGTTGCCTGGAAGGTTGGCTGCCTTCTGCACATTGTATTGTACCTTTATTTTATGTGGTATATTTTGTTTTTGTCCCGGGTGTGCAATAAAGTATATTTGTATCTAACAGCGCAATTCATCCGTTACACAGCATTTTTTTCGATGTATTGCCAAAGTTACTTATAAGCACTTTTACTTCCATAATCGCCGAGGGTTGACAGTGGAACCACCTTCCACTGTCAACCCTCGACCAACCTATAAAATAAAAAACTGAACGCATTCACGTCAAAAAACTTCTTCAATATAAATTCTGTACAGTCATACAAAAGATCAACACAATTTTATTACGCTTCTGGCTTGTACACACAACTTGGTGCCTCCATAACCGTTCTGACCGAAACCCATGTTGTGTATTCAGGATTGAACCCGGCTTATAAATTCAATGTAAACCCGAGCCTTAATTGCAGAGCGTTCGGATACCATTGCTGGCTGGAAGCGGCTCCTATATAACCTGTCGTTAGTGTAGCAATCAATTGATGCTACACTACACGGCCTTTATTACATACCTGCTGCATCGGCTGTTGTTGGACTGTGGTTGTCAAACTGAGCTCTGGTTCTTCCCTTTAGTCCCCTTTTTTTGTTGACTGGGGGAAAGCTTCTAAATATATCTCCGCTTTTGAGTGCAAATATCTTATCTAAGGGACATTTATGTAATTGAAACTGTGACTTGTTTATTATTTGTTTATGAAAATGTACCTAAATATATAAATGTATATACTAATATATATATATATATATATATATATATATATATATATATATATATATATATATATATATATATATATATATATATATATATATATATATATATATATATATATATATATATATATATATATATATATATATATATATATATACTACTAAACCCGCATTTGACCTCGATCTCGCCTGATGGTAAGCGACGATGAGGTCGACGATGGAGCGTGCGGGTCCAGTAAATGCCTATTCACTCAGGCCTTGAAGATCCCATGGTTGTAGGTTTCGGGAAATACAGACGCCGGCAGGCTGTTCCATTCTATAAATTTATAATAGTCATATCATCCCATACTTCCTATTTCCTTTAATGTCGTGTTTAGTAGTATAAAATAAACATCATAAGCTTTTTAAATTGTAATTTTAAGTTGTAATTCTGTAATCTGATCATTTGATTGACACATAGCTTGTAAAGTGGTCAATGTGTGTATCCATGTAATCTCCACGACACAGGCAACGCCTAGTATGGAGGTTATAGTTTAATGTGAAATGTTCATTAATATGTAGTAAAAGATTTTTTTTTAAATCCATTTTCATTTTTTTTTTCAATTTTTCCTGGCGAAGCGACCGGGTTATGTAGCATTTCTACCCACTCAAACCCCCTCTATAGCCGACCCTGTGCTTGTTGGAGGGCTCCAGAATTTCCAATGGAACACACAGGTGCCCCACTATCACTTGCCTTGTGACCCTCCTGAGAGGTGTAATCCACCTCCCAGCACCTCGCTTCACAGCAGCGTGCGGCGGCCATAGCCATCGCCCACCTACGATGGACAATCTTAGACCACCCGCGACCCTGACAACTCATTTTAGTCGCTTCGTACGACAGCCGTCAAGAGTTACCGTAGTTTATATTCTACGCCCGGTGGGTGGCAAGACAGATCATTTGAAAACTGTGGTTGTATTTCCGCATGTCTTTTTTTAATTTTGTATTGACTACTAAACCCGCATTTGACCTCGATCTCGCCTGATGGTAAGCGACGATGAGGTCGACGGTGGAGCATGCGGGTCCAGTAAATGCCTATTCACTCTGGCTTTGAAGATCCCAAGGTTGTAGATTTCGGAAAATACAGACGCCGGCAAGCTGTTCTATTCCTTAGCCGTTCGCAAAATGAACGAAGAAGCAAATCGCTTCGTACGAACAGATGGGATATCAACAACATTAGGATGGAACCCCTCCCCGCGCCTGGTAGTCCGAAGGCAGAATGGAGATGCTGGAATTAGGTCGTGAAATTCCGATGCGCACTCTCCGAAATGTATGTCTTATTATAATAATTTCATATAAGTACTTTGGTTGCAGCAGATTTCTTCAGATATTTCTGGGGAAGCATAGCAACTGTTCAATAGGGAATCGTATTTTTTTTAAATTGTATTTGTAGAGCAGACGAGCAAACGGGCCATCTGATGGTAAGTGGTCACCGTCGCCCGTAGACATCTCACTTCTAATGTTCTTAGAGGGTTTTCAATGCGCTGCTAACCTTGAGGACTGTAACCGACGTCGTGTAACCGGCTCCTGACTGACCACCAGCGCTGCGGAGGGGGCTAGCGTCCAGCCGTATCGTCACAGCATAATGCTGAGTCAGGGACCCTTTTGCCACATATGCATGTGAACTAACTCTAAGTCATAGTTACTTTTAAGTAGTGAAATGTAATTATCGTGTTATGGATGTGTGTGCAAATAAATTATAATTCATTCGTTCATTCGAATTCATTCACTTAGATGGTGTGGCTCGTGTGCGTGTAATTATGCTGGCTCTCTTAGCCTTCAAACCGAAACACAGCTGCTTTGCGGCAGAAATAGAGAAGCCGGTACCAACCCGGGCGATCATACGCTTAGGATTTACCACCGTAGCTGTATACTTTGGGAACCACTGCGTCAGATGATAATTATTGCAGCTTAGTGCATCTGAAGCTTGCTTAGTGTGTTTGGTTAATTTGATTCGCTTTGCGGAATGCCTGAATTAATGCATTGACAGTAAATACTTAGGTAAGTACATACCTGATAGTAAGTAGGTACCTACTACCTGCACTGTCGCTAATCTCTTTAATGTCCAATTAACTTCAGAGGTTGCCTGGAAGAGATCGCTTTAAGCGTTGAGACCGCCTTTGTACATAACGTGCTCCTATTCCTGTAGTTTTTACTTTTCCTGTATTTGTGTACAATGAAGAGTTTCTATCTATCTATTTACGTTTTAGGGTACCGTCGCATTCCTCGTAATATCTTGTAAGAAAAAACTGACCATGAGCGTGTCGGACAAGCAGATGACAGGGTTCCGTTCTATCACTAAAATATATATTTTTTCGGTTGATTTCTTCTGTGGTAAGTACAGAGTGTGTTTGTAAGTACTTGTTACGCTTTATCATTTCGAGTTTTTTGTAAGTAATTATATTTCGAAAGTTACAGGTGGGACTCTATCTGTGATATATAGACAGACAAACGGACATGACGGGACTATCAAGGTTCCTTAGTTGGCTACGGAACTCTAAAAATGATAAGTAAGTACCTACTTTCTTAAGTATACTGATGTTTAATACTTACTTCAAATATTTTCTGTATAAATCCATAATTACCTGATCCCACCCAACTAAGCTGCTGTGGGCGCACCTTAGACGCCTACCACAAATTAAGTAGCAATTACACTTAAAAGGTTTGCTTTTAATTTTAAACAGGCACTATGAGAGATCTAGGGAAACGAAATTCATAATGCGATTAACCAGTGCTATAGAATCGAAATAGATTTAACTCGTAAAACTCGACCGTTGAAAAATGTGCGGATTGACTAAAGTTTCATCGAACGATCGGTAAGCTCTGCAAGTATTATTATATATTAAGTAATTACTTACTTATTTTATATTCTACTACTTTTATTACTTTCCGAAAAGGTCGTTTCGAGTTGGAGAAAAATCAATCCAATCAAACAATGTTTACTTCCGTAGTGAAAGTAAAAATTCTGAATAAAATAAACCACTTTTGTTACAAGGTTTTTCTCAAACGGTGGAAATTGAAAATTAGCTACAATAATGGTGAAATTCTTTAATTAAACAACAAATAATATATAGCTAATGAAGATTATGGAAAATCGATACAGAGTGCACTTAGAGTTTAGTTAGGTTTTTCCAAGCAATTTGTTTTTCTCAAAACTCACATATTATAGAACCTAGTAGCCTAGCTAGAACCTAGCTTGGTACTTTAACTCTGGTATGGGCAGTGGCGGATCCAGGGGGGCGGGGGGGCGTTAATTCTCCTCCCAAACCTGTAATATCACTATAGGGCGCGAGGCCTCATCACTCCACTCGCACCTGGCCGATTCTTTTTAGTAAGTAGTAGGTAGGTACTATGTACCTAAAAAGGCGAATGTACGAGCAGTGTATCCTCCCAGTTATGACATACGGAGCGGAAACCTGGACACTAACTAAACAGGCGATTGAAAGGCTCCAAGTGACACAAAGAGCGATGGAGCGTGCCATGATGGCCATCTCCCTCGTGGACAGAGTGCCGAATATCGAGATCCGGAAAAAGACGAGAGTGCCGGATATAGCCAGTATAGTGTCCAGGTCTAAGTGGAGATGGACAGGACACGTGTGTAGAATGCAGGACGATAGGTGGCCCCGAAGACTGCTTGAGTGGCGACCCCGAGTGGGGCGCAGGAGTATGGGTAGGCAGCCTGCGATGTGGACCGACGACATTGTGAAGACGGCGGGGAGGATGCGGATGCGAACGGCTTGAGACCGAGGAGAATGGCGTGCACATGAAGAGGCCTATGCCCAACGATGGGTTACGTTAGGCTGAAAAGAAGATGATGAAGAAGAAGAAGGTACTATTTGCGATAACATTGCCCCCAACCAATGCCCCCCCAATCTTCTAAAGACAGAACGCTTAGTAATTTAAAACGGTTGCATTCACCATAGATTGCGGATAGGGTAACGTCAGCAAATATACGTCTTACCGTCGGCCACTCACCGCCCGTGGATTTGTCAGACTGCGCAGTCGAGTGGGACGTGCTCCGCTCACCGGGACCGTGTGCAGAAACGGCACGGATCAGATTGGGCATTTCCACGCCAATAATTATTATTATATATTTGAGTCAGACATGGTCCATACAACATGGTCCATAAAAAAATATATAGCGCATAGTTATAATACTCGGAACGCCGAGGACTTGAGGTCTGTCGCTAGGAGGCTGGCAAAATCAGATAAACTGACTCATGTGATGGCCCCTCAGTATATAATCGCATTCCCTTAAACGTTAAAGAAGCGCTTACTATAAACTCGTTTAAGTGCCGACTAAAAGCATGGCTCTTCGAGCAGACTTTTTACAATTTTGATGAGTTTATGAATTTCAAATCCAAATGACATTATGCTAGTGTATTTTACTTTACTTTATTTTTTTGCTGACCGCTTATTCTGCGGACGCTAGCGCAGCCTCACGGGAGCCAGATCCCCTTTCGCCCAGGAAATTGAGTGAATGTTTTCCAATTTAATCGCATCTGCTCTGATACTCCGAGACCGACTCTGTTTTTCAGAGTATACTCGTAGGTGCCCTACGTGTTGCGACTTAAGTCTGGATCCAGACTTTGATGGTTCTTGTTTTTTGTTTACGAAATTGCCTGAATGATTTTTCAAGTCATCCACGCAAGCTAACGCTTTGTTTGACTTCACCTTTTATTAGGGGTCCGTATAGTGTCCATAAGTGGCGATGCATAAATTACGTTACACGTCAAGGTGGGAGGGGGTCAACAAAGTGTGACGGGGGGAGGGGGGGGGGGGGGGGGGGGGGGGTGTCATAAGCTTCGTGACGTCACATGCGTAAATCTAAAAGAAGAAGTCATAAGTAATATAAATGGGAAAATCCACCCCGCTTTGTTGAAGCCATATGCCTGTTTGGGTAGTTGCAGTCTATGGTGAATTCGGACGCCATTGTGCCGTCATTGGGCCTAGCGCCCGTCGTGTTCCGCTGCGCCGCCTCCAACGGCCCGGTGCGATGAATCCTGCCTCCTTGAGCCATCAAGGTTGGGCTGCGTTTACAACGCACTGACTAAAAGTAGTATTGTCAGTATCAGACTCATCGCATGGTGTAAAATTGTATTTATTGTAAATATTAAACGCATTTATCAGTTCTTCTTCGTTTCTGTCACTCGCGAGTCCACCCGCAACATCGGGATCAAAGTCCATGGACACGAGATGATTAAATTTTGTATCGTTCATTTGATTTGATGTTTGGTTAATTGTCTGTTTGATTTATTGTTGATTCTATGAAAAAAAGATTTTAAATAGAAATATTAATTAATTTTGGAAGCGCTGTTTTAGTTAAATAATTTTTAAATTTAAAATTGCAAAATATGTGACGTCACACCAAGGGTGAGGGGGGTCACACAAATGTGACCACCTGTAACAAGGAGGTTCAAAAATCCTGTAATTCGTGTGACGTAATTTGTGGTTGACCCCTAAGGGAAACAGACCCTTGACCACTTCGCCTTCTCCTCTGCGCGCCGCTTTCTGGTTTAGGTTGTATTCTGTGGGAACATTATGGTCCTGAAGGGCTGTCGCTCGCCCTCTGTCCGCTGGTCCGTTTGTCACGAGTTTCTAGCTTGTAAACTGGAGAACATACAGACTTCAAAATTTCACATACTCGTATCATGTATTACATTGACCCAAGTATAAATATCGACTTTAAAAAATTTCAGAATTATATTGAGGGGGTCGAAAAAAATAATTTTTGTACCTCATATGGGGTTTCGTTATTTTTTTAAAATTATCAAGTAAGGTACGAATACATTTCATTATTTTTTCGTAGAGAAATAACGAAGACGCACCTAAAGGTTGAACTACATAGAACTGGAGATCGATTCCACTAAATACAACGTAACTAACTAGAATCTAAACTGCATCGTTATGTCGTGTTTCGTATGATAGATACTATCCACTGAGGATCCAATTTCAGTGATGTTCCGATCGAGTCAACAGTAACGTATTAGTGCATTCTAATAAAACGTTTAGTTTATACTGAATCACAGTTGAACGGTAACAAAACGCTTCAACTGTCAAATATAACGATCGAACATAAGTTCCTCCCGAGGTACTTGTGCCCGATCGATAGTAAATCGAAAGGTGGCAGTGGTAGAGTTATGCGTTAGCAGAATGCGATTTGGTGTCCAAATAGAATTGGAACGAAAACTAAATTGAAATTGAATAGAAATAGAATTACAAACGTTGTCATCATCATCATCATCATCAACCTATTAATGTCCCCACTGTTGGGGCACAGACCTCCCCTTGCGCAAGGGGGTACGGACCATGATCCACCGAGCGGGCCCAGTGCTGATTGGTGGATTTCACACGCCTACGGAAACTTTTAATTTCCTTATACATGTAGGTTTCCTTACGATGTTTTCCTTCACCGCCAGAGCTATCGGTAAATGTACGTAAGTCTTCCGAAAAAACCGAAAACTCATTGGTACATGGCATTGCATGGTTTCGAACCCGGACCTCCCGCTTGGAAGTCCGACGTCCTAGCCACGACGCCACCGACGCTCGTTATACAAACTCGCTCGTACAAACGTTGTAATTTAGGCGAATTGGGCCCCTGGTCATCCCGGTCCTCGCCTGATGGTGATCCAGCAGGCGTCCCTCCAAAATGCCACAGTAATAGTCAGCTATAATAGTAGTACAAAATTAACTAAACCTCCCTAAGTCCCTAGATATAGCTGCCTCTATTTCAGCCCTTTGTTTTATGAGCTATTACACTAATTGACTGAATTCCGTCAAGTGTAAATGCATTTAGTAAGTACGGTTAGTGTGCGATTTACAGCATATATAAACGGCAGAAGCCTGTCTAATTAGTCAACCTCGACTGACTCCCAAGATATAGACTCGAGTCAGGGTATAGAGTGATTCATAAGTAAGTAAGATACGTTGACACCGGACTCCCATTCGAAACCGTGCAGTGCCTGTACCAATGAGTTTTTCGTATTTTTCGAAGACTTACGTACATTTACCGACTGCTCTAACGGTGAAAGGAAAACATCGCGAGGAAACCTGCATGTCTGAGATGACCAGTGTGCAAAATGGGGTTGGCACAAAAGATCCTCAAGGGCCGAAGTGCCGCTGGGTTATTCCCGGTCCCCTTCATAAGATAAGATAAGTAATACGTTTATTTCACACACAGCAATGACCGAAACAGTTATAATTATAATAAAATAATTATGTAGTCAAAGGTAAACATATCTAAATAATGTCTGATGATCTGCTGTTGTTGTGAAAAGGGGTCTCAACTCAGCTTATTGCTGCAGACAAAAAGCATTGTATTATTTCAAAACAAGGTTTTTTTTCTTAATCGTCGACTGAAATCATTCAAATGTAACAAGCGCCTTATATCTTTCATAAATCTTAACCTCAACATCAATATACATTTTGGAGATTTGTAAATTTGTCAGGAAACATACACATTTGTATCTAAAAGCAGAGGACCTACACAGTACGCCATTTAACACTCGCTACCAGAAAAGACTTGCTCTGCCAAAATCAAAATTAAATCTACACAGTTCTGGACCGTTCGTTATGTCAATAAAAATATATAACAAAATTTCAAAATTCATCGACATCGAATTAAAAGACTCGATATTCAATAAAAGATTAAAGTTATATCTTCTTAACAAATGTTTCTATTCACTGCAGGAGTTTATTGATGATAAAACCAATACTTAACTATAAAATTAATTATGTATACTTATAATGACATTTAATTTAATTTATCTCGTTAGCATTTATTACTATTATGATTTATTATAATCTCTTATTTTATATTGCGGTGCCCTACTCATGGTTTCATGTATGAACATATAATATATTTTTTAAGACCAATTGTAACACATTAAAAGCAATAAATGGTATGAGTATGAGTATAAACATATTTTTTTTATTAAATAAGTAAATAACAGATTACAACCAGAGAAATTACAGAAAAATCAATATAAAGTAATGAGCTAGGTCGTAACCCTTAACGTGTAAACACAGCATGGTTAGGAAGTGGGAAATTGATTGTTGTACAAAATTGAGTTGGGAAAGCAAAAAATGCTAGTGAATGTAATGAGAGGACATCCTTAACACGTCTTTTAAAAACTAATGGCCTAGGATCGAATAAGTCTAACGATGGCTTATTGTTACTGTTATAATAACGTAATTAGAAATGAAAGCCTGTCGCCAACACAAACGACGTTTCGAAGTCAGAATATTTCAATAATTATTATTACAAAATGTCGTCTTAACTGTTATTAACTTGTTGACTTCGCCAGAGCAACTTTACAAATCAATCACCAGAGATTTTAATAAGTATATAAGGTAATTTAATTACCTGTTCTTACAAAATTCGATTCCACTTACAGATTTTATGGGAGTTTGATTAAAATTATTGGAAAATTGGAATAAAGTGTTCTCGTAAGTGAATGAAGATTGGATCTTGTACAAGAAAATTGTTGTTCGCAGAAATTATCAAATCATATTTTAGGATAGTAAAGTGGAGGTCGGAAAATGTTTACCACCTTTTTTTTTTCTTTAATGAATAGCTAGTTTACACTCTGCAATTTGGCCAATGACCGTGTTAGAATTTTGAAAATAAATTAATCGTTTTGGCGTCTGTTTTGAAAAAAACAGTTTACCAACGTCGAGATTAAGGGAGAGTCGTGTGCATAGGAATGCCTAGTGTCTTGCATTCCAAGTGCAATTGGAGGTTAAGTTGCCGGATCCACACAATTTGTAGTATTTCACTACCATTTCACTGTTTTATGTAACGTTCACTTAACACAGACGATTTTAAGGATAAAATACACTAGTTTTACGAAAAAATAACCACTGTAAACCGTTTTTAAACTATAAAATAGGACGAACACGCCATGACAGCATGAACGCAACAACATAACCCGTTTACCACCTTAAGGTCTATAATTGAGTGCACACGTCAGTTTTATAAGGTCGCTGTCTAATAAATACGATCATGTTACATCAACCTTATAGCATACAGTGTCAGAAGGTAACACACTTGAAAATTGATAAACATTCTCTGCCGCTTTGATACGCGAAAATAGTTGATTCTCTGACTAGTGAGGGAAGGACCAAATTGTCGCTACGTGTCATATTTCATAACACCAGCAATAGGCGAGTGTTGTTGATGCACAAGTACAAACCACGACCTTCACGTACGTGATAGACACGTTGTTTTTATACACCTGCAAGATGATAATAATCAAAACAATTTAGATCATACCAGAGCGTTTCCGTATAGGTGCTCCGTAACTTTTTACATCCTGTAGAATAAATACCAAGGAAATTCGTTCCTCAGTTTTCAAATACCCCTCGAAGGCACTTCCTCTATGTAAGGAGAAATATTCCTCACAGAAAACATTGAGTAATAAGTGTGAAGTATGGAGAAGTGAAAATAACGGTGTTCCCCGGACACATTATGAACTAGCTTATCCAGGCCAGGGACAGATCTAGGTTGGGGGCGCAAGTCGGACGTCAAGAATCCTGGGGCGTTAAAAAACCCAATAGAATACCTGACAGGCGTCAGAAGGTGTAACGTTATTGCACGCTGTAACGTCCTGGGAAAGTTCATACCTGGTAATAGAATAGAATAGGAATAGAAACAGATTATTTGTTAACGGCAGCACACATGAACTTCCACTTTCAAATTTACAAAATATATTATAACATTCTATTGAAGTATCAAAATCTATCACTGATTTTTAATAAGCAAGTTTGGATAAAATTTATTTTAATAACCACGAAAGCTTAAAAAGCTATAATCTTGTACAATGCGGATAACACAGTAGATCAGGCAAATATAAATAACCAATTATGGCCCAAAGGTGGGATCCCTCTAACGACGACGTTTGCAGCATAGTTAGAAGACTACTTTCAACAACCAGAAAACTTTAATACTTAAGAGATTTTATGAGAAAGTCTGGCACCTGGTGTCGTGACTGATGTCATGAAAATAATTTGATATAAATAGGTCGGTATTGAACTGTTTACATTTATTTATACGTATGTACGTGTTGTTCGCAACTCTCGATGCGGTAAAAAAAGAGATTTTTTATTATTATTTAATCCTTTTAATAGAGCATGTTTTTAAAATTAAAGCATAACGTTTTTATATTCATTGCATTTTTATTTACAGCTTAATGTTTTTCCGGCGTGGGTTAAAAAAAATTAAAAGTGGGATCCACATAGGTAGAGGTGGCGCACAAAGACGCCATTTTGGAGCGCTACAAATAGCGCCTATATGATTTTTACTAAAGGCGCCCCTGAGCTTTCCCGAGCAAAGCCCGAGAACGGTGGAACTTGGATGCACACATAAATTGTGTCCGTGCATGATTTAACTAGTGTTAGCACCTAGCTTTTACATTTTTATTTCTTCGCGCATTATCTCGTGTCTGGTATGCTCGCGCACTGAAGTCCTTGTAGGGATAACTAAAGCAAAAACAAAACACTCAAACATACGACACGAGGTTATGTGTTAGATGATACAAACTGCAACAGACAGCAGTTTTGATGGGTACAATTTTGACCGTTGTTTTTCTTCTTTGCTTGACTAGTCGAAACCAAACTGCATTCTACAAAATAGCTATAACCCGGTAACTAGGTATGACCGTAATTACCATGTACGTTAATGTCAGATAACATCCATAAAAGGTTTTACTAAATTTTTCTAAATCAAAATCCATTAATCAAGAAATTATTGTGAATCATCAGAAATAACATCTCATAAACAAACAGTGTGAGGCAAGACACCGGCAAGACTACAGGCGTTTCACCTATCGGTGGTAGAAATAGAAATATAATTTATTTGTACATATGGGTAATGCAGATGTTACATTGTGTTCTTTCAGTAACACCATATTCGGCCCGAAAGCGTACAATTTTTTTGTTCAATTAATAAATCAATCAATCATAAATTATCATCAATAAAATAATCAATCATAATAAATTAGCAAAATAATAATAAAGGTAACTAAACAAGAAAATCAAATTTTTTACTGATTTGTCTCAATTTAAAAAAGCCATAGCGATCCAGCGCGGTAACGCCGCAAGCGTTATGGTCACCTTTGCATCGGGAGCGACAGGGGGGGGGGAGGTTTATTTATAATTATTTATTAATTAAGTTGACATTATTTGAACTTTTGCTATACTGATTATTTTGTTGATCGATTAAACACGACATGAGATTTTTAATTTTTTAAAATTACATAACAGTTAACTATAATTATTAACCATATTAAGGTCTTGTAAAAGGGCGAAACTAGTCGAAGAAGGTACGACTTTCTTCAATAATAAACACACACGCTCATTAAAGATATAGACACAAGAATAATTTAGTAAAAAATAATAAAAAAGTAACTACGCGGATGGACTACGGGAAACAACCAAAAATTCCAATCTTCCACCGAAAATTTTCTTTGCGTCGAAACTACTGTAAACTGTAAACAGACGATATTACTAAAGTAGCATCGAAGACTTGGATGCGACTAGCACTAGACCGTAATCATTATCGGGTGCCATCTTCAAATTAAAGTTTGGAGGTCAGTAGGCAAAATCGCTTGCGATCCCAAGCTGCATCTTTCAGAATACTAGATCGTAACGGGTGGCAAAAAAGAGAGTAGGCTTATATCCAGCATTTATTTTCCTGATTGACTAGTGCTGTTGGTCCTATTGACCTTTGCAGCTTCACCGGGGTTTTGGGGGCGAGGGCTAAGTGCCCTCTAGCCTGGAGAAGGATTTAAACACTATAAAAAGCGGCTACCCGTCACCAAGGTGGGTACAAACCTCGGCTTAGGACGTCGCTGGGGAGGGAGGGATCGGGGAGAAGCGGCCTGGAATACGCCGATAGCGCGTGTAAGCGCCAGAATCGAGTCGCCGACCGCACCGGCGCGGGCGGAATGTGAACTACTGTCGGGTGGGGGAGTGGTTTCCGCGATGGAGATCGTGATAGCGTCGTCGGGATCGTGGCGTAGTCGACGGGATGTCGGTAAACCGTTAGTGGAGTAAGCGGTGGCAGTGGGATGATACGGGCTGAAGATGTTGATGATTACTGTAAACTGGACAGTTCTGTGCGCGAGTGTCCATCTGCATATATTTGCCATATTTCCGCGTGCGCCGGAGCCCTGGACGTAACGTAGCACATTACGCTCTCGGGGCGCATAATGCCGCGATAACTAACGCTGTCCGAGCCATAATCTAACGGCAAATCTGAATAACTTGCCGCGTAGTTTGGGACCGGGGGAAGAGATTTACTTAAGTTTAATGTTTTTGTTTTGTCTATCACGTTGAGGTCGATCTCAGAACTGGTAAATAGGGAGAAGTGGGGTGTAGGCGTGGTCACGTCGTCGCCGCGGCATGCACAAAACGGGGTATTTACCCGTGGACATTGCAGTTGGTCTACGTGTAATACCCCCACTATTGCGTCCGTCCATAGTCAGTCATCTGGAACTCGTGACCCATGCTTTTCAAATATTTTTTTTTATACAGGATAATATACAGTAGCGTCTTAATTATATACCGCCAAACTGCTTAGCAGTTTATCGACGGACATGTTACTTATTTTATTATAAATAATCATTATATTTTTATACTTTTTACGCCTTCTCTCGGTTTTTAGTGATATGCCGAGTTGTTCGGTGGTCACGTGTAGAAATATAAGTCATACTTAGAACTACATCAAAGATGGTATCACGTACCTTAAGTAATTACAAACAAAGTATTGTTTTTCCTGAAAAACAAAAACAAAAAGATATAATGTTTCCAAAATAATTGTAAAAAGTGGGAATGCAAAACCGATATTTTTCAGTTGAATAGTGTACCCCACCTCAGCTCCCTCTGGTGTCGTCATAGGCCGCGCAAGTGAACACTGAAAATGAGGTGTTGCGCGGTTAGCGCTAAGTTTAAAGTGACCTAGCGTCGAAACTACTAGACGGATTTGGACAAAATAAACTGTATTGTAAAGAACAGAGTATACGTTACGGTTTGACGTTAAAAATACAGTTTACGATATTAATAATTACGATTTAAATAAAGGAAGAATAAAAAAGTTCTGACGTAGATTGCAAGTGAAAATGGCAAGATCGAAAGAAAAAGACTAAATCCCGTTCGCAACCGACCATAACCACTTTCGGGAGCGGAGGGGATACGCCATCGAAAGAATGAAAGAAGCCAAGAAAAATGACCAAATTTGAATTCATGAAATAATAAAACCATCAGTAGTAGACTTCTACCCACCCCGATTATTTTTCTCATAGTAATTGCACTGTACATATTTACCTACATATTTTTCATTTATTTGTTTTTTTCCTATAAGTACATATTTACTTAGTCGCACGCACCTTAACCGTTAAGGAAAATGCGGCGTTAGGTAAGAAGTGGTCTTAATTAACCGAAAACAAATCTTTAGAGTAATAAAGTTGATTCATTAAACAATTTTAATTTGCAGTAATTCATCGCTGCCGACGCGACCCCTGCTCTAAATCTCTCGTACAAGTCAGAAGCGGGAGCGGGAGAGAGAGCAGGCGGTTAAGTCAATGTTTTTTATAAAAGTGGGAACTACGGTGGTTCCTCTGTCTACCCCCTCGGATTTTGTGTAGTAGACGTGAGTTTAGGTATGTACCTAAATGTAGCGTATAAAAGAAAACGCACATTAAATTTAAGGCAGACATAATACAAGAAATTCACATTCAAACTAACTGATTTATATTGCACAAGCTGATGGCATCTCAATCTACATCACAAAAATCCATAAACCGTCCTAGTCCGTAAAAGTGTCACCACTTTTGATACCAGGTTTATCGCATGAAGGGAATTATCTTGGAAATTGAAAATTTGCTAAAATACTGGTCATATTTTCTATTTAAAGAACAAATACTTAAACTTGATACATCTGTAATAGCTTGTAATAAAATAGTCCTTATATAGTACGGATACCTACAGATATGGCGAGGCCCGAGTTGCAGTTGGCCGATTTTTGTAACGTCGTAGATTTCGGCAAATGGAGCATTTCTGTATTCTTAACTCATTTTGGTCCTTCGCCACCGCGTTTCACCAGCATGCCGTGGAGAAGGAGCTGCGTGATCTCCAAGTCAGCAACTGGCAGGAGATTGTGCAGGACAAGGAGAAATGGAGTCTCTTGATTGCGGAGGCCAAGATCTACTTTGAGTCACTGAGTCAGCGGAGCAAGTAACTCATTTTGGTAAAAAAACTGGCACCTTCTTGCAATGTCACCGACGAATTATTTCAACTTCTGATGCCTCGCTCTCAAGTTCTTAACTTGTCCCGTTCCCTAATAGAGCTTTCAGTTACATCATTGGAATATTAATTTTTGCCCCGGGAAGAGTTTCGTGATGAATTTTATTATCAGAAGACGCCCCTGTTGAATCCAAATTGAGCCATTATTTCAAAATTGATAACACACTAGGTACTACATAGAAGAGAAGGGAATCATTTCAGTTCACCAGAAGTATTTTGGTGATTTAGGTTCGGTACGTTTTCATTATATTTCACGAAATATGTATTGGGAACGGTGATTGGATGTTAGTGTTGTAAAAGATATCGATAGACACGCTATCGATACAGTATATCGATGTTTTAAATAATCACGTGAATTTGCTACACGAATTGAAAACCGGACAATCGAACAAGCTGATATTACGATTCCCCGCAGTTGTATCAACTTTAATAAAATATGTATCGATCATAACCTGGACTTGTTCTGCACCAGCACCATTACAGTCAGACGAATCCTGACACAGAACTACTTAAAGGATGACTAGTTTCCCACACTCTCTGTCACATAATGTTTAAACCGTTCCTCTTTTACTTTCTTAATATTGTTATCTTTATTTATTTTACAACCGGCCTGTTTCTGTACAGATCATTTTTATAAGTGAGTATTTTTTCTTTTGAAGTACTATATTTATACTATTTTTTACAAGTGAAAATTTATTATTAGCATATTTTTATTTATATATTATAAGTGTACTGTTTATTCAAAATAAAATAAAACTAAAATAACACTAAAATAAATGCTTAAGCTAAAATTACAAAATACCTAACTATTTTACAAATAAAATACCTGACCTAGGTCGCTCCCTGCAGGGAGTCTCCCGGGGGCGTCTTCTGATAATAAATTACGAGTATATATATTATAAGTATGTTGTAGTTATGTATTGTCTGTAAATTTCCCTAAACGAAATTAAATAAAAATAAATCAATAAGACGAGCTTATGATGCTAGAAATATCGAAAATCTAGTTACCTGCTATCGATATTAAATAGTAAACAATCGATAATACTTTTTGACAAAAATGCCAAATAATAAATTTAGTGTCTGTCAATGTGTGAGAAAATTAATAAATATACCTTCAAACTTTACCGGCCCGGGTCAAAGTTTTAACCAAAACTCCGGTCCAAAATTCCCGACAGACAAAAAACGTATATTGCAATGTCGGTGTCTATAAAAACCCAAAATACCAGCGGTCAAGACACACTCGATATTTTCATACAAATAAGTACTATATCAGTGTCACCATTTGATCTTCAGCTTACAGTAGCGTCACAGCGGGAAAAAATAGCGAATGTTGCCTTCTATCCTTCAAACCGAAACACAACCGTATAAGCTACATTGTTGCTTTGCTGCAGAAATAGGTAAAAGGATGGTAGCTCCTCAGGCTGGCTCTGCACAGAGTCTTACCACAAAACTATCGATAAGGTTATCTTATCTTATGATAGGGGGCCGGGAATAACCCAGCGACACTTCGACCCTTGAGGATTTGGACCCTTTTGTGCCAACCCCATTTTACACATTAGTTATCTCAGCGTGCAGGTTTCCTCACGATGTTTTCCTTCACCGTTAGAACAGTCGGTAAATGTACGTAAGTCTTCGAAAAATACGAAAAACTCATTGGTACATGGCACTGCGTGGTTTCGAACCCGGACGTATGTTCGTATGGGAGTTCTTTGCCCTAGCCACGGTGCTACCGACGCTCTATCGATAATGTTGGGTCAGATAGATTATCGATAAACTCTACCTAGTTTCACACAACACTAATAATGGGAACGCAACAAAAGGTGTACTTACTGTAAGCCGATTTTAATGAGGTATTAATGTTTATGGTTAGGTAGGGAATTATATCACACTCGACGCCCAATTGTTGCCAACGAAGTTATTGGAGGATGAATGGTTCTATTTTAGAAGCTCGATTCACAGATTCACAATGAGGGTAGCTACTCAATAACATTGTTTACAAGTTTATTATAATAGGGTATTTGACTTTTTTATTTTTTATTGCATCATTCAACTTACATGGACATCCTGAAGATGGATCTTAAATCCGTTTATCGATATCTCAACTAACATCAGCTATATTAATAATAATTTAATTAGTAGTGGGGGAATGCTCTGTCGCTTTCTAGCAAAACAGTCCTTATTATGTAGCCAAGGACCTGCTTGTATGGCGCTATATAACAGTGACGTCACAATTATCTATTGCCGTCTCTTTCTACCGTCTGATTTTTGATTGCCTGTAGCAATTTTATTTTTCATCGAATTTTAATTCTGTTTTCACATTTGACCATCAATTTATGTATTTTTCTTATTTTTATGAAATGTATTTAATATTTGATACTTGTCAAATACCCTATTGATGATGGTTACTCTGTGTAGAGTCTGCCTGGGGAGGTACTCTTATTACGAGTATATAAGGAGATCAGTAGAGCGTTTGCTCTCTCTCTTGGCCCACCTGACGGTAAGTCACCGTCGCCCATGGACTTCTCACTTCACTAACATGTTGTTAGAGGGTTTTCGATGCGCTGCGGACCATGGGATGGAGTGCCTCGTTTGCCGCTAATTCAGCTGACTGTATTACCATACAAATCGAAACACAGCAATGCTAAGCACTGCAGCTTTACGGCAGAAATGTATACAGTACAATTGCTATGCAGAATTACTAGCACGAGGCACTCCAACCCAGATCTTAAAGGTTAACAGGGCATCAAAATCTCTCTAGTAATATTATATTTACTTAGCGAGTGAAATGTCTATAAGGGCAAGGTAGTGACAAGTAATTTAATAAAGCTAACATCAGTTATAGGTAAACCGCCTAACTGTGGGGTCGCCTACGCTACAAGAGGGGCGCGGTGCGGGACGTCAGAGGGCGAACATGCGGCGGGCGGGAGGTGGTACCTATAATAATATCATTCATCTGAGCTCAGAGCTATCAATCAGACAGTTTCAAACCACAGTCGTATATAAATATAAACACATATATGCCATTTCCATATCACATAATATACCATAAGGGCAGACATATCAATTATGGCGGGTAGACATTTAGCTAAATTATGAGCCATTACTGCCCGTAATTGGGCTGGGCTACCCACCGGCTTCGGGATTATGTTACTTTGACACATAATATACGTAGCTACCTCCAGGGTTGTATAATACGTACCGACATTGGCACCCAGGGCAGGATTTCGATATTGCGCCCTCAAAAGCCCTTTTTATTCCTCGTTCTCCTCAGTCGGTCCTTCAATGTTGAGAATCGTGACCCCGAGAAACTTCGTCAACAATCTTCTTCCAAACCGGTCTTCAGTCTTCTTCCAAATCGCTTCTGTCAGAGATCTGGTTAGAGTAGACCATCGCTTCGGGCTACGCCCTCTTGACCTTTTCTCTTCTATTTTGTTCCCCAAGCCTGTTCCTTTCTATTTTGTTCAGTTCCAGTGCTTTTTCGGCCCCTTTTATTAAATCGAATTATTTCTCTGTTTAACCATTAAATTGTGATAAATATTAACGCTGTTGCGCATGCCCAATATCGGTAAGGAGGGGAATTTATTTCATTAAACCATATTTTAATGTACTGTAACCAATTTTTATTAGCGACTGTTGTAAGTTGTTTTATGCTAATAAATACTATTTTATTATAATATTTTAGGGGCCATCCACCCTAAAATATTATGATAAAATAGTATTTATTAGCATTATTATACATTATATATAAATCACGTCACACAAATTTCATGATTTTGGATGGTTGGAATTATAAATTTAGAATTTATTAAATTAAAACAGCACTTCCTAAAATTATTTATATATTTCTATTTAATTATTTTTTTCATAGAATCAAAAATAAATCAAACGGCGCCACATGCCCAAAAAGTGATAACCCTATAGTAATAGAGTTTAATACTTTAGATTTACACATGTGACGTCACGAATCTTATGACTCGTCCCCTCCTTGTCACACTTTGTTTACCCCCTCCCACCCCCTTAACGTGTGACGTGATTTATGGATGGCCCCTTATCAATAAAGAGCATTATCTTTGTTCACTTACTCGTGTTATTTACTTTCTAGTATACTCACTGATATGTGATACTATTAGTTATTCTGTGTCACTGGGCAAAGTGGCGATAAATACCTATATCTGGTGACAGTCTCACCGTCTTAGATACAGATCTAAACGATGGATGACACAACTCAAGAGAAAACGCACACAAGTATTATATATTTCACAATTATCGCTTCGATGTTTGCGCCCCCGGAATTTGCGCCTCGGCGACGTGCCCCCGTTAACAGACCCTAGCTGCGGCCCTGGCCTCTGTTGAATTGAACACAAGGGAATGGAGGTTCTAAAGGTACGATTGAAGAGTAATTGAATTATCAAAATGGGTATTTCGAGTAAAATTATTTGTGTATGAAAACAGAGAATTTAGGACGTTCACTGATATTATAGACAATTTTAGTCTAGATCTTGATTATTGAGGATATTATGCCCAATATATACCCAATTTTCTAGCTCCTAGATTACCGTTGTCATTATAAGAGACATGTACGCGACTTCGCCCGGAGTGCGGTTTTCGGTTAGTAACTCGTGGTCCCACCTACATTGTCCCACCTACTTGTAGTCCCACTAGCCTGAAAATGTAGGTTCTAGTACTACCAGTAATAGTTGTAGATACGGCTTCGTGGTCCCACTGTATTATTATGTGTTTTCTAGTGATATGTGACATTTACTTTCGGTATAATATTATCAATAATAATAGAGTGTCGGTGGCCAAGTGGCTAGAACACCGGACTCCCATGCGGGTGGTTCGGGTTCGAAACCGTGCAGTGCCATGTACCAATGAGTTTTTCTTATTTTTCGAAAGACTGACGTTCATTTACCGACTGCTCTGACGGTGAAGGAAAACATCGTGAGGAAACCTGCCCACTGAGACGACCAGTGTGAAATGGGGTAGGTACGAAAGATCCTCAAGGGTCGAAGTGCCGCTGGGATTATTCCCGGCCCCCCTATCATAAGATAAGAAGATCAATAATTAAACAGAAATATTCGTGGTGGTCGCATAGGTACTGTACTGATTAAAAGATCCAGATAATTCACATACTTACCTAATTATTTTAGTTATAACATCGTTCGAGAAAAACATAAAAACTTAGGTAAACCCATAATACATCAGAATCTCGTAAAGCAACAAAATACCCGTTACGAAACATCAATTTAAGTGACTCTACCAACTGATAGTCGATTGGAAGGGGGGTGGAATGTGAAGGGGGGTTTCTGATCACAGAGAGGATTCAATTTCCTGAGGGTCCGTACCTCGAAACTCGCTTTTATTATATATTTAAACGATGCTCTTCTGAAAGCTTTCGGGAATATGCCTGGGACATTTTCAGGATACATTGGCAAATTATACTGTAGATAGCTTGAGCTTGAGCTAGATTATTTCTTTCTTGACGTGTGGTTAGTGGCCAACCTATTGTCAGAGTTGTTCAGGCCGCCCGTAGGCCTCTGACTGACGACTGCTGTCGGGCGACGTTTAACCTGCTCTCCGTGGCATGAAGGGACTCAGATGAAAATGTGCAACTAGCGGTCACCGATCCTAATTATGACCGCGCCCAACGTTGCTTAACTTACACGGTCACCGATCCTGATTATGACCGCGCCCAACGTTGCTTAACTTACACGGTCACCGATCCTAATTATGACCGCGCCCAACGTTGCTTAACTTACACGGTCACCGATCCTGATTATGACCGCGCCCAACGTTGCTTAACTTACACGGTCACCGATCCTGATTATGACCGCGCCCAACGTTGCTTAACTTACACGGTCACCGATCCTAATTATGACCGCGACCAACGTTGCTTAACTTACACGGTCACCGATCCTGATTATGACCGCGCTCAACGTTGCTTAAGTTACACGGTCACCGATCCTGATTATGACCGCGCCCAACGTTGCTTAACTTACACGGTCACCGATCCTGATTATGACCGTGCCCAACGTTGCTTAACTTACACGGTCACCGATCCTGATTATGACCGCGCCCAACGTTGCTTAACTTACACGGTCACCGATCCTGATTATGACCGCGCCCAACGTTGCTTAACTTACACGGTCACCGATCCTGATTATGACCGCGCCCAACGTTGCTTAACTTACACGGTCACCGATCCTGATTATGACCGCGCCCAACGTTAGTTAACTTACACGGTCACCGATCCTGATTATGACCGCGCCCAACGTTGCTTAACTTACACGGTCACCGATCCTGATTATGACCGCGCCCAACGTTGCTTAACTTACACGGTCACCGATCCTGATTATGACCGTGCCCAACGTTGCTTAACTTACACGGTCACCGATCCTGATTATGACCGCGCCCAACGTTGCTTAACTTACACGGTCACCGATCCTGATTATGACCGCGCCCAACGTTGCTTAACTTACACGGTCACCGATCCTGATTATGACCGCGCCCAACGTTGCTTAACTTACACGGTCACCGATCCTGATTATGACCGCGCCCAACGTTGCTTAACTTACACGGTCACCGATCCTGATTATGACCGCGCCCAACGTTGCTTAACTTACACGGTCACCGATCCTGATTATGACCGCGCTCAACGTTGCTTAACTTACACGGTCACCGATCCTGATTATGACCGTGCTCAACGTTGCTTAACTTACACGGTCACTTACGCGTTCGGACCGTCTTTCGCAAGGCTATGAGCTTCTCTATGGTTTCCAAAATACATCAACACCTAAGTAAAAAGTAAATCATTATCTTCTGGCAGTTTTTTTTTTATTTTTTTTTATTCAATGTTACTTTAGAAAGTCTTATATAGCGTGTAGCAGGTAGAATCAAATCATAGAGCTCAAATCTTCTTTTTCTAATCAAAGACAACCCTCTCTATTTGTCCTTTTCATTTCGATAAAAAACCTTAAAAATGTCCATGGTCAACGGTCACGAAAGAATGAATACTAAAGCTTGGTTTTGAATGGAGCTTTTTCGGTAAGTAGATACTTAAACCGAAGCGAAGATGAAAGGAACCCAACGTCAGAGGTCAAAAGCTCCATTCAAAACTGAACTTTCATTTCAACTCTGTTGAATGAAACGTTGACATTAAAATTTGGGAAAATAATTATTGCTTTATAAATATACGAGTAAAAACCCTCGCCATATTCCGGAATTAAACTATTTTTTCATAGCCAACTCCATAACATAGATTATAAAACTAGCATTGATGCCCTGTTGTCAGGGTTCTCATGTTCCTGGTCAGGTTATACATGAAAAGTAGGAAAAAAAATTGTATGCCCAGGTTATTTTCAAAACCTTTTGAACAAACTAGGTAGGTAGCTAGTTAGGTTGTAACGATGTCGACTTCATCGTCCATATCAACCTCCTTGCCATCAACTTCAACCTCATCGTTAGCGTTTATCTCATCTCATTTCGTATTGGCATCTTCATTTCTTCATTTAAATTCAAATCATGTTCCAATTCCATTTCTAAATTTCATTATTCCATTAATTTCATTGTTTTATTTGTACTTTCACTTTTTCTCTGTATTTTGTCTCGAACGGACGTCTCCCGTTCACTTTTATTTCCTACTACCTATTTTCTGTGTTACTATTTGTGTTCTTTTCCTTAAAAAATATTACTTAACAACAAATTCTTCTATTACTTCATCTACGCACTGTCCTAGAACCCTGCTAGCCGGCAATAGAGGACAGATTGTAGCAAGGTATAGAACTCCTGGTAACAGCAAACCATCAGACATGATTTCAATATGTTAACCTTTGACTACATAATTATTTTATTATAATCATGACTGTTTCGGTCATTGCTGTGTGTGAAATAAACGTATTACTTACTTACTTACTTTACTTACTTAAAAGTCTGGCGAAAGTCTACTTTAGGAAAACCTATAATTGGCTTATGTCTAGATTTTTAAGTATGGTTAATTTGTTTTAATAATAGCTGTTGGTTCTCTGAATAAATAAAATAAATAAATAATAAATGTTACAGTTATTACCGTGTATGCAGGGTATAAAAACCCCTAGAGTCCCGGTATTGTCCATAACTGAACAACTTTCACTAGAGGGCAACTCTGAAATCGCGACTAAAAGCAGCTGTTTCATACATTTCGCTCATGTACGTTTTGAGCTTTTGTATGGAACTGCTAATTTTTATTCGCGATGTCAGATTTGACCCCATAGTAAAAGTTCTTCAGTTATAGATACTGAACACTCCCCTTTTCGGCTTACAAGGGGGTTTTTGTTACACCCTGTTTATAAGGTCCTTCTTTATTAGTAGCAAATATTTGGAGGGGGGTATGTACTGATCATTTGTACCACTTTACATGAAAAAATAACTCTGTTACTTGTATGAAAATTTTCCATACTAAAGAAAAATAAACATTATTTTGCGCCTTGATGGCATAAACACATCCATGTCGTTATGAATGAAACGAGTTTCATTAATACTTCTTATTTCAGTATTAGAATAGTAATAACTCATTCATTTGTTGAAATTTCAAACAAACAATCTTGTCGTTTTTCTCGATAATATAAGAGGAGAAAAAGGTATTCAAGTGGCATAGAAAATAATAATAATTTTTGGATCCCCTCGTTTGTGGATTTAAGAGGAGAAAAAGGTGTCCGTGGATCCACATGTGGATCCGAGCTGTGGATCCAAGTGGACGGAGCGTAATAAATAAACAAAAAATTTTTTGGCCTGTTTTTTTTTGTTATATTTTTTTGGCCTATAGATGACACCCTAGAAATATATGCTGTGAATAAAAAAGGACCTTGTATAGAAGTAATGGTTTGCTGGAATAAATCTCTTTTAGAGATAAGTTCACCCTTTGTACAATGTCTGATTTAAATTGTTTTTTTATTAACTCTGGTGTTGTATAATAAAGTGTAAATAAAAATAATAATAAGTATAAAAAACTTCGCAAAATATGCATAGCGGTGAATAAAACTTATTATACTTCAAATGATTTTTTGGCAGATAAATTGTAATGACATACTTAGAATTAACAATATCTATTATATATTCCTAGACACTATTATATATTTTTAAGATTGCATTAAATAAATTCTTGTGTTGATATTAATTTTACTAAATAGATACTTATTATATAATTTAGATACTTATTAAAAATTTATATAATTTGCACGCCTAGTACAAGGCAAAATGTATTGGTACTTAACTAACAACAACACCTGTAAATACACCTACATTTTTGCAAATAAATATATTCTGTATTCTGTATTAGTTAGCAACGCTTCTAATTAACAAATAAAAAATGCAAGCACAATCCTCTATCTATTATAAATAACTCAATTATTATAACAAGGTGCGCGCCACGGCACGCTTTACCGCAAATACACTTAACAAACGAAACGTGCTTGAAACGCGATCGCGTTGTCCCGCAAAGCACCGCCACTGGACACTGTCTCTATTAATATAATCAAGTTATACCCAGTCGCCACGCCTGTCTCAGCACTACTGGCCTAGTGTATGGGCTCAGTGACAGCGATAAGCTACATAGAAGAGTGGTCGCTTATCAGACGCATCCTGAAACGCTTTGTCCGTAAAGCAGCGCCACTGAACACTGTCTCTATTAATATGATCAAGTTATACCCAGTCGCCACGCCTGTCTCAGCACTACTGGCCCAGTGTATGGCCTCAGTGACAGCGATAAACTACATAGAAGAGTGGTCGCATACCAGACGCATCCTGAAACGCTTTGTCCGGAAAGCACCGCCACTGGACACTGTCTCTATTAATATAATCAAGTTATACCCAGTCGCCACGCCTGTCTCAGCACTACTGGCCCAGTGTATGGCCTCAGTGACAGCGATAAGCTACATAGAAGAGTGGTCGCATACCAGACGCATCCTGAATCGCTTTGTCCGGAAAGCACCGCCACTGGACACTGTCTCTATTAATATAATCAAGTTATACTCAGTCGCCACACCTGTCTCAGCACTACTGGCCCAGTGTATGGGCTCAGTGACAGCGATAAGCTACATAGAAGAGTGGTCGCTTACCAAACGCATCCTGAAACGCTTTGTCCGGAAAGCATCGCCACTGGACACTCTCTCTATTAATATAATCAAGTTATACCCAGTCGCCACGCCTGTCTCAGCACTACTGGCCTAGTGTATGGCCTCAGTGATAGCGATAAGCTACATAGAAGAGTGGTCGCATACCAGACGCATCCTGAAACGCTTTGTCCGGAAAGCACCGCCACTGGACACTGTCTCTATTAATATAATCAAGTTATACCCAGTCGCCACGCCTGTCTCAACACTACTGGCCCAGTGTATGGCCGCAGTGACAGCGAAAAGCGAAGAGTGGTCGCTTACCAGACAAGCTCCGTAAAGCATCGCCACTGGACAAAATCAAAATGTTTTTATTGTAAGTAATTACCTTATAGTACATTTTTACAACGTCATTATTCGTATTTGTTTTCACTCTACCACCGCTTTGTAAGGTGCTATAGCTGAAAGGAAAGAAGCGGCGCAAGAAACTTTCAGCAGCACATCTTTTGAAATAAATATATCTTACAATAATTATGAATACAATCATATATACACACACACAATATGCAGAGCTGGCAGCTCCAGCATTTAGGACCAAGCCTCTTTATCATCGGACATTGTTTCTATTAATATAATAAAGTTATAATATACCTGTATGGCCTTAGTGATAGCGGGAAATCGACTTTAAGGAAAGTCGCTATAATACACGAGCGCGTGGTCCATCAAAGCATTGCCACTGGACATTATCTTCTTCTCTATTAATATAATTAAGTTATACCAAGTCGCCATGGCTGTCTCAGCACAGTAGTAGGCCTGAGTGTAGGGATGTGTCACAGCGGGATATTGAAAGAAAAGACGCTAGTCAGATGTACCATAAAACGCGATCAAACTGTCCCGCAAAGCATCGCCACTGGACATTGTCTTTATTAATATAATTAAGTTATACATAATCGCCACGCCTGTTTCAATAATAACCTTGTCTTGTTGCATTTTGGTTAGTTGACTTTTCGTAAGAATTCATGAGAGAAAGCTAACATTTTGGAAAGTGGTTATTATGAGCCTTAAGGGTTTGTTTGCTCAATCCGCTGTCACTGGGACCCCAGCTTTTGCATTACCAATACTTGTTATTTCTCAATAATAATAAAATGGTCTTGATTGCATTTTAAAACATTGTGGTAAGAATTCATGTGCGAAAGTAGACATTTTGGGAAGTAGTCATCACCTGAATGGTCTGCTCAATCCGCTGACACTGGGACCCCAGCGTTTGCATTACTAATACTTGTTATTTTCTCAATAATAATAAAATCGTCTTGGTTGCATTTTGATACGTTGTGGTAAGAATTCATGTGCGAAAGTGGATAATTTGGAAAGTAGTCATCACCTGAACGGTCTGCTCAATCCGCTGACACTGGAGCCCCAGCCCTTGAATTAGCAACGCTTGTTAATGTTAATAGGGAATTTGGATTCACCCGGCGGTCGCTTTCCGGCTTACTGGATATCCATTTCGGATGCATTACTGTATTTAATGCATCTATAATATCAAGTCATTCATGTTATTGACAATCTTAGAGTTATGTACGGTACCTACTCGTACAGTCGGCCTCTAGCTATAGTATACTGTTAAATTCTGAAATATGGGAATGCATTACGGGCCGTTCAGGTATTACGATGTAATGATGTCGACTTCATCGTCCATATCAACCTCCTTGCCATCAACTTCAACCTCATCGTTAGCGTTTTATCTCATCTCATTTCGTATTGGCATCTTCATTTAAATTCAAAATCATGTTCCCATTCCATTTCTAAATTTCATTATTCCATTAATTTCATTGTTTTTTTTGTATTTTCACTTTTTCTCTGTATTTTGTCTCGAACGGACGTCTTTGGAACGACGTATTGGGAAGGCACTTCTTTGCAAAGACGTCCGTTCGAGACAAAATACAGAGAAAAAGTAAAAATACAAATAAAACAATGAAATTAATGGAATAATGAAATTTAGAAATGGAATGGGAACATGATTTTGAATTTAAATGAAGAAATGAAGATGCCAATACGAAATAAGATGAGATAAACGCTAACCATGAGGTTGAAGTTGATGGCAAGGAGGTTGATATGGACGATGAAGTCGACATCGTTACAAAGGTATCCAGAATTTTAAGGATATTTACTATAGCTTGCCAGGAGCCCGAATCTAAAGAATCTAACAAAAGTGCAAGGCTTGCGGCTTCTACTCGTATCTGTAGAGTTTGAAACAAAATTTATATTAGTTAGGAAACAATTTACCTCCCCCTCCGCGAAGGTCTAAACAAATTCCAAAGTTGTTGCACTATCGCTGTTGTCTCCGAGCTTTGGGGTTCTTTAAATGAGGAATTTCTTGAACTTCTATTTTATTTATTCGTATGGCAGTTGGAATTATACACAATATACAATAACAGTAGGTACTGCGATATGTCACAACCAAATAGGTTTCTTAGCCATTCAGCGGCGTCTGAGGTTAGTAGGACTTCTATAATAACGTCATAAAATCTACGATGACTATATTATTCTGATATATAATTTTGTTGTATGTTTTAGTGACTACTGTTGATAGTTTCTAGGAAAACAGTCATTTTCATCACACGTTAACAATAAATCTTTCAGTGCAGGCATAGCCGATCGACAGATGATCTGTTCGCAATATTGCGTTTTACTTTTCTGGAACTAAAACCGAACTTTAAATGTTGAGCTAGGACCGCGCCTGCTCGAGAGGCCAATTTGTATCAGGGTTAGAGCCATAGTGAGATCGTCGTCGTTGGCACAGTGGCTAGGTCACCGGACTCCACGGTCCGGGTTTGAAACTGTGCAGTGCCATGTACCAATGAGTTTTTCGTATTTTTCGAAGACTTACGTATATTTACCGACTGCTCTGACGGTGAAGGAAAACATCGTGAGAAAACTTGCACACTAAAATGACCAGTGTGTGAAATGGGGTAGGCACAAAATATCCGGAAGGGGCGAAGTACCGCTGGGGTTATTCCCGGCCCCCTATCATAAGATAAGCTGGTCTGTTGTTCTTTATACGCAACATTACGCGCGGTGATTGCACGCTCTGTGCTGCAACCGGATTCGGAGACAATTTCGATCTCTTTCTGGCTCAAAATTATATTGCGAAATCTTACAGCACACAGTCTATGCGAGTACTCCCATTAGGTCATGTCCTCACATGGGTGTCTGTTCTGTAGCCGCCATTGAACTTACGCAGAGGTTATATTCAACCTACTGTAGGGACACTGTATACAGACACAGTACACACTGTGTTCTACATTGTGAATTCTTATATCAGCAGTTTTATTGTCCCGCTGCTGCGCCCGCGTTAGGCTAGTCGTTTCGCTACCACCGTCATGTATGGTATACTGTTTGGAAACATAAGTATCGATTAATAAGTCCAGTGTCATAGAAAGAAAATACACTTTATTGTCAAAAAAATAAAATAATACATGTTTAGTTCACTCCATAATACAATTGGCAATAGGCACCTGGCTCAGCGAATGCTTGAGTGAATACACTTGCGTGTAAAACACACAGCGCTGATTTTCAGCCAGTATTAATGAAGATGACTCCTCGTAGACACACCCTGGCTAGGACGTAGGTATAGACACGTGCCGAACTCCTAGGCCAGTGAAGAGGTTCACCGTCGCCACATTTCGCGTACCGACCAACACGAGCTTTCGATACCTGCCGTTGACAGTTTCGTTTCGTCGGAAACTTTTCTTTGTTAAGCTCCAGTCGACTTGCGAGTTGGCTCGTTAGTTTACTCGCCTCGCCGCGAAGTTCGGCCGCCGCGGCCGGCGGGTAGGCGGCCAATGCGATTGTCTCCGCCGCCTTTTTGTTTCGTCACTTTAATTGGTTTTTAGGGATCCACTCCGTCATCCGTCCGTTCTCCCGTCCAACCGTCTGTACGTCCGTTCGTCTGCCATGCGGGTCTAGCGCCTTATATTATTATGAATTGGTAATTTGTGATCCTTGTCGGCGGTCTAGTGGCAAGGACGCTGGACTCCCAGCGAGAGGTCCAGCTTCGAAACCATGCAAAGCCATGTACCAATGAGCTTTCGGATTTTTTCGAAGACTTACGTACAATTACCGACTGCAAAACATCGTGAGGAAACCTGCATGTCTGAGGAAATTAGAAACTAAGATAGTCGGTGGTCTAGTGGATAGGACGCCGGACTCCCATGCGGGAGGTCCGCGTTCGCAACCGTGCAGTGCCATGTACCAATGACTTTTTTCGGATTTTTTCGAAGACTTACGTACATTTACCGACTGCTCTAACGGTGAAGGAAAACATCGTGAGGAAACCTGCATGTTTGAGGAAATTAAAAGTTTCCGAAGGCGTGTGAAATCCACCAGTCAAGCACTGGGCCCGCTCGGTGGATCATGGCCCGTACCCCCTTCTGCAAGGGGAGGTCTGTGCCCCAACAGTGGGGACATTAATAGGCTTATGATGATGTAGGAGTTCTTGTCTGACATGTAATCTAAAGAGTATTACTTAATTATCTTTGTATCAATTTTTTTCTTTTTTTTTTTTTTTTTTATGTATAACTAAACCCGCATTTGACCTCGATCTCGCCTGATGGTAAGCGACGATGAGGTCGACGATGGAGCACGCGGGTCCAGTAATAAGCAAATGGTCTTGTTCTAATTTCTTGTAAAATATATGTATCTATTATATAAATTTGCACACCACAATGTGGTAGGATATGCTGGAACTACCTATGTAATTTTAAGATCCTTCATACGTATATCTTGCCATAAAAATTCATTTCATTTCATAAACGGAATAAGATTTGAAGAATCTACCTATCGGCCTATTTTAGAGGGGATCCTACAAAGTTAAAGGGAACAATAAAAATTTTTTTTTGTTCCCCTTTCGGGTATAGTTGTTGTTAGAGATTTTCAGAGCTTAATCAAGTAGAGTAGTACGAATATTGTTTTCGTAGAGATTTAACGACGTAAGCGCCTGTCAAAGTTATCAGTTTTATACAATTTATCTCATGAACTATAATAAAACTACTAACTCTCTATATCTACTATCTAAGGACTTGAAATTGACTAGAATATTGGCTATATTAGTAATGAATAGGAGAATTAATAAATAATTAAAATAGTAAGTAAGTACTTATTAAAAATTCAGTTTAATACCTACCCTCGGTACATTAACACTGTCAGCTTCATGTGCACTTTTAACATTATTTATTCCCTTTGTATTGCAGTTGCAGATATGTGTAAGCTTCACAGAGCTTTCAGAATTGTAAATCAAAAATATTTTCAACGGATTTAGTAATGGACGCATCGCATATTTTATATAGTCAGATCATTCAGTTAGTAATTTGTAATACGTATCTACAATATTTTACTGCCAGTCAAATTGGTAAAAAGTGTCTTCTCAGAGGTGGTAACCCAAATAATTTTGATGAAATCACTGGGCCTCAAAATGTATGGAACATTGCCATAATTCTGTAACTTATCCCAGTGTTTCGTATTCGTCTTTGCACCAATTTAGATAGTTTTTCAAAATTAAACTTTCGCGATTCAAAACAGATTGCTCTGGACAATTCTTAGCTCGCCAACTAGCGGAAAAAATCCACAATTAAAAAAAAAAGGATTGAGAGAAGATCATGGCGCTGTCGGTCCGCCAAGTTCCGATAAAATTATTCATTAAAAACCCAAAATCTCGTGCCACACGTAAATAAACTTGTCCAAATTCAACAAAAAACACTCCAGCGCCGATCTGGACAAGATTCACAAAGAAACCAGTTCTTGGAAGACCATCAGAGGGCCCTCAAGGATTCTAGCCTGCGGCTGCGCTGGTGAGTCTAAAAGTTATCGGCTATCTGATCTATCGACCCTGTTACAGAACACCCAGCCAGACCATTTAGTGTATTCCTAAGTTCATAGAAATTATTTGTTCTCGCAATTTGGTACAACTTAATTGTAATCTTCATTACGATTAGGGTTGTACCGTCACGACCCTGTTTGTTAACCTTTTCCACCACTTCGTTGGGAACCGAGTATAGTACACTACACGACATACAAAGCTAAGCGCTGCCCGCTAAGTAACCAGGCACTCAGAGCGCGCCAGCCACCGCTAAGCCCATTTCGCCCGCTTTGGTTTTATAAAACTGGGTAAATTCCTACACAAAAACCATGAAGGATAAGGCTTCTGATACAATTTGATACGGCTCTGTTAGGAAACGTTACAAACCTTTATATACTTGGGGTTAGATAACACATTCGACTCTTCTTATGCCTTGAAAGATCCCAGACAAAACTTAGTAAATGAATCCTAAATTTATTGGCTAATTGATTCTATAGGTATCTAATGGCACCACTGTCGATTGCTATGGCTAGAACATGTAGATCACAAACAACTGTGTTTATTTTTCTTTGGAAGCATCCTATACATTATTTATTTTCTCTTAGGGAAATTTACAGACAAATACAAAACTACAACAGACTTATAATATATAAATATAAATATGCTAATAATAAATTTCCACTTGTAAGAAACAGTATAAATATTGTACTAAAAGAATTATTCTCACTTATATAAAAAAAAGATCACTTTACAGAAACTATGGTGAGGAAATACAGGATACAGAAATTATGATGCCATTAAAAACTAGATTATTTGTTTTGCATCCAAGACTTATAGGTCCAAGCATGGTCCACAAGCGAACTTATTTCTTGCACTTGCAGTACATTGAACCATCGAACTTGATATATAACACACGTTTGGAAATAGCTGTTAGTGTTGTAATAAAATATATAAATAAACAATGCGTAAAAGACGAAAATACGAATGAATATTTCTTACTTGAAAATAAAATTACCATCCGCTCTTAAAACTGTCTCTATATTTACCTATTGATTGTTTATATATCTATGCATTTAACTATTTTAGTATACCTACATGATTATTTATGTATATCATATTACTTTAATTTTATTAAATTTACTGTGTATTAAGTAAATAGTAACCTTTTTCATGTCTTCACACTACACTGTCGCTAATCTCTTTAATGTCCAATTAACTTCATAGAAAGAAGAATAAGAATAGTTTATACTGAGGTTTGGTTAGGTTTCTAGAGATTCCAGTAGTTTTTACTTTTCCTGTATTTGTGTACAATAAAGTGTTTCTATCTATCTATATATTTCTGTCTTAAGACTTGCTACACTATTTACTATTTCCTCAGGAACCTGAGCGTTTCTTCCTAGACGAATAAATTACTATCCCGAAATTCTACATTGGAATAAACAAAGTGCCTTCTCCAAAAGCCCGTTAATTTCTGCCACACATCCCCACCGTCGTCCACAAGCTGAATGAAATTTCAGTAATTTGGTAAAGCGAATGCAAGGTACGGGTCCCGAGCGGGATTTTCTTACAATCCGTGCTTTGTTTTGAAGTCTATTTGAAGTGGAAAGACCAACATTGACGGAACTCCTGCACCCGTCCCACCTTCAAAGATCCCAGGCGAGAAAGCGGTTTAGAAGGAAAAGTTTAGAGGTCTGCTTAACTGGTTTTAATGTGTTAATAGTATGCGGTCGAAGAGGGACTTAGTGAATTAGTAATAAAGGTTATTATTGGACGAGTTCGGGCGCCAGTTGTAGTGGTTAATCCTTCTGAATATTGTATCTGTTTGGACAGATTAAGGAATGTTGCTGGGTTGATGTTTATTTTGTTATTGTTATGATTTCTTGGTATTATTGCGGGATGTTGGGAATCTAATCTCAATTTTAATAGACTGTTGAAATATTTCGCTTATCATCTCACTTAATTAACTACTAGACGGGCTTACAGAATAAGAATAGGTTTATTTGTGCGGTAAGATGACAAAGTATTCATAGTCCATACACCAGTACGAACTAAAGCATAGGTTATATTAAACTAAATAAAATTAGTGAGGTAACAATAAACGCTGACCTCCGAACTAGGAAGTTCCTGTATCTCGGAGGACAGGTCTCTTCTGTGACCAGTGGAAATGAATATATACAAATTGACTGATTTAATCGAAATTACGTAAAAGGAGGCAGTAAGTTACTACATAAGTACAGAAAGAAAACAATTAAAATATTAACAACAAGGGTGTTCGGGCATTATAATTTACCTATAAGTGGGTATACTACAATATCCGCGACATGCGGGCGCGCGAGTGGTGGGAGACTCTCGGTCGGCTGCCATCTTGCCTCGACCACTCGAAATCAACGGCGGACAATTAAAAATACGGTTTATGTGGTTTTTTCTCAATATTTCTGGACAAATTCCTTCGATTTATGTGCTATTATATGTGAACTATGTTTGTGTAATAAATTGGCTAGACAAAACTTTGTGATTAGTGAGAAAAATGATGTGCACTGTTGGACACAACGTGACTTTCGTCCTTTGCATGAGACGCAGCTCAAACCCAGTCAAGGTGAGTGGTATACTTCTTATGGGTCTATTGTAATGCCTGGAAACATCTAATAGAAGAACCAGACCAGCTCCATTCACTGTCTATCGAAGTCTATTCAAAGGGAATTTTAGGGTATGGTCAAAACTGTTTTTCGTCAATACCCTTTTTGTCAAAGGAGTGAATAATAAATTACCGTTTTAGGAACGTACGAAATGTGGATTAATCCGGATTGGTAAAAAATGCGATAATCATACTTTCAATACCAGAAACAAAAACAAAGTTGCAGTCCCACGCTTTAGACTTAAACACAACATGTATGGGTCACTGTGTACGATTTTATAATAAGATACCTGATACTGTAATAAATATGACAGAGAAAAAATTTAAGACCCATATAATTTAATTTAATTTATTTATTAGGTATACACAACAGATTACAACCATAGAAATTACAGAAAAATCAATATAAAGTTATGAGCTAGGTCGTAACCCTTAACGAAGACCCTTAACCCTTATAAGACGCACCTTATGTAAAAATCGTTATTATAAAATAAATGACTACTTAAATGATAAAGAGGCTTGGTCCTAAATTCAGCTCCAGCTCTGCACATTGTGTGTGAATATGATTGTATTCATAATTATTGTAAGATATATTTATTTCAAAAGATGTGCTGCTGAAAGTTTCTTGCGCCGCTTCTTTCCTTTCAGCTATAGCACCTTACGAAGCGGTGGTAGGGTAAAACAAAATGACGTTGTAAAAATGTACTATAAGGTACTTACTTACAATAAAAACATTTGGATTTAATTTGATTACAAAAATCGTTCGAATTCAAAAAGTATTCCGAATATAACCGGGGACGAGATAAGAATTCTTGGTTCGGGAACTTTTCCTGTCGAATGTTGGAACGTATTCATTGCCTTCTGTACTAAGTTCTACAATAGAACAGACTGTTAGCAATGACGTCACGTCGGACTAACCCATTATTTCTCTCAAAGCTAAGTTAAACGTCATGCCGCAACATTGGACGCGTCCTTGCATTAAGGGAGCAAGGTTGCTTCGCCACCCTCCAGGGTTATGTTTTCCATCCCACGCTGAGCATAGGATTATGACTCTGCAGAGGCAGCCTGGTGTGATACCATCCTTATATTACAATAAGTATAAATTGAAAGAATGGCTAATAGGTAAAGCGTTCTATTCGTTTAATGAGGTTTTTTTCCCCTTTGGTTTAATAAAACTAATTATATCTTAAAACATAATACTGGCATGAGCCACAGGGCTTGTGCGCCAGTAAAGAAATTTTTAATGATAAAAACCTATGATTTGATTATAATTAATGATTGTGATTTAATTACCGATATTCAGGTAATATTTTTTTATAATATTATCGTTAATTGCGTTTTAATCTTTTTTAATTTATTTTTGACTTTTTTAGTTTTTATAATTGACATTATTTATATGCGAATAATGTATACAATGCTTAATTTAATATTTTTTTACTTGTAAACTTTGTTTCATCATCATCATTAGCCTATTAATGTCCCCACTGTTGGGGGCACAGGCCTCCCCTTGCACAAGGGGGTACGGGCCATGATCCACCGAGCGGGCCCAGTGCTGATTGGTGGATTTCACAGCCTTCGGAAACTTTAATTTCCTTAGACATGCAGGTTTCCTCACGATGTTTTCCTTCACCGTTAGAGCAGTCGGTAAATGTGCGTTAGACTTCGAAAAAATCCGAAAAACTTATTGTTACATGGCATTGCATGGTTTCAAACCCGGACCTCCCGCATGGGAGTCCGGCGTCATAGCCACTAGACCACCGACGCTCTGTTTTGTTTATTAATAAAGATATGACATGATATTACCTATGTATTTCTGTCACAAACCAGCAATGCGTTTGAAGGGTAATAGTAAAACTTAGTGATTACCTTCTGTCTGGATGAGACAGCCAGCATACGAGGTACTCCACCTAAGACCTCAAACTTATCGAAAACCCTCTAGTAAACGTTATATTTTCCTCCTAATATTTTTTTTAACAATATGGTTGACCGTCCACCCAGCGTTGCTTATAAAATCTCTGCATAACAGAAGTATACTATGTCCTTGCATTAGAGCGCAAGGTTGCTTCGACACTCCACTGGTTATGTTATGGCCCTCCCACGCTGGACAGTGGGCATAGATTAAGCTATAGAGAGTTGACAATCCCTCTGTTCACAATGTTAGAGGAACGGAGGAACGGGAAAAGAGCTGAAGATAGTATTACTGTGCTCCGCTTTGAAGGGTAAGAGAACGAGCGCTCGAGCGAGATGAGTTGGATAGAGTGGTCATGTGCTGCTAACAGAGCGTCGAAACCCCTCTAATAACATTCAAATCAAGGCTCTCAAAGTGAGGGCTAACTCTAACGAGGCTGACCTTGTCGTGTATCAAAGCCTTTTAACTGAGAATAAAAAACATTCAAATCAAATCAAATAGTTTATTTGTTGAAAGGTAGATACAGAGCTTTTAGATTAAATTATAATAAAGTATCACCACTTTCTGCCATACCATACTTTCTTTGTGTAGCATACAATTATTTTTCATTTTAACATAATAGTAATTAATTTCATATAATATTTAAATTCTATTTTACATATGTCAATTTCATATTTTACATTATTTTACCACATTTACATAAAGGAAAGACATACTTAATTATATTATAGATTTGTCCTCTACGTATTCTATATTATTACAGTGAGATGAGATGTCTAAGTGCGACAGTGACCTCTTACCATCAGGAGGTCCGTTTGCACGTTTGCTCTCCTTATGTTTAAGAAATTCTACTTACCGTGTGTTCTTACGAAGTGCAGTAGACGGTAAAAGACGCGCCCAGCCTGATGGCATCTGCGTATGTAACAAAGACCGGCGATATCCTGAAGGTTACACACACAGAAATCGAACTAGTAGCGCTTTCTTCTCTAGAATCATGTGAGCACTGACAGCAAGCCAAGGGTCTTGGCCAATGCACATATTTTGACAAGTTTTATAAATTTGACATTTATGGCCGATTGTATGCATGGGAAGATACACACAGCAGCGCTTGAAAAAATTTAAAAACGTTTATTTAGCACTGTAAACACCAGAATACAGCAAGTACACAATACAAAAGTATACAAGGATATATACATTCAGCAAAAAGGGTACACCAGCTCAGCATAATGCTTAGGCAAGCCACAGTGCTGATTTTCAGCTGGCCCCTCAGTGAGTGCACGGATGAAGAAAGCAACAGTGTGTGCGTGTTGTTTTCTATGAATGTTATTGTTTTTATGAATGAGAATATTAGTGTTATTGTGAGGTACTGAGTGTATGGGAGGGTATGGTGCGTGTGTCATGCTGTTGGTATGCTGGTACATGGTATGCTGGTACGCTTGCAGACGCGGTTTCAATAAAAACTTATCTGTCGAGCAATTTAATTTCAAAATCTTTTGTTGCTGCCTGAACACAGCAGTATAGGTAAAATTACAACCAAATGTTCTATCTACATGAATATCAAACTCTTTGACAACGATCTATGAAATGAGTGAGCAAATGCACCAAGTTAGATTACAGGATATAGCGATATCGTGTATGAAGGAACCTTGTTCCCTTTCAGGAAAGGCCAAGGTCTATACTTCCATTCTAACGAAGGATAATGTACGATCCAGTTAACTGCTACTCGAGGGTAACTGCGTAGAAATTCTATAGAAAGTGTAAACAATAGTGGTGTCAGAAAGTTAAAATTCTACCTTAAAGTAGGTACAAGTACAGTATTTTTTTTTACTCTACCGCCGCATCGCACCGCATAGTATCCTTTTTCATATCTTCACACTACACTGTCGCTAATCTCTTTATTGTCCAATTAACTTCAGAGGTTGCCTGGAAGAGATCTCTTTAAGCGATAAGGCCGCCTTTGTACATATCGTGCTATTTAAGAATAGTTTATTTGTGCGGTAAGATTACAGTAGAGTAGGAACTTAAGCATATGTTACATTAAACTTAATAAAATTAGTGAGTAACCAGTTATCCTACTATAGGCGTTGACCTCCGAACTAGCAAGTTCCTGTATCTCGGAGGACAGATCTCTTCTGTGACCAGTGCAAATGAACATGTAACAGAACTAAAAGTGCAAAATTTGGAAGAAAGAAAAATAAGAACAATAATAAAGGTTGTGTGTGTGTGTGTGTGTGTGTGTGTGTGTGTGTGTGTGTGTGTGTGTGTGTGTGTGTGTGTGCGTTGGTTGTGTGTTTATTATTATTATTGTGTTACCTTTAAAAGTTTCTCCGTGCTCTCGTGATCAAGACCACTAAGCCAATCTCGTACCATTTTCTTTATGACGTGTTTTGTTATCGAAGCAGTTTGCGAGTTACCAGATTGATTGAGTTGTCTATAAAGAAATGAAGAAAGGAATTCGAATTGACGTTGTGCAAAGCTAGTTTTAATCTGGGTCGTGGGGTAGTAAGCACGTCTACCCGTCGTAGTCGTAAGTTCATGGTAAAGGTGTGGAAGCGAAGAATACTAGCATTGATGTAATGTTGTCTAACTGACATAAAGCCTGTTCCCTTGTAGAGAAGTTCAGGAGGATACCGACGTGGTTTTCGAATCATGACCTTAATTACAGCTCTATGCGCCCGCTCGCTATTATTCCTGTAGTTTTTACTTTTCCTGATTTTGTATACAATAAAGTGTTTCTATCTATCTATCGCCGCTGCATAAGCTATAACTGAAAGAAAAGGTGGCGCAAGAAACAATCGATCTATACGAAAGGGTTTTGGTCAATTTGATCATGGTCGATAATATAACTTTTGAATTTGGCTCTTTTACCTTTTAAACCGAAACTACCCTAGGCTGACTCTACACAGAATCGTCGAGTTGTTTTAACCATCATGGAACAAAAATCTTTTTTACATTCGAACTGACTCTACATAATCTGCCTATAGTCAGCTTACAGCTTACTTTTCGCTTTTCAATCTACCCTCATCCTGTCAAAACAAATGTTTTTTTTTGTTTGTTATCGCGAGACCTCCATCTCGTGTGCCCTCAGGTTTTTACTTCAAGTACAAATTAAAAACGGCTTGGGGGACTATTCTTAGCTTCTGCTACGGTAATGTCAAATATCGTATGCGATCATTAGTCGAGCGCTTTTTTGATGCTCTCATTTCCTTGGAAGATACTTTTAATTACATAACGTGATGAAAAGAGATATTTTCCAGCAAATCATATCTAAAACAGTTCTTGCTACTTGAATTTTCATTGGTTAAATATGCAACGACACTTAACTAACTTTATAATTGAAATGAATTAGTGTTGTCACCGAAAACACGACACAAATCCAGGCATTCATTATTAACATTGATAATGGTTTCCGCATTAACTCTGACAACTATTATAGCAGAGAATACCTAGTATAATTACCTAACTAATAGCAATCAGTTTTAACAGTAGAATTAGCAATTTAGAGGATACAATTGATTTTATTAATTAACTAATCACAAAATAGAGTATTATGCCACCCACATTTTCTTTCCAGGTGGTTTATTTAATGCCCAGCCCACGGATCGTATTTAATTACAAATCGATGAATAATTTAATCCATATTTGGTATCTATAGATATACGAGTATATACATTACAGTACATTTAGGTACAAACCACAACACAACACTCCCCAGCACAGCGCCCACGACACAGGATTACCTAGTGTGGGTGCTAATCGTAGGCTCGGTATTAGGAAATATATGTGTTATTTTTTAATTTAATGTTTTGTAGTATTCATTGTACCTTTCCGTTGTAGTGTTGTCGTTAAATAAATTTATTTATTTTTATTTATTTATATATAAATGATAGAAAATGGAGAACGGTTTGAAGGTGGTATGACTCTATGCAGTCAGCATGGGGTAAAGCCACCCTTTTATCTATTTCTATCGCATTGTAGCAATTAAATTAAATTAATCTTTATTTAGCGTCGGTGGCCTAGTGGCTAGGACGCCGGACTCCCATGCGGGAAGTCCGGGTTCGAAACCATGCAATACCATGTACCAATGAGTTTTTCGAAGACTTACGTACATTTACTGCTCTAACGGTGAAGGAAAACATCGTGAGGAAACCTGCATGTCTGAGGAAGTTAAAAGTTTCCGAAGGCGTGTGAAACCCACCAATAAGCACTGAGCCCGCTCGGTAGATCATGGCCCGTGTCCCGTTGTGCAAGGGAAGGCCTGTGCCCCCCCAACAGTGGGGACATTAATAGGCTGATGATGATGGTATCTTAAAAAGATAACAATAAGTCTTAAAAATAATGGTGTCGTAAAAAATGTTTGAAGCAGGTATGACTCTATGGAGTCAGCATGGGGTAATACCACCCTCTTATCTATTTCTATAGCAAAGTAACAATTAAATTAATCTTTATTTAAAATATAATTATCCATATTGCTGTTAGTGGACTTAGCAGCGTATCGAAAACCAATTAACATTTTATTAAGGTGAGATGTCTATAGCCCGTTTGATTGTCAACTCTCCTTACACAATACAAAAAGTAGCTTATTGAAACTCTTTAGCTTCAAACTCCTTTTTTATTAAATAAGACTTTACAATTACTCTCTTTCATCATCATCATCAGCAGCCTACCCTAGTCCACTGCTGGACATAGGCCTCTCCCACGGCGCGCTATTGAGCCCGATCTTCGGCTCTTCTCATCCAGTCGCTGCCAGCCACCTTGCGCAGATAGTGGGGCGGCCGGGAACTGGGGGCCGTTTTCTTTGTGCGCTATCCATGGGAGGTAATGCCATAATCGCCACGCTAGGCCTGCGGGTTGGCGATCGCAGTAGCCGGGTCGCTTGCCCCGATGATGCTGCCCGTCATCGTGCTTCTGGTATTTTGACCCAGCCAGAATTTGAGTGGTTATACCGCCACTAGTCGGTCGCCAGGGACTCGTTCGTTAATCGGCAGGATGCACCACGTGCAGGTGAGTTTGACATTTGGAGGTCTAGATGTTGGTGACCCCCCTTACATCCCCCTTACTCTCTTTCATATCAATTTACAATTCAGTTTTACATACGTAAGCATTACAGAAGCAAGAGCAATAGAAAAGAAATGTAGAAATAATTAATTTAATAATATACACAAAAAATGTAAGCATTAATAAAACACTCACATAGACACGGGCGTGGTGTGAGCGTAACAACACATTCCGTAGCCATACGAGTTTGCATGTCGAACGTATATATACACATAGATATTCCCCAAGTATATATGTATCTCTGGGTTTACTTCGTAGAATCTATTGGTAGTTATTTAAAAACAAACTAAACTAAGCCCAACTGTCACATTATGAGACACTGTGTGCAGCTGGCACTCGGATGGATCTCTGTGCTGGTTGGCTCCTGTACAGTGCCTAATCTACTCATACCTACATCAAACCTACATCAAAATACTATTATATCTACTAACATAGTTTTAAAGTTAAAATTGTTACTAACATTTTTGGACTTTTTTGTCTGTTAAATAAATGAATTTAATTTAGTTTTTTTTTTTTTATATCTCAATTTAGAGGCTTTGGTACACGACAAGGTTAATTTAGTTTTAAAATATAAAATAATCAATGGAAAACAATATTTTTAGGCGCCGATTTTTAGAACATCTTTGTCCTCCGACCAACGTTGAGTCGTTTAATATTTCGAGTGACTTCCATAATAGGCCCCCAGGTGGCGTCCCCGAGTAAGTTACACCCTTCGCTAATGAACGGGGATTCTTTTTCGATTTTCATGCGAAACAAAAGGGGATATTTTCGGCAGACGACTCGTTTCGCGCGGAGTCGAGTGGAGCTTGAATTTTTTGTAAATATTTTCCATCGTGTCTGTTTATTGACGAGTGTTTTTTTATACCTACCTGTGTACATACAAGTCAGCTATCCAGGGTGGCCCAAATAGTGACGTTACAAGGAATAAAAACCGGCAAATTTCGATTGAAATAAACGTAATAAGCTTTTTTTTGTTTACAGCTTAGAAATGAAGCAAGTTTTAGTTTTTGTTGTTCGACATATTATTAATAATCTAACCAATTTACAAGTTCCCACTACTCCGTCCGTCCGTCCGTCACGCAGGTTTAGCGTCTGAAACGGAATTGGACAAAAAAATGAAATTCAAAAATTTACATATCTAAGCTTCAGAGGTTGCCTGAAAGAGATTGCTTTAAGCGATAAGGTGCCTTTGTACATATCGTACTACTATTCCTGTAGTTTTTACTTTTCCTGTATTTGTGTACAATAAAGTGTTTCTATCTATCTATCTATCTAAGCGCACGACAGTGCGCAGACCAAGTTCAGAAACACCGAAAAACTAAAAAAAACATGGTTTTGAACCCGAACCACTGGCATGGGAGTCCGGTGTCCTAGCCATTACGCCACGACATAATAGAAATTAAAAGCAAAATTTAGCATTCAACTTCAGATACAGACGTTCTTTGGTACACAAACATACAGCGGTTCATGCCCTTTTTGCACCCAAGAAACACATATAGGACAAAAAAACGCAATTTCAGAAACGCAATTTCAGTTAAAAATAATATCAGAAAAGGATAAGTTTCCACATTGACCTAATTAAAATAACCCCGGTACAGTTATAAACTGAGTTATATCATTAAAAAGCTCTCGTGTCACAAAGGTAAACATAAAATGGCTCAATACACTCTCCAACTAAACATTATCATGGATCAGTAAACAAAATAGTAATCGACATAATTATGAAATATCGATCCCGTAATGAATATAACGTTTATAGTGCAATGGCATGTCAAAGCGCCATAGTGACGGGTTTATTTCTAAACTTACATTTTATAACCCCATGGAACTTGGGAGGAACAAGCTGCGCCGGAATGAAGAGTGGCGTACAACAAAAGACACTTCAAGTTACTGTGGAACCCTGTCATAATAGGTTTTTGTTATGATTTCTTGGCATTCGTATTAAGTTACTTATTTAAGTTAAAGTGACAAAGTACTAAAGGGATATAGAGCCTCGATTTGTTGTCAACTGTACATAAGTTTGTAAGCTTTCTGGGTCGTTGTCACATTAGTTAGATACGGGATTCTTACCACGGTTTGGGGTTGTTTTGATCACCCGATATTTCGACGCAATTAATCGTCTGACTATAGTATTGTGAAGTACATTTATGGGCTGAGGTAATGGCCGCAATTTTTTTTAATAGTACGCACTTCTCACTAGTAGCTGTCACGATCTCGAGATCGAGCGAAATCGATTACCGGAACGAGGATTTTATGTAAATATGAATTAACATCGACATGAAATTGTTGGTTGCTTGCTTATCGTATGGTTAGTGGCCAACCTATTTGTCAAGAGTTGTTCAGGCCGCCCGTAGGCCTCTGACATGGCTTATGTTACGAAACGAAACGACATGACATGAAAATGTTAACAAATACACATTGCTTCTCGTTTAACTGCTCTTTCACCGTGAAACCGGACATCAATTCTTTAGTAAAAACGTATGATACTCACTCCACCTGGTCACGGGATTGTTTCCTCCATGCTATGTAGAATAAATTAGACATTAGATAAGACGATATAGCTCGAGTGAAGGTTGAAAGAATGGGAAATCGATAGGTAGATGGCTTTAGTGCTTTCATCACACTATCAGATTTTTCTGTTTCATTAGTTTTGATGGGAGCATTTGTTCTGAATTCCTTCTCTCTATGCCCTAATGCTGTAGTAAACAATCGGAAATGGTCGGATTACCCTAGTAATAATATTTCATAGTCGCAGTTCTATTTTTGATATGGAAGGCGTTAGTGCGGAAATCTACTATTGGATATTAAAATCATGGGGGGAAGAAGTATTACGGAAATGTATCCCACCAGAAGCATAAATGTGAAAAAATGGCCAAGTACCGAACTTGGTAAAGGTCCAAAAGGGTCTGTCAGCTTCGTTGATAAACGATTTGAGATCTAAGTGGGTGCCGAAATATATAAACTTGCTTAGAACTAAATCCGTAACTTGGCCAATTTTCACACAAGACTCAAAATATAATATTATAATACCCTCTTCTCCAGTTAAAGCCTTCTTATTTTTATCTTATGATGGGGGCCGGGAAAGAAACCCTTGAGGATTTTTTGTGTCTACTCCATTTTACACACTGGTCATCTCAGTGAGCAGGTTTCCTTACGATGTTTTCGTTCACCGTGAGAACAGTCGGTAAATATACGTAAATCTTTGAAAAATACGAAAAGTCATTGGTACATGGCACTGCACGGTTTCCAACCCGGACTCCAGCATGGGAGTCAGGTGTCCTAGCCACTATGCCACCGACGCTCCAGTTAAAGCCTTCATCGCCGTCACATATCACACGCCATCGTCACTTACCACCAGGTGAGACTGAGATCAAACGCGAGAGATAAAAAAAAGTCTGAGTGCAAAAGGTTCATTTCCCAAAACGTCCATTACCTAGTCCCAAAACATTATGCCAATGTGTCTAATGTGTCCAATGTTTCTGGACTAGGAAACGTTTTGGGAAATGGACCTTTCAAACCCAAACGAAAAGAAGTAGGTAATCCCAAAGAAAAAGAATCTCATCCTCAGAACCCCAGACCTCAATAAAACCCCATTACTATTCCCGCCCCGTTAGGAACCCTAACATGACTCGAAGTTAGCTTAAGTACGGTGCCTAGTGAATAGCTGGGCGTCCGCAATACCTTATCGCTCCAAGCAGGGGCAATTAAGCAGATTGCATTTATATGGATTCCACATAAATCAGGATCCGTTGCGTTCCGCGTCGGGGGTGGGAATTCCCTCAGGATGGGGCCACTGGATCAGCTAGCTTGCATTCTCCTGTCGTACTAAATAACTCCAAATTAAAAATCTTACTTATCTTACTTTTTCCTGGTCATCATCAGGTCAACTTGATAGATAGATTAATACTTTATTGCACACAAGAAATTTAAATAGGAAAGGGAACATATAATAAGTGTACAAAGGCGGCCTTATAGAAGAATGATTTATAGGTTACCAGCAGTATAGTGAAGAAAATTGAAATTTGAATTATTAATTATTTATTCGTTTATATACTTTTAATACATAAGTAAAGCTCGGTACGAATACCAATATACCATGGGCCTAGCCATCAAACAATACATGCTTAAAAGGATCTTAATTATTTCGATTCTGAGGTCAAGTATAGGAAGGATGAGTCTGTGGTGACTATGGATGCCTGAAGGCGACAGATTTGGACACTATAGCAATAAAGATGGAGAAAATGGGAAAATGGGTCTTCCCGAATGTAACTTGTATATTGGCGAAGTCTCATTGAAAATATCGATAACACGTTCTATGTTTGTATGGAAATACGGATTTGCTGTATGCAAAGTGTGCTTCGGACGAACGGCGACATCTGTCAGCGAGTTGAGTGAACTAATCTTAGCGTTGTGCGTCGGCACAATATTACCCCTGGACCCAAATATAATAGTATTCTGACATACTATTACGTACGTACCTTATATTAGCACTTATGTCAAAATCAATTATACTCCGTACCTAGTACGTAATTGCGAATCACCCACATGCAACCCCTTTGGTAACTTTTAAGCTTTCGTGGTTATTAGTTAGACACGGGGTCCTTGCCAAGGTTTGAGGGTGTTTTCAGCTCCCCATATTTAATAAAATAATCTTTATTGAATACATCACAATGCTTGTAAGTCAAACAATACCCTGACTCTCAAACTAGGCGAACCTGTATCTTAGGAGCCAGTGCTTTCACAAAAAGAAGGTATTCAACAAAGGGTAGTGTTTATCTTATAAATAACTACCTACTAAGCATTAATAGTTACAAATTGCAAAATTTATAAATTTCGGCAGGATCTTCGAATAAAATCTTAAATAAATCTTAAAACTGCTCTAAGTCAAGAGTCATCGCGCCCATAGGAAAAATCCAAAACCTTTGTGGGTTACATTTCTACTTCTTCGAATCAGAGCCTGGATGATTCGCTGGTTTAGTGGCCAACCTCTGTACTTAGCGACGTGTCTTTGCGTGATTTAGTTCAGTTACGTAATTAACGCATTTCCTTTTGCGCGCTTCTTTTTGTCTCAAGTGACATTATTATTAGTCTACAATTCCCCATCCATTTCAATTCGATTTTCCCAAGAAATGTTGTTTTTAGTGGCTTCATTATTTTCTGGTTACCATCCGCAATCTAAATGTTATACTTCATCATTTTCATCATCATCATCATCATCATGATTTTCGCTCGATTTCTGCTCATATCTCTTCTTTCTATATTATACTCACTTACCTTATACGCAGACTTTTTAACTCCCGACCGATCGAGGGAGAGCGTGTTATAAGTTTGACACGTTTGTCTGTCGGTCTGCTTATCTGTGGCATCATAACTTAGAACGGATGGTCCGATTTGGATCCGGTTTTATTTATGTAATAGAGAATTTTATAGAGTGTATTCTTAGCTAGGTCTCATAAAAATTGGAGGAATGGTTTCCAAGATCTTGGAGTATATTTGATGTCAGATTGGATCTCTGGAACGGAATAGATAGATGGTTCGAATTTGAGCTCAAATGTTTATGACCATGGTGACTTTCCTACATCTGGAACCTTGAGGATCTGATGATGACCAGGAAAAAGTAAGTACTCCATAATGGTACGTCAAGAGTTTCTTCAATTTCGATTTATATGCATACTTTCTTGGACACCCTGAGTTGTTACTTGTACGTGTATGTTCTCATCTGTTTCGTATCGATTTGATTCTTCGAGAAAATTATAATTCGGTGTAGTTTTTAGTACACCGCAGCTTTATTTAAATTTAAAACCCACCCATAATGGTTGCCGACAAAAAAAAGCAAAAAAAAAGCGTGATATAGACAAGGTATTATATAAAAAGTCCGTTAAAATGGTAGGAATTAAAGCAATAGCGGCTATGGAGTGGATTCTAATTGGCGCTACTCGAGGCGGCCATTATATGAAGCTCTTCTACCTCGGATTTCCTATTTTCTGAAGTGTTCCAGCCAAAAGTTTGTTAAGACCGCGAATGCTGTATAGGTTTGAGTGGTGACAAGCGTCCTTAAATTAAAATTAATAGAATATTTGGCTCGATTCTCCTATAAAATTCTTCGTTTGATATCACACTCTTCCTTAATCTCGAAAAATATAAAAGAAAATAATAAAGAAAAGAAATTAAGGATATAACCGAATTTATAAACGTCGTATTAAAAATGTATGCTTAGTGGAACAAAAATGATGGAAAAACACAAAGGAGAGCAGGCGAGCAAACCTGATACCACAGCGGTTACGACGGTAACCAGTATGGGTATGGGCGACGGCCCATAGATATCTGGAACATCGGCGCAAGGTTGCCTGTCTATCGGTATTTTATAGTATACTATCGGTTTTTACAATCTTATTTTCTTAACTTAATTTTTTTCTATGTAAATAGGCTGGTCTGTTCGCTCCGATCCAGTTATGTTTGTGGTTGTCATGAATTGTTTTAAATTTTAAGTTATTGTAAAAGCATGACGTAACCAAGAGTTCCTGGTGTCCCGACAGTGTTAATAAATGAGTATGAGTATACATTTCGGAGAGTGGGCATTGGAATTGCACGCCCTAATTCCAGCATCTCCATTCCGCCTTCGGACTACCAGGCGCGCGGAGGGGTTCCATCCTTATGTTGTTGATATCCAACGATTGCTTTGCAAGCGATTTGCTTCTTCGTTCATTATGCGAACGGCTAAGGAATGGAACAGCCTGCATTTACCGAAACCTTGGGACCTTCAAGGCCAGAGTGAATAGGCATTTACTGGACCCGCATGCTCCATCGTCGACCTCATCGTCGTTTACCATCAGGCGAGATCGAGGTCAAATGCGGGTTTAGTAGTCAATAGTAAAAACAAATCTCACCTCACAAATAATTTATTAGATGGTTTTCGATGCTCTGCTGACCTTGATAACTTAGCCTCATGTATTCTTTGCTTTGCGGCAGAAATGTAAACGGTGATATCACCCCAGGTTAGCTCTGCACAGAGAAATTTAATCAAAACACTTTTAAATAGAGCAATTGCACCATCAGCAGCCTACTCTAGCCTACTGCTGGGCATAGGCCTCTCCCAGGGCGCGCCATTGAGCCCGATCCTTGGCTCTTCTCATCCAGTCGCTGCCTTTTCGCAGCTTGCGCAGATCGTCGCTCCATCTAGCCGGGATGCCTGTCCCACACTACGTTTGCCCAAACGCGGTCTCCAATCCAGAACTTTGTCTACCCCAGCGACCGGCCCACTGCCACTTCAGCTTGCTAATCTTATGAGCTATGTCGATGACTTTTGTTCTATGCCGGATCTCCTCATTTCGGATTCGATCCAGCAGAGATACTCCGAGCACAGCTCTTTCCATAGCACGCTAGTAGCATTCCTCATAACTCACAAGATTCTTGAGCAAATTTATTTTAATTAAAAACAAGATTCTCGTAACAAATCCACCTTCCAGAGTGTAATCTTAGTGATTTAACACATTGGCACGTTTAACCTAAATCACGCCTTTATTAAATATTTGCGAATTAGCCAAACGAACCTTAATTGCTCGAAATAAGCAACAAATCATTTCTAAAAATAATATTAAATGGAGGAGAAAATGTAGCTAGGGATAATTTCAGAGGAATTTGGCGGAAAATCGTAAATTCATTAAAATAATATTCGTTCGAAGCTATAATCGTGTAATGCCTCCTCTACATGGAGGTTCACTAATAGAGGGTCTTAGGGGAAAATTGACCATTACTTCTGAGTACCGAATAATAAAAAATTTCAATACGTAATTCTCTAACAATTTATTGTAGACCACTGTTCAATGTTCATTTTTGTGTGGGAAACAGATTTTTTTAAACTGGTCTCAATTGAAATCCTACCTAGAAGTCTATAAAGAACTTAAAACCACAATTTTTTTAAATCAAAATTTAAAAAAAATATGCTACGCCTTAAAATAATTTTTATTTCCGATTTGCACTTGCCAATCGTGTAGAGCAGCCATAAAAAAATTTACCGATGCTGTAATAATAGGTTAGGGAAAAAACGTGTATTTGAGAGAGATGAAGATAATTACGGTAATGCTTAGATAATTATAATTTAATTTGGTTGAGGCTGTATGCGAAGACCACTTTTTCTTTGATAAATATTTTTATTCCTTTGAATGTACGTACTTATACACTCTTATTATGGTGAAAGACTCTCTATACTTAGGGGTATATATATATATACATCAATCGTATGTACAATGGAAGACACATCAAGCTATACTCTGTGGAACCCTGTCAAATAAGTTTTTCTTATGATCCCTTGAGATCGATTCCACTAAATACAACGTAACTAAATAGAATCTAAACTGCATCATTATGACATGTTTCGTATGCTACTATCCACTAAAGATCCCATTTCAGTTAAGTTCCGATCGAGTCAACGATCGAACGAACAGTAACGTATTTGTGAATTCTAATAAAACGACGCTTCAACTGTCAAATATAACGATCGAACATAAATTCCTCCCGAGGTACTTTTGCCCGATCGATAGTAAATCAAAAGGTGGCAGTGGTAGAGTTATGCGTCAACAGAATGCGATTTGGTGTCCAAATACAATTGGAACGAAAACTAAATTGAAATTGGGTAGAAATAGAACTATAAACGTTGTAATATAGGCGAATTGGGCACCTTGACATTCACATGAATGTATCAAAAGGTTAAAACGACAAAGTACTAAAGATCTGTCTGATGAGAAACAATTCTCCCCCAGTATTCGAAATAAAATTCGACCAAGTTGCTATTATAGGGATTCGTCCTCGTACTATAAGGTCTTATTTGTAACTTTTGAGCAAAACACAGTTGCTTGTTTTGATCCAAAAAAATTATAAACGTATTTTTTTTCAATTTTCTCGCATTATTTGAGAAAAAATTCTATACAAGCCTCGGCGAAAATAGTCATTTTCGGTCTGGACGCTTTATAATGTTTCACCGCCGGAAATGGCTAATTTCTTGGCCTCGCAGTAATGTGCCTACTAATTAATTTAACTACTAAGAGCGTCGGTGGCACAGTGGCTAGGACACCGGACTCCCATGCGGGAGGTCCGGGTTCGAAACCGTGCAGTGCCATGTACCAGTGAGATTTTCGTATTTTTCGAAGACTTACGTACATTTACCGACTGCTCTAACGGTGAAGGAAAACATCGTGAGGAAATCTGCACACTGAGATGACCAGTGTGTAAAATGGGGTAGGCACAAAATATCCTCAAGGGTCGAAGTGCCGGGTTATAAGATAAGATCATAAGATAATGTGCCTACTATTAGAGAATTGGTTGATTTAACCAAGTCATTACACTATTCACTGTGTTATGGCTAACTGTGGAGCAGTCAATACACCTGACAAAACCAGTCAGTATCTTCCCCTATATATCTCTGAACCAGTATGTACAAAGTCATTACGCAGTATATAATTGGTACATAGAGGAATCTCATTACACGCAACAATGGTTAATCCTTCGATTAATTTAATGCGTGCGTCTGTCGTCGTACATTATTATAAACAATAATTAGAACTTAATATATCTCTGTTTAGCGCTGTAACCTGAACTTCGATCACGATGCTGTTGCGATTAAAAGTTAACTTTATACAACTGCATCTCTATTACCGATCGCCTAGTCTTTTAGTCATCTTTAAGATTAGCAGCCTACTCTAGTCCACTGCTGGACATTGGCCTCTCCCGGGGCGCGCCATTGCGCCCGATCTTTGGCTCTTCTCATCCAGTCGCTGCCAGCCACCTTGCGTAGATCGTTGCTCCATCTAGCAGGGGGGCGTCCCACACTACGTTTGCCCAAACGCGGTCTCCACTGCAGAACTCGTCTCCCCCAGCGGTTGTCGGTTCTGCGACAGATGTGACCGGCCCACTGCCACTTCAGCTTGCTAATCTTATGAGCTAAGTCGATAACTTTTGTTCTATGCCGGATCTCCTCATTTCGGATTCGATCCAGCAGAGATACTCCGAGCATAGCTCTTTCCATAGCACGCTGAGCGACTTTTAAATTTGTGAACCAGTCGCACCGTCAGTGTCCACGTTTCGGCTCCGTAGGTCATTACTGGTAGGACACACTGGTTAAAGACTCTTGTCTTGTTTAATAATATACAGCTGCATCTTGACAGAAATGTGTGTATTTATTTATCGCGATCGATAATTGACAGCCCGCCATTTTTGTTTGCTGTTTTCCCATATTTTCGCGCCTTTTAAGTTTTACCGGATATGTCATCTTATTGAGCGAGATGGCATTATTGAAACACGTAGGTACATTTAAAGATAGATGTATTAATGTAATAGAGCGTCGCGTCGATGGTGTCGTGGCTAGGACGTCGGACTCCCATGCGGGAGGTCCGAGTTCAAAACCATGCAATGTCATGTACTAATGAGATTTCGGTTTTTTCGAAGGACTTACGTACATGTATCGACTGCTCTGACGCTGAAGGAAAACATCGTGAGGAAACCTACACACTGAGATAACCAGTGTGTGAAATGGGGAAGGCAATGGCAAACCGCCTCCCATTAAATCTGCCACGAGAGTCGTTCTATGTGATTAATTCCTTAGAATGATCACGACCCTCATCAATGAGGAACACGACTTAGAAGAGTATTTAATGTACGAGTTCCAATATTGCCATCTCGCTCAATCTTCATCTTGATATACCCGGACCTTAGTATAGTCTTTGAAGGGTATATTATTATAGCACAGGCCTGCAGGGCAGGGCTGCTAAGTGAAACGTGATTAGTTCCGTATTAGGGGAATTAATTATACCTACATAGGCGGCCGGATTGTTGTCTCTACTGATCTAGAATCTAGAAACGGCGCGCGGCGGCGGCGCGTCCGCCAAGATCGAAATAACTGACCCGCCTGACAAACGGAGCACTGGACGACATTGAAAGCTTCTTTTGGAAAGGAGTTTGTATTCTCTAGAGAATACAAACTCCTTTCCAAAAGAAACAAAAGAAGAAGAAGAATTTATTGTATTGTATTTGTTTTGACAATAACTCTTGGATTCAGTTTTTTTAAATAGGTATTTTTTGTGACAGATTTTAATATATTTTTTGTAATTTTAATTTCCCTTTTATAACGCTTATAACGTAGATAAGATTGACACTGAAAGAGTTTAATTATTATTTTTGATTATTAATCTTTGGCATGTTTTTTTGGTATTTAAACACAATTTATGATTGTTTATGAATAAATGATATGATATGACAGCAATACGGTTCCGTTTTCCTTTTCGGGGTACGGATCCCTAAAAATGGCGACGCACTGCTGAGATATTTACATGTACCATTAGACCCCTTGTAACTGAAAATCTATATTAATAAATCAAAATTTATTTATGGTAACGCCCGATTTCATCAACTGTTCCATTTTAAACCTAAAACTCTTGAACTTTCTCTTTTTTCTTCTGTTCAATTACTAATGTAAAAACTTGTCAAGTTAGGGATTCAGTTTTAAACAAGCAATCTTTTTTTTTCTAAACAATTTAAGTAATACAATACAATACAAATATACTGTATTGCACACCCGGGACAAAAACAAAACATACAACATAAAGAGAGGTACAATACAATGTGCAGAAGGCGACCCTTGTCGCTTTAAGCGATATCTTCCAGGCAACCTTCAGGTGATGGAAAAATCATAAGATACATAATATACGGGTGCATAAGGCGTATGAAATAGATACTACCCTCAAATAAATAAATAACAATAATAAAAAATAATGTTATAGGTATACTTATTTCTGTTGGTACGTTTAAATGTTAATAGAATTTGGCACCCACTGTTCCTTGTACCGGACTTGGCCTCTTTTTCACATTTGTCTTTTATCAATGTCGCTACCTTGTAGGTAGACTGGTATGTAGGTCCTTTGTATAATCATAGCAATGTCACTTAAATATTAGACATCGTTCATAATGATTATGAACGATGTCTCTTCTAAGACGTATTCCTCATAGCTAAGGGTCGTGATCATTCTAAGGAATTAATCACATAGAACGACTCTCTTGGCAGATTTAATAAGGTAGTTTGCAATTGCCTTCTCCATTTCACACACTGGTCATCTCATCTCAGTGTGCAAGTTTCCTCACGATGTTTTCCTTCACCGTCAGAGCATTCGGTAAATGTACGTAAGTCTTTCGAAAAAACTGAAAAACACATTGGTACATGACATTGCATGGTTTCGAACTCGGACCTCCCGCATGGGAGTCCGACGTCCTGGCCACGACGCCACCGACGCTCAATGCTCATGAACAGATGTACGAGTAAATAAATACAGGTAAATTGTACATTATCTTTAATAATTATGTAGATGTTGCAAGAAAGTTATTGTGAAATGAAATGAATTCTTATTTGCAAGAATATACGTTATGAAGGATCTTAAAATTACATAGGTAGTTCCAGTATATCCTACCACATTGTGGTGTGCAAATTACATAGGTAGTTCCAGTATATCCTACCACATTGTGGTGTGCAAATTACATAGGTAGTTCCAGTATATCCTACCACATTGTGGTGTGCAAATTACATAGGTAGTTCCAGTATATCCTACCATATTGTGGTGTGCAAATTACATAGGTAGTTTCAGTATATCCTACCACATTGTGGTGTGCAAATTACATAGGTAGTTTCAGTATATCCTACCACATTGTGGTGTGCAAATTACATAGGTAGTTCCAGTATATCCTACCACATTGTGGTGTGCAAATTACATAGGTAGTTTCAGTATATCCTACCACATTGTGGTGTGCAAATTACATAGGTAGTTCCAGTATATCCTACCACATTGGTGTGCAAATTACATAGGTAGTTCCAGTATACCCTACCACATTGTGGTGTGCAAATTACATAGGTAGTTCCAGTATATCCTACCACATTGTGGTGTGCAAATTACATAGGTAGTTCCAGTATATCCTACCACATTGTGGTGTGCAAATTACATAGGTAGTTCCAGTATATCCTACCACATTGTGGTGTGCAAATATATATAATAGATAACATAAAATTAAAAAAATATATGATACGAAGCTAACTAATACGCTTTAGATTACAAGAACTATTTACAAGAAATATTAATATAGTGATTACATGTCAATTTAATTTAAATGTCAAATTATTTATATCAAATATTATTAAGTACTAACTTTGTGTTCAAAAAATTCCTTAACACTGTAGAAGCAATTATTCATAAACCAAATATACATGTTCCTCTTAAATTCATTTAACGGCATGGCTTTCAATTCAGATGGTAACTTATTATAAATGTATATTGCCATACAACATACATTTTCTTATATATGTCCAAGTCACATTTCGGAAGGTATAGCCTGTCTTTGTGTCTGGTTTGTCTTTCATGAACATCTGAATGTTTTTTAAAGTATATTGGATGCTGTTTAACAAATACGCAGATATCTCTTATGTACATGCATGGTAGTTAAAAAGAGGTCTTAAAAAGAGGTTTACAACTATCTAAGAACCATGCATCACATATTACTTGTATACACTTTTTTTGTATGAGAAACACTCATGTCTACGTTTACTGAGTTACCCCACAAAATCAAACCATAACTGAGCAAAGAATAGACATATCCATGAAAGGGGTAATTGCAGCCTGTTGCGACACTGTCTGTCTTAGGCGTCTTAGCGCAAATACAAAACGATCCAATTTACCGCAAATATGCTCAACATGGGCCTTCCAGTTACAATGTGTATCAATAACAAAACCTAAAAATGTGGTGCAATTTACTTCCTCTACTCTTCTGCCGTCATGACTCACATGCAGCTTGTCCAAGAATAATTAGAACTTTGAACTATAATTTGTTAGTTTTGCTGTTTTACCACAGAGTACTGTGTCTACATACAAAAGGTAACTGACTTCCGACATTTTATTGTAATAAATCGTAAAATTGTTGGTTATGAAACTAACGTTAAGTAAAGAGCGTCGGTGGAACAGTGGCTAGGGCACCGGACTTCCATGCAGGAGGTCAGAGTTCGAAACCGTGCAGTGCCATGTATCAATGAGTATTTCGTATTTTTCGAAGACTTACGTACATTTACCGACTGCTCTAACGGTGAAGGAAAACATCGCGAGGAAACCTGCACACTGAGATGACCAGTGTGTAAAATGGGGTAGGCACAAAAGATCCTCAAGGGTCGAAGTGCCGCTGGGTTATACCCGGCCCCCTATCATAAGATAAGAAACGTTAAGTTAATACGAGTAGGTAGAAGCATGTTTTAGGCGGACGGAACAGAGAGGTGACTATAAAAAGGCACCATATACCCTTCGAAATACGGATCCCTAAAACAAGTTATAAATCAACGCCCATAAACAAAACTCACAGTAAGTTATTACCAGTTAGTCATTAATTTGTGTGCAATTTATTAATTTTATTGCTCGGTTTATTAATCGGTTAATATTCAAAACGCGTACACCGCGGCAATAACCGTAACTCAATACATTAGTACTGGTTTTACGATCGTAACTTTACGTGATTCGTGTATTTGTAGCCTTAACTTTAAGGTTGATAACGTGGTACGATGTCTGAATGTTGGGTAGTTCCTGAAAATGTGCACTGACTAAAAAACTGGTCAAGTGCGAGTTGGACTCGCGCACCGAGTGTTCCGGTCTCAAAATAAATGTATATTTTCGTTATGAAAAAAATATATTTTTTTTCTCTAATATCAAATATTTAGATTTTATTTTATTTTTTCCAGAATACATATTATTACACTTTCTATTAATAGTAATTATTTCAGATTTTTTATTGTAAATTTTTGAAATTTAATTATACTTTTCCTGTAAAATATAGGACATTATTTAAGTCAGAATTACTTAAGATTTTTCGCCTTGCAAACTTCGGAGATAAGGGGTGGGGAACGGTATTTTTTCTTCTTTCTTACATTTTTGGCCATAAGTCAAGAACTACCTATACAACATAAAATAAAATTAAATTACTTTTGTTATTACAAATAAAGCCCTTTCATATGATACCCCACTTTTAGATTTCGACCCCCCATTTCGGATCCCATTTTCCATAAAAATAAAATTATTTCCAATGTTATTTTACTTGGGATATATGCGGGCGAGTAAGTCCTACAACTGTGCCAAATGTCAAGTCGATGGCTCCAGTAGTTCCTGAGAAAAACGGCTGTGACATACAGACAGACGGATAGACACCGAAGTCTCGCCATAAGGGTTCCTTTTTTACCATTTTGGTACGGAACCCTAAAAAGCGACAATCAAACTCAGTTATTTAAGAATAACAAAACCATAGATTTTCAAACCATAGACCATAGTTTTATATGGACAAGTGGATATAGCGGATGTGAGCATCTTCCCATACACTTCCCATACATTATCGGGCATTGAAATGTCTACTAATACGCGTATTTTCCCAAACCTCTAGCTCGCTGTCAGTGCTCACATTATCATTCTAGGAAACCGTCGTTGCTCGTCCTAAAAAACCGCGACAGGCAGTTAGCACATGCGATGTGAGAATTTTTCCCATACATTAGTCGGAAATTGAAATGTCAAATGTATGAAACTATACGCGAATTTGCCCAAATCCTTTCAGTCAGTGCTCACATCATGATTCTAGAGGAGAGAGCGGTGCTACTCCGATTTCTGTGTCGGTAACAAGTACTTGTATGTAGGTACATACATTGGTAAAAGAAAGCATGTAATAAATACAGTGGTGTCATGTGGAGGTAGTAAATCTCCTGTCATTTACCACAAAGCGCATGTAGCCATGTATACAGGCTGCGGCAATATGTAGGGTATCGAAAAAAGAGTTGTAGCGATGATTCCCGAGCGCTTAAAATATTACTCCGTAGTATACGGAAATATCCAGCTTAAGTCACGAACTTCAGCGGTCTTTTTATCCGACTTCAAAACATGGAGGAGGTTCTCAATTTCACCATTTTTGTGTAACGTAACACTATAAAAATAATAAATAAAAGAGTATTTATTCATTCACACATCATCAGCAGCCTACTCTAGTCCACTGCTGGACACAGGCCTCTCCCAGGGCGCGCTATTGAGCCCGATCTTCGGCTCTTCTCATCCAGTCGCTGCCAGCCACCTTGCGCAGATCGTCGCTCCACACTACGCTTACCCAAACGCGGTCTCCACTCCAGAACTCGTCTCCCCCATTGGCTGTCGGTTCTGCGACAGATGTGACCGGCCCACTGCCACTTCAGCTTGCTAATCTTATGAGCTATGTCGATAACTTTTGTTCTATGCCGGATCTCCTCATTTCTGATTCGATCCAGCAGAGATACTCCGAGCACAGCTCTTTCCATAGCACGCTGAGCGACTTTCAATTTGTGAACCAGTCGCACCGTCAGTGTCCACGTTTCGGCTCCGTAGGTCATTACTGGTGGAACGCACTGGTTAAAGACTCTTGTCTTTAGACATTGATTCATTCACACATTAAAGTAAAAAGGTACAACATTGTTATTTTATTCTAGTTCTTAACCTATAAACAAAATATATCTGCCCTATGTGTCTAATGAAATGGTCGAGACCTCAGCGACACACTAGTTTTCAGGTCTCGCCTAATGTGCTGGATGGAGCGCCGGTCGCGGGACACAACACGGTTATGTGGTCAAATCTCTATTATGTATTTACTACACTAAAATATGTATGCTCGCCGTTGGGGTTGTCTGCTCTGTATATTAAAATCTAAGAGCACTCTGTCAATCTGATCTTTAAGATCGGTGCATACCAACTTTACAAATAAAGCCCTGTGATATGGTACCCCACTTTCCCCAGTTACCCCACTTTAAGATTTCGATCCCCCATTTCGGATCCCTATATCCATAAAAATAAAATTATTTCCAAAGTTATTTTACTTGGGATAAGAAAGTCCTACAACTATGCCAAATATCAAGTCGATGGCTCCAGTAGTTCCTGAGAAAAACAGCTGTGACATACAGACAGCGGACGGATGGACACCAAAATCTCACCAGACTGTATGTTTTTATGTATGTTACCTGACAAAACACTCTCGCTTTTGTGTGCTCGCCGTTGGAGTGGTCTGCTCTGTATATTAAAATCTAAGAGCACTGTCAATCTGATGTCGGTATGCACCGACCATTAATGCATGTTTGTATGACGTTGTATGAGAGCGCATCGTTAGAGCCTCAGACAGTAAAACACAACGCGACATCTCAGGGGCCGGCTCACAAATAAACCATGTAGACGCCCCTTTTGATCCTTCTTCAGCGGTATTTTTATCCGACTTCAAAACAAGGAGGAGGTTCTCAATTCGACTGTATGTTTTATGATACTTGATATCTCTGGCTTTTGTGAACCGTTTTTGTGAAACGAAACACTGAAACTTACAAATAAATTAATTTTAATTAAAAAAACAGCACAAGGTTAGCTGGAAGAGATCCCTATGGAATAAGCCCGCCTTTGTACATATTGTAATATTTTTTATTTTCTGTGTATTTTATATTAGTACAATAAAGAGACTACAAACAAACAAACAAACAAACGGTATGGAACAGCCTACCGCGGCGTCTATGTTTCCCGAAACCTACCGACCCTGGAATCTTCAAGGCCAGATAATAGACATTTACTAAACCCACATGCTCCATCGTCGATCTCATCTTCGTTTACCATCAGGCGAGATTGATGTCAAATTTGGGTAAGTGGTAAAAAAATGCCTTCAAATAATCTTGGACAGATAGCGATTATTTCAGCATGAAGTATTGTCTCCTCCCCCTACCCAGCTAACACCTCACCTTTTTATATTAAAAAAATCTATACCCGCTACTTCCTAAGGCTCGGCACACAGTAAGGGCACTACGTGAGCCGTACTCGGGGGAAATCTTTTCGACGCCAACAAGGGTGAAGTCCGGATTAACTTTCGTTTAATACGTCAATGGGATGCCCTCCACTCGCGACCTACTGGTACATGCATTTTACATTATTGACTATTCAGTTACTATATGAACAGCTAGATAGCCTTGTTGTATGTAGTTAAGTATATAAGCTGTGTAAAAATCTAAGTGAATGAATACTCTAAGTGTACAGATAAACGAAAATAGTTTTACGGAAATAACTAGTAATTAAAAAAAAGTTATACTTGGCAAGTTTATTCGGCAAAACTTGTAAGGGTCCGCACATACCCGACGGAAGTTAACAAGCTGAAAAAAGAAAGTTTAATATTACTCTTGCCTGGGGTTCTTAATGTTTTGAGTTAAAATTTGACCATTAACTACTTATCAACATAAAATCCGGCTGATTTTATGTTGTTAAGTAGGTAATGGTTAACCGGTTACCGGGCGTTTTATAAACAACTAATAGTTTTAAATCTCGTTCAACTTGAAACTTTAAGAACCCCACGCAAGAATAATATGAATCTATCATATTTCAGCTTGTTACCTTCCGCCGGATGTGTGCGGAACCTTACAAGTTTTGCCCAACAAACTTGCCAAGTGTAACTTTTTTTTTATTACTTGTTATTTTCATAAAACTACGAGTATTTTTCTATAACTTTAAATATTATCGATATTACCGACTAAGGTGACGAATTTTATATTACCTCCAATTTCTAAAATATCAAAGTCACTTCTAACTAAGTTCATACCTTCAGGTTCAAACTAACATTTTAGTCATCCGTCTCTCTAAGGTATTACGCGTCTCTCGGATGCTTATTCAGAATTTGAATAAGTGAAATAGGTAACCTCCATAGGGATTTCACATGTCATTTCAATATTTGTATTAGAGAAGGGGATATTTTGCTAAACCGCAATACTTAGGCTCAGCGCAGTTCAAACGCAGAGTACGGTGAATGTTTTAGCTAGTAAGTGGTGAATTGACAACTTTATCAGCAGTTCTGCTACATGTATAGTTCAAAACTGTATGTTATACTCTATTTTGCATTTTGAAGCTGAGTATTTACAGTTTTAGACATTTATTTCACTAAAAAAAAGATATAATCCACTTTGCTTAGGGAAATACAGGATAAACTTATTGTAATTAACAGTGTACGGTAGACATAAGGCTTATAAATTAAATTACTAGTGTATAATATGATCTAATTGAAGAGCTGTAGTTTTTCTTAGCTGGTATAATTAGGATTCAATTAAGTATAGACTTGCAGATGCCATATGGTTTGGTGATAGATATTGCAATTACTATCAATTATTTAAACTCTGTAAATTGGCTCAAAAGGTGGTGCTTTAATTTAGTTTTGAATGAAAGGAAGGACTTTGCTTCTTTGATACAATTTGGCAATTTGTTATACAGCTGAGCACCCTCATACATTATATTTTTCTTTCCATAATTTGTCCGTGGTGTTTGTAAATGAATATCGCTACCTCGCCTCAATACACGTTTCCGAATCTGTGAGTATTTAAAATAAGTATTAATTAATATGTTTTACTATTATTTTAGTAGCGTAATAGACCACATACATGATTACTGATATCGATTGCTGAATTGAATCACCGCTGAGCATGGCGTCCCGCTCATTGTTACACAATTTATTGTATGAGTGAGTGTGAGAGGTTGATTTAGCTTTAGATGTAGCATGTATGAAGGAATCGATACGAATACAACCATGTATCACGTTAGTAGTTCAAATTCCTGTTGTGATAGTATTCACTACTGTTAAATGTTTTTTAAGTATTTATTGTGTACTGCAATCATTTAAGTATGCTTGTATTTAATAATCTTAATCTTAATCATGGGATGCCACGTGTGTAAGCACCTTCGCTGCCAGCCACCTGCCGCGAACGACGCAGGCGGCCGCAGCGGCCGCTGAATTGGCCGCTGCTAGAAAAAATGAAAAATATTCCGCACTCCAGCACAATTACATGTTTGTACCTTTTGCTGTGGAAACTACGGGCTGCTGGAGTGCAGAAGCAAAATCATTTGTGGGTGAGATTGGCCGTCGCCTTAGGGAGAGGGGTTGTGACCCTCGCTCCGGGTCGTTCCTGGTGCAAAGGTTGTCCATAGCGATCCAGCGCGGTAACGCAACCTTTGCATCGGGAGCGGCAAGGGGGGAGGTTTATTTATAATTATTTAGTTATTAATTAATTGACATTATTTGTAGATTGTATATTTATATTATAATCTTAATAATTATTGTTAATAATATTTCATAACTTGAGAAATGGTGGTTGTTCCTATACGTTTTAAAAGAAGATTACTTGGTCACTTACTTATTGTTTTTATAATGGTACTGCCTCAGATATGTCAGAGTAGCAGTCAATGTGTTTTTCCCTCTGTGATGTTGTTATCGACCAGCTAATTGTAACAAAATTAATTACAATATAGATCCTGTGACTTTGAAGATATCTGTCCGTTTTATTCTGGTTTTCTTCACTGAAACTACTCCAATTGGTAACATGTATAAACAAAAACGTTTGAAACTTTTTGAGAACGAATTTCGAATTTGTTTTGGAACTGTGTAAAAGAACGTCGACATTTATTTAGTATCACATTAGCTGGGTCTGCTCTGACCCTACCACTATATTCATTATTATCAGAGACAGATACCTAACGTCTTTTGTAACGATTTAATTGTTATTAGCTCCATTCTAGTGCCAAATAATTATAAATTATAAATTGCAGGTTGGGTTGATATTGCGAATACATTATATTATGACATATTTGTGCTTTTCTTCTAATTGTGTATAAAATAGTATAGTTTATGCAACGAACACGTAATCATATCGATTTTCACACGAGAACTGTTTTCCGAGTTTCAAAAAAGATCGTTCGAGTGTTAAAATCGCCATTACGTGCGTTGCATACAATACTTTTTCTACGACCATGAACTAAATAACAAAACATTATAAAGTATTCAGCAGACGCCATGACTTCTGTTGAATCGACAAAATATTGCGAGGTCCGTCCGATTTCTCGTCTCCATAGCCACCTCAGTTATTTAAGATGGTATTAAACTTTCGCCAATATATTTTTTCTATATCCGTCGACTATTAATTATTCAGAGAAACAAATTAAACCGGCGCCGTATTACTGCTTGACATGTTATTGCTAACTGTAGAAACCGTAGACTTGTGTGTTTGAGGTATTGTCGATATTACGCAGGCGCGGGTGTGAAATATAGTGCTATTAATACGAAAGAGTTCTTTTATACAGTGCCACAAAAAATGAAAAATTTACATAAGCCAATTGAAAACTGTTATTTAATATTTCTTTAAAACACTATTTTCATACGACCATGATGAATGAACCTCTTTATGTTATGATTGTTGTTTCGTTATGAACAAATTACGAAAGGGAGCAGAAAAAAGTGTTTATTTCTTTCTATCTGACTATATATTTTTTCGACTTCGAAATCTTAGCTTTCACCAGTGATTTCTTCCAGACAACCTCCAATAAATTATTTTATAACGTAGGTACCTAACCTACTTGGACAGTGGAAAAGCGAACGTTGTACTCAAAAGATTTCCTTCTACCAAAAGTTTTGTGCTGAAAGAGATCCCTGCGAGCGATAAGGCAACCTCAACTTGGCGCTCTTTTCGTGTAGATTGCTTGGTACTTAACTTTTCGTAGCACTTGTATTTTCTTGCGCTATATGGTTGAGACTGATTCACAACTTTGGTAGGAAATTGACTTAGACTAGAAATGTTTGTTTTATTTTACGAGCATACGGTTCTAAGAACAATTCTTAGAGAGAAATGCGCTTGTATCTAAGTGCTAGCACTTTTTACTGATCTGGATGTGTTTATTGATTTTGATTTTGAAAATTCTAGGTTAAGGTGTTTCATAGGCTGCGATCGCCTCTAGAAAAAAACCTTTAAAAAACATGTTTATAGATTGAAAAATGAAAAAAATTAAAAAATATATTCCTTTACCTCATATTAATTAACATTTCACATTAAACTTTAACCTCCACACTAGGCGTTGCCTGTGTCCTGGAGATTACATACACACACTGACCACTTTATAAGCTATGTGTCAATCAAATATTCAGATTAAGTTAAAGCTTATGATGTTTTATTATATGACATGTTTATACATGTTTATTACATAACAAAATGTATCACATTACAAGAATTAATGAAATAGTACATTTTGTGTAATGCCCACTTATCTGGATGTGTTATTTATGTGTACTTTTTTTTTAATAGCCTGTATTATCTCCGGTTTGAATATTTCGTCTTCCTCTCTAGTAATAGATCTTCTCTCACGCATTCTTATTGATAAGGGCCGCGATCATGCTATGGAATTTAGGACGACTTCCTGGGCAGATTTAATGCGGTGTTTTGCCATTAATTTCCCCATAGATGCAGAAATTCTACCTATAGTATAGTCAGATACTGTGTTTTGTCTAATTTCCTCAGATATGCAAGTTAAAACACTACCATAGGTACACTAGCGCCATGAATCTTAAAAAAAAATATTTCGCCACCAATCTTAAATGTGTATCAAAACAAATATAACGTTAAAAATCTAAATAATATATTTATTCAATCCCGGAAATCCCGGGATTATTGGGCATACTTATCCATATTATGACCGTATGTGGCAAGTACCAAAAACAGCCCTACCTACTCCGATCATAGGATATCATTTAAGGTTATTATTTTGGGGAAATATGTAAAAAACAAATATTTCTATCTACCTACTCCGATCACTGATTATAACCCATCATAAAGCACCAACGGCACTGCAGTCAATATAATAATGAAAAGAATATTAAACAGAAATTCACGCTATGCTACAAGTCTTCACGCTATGTCCTTTGCGGAGTAGGCAGAGAGAACGGAGCGCCACAAATCTCTTGACACGCCTCTCTTGCTTTCTCTAGAGTCATTCGTCGTTTCACGCATGCTCGCCGTTGGGGTTGTCTGCTCTGTATATTAAAAACTAAGAGCACCCTGTCAATCTGTTCTTTAAAGTCGGTATGCACCGACCATTAATGCATGTTTGTATGACGTTGTATGAGAGCGCATCGTTAGAGCCTCAGACAGTAAAAAACAACGCGACATCTCAGGGGCCGGCTCACAAATAAACCATGTAGACGCCCCTTTTGATCCCGTACTCGCGTTGGAGTAATGAGTTGCCTGATGACGGGGACGTAGTTAGGTATTTTTGCGCCCCCGAGAAAATTATGGTGTCGAAGTCGTGGTTACACCGGTTTGTTACACTAGTGTTACCACGAGGAATTTCTTTTATCGTGGTTACACTGTTAATTTTTAGAATTTATTGACAAGCCTTTGCGCCCAAATGAAACAAACGAGATATGAAATAAATGAAATGTTTTATTTACAGGAGCATTACAGATAAGTGACATCATGATGTCTTCTAATAGAGGTATAAATAAGATATACCGTTATAGGAACGGTACACTATATAAAAGAATAATTTTAATAAAAAATAACCACCGGTTAACGCGTTTTTTTAGATATACGTACGTACCTACGTATTTAAGGTGTTCCGAGGTAAAATTGATAATCGGCAGGTTTTGGCAGACGGTTCGTTCCGGACGCGAGGCTGCGGCGAGGACCCAGAAACCAATTTTTCAAGGTCCCGACCGCTAGAACAAACCTTCTTAAATTTGCTCCAATCACGAGAGCTCTCCGTATACTAAACGAGGTATCACAAAGGATTGATCTGGTCCATTGCTCATTGACAGAATTCACAGAAGTAACACTGATTTATCTAAGCATGTAATTATTTTATGTAAATTGTATTAATTTTATACGTGGAATAGTATTGTTTTACATAATGGAATTGGGAATTCCCGTAATAATTATGTAAATTGTAAATAAATAAAAATAAAACATACAGTCGAATCTTTTTTGAAGTCGTTTAAAAAGAATTATATTATTATGATTAATTACGGATTACTCACTGATTACTTCCGACTTTCATCAGACTTTCCGAATGTCTTTCTTTTCATATTGTCGAAGGCAGAATAGAGGCATATGAATCCCAAAAATGTAATAGGTATAGTAATTTGAAACTAAAACACGTTACTTATGTGCCTTACTTTTTGCTTAGTTTTTTATACAAATAACCGAAGTAGATACATTACTAGCGCCCCTTCCGACGTGGTGCCCCTGACGCTTCTTCTCTTACCCTAACTCCAGTCCTGTATGTTAAAACCTTCTCACTTGTCGTTGAGAAATTGACTTTTTTTAGAGGCAAATGCTCTTAGAAACAACAGATTTAAAATATTTCAGTACTATCTTTTGTTGCAAATTGCAATATAACTTTATATTCTTAGTCAATAGCTGAAACATTACTTATTTGTAGTCAAAATATGTCGATTGGAAGCTGTGAAACAAATTGGAAAATTCTCAAAAAAAAACTGTAAGAAATACAATAATTTTAGGAAATCCACATACATTAATTGTGTGGGACGCCCCCCTGCTAGATGGAGCGACGATCTGCGCAAGGTGGCTGGCAGCGACTGGAAGAGCCGAAGATCGGGATCAATGGCGCGCCCTGGGAGAGGCCTATGTCCAGCAGTGGACTAGAGTAGGCTGCTGCTGATGATGATGATGATGATACATTAAGTAATAAGTATTTTGGACGAATCATGTAATTTATTTTCGTGAGCGTCGGTGGCCTAGTGGCTAGGACGCCGGACTCCCAAGCGGCAGGTCCGGGTTCGAAACCATGCAATGCCATGTACCGGTGAGTTATTCCGATTGTTTCGAAGACTTACGTATATTTACCGACTGCTCTAACGGTGAAGGAAACCTGTTTCCGAAGGCGTGTCAAATCCACCAATCAGCACTGGGCCCGCTCGGTGGATAATGGCCCGTACCCCCTTGTGCAAGGGGAGGCCTGTGCCCCAACAGTGGGGACATTAATAGGCTGATGATTAATTTTTTATGATTATGTAAGTTGTTAAGCTTTTTTTTTGCTGCTTAAATAACTAACTTTATATCAAGTACCTACTTATGCTTAGGTTAAGGTTGCTGAAACCATTCCTGCAATAAACATGCAAGCAAGTTAAAATAAAACAGTAAGTAATTACACTCAAGAAAGCGCAAAACTGAGCTGTCTTTTATGCTGTCTCGAGGACCCTTTGAGTCCAGGTTGAGCTCTCTCCTCGGGCGATGCTTGAGGTATGGAGAAATACTACTTGAAAGCTTGTTGCATGTGAGTCTCAGGTTATGACTAAAGGGAAAAGGGAACGACAGTCGAAGAAACAATTTGTCGTGATGATGTGAGGATGTCTTGATGCCGTGTATAAAGTAGCGAATGTGCAAGTTTGGTTAGATTTCCAACGAGAGACTAGAACGAATCTCTTTGAAGATTTAATGGGGTGAATTGCCATTGCATTCCCCATTTCACACGATGGTTATCTCAGTGTGCAGGTTTCCTCACGATGTTTTCTTTCACAGTTAGATCAGTCGGTAAATGTACGTAAGTCTTCAAAAAACGTGAATTCATTTCGAGATTCGAACCCGGAACTTTAGCATAGGGGTCTGGTGTCCTATCCAGCACTATGTCACCAAGCTCTTCTCTTAAATACTGTAGAATTATTAATATTTTTATTTGTAGATAAGTTATCGTTGTTGAGTTATTTGAATCGAATTTCACGCTCACTTAGTTGCGTTTACATTTTCCATAATTTTTCAATGTTTCCAAAAACCATCTTTCCTCAAAACGGTTGTGTCATTAAATTCTCAATTCTTCGCATAGAAGATGAATGTGTTTATCCGTTTTCTCTTCCTTTGAGCTTCGCCGGATCTTAGAAAAGAAGTAACAGTAAGTTATCTTAGCTCCGTTCTTATGATAATTACGAAGACTCTCCAGCATCAAAAGACAGGTCTATGGCATCGATACGGTGGACGAGATGGGATGGAGTGCGCCCAAATAAAAAAAATAGAGGAAATGTCTATATCCAATACTAAAATGTAAGATCCTTAACAGAAGATGATCTGACAGCAATTAATAGTAAAGGGTACGATTTAAAAAATAAAGTAATACTAAAATAACACTAAAATACATACTTAAGCTAAAATTACAAAATACCTAACTATTTTACTAATAAAAGACCTGGCCCAGGTCGCTCCCTGCAGGGAGTGTCCCGAGGAGGCTGGCGGCGTTGCCCCGCTGTATGGCGAGGCTTATACGCTGAGCAAAGTAGAGGCCAGCCTTCTGGTCCCGGGATGTCTCTACGAGGCGCTTGGCTATTTCCCAGTAGAGACAATTAATTATGTTAATCCTCTACATTACAATAACCACGATTGCATGATGACTTAAGATGAATCTGCCTTAGGTTAGGTTTCGTTGCGGTAAACGCACCTCGGCTGTAAACCGCGGGACATTCCGCGCTGCCGAAGCCTCATGTAATTTAACTTGGCTTTGGCACCTTTACAAACTGTTTCGTTTACCCCTACTGTTCTCTCTCTACTATGACCAGATCCCGGCTTGGAGTACACGGAGAGTAATGTGCTCTCCTTCCGTATTTTGTTAATGCATTCTTTATGGCACTACCAGTTTGTAAGGCCCGTAGTAATGCGCTTTTCTGTTATGTTTTAACTACGTAAAGGAACGTAAGTTGTTTTGTTAGAGTTTTTTTGTTTTTGAATTAAATATGATTTGGTGTAAATAAGATAATCTACAAAATAAAATAGGACCTACCAAGAATGACGTCACAACAACCGACCAATCGCAAGCAACCTCCAACACGCATCTTGCGTACATACAAGTGTACCTTTACGGTTGCGTGAAACCTGCTTAAAGAAAATACAAAATTAAATTAATGATATATTATTTATATAACTCAGACAGTTACATGTACGGAACTGTATACAAGTAGGACCTGTTTAAAAAATTTTCGAAACTACTGGACTGTTCTCAAAAATTATTTCGCTACCTAACTTTCATTATCATCTTTGGAAAAGTGCAGAACTTAATCTTAGATAATAATAGTGGCGATTCGGCGTGGCAATGCCGCGAGCGTCATGGGGACCTTTGCGCCGGGGTCGACACGGGGCGGAATTTTTGACTGAGGCCGTCTTTTATAGTCGAAATCATTTATTGAGGGACATGTTAATAACTTTATTTAATAAATTTTTAATACTTAGATAATTTATAATATATTTTATTATTGTTTTATTACATAAAATTGCACATCAATACAGTCAAAACTAAGACACTGTGAATTCATATTCTTGACATTGACACAATACAGTACCTAATGTATCGTATAGTAGCGTACAGTAGATTAAATATAATAATAATATCTCTATAAAGATAAAACAACCTACAGCTCATTCATTCATCTTCTCACAAAGTTGCAGACATTGGCAACACAATATCTTCCATCTACTGGCACGCATATTATGCACGATCAAAATTAAAATTAAAATACTTACAGTATTAGTCCAGTAATTTTTGATAAAATCTCAAATAAATTTTTGCTACAAGTGACTACATACGCGTGCCTAGTAACGAAACAGATAAAGAGAAAATACTAATTTATATCAGTACAATTTCCCAATTTTGGTTAACTTTAATTTTCTGGTTTGGTTCTATACAGAAGCAAGCACAAGTAGAAAAAATAATTATCATTGCAAAGCACTAGCTAGTATACAATTTTGTTGAAAACATTATCAGTTCATGATATTAGGCGACTGTACCTCGGCCAAATTAACGCAAAGCAGTGAACAAAACAGAAAAGTTTTTGAATGGAGCCAAAGAAACAATAGCTTCACATTAGCAGAATATACAGACGGTTCCGTACATTTAAAACCACTTACGAGTCTTACGACTCAGTTTTTGCGTAATATCAACGTTATGATTAATAATAATGATACAAGAGCAGAATTGATAGAAGTATGTAAGGAAAAATCAAAAAATATATGTCAGCGCAAACAACAAGTGACGTCATAGTGCACGTGCAATGCCCACCTGCGCTTACGACAAAGCAAACAGGCAGCAACAACCGATACCACGTCATGCCGCCCCCCACTGCCTGGCCTCTATAAAAGCGGGCGCCCGACCCAAAGTGCCATCATTCACTTGCGACTCGTCGACGAGGTAGTCAGACTTGATATTTCATTCGAGAATATTGCATTTCCGCATAATTAACCGTAACTGGTTGCTGTCAGGAGACTCTCGTATGGCCGGTTACTATTGAATGTCTAACCGGTGAGTAGTGGTTGCTATTGAGGTGACTGGACTGCGACTAGTTGCTGACAGCTGGCTGAGCAGTAACAGGTTGAAGTTAAGGTTACTCCGGAAGCTATTGGTTGCAGTTAAAGTGACTAATCCGTGACCGGTTACCGTTGAGGAATAGGACAGTAGCCTATTGCTGTTAAATAACTCTAAAATAAGTTGATTGAGTCACTATAGTTATTAAATTATATTTCGCTGTTTTAAAAAAAAAGCAAAAATGTAACCACAGGGTGATGGTAACCCGGAGAATGATAGCGGACCATATCTGCCCTTTTACCCTCAGATCTGACATATAAATCACAATGAATAATATAATCAAGAAAAATGGAATAATCTGCCAGAAAAGTATAAATTCACGAAGATTAGACGTCACAACATAAACCAACCAGTCACAGACAAGCACAGGTTCGAGGCAACCTCAACCTGTGTTCTTATAATACTGAAGTTACGTACGAATACAACCTGTAACCTGCTCGCAAAATTTTGCCTAATGGAAACCCTGCTTAACGCTGATCCAAGTGGATGGAGCGTTAATTTCCAGAAATTCAAATGGAATAGAATGACATTCAAGGAATTAGACGCAGGTAACGGACTTGTACCTGTTTTTATCTTAGTAATTAATAAATGAAGTTTTTATTATTTTATTATTATTATTATATATTTAAATCAGACAGGGTCCATACATTAAAGTTAGTATATTATATTACTTAAAGCTATGTTAGTAAAAAAATAATTAAAGAAATACTACCAAGGTACCGACCCCAAAGCACTGGACGACTACTTCGCATTGACATACAGGTATATCCAGTGCCTCAGGATCGGGGAGTCAGGGGACTCGGCGAACGTCAACAGGACGCTGCTGGGACTGCTATGTACTCGGTGCATCAGGGAAGCAACCCGTTTTCGTATGATTGCGTGCAGCCATCCACGTGGGCTTCTGCAAACATCCCCGATGCACTACAGTATTTCGGCAGCCCCGTCAGCATCCTGAAGGTGTTATTATATTGGATCCGCAGGGCATTGAAAGCGTTTTTGGTATAATTAACCCACAGACTGCACGTGTAAAAAGTCGGACATTATGCCTTAAAAAGGGTCCATATTTTATCCATCCATTTATTTACAAACTCAATAAATATATTTATAAGACAAAAGGGATGGATACGAATTATAGCTAATATAGACCAATTAACTAGTTGCCAACCATACTTTAATTAAATCAAAATTCTGACAATGCCATGCATATATATTTTTGAAATCTGCTGCTTTGTCAGAAAATATAATACTTTCAACACAGTCGCCATCACTCATAATGTTAATACGCGTAATAAGAACAAATTATATCACCCGATAACAAGATTAAAAATGCAAATGGACAGTACTTATTTCATGGCAGTAAAAGTCTACAACCACCTCTCTGAAAATTTGAAATAAAAGTCCAAACTGAAAAGCTACTTTAAAAGTATCTAAGGGACTTGTTAACCTCCAAAAGCTACTATTCAGTTCGGAAATATTTCGAAGATAAAAATTTAGAAATTATCATACGAAAAGAACTACTCTTACTAACTTGCTATACCGGCAAGGTTAATTATGTTAGGATTACATAATTGTACATAATAACATCTGTATGTAACTCATGATTATGCATGAATAAATTAATTATGAACTATTTATTCTCCGACTTCTTTGACACCTACTTACTGTTCATCCGAAGACGTATAGGATCAAAGCCTAGGTAAAGGGAAAAATCTAGATAAAAGAGACGGCGAAATCTTCCGATATAGACACGCATATTGGTAACTACCGATTCCAAGCGAAAACAAATCGAAATTCCGTATTCCCGGGGAACCCTAAAGGAATATAAAACAGTGGCATACGCTGGGCGGTGCAAACACGGGCCTTAATTAATTACCTACGGAACGGAACCCGCCGGCTGTGTACATACGGACAAAAAGACCTGGCAGTTATGTGAGTATGTAGATTGTAGACTTGAGAAGCAAAGTTGGAGTTTGGAGTATTAATGGGCTTTCAGTTTTGGTATAAAAACTAAGTTTTTTTTTTTTCATTGTATTTGGAGAGCAGACGAATAAACGGGTCACGTGGTGGTGAGTGGTCACCGTCGCCCATAGACATCTCACCTCACTTTAATGTTATTAGAGGGTTTTTGATACGCTGCTAACCTTGAGGACTAAGATAAAGTGCCTCATGTACCGGTATTTACGCTGGCTCTCTTACCCTTCAAATCGAAACACAGCAATGCAAGCATTGCTGCTTTGCGGCAGAAATAGGAAAGAGGGTGGTAAGAACCCAGGCCTCGAATGTGTGGGACATTAGAATCTACCAAGAATAAAGTAGTTACACGATTAAATCTTGGGAGATTGGCTTAATTTATCTATCTGCATTACTAATCGCTGGCCATAAAAAAACTGATTTTTTTCGAGTTGATATCCGAGTCGGTTCCATACTGAAAGTTAGTTAGTTTTAGATACTTTTTACTGAATACTGACGGTCACCCATCCTGGTACTGACCGCGCCCAACATTGCTTAACCTGAAGCCCAATTCGCCTAAATTACAACGTTCGTAGTTCTATTTCTATCCAATTACAATTTAGTTTTCGTTCCAATTCTATTTGGACACCAAATCGCATTCTGCTGACGCATAACTCTACCACTGCTACCTTTCGATTTACAATCGATCGGGCAAAAGTACCTTGGGAGGAACTTATGTTCGATCGTTTTACTTGACAGTTGAAGCGTTTGGTTACCGTTCAACTGCGATTCAGTATAAACTAAACGTTTTATTAGAATGCACAAATACGTTACTGTTAGATCGATCGTTGACTCGATCGGAACTTAACTGAAATTGGATCGTTAGTGGATAGTAGCATACTTACATACAGTATTTTTTTTAAATTGAGACATCAGTAAAAATTTTGATGTTTTTGTTTTGTTACCTTTATTATTATTTTGCTTATTTATTATGATTGAATATTTAATTGATGATAATTTATGTTTGATTCTTTAATTGAACAATAATGTGTACGCTTTCTGACAGAATATGGTGATACTGAAACACAATGTAACATCTGCATTACCCGTATTTACAAAAAATGATATTTCTACTTCTATACGAAACACGTCATACAATACTTTATTGATAACATCAGTTACAGGTCATTACAGACCATTTTTCAATACAACATACTCACTCACAGTTATGTATATCAATAATAAAATTATAATTTCCAATTATTATAATTTTAAATAAATAATTCAATCACTTCCCACTATGTAATAATAAAATAGAATAAAGAATATATTATAATAGCAGGTACTTATTGTAAAGATAGGTACCTAATGCCATGATTAATTTAATTTATTTCAAAGCCAATCTCGTAACTTCTTTTAAAAACAAATGAGCTCGGGGCGCCAGTGACACCGCTGGGCAATCTATCGTATACTGCAGGTACCATAGCCTGGACGATTTTGGAGGTCTTCGCGAGGGAGTGCGTGAGCGGTCGGAGGCTGTTGGCGTGGCGGGTGCCGCAGGAGTGGCGGTCGCCGAGTCGCGAGTGGTTGTCTAGGTTCTCCCTAGCATAGGTAGCGACGATGCAGTTTAGATTATATTTAGATACGTTGTATTTAGTGGAATCGATCTCCTGCACGATCACTTTCGGGCCGCGCTCGCCGCTGGGCCCCAAGCCCCTCAAAGTGCGCTAAATTAATATTTTCCATTCTCTTCATTATACGCTCGCGTGTCGTAATCCACTACTGGTTTCATTCGTCCAACATTTTTAATCAACATTTTTTGCTTGAAATACTTCTCAAGACACACAGCTGCTAAGTTTTGACGACAATTGCAACCCCTTTTACCTATTTTTACCACAACTCAGCATTGCTCACATTGCTGTGTTTCGGTTTGAAGAATAAGAAAGCCAGCGTTATTACCGGCACATAAGGCAGTCTCAGATACATGAGACAGTTTTCAACGTCTGCAGCGCATCAAAAAATATTAAAATGAGGTGAGATGTTTATAAGTATGAGGAGATCGTTAACGACATAGCTCATAAGATTAGCAAGCTGAAAAGTTATCGACATAGCTTATAAGATTAGCAAGCTGACATCTGTCGCAGAACAGACGACCGCTGGGGTCGACGAGTTCGGGAGTGGAGACCGCGTAGTGTGGGACGCTCCCCTGCTAGATGGAACGACGACCTGCGCAAGGTGGCTGGCAGCGACTGGATGAGAAGAGCCGAAGATCGGGCTCAATGGTGCGCCCTGGGAGAGGCCTATGTCCAGCAGTGGACTAGAGTGGGCTGCTGATGATGATGTTTATAAGTATAACTGTGACCACTTAGCATCATGTGGCTCGTCATACGCTTCTTATACAATTAAAAACGCTAAATCTTTACATGACCTTGACATCTTTTATCTCGACGCTGGACTCCTATGTAGGGGATTCGGGTTCGAAATCTTGCAATGTCATGTGTACAATGACTTTTCCGTTTTTTCGAAAGACAATTACTGATTGCTGTAACGGTGAAGGAAAACATACACACTGAGATAACCATTAAGTGAAATGGACAAGGCAAGGCAATGGAAAACCACCCCATCTTCCAAGACAGTCGTTCTATGTGGCTATTTCCATAGAATGATTACGACCCTCATCAATGAGGAATACTACAAAGAAGACTTTTTCCTTTCCTGTATCGTATACGTGTCCTTCCTCTATTTGTTTTTGTTTTCAACACAAGTTTGCTAATCTCTGTAGCGGTGTGTAGTATTAGTGTGACATCCCAGATATGAGGCGATTAATGGAAATATTATCTGGCGTGAAGTATCAGCGGGGAGCACGCGAGAATACGATCAGGCTTGCAACACTGACCGCTCGCTAACGATGTGGCGGGCGTCCATGAAACTGTGGTCACACTATACGAGTAAGATGTATATTGTTGCGGTAAAAAGTAGAGTCGTCACATTTTCAGCTGTGGTGTGGTTTGCCATTGCCTTCCCAATTCACACACTGGTTATCTGAATATGCAGGTTTCCTCACGATGTTTTCCTTCACCGTCAGAGCAATCGGTAAATGTATGTAAGTCTTTCTAAAAAATCATTGGTACACAACATTGCATGGTTTCGAACATGGACCTCCCGCATGGGAGTCCGACGACCTAACCACGACGCCACCGACGTTGTTTGACAAAATAGTTAGCAAGGTGTAAAAAATAATATTTCTAGAAACGAGCACAGTGTTAGGCTGTGTAATTTATATACCTTTGCCTTGCTTTATGACATAGATAAAAACAATAAATAATAAAGAAGATGGCTGCTCGCTATGTAAAACTTATGAACTGTGTCTTATTTAAAAACTATAATATCCTCGTAAATACCCAAATAACACACAGAACCCCTTGCATACGAGGCAGGTAAACCATCCGACAGTGCGGTCGTCAATGAGTTTTGTAGGTGCAGCAATAAATTTTTGCTGCACAGCTTCGCTGGCGTAGCGCACCGCAGGACGATAAATCTCAGCTCACACTTGTCAATTATCATTTGTTGTGACCGCGTTCGCTGGAGTAAGGACTGACGTTGTATGGAATTATGGATATCACTGAAATATAATTTATTTTGCTGTAATGAGTAATGCGTAGCGTAGGTTGTCGTAGCGCGGGTTGGCGTAGCGCTGGTTGTCGTAGTGCGGGTTGACGTAGCACAGGTTTGCGTAATGCGGGTAGGCGTAGCGTATATTAGCGTAGAGTAGGTCAGTGTAGCGTACGTTGGCGTAGAGCGGGTTTGCGTAGCGCTGGTTGGCGTAGCGCGGCAAAGGCGTAGCGGATGGCGTAAGGCGGGATGGCGAGTGCGGGTTTGCCGTAGCGCTGGTAGGCGTTGGATATAATGGATATTTATTTTATTTTGTTAAATGAAGCTAGGCTAGCTAGCCTACACCGACACCTGCGCCTGCACGATGTCGACAATACGTCATACATGTTTACGGTTACCATAGTTACCAATGACATGTCAAGCTGTCATGGCGTCTGTTGAATGTTCCGTTTGTATTTTCGGTTTATATATTTCATGGTCGTAGAAAAAGTATTGTATTTTAACACTCCAACGATCTAAAATGAGACTGCGTATCCATAATATTCTAGTCTAGTCTAGGAATAACGTGGACTTTTGCTCTGATAAATGTGAAGACGCGCGCCAGCCGGCCCGGATTGCGGTGTATTGATGAGGCTCTCATCGACCGACGCTTGCAGCTCTCCCAGCTCTCTCTATCTTCTAATAGATAGGTAAGTCCACGTTAGTGATTTCAGCTTTTTGTTGCTGAAATCTCAAGTCTGTTTCTTTAATACTGACTTGAAAGTCGCAGAAAATCCTCAAACTTTGCAGAACGAATCCAGGTCAAATACAAGTTAAGTTCGTCGTCGAGTTAAATAAAAACCTAGACCATACAAACCCTCATCTGTCTCAATACATATTATGTGAGATCACTTGATTTCTATATATTCTATACAAAATGTTCACGAGTTAACAATTTCTGCGTGCTGAAGAGAATTGTCTCATTTATAAAATAAAATTTATAAAAAAAAATTATCAGGTTATACGCCCATAGTACAAACAAGTTAAGTAAAAATACAAGTAAAAGTAGAATAAAAAATAAAATTAAAATAAAATTGAAATGAAATGAAAATAAACAGAAAAATTAATTAAAAGTAAAAGTAAAAAGTGTTCACCAAACATGGATTTACCTGGCTCTCTTACCCTTTAAACCAGAACATACATATTTTTTTACGATCAAACCCGCGTTTGACCCTAAATCTCACCTGGTGGTAAGTGATGATGAGGCCGGAGATGAAGCACACTGACTTAGTAAGTACTGGCTCTTCTATAAACACACCGGAACATCAACGTTGAAGCAAAGATATTTGACGACAGATTTTACATAGAAACGTCGCTAGCAGGCGGACCCTGAAGGGGTCCTACCACCAGCAAGTTACTCGGGTTAGTCGCCTCATACGACACGCTTGACCAGTGGCGGTAGGGATATTCTAATCACATAGGGATCTTTAATCCCTCCCATAGATACAAACTTTGCTGTTTTGCAGCAGAAAGGCTGGCTCTGCATAGAGTCGTTCCCAGACCCTGCTAATCACGTTGGGGTCACCAATTTAGGGTTTATTAAGTGTGTTCAAGGTACTCTTCTGCAGGGTCTTCAATGATACTCACAAATTAGGTTAATCGGGAATATATATTTAAAATCAAGTTTACATACTGACGGCTCAGGAACGACTGACGATCACGGACGCAGCCTTAACTAAAACTGATGACATCGGAAAACACACTGTAGAACACAGTGTGCATTGTGTCCATACACACAGTGTAAAGTCAAGTCCTTTACCATTTTCATCAAAACATTCCCCTTCAAGTCCTTTACCATTTTCATCAAAATATTCCCCTCAAAACGAACTATCACTACATATTTCTTTTATTTCAGTCTCGCATGTTTCAATTTACGTTTCACAAAACCGATATTGGGCTCTCCGTGAATGCATAAAAAAATTAAATATTTGGACATATTCCCCGAATCGACTCGTATTTCTTTGTAATGTTATATCGAGTTTTTCGTAACGAATGGAAATATTTCGAATGGTATGTTCGAATGAATATTTTTTGCCGATATGAATATATTCCCTATTTAATTTTATTCCTATATTTCTGGGCTTCATTCGTTTATTGGATACTCTCTTTGTAACGAAAAATATGTTCGAGTTGCTATGGTAGGTAATCTGTTATTAAATGATTGGTAAGTATTTTGCATTGAAGCAAAAAGTACTTCGTACAAAGTTATTGAGTTATCTTATCTTGTTATTTGTATGAAAATTTTCCATTCTAAAGACAAATAAACCCCATTATTGTGCGCCTTGGTGGCATAAACTCATCCATGTCGTTAACTTCTTATTTCAGTATTAGAATAGCAATTCATTTGTAGAATTTTCAAAGAAACATTTTTGTGGTTTTTCTCGAAAATTTTATTAGTAAAAATAAATTGTTTTTTACCCTATCCTCATTGTTGTAACCTATAGATGACACCCTAGAAATATTTGCCGCTAATAAAATAGGACACATATAGTGTCCTCGTCACGCTCGTGTCGGTGACGTTCGAATTGATGTTTTACTCTGTGTAGAGTCGTTCTGGGGAGGTATTCTTATTACGAGTGTATACTCGTAATAAGAATACCTCCCCAGAACGACTCTACACGAGTGTATACTCGTAATAAGAATACCTCCCCAGAACGACTCTACACGAGTATATACTCGTAATAAGAATACCTCCCCAGAACGACTCTACACGAGTATATACTCGTAATAAGAATACCTCCCCAGAACGACTCTACACGAGTATATACTCGTAATAAGAATACCTCCCCAGAACGACTCTACACGAGTATATACTCGTAATAAGAATACCTCCCCAGAACGACTCTACACGAGTATATACTCGTAATAAGAATACCTCCCCAGAACGACTCTACACGAGTATATACTCGTAATAAGAATACCTCCCCAGAACGACTCTACACAGAGTAAAACATCAATTCGAACGTCACCGAATCGAGCGTGACGGTTCAGTTTGTTTCACTGTTCAGAAAGAGCGCAAGGTGCGCCTAAAACGATTTCACTTCAAAAATATAAGATCTACAATATGCTAAAAAACAGATTGCAACCCATTTTAAAGTAAAACACGTAACATACGTGTACGTATTTACTTAAAAGATCAGAAACGGATAAGGTAATGTCCCATGCACTTAGCCGAAACCTTAAGTTGAGAATTTATTTCGCAATCTTGGCACGAGTAGAGATCTGGTGAAACATCGCCTTAATTAAAGAACGGTAATTGACCCATAAATAGTGGTGGGGGCGCCCCCTACCGGAGCTACTTGTTGGGGTAAGCAAAATTTAAACATGATGTGTTTTTAATTTTAACCCTCGACCGATCGAGGAAGAGCGTGTTAATAAGTTTGACACGTTTGTCTGTGGCATCATAACTCGACAACCGATGATCCGATTTAGAGCCGGTTTTCTTTTATTCAACACAGATAAGGATCTCTAAAACTATACTAGATAAAAAAAACAATATTAATTTACTGATACCTACTTACCATATAACAGACGAGCAAACGGCCCACTGATAATAATTGGTTACCGTCAACCATAGATATCTTTTTTTATTACATTCATTATGTCTGGTTCACAGATTGTTCCAAAACATCAGGCATTTAATAAATATATGTAGTTTACAATTACCTATATACAGGTACAAATTAACATCATAAAAACATCAAAGGCTTAAACTTAACTTAAACACGAATTTCAAAACATTGAAGTTTTAATATCTCTGACTATAAGTTATTAGAGGCTTTAAAAGAACAGAAGAATACAGGTATAAAGCAGCAATGATTGCATTGCTGTGTTTCGGATTTAAAGGTAAAAGAGCCAGCGTAATAACTGGCACATGAGGCATTTCATCCAAGTCCTCAAGGTTAGCAGCGCATACGGGCGACGGTGACTACTTACCATCAGGTAGTTTCTTTGCTCGTCTGCTCTTCTTATGAAACAAAAAAATCACACTAGTAACATATAGGTACTAATCTTATGATAGGGGGCCGGGAACAACCCAGCACTTCGACCGTTGAGGATCTTTTGTGCCTACCCCATTTTACACACTGGTCATCTCAGTTTACTCACGATGTTTTCCTTCACCGTTAGAGCAGTCGGTAAGTGTACGTAAGTCTTCGAAAAATACGAAAAACTCATTGGTACATGGCACTGCACGGTTTCGAACCCGGACCTCCCGCATAGCAGTCCGGCGTCTTAACCACTGTGCTACGGACGTTCTAACACACAGGTACTTACTTACTCTCATTTCAAACATTTAATGTACTTATTCGCACATTTATTTATCCTAGTTTGGGGGCCAGGAATACTGTACTTGTACTTTTCCTTGTAAACAATAAATAAAGTTTTTATTTATTTATTTATTTATTCGCAAGCGTATTTTTGTTCCAATTAAAACAGTATTTACGCATATTATTTGTGCATGCGGGCGAGCATATCATAAATTTTAAACGAAACCGACACACGGCGAGCAATACATTAATAACAGCGAATCAAATGTAAACAGAGTGCGAAAACATGAAATTGCAGCGGCCTTCACTTGTTTACTCACATAAATATCTTGTTTGATAAGCTGCCGGTACCATGTGATCTCTGGAAAATCTCGATTATAACTCTAAATTACATTATCAAATCAAACTTTTTTACTGTAAGTAAGTACCTTAAAGTACATTTTTACAACGTCATGTTTTACTACCACCGCTTCGTAAGGTGCTGTAGCTGAAAGGAAAGAAGCGGCGCAAGAAACTTTCAGCAGCACATCTTTATATCTTACAATAATTATGAATACAATCATAGACACACACAATGTGCAGAGCTGGAGTTATAAATATATACAACACTTACACGTACTTAGGAAAAGCGGGGTCGTTCTAGACTGTCCTTTAAAGATCAGATTGACAAAGTGCTCATACATAATTATAATACTCAAGCATTTTAATATACAGAGCAGACGATCCCAACGGCGAGCATGCGTGAAACGACGAACGACTGTAGAGGAAGCAAAAGAGGCATGCCAAGAAAGATATTTGTGGCGCTCCATTCTCTCTGTCTACGTCGCAAGGGATATAGCGTGAAGTTATGTATGTATGTATGTACAACAATTACCTACACTAAGAACTTAAATGCATTAAATGTACCTTAACTATAAGAAGAACACGTCGTTTAGGTCCCCAGAGTATGTCATAATCCCCGGAACGCGTTACCTCGTTGTATGACCTGAGTCTCAGAGCGAGGTAAGCCCTAGTCACTCTAAATTAAAAAAAATTATGAAACCTCTGACTTACCACTGTGGAGATCTTATTTTTCCTGATCAGGCACAGAAGATTTCAGATGTTTGAAGGCTACCATGGTCGCAAACATTTGAGCTCAAACTCGAACCATCTCACTGTTACTGAGATCCACAAAAGGTGCTCCAAGATCTTGGAAACGACTGGTCCAATTTTTATCAGACATGGCTAAGAACATTCGATAAGATTCTCTTTGAATAAAAGAATCCGCATCCAAATCGGATCATCGGTTGTCGAGTTATGCCACAGACAAAAGACAACACTGCACTGAAATTTTTCTTTCTCCAGCACTTTGTCTCTATTTTGGTTAGGACTCGTTCGTGTATCTTATATGATGGCATAATTGTAACGGTACATAACTCAAGGACCTTCCAGGTTTGGGAATGTCAATCCCATGTGTATTAGTGCTTTCAGTATTTTCGGTGCAAGATCGTTTTGTTCACGTATCACGTGACGCAGATGTTCATACGATGGGACCCCTGAAATGCGTTCTCTATTCAATTTTGCATGTGGTTCAGAATATGATTCAGGTTCCGCTTTCAGTCCCTGAGTAAAAGCAAACAAACAAACAAACAAACCTGAGTCAAACCGTACAAGCAGTGCAGTTAATTTCGTTATTTAAACAAATGAATCATGGTACGGCAACGTCACTCGCAACATGTTCCCCGCTCCCATACATTCGTTGAATAAAACTGAACTATTTATATTTGCCCGGGCGCAAACACACGTTACGTAGTAACTTCAGTCGAGAGCCTTGGGCTATTCCGCTTTTGAAATTGTTTAATCTTTCCTACGAGTTTCGTGTGCGTTTGGCGAGTAAAACAAACTTGGCCGAGCTGGTGAGTTGCCACAGTGAGCCTGGCTTACGGGAACCAGTAATTGATCCAAGTAAGGTCGGATGAATATTCCTACTGCTTCTGGGAATAAGCAACGACGGACGTTTTTATGGATCACCTTACTTTTTCCTGGTTATCATGTTCGTCAATGTTTCTGATGTGGGCAGGACACAATTTGAGCTCCAACTCAAAGCACCTCACTGTTATCGTTCCAGAGATCCCATCTGACATCAAAGATACTTCAAGACCTTGGAAACTCCTGATCCATGTGGCTAAGAACACTCTACAAAATTCTCTGTTTAATAAAAAAAAACACGACTTCCAAATCGGATCATTGGTTGTTGAGTTATGATGCTACAAACTAACAGATAAACCGACAGACAAACAGGCATATTACACGTCAAACTTATGGTCGGTGGTTAAAAATCTCCTCTCACGTCCTCTCATAGATAATTTACCTAATATTTGTGATGCAGAGGTTCCTTCAAAATCGGCTAATAAATATAGTGGAATCAGGGAGCAGTATATCATATTATAAGTTGACCGGTTGACAACGAGAGTTAGTTATTGCTGAATTATTCTTCAGAACAGTGCATTATACAAACTCAAGGAGGTTAGTAAGTCTGGCTGTCGTTTTGGAGAAGGCATTCAGTGTCACTACTTTACCTAGTGTGAAACAAAGTCCCCCGGTATGTTCGTCTGTCTGGCTGTGAATGCTAATGTCGAAAACGGCTGAACGGACTTTATTCCGGTTTTCACTTATGTGTAGATTTATTTTCCAGAATGGTCTTTTTATCCTTCATTGATACTGTGCGAAGCTGGGGCGACGTAAGCGCCCGTCAATCTTGGTAATTTTAGACCACTTTTATTACCAGGTCTATCTCATGAACTTGAAAGTTGGCTATATCCTCTATTTAAACAACAAATAACATCTGCTTTAGTTTCTAAGTTGTCAATAAAAAGGCAAAAAAAATCGCTTAATAATGCTTACAAATAATTGAAATTGAAAAACGTTCATTTAGCACTGTAAACCACAGAATAAATACTACAAGTACACAATACATAGAAGACCTCACTCACCTCCTAATGGAGTGTGACCTGGTGAACATTGAGAGGAAGAAATTTGTCCTCAATAGGCTCCAAAATAGGAGGCTCAATATTATTTTGAGTCAGCCCTCATCTGATATTATGAAACACTTACGAGTACTGTTGTTTGCTCTCAAAGTGAGGGCTGCTGACTCTAATAATACTTGAGCTTCCGTTCCCTTTTCTTAGTGACCCTGACGAGGATGACATGGTCACCTTGTCGTGTACCTCTAAACTGAGATATATTTTTTTAACCATATAAATAACATGGATCCCTATCAATATAGCGAGGTCTGACTCGCACTTCGCCGGTTATGTATACGATCTCCGTTTAAAAGTTTTTAATAAGACAAACGATAATCTTCAAAGCGACTACAAAGCTCCATAGTACCAAAGCTCCGGACCATTTATGCTTAGAAGCTCACGATTAAAACGGGCTTAATTAACTTGGCTACTTTACTCTCAATTAAGGCCAGCGATAACCGTAGCATCGTTTAATATCTCCCAGGTTGTTCGGATCAAATGCGAAGGAGCTTAAATTGGCCCAAGGGATCTTTAACTCTCGATGCTTGATGAACAAATTCCTCCTGAAGAGAATAAATACGAAAGGAAATACGTGCTCACATTTAGGAGGATGCGGGTGACGGCAAACTGGATTTAGGGTAAAATACGCTGTTGTCTTAGCTTTATAGCGTGACTAGAAATATAAAAATCATCGTCATATTGCGGAATTAAAAAGGTAACTATTTAAAATAATATCAATATCACCAGATTATAAAAGTACCATTGGCGCTCTCATGAAGTCATGACATGGATTTTTTCTGGTCAATAATTTTGTCATAAAACATCCGATTCGTCACATAATGTCCAAGGCATGAAAAAGTCAATTACCTAAGTCAAATCAAAGATTTTCTATTCTATTCAAATTAATGTTCAAGTCGTAAAATGACCAAGTCATGAAATGCAAAGTCAAAAAAAAAACTTACTTAAAATATTTTCGACCGCTATTTTGTTTCAAGTTATGTACTCGATCCTATTCAAAATAATTTATAAATGCTATCATAATAGGGTATTTGACAAAAAAAAATTATTGCATCAATCAACTTACATGGACATCCTGAAGATGGATCTGAAATCCGTTTATCGATATCTCAACTAACGTTAGTAGTGGGGGGATGCTCTGTCCCTTTCTAGCAAAACAGTCCTTATTATTTAGCCAAGGACCTGCTTGCTTGTATGGCGCTACATAACAGTGACGTCACAATTATCGATTGCCGTCTCTTTCTACCGTCTGATTTTTGATTGCCTGTAGCTATTTTATTTTTCAACAGATTTTAATTCTGTTTTTACATTTGACCATCAATTTATGTATTTTCTTATTTTTATGAAATGTATTTAATATTTGATACTTGTCAAATACCCTATTGTATCCACCGAAAGTCCATAAAACTTTCCAACCACATGATTTGTAGGTGAAATTACCCAAATTTCCTTGGGCAGGGCACCTCCCGAAAAGCCTACCTTTCCCACCAATACAACACAATACAGGTACCTTTTCACCCTGAAAGGATGACAAACTACCTCATCCATTTCACCTACATTTACTCCTCCATTCGTTCCACACAAAATGGACCAAATATGTAGATGCTAGTGAGATACGGTGGAGAATAAAAATAGGGCTGGTGTGAACACCGCTTAAATCATCCCCCTGATTTATAACGGCTAGTGTGGCCTCGCCCTTTTAGTACGTATAACTTTAGGGGTGGTCTCTGTAACGATGCTTATAGCAGGGATGTATTAAGGGTTTATCGCCCCCAGTTCAGTTATTGGCATGATTAATGTGTGGCAAGTGATGGCCCATAAAATCATGCATGATAATCATAGTGAAACGTGTTTTGTTATGCAGGTTTAACCCAATGTGAAGACCAACTCTTATGGTTTGTCATGGAAGAATTTCCTTAAACAGCATGTTCTAATCATAAAATCAATTCCCTCAAATAATCTCGGTACACCGAAACTGTTTGCGGGTGTTTAAATATAAAATAGGAAAAAATACATAAACTGAAGCAATCGGCAGTCCGCATCCTCTGTTGTCGCGACGGTATCGTTTGACTAGCGGCGGCGGCGCAAGCGCGGGCGGCATTTTCAAACAGCTTATTTAAATGAATGGACTATGTATTACTTATGTATTACATATACTTATGTATTATAAATTGCAGTAAACGCCCAAGATAATGTACCCTATTCAAGGCAAATAATTATATTCTACCTAGTTTATATATTCTATATTTAATATTATTCTATTATATATTCAATATTATTAATAAATGAATGAATAAATAATGAATAAGGTTATTGGTTAATCATCATCAGCCTATTAACGTTTCCATTGTTATAAATTAATATAACCATTTTCTTTTTTTACCAACCTCTATTAAAATACCATTTCTGCATTCAGTTTCCCCACGCCCTCCAAAGAATCCTTTAATACAGGCCTGGCTTGTAGCTGTATCATATTTCATAGATAAACAGTAATGCCTAGCGCGCACTACGATTTTGGTTTTTGCGACACGATTTTAGAATCGCACTGTAAAATATCGCAGCAAAAATCGTTGGATTGCTCATTTTCAACATGGATTTCGTACAGGTCACTTGTCTGTGCGTATTACTACTTCACAATAATGGTAGGAGGACGAAAAAGGAATTCAACAATACTGAACTAATCCTTTCACAGCTGTAAATTGTATTAAAGGTTTCTTTTATCTGAAACAGAATGATGTTGTATCAAAATTTAAAAAATTGTCAGATTACCGAGGATTGTTGAACCTCAAATTCAGTATAAAATAAAAATTCTAGACGACAAAATGCACTCTCACTACAATCACTATATTCTAGGAGTGTTTAGGAAATGTAGCCTTCCTTGTATTTCGATTATCAAAGGTATATAAAGGTAGGCTACATATATATACAAGATACAGACGCCGACATGTTCACTCTTTTTATTTTCTACTATACCCGCATTTGTCCTCGATCTCGCCTGATGGTAAGCGACGATGAGGTCGACGATGGAGCATGCGGGTTCAGTAAATGTCTATTCACTCTGGCCTTGAACATCCCAAGGTTGTAGGTTTCGGGAAATACAGACGCCGGCAGGCTGTTCCATGAAGAACAGATTGCGAATGAGGGCCGCGATTTTATTATTGCAGTGCACGCGGCGCCATGCAACTCCATATGCTGCAATTTACTTTAGCGACAATCGCGTCGCGAGCAGACGCGGAAAAATGTGACAAATCACAATTTTCAAATTCGCTGCGATTATTTTCTCGTTTGTGCGCGTCTTTTATATACGTTGCATTTATGCGACAAAATAATCGCGCGGAAGAAATCGCGCTAGGGTTACGTGAAAGCGTGACTATGATTAATTTCTTCTTTATTTATGATATTGTAATTCTAGATGATGTTGTAATAGATTGCTTAGAAAAATGTTCGTGAAGGTCATTCTGAAACTTTGGCAATAAAATAGGAATAACATCGAATAATTACCTCTACTGGTCTATGATAATTTATTGTAGCGTAAGTAAGTACCTATAGGTAGTTATGACTGGAAAGTTTTAATGTAAAAGTTATTTCGTGGAAAATACCAGCTTTACACCAACATATCTGTAAACGAATACCTTAGGATCATATGAAAACCATAGACTACTTTTTACCATGGGAAAAACCTGTTTCTTTCAAAAATAACTTCCTAGTTGAAAAATACATAAGAAAAAGTTTGAAAAATATTTCCACTGACAGGAATTTTAACCTGCGTATTTTCATACTGTTGCTTGCTCTAAACTAAATTATTCTACCATGGATGAAAAAAAATTTAGTCTTCCGGGCGTTCCTTCCTTCATGAATTCTACTGTCCACTTTTTGATAAATGCCTTAATTTAAAATTAAAGTCACCCCGCTTCATCTTAGGCGCAAACACCAAGACCTAATAATCCTACATAAAATTCTTCATTCCACCATAGATTCACCTTCCTTGCTGTCCTGTCTAAACTTCAACACAAACTTTAAACTTCGCAATCCTAAAACATTTGTATTAAATGTTTTAGGATTTATTAATCGTTCTATAACCCTATTGTGCGAATGTGTAGATTGTTTAACGAAATCTCTTCAAACAGCAACAATAAGCCATCGATAGACTTATTTGATCCTAGGACATTAGTTTTTAAAAGACGGGTTGAGGATGTCCTCAAGTGAGCTATCCACGCACCTACTTTATAGTCTTTACTTTATTATTTTTATTTTTCAAATAGGCATAAGTTTTTTTTTTTTAATCATTACATTCAATAGTATTTTTCCTTAACTCAATATTGTACAACAATCAATTTTCTACTTCCTAACCATGCCGTGTTTACACGTTAAGGGTTACGACCTAGCTCATAACTTTATATTGATTTTTCTGTAATTTCTATGGTTGTAATCTGTTGTGTTTACCTAATAAATAAATTAAATTAAATTAAATTAAATTAAATTGAAATATTTTAGGAGCGCCGGACTCTCATGTCGGTGGTCCGAGTTCGAAACCATGCAATGCGATGCGATGCTTTTCCGATTTTTTCGAAGACTTACGTACATTTTCCGACTGCTCTAACGGTGAAGGAAAACATCGTTAGGAAACCTTCATGTCTGAGGAAATTAAAAGTTTCCGAAGGCGTGTGAAATCCACCAATCACCACTGGGGCCGCTCGGTGGATCATGACCCGCGTACCCACCCCCTTGTGCAAGGGGAGGCCTGTGCCCCAACAGTGAGGACATTAATAGGCTGCTGATGATGATGATTGTATTTATTAATTTAAATTATATTCTGACATGTATTTTCTTTAACATATTTCGAACACAAATGTATATTTGTTACCGAATAAACAAACTTGAAACTTGACTACTTCTTACCATGGGAAAACCTGTTTCTTTCAAAAACAAGATGTCAAAGCCATTGAAATTTCTGCCTAGTTTCGCTCAGGTTGAACCTGACCCTAACTTACATTTAGTTTACACAAGTTCCTAGAAACCTATCAATATATCAAGCCTATGTTGACTTATGTTCGCAACACCAATATATCTCCCGTGATTAAGCCAAAGAAACCAAACTTCTCAAGGCTTCGCTAAGATTAGTTCCAGCCTGAAAATTAAGGGTGGTGCCACATCGGACTTCACAGCGGATTTTGTTCCGGATCGTTGAAAACGTTTGTTCCATTACCGTATGCAACACTTCGAGCAGGTATATAACTACTATAAATAACTGACAAAATAGATGAACAAAGAATTAAAAAATTCCGTAATACACAGCTTGAAGACTCATCAGAGAGCATTTACGACGGGAACTTCAAGAATAATTCACAGCCGATATTCAGTACTTTATACTTACTTACTTACTTACTCCGCTGGCGCAGCGACCCGAAGTGGATCTTGACCTCCGATACCAAAGAGCGCCATCGCTCTCTCTCCTGCGTAGTCTCGAGCCAGTCAGGCGCCCGGAGCTCCCGCAGTACTTTATAACATTCATTATTATTCGACGATTGGCAGCAGCTCGCGGATGACAGAGATGCATGTAGGAAACGTATTCGGGAGGGATGTCAGGAACACGATGGAAAGTGGTTCGAAATACTGGCGGCCAGGAGAGCAAACATACACCGAGGGATCACTCATCTACCCGGTGCACCACTCGTTTGCCGGGCGTGTATGCCGTTCTCGATTTGTCTATTTAGCCACGAAAAAAGATGCCTTCGCGACGATACTTAAATCGTCTGCAAGAGACGTAACAGGCCTATGATGATGATAACATTCATACTCATACTCATTTATTAAAACCATCGGGACACCACGAACTCTTGGTTACGTCATGCTTTTACAAATTTAAAATTCAAACACAATTCATGTTAACTATAAACATAACTGGACAGGAGCGAACAGACCAGCCGTGTACACTAAAAAATTTAGCAAAATAAAACCAATTATGTACATTGTCTAATTTAATTTTAAAAATTAAGATTGTAGCAGCTGTAAAGGCTTTGTCATTTATCTAAATTAATAAATAATAAAATTAAAATATCTGCTGTAAAAGGGGCATTGTCGTACAAATAATAATTATAATAAATTATAGGTGCTGTAAAAGTTATTTTCCTAAGTACGACGTACTTTACATGTACTTCAGAAAATCTACAAAGTTGTTTTTTTTAAAAAGCTTAATATTCACAAAATAATTTAATAAGTCATCCCCTGTAATATTATTTTAAAACGCATTGTAAGCATTGATTATTATTTACTTGTCAATACTCAAAATCTTAGAGGTATTTTATGAAGCGTGCAATGTGCTGAAAATAATGTATTACCGTTTCGTAGCGGAAGTTCTGTGTACCGAATTTCCGCATCCAATCAAAGATTTTTAAATTAATTGCTCGCTAGAGAAGTTGTATATGGAAACCGCGTCTAAAATCGGTCGTCAGGAATTGAAATGTGAAATGTATGGAATTGTAAGTGCATTTGCACAAACCCCTTCGCTCACTGTCAGTGCTCACATCATTATTCTAGAGGAAAGAGCGCTACTAGTCCGATTTCTGAGCATTCAATGTATCAGCGCCCTTAAGAGGGTGCGTCTACCGCGGTACGGTACGGGCCCATATTTATCGTCTTAATTAAATGTTAAGCTTCAGATTTATGGCGCTTCCTACTGGCACCTGCATGCTCTATTTTGGTCAACTGCGTAAAGATTTAATAAGCCCATGGTTAGTCTTAGCCGTAAATTATTTCTCAGAATAATCAAAATAAAAAAGTTTAACAGTTAAACTTGATTATTCTGAGAAATAATTTTCCAGAATTTACTTTCCTGATTTTTTCCCTACGACGCACTGTTTTCGAGATATAAGCGAAAAACTCAAAAGTAGGACAACCCCCCCCCCCCCCCCCCCCCTCAGGCTCAGTTCCTAGTCGTCAGGACTTTTAGTATGTTCACTCCTTAAGCACCCTGAACAAAATATAATACATTAAAATTCCGTTACAACACAAACACGCGATAATTGTAAGTTAAATGGTATTTTATACTTAAAAGGAGGTACCGGTAATGTAATATAATGTAAGTTTTGCAGCTGAAATAAATACTTACTTATTTATATTTTATTTATTTTTTCTTATAAATCAAGCGACCTGATTTTTATTTCACGACAGAAACTAACATCCTATTTAAAGTGTAAGCGACGAGAAAATAATAACGCTTCTAATAAACTAATTCATACTCTTTATAAAACCAACTTATAATTACGAATAAACCATCGAGTAAAGAACAACAATTATTATGATCCAGCGTTTCGATTAATAATTTAGCCTCTAAATTACTAGTCTACCGACGAAGTGCATTTATTGAACAAAGAAGGGGTACTAAAATAACACTATAATACTTGAGCTAAAATTTCAAAATACGTAACTATTTTACAAGTATAAGACCTGGGCCAGGTCGCTCCCTGCAGGGAGTGTCCCGAGGAGGCTGGCGGCGTTGCCCCGCTGTATAGCGAGACTTATACAAAGTAGAGGCCAGCCTTCTGGTCCCGGAATGTCTCTACGAGGAGCTTGGCTATTTCCCGGTAGAGACTGATTTGCAGCAACCGATTTATAATAACCCAAAAAAAACTGAACAGTATTGCCTGCAAGTTAACTTACATGTCGGAGCGAAACCGACAAGGATGGGTTAGGTTAAATTGGCGTAGCAAGCGCAACTCGCTGCGCCTTATTGCCGCCCTAGCCTTCGTTAGGTTATTTTTTTATAACCCAGTAAAAACTGTTTGCATATGCTTGTCTGGAGGTGAGGGGGAAAGGTCAATGACCTTGGGGGGTCAATGACTTGGGTCGAAAATTCAGAAGCCATAATGTAAATTACCATGCTGAGGTTATATTAAATCTTTGAATAAATCAAATCAATAATAATCTTATTATTATTGTTTTAATCTTTCTATTTAATCTTTCCGTTTTGAGAATATTTAATCGCAGAAATATTAATTATTAGATGCTCATAATTGGTCGCACAACTAGTAATTCAGAGGATCAATTAGTTTTACAATAGATAATGTTTTTTAATAGAAGTTTGGTTATAACCACCCGTAAAAAATTGTCCTCACCAACCAATAACTTTAAAGTACTTGCGTGTCAAGTCTCGAGTCAGTGAAAAACTGCGCTTAACTGTCATCATCCAGTACCTTTACAACAGTATAAAAATTATAGCACAGGAGCCCACGCAGTGGTATCCACCATACAAAATGAACCTGATGAATCGGTAATAGATCGTTGAATTTCATCATTGGTAGACCCTACTATACTACGCCCGGGGACAGAAATAAATGGAGGAAGATTATCCGCCAAAGGTGAAGGTGATACCTAAAGGTGATCACGACCCTCAGCATTGAGGATTACGACGCGAGGAGGAGGAGACCCTACTACTGGTAATTAAAAACGTATTTGTTTACCTACTCAGTCTGCTGGTCTCCTCAAGAAGTTTTTCTTCGCCTTACAGCAGCAGGTTAGCTAGCTTAGGTTTGAAGAACCAACGTAATTACCGGCACATGAGGCACTCCATCTAAGTCCTCAAGGTTAGCAGCGCATCGAAAACATCTTGAAATACATATTTTAGTGTGATCATGTCTATATGGGGCCACAGGTGGCCAGGTGGTGGTGGAAACCAACGACCACCTAACAAATTATACAAATTTACTACGACTCTTTATATTAAAGGAATTTAATAAAAAACAAGGAATTTAAATATATATTTTTCGGCCCGGTGCAATGAATCCTGGCTCCTTGAGCCATCAAGGTTGGGCTGCGTCGTATAAAAAGTCGTAGTAAATTTGTGTAATAAAAGGAATTTAATATAAAAAGTCGTAGTAAATTTGTGTAATAAAAGGAATTTAATATAAAAAGTCGTAGTAAATTTGTGTAAAAAAAAGGAATTTAATATAAAAAGTCGTAGTAAATTTGTGTAATAAAAGGAATTTAATATAAAAAGTCGTAGTAAATTTGTGTAATAAAAGAAATTTAATATAAAAAGTCGTAGTAAATTTGTGTAATGCTTCAAAAAAACTATCAGCTCAGTCTCAAACCATAGATGTGTTAATTTAGACTACATACGAGTACAAGTTTAAACAACCTCTAACACATGATATGGCCTCGAAGCGGTAACTGGTGGTGAAAGTGTACCATGGACGTGGGTATCATTTCACCCAATACTGGTGAAGAAATTAGTGTTGTTTTTTTTTGTCTACAAAACAGCACTTGACCTCGATCTCGCCTGATGGTAAGTTTCCGATATTACAGAGACTGAGAAGCTAGTCGCTGTAAGACAGCTCCCGGTCTAAAAATTTGCACAAAAGGCAATCTATCATTGACAACTTTTTAAAAATATTGAACATTACACGATGTACTTCTTAGCTTTATTCACTTGCATAGTCTGTGGGTTATTTTGCCGTTGGGAATATTGAAATTGTTCTTTATTATTATGGAGATAGGGATTAATGTGTAATCAAGGAATGGTAAAGTACAAAATGTTGATACATACAGTGAGATAATTCAGTGAACTTAATTTGCAAAAAAATCCGGAGAACGGAGATTGGGCGATTTCCTTATACGCTTGTAGCCACTTTTTTTTTTCGCATCCAACCAAACATAGTACGTTTGATAGATCTTACCTAGGACTGCATCTATGTAGTCCCAGATGAGATCTATCAAACGAACTTAAATTTACTTATACATTGTAACTACACTATTGTTAAGTGATTATAATTTGAATATTGTTTGGGTTAATAAATATTTTTGTATTTGTATTTTGTATTTTTATATGTTTGGTTGAAGACAAAGGCCTGGGTACAAAAGCGCCCAATCCCTTTGAAAGGGTCTAAAAATATGGGCCTTTAAAGCAATCGTTGTCTGTCAATAACTGATCGCAACTGAATCGCAAGGTATGGTCAAATGATATAAATTTTACTTCAACGCATATTTTATGTCCTAATGCAATTTGAATTTAAACTTGTATAGGTATATTTAAAATACATTACGGATATTTATTATTACGAAATGTACAGTCATATGCCTCAATCGTTCCTTCCAAAGATAAAGATGACTTAAGATTATGTACTGGGCTATCTTTGTTTATCGCCCAGTCAAACCAGCTTTTTGGTTTCAGGGCGCGAAGATTTATAAATACTGTAACTTTGTATTTTTTTTCTTTGTACATACGTACACAACAATAATAAATAATAATAATCTGTAGAGATGAAGTTGTGACGACTTAAATATGTGTGTAATAAGTATCTAGGTTATGTATGACGCACGGATACTGTATATTTTTAAATTTGCAACTAACTATCTATTATATGTGTTTTTTTATTATATATTTATTTATATTATTACTATGCATTTAACTATTTTAGTATACCTACATATTTATTTATGTATATCATATTACTTTTATTTTACTAAATTTACTGTGTATTAAGTAATAGTAACCTTTTTCATGTCTTCACACTACACTGTCGCTAATCTCTTTAATGTCCAATTAACTTAAGAGGTTGCCTGGAAGAGATCGCTTTAAGCGATAAGGCCGCCTTTGTACATATCGTGCTATTACTCCCGTGGTTTTTACTTTTCCTGATTTTGTGTACAATAAAGTTTTTCTATCTATCTATCTAACAATAATAAACCGCTCTTCCGATGACTGTCTTCACTGCGTTTATCATTTCACCATCTGATCAGACCAGCATCTTTTAACAGTTGTTGAAAATTGTGATCGCAGCAGGATCGTAACCGCTCGAGGGGCTACTCGCCCGTGTGTAGCCACACGCTTGGTACTCCATGACAAACGACTTATGCATTCGAGTTAACTAGTGGCCTGCAACGCGCCCCATCCATCATGGGTGAGTGCAAAACGAAACATACTGTAGATACAACTCCGTCTGGGCGATTAATCAACCTGTATTTGTGTATGGTGGACCATGCAACGGCGGTATAATGCGGGTGCTATCTTTGAAAATGTAATTAATTTCATAAGGAAACCCACGAGGATTCCCATGGCTTTATTTTATTTTGTTTTGAGGTTGTTAGTATTAAGTGGGTAGATAATAAAACCTCTGACACGGCTGAGTCCGTGTCACCGTCATTTTATGTAATACCAGTCAAAATATAGAACTTGCACGGACGTAATCAAAAACTTTTTTATTCTCAAAAACCTAGACCCTAGTGTTAGCTATACACACCCTTAATAACAGATGTCATCATCATCAGCAGCCTACTCTAGTCCACTGCTGGACACAGGCCTCTCCCAGGGCGCGCCATTGGGCCCGATCTTCGGCTCTTCTCATCCAATGGTTGCCAGCCACCTTGCGCAGATCGTCGCTCTATCTAGTAGCGTCCCACACGTTTTGAGGTCATTGCAGAAATATTTTTGGTGGTATGACGTTGTGCTGAGTCAGCCTGGGGAGGTATAACGTTTTGCCTCGCAACGGAAAGCAGCAATGCTTTCATTGCTGTGTTCCGATTTGAAGGGTAGAGTCAGCATAATTTCTGGCACATGAGGCACTTCTTCTCGGAAATCTTTTGCTCCCTAATCAATACGATTATATGATACAAATTGACAATACAAAAAGATTTTATAATTAGAGAGCACTTCTAGTCAGATTTTTGTGATGACAACCTTGGATGAAAGAAAAAATAGTCTCCCAAGGAAGGGCGTTCCTTCATTCATGACGACAATAGTCAGTCGCACCGTGGAGGCGCTCGTAACCTATGCACACTGCGTATTTTATACCGCAGACGACCCGCGCTTCGAGAACACGCGTTTACGGCGCCGTAGAACTTAAAACAGCAGATTTTTGCGTTTGTATCGATGAAAACTCGATACAAACGCGCGCAAGAAGCGCGTTTAAGGTGCGTTTGTATATATGAAAACTCGCTTAAACGCGATACAGACGCGCGTTTGAAATTAAACAAATGAGATTGGTTGCAGATCGATGAAACAGCGAGTTTGTATCGATACAAACGTTTACTAAAGTGAACAAAGGTTTACTGGCTGCGCCTTAATCTCAATTGAAGCGCGTACGTACTCGTATACGCGTTTAAGAAGAGCCGAAGATCAAACCCAATGGCGCGCCCTAGGAGAGAGGCCTATGTCCAGCAGTGGACTAGAGTGGGCTGCTGATGATGATGACCTCAAAACAATAGAAAATAAAACCATGGGAAACCTTGTATGTTTCCTTATATAAGCTCGTACAAGTTAAGCAACGATAGGCGCAGTCAGAACCAGGAAAGAAAGAAAGATTATTTATTTCCGACACACATACAAACAATTAGGTACAGAAGACAAAAATAATATTAAACAAATATATTACAAAAATAAATAAGCAAAAGTAATTAAGTTTGATGAAGGTGGTGTGCAGCACCGGAAAAAGGGGACTGCCTCAGCCTGTTGCCGCAGCGCTTTTAGCACTGCGGCGCTGATTTTCAGGCATCCCCTGTGTGCCAGGGATCACTCCCTAATGTGATGATGTTGATGTGTGACCGCTATCATCTGAGAGCACGTTGCCTCGGAAAGCACGTTAAGCTGTCAGAGACAGGCCTACGGGCGGCCTGAACAACTCTTGACAATAGGTTGGCCACTATAATCACACAAGAAGAAGAAGTCGTGTCGTGTATGTCTAGCTTTAGCATTGATACCCAAAGTTCGATTAGGGTCGCGTATCGTGCGATGTTTCTGGTATTCCTGGGGCGAATGGCTTGGCTTTCTAATTCTTACATCACCAAGATGGATGGACGAGTTCGTCCCTTTTCCGGTAGTCGTCAATTTATGTGATTTGTCTCGCTATCAGACAGGCAGGGGCGTGTCTAGTGGAGCTTAAAATATTCGAATAATGAAAATGTTCGAATAGGCCGGAAAAACTGAATGTGCACTGAAAAAACGGATTAGTTGATTTTACAAAAGAAAGAAAGATTATTTATTTCCGATTCATACATACAAATAATTAAGTACAGAAGACAAAAATAATAATAAACAAATATATTACAAAAATAAATAAGCAAAAGTAATTAAGTTTGATGAAGGTGGTGTGCAGCACCGGACAAAGGGGACTGCCTCAGCCTGTTGCCGTAGCGCTTTTAGCACTGCGGCGCTGATTTTCAGGCATCATCTGAGTGCCGAGACTTACTAATTTCAGCAATCAACCAGTTAAAGGATTTACAAAACCACATTTATCAATATTACAAAAGTAAAATGATATGAAAATATATATGTTTTTGTTTCTTTTTACCCACGACGGAACGTAGGTCATAAAAGGATGTTTGTTTTTTTGTTTGTGTGTGTCTGTTTCCATCTAGCTCCGAAACGGCTGAACCAATTTCGATGCGGTTTTTTGCTATAGCTTTGGAATTTATCAGAGAAGGTTCTTAGCTGGATTTTATTGTGTTAATCCACAAGGGCGCGCCGCTATAGATATGACAATACTTAATATTTCTTCCTATTGGACTGAAAATTAGTATTCGGGGGTTTTCATAGCATCCGATTTTGAATTTGGAAATAATTAATAATTACTTACTAATATCCACAGCAATATTATAGTAAAAAGTACGAAAAATATTGTTGAAATTACAATAGTTTTCGTTAATATTCACCATCGTCTATAGACATCTCGCTATAAAGTTGTTATAAGAGGGTTTTCGATGCGTTACTAACTTTGAGGGCTTAAATCCCCACTGGACAGGCTTAGGCTAGTATGGGGTCCAAAGGTAATTTTAAAATGACTTTATGTTTTTGTACGAATAAATAATTATGAATAAAATTTATTTTAAATGGAATACCTCACGTACCGGTAATTTTGCTGGCTCTCTTGCCCTTCATACCGAAATACAAACGTTGCAGGCTGACGCTACACACAATAATAACGAAAATAACATAAAATAAAATACCTACTACCCACATTTTCCCCTTAATAATTCCCCTCTACTTGGAAGTGAACAGCTACTTTAATCCGGGCAAATTGGGGCTTGTCACACGGGGCACAAAGTACATACAGGGCTGGTTATTAGCGGAACGCTTTCAATCCCTGTGAATCGACGCTAATTGCAATCATATGGACGTCTGATGTTGCCATGTTCAAACGACTGATATACCTATGTGAAATAAATAAATTTTAATTCATCATTCATTCATAAATTAAAGTTATTTACCAATTAAGTTTTCGAGCTCGCGCCAGCCGGCTTATTTATTCCTTCATGACCAAATGAATTAAGTAAATGTATTTTCAATTCAAGAACAAAAGTTATCGACATAGCTCATAAGATTAGCAAGCTGAAGTGGCAGTGGGCCGGTCACATCTGTCGCAGAACCGACAACCGCTGGGGGAGACGAGTTCTGGAGTGGAGACCGCGTAGTGTGGGACGGGCGTCTCTACTAGATGTAGCGACGATCTGCGCAAGGTGGCTGGCAGCGACTGGATGAAAAGAGCCGAAGATCGGGCTCAATGGCGCGCCCTGGGAGAGGCCTGTGTCCAGCAGTGGACTAGAGTCGGCTGCTGATGATGATGATATGATCTTCAATTTCCATGTGCTTTATTTCCTTAACCCACGACCGAAAACGGCGCTTTAATTTAAGTTTAACTTATTTTTTATTTATTTACGACTGTTAGTTCTAAAATATATAGACAAAGTTACCTATGTACTAAGTTACTGTGTTACTTTGCCCACTCGGATTTACAACTTCCAATTACCTATTTGAAAAATTAACAAAAGGATTATTCGAAAAAGTCCACCTTTTCAATGGTGAGGGATTTATAGCACAAAATGCCTAGCTTTAAGCCTAAAAAGCAGACGCAAAATTTCGCATTTCCACCGAGATTTTGCCTTTTTACTGGCTAGATTTATTGACGAAAAACCCACAACGAATCGGGACACTGTATTTAATAAAAGAAAGGAAAGCTAGGAACCCTGGCCAGGGCCTAAATCAGGTTCCGGCGAGCCCCCCTTTATTAAGCCAAATTCATCATGATCATCATCATCCATATCATCCCACTGCTGGCTATAAGCCTCCTATCTTTTAGATCCATGCGTCTTTGGTAATGAACCGTCCAGCTGACTGCTGGACAAAGTTGGTCATATGCAACTAGTTACACGTATTTCGCTTAGTACCTCTCAATAACTGAATACCGTTTGTTCTAAGTCTTAAATATTCTCCAAAAAAAATCCCAAGACCTGTAGTAATAAAATTCTTAAATTAATCCATTTTGACCACCGCTCTGTGATTATTTATTTATTGAAAATGTACATAATTATATTAAAATTTTACATGAACAGTGTAACAAAAACCAAGCTAGATTTGTTCAGTACACCGACAGACCGACGGTCATAGCTTTACAATTTTCCCGTAAACATAATAACTTATTGTAATCAATTAGCTGACTTTTTCATTCTTAGAACATGTATAGGTACAGTGGAAGATACATCAACCCATACTCAGTGGAACCCTGTCAGTGGAAGATACATCAACCCATACTCAGTGGAACCCTGTCAGTGGAAGATACATCAACCCATACTCAGTGGAACCCTGTCAGTGGAAGATACATCAACCCATACTCAGTGGAACCCTGTCGCTATAATTTATGATTTCTTGACATTCGTATGTGAGTATTGAGAATACAAATAGGTTTAAGCGACAAGGCACTAAACTGTATATAGCCTGATATGTTGTCCTACTTTAATCCTTCCTTCAGTTTCATCTTCCTTGCTTCCTTTATTTTTTATTTTCTCTATTTTATACCTACATACATACCTTCCTTAAGTTCCATCGTTTCCTAATATGTTACTTCTATTTTTTAATATTCTTTAATGGTATTTATGACAACTATTCAATCCATAAGTACTAATATCAATTTGTGTTCCGGTAGTGTATCATCCCTGACACACAGGTGATGCCTGAAAATCAGCGCCGCAGTGCTAAAAGCTACGGCAACAGGCTGAGGCAGTCCCCTTTTTCCGGTGCTGCACGCCACCTTCATCAAACTTAATTAGGTACTTTTATTAATTTATTTTTATAATATATTTGTTTAATATTATTTTTATCTTATGTACGTAATTGTTTGTATGTGTGCGCTATTGGAAATAAATTCTTTTTTTTTCTTTCTTTCATTGTACACCTAAGTATATTTTGTGGTCGACAAAGTTAATTTAAATTAAGGTCAAAGTTGCAAATTCCCGTCAAATTTCAACACATCGAATTTAATCGCGTGATGTTAATGTCTGGATACCAAACTGTCTGTGAAGGCAATAATTCTCGAACGTCTAGATCCGGCCCAGGCCTGTCGGTACGTACGTAACGTTGACAAATAGTATCGCCGGCGGACCGGGGGCCGTACGTTACAAACTCCATTCATGGCTTTTTACTCTGTCACGACTTCTTTGTCGACTGTACCGGCTCTGTGCAGCCAGGAGCTGTTTTTGCTGCTGCTACCTGAGTTGTAAGATTAATTTGTTTAGATTTTTTAAGTTCCGGGCAAAGTTGCCAATTTGCAATGTTTTAAAACAAATTGACTAATTGGCCGTAAATAATTTGGTTATTCAGATTCAAAATATTTATTTATTCATAAATTGGAGTATAGGTTGCACAAGTTGTAACATAAATGTATGGTCCTCTATATTTAGCTATAACAGCATACGACATTTTTCTTAACATAACAATTATAACTATAGTAATTTAAGTAATCCTAAAGTAAATAATTTTTTTTATTTGAAACAGTCAAATTCAAATTATAAACATAATATCCTATATAAATCAAATGAGAAACAACAAACAAATAAGGCAATTCAGCATTTACTTGATTTGGATTTGAGTAGGAGACATACATGTCTCATCATCATCATCAGCCTATTAATCAGCGTCATCAGCATCAGCGTATTAGTGCATTCTAATAAAACGTTTAGTTTATACTGAATCGCAGTTGAACGGTAACAAAACGCTTCAACTGTCAAATATAACGATCGAACATAAGTTCCTCCCGAGGTACTTTTGCCCGATCGATAGTAAATCGAAAAGTGGCAGTGGTAGAATTCGTCAGCAGAATGCGATTTGGTGTTCAAATAGAATTGGAACGAAAACTAAATTGTAATTGAATAGAAATAGAATTACAAACGTTGTCATCATCATCATCATCAAAAACCTATTAATATACCCTGTTGGGGCACAGGCCTCCCCTTGCACAATCGGCTCTATTTTTTTAATCATCTACATCAGCCTATTAATGTCCCCACTGTTGGGGCACAGGCCTCCCCTGCACTAGGGGGTACGGGCCATGATCCACCGAGCGGGCCCAGTGCTGATTGGTGGATTTCACACGCCTTCGGAAACTTTTAATTTCCTCAGACGTGCAGGTTTCCTCACGATGTTTTCCTTCACCGTTAGAGCAGTCGGTAAATGTATGTAAGTCTTCGAAAATATCCGAAAAACTCATTGGTACATGGCATTGCATGGTTTCGAACCCGGACTTCGGCGTCTTAGCCTATAGACCACCGACGTACGTACATGTCTCATACAATATTTTTTATCGTATCGAGAGCAAACGAGTCATCTGACAGTAAATGGTCACCGTCTCGGCCATAGACATTCACTATATTGATATTAGAGGGTTTTCGAGGCGCTGCTAACCTTGAGGACTCAGATAGAGTGCCACATGTGATAGTAAATACGCTGGCTCTCTTACCCTTTAAATCGACAGAAATATACAAAGGGTATCACCCCAAACATCCTCTTAGGTCAAACGCCTTCTCCGTTCCGTCGCGGGTAAAAATATGTATGTATTATGTACAAAATAATACCTACATAACCATTAATCCTATTTCATTACAGGTAGTTTCTAAACCGAACTGACATGCTCTTATAAACCAATCTAAAAGACCTGACCTAACGCTAAACTAGTCCTTAACCCTCTACACTTAAAGGTGGTGAGAGTGCACTGGTAACTTTGTCCAGTAGCAAAGTTGGTACGCCTGGGAAATTATGCAAATCGAAATGTTTCCAATTTGGCACCCATTTTGTCAGATAAAAGACATTTTGTTTAATTCGATTAGGTGTTTGACAGATACAAAACAGGTTTTCATTAGACCACGTTTCAGAAAACTTACCTATTATTTTGGATTTGACATATCCAAAATAATAGGTAAGGTAATCGTAAAAAGTCAAGGCTCCAATTTACGTCTAAGTCGCAAAAACCTCGCGCCCACTGGCGTCGCCAATCGAAAATAATCATACATATTTGTTACATTATTAATTTATTACATAAAATAAAATAAAAAAACTCAGGGGCAGTACAAGTATTACGTAAGCATCTTATTTTTGATGACCACGGGGCTGGGGGGGTTTGAATGGTGATTACGTCAGCTCAAAAAGCGATCAGCAGTTAATAACAATGATACTTGTTTATGAATTATAGACTTGTGTTATGTGACAGTACTGTTATTGTGTATAATTTGAACTGCCATACGAATAAATAAAAATTAAAGACTTGACAAATTCTGTATATAATATATATTATCCCGTCGCATATTGATAAGTTTATAATTATAAATATAACGAAATAATATAAATTAGCTACGACAAACAGGCAGACGGGCCACCTCATGGTAAGTAGTCACCGTCACCTAGAGGCACGTGCAATACCCGGGGTATTGCTTGTGTGTTGCCGGCCGTGGAGGGAGGGGACCTTTTTTAACGTTCTTTTTGAAGCATCCCATGTCATAGCGCTGTGGAAAAACGTCGGGTGGAAGAGAGTTCCACATTTTGCAGGTGCGTGGCAGAAACGTTCGTGTAAAACGGGTCGTGGTAGACACATGGTAGTCACATGTAATTTAGAAATTCATGATTTCTACTTATTTTTCCTCTTAGCCATCTGCAAAAGGTAATTCTGCGAACATTGTCGCCCAGATGTAATGCTTGAAGTATGCGCCCCTGTCGATAGCATTTATAGCAAGAGCGACATCTCTAGACGATATCTCTGGATATGCTTCCACATAAGTTAAAATAGCAATCTCCGTATCTATGTCCAGTACACGAGGCTGCCGCACTAACTTCTTTTTAAACGAACCACTTTCTTCGAGATTCTTCAAAAGGTTTGTAATTACCTTTCTTGTTGGTACTTCTCGCAATGGATACTTATTCGCGTACCACACCAATGCAGCTTCCGTGTTTCTATTATTGACAAAATACGCTTCAATTAAGTCCAAACGTTCGCTATTTGAAGACATTTTTTAACGAGATGTTCATACATTGTAACAATCCAGAATTTTCTCGTCGCAAACAAAAGAATGACCTGAAGATATTCAAATCGAATTCGAAATTTGAAAGTTAAAATTATTTTTTTACTTACTTTTTTAGCCAGTCTTTTTTATAGCAGATAGTCTACCCAGAACAAAAAGTTTGCCCATAGAAGTTCGACTCTCTTACCGAAATGTATTGGAAAAGTTTTTGGCGATTTCTATCATTTCTAGTACTCAAACCTCTGTTGGCCCGATAGAGTATTTTGATCCCTACACGAAATAGGATTGATTGGCATAAACATTTTTTTTTTGTTGTTTTAGCATTTTTTTCGCTGACTGTACATTTTTTCGAAAATCTTTGAATGCAGTTCAGAATATCTCAAAAAGTTATGGATGGTCTCCTAGGAACGTTTTCCTGTAACTATAACGGTTAAGATACCTGCCCTTACTGTCCCGTCTCAAAAATCCACCCTGTATATAACACGCATTGACCTATGTGTAGAATGAAATGGTCGAGACCTCAGCGACACGCTGGTTTTCAGGTCTCGCCTAACATGCTAGATGGAGCGCTGGTCGCGGGACACAACACGATTATGTGGTCAAATCTCCGTTATAATTTTATATTAAAATGGATGACAATATGTAGCTGGCTTTAGCTTCCTTGTGATGATAACAATTGGGTTTATGGGTCTGAGAGAGTGTCTATACCATTCACTGAGGTCAGCTAACAGAGACTTTGCTGCATACAGCAAATTTATTAGGTACATATACCTAGTAAGTTATCCTAAAAAAAACCTATCGGTGAAATAGAACTAGAAATAGATGCAAGCTGCAAAGCAGTAGTAATAATATTACGTAAACACATATTATACATACATTATTTTCATATTGAAATTATTTCCAACATGAAAAGTTTCATATCTACGTCCAGTCGTCAGTATAGGTAGATAAGTGCAGCCAGTCAGATCGAAATATGCAGAGTCGGTGTCTGCGATGCTTCCGTCCGCTTATGACGGTATCGATCAGACACTCCATTTAGCTGGTGCACGCTGAATCCGTAACGTTCGGGCTGATGATGGCTACTGTACACTGGAAGGCACATCAAACTACCCTGCGGAACCCTGTCACAATAATACCTCTTTTTTTTGTTATGATTTCTTGGGAGGTCCGAGTTCGAAACCATGCAATGTCATGTACCTGTGACTTTTTAGGTTTTTTCGAAGGACTTACGTACATTTACCGACTGCTCGGAAAACATCGTGTGGAAACCTGCACACTGAGATAACCAGTGTGTGAAATGGGGAAGGTTAAGGCAAAATACCCCATTAAATCTGCCACGAGAGTCGTTCTATGTGATTAATTCCTTAGAATGATCACGACCCTCAGCAATGAGCAACACGTCTTAGAAGAAGTACAAGTGTGTATATTAAATTATTTTTAAACGACTATTAAAACATTAGGTTTTTAATTTTACTAGATATCTTCATGTCTCGAAATTTCTCAAAAATGCAATCCAATATAATAATAATATAAAATATATTATAAATTCTTTATTTCAGGTAGTACAAACAATATTGTAAAGATTACTAGGTCTCTCTTCTAAGTCGTAGGTATTCCTCATTGCTGAGGGTTGTGATCATTCTAAGGAATTAACAACATAGAACGACTCTCGTGGCAGATTTAATGGGGTGGTTTGCCTTTGCATTCCACATTTCACACACTGGTTATATTAGTGTTCACGTTTCCTCACGATGTTTTCCTTCACCGTCAGAGCAATCCTTTAAATGTACGTAAGTCCTTCGAAAAAACCGAAAAACTCATTGGTACATGACATTGCTGTGATTCGAACTCGGACCTCCTGCATGGGAGCCCGACGTCCTTGCCACGACGCCACCGACGCTCGGTTACTATAGGTACAAGATCTAAAATACAAAGTTTGTTTACCCCATGGCCACAAATATAGGAACTACAGCTTTTTTCAGACCCGAATAGACGCCACACGAAACTCATTTTAAAAAATTCAGTAGAAGTTAACCGTGAAACTCGTTTAAAAAGCGCTGAAACCCAATAAACCAGCAAATAAATAAAATTAGGTAGTCTTTTGATATACAGAGCAAATTACTGTTATAGGTTACCTGCCTACGCTTTTACAAAAAAGCTTTTGAATAAAGCCTGGAAATATGAATAATATTCCTGACTGAAAAAGATTGTAAATTAATTTCTGAAATGCTATACAGGCTGTAAAAAGCTATAAAATTTAAGACCCATATAAGACGGACTTTATGTAAAAAGGGTTATTATAAAATAAATGACAACTTAAATGATAAAGAGGTTTGGTCCTAAATCCAGCTCCAGCTCTGCACATTGTGTACATATATGATTGTGTTCATAATTATTGTAAAAGATGTGCTGCTGAAAGTTTCTTGCGCCGCTTCTTTCCTTTCAGCTATAGCACCTTACGAAGCGGTGGTAGAGTAAAAAAAACTGACGTTGTAAAAATGTACTATAAGGTACTTACTTATAATAAAAACATTTTGATTTAATTTGATATATAGCGAAAAGGGGGTCTTCAGTATCCATAATTACCAACTAAAAAACTTCTACGACTTTATGATTTCGTAAAAACTTTCGCCTTTGCAATGCATTGCTGTGTTTCGGTTCAAAGGATATAAGAGAGCCAGCGTAATTACCGGCACATGTAGGTTTTCAGCGCATCAAAAACCATCAAATAACAACATAGTGAGATGTCTATGGGTGACGGTGACCACTTACCACCAGATGGCCCGCTCGCTAGTCGCCCTCCTTAAAAAATAAAAGAAACATTTAAAAAAAAATTGGCTCCTAATCCCGCATTTGACGTCTATCTCGCCTGACGGTAAGCGACGATGAGGTCGACGATGGAGCATGCGGGTCCAGTAATTTGCCTATTCACTCTGGCCTTGAAGATCACAAGGTTGTAGGTTTCGGGAAATACAGACACCGGCAGGCTATTCCATTCCTTAGCCGTTCGCATAATGAACGAAGAAGCAAATCGCTTCGTACGAACAGATGGGATATCAACAACATAAGGATGGAACCCCTCCCCGCGCCTGGTAGTCCGAAGGCGGAATGGAGATGCTGGAATTAGGTCGTGCAATTCCGATGCGCACTCTCCGAAATGTATCCTATAAAATACCGATAGACAGGCAACCTTGCGTCGATGTTCCAGACTTTGCAGTCTAGCTTCCACCAGCGATTCGTCACCTATAAGGCGCTCTAGCAAAGCATATAAGAAGAAACAAGTGTAAGTATATGTCCAAGTCGTTGAAACTTGTTCTGAGTAGTACACTCAACAAAAATAAAAGCTGTCTTCATTTATAGTAACTTTTCAGGCGATAAAAGTAAGAACACTGAACTTAAATGGGAAAGAAACATATGGACAGGTGGGGCGTCAGGAGTTATGGGGACCCATTTTATTTCATGTCATTTATTTCTGTCATGTCAAGGTCTTAAAACGAATTACAGTACCAATCATGAGCCTTTGATCGGTTTTAGCGATAAGACCGCCTAGATTGTATTAATCGTTTTGTACGCATTGTATCACAATAATTTTGTGCAATAAAGAGTATTCATTCATTCATTCATTCATGAGCCCTGTTAGGACATTGCAATTTTAAATAGATTAAAATAAAATAAACGAGCGTATGTGGGACGCCCTAACGGATGACGTCCGGTCGGACGTCCCAGATACCGCTGGCGCGATGAAATGGAGAAGGAGCGGGAGCTCCGGGCGCCTGACTGGCTCGAGACTGCGCAGGAGAGAGAGCGATGGCGCTCTTTGGTATCGGAGGCCAAGATCCACTTCGGGTCGCTGCGCCAGCGGAGTAAGTAAGTAAGTAAAATAAAATAAATTACTAAATTAAACATTAAAACATAAAATTGAATTGAAATTAAAATTAATAAGTATTGTAATTAGTGCATGCTGGAGAGAAGAGTCTTCAAACTGCCTACCCCAAGAGCAATTACAACATTCCCAAAGATTTGAAAGCATTATCTTCCCATTTGTGTATAATAAAATAGTAAAACATAAGGCTACTGCACGATGCGAGAGGCCAAACTCAAAGTTACAAAGCCAATAGCAACCTTGACATATGAAGAGATGGAAAAATTATTGAGGGTACAAAAATAAAACGTATATTGTCCTTTTTCCCCTGAAAATGTTACTAATTTTAATTCAAATTCATTTTTTTATTCATAATATCAACTACACGTCAAGTAAACAAATTGATTACATTCAATGACAATAACACACATAAAAACATTTGTATTAATAATTGGGTTTAAAAACATCATAGTCAATAATTCAAATAATAAATCATAATAATAAAAATAAAAATAAAAAAACTGAACAATGTCATGTAATACATGGAATGTACTTAATATAGCATAATGTCATTTGGATTTGAAATTCATAAATTCATCAAAATTGTAAAAAGTCTGCTTGAAGAGGCATGCTTTTAGTCGGCACTTAAACGAGTTTATAGTAAGCGTTTCTTTAACTTTTAAGGGAATGCGATTATTACATGAGTCAGTTTATCTGATTTTGCCAGCCTCCTAGCGACAGACCTCAAGTCTCCTCAGACTCTCAAATCCCACGCCATTAGAATTTGTATTTAACCACAACAATACGCTCTGTTGACCACTCTTGCATGGCCCCAAACCCGTCACCTAAATACATCCCTGTGCAACGGAAAGAGGCGACAGGCAATTCATACGAGCGCCGGGTAGCGGCACAAAACAACAAGTTGCCTGACGCCCGCACCGACCGGCGTCCCAACTCACGCCCGACTATTGTGTCCGACGTACCATCAACTTTTGTGCCCGACTGTACCATTTACCATTTAGTCCGGGAGTTCAACTCGTAATTTGCCTTGGTACCAGGAACGTCAGAAAGTTATTGTGCAACTGTACAAGTAACAAGGAGCGGTGAGGATCAAAATGGTAATAATGGTATGGTTTCTTTAATGGTACTTATAACAACTATTCAATCTATAATTACTAATCTCAATTTGTGTTCCGGTAGTGTATCGTTAGGGTGTAGTGTAGTCGTACGTGAGTTATCCTGTTGGATCTGTTCATCCATCTACACGTAATGTAGATTAAGCAAGGATTAACTCACGTATGAGGCGTACTATTTTCGTAGTATATGAGTTATATAAATAAGTTAGCATAAAAAAAAATACAATAAAATATAAATACTTAAAATACTATACTATTACTATTACTTTTAATAGCCTATAAGCTGTCCCACTGCTGGGCAAAGGCCTCCCCTCCTCCTTTCCATTTTTCCCTATCCTCGGCGTCCTTATACCATCCTTTTTGGAAGTGATCGATATCGTCATTCCACCTACGCCTTGGTTGGTATTACAAAGTTGGTTAATAATTGGTCTTAAAAATATATATATTAATAAATAAATAAATAAAATAAAAAAGATTTATTCAGTAACAAAAAGGTGCAAACAATTTTTTCCCAATTGTGGAGGCCCTCTTTTAAGTGTGACAACACCTGTGTCAGAGGGCCAAAAGCATTAAGAGCATTGATATCCTACATGTATTAGTATAATCAATGTTTGTGTTGTGTGAATATACTATGAAGTGATGTAAATGTAAACAATGGTTTAACTTCATATCCTAAACCTCAACCCCTACACACCACATTACAGGGAGTGATCCCTGGCACTCAGGTGATGCCTGACAATCAGCGCCGCAGTGCTGACTCCGCTCCGGCAACAGGCTGAGGCAGTCCCCTTTGTCCGGTGCTGCACACCACCTTCATCAAACTTAATTACTTTTGTTTATTTTTATCTTATATAATATTTGTTTAATATTATTTTTATCTTCTGTACCTAATTGTTGGTATGTGTGCGCTATTGGAAATAGATTCTTTCTTTCTTTCTTTCTTTTAAATGGTATCAAGTGGCATAATTTCATCTGTCGTAACAATGGTTAGTAGCCATCCTATAGTCAGAGTTCTTAAGGCCGCCCGTAGGTCTCTGACATGGCCTAAGATAGTCAAACGACAGCAGCCGAGACGTACGGTTAACTTACTCTCTAAGCCACCACGGTAGGACTCAGACGAAAATGTGCCACCCGGTTCTGACCGCAAAAAAACTACGACAAACTTAATAATATGAATTAGAAAATTAGAAAAAGGGTGAAGCGGGGTTCTTGTTTCACCCTTTTTCTAATTTTCTTTGAAATTTTTGGATGCAGGATTTGTTTGAAAAGAGATTTCGGTCAAAAATTGTGGAAAAATATATTTCATGTATTTCTGTACGTAGACTAAATCAAACAAACAAATTAAACGTTCTAGGGTAAGTTTCCGAGAAAAATTGATCTAAGAAAAAATTCAGTTTCCATACTAAATGTATGGAAAAAAAGTATCCCAATCTCAGCATAAAATATTTATTTTAAAGAACTCAAAAATTGAAGCCACACAAAAACACACATTCATTAAACACACTAAAAATAATTATTACTTTCAGAATTATTCAACTTCAAAATATAACGAAAACCTTCTTGTAATAATTAGTGATTATTTTTAAACCGTATGACATATGCTTGCTTTTAATTTCTTCATCGACGAAAGAATAAGATTTAGATACGTTTGACCATACACATTTTTTACTAAAGGGCCACCTTTTTTATAATTTATTTAAGTAGCCTAACATGCGAAATGATTAATAAATAAAATTGGTTAATAATATGAATAAAATGAAACCCGTTATAAGGTTTTAATATTAATGTAGGAACGCACTATGAGAGGACATGGATGACGTAACGTCAGCTGTATGAAATGGAAAAGAGAAGATCTTCCACCAGGAGGGGTGTTGTGCCTGGTGACCAGATGTGCTGGTCCAACTGTGGATGTTTGGAACTCGTATATATACGAAGTCCTAGGAAAATTTCTATAGCGCGTTCTACGCCGATGTGAGTAGGTACTGTATCGTAGTGGCGCGCGTCGTGCGTCGCCACATTAATCTATTGTAATGAAAGTTTTTTATATTAGATAATGCAAAACAATAATATTTAAAAATAATTTTTTTTTAATTCTGTAAACGAGTTTATTAACCATAAAAATAATTGAATTCATATTGTGAGTATAAAGTTTTAATGTTGATGGAAATAAATATGTAATATTATTAACGTTAAACATTTGGATTTTAAGATTGTTTGCAACTATTTATTTTGTTCGAAACATTTGCATGCCATAATGTGGCTGAATAATATATATTATATAAAAGTACATATAAGATCTTTTGTTATATAGTATTCTAAGCACTTGACTCCGACTTTCCGGGATGTATCCGTACCGATTACCGACCACCTTAGCCTTTTGGGGTTGGATCTGACATCCAATCTTAACTTTGGGCGCTCCATTGAGTCAAAAGCTAAGACCGCAGCCAAAAAATTGGGCATCCTGAGTAAGGTTAGACGGTACTTCACGCCGGGACAGCTCTTAAACCTTTACCAAGCTCAAGTCCGGTCGTGCATGGAGTACTGCTGCCACCTGTGGGATGGCTCAGCTAAGTACCAACTGGCTGCTCTTGACTCAGTGGAGAAACGCGCTAAGCGCCTTATAGGTGACGAATCGCTGGTGGAAGCTAGACTGCAAAGTCTGGAACATCGGCGCAAGGTCGCCTGTCTATCGGTATTTTATAGGATACATTTCGGAGAGTGCGCATCGGAATTGCACGACCTAATTCCAGCATCTCCATTCCGCCTTCGGACTACCAGGCGCGGGGAGGGGTTCCATCCTATGTTGTTGATATCCCATCTGCTCGTACGAAGCGATTTGCTTCTTCGTTCATTATGCGAACGGCTAAGGAATGGAACAGCCTGCCGGCGTCTGTATTTCCCGAAACCTACAACCTTGGGATCTTCAAGGCCAGAGTGAATAGGCATTTACTGGACCCGCATGCACCATCGTCGACCTCATCGTCGCTTACCATCAGGCTAGATCAAGGTCAAATGCGGGTTTAGAAGTAAATAAAAAAAAAAGCAAATAAACAATTTCTATTTCTAAAAATGTTAAGTAAATCTATAATAATACTAAAGTTAAAACTAAACTTAGGTAAAGGTATAAGGTAAAATTTCTTATCCAGCTCCCTTTCCATTACTAAGCATTTTACTTTAGTTCGCTAGACGGAAATGAATTGAAATAAATGAATTGAATTGAATCAGATTGGAAGATAGTCCAAAGTGTTTATCCCACGTTTTGCGAATTCTGCCAGCACCGGGTTTTCCCAGTCAGCAGTTCTGCTTTTCTAAACTACAGAACTTAAACTTGCTTCAAACGAAATTCGGAACAGGAACAGGTAAAGTAAATGACAGGTCCAGGGAAACTTGAACATACAACCTTCATCCAATAGGTATTGTGTTGGTTTTTAAGTAATTTTCTCAGTTCAGTCATGTTTTGATTTGTATGTGTAATTAATGAAACCTTGTATGTACACAACAATTATAAAATAAATACATAATAGTTCGGAGCAGTCCATACATTTGAAGAAAAAGACATGGTTGAAAAATTGCTCCTCCGATTATTTATGGAACGTGTATTTTGGAGCGTCGGTATGACGGACTGTACTCCAACCCTTACCCACCATAAAAGTAGTCTAAACTCTCCTTAATCAAAGGTTGGCTGGAAGAGATCCCTATGGGATAAGCCCGCCTTTGTACATATTTTAACGTTTTTATTTTCTGTGTATTTTTTTTTCTATGTGTACAATAAAGAGACTACAAACAAACAAACAAACAAACGGACGAACGTATGTAGTTAAAAAAAAACTCACCCTCGTTCATACTGGTGCTGACTTAGCGCTGCCTCAGCGCTGATGTAACGTTACTGTAACATGAAGCCAAACAAAATTAACGACACGTAAGTTACACACACACACACACACACACACACACATACGAGTACTCATGGTCAAAAGTAGGGGAATCCCTGCATCTCATAATTCATTTATTCGTGAGATGTTAGTAAGATACAAAGTCTGGAGCGTCGGTGGCACAGTGGCTAGGACGTCGAACTCCCATACGGGAGGTCCGAGTTAGAAACCATGCAATGTCATGTACCATTAAGTTTTTCGGTTTTTTCGAAGGATTTACGTACATTTACCGACTGCTCTGACGGTGAACGAAAACATCGTGAGGAAACCAGTGTGTGAAATGGGGAAGGCAATGGCAAAACACCCCATTAAATCTGCCACGAGAGTCGTTCTGATTAATTCATTAGAATGATCACGATTCTAAGCAATGGGGAATACGACTTAGAAGACGAAGATGGGGTATTTATTGGCTGAAGGTGTCAACAGAAGTTGTCTAAAATGATAATAAAAATTAGATGAAAATGAGAAACCCCATATATCTGGCTGGGTTACGGTCATCATAGAACTTTCTGTTAATTAAGTTCTAAAGGGAGTCTCTTTCCAATCGGCCTAATTAGGGATCTGAACTGCACTGCGCACATTTAACAATTTCTATTCAAGTTATTCTGAATTGTCCTCAGTGTATTGACGTAATTTACACACTGGTAAATGTATTCTGACATACTGATGTCAGAATAAAAGTACCCTTAACAGAAAGTAAGTTCCAATCTCCCCTCCCCCCACCTAGGGGCGTCTTCAGGGAATCAATCACGTGGGGTCATCAATACCGTTCCGAGCGTCGATATGCGCCCCATTTGCCGGCTGAAACGGCAACCCATGTGCGTGTCATACTCAGTAACTCTGCTTAGGGTAGCAGTGGACTGAAGAATGAAAGTCGCAGTTTCACTAAAGGCTTCTTTTATTGTGATCCTTTCTTCCTTTTTTACTTTTTTTTTCCAACTGGGATATTTCTGGATTTCAACTGTTTTTTTTTACAGCCAAAATGCGCTACCTATATCCCCCATAGCGGTGTCGCAACTAGTGATACAGAGAGGATCGTTTTACTTATTTTCCTCTACTAACATTAATTTGGAATTTTCTAGAAAGATTTCCCATACAACTCTATGGGTGGGACAGAGTGGTGTCGTATAACAAAGAAAGGGATATAAATACCGTGAAAACATAGTTTCACAATTTTTTCCCTACTTTGCTCTAGTACAAAATGAACCTTTTCTTATTATCTTACGTTGCCTATCGCTAAGTAAGTACACAACAATTCAAATTCTTTATTCAGAAACTTAATCTACTATGTACAAAACTTATTCTAACTTATTTCAACTTATTCTTAGGCCGCCGTCGGTAACAGTAGGTTATGTTGGTATTTTGGTCAAAATCGATTCTCTGTACGAGTATCTATGCGCTTCCGTCAATGTTATCTATAATATAAAAATGAATCGCAAAATGTGTTGGTAAGCGCATAACTCAACAACGCCTGGACCAATTTGGCCAAATCTTTTTTTAAAATGTTCGTTGAAGTTCAAGGATGGTTTTTACGGCGAGAAAAATTAGAATAATTGCTGGAAAAACCCTAAAAATAGCCCTTTTCTTTTTCCCATACAAACGTTTTGTAACTAAAACGTAGTCAATTTGAGCTTTATTGCTATGGTATAAAGTTCATATTAAATTACAAGCACTCACTGTTGTCCAAGCAATGTAGGTGTGTTCCTAACGTCAAAGATCATATCTATCAAAACAATGTGCGTGTGTGCGTTGGAGCACAGAATACATAGTTGGAGGAGTTTAATGTCGCGTTCCGAAACTCGCGTTTCTTTTGTATTAGTTTACAATGTGCGTGTGTGCGTTGGAGCACAGAATACATAGTTGGAGGAGTTTAATGTCGCGTTCCGAAACTCGCGTTTCTTTTGTATTAGTTTCGGCACGCGAGATAAAATGCATCAGTTTCCACGTCATTACATCAGTCAAACAAAAATCGCGTTACCAACAGTGTTTTATTATTTTTAATATCCAAGATGTAGTCAACTATCCACCGGAATTTTTAAACTCGCTGGATTTGCCAGGATTGCCACCTCACAATCTTCAATTAAAGGTTGGATCGGTGGTTATAATGTTGCGAAATATCAACCAACCGCGTCTTTGCAACGGTACACGGTTAGCCATAAAAAAATTACTAAACAATGTGATAGAAGCAACTATACTCAAAGGAAAGTATAAAGGAGAAGATGTTCTCATACCGCGCATCCCAATGATTCCGCTTGATGTGCCATTTGAGTTTAAACGACTACAGTTTCCAGTGCGGCTTGCTTTTGCTATGACTATAAACAAGTCCCAGGGGCAATCATTAAGTGTTTGTGGTATTAATCTAGAAAACCCATGTTTCTCACATGGTCAATTGTATGTTGCCTGTTCCCGTGTTGGAAAACCATCAGATTTGTTTGTCTATGCGCCAGGTAATCAAACAAAAAACATCGTATATCACAAAGCACTACAATGATAATAATAATAATTATGATTCACATGATTAACAATAAAGCGATTACTTACTTTTAAATCCTTATATATGTTTTATTTAATTATTTTTTAATCACAACGCCCTATCACCAGGGTGACGGTTCTGTTCAGGAGAATTTTTTAAAATACGTAGGCACAAAAACTGCCACATTACAAATCTTTTTGACAGGACGAAGTCTGTCGGGTCAGCTAGTTAAAAATATATATTTAAGGCACCCGACGATTTCACTCCCGTTGTTGTCTAATTTAGATAAAGAAGAATTTTTCTAACACACAGACAAAGAATCTCTTTGTTTTATAAAACAACGAGATTCTTTTTAATGTACACAATCAAATAATGTTCCCTATAGCGATATATGTGATTGTGTTTACATGTTTGTGTGTGCATTTCAACTTTTAAACAGGAGTCCAATCAAAATTCGGCCAATTTAAGGAAGATCTCGCGAAAACTCGACGACTTTTCCGAAGGCTAAGTAAGCTAGCAATAATAAACCTGCTTCAACCTGAAGTTACAAGTTAAGTTGAAATGCGTACCGTAACTTCAAGAATTTGAACAGGGTTAATGCTAGCCTGAAAGATAATAATGAATAAATTATATTTTTTTTTCGACTGGCGGCACTAGTATGCACCATGTCTCCCCTTAACTGAAACCATTTTAGATAACATCTGTCGACACCTTCAGCCAATAAATACCCCAAGAACCAGAAATCCCACTCTGGCATCATAAACCATAGAAAATTGCGAAATAAAACGTAAAAAATTGTATAAAAATGAATCGCAAAATGTGTTGGTAAGCGCATAACTCAACAACGCCTGGACCAATTTGGCCAAATCTTTTTTTAAAATGTTCGTTGAAGTTCAAGGATGGTTTTTACGGCGAGAAAAATTAGAATAATTGCTGGAAAAACCCTAAAAATAGCCCTTTTCTTTTTCCCATACAAACGTTTTGTAACTAAAACGTAGTCAATTTGAGCTTTATTGCTATGGTATAAAGTTCATATTAAATTACAAGCACTCACTGTTGTCTAAGCAATGTAGGTGTGTTCCTAACGTCAAAGATCATATCTATCAAAACAATGTGCGTGTGTGCGTTGGAGCACAGAATACATAGTTGGAGGAGTTTAATGTCGCGTTCCGAAACTCGCGTTTCTTTTGTATTAGTTTCGGCACGCGAGATAAAATGCATCAGTTTCCACGTCATTACATCAGTCAAACAAAAATCGCGTTACCAACAGTGTTTTATTATTTTTAATATCCAAGATGTAGTCAACTATCCACCGGAATTTTTAAACTCGCTGGATTTGCCAGGATTGCCACCTCACAATCTTCAATTAAAGGTTGGATCGGTGGTTATAATGTTGCGAAATATCAACCAACCGCGTCTTTGCAACGGTACACGGTTAGCCATAAAAAAATTACTAAACAATGTGATAGAAGCAACTATACTCAAAGGAAAGTATAAAGGAGAAGATGTTCTCATACCGCGCATCCCAATGATTCCGCTTGATGTGCCATTTGAGTTTAAACGACTACAGTTTCCAGTGCGGCTTGCTTTTGCTATGACTATAAACAAGTCCCAGGGGCAATCATTAAGTGTTTGTGGTATTAATCTAGAAAACCCATGTTTCTCACATGGTCAATTGTATGTTGCCTGTTCCCGTGTTGGAAAACCATCAGATTTGTTTGTCTATGCGCCAGGTAATCAAACAAAAAACATCGTATATCACAAAGCACTACAATGATAATAATAATAATTATGATTCACATGATTAACAATAAAGCGATTACTTACTTTTAAATCCTTATATATGTTTTATTTAATTATTTTTTAATCACAACGCCCTATCACCAGGGTGACGGTTCTGTTCAGGAGAATTTTTTAAAATACGTAGGCACAAAAACTGCCACATTACAAATCTTTTTGACAGGACGAAGTCTGTCGGGTCAGCTAGTTAAAAATATATATTTAAGGCACCCGACGATTTCACTCCCGTTGTTGTCTAATTTAGATAAAGAAGAATTTTTCTAACACACAGACAAAGAATCTCTTTGTTTTATAAAACAACGAGATTCTTTTTAATGTACACAATCAAATAATGTTCCCTATAGCGATATATGTGATTGTGTTTACATGTTTGTGTGTGCATTTCAACTTTTAAACAGGAGTCCAATCAAAATTCGGCCAATTTAAGGAAGATCTCGCGAAAACTCGACGACTTTTCCGAAGGCTAAGTAAGCTAGCAATAATAAACCTGCTTCAACCTGAAGTTACAAGTTAAGTTGAAATGCGTACCGTAACTTCAAGAATTTGAACAGGGTTAATGCTAGCCTGAAAGATAATAATGAATAAATTATATTTTTTTTTCGACTGGCGGCACTAGTATGCACCATGTCTCCCCTTAACTGAAACCATTTTAGATAACATCTGTCGACACCTTCAGCCAATAAATACCCCAATACCCCAAGAACCAGAAATCCCACTCTGGCATCATAAACCATAGAAAATTGCGAAATAAAACGTAAAAAATTGATTGTCAATATACAGCGCTAAGAAAAAGGTTAATTCTTCTTCTTAGGTACAGCGAAGTGAAAAACAATATTGTTATTCTAGTAGATGAGAAAAAGTTTGGTTTTTATTTAATCATTGTTACTATGGACTGTCTATTTTATATATGTCAGCGCAAACAACAAGTGACGTCATAGTGCACGTGCAATGCCCACCTGCGCTTGCGACGAAGCAAACACGCAGCAACAGCCGATCCACGTCATGCCGCCCGCCACTACCTGGCCTCTATAAAAGCGGGCGTCCGACCCAATGTGGAATCATTCTCTTGCAACTCGTCGACGAGGCAGTCGGATTTGATATTTTATTCGAGAATATTGCATTTCCGAATAATTAACCGTAACTGGTTGCTATCAGGGGACTTCTCGTATGGCCGGTTACTATTGAATGTCTAACCGGTGACTAGTGGTTGCTATTGAGATCGAGTAACTAGGCAGTAACTAATTTGCTGTTAAATAACTCTAAAATAAGTTGATTGAGTCAATATAGTTATTAAATTATATTTCGCTGGTTTTTTAAAAAGCAAAAATAGAACCACAGGGTGAGGACAACCCGGAGAATGATAGCGGGCCATCTATGCCCTTAGCCTCAGATCTCACATATACATAAAATAAATAATAAATAATATGTATATTTTATATTCATATACATAAAATAGACAGTCCACAGAAATGGTACCCCATTTATAGTCGGGGCCTATCGACGCTTTACATGTAACTTAATTCTAAACCTACCCATACATAACAATAATAGTATACATAGAAAGGAAGTAACAATATATAAGGTAACTAAAACTAATTCATTGTTGTCAACCTGTAAAAGCTACCCTGGAAAGATTTACATCACATTTTAAAATGCCTTAAATTATTTGTCACCCTCACCCACAACTATTGAACCTTATTTCCAACCAAGTCGTTTCATTTTACATAATTGATCTAAAAATTCTAAGCAAACAATACTAAAATGAACTATAAACTTTAATGTTCTCAAAATTCTAGAGTCACGAGTTAAAGGAAAATACCATTTACTCAAAGTATCGAAAGAAAAGGAGGATATAATATTATTCATGGCACTGAATTACGTATCGGAAAGGCTTATTAAGCGAGACGGAATCGAGAACAGCGCATAATGAGGAAAAATATCGGAACGATGGGAATAATTAAATGATAATCTCTTCGGAGTGAATCGCGCGTGAAAAACGAGTCGATCGGACGCGAGCGAATGTTATAATTTCATGTTCATGGTGGATTAAAGGGGATGGTACACTGTGGAGATTTGCGTGTGAGATTGAGCGTCGGTGGCGTCGCGTCGTGGCTAGGACGGCGGACTCCCACGCGGGAGGTCCGAGTTCGAAACCAGGAAATGCCATGTACCAATGAGTTTTTCGGATATTTTCGAAGACTTACGTACATTTACCGACTGCTCTAACGGTGAAGGAAAACATCGTGAGGAAACCTGCAAGTCTGAGGAAATTAAAAGTTTCCGAAGGCGTGTGAAATCCACCAATCAGCACTGGGCCCGCTCGGTGGATCATGGCCCGTACCCCTTGTGTAAGGGGAGGCCTGTGTCCGGACAGTGGGTACTTTAATAGGCTGATGATGATGAGACATGTATGTCTCCTACTCTAGACTTACGTACATTGAAAAAAATCAGCAAAAATAATAATCAAATCATGAAAATCAGCGCTGTGGCTTGCCTCAGCATTATGCTGAGCTGGTGTACCTTTTTTGGCACTGTACCGCACCGGATGTTTTGTGCTGCATGTATTAATCCTTGTGTACTTCTGTATTGTGTACTTGCTATATATTCTGGTGTTTACAGTGCTAAATAAACGATTTCCATTTACCGACTGCTTTGACGGTGAAGGAAAACATCGTGAGCAAACCTGCACACTGAGATAACCAGTGTATGATATGAGGAAGGCAATGGCAAACCACCCCATTCCCTCTCTCTCTCATGGCATATCAGCCATGAGAGTCGTTCTATGTGGTTAATTCTTTAGAATGATCACGACCCTCAGCAATAAGGAAAAAATCGAAAAACTCATTGGTACATGGCATTGCCTGGTTTCGACCTCGGGAGGTCCAAGTTCGAAACCAGGCAATGCCATGTACCAATGAAGTTTTCGGTTTTTTCGAAAGACTTACGTACATTTACCGACTGCTCTGACGGTGAAGGATACATCGTGAGGATACCTGAACCAGTGTGTGAAATGGTGAAGGCAATGGCAAACCACCCCATTAAATCAGCCACGAAAGTTGTTCTATGTCTAATTCCTTAGAATGATCACGACCATCACCACGACAAGACTTAGAGAGAGACACTGTGGAGATTAAGAAGCTACCCCTAGTGAAACTAGCTCCACTCCCGCAAAAGAATTTTTTACCGAAAAAGTGGACAGTGGAATTGTTCCACGGATGAAGAAGAGTTTTTTTTAATAATGGTTTTTTATTCTCATAGTGAAACAAGGAGGTGCTAGTTATGGTGAAAGAAAAAAGGAAAAAAGGCACACCATAAACTAACCGTAGAGTTAACTGTCACAATCATATGATCACGAGTTAGTAAGAGTCAAAATCTAAGTAAAGTAAAATACACTTTGTTGCACAAATAGAAAACCATAAACAAATTATAGAGAATAGTGAAGTACAATTTAGGTAACCTTAGTTGAAAAGTTTGTGAATTAAAGTTCCTACTACAATGATAATTTATTACAAGTGTACCTATATATCTTCTTGACCTTTAATCGCAAAAGCTGAAAAAGCCAACATCGAAATGGTGGTTCTGATTATTTTCGAGATTTTTCTTGACAATTTTGCCCTACTACTAACAGTATCTCCATTAACTTTATTTTAGATCTTATCTTAAAGTACTGGTTAAGTACTAAAGCAAGCAGATGGTTGCTATGCTGCCTGTGCTCATACTTGGCTAGTTAGAGTCACAGCGCGCTGATGGTTTGCATTCTAATTCCTACACAGATCCCTGGTTGAGGTAAAAGAGTCATGGCCACCACGTTATCACGGGATGCAACAGAGGCATAGCGGTTAATAGATTTTGATTTCTGGACAATAGTAAAATTCATAAAAACCACTTATGATGGTTTATAAACTTTCGCCATTATACAATGGCTATAGTATAACCGGGTTCAGCCAGAGGGTCATTCCAACTATTTTGATCGAGTTAATGTAGTATTTAGGCTCGAATAGCGTAACAGCTAAGAGACCGAGGGTATTTAAAATGAAACTCAGGTGTTTTTTGGGCTTGTAGACCTCTCGTAATATCGTAAGTTTCAACTTTCTAGTCATCCCTAATACAAAGTTACAAGCAAAATAAAAAAGGAGAAATTGCTTCCAAAAAATGGTGGTAGGTCCTCTAGTGCTTACTGAATTGATTTACTTGACTTTTAATCGAGTCATTGCACCATTTTCTTCTAACCGTTTACGACATCCACGAAAAGAGATGGAGCAGCCATATCCCCAAATGGGTACAACAGGCTATAAAAGAGAGTAAAAGCTACTTGAATGATGTATAAGGGCCTTAACCCCGCCCCGTATCGCCCAGGGGCACTCATTAAAATTTCCGCGTTTCCGTTTATACCGAATTTGCGAGTGACGTGAATAAGTTCCGTTATTAACGGAATTATGGCGGACAAATCTATACTCATAATAAAATGAAAATTATTATTTTTAGATACAGTTAAATGAAAATCAAATAATCCCTATTTTAATTTTGATTCCCATTTCTAAAGTTCATTATTGAAGATACTTATTCATAAAATAAGTAAGAAGAAATTCTTACCACAGTTTGGGTTTGTTTTGAACTTCCGATATTTCGACGCAAGACCATGGCTACAGCATCGAAATATCGGGAGTTGATAAATTATTTGGGGAGCCAAAAAATGTTTAAATGGAAAACGCCTTTCATAGTTAACTAATTATTCCTAGAAACCTAAAAGTTTTCTGTCTGAATGGTAATTTCATTTCAATCACAATGAGATTTTTAAACTGACTTTATCATCTGTCAAATATAAAAGAAAATACGGTTTTGATTCGAATAAAAAAAAACGAACTATTTTTTAATTTTTTAACTTGGTATTATTTCTATATTTTTTTAATAACATAGCTTTAAGTAATATAATATACTAACTTATATATTGTATGGACTATGTCTGACTTAAATAAATAATAATAATAATATGCGAAATAGAGCTCAGTATTTAATTAAAACTTAAAGGTACGCGTCCACTACATCGTCAATGCATCGTACGCTGCGAACGAATTTACCCGATACACGAATCCCTTTCTAAGAGCTCACGCACTGTACAGTATGGTGGTAGGCACCACATCAGGCATTATCCTTTAGTACTATGTCGTTTTTACTTTTTGACAAATTCCTACGAATGTCAAGGAATCATAACAAAAACTTATTGCGACAGGGTTCCGATAGCTTGATGTGTCTTCCACTGTAGGTACATCATCCGGCGCTCATATGTATTCCAAATTTGATAAAAGGAAACATTTTCTCGGCATCCGCCCGGGTCCGCGCTGTATGACCAAGTTTTTCGGAAAGCCCTTATCGAGCTCTGTCGTTACAAACTGGAGCGGTAGCTGTAAACAATAGTTTGGAACATGTGTTCGCGAGATGAAGGACTATTATCTCTCCCGGAGATCCGTATGCGAATGGCGAATTCACTGCTAATGACGTCATCGGCAGATCTTGGTCAAAAACGTCCGGCCCGGATTTACCGATCTAGTGAACGCTGTTCCATAGGAATCAATACAAAGGAACAAATCAGTTCGCATCGTACGATACGATGACGAAGCAATAGACGCGTACCTTTTGTCCTCAAATTAATGGGAAAATTAATGACATAACAAATCAACCATCATTGATGATGGACCTCTCTCTGGTAAACCAACAAAGGTAAACAGATACAATATTGTAAGCTTAAATTTAATGAAATGCTAAATATTTCGTGCATTAAACAATACATTTGTGAGTTCAAAACCACAGGAACTCAATTAAAATTGCACTAATTGTAATGAAAATATTTCTGGCTGCATTGGTTTCTGTACATATTGAATACGGAATATTTGGTAGTATTCCAACTGTCAATGTTTTACAATTAAATTGTGGTTAATTATAATAAATGTAACTGTGGTAGTCCGTTTTACCCTGTATTTCAACGGATAACCAAGTATTTTTGATTAAATATTCATAAATTAGAGGTCTGTGCCTCGACACTGGGGACGTTTGGTACAGAATACAGAATATATACAGAATACAGAATATATTTATGAATACTAAATTTTGAACATAACTTTAAGTAATTATATTGCATAATAAAGATCTTTTCAAATCAATCAATCCAAACATCACTTTGTTCCGGTTCGAAGAGTGCGCGTATTTAGCGGCGCATGAGGCAAACCATCCAAGATTAGCAGCGCTTTGAATACCCTCAAATAACATTATAGTCAGGTGAGCTGTCTATGGGCGACGGTGACCACTCAGGTGGTGATCAGGTGGTCCGTCTGCTCGTCTTTCTCTTTGTACAAAAAAAAGCGAAAACAATATTATATCGTAAATGGAAAGGAAAAAATGCTAAAGTGCCCAAATGGAGGTTTTGGGAAATGAGATTTACAGTATTTAGATAAAAAAAAATATTTCCCAAAACCTCAATATTGGCGCTTTAGCATTTTTTCCTTTCCACTGACGATATTATTCTAAGCCTATCTCGTATAACTTGTTACAAATTCCACTATGAGACTTACAACCCTGTACCGCAAGGGTCAGATTACAATTTCAAATATATCCGTGCATTGTAACGACGACATTTTATAGAAAAACAATAAAGAAGAGAGAAAAAAAAACATTACTTTACCGCATGGGAGCGCCCTTAGACGTTTTCGTACTGATAATTGCTGTTGGTCCTAATGACCTTTACAGCTTCACCGGGGTTTTTGGGGCGAGCGCTAAGTGCGCTCCAGCCTAGAGGAGGACTTAAAAACTACTATAAGAAGCGACTGCCTAAGGGCACCCAGGTGGGTACGGACCTCGGCTTAGGACGTCGCTGGGGAGGGAGGAGTCGGGGAGAAGCGGCCTGGAATGCGCCGATAGCGCGTGTAAGCGCCAGAAGCTGGTCGCCGCCCGCGCCGGCGCGGGCGGTATGTAGGTGCTGTGTGTGAACTACTATCGGGTGGGGGGCCGCCCTTAGACGGCGTGTTCAGTATTGTAAACAGGTGTTTATATTGTATATTTTATTTTTACAACATACTCTGCGTAATTAACTCTTCCCGCGATTGGAATCCTAGACTTGTAAGGGCTAGAAGTGCTCTGTGTTCTACCACTGCCACATTTACTATCCATCGGGCAAAAGTACCCTCGATCGTTATATTTGACAGTTGAAGCGTTTTGTTACGGTTCAACTGCGATTCAGTATAAACTAAACGTTTTAGTAGAATGCACGAATACGTTACTATTCGATCGATCGTTGACTCGATCGGAACTTAACTGAAATTTGATCGTTAGTGGATAGCACACGAAACACGTCATAACGATGCAGTTTAGATTCTATTTAGTTACGTTGTATTCAGTGGAATCGATCTCCTGGGCGACAGGGTGCCAACTAATGAAAGGACTATACGAGTAGTTACTTGTCCTATGAGGCATGAAAAATGGTTTGGCTTTTTATTATTATTGTAAATTATGATATGAGACACCGAAGTAACTTTCCATCAAAAGCGCCGTGACCCAAAAACCTTTATTTATAAAGCTATTACGCAGTTCTGGTGACAACAAGCCACCGTCGGGGCTCGACCGCCCGCCGCTTGAAAAATGTCCATCATATCCATACAGGGGGCAAAGGAGGCTAACGTAGGGAGCAGTCAGTTTATTTGGATGTAGATATGCCTTGGGTATGGAAAATGTGCCAGTTTTTTTTTTTATTCGTACCTCAAAAGATATTTATTATTATATATTTGAGTCAGACATGGTCCATACAATAAAGTTAATATATTATATTATATTACTTAAAGCTATGTTAGTAAAAAAATAATTAAAGAAATAATACCAAGCCCATGGTACCGACCCCAAAGCACTGGACGACTACTTCGCATTGACATGCAGGTATGTCCAGTGCCTCAGGATCAGGGAGTCCGGGGACTCGGAAAACGTCAACAGGACGCTGCTGGGACTGCTATGTACTCGGTGCATCAGGGAAGCAACCCGTTTTCGTATGATTGCGTGAAAGCCATCCACGCGGGATAGTCGACGATTAAAATATTTTAGATAGAGATCTTAGATGCCCCTCCTAGATGGAGTGGCGATCGGCGCAAGGTGGCTGGCAGCGACTGGATGAGGATAAAGGTCCGGTTCAATGGCACATCCTGGGAGAGGCCTATACCCAGTAGTGCGACTAGAATGGGCTGCTGATGATGATAATGATGTAGCTTAAAAGAAAAAAAACTAAACCCTAGAATCTCTTTGTTGTCAGCCTGTCTGTCAAGACCGTTTTATGAGACGAGCGTTTTCCTGTCTCATGATGGTAAGTGGTCACCGTAACCCATAGACATCAACTCACTGTAATGTTAGACGTTTGCGCTGTTAACCTTGAGGACTTAATTGGAGTGTCTCATGTGCTGGTAATTACGCTGGCTCTCTCATCCTTCAAACCGGAACAGCCTTGCCAACATTGCTACTTTGGGGCAGAAATAGGCAGAAATACCCAGGTTGATTTCACAATTTTAATGAAAACTTGTGATACTTACAGATTACTGAGGTTGACTGGTAGAGATCCCAAATGGAAAACTCTTCTTTGGTCTATTTAAAGTTCAGCATAAGATTTTATTTTAATGTTTTTCTGATACAACACTCTCTACAAAGCAAGTAAGTAAGGTATAAGACTGACCTTATGTAAAAAGGGTTATTATAAAATAAATGACTACTTAAATGATAAAGAGGCTTGGTCCTAAATCCAGCTCCAGCTCTGCACATTGTGTATATGATTGTATTCATAATTATAGTAAGATATATTTATTTCGAAAGATGTACTTGCGCTGCTTCTTTCCTTTCAGCTATAGCACCTTACGAAGCGGTGGTAGAGTTAAAAAAAAACGACGTTGTAAATTGTACTATAAGGTACTTACTTACAATAAAAACATTTTGATTTGATTTAAATACGTTTATTTCACATACAGCAATGACCGAAACTGCGTTGGTTGTCGTCGAACCGAAATTGAGTTGACTCTCTTTAGAAAAGCGACACGTTTTTACCGTTCTCTATGCCCAATCTATTTATTAGACAGTATTTTTATACGATGACATAGGTAGCTATTTACGTAAGAGAGTTTTTATCGCTCTACTTAACGGAGCGCAAAAACGATCTCTCTAAGTTACGTCTAAGTTACGAAATAGATAGGTGCGTAGATTACCGGTTTTGGGTGAGGGCATATATTTTATGCCATAACTACTTATAGGGAATATTTCGCCACGGGATTCCGAAAAGACTAAGTTTTTTTTATTGTAAACGGAGAGCAGAAGCAAAGTGGTCACCTGCTGCTCACAATAAGCTTACTAGAGGGTTTTCTTTGTGCTGGTAATCTTGAGGACATGTGCCTGTAATTACGCTGACTCTCTTACCCTTCAGACCGAAAAACAGTTGCTGCTTGGCGGCAGAAATAGGTAAGTGAGTGGTGGTACCACAGGCGATCCTGCACATCAAGATCTACCACCTACTAAGTTGAGTAATGTATCGTTTAGAAAAATGGTCTTTTTTATGTCCTGAATCGGTTTCAATTTGATTTCGATTTTTTTATTTTCATACATTATGTAATGATTTGTAAGGGCGTCGGTGGCGTATAGTGGCTAGGATGTCGGATCCCATGCGAGTGGTCCAGGGTTCGAAACCATACAATATGTTTTCTGTTTTTTCGTACATTTATCGACGTTCTAACGGTGAAGGAAAATATCGTGAGTAAACCTGCACACTGAGATAACCAGTGTGTGAAATTGGAAAGGCAATGACAAACCACCCCATTAAATCTGCCAAGAGAGTCGTTCTATCTGATTAATTCCATTGAATGATCACGACCCTTACCAATGAGGATAACGACTAAGAAAATAATGATATAAATTGATATTGAAAACGATTATTTAGCACTGTAAACACCAGAATATAGCAATCACACAATATAGAAGTACTAGAGATAGATAAATACTCGTAGGTATCATAATTAAGACAATATTTAGTGACGTAAGAAACAACTGAAAGTTACTAAGATCACAAAATTATTGTAACTCTAAGGCTAGGACTTTACAAGTCCTTTTCCAGTCCCGGTTCGGTTCGATGCGTCCAATCATGAAGCGCTGATTTCAAGTGGGGGGACGCAGAGCGTATATTATTGGTTTCAGCGAACCGAACAGGGGCTGGAAAGGGACTCTTATAGTCCTAGGCTAAAAGTCAGTCATTTATTCCCGACATTTCGCAAAGGCCGCCAACACCATAGAGTATAAAAGAACTAACAATGGAGGAAACGAGCTGAAAGTAGAAATCATCCAATACACAATAATTCAATTCACAAATCAGGGAAAAAGCACAATTTTCTTTTAACGCACCATCGCTCTCAAACCAGCCATGGTGTAGCGCGGCACAAGAATCGGAGAACAAGGCTTTCTTCTTCAGTCAAAGGTGGTAGATCCAAGATCGCTTGGGGATGTGTTGCCTATTTCTGCCGCAAAGCAGCAATGCTTGCATTACTGTGTTTCGGTCTCAAGGGTAAGAAAGCCAGCGTAAATTACCGGTACATGAGGCACTCCATCTTAGTCCTCAAGGTTAGCAGCGCATCGAAAACCCTCTAATAACGTTATAGTGACGTGAGATGTCTATGGGTGATGGTGACCATTCACCTGTATTCCTCATTGATGAGGGTCGCAATCATTCTATGGAAATAACCACATAGAACGACTCTCTTGGCAGATTTAATGGGGTGGTTTGCCATTGCCTTCTACATTTCACAAACTGGTTATCTCAGTGTGCAGATATCCTCACGATGTTTTCCTTCACCGTCATTTTAAATCCGATTATCAGCCGTTAAAAATTAAAACCGCGTTCATCCACTTCCCGCCCACCTACCAGAAACCCGCTTGTGCTTTAGGGTATAAATAGACTTCGGGCAAAACCTAGATATTATAGCGCCCTCCAGGCGATGTGGGTCTGGTCTGGTCTGCGCCACATCACACATTCTACTATGTAGCACTTTGCTACGCTCGTAGCACATCTACGCGCACTGGTTTTCTTAGTTTGATTCTCTAATTATCTTAGGTTAAATACCCAAGATGGAAGTTAAATTATAGCAGGCATATTTTTATCCACGGTTTAATGGTATTCCCAAAGATTTCTTGATTTAATAATTAGTAATTATAAGACAGTAGGACTTAGCCCAGCAGTGGGCAAAGTCCCACTGTCTTATTGCATATATATAACAGTCTATTGGTCTTTCTCCTACAGAAATACCACCGATATGAGAACACATTTGGAGTTAGAATAACGTTGTTAATACGAATACTTCAATATGTTGTATGTCAAAAAATAACAAAATGTGTATCAAAAATATCGATCTCTATTTTGTGATAATCATATCCATGATTATGTCAAAATTTCTTGGAATATGAACATAAACACAACGCCACACCTGGCAACCCCAGACGACCCGGCTTCTACGTATACTCTGTGCTCACCGTTCGTTGATGTCAGTTGTGAATTCCTTAATTATCTAATTAAACCAAGTTTAAAGTTACATCCGTCTATTTAATATTATTTACAAGTAAATTTCATACAAATATTGATTGACAATTAAAAAAAAATTATAATTTAATGACATTGTATAAATTTTAATGACATTCTCTTTTTTTAATATTTTTTTTATTTTCATAATCTGTCTCTGTCTCTGTCTGTAAAGGTAGAGTTTAGTGTGACATGTTTATGCAACTATATCTGCAATATTTGTAATTATTACCTAAACTTTTACACAATAAATCTTATCTTATCTTATCTAATGTGTTTTCCTCTCCTTGACATACGATATATTTTAATATGGTATATCCCTTACTTCGGTACCGTGTTACACCATGGGGGAGCGAAAAAAACCACAATAGACCCTTTATCATAACCAGTCGACATATTTTCATGCGAACTCCCTTTGTAAAGATGTCCCAACCGACAAAAAAGGAAAATTATTTATTTACTGGAGTAGTTTTGTCAATCTACGGGGTAAGCCTTTATGCCCTTAAGATAACTTATTCAATGACTATCCAAGGGGTTATTGTGAGGAAACCAGTAGCTAACTTTGCTACAGTATTATATACTTATTCATAATACTTAGTTTGCTTTGCTAGAGTTTCTTCCCATTAAACGAGCCCACGGGCGAAGTAGACCTACTTAAATTAATTATTGATTGGTTAAAAAAAATCCGCGAGCTGGATTTGAACCTGCAACCGTGCCGGTCCTTATCACTACGTTTTAACCATCTCTGATGGTTGTTGGTTAGTGCATGACACGGATCGGCCCCGTCGTAGGTTCAATTCAATTCAATTAATTTATTCGAAAAACAGTATACACTGTGTGCGAGTTAAAACTTTAGAATAATTAAAAATATAATAATTACTAGTGTCAAACTAAGTATCTAAGGTGGCAAGAGACCCGACGGAATGACCCTCGTACCCTGGAAGATGGGACGGCCTTTGGTGTGGGACGCCACCTGCGTCGACACCCTTGCCCCGTCTCACCTTCCAGCCACTTCTTATAGAGCCAGCTCTGCGGCCGCTGCTGCAGAAACCCTCAAACTGCGCAAATATACTAATCTGGGTGAAACATACATATTTGAGCCGTTTGGGGTTGAAACCGCAGGACCCTGGGGCCCGGGAGCGCACCGCGTCTTCAAGGACCTCGTGGTCTGGTCGACGTGTCAAAAGACCCAAAAGCTGGCTCCTATTTGGCCCAGCGGATCAGCTTAGCTATCCAACGGGGCAACGCAGCCAGTCTCGTGGGTATACTGCCGGATGTGGGGGACTTAACCCAAATTTTTTATCTTTAGTTTTTATTTTTTTCTTCCTAGCCTTAGTTTAGTTTTAACTTTAGTATTATTATAGATTTATCATTGTAGAAACCTAGATATATAAATGAATAAGTATCTGATAAAGTTAAATAATAAATTATGTCAAAGTATAAATTTAAATTCAAAAATTCAAGTTCAGATCTTGGTGTCATCAACCCTTTCTCTAGAACGTCTGTTTAAATAGGACAATTATACGAGTAATATGACTTATTTATACTTGTTGGTTACTCTTACCGACTTAAGATGCCTATAAATACCAAGAGGGGAAAAAAACCCCATGGTACAAAATCAAAATCAAAAGGTTTTTATTGTAATTTATGAGTTTACTAATGAGTTTTAGGTTTTTTCGAAAGATTTACGTACATTTTTCGACGTTCTAACAGGAATAAAAATATCGTGAGTAAACCTGCACACTGAGATAACCAGTGTGAAATGGAGAAGGCAAATCAAATCAAATCAATTTTTTTTATTGTAAATAAGTAACGTACATTTTTACGTCATTTTATTTTACTCTACCACCGCTTCGTAAGGTGCTATAGCTGAAAGGAAAGAAGCGGCGCAAGAAACTTTCAGCAGCACATCTCTTTAACAACTTTACATGCATCCATACCGTGGTTCCTACCATAAACGTCTAGAGATTCCGAATCGTACGAGTACATACAGCGCAGTCATAAGCATAAGGTTGAGTTTTTATCAAAGATTTTTAACAGATACTTTATGTAGTGGTCGACTGTACAGTCGCCATGTAGCTAATGTATACCATCTGTCAAATTTCTGCAATATGAAATGAACCTTAATGTATACGCCATAGCTCATTATCGACAGCTCATAAGATTAGCAAGCTCAAATGGCAGTGGGCCGGTCACATCTGTCGTAGAACCGACAACCACTGGGGTAAACGAGTTCTGGAGTGGAGACCGCGTTTGGGAAAACGTAGTGTGGGACTAGCCTGCTAGATGAAGCGACTATCTGCGCAAGGTGGCTGGCAGCGGCTCGATGAGAAGAGCCGAAGATCGGGCTCAATGGCGCGCCATGGGATAGGCCTGTGTCCAACAGTGGACTAGAGTAGGCTGCTTATGTATTCGCCATAGACTTCAAAGTTGAATGTTAGAGTTGTGACAGATACTTCCGCTAGAGGCCGACTGTACTATGGGTAATACAATACCCTTCCCAGGTTACTTCCTGAAATCCGAGGTCTGACCGAGGTATACAGGAATGGCTATAGCAAATACAAGGTAAAGCAAACACAACAGCTATATCATAAATTCACGAGATAACCTCAAATCACGTCCGCGTTTCTTGTACAGACAGACACACCAATATCCTTGCTATTCCATTGACCTTTATGTCGAGGTGATACGGGTGAGATGGGGGTGTACGGCGTGTATCTATTGGGTTGTGGGGTATTGGAACAACAGTTTAAAGAATCGCATTTCGTAACAGTGGTTCAATCGGGACCTTAAAGGATTTGAAAAATATAAGACATATTAATTTAACAATGTTTCAGAGGTGGATTCGATTCGGCGACGTTTGTGCTGCAGCCTCGTGTCTTTGAGTTGAGCCACTGTTTTCCACACTAGAATACCCTGTGTTCAAATATTTATTTTGAATTATTTGTCAATGAAATTAATGTAGCAATACTTTCTAATATAAGTAACATAATGTTCCATATAAGTATCACTTTTTTCAGTTGACACTCTGAAAAATGGCTGTACAGTGGACATCAGGCCTTTAGTACTTCATCAGTACATTTAGTACTTCATCAGTACATTTAGTACTTCATCAGTACATTTAGTACTTCATCAGTACATTTAGTACTTTATCAGTACAGTTAGTACTTCATCAGTACATTTAGTACTTCATCAGTACATTTAGTACTTAATCAGTACATTTAGTACTTAATCAGTACATTTAGTACTTCATCAGTACAGTTAGTACTTTGTCGCTTCAACTCATTTGACACATCCTTTACATTCGTCAAGGAATCGTAACTAGAGCTTATTGCGACAGGGTTCCACCGAGTGCAGCTCGATGTGTCTTCCACTGTACTAAGTATATCAATGTAAAATAGTTTGATGAACAAATCCTAATTTATTTTTTACTAGACGGTTAAACCGAAAAACCGAAAAACGAGGATGGCCGCGTAGACTAACTATCGAAATCACAGAAATCGGATTAGTAGCGCACTCTCCTCCAGAATGATGATTGAACACTGACAGCGAGCCAAGGGTATGGGCAAATTCCCATATAATTTTGACAAACATACATTTGACTTTTCAATAGCCGAAGAAGAACGTTACATCGAAGGCGACATCACGTAATTTCAGACAGAAGTTGAGGTCACTGTTATTGCAGAGGTGTTTCTACACGATTACTGAATTTATAGGAGCATATATATATATATATAGAAATCTTTATAGAAATACATGTCTCACTGTGCATTTCTACACTGTGGGTGCAACATTTCGAGCGCGTGTATCATTCAATATGAATGTGATACGAAAGGGTCCTCACGTAGGCTCCTGGTCAATCATCCGGCAGAAACCGTCGGAAGCACTAGAACGTAACTGTGGGTGAAATAAATTACATCGTATGAAGTAAAATTTCATCTCATCAGTACAATAAAGACCATAAATTCAATACACTTCACGCCCAAAAAACACTTGAGAAAATTAAGGCACTTTGAGGGCAAAGAAGTAACCTTTGAATTAGAAAGAATAGTAGACCTATAAATTATAACACATCTTTCACTTTCGCGGGTTTGCTGGAAGAAATTTCTTTTAGAGATAAATTTACCCTTTGTACAATGTCTCATTTTAATTGTTTTTATTAAGTCTAGTGTTGTACAATAAAGTGTGTTTTTAACCGTCAGACATACACAATTTTAAATTAAAACTCGTACATATAAAGTTACCAGATACCAGATTATACCAGATTTTACTGCTCACAGTTAAATCATTGAGTAATCATGCAAGTGATTTAAGTACAATGAATGTGTATGTGTGCATAGAAAGTTTATGAGTTGTTCAGGCGGCAAGTAGGCCTCGTGACGTAGCCTAACGACTGATATCGCGACAACAGCTGCGACCGTACAACGTGCTCTCCAAGGTACAGAGAGTGCGGCAATGTGAGTCTCTATCGGTCACCCATCCCGATTCTGACCGCGCCCAACATCGCTTAACCTGCACGATAACTAGGCTACGAGACCCTCTATGAATTAGTGTAGAGTCAGGCCCCAGAAAAAAAGCCGTGTTACGTAACAGGTTACGTTCTCAGCGCCCTCCTTCTCACATTGCTCGGAACTGCCGCGTGATTGCGCAGGAGTTTTATTTGAACCGACTTCCTCTCCCGCTGACACTAACACGCGCTCCTAGTTTCACTTATGTACCTGCCTCCGTATGTACCTCTACTTACATTCATACTTATTCTCATACCATTTATTGATTTTATCAAATCAAAATCAAAATGTTTTTATTGTATGTAAGTACCTTAGAGTACATTTTTACAACGTCATGTTTCACTCTGCCACCGCTTCGTAAGATGCTGTAGCTGAAAGGAAAGAAGCGGCGCAAGAAACTTTCAGCAGCATCTATTGATATTGGTCAAATCAATTGGTCTTTATAAAATAATAAATTATAGTAATAATAAATGCTAAGGAAATAATTCTAATTAAATTAAATTTCATTATTAATCATTATTGATTTTAAAGTTAGGTTTACTTTTATTATCGCAAAGCTCCTGCAGTGAATAGAAACATTTGTTAAGAAGATATAACTTTAAGGGATGTAAGGGGAGGTCACCAACATCTAGACCTGCAAATGCCAAACTCACCTGCACGTGGTGCATCCTGCCGATTAGCGAACGAGTCCCTGGCGACCGACTAGTGGCGGTATAACCACTCCAATTCTGGCTGGGTCAAAATACCAGAAGCACGATGACGGGCAGCAGCGTCATTGGTGCAAGCGACCCGGCTACTGCGATCGCCAACCCGCAGGCCTAGTGTGGCGATTATGGCATCACCTCCCATGGATAGCGCAAAAAGAAAACGGCCCCCAGTTCCCGGCCGCCCCACTATTCCTGGTGGCGGTCGATGAGGTAGCTGGCAGCGACTGGATGAGAAGAGCCGAAGATCGGGCTCAATGGCGCGCCCTGGGAGAGGCCTATGTCCAGCAGTGGACTAGAGTGGGCTGCTGTTTATTCTAAATCAGTATTATTGAACGAAAAATATATTTTTAGAGGGGCCTTTTGCATATCAAAAGTCTGAACGGCATTATTAAATTATTAAATGAAATATCATTAAATAAAAAAATGTATATATATATATATATATATATATATATATATATATATATATATATATATATATATATATATATATATATATATATATATATATATATATATATATATATATATAAAGGTATATATTAAATAAAGGTTTTTCTTTCTTTCTTTCTTTCGTTCTTTCTTTCTTTCTTTCTTTCATTGTGTTGCTTGTAAACTAGTGGTCCGTATCATCGTAGCATAATTATAAATTTCCCATGTATATCCGAGGACAGGGATGTGGGGGGTACAATTACCCTATCGTTTAATGTTTCCTTATTTTTAATACATTTTGTACTTCTGTTCATTGTCCCTAAGGCTTGACATAAAGTTCATTATGCTATGTACAATTACGTTGCGAAAATTCGCTTCCATTCCGCTGCAATGTAAATTGAGCCTAAGTGTAATAAATAAAATAAAAAATAAAAATATTTTGTTTTTTTTTAAATTTAGTTCTTAATTGTGGTCTTTTTTACTTTAGTTAATTGTTATTTAGATTATTATATAAATTATTGTTATCTGTACACGGTAGCAAAGGAAAATGTCGTCAGCGAATAATACACCCGATGCGTCTAGAATTTTTATTTCATTTTTATACTAGGTGTACGTAAGATAAACACAATAGAATAGATTATTATTTTTAAGTTTTATTGTTGTAATATTAAGTATTATAGTTAATATTATTATAGTTAGACACGGATTAAAATAGACGGGATAAAAAAACGGAATCTACACGTAGATATCTATTATAGTTAGATGCTAAGGAGCGTCGGTGGCACAGTGGCTAGGACACCGGACTCCCATGCGGTTGGTCCGGGTTCGAAACCGTGCAGTGCCTTGTACCAATGAGTTTTTCGTATTTATCGAAGACTTACGTACATTTACCGACTGCTCTAACGGTGAAGGAAAACATCATGAGGAAACCTGCACACTGAGATGACCAGTGTGTAAAATGGGGCAGGCACAAAAGATCCTCAAGGGTCGAAGTGCCGCTGGGTTATTCCCGGCCCCCTATCATAAGATAAGATAACTAGGGCATCTGATGGTAAGTGGTCACCATCTCCCATAGACATCTCATCCCACTGTATTATTATTAGAGGGTTTTTGATGCGCTGCTAACCTTGAGGACTAAGATGGATTGCCTCATGTGCCGGAAATTACGCTGGCTCTCTTACCCTTCAAACCGAAACAGAGAAATGCAAGTTATAAGAATGAATACCAGCCCAGGCGATCCTCCACATCAGGATCTACCACCTGCAAATTTCCTGGCAGTCGTTCAACGAACTTCTCAACGCAGGGTAATGATACTCTGTCTCTCTCTCTCGTCACGTCTATCTGATCGCTTATAACTTTCCCGCAACATCGAAGATGTCTGCTCGAAACAACCCCAAAGGGTGATCAGAATCCCGTGTCTTACTTAATAATAATAGAATAGTAAGCAGGTATGATTTGGATTTCTGTTATAATTTCAATTAATTTCCACGCCAATATGAAGTTATTAGCTATTCAGGTAAACAGAGAGCATTCATAATGTAAAGCACCCGCCTTCCCTGTCGAACCGTTACACGTCAACTCGGAAAAGTTACAAACACCAATATTTGGTTACAGTTCCTAGCATGTTAACAAAGGTGGCATATTATATTAACCGAAACGGAACTTGGAAATTTATTACGAAAGCTGCAAAGAGACCCTGTACTAAAAAATGTAAATCTACACCACATTGTAAATTAACAATCCATTTCTCCGTTTACTTATATGTGAAAACTTCAGTGTTAAACGAAATCCGCAATGGATAATATACGGGGTGTAAATGTAGGGTGACAATGATTTCAAGAAAGGTTCGGAGTACAAGTTAAGTATGAAGGGTGCTAAGTTTGGACAGGCCGTCGGCTGCAACGTTCCGGGAGTTGCACACAAATGCAAGTCCGCGATGACACGCTGTAGCGTTATTAGACAAAAGATTGAGTTATGGCGCACCTTTGGTGATGTTTATTAAATAAAGAATGGTAAGTAACCGTAAACGACGTTAGGAGCGGCAATCGCATTGGCCGTTATTTCGCCACCCAAAGCCGCACAATTAAAAAATATAAAGAACAATTACCGCTAACTTCACCCCGCTTACCGCGACAACTTCATTCAACCGCTTCTTCACTGCTCGCAGCGAGGCACGTCTTCATCTTTTCTCCGCTGAATATATTAACTGAATTGCGATAATTACGACTATCTACACCTCACACCCATACATAAACACTAATTACATCATTACACTACAATTTAACAGTGAGAAAATGGCTGTTGGCAGAATTTTCGGTAAATCAATTCTTTTTACCTCTGGATCGTCATTTCCCCGCTTGGATGGGCACTAGTGTCCGACTGAAGGTCGATTTCTGGCCGAAGCCGAATCCGATTATTCGGCTATCGGCCAAAGCCGAAGCCGAAAGTTTAAAAGCTCTAAGAATTTTGTTCAAGATTGGATACGAGCTAATTTAAATGATTTGATTTAAAACTTTAAAAATGAAGGTTTTATATCGACTGTATAATATAATATAGAAAGGAAATTTAAATCTTCTCTAGAAGTTGATCTAGTGGTAATCAAAATTACCTTGCGATTTGTGAAAAATAATAACTTTTCGAAATAATGTTAATTTTCAGCAACAGTCAAGTCCACAAAACGAAATGTGATGTGTGTGACTCTCAAGTCTATGTCCGTCGCGCTCTCCGCTCATTCCTAAACGTTCGTTCGAATTCGTTGTTTGTTAGGCCAAAACTTCGGCCCATTTTGGTCGAAGCCGAAGGTTTGGCCGAAGGTGGCCAAATCCAAAGTCGAAGCCGAAGCTTCGGTCGGACACTAATGGGCACTTAAACAGCTTTAAAATGAAATTTAAGCCCGGCCGGCATATCTAGACGTTATTTATGACAAACACAGCTGTTTGATGGTAGAATATTGAGAAAAATACAATAATTGGAATGCATTTACCACCGTTTTACCTATTTCTTGCCGTAAAATAAACGCTTGCATAGTTGTGTTCCAGTTTGAAGGGTAAAGTGCACATGAGGCACTCCATCTGAGGCCTCAAGGTTAGCAGTGCATCAAAAACTAAACTAAAAAGGTGAGATGTATAAGGGTGACAACAGCCACTTACCATCCAGGTGTTTGTTGCGTTTTCCTTTAGTTTAAAAGAATGCATGATTTTTTTTAAATAGTTTAGTTTTTTCACGTTTTACAATATTTGTATATGTTTTTTTTTTCTCTTTGTAACCGTTAACATTTTATTTATTTTCGTTATTATACTATTGACATATTTATTATATGATACAATAAATAATATAGTTTATATCCAATGATGACAATGTCTTAAAAAGACAGCATCCTTAGAATAATAATGTATATTGACATTTATTTATTTTTTAATTTATTATTTGACATTTCAATAACCTTAATAGGTATTATTATTTCATGACGATACCCCCCTATACAGCAGCTTTCTAATTTGATTCAAATTGAATCCAAATTGAAATAATTATTTGACAATGCCCCTTTACAGCAGCTAAAGTTTTAAGTCTTGAATCCAAATTGAAATAATTATTTGACAATGCCCCTTTACAGCAGCTAAAGTTTTAAGTCTTGAATCCAAATTGAAATAATTATTTGACAATGCCCCTTTACAGCAGCTAAACTTTTAAGTCTTTTTAAGTATATAATCTAACCTATTATTTAAATTTTCTTAAATGTTATTTAGTTTGTTTTGTGGACATTGTGCATTGTGTAATTTTAATTGTATTAAATTGTACCACCTACTTACAATTAATAATGTGCGCATCATGGCTGGTTACGATCACCTGAATTTATATTAAAAAGTGACATAACCTAGTGATCTCATAAGTTCCCCAAAGGTTCAATAAATGAGTATTTGAGTATTGTACTTAGAAAATAATACGAGTAAGAATTAACAAAGGTGTATAAATTAAATTAAATTATTTATTGAATCGGACAAAAGAGTCCATCATCATCATCATCAGCAGCAGCAGCCTACTCTAGTCCACTGCTGGTCATGGGCCTCTCCCAGGGCGCGCCATTGAGCCCGATCTTCGGCTCTTCTCATCCAGTTGATGCCAGCCACCTTGCGCAGATCGTCGCTCCATCTAGCAGAGGGGCGTCCCACACAAAAGAGAAAAGTAAAGAGTCCATAATTATTTGCAACTTAAAACTTACATCAAATACAAAAAGATGACAAAAATTTCGCATGACATACATAGTAAAAATAATAATGTAAAAGTACAATGAATAAGTAAATTTAGAATTTTGACTAAACTGAAATAAATTTAACAACATTAGCAATTTATTCCAAAATTTAAATATATCCAAACAGTTGGTTGATATAGTAGCAATCAGTCTGTTTTTACTACTAAAGACCCTATCTCTAAATCTAGCTGCACGGTGTCGATCAGCGCGTCAAGCCCCGCCACACGGGCCTCCACGATCATTTCAGAAGTACTACAGAACCTAGACAGCCTGAATAAAATTCTAAAATTCTGTATAATATCACTATAATAGAAAATTAATTTAAGACATTAACGAATGTCTTAAATTAACGAATTACTTATCTTGATTAATTTAGTATACCCATTGTTTGTTTGTAGTCTCTTTATTGTACTAGTATAAAATACACAGAAAATAAAAAACAATAAAATATGTACAAAGGCGGGCTTACCCCATAGGGAGCTCTTTGAATTAGAAGAGTTTAGCCTACTTTTGTGGTGGGTAAATGTACGGAGTACAATAAATTAGTATAAATAAATTACAATAATTATATAGTAGATAAATAAAATACAAACTCAACAATTATAATGATATATACAATCATATTCGTGTACAAATTGTGTATGCCTGTGAATTTAGCGAGAAGTAGGAAATTGTTCTAAGAACAACAATGTATATTAGCTATACATTCACACATTAAAGTATTATGAAAGGTAAATATACTCTAAATACTTGATCAATTTATATAAATACTATGTCAGCACATTCTCACAGGGTCGGCAAAAATGGATCACCGTGACTCTCCACCCCAACACAATTCTTTAACCGTTCACTGACACACAAATAACATTAAAACCAATAGAACTAAAAGCGTAGGGACGGGTCTAACGCAGGTCATTTCCAAAATGACCGTTTTGCCCTTGAACAAACGAGGTACAAATGTACCTACTAGGTAATGTATTACCTTTACCCGGGAGAAAACTTTATAAAAACATCTCTTTACGGAAAAGAGACAACATTTTAGTATGAATTTTTTATGGAACTAGAAATTACGTTAGTAAGCGGCCGTAAGTAACCAGGGCTGCCGCCGCGTAAATAAAACTAGGCACAGACAGCCGTTTTATTGTGCCCATTACCGTTCCAGATAATTTATCGCGGCACTAGTTAGTTCCCCGGCGTTTGTTTTCAGTTCCATTGAGGATATTGCGTAAAACTACCGGTTTTATGTTACATTTTTGGGCGAAAATACCTTTTATAACCCCAGAAGAGACGGCCTACTCAAAGGTAACGCCTTACTATATCAGATGTAGTTTTAGCCCATCTTGAAAAAATGTGGTATGACAGGTAAGAGGAGTAGAATCCATATCTTAAAGATATCGTCAAAATAAAGACTTTTTAAAATTATTTAACGTATGACAAAAATCACGAAATAAGTTGACCCCAAAGAGATCAGCAGCCTACTCTAGTCCACTGCTGGACATAGGCATCTCCCAGGGCGCGCCATTGAGCCCGATCTTCGGCTCTTCTGATCCAGTCGCTGCCAGCCTTGCGCAGATCGTCGCTCCATCTAGCAGGGACTTCCGTCCCACACTACGTTTTCCCAAACGCGGTCTCCACTCCAGAACTCGTCTCCCCCAGCGGTTGTCGGTTCTGCGACAGATGTGACCGGCCCACTGCCACTTCAGCTTGCTAATCTTATGAGCTAAGTCGATAGATCCCAAAGAAATACACCCTAGTAATGATACCTATGTAACAAAGTAATAAACTCTAACCCCAGTTAACCACAATGCGACCTTCGTCCGCCAGTATTTATTGGAATCGAAATGAATTTTTCCGGACACATTAAGATGCATGTACTTCAAAATTCAAAATTATTTATTTAACCAAAATATATCATGATGATACACAAAGTTACCTTTGGACCCCACACTAGGCTAAGCCTGTCCCGTGGGGACCATTACATTATTAACCAGAAATTCAAATACGGCTCACAGTACATACACCAAAACTTTACATTGGTATGAATTAGAAAAAGGGATATTGGGGAATGGAGGGAAAGATAGAATGGACGGGGAGGAATATATGATTATGGGTGTGAGTGTGTGTTGTATGTATGTGAATGTGTATGAGTGCAAAGTGAGTAAGTGAGTGAGTGTAGTCAATAGAATGACAGTGTGTGTTGTGTGATATTGTGATTGGAGTCTTTCACTCCAATATCACAATATCATTAAACACAAGAAAGTTAAGCACTATAACAGACTTATTTTTCTACCCTGAGTAGAGTTTCCATCTCTTCATAATTCAGGGTTGCTAATAATTTTGTAACTTTGACTTTGGCCTCACGCATTGTGCAATTCTTTAAGTCACACTTTTTTCGATTTTGTTATATAAGAATGGGAGGAGAAATAAACTTTACTTTACTTTAAGCACGTTCCGTGCAACAGATGGTAAAGGTGTCCTTTTTATATAAGTAAGTTACTTTCATAACTAAGTTTTACATTTAAACTTAAAGCAAGAAAACAAATTTACAGCAGAAAATATTTAAAAATAAAAAAAGAATTGAAGCTTTCTCGTCGCGTTTTGTAAAACACAAGAAAAATCCCTCTTTGTTGCTACACTCAGACGGTCGACTGTTTACTAATTAATGTTGCCCGCATGTTCTCTCGTAGTGTTGCCATACTTCACGATAATTTCGGGAAATGTTTAACTTTTTCATAAACTCCATACTCATACCATTTATTGCTTTTCATGTGTAACAATTGGTCTTAAAAATATATATATTATATGATCATACATGAAACCCTAAGTAGGGCACCGCATTATAAAATAAGAGATTATAATAAATCATAATAGTAATAAATGCTGACGGGATAAATTAAATTAAATGTCATTATAAGTTATACATAATTGATTTTATAGTTAAGTATTGGTTTTATCATCAAAAAACTCCTGCAGTGAATAGAAACATTTGTTATGAAGATATAACTTTAATCTCTCCATTTTAAATAAAGCTTGATCCCAGTAGTTCAATTGCTTTGCGCCACAGTCTCGTCTCCTAGTCTTTGAGCCATTGACGCCTAAAATTGAATTGAAATAAGATGATAATAAGTATTTTTAATAATTCAAAAACTTTTAGGCTCGCAATCAGCATCCTCAGCGACTTTCTAAACCAAAGAACGAAATGTCCGGGTGAAAGCACCTAAGGGGTTAAAACGGGTCACATATCTACAAAGTTTTTACTGACATCGAAAGCAAAATTTTAGAAAAAATATTTCTTAGGAAAGGCTATAATTTTAAGCTGGAAATCTCCTTTTACCTATATTAGTAGTACACGTATGTACCAATCCACTGTAATGTGGTTAAGTGCTTATTGAAAGCCCTGATATTCTTGTATTCTTGTTTTATTTCGATGACGTGAAAGACAACCACATGATGAACAGACAACAACTTGCTAAAGTATCATCATCTGTGTCCAACAATGTCCCCACTGTTGGGGTACAGGCCTCCCCTTGAATAAGAAGGTACGGGGCCCTCTGCTAATTGGTGGATTTCATACGCCTTCGAAAACTTTTTAATTTCCTCAAACATGCAGGTTTCCTCACGATGTTATCCTTCACCGTTAGATCAATATACGAAAAGTATACCATTTGTCAAAAACTCTGGATTAAATCAATTCAGATTCGCAAAACTAACTACACACATTTTTATATTCTTACTAGCTGTTGCCCGCGACTTCGTTCGCGTCATATAGCCTATGTCACCCGGGGATAGTGTAGCTTCCCAACGGTGAAAGAATTTTTCAAATCGGTCCAGTAGTTTTGGAGCCTATTCAATGCAAACAAACAAACAAAAAATCAAACCTTTCCTCTTTATAATATTGGTATAGATAAATTGTCTACGACAAACAGGCAGACGGGCCACCTGATGGTAAGTAGTCACCGTCGCCTACAGACACGTGCAATACCAGGGGTATTGCTTGTACTACACAGTAATAGTGACTTTCTCGAATCTCGAAAGTATCCTGACACATTTCTAGATCCGTGGTCACCGCTCAATGTTCCCGCTCCCTCGTCGCCCGAGTTTCCGCTTTTTATTTGTAATTACTTGATGCGTTTCAGATTGGAATTAAATCTCGTCGCCGTACCGTTGGAGCCCCATTAGTGCGCGAATGTGGTATGGAGCACTTTACATACACACGAGGGAGGGGTTTCTCCCAGAAACTACACACACATCACAACACATCCTCCCCAAAATTTGTTGTATAGTAAAGTGAAATAATTTGTATTAGGTAGGTAACTACCCGATCCTCCCCCATATCCTAGTGATGTGTCCGAGCCATCGGAGTCGAGCTGCTTTCGTTTCTCTGATAATGTACCTATATTTCTAATTCTGTAGAATAAAATAATTCTATAATATTATCAGCATAAATTATTTTGTTCGCTAGTGATAAAAAGGGTACACCAGCTCAGCATAATGCTGAGGCAAGTCACAGCGCTGATTTTCAGCTTCCCCTCAGTGACTGCACGGACGAAGAAACTAACATAGTGTCGTATTCAAAATACTATGATTACCCAAATAACGTCTACCTCGCAAATCAACCGAGCACCAAGTCTGTTTTTATTCTTAGAATGGCACAGATGTATAGACAATAGTGAAGGCATTAGGTAGAGTGCGCTCGTTAAATTATTACGCTCCATTCGACAGTATCGACCGGGTCCCGGGTGCCCGGGTACCTGGTGGCAAGACGGAAGTGTTTGTTTTGCGGAAACACCAATAAATAACATCTATTTACTCACAGGTACATATGGCCACGATAGGTTAACGTACTAGTGCGTCTAAGAAAATAAGACTTTGAATTAGGATTAAGTAAAAGTTTGAAAACGTGGACACTGACGGTGCGATTAGTTCACAAGCTCAGCGTGCTATGGAAAGAGTTTCTCTGCTGGATCGAATCCAAAATAAGGAGATCCGGCATAGAACAAAAGTTATCGACATAGCTCATAAGATTAACAAGCTGAAGTGGCAGTGGGCCGGTCACATCTGTCGCAGAACCGACACCCGCTGGGGTAGACGAGTTATGGAGTGGAGACCGCGTTTGGGCAAACGTAGTGTGCGACGGGCGTCCCTGCTAGATGGAGCGACGATCTGCGCAAGGTGGCTGGCAGCGACTGGATGAGAAGAGTCGAAGATCGGGCTCAATGTCGCGCCCTGGGAGAGGTCCATGTCCAGCAGTGGACTAGAGTGGGCTGCTGATGTTAAAAACTTTGAAGGTAAAGGAAGTCTCGTCCGGATTTTTATGAGATTATCTGGGTAACCTATCATATTCTCGTCAGGCTATTAACGTCACCACTATAGAGGCACACTCCCCTTGGGGGTTAATCCACCGTGCAAGCCTAGTAGATTCGTGGATTTCAAACGCCTTCGGAAACTTTTTTTTCCTCAGACGCGGTAGGACACCGGACTCCCGTGCGGTAGATCCGGGTTCGAAACCGTGCAATACTATGTAGGCCTTGCCCTAAAAATGGATACGTAAAAAGGCTGATGATTCATAACACGATATCGCCCATTAAGCCTACCTTTTACAAAAAGTCATATTTCCAGTTCGCACGCCACGTTGACCAAATGACCGCTGCGCCAAAACTCGCGCGTCACATAAATCACCATTGTCCATTCAACAGCATTCCACTCGATTTCCCGCCAAAAGCCATCGCGATCCGTTTTCGGATTATCAGCAAAAATGTGAGCGCAAAAAAATCTGCTGTGCACATAATTTGTATGGGACTTGGCCTACCGTGAGGTTTACGTGAATAAATACTGACTCGAGACGGATATCGTGTCGCCTCGTTGCTGATCTTACGTAAGACGTAAGTGAATTTTGTAAAAAATAATAGTAAGTAAGGCAGGTCTTCATCAGCCTATTAATGTAGCCACTGTTGGTTCCATACAAAAGCAAAACGACAGAAATGTAGGAAACAACTGATTTTTTTGGATCCCATACCGAAAGTTGTTTAGTTATGGATACTTTACACGCCCGTTTCGGCTCTATAAGGGGTTTTTGTTACACCCTGTAAGGGGTAAAATTACTGGCGAATCTACGTTTGGTCTCAATCTCATCTTCTAAAATCATCATCATCATCAGCTTATTAATGACCCCACTGTTGGAGCACAGGCCTCCCCATGTACAAGGGGGTACGGGACATAATCCACCGAGCGGGCCCAGTGCTGTGCGGTGGATTTCACACGCCTTCAGAAACTTTTTGATTTCTTTCAGGTTTCCTCACGATGTTTTCCGTCACCGTTAGAGCGGTCGGTAAATGTACGTAAGTCTTCGAAAAAGTAATTAGTACATGGCATTGCATGGTTTCGAACTCGGATCTCCGGGAGTCCGGTGTCCTAGCGACTAGGCCACCAACGCTCTAAGGCAGGTAATCATATTAATTAGTAAGGCAGACGACGATCTTTCTCACATAGAAAAAATATTTTACAGGCCTTTTTAAATTATTTGATTTGAGAGCGATTTGTGAACGTGTTTCCCTATAAACACTGGGTGAGCCTGTTTTCGTCGAGCGTCGGTGGTCAAGCGGCTAGGACGCCGGACTCCCATGTGGGAGGTCCGAGTTCAAAACCATGCAATGCCATGTACCAATGAGTTTCTCCGATTTTTCGAAGACTTACGTACAATTACCGACTGCAAAACATCGTGAGGAAACCTGCATGTCTGAGGAAATTAAAAGTTTACGAAGGCGTGTGAAATCCACCGCACCGCACTGGGCCCGCTCGGTGGATCATGGCCCGTACCCCCTTGTGCAAGGGGAGACCTGTGCCCCAACAGTGGAGACATTAATAGGCTGATGATGATGAGCCTGTTTTCCCGATATGCGAGCAGTTCGCCTCGCTGAAAACACGCCCAAATTATCAGTATAATAAGGTCATAAAGATCGGCTTACGTTTTGCTGACAAGTTACGTTGGAAGCGTCCGTCGGCGACGGCACAGCAAAAATAAAATCAAAGAAATTAAATTTTATTTAGTATTCTTAGTCTAAGTTTAGTTTTAATATTATTAATGTACATACAAACAATTAGGAGAACAGAAGATAAAAATAATATTTAACAAATATATTATAAAAATAAATAAACAAAAATAATTAAGTTTGATGAAGGTGGTGTGCAGCACCGGACAAAGGGGACTGCCTCAGCCTGTTGCCGTAGCGCTTTTAGCTTGCGGCACAAATTTTCAGGCATCTCCGTTTCATTTTCTTTATTATGTAAATCAAAAGATAGCATTTTTAATTGATTTTTATGCGCCCTGTGCCAACCACTAATTCTCGTTCTCATTAACCCGAAGTAAATTTGGTATGATAACATAGAATCTAAGGTTAAATGGCGCAACTCCACCTAAATGAATAAAATTCACTCGCTCAATCCTAGGCCCTAATAATCGCTTTACCGATTTCAAAGACATTAAATTTATCCACGTCAAAACACCGTAATTCAACCCCCTATTATGATCGGGCCAGCAAGTCAATTATGATTATAACGGAAAAGCTTCGGTTTCCAAAAAAATACATCCTCAAAATGAGAAAGTATAACCTCGACGTCATAAGTCAGAAAAGGGTTATCAGACTTTGTTATTTTTGTAAGGGTTAAATTAACTGAACGTGAAATTGCAAGCGCTCAGTTTTGTTTGCTCTGCCCTCACCGTGTGTGCCTAAGTAAATAATTCTGACTTTTATTTTTGGGATGTATTGAGTCAAGATACTTTTACGATGTTGTACAGTTGCCAACACATCGGGAGATCGATTCCACTAAATACAACGTAACTAAATAGAATCTAAACTGCATCGTTACGATGTGTTTCGTATGCTACTATCCACTTACGATCCAATTTCAGTTCGCAGAATGCAGTTGAACGGTAACAAAACGCTTCTGTCAAATATAACGATCGAACATAAGTTCCTCCCGAGGTACTTTTGCCCGATCGATAGTAAATCGAAAGGTGGCAGTGGTAGTTTTATGCGTCAGCAGAATGCGATTTGGTGTCCAAATAGAATTGGAACGAAAACTAAATTGAAATTAGATAGAAATAGAACTACAAACGTTGTAATTTAGGCGAACTGAGCCCCAGGTAGGTATACTCTTTAGTACATTATTAGATACGAATGTTCAAGAATCATAACAAAAACTTATTGCGACAGGCTTCCACAGAGTACAGCTTGATGTGTCTTCCACTGGACAGTAAATTCGTTCGAGAAGTTTTCCGATTGGTTCCAAAATGCTCGCTAGATTGTGCTCTATGAAGGTGATATTTTTTAATGTCAAAAAGGCTATTGATGACTGGTTGAGGTTATTGACTGAGAGTGACAGATCGCCCCTACGTGCGAGAGCTATCTATGGGAACAAAAACGAACTCTTCATCTATTCTATTGTATTTAATTTATCATAAAGTAAAAAAAACGTTAGGTTGATGTCAATAAGTCAAGTAAAACCCACTCTGCCCTTTTCTACGCTACAGCTCTAAAAAGAAAATACTTAAGGTAGCCGTAATTATAAACAAGCTTCCTGCAATTAGCCATTAGTCTCCATTTACCCTCATTTACCTATTCGTAAAGCCCTCTTTACGAATTTATCAGGCAATATCATTAATTTATATTTAGACAAGCGAACTCTCATTAATGCCTTAAGATTACATTATAATTAAATTATTATAAATTAAGTTAGTAAATCCTGATGTGCCGGACCGGCTGGGGTGATACCACCCTCTTACCTATTTCTGCCGTAAAGCAGCAAATGCTTGCATTGCTGTTTCGGTTTGACGGGTAAGAGAGCCAGCGTAATTACAGGCACATGAGGCACTTCAACTTTTTTTTTGGTAACTGGGGGGTACCGAGTAGAAACATTTATTTCTAATACTTTCTTTCACATAATTTCCGCCATAATTTGATCAGCGAACATAATCGGGACCCGTCGGTAACTTAATTTAAGTTTGACGTTAATTTTTGACCCCCCGCCACGCTGGCCCTCAAAGTTTGAACGCCGCTTTCTACTTCTGACAGGGGCGGATCTAGGAAAAAGTTTGCGGGTATTGGTTGGCGGTCAAATGAATTCTGAGCTCTAAAAAATGGTACCCCACACGAAAGGGTTCAAAAATATTATTTTTACCGAATGAATGAATCAATACACTTTATTGCACAAAATTAGAATTAATTTTTATTTTTACTGTACCCCTTTATATGCATGAAAGCCCTAAAAACCATTTTACAATTTTTTTAAGAATTTGGGTGAAAGGAACGCATATTAATTGAAATTTTGAAGACTATATCTTATTTCCATTAAGCGCTACAGCCTACTGACAGATGGACAGACGAACGAAGGCGACAGCAATAGAGCTTTTTCCCCTTCGGGGTACGGATCCGTAAAAATGGTCAAGGGCAAGTGAGCCTTTGCTAGGAATCTTACTAGTTTTAGGGACCCCCATGTGGTGGATCAAGTGGGGGGGGGTTCCCTTGATCCACCACTGACTTCTGAGTTAAATGTTTGGCAGATTGCAATTACGGAGTCGAAAGGTAGGAGTATCATCATTCTAAATTCTAAATTCAATTTGTTGAAAACATAAGACTTATCGAAAGTTTTAAGTGAAGTACCCAAAGTGATGTCAGAGTCGAAAGTTGGGGGTTGATCAGGGTAACTGAAGAACTTTTGTTCTATAAGTTTCTTAAATTAGCCAGTGAATTCCCTATACAAAATTATCAGTACTCAACACTGAACAAAGTCTATACAATAGCTTACTTATTTATCATCATCAGCCCAAACGCGGTCTACACTCCAGAACTCGTCTCCCCCAGCGGTTGTCGGTTCTGCGACAGATGTGACCGACCCACTGCCACTTTAGCTTGCTAATCTTATGAGCTATGTCGATAACTTTTGTTCTATGCCGGATCTCCTCATTTCGGATTCGATCCAGCAGAGATACTCCGAGCATAGCATACTTATTTATACGGTAACGTAAAATTATTACTTCATCTAAAATCATTCTCGTGCTTTCTCCGTTCCACGTAAAACGACTTCGGATGAAAATGTTTATATTTGGCCAGAGCCTAGTGGCTTGTGCCATGAAAATAATTAAAAATCTAAATGTCAACGAGAACGTAAACAAATCGACAGATAACCTAGACATTCTCAACTTTAAGATGAAAACTATGTAAAACAATGCAATTATGTGGTATTTGTATGTAACGACAGCTTTCGGGAACCTGCTGAAAGCGTACCGTTACAAAATCCAAGTAAGTACTTTAGTTTGTAGGAAAATCTTAATTATTGATCTGCCATTTTATCTGGAAACTGAGATGTGACGGAAAACTTTTTTTTATATATTCCTATTGTTTTTTCGAAGACTTACGTACATTTACCGACTGCTCTAACGATGAAGGAAAACATCGTGAGGAAACCTGCATATCTGAGGAAATTAAAAGTTTCCGAAGGCGTGTGAAATCCACCAATCAGCACTGGGCCCGCTCGGTGGATCATTCCCCGTACCCCCTTTTGCACGGGGAGGCCTGTGCCCCAACAGTGGGGACATTAATGATGATGATGATTGTGTTTATAGTGAGAAATAATAATAACATAGACCTCAGATAATTTATAGAGTTTGAAATTGGCTGAGGAATTATTAGTAATAATTTCGCTGCTTGAATGCAATAGTGGGCACAAGTCAAGAACGTAGTTTAGAGAGAACACGTTTCGTAATTTAAGATAATTGGTATCCTCAAATTACCTCCATAGAAAATGTTTAATTGTGCCACTATATGACGCTTTTAGAATTTTATTCAGGCCGCCTAGGTTATGTAGTGCTTATGAAATATTCGTGGCGGCCCGTGTGGCGGGGCTTGACGCGCTGATCGACACGTGCAGCAAGGTTTAGAGATAGGGTCTAAGGGTTTGGAATAAATTGCTAATGTTGTAAAATTTATTTCAATTTAGTCAAAATTCAAAATTTACTTATTCATTGTACTTTTACATTATTATTTTTACTGTGTATGTCATGCGAAATTTTTGTCATCTTTTTATATTTGATGTAATTTTCAAGTTATAATTAATTATGGACTCTTTTGTCTGATTCAATAAATAATTTAATTTAATTGCATTCAGCCAGCGGTTTAATATAAATAAACACAGGGAATAAAAGCCCCCAATAGGGGATGTTCAGTATCCATTACTCATCACCTTTCACTATATGGGGCCAACTAGGAAATCGCGAAAAAATCAGCTGTTCCATTCAAGAGCTAATACCGACACGACCGAAAGGGCTATAGGGGGTTTTTAGTTACACCTTGTATAAGTTTGGTATAGTAATAACCACTCTTTAACATCTAAATAATAACCATACAAAAGCAATCTGAATATTTCGCAGAGTAGATATAACTCCCGTGATCCTGCAGACCGCCCTAAGTAATTCGCATTCAATATCTGGCCCACTAGGGTCCTACACAGACACAGTATAAAGAACTTACTATTTTTTATTAAATATGGAGAGCAGAGTAACATGGGCATCTGAGTGTCGGTGGCCTTGTGGCTAGGACACCGGACTCCCATGCAGGAGGTCCGGGTTCCAAACCGGATAGTGCCATGTACCAATGAGTTTTTCGTATTTTTCGAAGACTTATGTACGTTTACCGACTGCTCTAACGGTGAAGGAAAACATCGTGAGGAAACCTACACACTGAGATAACCAGTGTGTAAAATGGGGTAGGCACAAAAGATCCTCAAGGGTCGAAGTGCCGCTGGGGTTATTCCCGGCCCCCTATCATAAGATAACTGGGGCATCTGATGGTAAGTGGTCACTATCGCCCATTGACATCTCACCCCATTGTATTATTATTACAGGGTTTTTGATGCGCTGCTAACCTTGAGGTCTAAGATGGATTGCCTCGTGTGCCGGAAATTACGCTGGCTCTCTTTCCCTTCAAACCGAAACACAGTAATGCACGTGCAATTCCCACCTGCGCTTGCGACGAAGCAAACACGCAGCAACAGCCGATACCACGTCATGCCGCCCCCCACTGCCTGGCCTCTATAAAAGCGGGCGCCCGCCCCAATGTGGGATCATTCTCTTGTGACTCGTCGACGAGGCAGTCGGACTTGATATTTTATTAGAGATTATTGCATTTCCGAATAATTAACCGTAACTGGTTGCTATCATATGAGAGTCCCTTCGTATGGCCGGTTACTATTGAATGTCTAACCGGTGACTAGTGGTTGCTATTGACACGATTGACCCGTGGCTAGTTAGTGTCGAGTAACTAGACAGTAACTAATTTGCTGTTAATTCACTCTAAAATAAGTTGATTTAGTCAATATAGTTATTAAATTATATTTCGCTGGTTTTTTAAAGAGCAAAAATAGAACCACAATCTGAGGACAACCCGTAGAAAGATTGAAGACTGAAGATAGATAGACTGAACTTCGACAGAACAAAATTCGAAAAGACGGAAGGTCGAAAGACGCAGTGTCTGTTGACATCGACAAAAAAGTGGGGAAATCTTGATGAAGTTGGGAAAAATCGCAAAAATTGCAGAAATATTCGGGAAAATGTTGCAATAAGTCAGAAAAAGTTGGAAAAATATTGCGAAAAGTCGGTAGAATGTTGACCCTGGCGCACTGCAGGTATACTTTTTACACTGTGCCACTAGAAGGGTCTCAATCAACGCAAAAACGTTGATTTGATTGCACTCCCGTGCACCCCATACTCCCAAAAGGGCCGGATATGGGTCACCTAAATACATAAGCCCTAAGGGCGGGGTAAAGGGGACGGTTGTTGACCTTTGAATTTTAAACGCAAGTTTTGGTTTATACGGTAATAGTGGTAAAATACGGTTTACTGATATATTGCCGTAATATTATTTTATTTTATTGTCCTCACATACTTTCGCTTTACGTTCTTGATTATTTAATTAATTGTATAATCTTATTATGTCATCATAATATAGATATATCGGAAGAGACTGGCCGTCACAACACAGGGTATCCTAGTGTGGGAGCCAGGGTAATCTGAGAAAATGTAAAAGGTACTGTCTGCATCAATAAAATTTTATTTTATTTATTTTATGGACTAAGTAAATATTTTAAGATAAATATTTTTTTTGTTATATTGGTACTTCGAGTACCTATTGAAAATTGTAAACTGAGAATTTTTAATTATTCTTTTTAAAGTATGTAGGTAAAAATAATGAACGCGCGATGAAGTGGAGAAGGATCTGCGGGAGCTCCGGGCGCCTGACTGGCTCGAGACTGCGCAGGAGAGAGAGCGATGGCGCTCTTTGGTATCGGAGGCCAAGATCCACTTCGGGTCGCTGCGCCAGTGGAGTAAGTAAGTAAGGTAAAAAGAATATTTTGTCACCAACCAATAAACTACCTGTATAAAAAAACCGCATTTTTTTACGGAATACGGCAATTTAATTAACGCAACACATTTCAGAATTCTTTTTTTTAAACATTTTTTTTTTCAGATTTGAGGACATTTTATTTATTATTGTTGTTTTTTACCAGTTTTGTAACAATTTTGGTATAAAATATGGCAATTTAACTTAATTAAGTTAAACTTAACTCAAACTACATTAACACAATTACGCCTGAAGCCATTACGTGGAAATCTTTACTTTAACTTATCGAGGGCAAACTAAGGTCATAAACTGAAAGCAAGTTTGTTCAGAAATCGTAAATAACTAAACTAGAGTCGTTAATTTGCAAAAGTAACATTCAACTAGTACACTAAAGCGAGTATCTACTCGGAATAGATTAAATAACAACAGAATACATTCTACTAGTACTACAGTTTCCTCTCTATTTGGGATTGAAAATTACATAGTATTGGGCTAACTTAGTCTTGAATTCAGGCATCCTAAATGAATTAGTCTTTAAACTTAGTAAAATATAAATGCTACTTGATGGAATTAAAATTTAAAAAAAATATATTACTCTATGAATGAATGAATGAATCAGGCTTTACTTTGCATAAATCAACTGTTAATTATTAAAATTATTGGGGAAAAGATCCGCCACCACGCTCGGATTCGCTCTCCCTACGATTACCAAACCCATAAGGATTTACAATAGCAAAAGATGATAAAAAAATATCTTATTTACGACTAAACCCGTGTTTGACATCAATCTCACCTGGTGGTAAGTGACGAAGAAGCCAAAGATGGACTTACAATTACTAAGGACTCTCTATAAACACTGCCGAAATACATTAACGCCGAAGCGAAGATATTTGACCATAGATTTATTTTACATAAATATACATTTTCATTTTTTTATATTTACATTATAAGGGTGGTTGCTGCAGACGGACCCTGAAGGCTACTACGGCAAATCAGACCTCAATTTTAATAATTTGTAAAGTTGTATTCAGGACGTATTACAAGACAAAACTATATTCAATAAAGCAGGAGTAGAAAGTTAAACAAAGATCGTGGTATGAGAAAATTAACAATCTAAATTAAACAAATGAAACCTACTGGAGAGCTGGCTCAGCTCAGCGAAGCGAAACACAAAAGAGGTTATTTTATGAAGATAATAGCATTAATTCATATGCATTCAGCGACTGCGCTCTAAAATTGAACTTATTAAGTTTGAATGAAGTGCTCTACGTAGAGTTTATTAGATGACTCTGTGTACTCTAGATTCTTCTGAGTCGTATTCCTCATTGATGACGTCGTGATCTTTCTGTGGAAATAATCACATCGAATGACTTTCTAGGCAGATTTAATGCCGTGATTTTCGCTATTGCCTTTCCCATTTCCACATACAGGTTATTTTAATGTGCAGTTTCCTTCACCGTTAGAGCAGTCGGTAAATGTTTGTTAAGTCTTCCAAAAAAACTGAAAAACTCATTTGACGTTGGATGGTTTGGAATCCGGACCCGAGACACTGGAGTCCACCATTCTGTCGTGATGGCCCCACCGTATCACCGTCCGGTACCCCTGGTGAGACGATCTTATCTTTATCTTATCTTATGATAGGGGGCCGGGAATAACCCAGCGGCACTTCGGCCCTTAGGATATTTTGTGCCTACCCCATTTTACACACTGGTCATCTCAGTGTGCTGGTTTCCTCACGATGTTTTCCTTCACCGTCAGAGCAGTCGGTAAATGTACGTAAGTCTTCGATAAATACGAAAAACTCATTGGTGCAGGGCACTGCACGGTTTCGAACCCGGACCACCCGCATGGGAGTCCGATGTCCTAGCCACTGTGCCACCGACGCTCCCCTGGTGAGACGATACTTCTGTTGCGGATATTTGAATCAAATCAAATCAAAATGTTTGTATTGTATTTAAGATCAAGTTCAATCACTGACCCCAATAGTTCACAAATCAAAGTATATTTTTTTTTGTAAAATAAGTGGTCATAAAATGGAAACCGCTCAGCAAAATGTGTCACAGTTTTCGATTTAGGTTAAAATTCCGAAAAAATCGCGAAAATGTACCGGCTACTGTTGAAAGTAAATTCAAACCCGCCCTTTAATTATGGTCATTCAAATTTTTAAAAAAAGGTTGTTGGTTGTCTTTCAAACGGATAATGGCATGGGATGATGGTCTATTATACAAAAAAGTTAAATCGCTGAGCCTCCCTTTGTATGGGAGCGAAATCCATTTTCTTTCAATATATAATTTAACGTTATCTTTAATTTTATTATGCTCACTGTTTGGGTGAACTAAGGGAGCTGATTCACAAGTGAACAGAACGCATCACTTTACATCAAACATGGCAACATTATTATACAAAGTGACATTAGCACCTGTCAGTTTAGTCTGCCTAATAAAAAATTCTACTTTAATATACTTGCTTATTTTGATTTATATCGTTGTGACCACCAGCGGTACGTTTACCCCACAGATACGTCGTAGCTGCAGGGGTCTTCTAACTGCGCAATTGCAACCGCCACGTGCGTCCTAGTTCATTCACCTCTACCCTATCAGCTGCAACCTTGCATTTTCAACCTTATCCCATCTTAATACCACCTTCATTAGATGCAGTTTCAATATTGTTTTGTCGCATTTTTCATATTCTAACCACATGCAGCCTGTACTTTTGAATTTGAGCTTTACTGTCTTTATTTTAAAGTTATTAAGGAATGCATTAATAAGTATGTGTCGTGAATTTGTGGCGTAAAGGGAATTGTGACGTGTTCTAATGTAATAAAGTTCAAATTTGAGTTATTTATTGTGAATTACGACGCAACAGATATAATGATGACGTCACGAGGGTGGAAGCAATTTGGAAGGTTGCGTAGTAATGAATTACTGTGAGGGTTTGAATTTGGAACACCTTGTTGACTGAAATGGAAGTATAATAGTCCATCATCCCGTGCCGTTGATTCTAAACTATTATTTTCCACGTTCGTTCTAGTATCATATGAAATAGCTCGATGGGGGCTTTATGAAAAATTCGGGCATACAGAGCAGATCCAGGCGGATGCGGAGATATTAAACCACAGTTTAAAAAAACCGATTTTCAAAATCGACATAGCTCATAAGATTAGCAAGCTGAAGTGGCAGTGGGCCGGGTCACATCTGTCGCAGAACCGACAACCGCTGGGGTAGACGAGTTCTGGAGTGGAGACCGCGTTTAGGCAAACGTAGTGTGGGACGCCCCCCTGCTAGATGGAGCGACGATCTGCGCAAGGTGGCTGGCAGCGACTGGATGAGAAGAGCCGAAGATCGGGCTCAATGGCGCGCCCTGGGAGAGGCCTGTGTCCAGCAGTGGGCTGCTGATGATGATGATGATTTTCAAAATCATCCCGCTTCGTTGCCACAATTATTTTCAAGTAATTATTAGCATAGGTTGAAAGACAACCAAAACCTTTTAAACAAATAATTTGAATGATCATAACTAAAGGGCGGGTTTGATATTATGTTATGACTGTTATGAAACTTGGTATATTTATGCGATTTTTTCGGAATATTAACTACCGGACTAAAAGTACTACAACATGAAAGTGGTTATTTGGGTGATACCTAAATCGCAAAATGTGACAGATTTTGTTGAGTGGTTTTGTTTATACCCACTTTTATTTTATAATTTTAATTGGTCATGTAATCATAACCGTTTGTGATATTTTTTTAAATTAAGAATCGTAAAGTAAACTAGGATCTTTTTTATGTGTATTAAAATGATGTTGATCAGTGATTGTTTTAGATACATAAAAGAAAAAATAATATTTTGAGGGTAGTTTTCTCGGGATCCGCCCGGGTCCGCGCTGTATGTTCAAGTTTTTCGGAAAGCCCTCACCGAGCTCTATCGTTCTAGACTAGTTTTGGCGGTAGAGAAGAATAGTTTGGAATTCACATCAGTGCCGGATGATGTACTATAAGTACAAACAGTACTAATAATAAGTCGTCCATTTTGAAAGATAAAGTATATTTTAACCGCGAAAAAGTAGAAATGTAACACAAAAAACATAAGGTTAAATGTAACTAAAAGGAAAATTTGTCCCTTTTAAAAACTATTATACGTTAAAAATGTTGCAATTACATAAGTATTAATTATCAATTGGTATTATGAAATCTGTCATTAAATTTTTTAAGAAAACTTTTAATGACAGATTTCATAATAGATTTAGACAGTTTTTATATTTTATTATATTTTATGATTTCCCTTTTGTCACATACTTACTCTAAGACACAAAAAAAGTGACTCTTTTAAGTAGTGAAATGTAATTATCGTGTTATGTATGTGTACGCAAATAAATTTTTATTCATTCAAAGAAACCAGTGTTTGCTTAAAGCTTTTGGTGAAAGCAAAAACCAAGAACTCTCTAACAGAATCAAGATGGCCCTCTTGGCAGATTAAAGGGTATGTCTTTCCCTTGCAAAAATAGAGGCTGAACTGCCAAAGATAACCGCAAAATCCTAAACACTTGGCATAAAATAGATAAGTACGAGTAGATATCAGAATAAAAAGTCCCGACTGGCATTCGGCGCAAGCCACTCGTACAATAGCACGCCGCGCGGGCTATATTATATTTACCTACAGCCGCAGGAAGGCGATCGCTTTGTTGGACTGAAAAGGAAGTTCCGTAAAGCCACAGACTTTACTAAGCAAACTTAGCATCATTTCACGTACACTTGATTACATATAAGTAAGTAACCATCTCATTCACACTTATTATTTTGAATGAATGATTCGCCAGAAATATGGTACATTGGATGGACAAATCTTAAATAATGGGTATCACAAATTTCGCCAGCTTTGGCATGCAAATATTTTAGAGTTAACTTCATTAAATTCATTAATTAAATAATAAGTAATAGTTTGATGTCAAAAATATAAAAATAAAATAATAAAATCAATGTCATACTATAACTAGGTAAAAATTATATAATATAATTTCAGTCAAACAGCCCCCCGCGAAGTGCCCCCTGGCCGAAAGTACCCAGAATACTCGCGGCGTTCCCTCGCTGAATGGCGAGGGAAATGCGCTGTACTAAAAAGTGGCCGGCTCGGGGATCACCTCTCTCCTTAATTCGTCTCCCCACAGCGCAAATCAGATCCTTGGCGTCGGAGCCCCATGGTCCCGCGGTTTCAACTGCCAAAGGCACGAAGTCGTAATTCATTAATTGACAATAAGCATATCCTTTTTCTTGACGTCACTACCTCACTGATAAATATCGAATCACATCAAAAACTTCTGACCATCCTCTATACAAATAAGCTCCAAATGTACTACCATACTCCATATAGTACCTACTATTTTCTCGCCAATTGCGTCCTGCAATTAAATGTCTATAATGCAAGTAAGGTGAAATGTAAACATAGACAACGCGTGGCGTGCGATTGTGTGAGAGCCTTGCTGTAGAACGCTAGTAGAACCTTTCTTAAAACACTCACGACGCATCCTCTGGGCGCGAAATCTCCAATATTTATTTGTCTGGTATGAGCATTTGTTTATAGATACAGGCAGGTCTGTTGAGTCTTCTATAATTTAATATCTGTAGTGCATGCAAGGTGTAAACACAGAGAGCGCGCGGCGTGCCATTTCTTCAGTACCTCGCGCCAAAATGCTAGTCCCGGGCCTTTCTTTCAATCAATCAATCATTTATTTGTCAGAATACACTATCTTACAGCTCTTAAAGTAATGCACATGTCACAGTATTCAGCCTATTTAAAAGGCATACAAAATATAAATGTTTACAATATTAATTCCATAACAAATATCACGAACATATCGAGAATAATAGTAATGTTAGGATTCAGAAATAATGAATAGTGAAATATAACAATACCTGTTTAATATTTATGGTCATTATACTCGGGAATAACCCAACGGCACTTCGACCCTTGAGGATCTTTTGTGCCTACCACATTTTACACACTGGTCATCTCAGTGTGCAGGTTTCCTCACGATGTTTTCCTTCACCGTTAGATATACAGATACTTTATATGTTTTTTGTATGTTTATTATTATCTATTTAAGTATACATATATATATCTCTGCCTATTTATTTTATGTACTTAGTATATTATACGTTATTGTTGTAAATAAAATTCTTATATAACGTTTTCAATAAACCTTGCACACCTACTACCTCTTTATCGATATCATTTCCTCTGCCCAAAGGTTGCCTGGGAGAGCTATTAGCGATAAGGCCGCCTAAATTGTACTTCACTATTTCCTTTTCTATCTCATGTTTGTTGTTTTATATTTGTGCAATAAAGTGTATTTCACTTTACTTTTTACTTTCTGATACTTACTAATCTATTTTATGCACTTGGCAACTATAAACACTCACAACGCATCCACCCGTCCTCTGGGCGCGAAATCTCTAATATTTACTCTGTCTGGTATGAGCGTCTGTTTGTAGATACCGATTGAAACGCTCTTTGATACGTTGTACAAATGTTTGTGTGTTTGTTAGTCTGTGTGTTGTGCAGGAATTCTTATTTCGGTCGGTTTCGCCTGAGCAAATATTTGGCTGTTGATTCGGGAGCTGTGCAGACTAGGAATGTGTTCGAGATATCTTTAATAACACCTACGTTTTCTTTACGAAACTTGGCGGACAAACTCTCGTGTGTCTAGATTTGGTAGGGGCTCAAAAGTAGTGTTAAAACTTGGTAGGGGCTGAAAAGTAGTGTTCAAATCACAGAAATCGGACTATAGTAGCGCCCTCTTCTCTAGAATGTTGATGTGAGCACTGACAGCGAGCTAAAGGCTTCCTTTGTTTACCTAATAAATAAATTAAATTAAATTAAATTAAATGCCCTTATAGTTCCATACATTTGGGGCCATAAATTACGTTACACGTTAAGGGGGAGGGAAGGGGTCAACAAAGTGTGACATCGTGTGACAAGGGGGGGAACGAGTCATAAATAATATAAAGGAATGGGTTCAAAGTCCATGGACACAAGATAATAAAATTTTGTATCGTTCATGTAATTTGATGTTTTGTCCACACAAATATGACCATACCGAACCCGCATTTGACCTCGATCTCGCCTGATGGTAAGCGACGATGAGGTCGACGATGGAGCATGCGGTTAAGTAAGTCGCAGACGCGGTTTCCGTATTAAACTTTGCGAGCAATCTACATAGGGTAAATTTTAAAATGTTTGGTTGAAATATACACACTTTTTAAAGGTGGTATGACTTTGTGGAGAGTCAGCCGGGTAGGTTACCCAAAAGGGTAAAAACCTATTTCAGCAATGATTGCATTGCTCTAATCCGGTTTGAAGGGTAAGAGAGCCAGCGTAATTACCGGCAGATGAGGTACTCCATCTAATTTATCTAGGGTAGTAGAGCATCAAAATTTCAGAAATGTGAGGAGAGATGTCTATGGGGGACGGTGACCATCAGGTGATCTGTTTGCTTGTTTGCTCTCTTATATGTACATTAAAAAAAAGTCTTATATAATAGAGTTAGAAGATTTGATACTTTTAAACCTCACCAGCGGATTCCCGTTTCAAAATATTTGCATCTTATAATAGCTCCTTTAGATAGCGTTTAGCTACGAGACGACGTGGCCGAATAGTGATATAAGAGTCGAATAATAGTGTTGGAAAGTTGTATAAAAGCCCCATCAGGAGCAGGAAGCCGTCGACAGCGGCACCGACATTTTGGAGGGGCCCTTTGTGTCTCCACACATTGAATCTGCCTCCATTTCGAACTTACGAGTATGTCTTGTTATACGGCAAAATGTACAAAAATATATAATAATTATATTAATTAAACAGAGGGCGCTACCTGTTCGATCTCCATGGTACCTATTCAATCTGTGTTGTTTCTGTAGAACAGAAATGTACCTAATATTGGAATGGAAATAGTTGTTTTACACTGATTAACATTGTATTGATGTATGTCTATATAGTTGTGCAATGCTGACAGCTGCCTCAACGTCACGTACCGTGTCGTCGTGTCACCGGGTCCTGACTGACCACCAGCGCTACGGCGGGGGCTAGCGTCTAGCCGTATCGTCACAGCATAATGCTGAGTCAGGGACCCTTTTGACACATATTCTCAGAGTTGTTTAGGCCGCCCGTAGGCCTCTGACATGGCCGGAACCGATGGTTTAACGTGCTCCGATGGTTTAACGGTCACCCACCCTGGTTCTGACCGCGTCCAACTTTGTTTAACTTGCACGATCACGCTCGCAACTTAGCTACGAGACCCTCAACGTCACTCTTACGTTTTATATCTACTAACAGAACTCTCGTTCTTGGAACGAATATGCTTCTATAACATGGAAAAAGCAATGGTAAACAACCCCCTTAAATATGCCATGAACGTTGTTCTATGTGGTTAATTCCTTAGAATGATCACGACCCTCAGCAATGAGGAATACGACTTAGAAAAGATGTTGGACTAGCTAAACTTCCAGTCAACCAGCTCCGTCCAGAAGCTCAGAAGTCTGTTAGGACATTCACAGGCATTCCATGTACGGTCATCAGCAGCCTGTTAATGTCCACAGTGTTGGGGCACAGGCCTCCCCTTGCATAAGGGGGTACGAGGGTATGGGCCATGATCCACCGAGCGGGCCCAATGCTGAATGGTGGATTTCACATTCGGAAACTTGTAATTTCCTCAAACATGCAGGTTTCCTCACAATGTTTTCCATCACCGTTAGAGCAGTCGGTAAATGTACGTTAGTCTTCCAAAAAATCCGAATAATTCATTGGTACATGGCATTCAGCTTTGCATGGTTTCAAACCCGGAACTCCCTCATGGGAACCCGGCGTTGTAGACACTAGACCATCGACGGTCGCGAACTTTAATTTAGGACCCACTTTTATTTAGGACCCACTTTTCTTTAGGACCCACTTTTATTTAGGGCCCACTTTTATTTAGGGCCCACTTTTATTTAGGACCCACTTTTATTTAGGACCCACTTTTATTTAGGACCCACTTTTATTTAGGACCCACTTTTATTTAGGACCCACTTTTGCTCATTGAACAACCTTGTCATAGTCAATACCAGATTAACGCTAGTCGCTAGTATAGAAAGAAGGAAAGAAAGAAAAACATTTATTTAACATTATGCATACATAATTAACCTTAAAAATATTTGAAATTAATAAAAAAAAAACACATCATTAAAAGGACACATGCTCAGCATGTGCTGCGGTCCGACCGGTACGGCAGAACCATAGCGCTGGTTTTCAGCTGTGCCAGGACGAAGGCATCGCGGGCGAAACAGCAGGTCAGTGACCAAACCGAAAATATATTAAAAGTACAAATAATAAAAGTACAAATAAATACCTAAAGATGAAATAGATAACAATTAAAACTGGCGAGAAAAGGGATAGGAATACAAAGTGAATGTCTGTCCATTATGCGGCCGTATCTCTCATCTCTTTTGATTGTCTGTATATAAGTACCAATGAGTTTTCAGTGATACATTTTGCACCGTGACGTCACACAGCAGGCACAGGCCACACGCGTCCATAAATCTGTCCGCGAGACAATCCCGTGGCATTCCCGAGCGCCATTTACATGTTTATATCTCCGTGCTGCAGTAAATTTGCGCTTAATTGCGTCAATGTGCACCTCCGGGAATTGTACTTGAGTAGTTGAGCACCAATGAAATAAATGGAATGAGTCTTGGATGAAGAAACCCCCCATTTCTAATAAAATTATTTCCAAATTTGTTTTACCTGAGATAGGGCGGGCTAGCGTTCTAAAACTGTGCCAAATCTCAAGTCGGTAGAGTTTGTAGTTCCTGAGAAAAACAACTGTGATGTGACTCTGTGACATACGGACGGACGAACGCTGAAGTCGGACCATAAAGGTTCCTTTTTTAACCCCCGACCTATCGAGGGAGGGCGTGTTATAAGTTTGACACGTTTGTCTGATTGTGTGTTTGTCTGTGGCATCATATCTTGACAACAGATGATCCGATTTGGATCCGGTTATTTATATTTAATAGAGAATTTTGTGGAGAGTGTTCTTAGCTAGGTCTGATAACAATTGGACCAGTGGTTTCCAAGATCTTGGAGTATCTTAATGTCAGATGGGATCTCTGGAACAGTAATAGCTAGATGATTCGAATTCGAGCTCAAATTTCCATGACCGTGTTCCGTTTCCGACATCTGAAACCTTGAGGATCTGATGATGGCCAGGAAAAAGTTAGTGAACTTCAATTTCGCAATATGAAACTGGAAAAATTGTAAGATTATCAGCCCGCCGAAACTATAATACTCGTATTTAGATGGGATCTTCACGAACTAAAGTTGTAGGGAATTCTGAGACAATATTTATTTATTCACACTTTATTGTACAACAATAGACTTAATAAAAACAATTAAAATGAGACATTGTACAAAGGGTGAACTTATCACTAAAAGAGAACAATACAAGAAAAAAATATGAAAATGATGTGGAACTAGGAATTTTAAGATAGCCATGGCGAGGCCGAAGGCCGAGCTACGCGTGGAGCGAAGCCCGGAGCGTCCCCCCGCCGGTTCGTCGGGTTTCTTAAATTTTTAATTTAGAGTTATTACCGTTTAGGTATAAAAAGGGGGGAAGAAAATGTGCGTATAAATACCAGTGCCAGTATTAATACTTAATTTAATTAAATTTAAAAGAACAGAGTAATTGGGTCTTTGAAATCGTTAAAATTTTTGCGACATATTCCCACTAGTTCCCAGAAGTCGGGAGTGATTTCAGCTGCGTTTATTTTTTTGAATCTCTTTAATAAATTATTTCGGAAATTTCAGTAATTTTACCGGGGATAATTAATGCTCCAGGGATTTTGTACACGTCGGTACTTTATAGGCTGGAGTTGCAGCCAAAGCTGTTAAAGCTATGAACTCGATTTAAAGCAAGGTTTCCAGCATAGTCTGAATTATACCCCCTGTTCAGTTAGCCTGTAGAGGTACCCTATTTTTACTGCAAAGAGTCTAGATGTGAGAAATTGCATCAAAACCCTGAAAATCATCGTCGTAGTCCAGGTTGCAGCATCATGCTGAGTTGGAGTCCTTTGTCTCCACAACATCTCACATTACCTATGTGTTACGTATGCTTGATTCTCCTTTATCTTTAGATGTAATGATTTTACAACATGTGAGGCTAAATTAAGTCCTTAGTTTTCTTCTTCTTCATTTGAACTCGAATCTCCTATCTATTCTATTTCCAGAAATCCCATCTGACATAAAATAAACTCCAAGATCAAGATCCTCTGGTCCAATTATCAGACATGACTAAGAACACTTGACAAAATTCTCAGACAAAAAAGCCGCGTCCAAATCAGGTCAACGATTGTAGAGTTATAACGCCATAGACAAATAGAGTAACACCCCCGGTTTGTTCGGGGATAAAAATCATGGGTATTGTAATATATGTGGGTATTTACTAGGGATGTTACGGAGGTGGTATTACCGGAACCGAAGTCCTAACCGAAGGTTTAAAATTTGAATTATCAGAGTCGGAACCGGAGTCGGAGGTAGAAGAGAAATGTTCAGAAGAAGTTCAAATTTTAAACCGTTTTTTAATTTTCATAGCTGAACTGGTCAATGTTATTTATGATGACGTTTGCGGCAATAAAACATATTCATTTATGGTAGTCCTACACTATTTAATAAAATATTGATATTTGAATATGCTCACAAATCTTCGGTAAAACCTCCGATTCAAAATTATCGGAGCCGAAGTCGGAGTCGGAGGTGTAAAATCAATCGGAAGTTCCGACCTTGCGGAGTCAGAGTCGAAGCTCGTAACACCCGTATTAACCCTACTAGTATTATAATTCGTACATAAAATAGTGGAGAGCATGTAAATATATATCTTAGTCGACAATAACACCTCGTTGAGTGAAGACGCATTTCTTATTATACCTACCTATAGTTAGTTAGTTCTACAATACCGTTAAATTTACATTGAACGGTATTACTTGCGTTTCATAACTAATTCGTATCACATTTAGAATAGTAAAGTAAAAGTATACACTTTATACGAAACACAAATACGAAAACAACAAACAAAAGATAGAAAAGGAAATAGTGAAGTACAATTTAGGCGGTCTTATCGCTAAGAGCGATCTCTTCCAGGCAACCTTCGGGCAGAGGAAATGATTAAAAAAAATGGAAATGATTATTAATAGTGCTGCTTTTTACCTTTTTTACCTCCTAGTGCAGGGACCATTGTCTAATGTATAATTTTGGATGAATGCATTTTTTGTATATTTGTATTATTTTTTCCAAAATTATAAGTGTAAACGTTACAGGATAAGCTCACGCTGAGCTTCTGCTGGACAAATGTCCTATTCTCAGTAACGTAACAATAAAATTTGAAGAATGTAGAAGGTATCAGAGGAATTTTTCGCGTGGAAAATAATGTCGATTTTATAAGGGGTCGAGTCTTTTGTGTAAGTCTCTGAAGTCTGGTGAACGTGTAGAAATGATATATATGTATTCTAACGAATAATTGTTGATTACAGATGAAAAGGTCTCAAATAAAAATATATTTGTAACGCAACGTAACGTACCGACCCGTCAAAATTCACACATTGGACTTCATTCGCTATGCAGTTTGTGGATTTGATTCTAATCGTTTCGAACGATTTTTGATATTAAAATATATTATAACCCGTGAAGTATGGCAGTCAGGGTGCATGTTTGTTTTGAACTTACTCTAGAAATTGTAAAAAAGTGACTCTTTTAAGTAATGAATTATAATCGTGTAATTTTCGACGCGGCGGGGCTAGCGTCTAGCCGTATCGTCACAGCATAATGCTGAGTCAGGGACCCTTTTGACACATATGCATGTGAACTTACTGTAAGTCTTAGTTACTTTTAAGTAGTGAAATGTTATTATCGTGTTATGTTTTATGTATGTGCAAATAACATTCATTCATACCACTCTTCTTGTCGTGGTAAGTGGCCAACATATTCTCAGAGTTGTTTAGGCCGCCCGTAGGCCTCTGACATGGCCGGAACCGATGGTTTAACGTGCTCCGATGGTTTAGCGGTCACCCACCCTGGTTCTGACCGCGTCCAACTTTGTTTAACTTGCACGATCACACTCGCAACTTAGCTACGAGACCCTCAACGTCACTCTTACGTTTTATATCTAACAGAACTCTCGTTCTTGGAACGAGTGCACATGTGTGTTTGCACACACATGTGCAAATAAATTATAATTCATTCATTCAAAGTTTGTCAGACTAATTTAACCCGTGAAGAATGGCAGTCAGGGTGCATGTTTGTTTTAAACTTACTCTAGAAATTGTAAAAAAGTAACTCTTTTAAGTAATGAAATGTAATCGTGTAATTTTCTCCGCGGCGGGGCTAGCGTCCAGCCGTATCGTCACAGCATAATGCTGAGTCAGGGACCCTTTTGCCACATATGCATGTGAACTTACTCTAAGTCTTAGTTACTTTTAAGTAGTGAAATGTAATTATCGTGTTATGTATGTGTGTGCAAATAAATTATAATTCATTCACTCAAAGTTTGTCAGACTATTTGCTCGTCTTTCAAAAGCTAATAACTTCGTCGATTTTAAAGATATGTAAAAACAAATAGTATCGTTGAAATCATCGTTAAACCTTCCTTCTAACTCGTATTCCTCATTGCCGAGGGTCGTGATCATTCTAAGGAATTAACCACATAGAACGACTCTCGTGGCAGATTTAATGGGGTGGTTTGCCATTGTCTTCCCCATCGTAACCATAAACAAAACTCAGCAAATGTATTTGGCTAAAATAATCAGTAGAGATGAGGAAGAAGGTCAAAGTTAGCCATACATTTATCGTGACTTGTTCGAACGTAAGTAAAATACAATATGAATGTTTTTTTTTTTTTTTGGGAATTTATAATCTAGCCGTAGAACAAAACGCCATTGCCTTTTCCTATCACCCTCAACGTTTGTAACACCTATAGGTACATACATCTAGCGATTAAAACGGATTTTTTTCCTCATTACAAAAAATATACGCATATGCGGTAAGCTCCCCATACCGACATCTCTCGAGCACACATTCTCGTAAGCTCGCCCTTTTTAAAAGCTCATATCACAAAATAGATAAGTATGTAACAGAATAGAAGCCTTAAACCTACGAGGCAACTCCAAGGAGTCATACACCCTGCCTCTCTGTACCTTTCGGTGGTACAACAGGAGAAATTATATTTTTATTACGATTTCATCTTATAAAAAATATTTAAAAGTTCAACGGGCAGCCATTTCCCGCGCTGCTACAAATGTAATGCTGTTTTGTTTACATAACCTTTGACGTCACAACGTCAAAGGTTATAAACTTGTTAAATCCAATAAATCACGTAAGCATCATACTAGCAACACATTTGTTTACATGACCTTTGACGTCACGGCCATAGAGAAGCGCGTTTGAGCTTTTTGAATTACGTTTAGTTTCTGCAGAAATAATGATCATCAAAACTAAGATTATTCCAATAACTACTTAATTAAATAAAAATATAATGTCGTCATTATTTTAGTTTAGCTCAATAAATACAAAAAAATTAGTTACATTTTTTTCAAAATTACATGCATATTCCCTGAACGGATTTTGTTTCGGTTTCCACTGAAATGTAGATATGTCGTAGAGACAGCGTAATATCGCATTATACGAAGTACGTAGACATTTCACGATCTGCTAATAATCTTAGACAGATACTGTAATGGTCAAGTACTACACTAACTATCTAAGATTTTTAGCCACTTCGTGAAGTGCAGATTATTAATTCGCACATAGCGTAATGGTATTGAATCTCATGTGGATCTTAAGCTTCTACGAAACATTCTGTTCGTTACCTTTCTATTTCATAAATACGACCGTATTTAGGTCGCGCGGTGGAAGTAAACAGATGTGACGAACGCATAAAGGGAAATCCCCCCTTTCTATTAAAAGGGGGATCCCGGGTCCCTAAGACTTTTCCAAGTCAAAAAGCATTATGGGGAAATGTGTAGAATCTTTACAGTTCGAAAAAATATATTTTCAATTGAATACGGCTGTTGAATGAAGAGTTGTGAGACTTGATTTCCGATCCGAAAACTTTGAATACAAAATGTTGTGGGGTAAATACTCGTAGCTGTAAGGCACCAGTAGGAAACCGATGTCAGCTTGTCAACACAAATTCAAACAAATGTCTATATATATTTAACAAAAAGTAAAAAAAAAAAACAAATTTCTTGATCGATAGAGTACTTAAGATCAGCGAATCGAAAACACACACGCCATGTGACCACTATCCATTAGGATCCCGGATTACGAAACAATAATCCTTGTAATTAAAGTAAAGTAAAATGCTTTATATTGCACAAATAGAAAAGGAATAGTGAAGTACAATTTAGGCGGCCTTATCGTTAAAAGCGATCTCTTCCAGGCATCTTTCGGGCAGAGGAAATGATTTCGAGAAAGACGTAGTAGGTGTGCAATCATTATGGAAAAAGTTATATAAGAAAATTGTATTAACACAACAATAACATACTTATAAATACCAAGGTAATTAATTACCATACTATACTTACTAAGTACATAAAATAAATAGGCAGATATATATGTATGCTTACGTAAATAATGATAAACATACATAAAATAATATGTAGACTGAAATAAAATATTTAATGAGTAGATAACATACAGTCGCTCAGCGTGCTATGGAAAGAGCTATGCTCGGAGTATCTCTGCTGGATCGAATCCGAAATGAGAAGATCCGGCATAGAACAAAAGTTATCGACATAGCTCATAAGATTAGCAAGCTGAAGTGGCAGTGGGCCGGTCACATCTGTCGCAGAACAGACAACCGCTGGGGGAGACGAGTTCTGGAGTGGAGACCGCGTTTGGGAAAACGTAGTGTGGGACGCCCCCCTGCTAGATGGAGCGACCATCTGCGCAAGGTGGCTGGCAGCGACTGGATGAGAAGAGCCGAAGATCGGGCTCAATGGCGCGCCCTGGGAGAGGCCTATGTCCAGCAGTAGACTAGAATAGGCTGCTGATGATGACATAACGTACAGGAAAAGCAACCAGGGTAGATAAATATAATTAATAGTAGTCCCCATAATGTTGCCATGTTATATAGACTTATATTATAATTACAAGGGTTTTTGCTTCATGAATTGTAGCCTATCGGCTCTCCTTAATCATAAAAAAACCGTGCCTCGAAGAGCACGTTAAACAGTCGGTAGCGGTACCGATTGTAATGTTTAATAATCTTTTGCAAGAAGTGGTTAACCTATGTTAGTTGCCCGTAGGGCGGCCTTAACAACTCTCATTATATGTTGGTCCCTAACCATAAGATAAACAAATAAACAAACGTCATTATGTGGCCTCGTATCGAACCTGAACCTTCCATATGAGTAACTGCAACGTAACCACTACGCCGCATCCTTATGCCGACAGCTCTTTAGTACGCGAAAATTTTAATGCACTCAGTTTTCGACAAAACCTTATTACAAGAATGTCTTTGTCAGAACTTCATTAACCCTGCGGCACGACTGTGATACGAATGTATCTAATTTCGCGGCCATTTAACTAACTTCCCATACGCAACTCGCGTTTCCAACTTGCGCTGTAACTGTAGTTGAGGGCGGTGGCACACTGGGCTCTGATCTGTAGTACTGCCCTACTTTTACGCGTAAGAGTCCGCTTAAAACTCAAGCAATATGCGCGGAAAAATGCGTCTACATACTCGTAACTCGTTTGTATTGTTCGCTTTACGCCCCATGTATGCCGCATTAAGCTCCGCGTCTCCATAACGACGCCCAGCTGTGGGCACGGCGCTGACAATTCGATATCAGGTCGTTTGATTCTTTCGCTAACGTTTTAACTTCATAACCGAGCAATGTCATCTGCCGCGTGCGGTTCGCGAGGCTCTTACAGCGTGGGAACTAAAACGTTCCAGTATAATTATTATTCTGATCCATAGGTACTAAAATTCGCGAAGGATAATCCTCGCCCGGAATTCCGTGAATGGTTGTCGGAAATGTTGCTGATCTTCCTATTGTTGTCTCTGGTCCGTCTTGGAATTGAAATTGAAAACGTTTATTTAGTAAACACCAGAATATAGAACACAATACAGAAGTATACAAAGATTAATTCATGCAGCACAAAACATCCGGTGTGGTACAGTGCCAAAAAGGGTACACCAGCTCAGCATAATGCTGAGGCAAGTCACAGCGCTGATTTTCAGCTGGCCCCTCAGTGACTGCACGGACGAAGAAAGCAACAGTGTGTGCGTGTTGTGTTGTATGAAGGAATGGCTCAGCAACCCGATCCTGCAGTTGCACTCGCGACCGCATATGTTGCATTTGACCTCCGTTGACAGCCAATCTCTCAAGGCCGGGTTTGCCTCCTTCTCTTTCGTCTTACATCTTCTTTGAAGTGAAAATATCTTTAGGCGAACCTTGCGCTCTTTCTGAACAGTGAACCAAACTGAACCGTCACACTCGAGTCGGTGACGCTGAATCGGGCATACTCGGCTCCACTCGACATCAAGCGCGCTCGGGTCGGTGACGCTGAATCGGGTATACTCGCCTCTAGTCGTCATCAGCTGTCATCAGCCACGTTTACTGTCTGACAAGGAGTGCATCGTTTCAAGAATTACGTTTTTATTATTATCTAAGTCGTGCTTTGCGTGTTTTTTTTGTAAGTTTTCACTTCTATTGTGTGGTCATAAGCACACACCCTCTCTTTTTTTCTGCCTCAGCGTCTCCCCCCTCGTCTCGAAGATTTTGCAGATTTTTTCAGCAAAACTAGTGTAGCACCAACATAACTGTAACAGTGGTGTAACTAAGACGGTTCGCTTTTATAGCGCACTAAAATATTTTATGGAGCCGCGCGACGCCGCGCGCCGGGGCAAGCATTGGGGGCTTTACCCTACTAGATATGTATAGGCCTTCGATTACGGCACAGAACTATTTAGATAAGTCAGGATTGTCCCTCAAATGAACAAGCCACGTCTAGTTGAATTACGATTGCCATAACGTAAAACACATGCCGTGCAACAACATGGGATATATTATCTCTGCCAAAAATCTGGTGGTGGCGTTTGTTTGAAATATACAAAATGTATTTTAGACGAGCGTAGGTGGCCTAGTGGCTAGGACGCCGGACTCCCATGCAGGGAGGTCCGGGTTCGAAACCATGCCATGTACCAAAGAGTTTTTTGGATTTTTCGAAGACTTACGTCCATTTACCGACTGCTCTAGCGGTGAAGGAAAACATCGTGTGGAAACTGCATGTCTGAGTAAATGAAAAGTTTCCGAAGGTGTATGAAATCAACCAATCAGCACTGGGCCCGCTCTCGGTGGATCATGGCCCGTACCCCCTTGGTCAAGGGGAGGCCTGCGCCGCGACAGTGGGGACATTAATCGTGACGGACCCACGGCTCAACTACGATGCTCAACTGGTTGTGTCGTGGGTAATTTTTATTCCCTTCGGCACAACTAATAATAGCCTGATGATGATTTTAGATGATGAGATTGAGACCAAACGTCGATGCATTAATTTTACCTCATAGCTGAACTTGCTTGAATACTGTCCTGACGAATATAGCGGTATTAATAGTGCTGGCAAAACATTTTGCGACGCCATTTCTCGCTCGTCGCTGTTTTGCCAACACTAATAAACCGTTAAATTTCGCAGTAAATTAATTTAAACGATTTTACCCAACTGCCGGAACTACTCTAACGCATATTACCGTCAGGTGGTCAGTTTGCTCATCTGCTTTCATTATACAATAAAAAAATCTTCAAGCCACTGACGGACTCCCTTATATCCATAAGTATAAGTAGGTACCTGTACATGGTGTAACAAAAACCCCTTATAGAGCAGAAAGGGGCGTGTAAAGTATCCATAACAACTTTCGCTATGGGACCAACTCAGAAATCGTGAAAAATAAATCAACTGTTTCCTACATTTCGGACGTTTTACTATTGTATTTCAGTGTTGCCCCCATAATGAAATTTGGTCAGTTATGGATACTGAACGCCCCTCTTTCAGCTCTATAAGGCGTTTTTGTTACCCCTATACATATATAGGATGTTTCCAGACGCGCGACGCTGGCCGATAGTTCCATCCAGTAATGTGTAGCCGGAATTCAGCTCACGCCAGACATGAATGGGCGAAGCCATCATTCCACATTCAGCGTCGACGCCCGCCCGCCCATAACTGATTTATGCGAGATCTTACTGTTTACTATTTCCACGTTCCCCTCCGTTCTAGTCTCGACTCGAGTACGGTAACTCGAAAGGATAATAAATTAAATAAAGAATAATCATTTATTTATTTGATGTTGGTAATCGAAGAGTGGGTAATACCGTAGAGTAAAATCTCGGTAGATAATGTCTACCCCTTTTCGTTTCAGTTATATTCTTGAAATAAAACGGTAACTAGTCTACCTTAAGATAATTAAATACCGACTCGATTGCCAGTTTTCGTAGTTAAAAAATATGTTAGCCTTGTACACCATTTGCTACATTTGACTGTTCAAGGGTTTTTTGTTACAACCTGTATAAAGTAAAGATAAATCAGGAGCAAGCTCCACGTAAACTAACCAAAGTGGACGCCACTGAACACAAAATTAACTAAAAGCCAATAAACCGTTAACAATGCGGCCCTTAAGCTGAACCCAAGTTAAACTTAACTTGCTTGCTAAAAGCAACATTCTAAAGTTACTGGAAGTGGCAGATTGATTTAAATGGATGAATTAATATTTTAGGCAAATACAAACCCCTAACTGTCATCTACCTTTCTAGAACATATTCCAAGATATTAAAAACCCCTAAACATATTTTTATCAGATATAGCTAAAAACACTCTTGTCAACAACAGGACATAAAACGCAAAGGGTTGCATAGATGGAGCCACGGGCACACTCCGTAAACAGAAAAGCAAAACGAAACGTCATCATTATAGATATCACAAATTCCTCGTTATTTGGATTAATTTCTCAAAGCTATAGTAAAATTGTGATGATATCATGGCATCATATGGCCATTTCAAAATAGCAGACCTAAAAAATCTGTTAAAACAGCGTGGCGCGAGTCTGAAGGAATTCGGTGGAAAGGTACGTATGTACATATTGATATTTGGCTTTATGTGCTAATTTAAAGTTTATTAAACAAAAATCTTGTAAAATCATCCAATATTAATAAAAATAATCATTATTTATTTATCAAATTATTGTCATTGAAAGCAATTTTGAAAGTTATCTTATGTTTAGAACAAAATCATGTTTAAGTCGTACACGTACGTCATATTTTTGAATGTTTTTGTAACTGTGCTAGTGGCGCCTCTAGTTGTTAAACATTGCAAGCTTATCTCCTTGCACCTTCAAAACGTCATAGCGTCATTATTTATCGGAATGATTCTTTCACTGAAAATTTTGGTTTTGTATGAAGAGTTCAGAAATCCAATCAAAATCGTCGAAAGCACATGCCCATTGTCGTTCGACATGTTTTACAAGCCGCAATCAATGATCATCCTGAGCTTCACCTACGAGGCCGACGTTCATTAAGGCATAGATCGTGCAGGCAGGTGTAAACAGCCTTAATCTAGCACTACTAGTTCGAACACTTCACCGGTCACTGCGGCGGTGCGCGGTGCAATGTGAGATGCACTGGCACATCCAGCTAAGCTATACATCACTCCAATACCAGTCTACAACCCGTCAAAGCAAACTGAGTGAAAATATTCGCACACAGCGCCGACTCAGATGGTGGTGGACATCGAGCTGAGAAAAATTTGGATAACGCATTAAGGCTTATACTGTCGCCCTTGACCTCCAGCGTCTAGAAGTTTACGGCTTTGGACTCTTGCCGAAGACAAACTTCGCTAAATCCTGCAGGTATAATCTCCATACATACAAGCTTCTTTTTCTTCTTGTTCAGTTTGTTTGTCATACATAAATGACAAAATCAAAATTATAGTGCCTATATAAAAATTATACACTAATATTATAGTGAATCCATTAATAGCTTAAATTAAATTAAAATCTCTTTATTCTCGGTCACTAGTCCCATAGAATAAAAACAAATAATAAATTATCAAATTACATTAAATTAATTCAATTAATTAGACAATTACAGCAAACCAATTTCTTCTACCAACTTCTTTGCTCTACATACATATTATATAATGAATGGTATTTTTATAATTTACATTATGGAGATCACTATGATAAAACTAATTCCCATAAATGGCGCAGCCGCAGTTATATTCCTGAACAAATTGCCACATCTAATTTGGTTTTATTACATGCGGGTTCTTGTCAAAGTTTTCGTTCGAAGGCCTCTCTGTGAACGATAGTGGAGGTTCTATTGAGATAGTTGCCAAGCTAACAGACGGATCTATTGAGGTATTTCACTTTGGTGGAATGGAAACACTGCCAATACTAGCAACACCGGAAAATTGTTATTTGGAGTGCAGAGGATTGTGCTACGACTGGACTGGATGTGGATGTTCTTACTTAAATAATTCTTCATACATAATTATACTACTTCATACTTCCCTTCAGATGGATTGTGGCCAAACGTAGATCTGGTTAGAACACTCTGACGAAGCCCGTGTGCTCCATCTTCGATTACCGCCAGGTGAGATTGAGGTTCTAACGCAGGTTTAGGTGTAAATAAAAATTAAAAAGAAATAACGGACGACGTCCGGTCGGACGTCCCAGATACCGCTGGCGCGATGAAGTGGAGAAGGATCTGCGGGAGCTCCGGGCGCCTGACTGGCTCGAGACTGTGCAAGAGAGAGAGTGATGGCGCTCTTTGGTATCGAAGGACAAGATCCACTTCGGGTCGCTGTGCCAGCGGAGTAAGTAAGTAAAAAGAAATGTTTTTAAAAGTTCGACGTCGATTGAGATCAGCCGACTTCGATAGACAGTTTCTTACTACACCAAATCGAATGCCTGATTGCTCGATTTTTATTGATTCGTCATCGATCGATCATCGATTGATGACAGAAAAGGCTCTCGCGTGGTCAATCGATCATCGATAGAAAAAATAACCGTCAGCCAAAGATCGATCGACATCGGTCGGGTGGGTGTGGTAACACCCTTAGAAACACCGGAAGTCGCCCTTTCAATAACTCCAACAAACAGCATTTTATTTACCCCTAACCTCCGCTGCTAAAAACCACAACTACCCGCAGGCCAATAAACAAACAGCAAGACGTCTACTGGCGCCTGTCACCGGCAGCCAATAAAAAGGCACGGCCTTTGAGCGTCACTGTCGCCTGAAGCCGCCGCCGCACTCTTTGTGTGTCACCTTCCTTCAGTTCCGATTTATTCTGTACAGATTTATTTATTTAGCGGCAAATTTTAAGAATCAGATACCTTTAATGTCATAAATTGTATCACATACAGCATTTACACATAATGATATTCATACAAACACACCCTCTTACACACCCTCACATACACAAACACACCCTATCACTCGCCTTTAGCCACATACTGTAATAAATCTACTTGAATTGTATTTAGACCATTACAAAAAAGTACTTTGAGAAAAATGCCTACTACAGTCTAAACGAATTTATGTCCTCAAAATTAAAACCTTCTCATTTGCTATGACCCGGGAAATTGACATGTATACGACTCTTAGCGTATGTGACATTTTAAAATTATTTTGACATTGTATCCGCACTTTTATTTTATTTTTTATTGACTGTACACTATTGTACTATTATATGTATTTTTGTAATGTAAATAGTTTAAATTTTTAATAATTCGATTTATTATTGAATTATTTTGTACGACTTATCTTACAACGGGTTTTGTTGCTTTCTGATGAAATAAATACAATTTACAATATTTCTTTAATCCTATATTAATCATCATGATAGTATTTCATTAATATTTCGCAATAATGTAATACGTTTAATTATACAGAAATTAATTTTGAGTTATTATGTAATTGGCGATATAACTTTTTAGAATAAGTGTTGTTATAATTGTTTTGCTGTACAATAAATAACATGCAATAAAATAAAATAAATAAATTTAAATAGCTGTCAAATTTCAATCAATCAATCATTTATTCGTGAACATATGTAATAATAAGTAAGTATACAGTTTAATGGCCTCCGATACCAAAGAGCACCATCGCTCTCTCTCCTGCGCAGTCTCGAGCCAGTCAGGCGCCCGGAGCTCCCGCAGATCCTTCTCCACTTCATCGCGCCAGCGGTATCTGGGACGTCCGACCGGACGTCGTCCGTATGGCGCTCTTTGGTATCGGAGGCCAAGATCCACTTCGGGTCGCTGCGCCAGCGGAGTAAGTAAGTATACAGTTTAATGAGTTGGTATCACTATGCTCCGTCGTTTGACATATAAATATTTTCAATAAATTGTTAATTTACGTATTATACCTCGTCCAAACTCATTTGAATGTAGATTCGGTGGTTGTGGTGGTCTAGGGAAACTTCAACATCAAAATCAGAATGATTTTGATTGATACTGCAGGATCGAAAATTGAAAATAAATTATTTATCATGGTTAATTAAGAATTTTAACAATTTTGAAGTTGGAAATTTTGTTGCTTCATTGTCTAATATTGAACCCTGTCGCATTAAGTTTTTGTTATGTTTTCTTGGCATTCATATGAATGTGTTAAAGCGACAAAGTACTAAAGGGGTTAGGCTTATGTGTTGCCCACTATACCTTCAAATTGGCGGGCGTTCTTTTCTTCATATTCTGGATGAAAGAAATAAAGAAAGAAAGAAAAAATTTATTTCCAATAGCGCACACATACCAACAATTAGGTACAGAAGATAAAAATAATATTAAACAAATATATTATAAAAATAAATAAACAAAAGTAATTAAGTTTGATGTAGGTGGTGTGCAGCACCGGAGAAAGGGGACTGCCTCAGCCTGTTGCCGTAGCGGAGTCAGCACTTCGGCGCTGATGACTATGATGATGACTCATTACAAATTTTTTATTTTAAAAGTTATTTGTTCATATTAAATGTTGGAGAGGATCCATTTTTATTTTAAAAGTTATTTGTTCATATTAAATGTTGGAGAGAATCCATTTTTATTTTAAAAGTTATTTGTTCATATTAAATGTTGGAGAGAATCCATTTTTATTTTAAAAGTTATTTGTTCATATTAAATGTTGGAGAGAATCCATTTTTATTTTAAAAGTTATTTGTTCATATTAAATGTTGGAGAGAATCCATTTTTATTTTAAAAGTTATTTTTTCATATTAAATGTTGGAGAGAATCCATTTTTATTTTAAAAGTTATTTTTTCATATTAAATGTTGGAGAGAATCCATTTTTATTTTAAAAGTTATTTGTTCATATTAAATGTTGGAGAGAATCCATTTTTATTTTAAAAGTTATTTTTTCATATTAAATGTTGGAGAGAATCCATTTTTATTTTAAAAGTTATTTGTTCATATTAAATGTTGGAGAGAATCCATTTTTATTTTAAAAGTTATTTGTTCATATTAAATGTTGGAGAGAATCCATTTTTAGGTAACATAAAACTTTTTCTCGACGTATGCCTGCGTCTCGGTGCTGCATGCAACGTCCCCCACCTCTGCCGCTGCGGCGCAGCCGTCGACCAGCTCGGGCACCATGGTCTCTCTTGCTGCAGAAGCGCCGGTCGCATTCCCCGCCATGCCGAGCTCAACGACATCATACGCCGAGCACTTTCCTCCGTCGGAGCGCCAGCTGTTCTTGAACCGAGCGGACTGACGCGCGACGATGGCAAGAGATCCGACGGAATGACCCTAGTACCTTGGAAGATGGGACGGCCTTTGGTGTGGGACGCCACCTGCGTCGACACCCTTGCTCCGTCTCACCTTCCAGCCACTTCTTATAGAGCCGGCTCTGCGGTCGCTGCTGCAGAAACCCTCAAACGGCGCAAATACACCAATCTGGGTGAAACTTACATATTTGAGCCGTTTGGGGTTGAAACATTGGGACCCTGGGGCCCGGGAGCACACCGCGTCTTGAGTTTGGAGACCCAAGATCTGGCTCCTATTTGGTTCAGCGGATTAGCTTAGCTATCCAACGGGGCAACGCAGCCAGTCTCTTGGGTACACTGCCGGATGTGGGGGACTTAACCCAAATTTTTTATCTTTAGTTTTCTTAGCCTTAGTTTAGTTTTAGCTTTAGTATTATTTTAGTATTATATTATATTATATTATATTTTCTTTTTAAAACTAATGTGTAATATGTGTACATAACGTATAACCTTACCAATGTTTTATAAATATTTAAAAAAAAGGTTTTGAAGCTTTTTTTTTGAGGTCCAATAAAATAAAAAGACGTCTATCCCGGGCCTTGAAAAGGGTATTCCCTTTGAGTCAAAGGCTCACTTTGTCCAACACCTAACCTAACCGAATAATATTATTTAATTTTGATAATAATTCTCTTTAAAATTAACTTATTACTACGCGCAGCTGCTTGCTACGAATCTCGTAGCCACAGCTACGACCGTAGAGAAAATTAGTTGATCAGCGTTTTGCTAAATAAAATATAAGCCAAGTATATGTCGTAGATACATAGCGTAATGGCGCGTTTCACGAAGTGCGTAGTAGGCATTTCACGAAGTGCTAATAATCTTGAAATGAAAAGTTTATTTACCTATTTAGACCTTTGCGCCAGGGTCGACACGGGGCGGAATTTTTGACTAAGGCTTTTCATAAGTCTTTTTTATATTTTTTTATTGACGAAATTTAGCATATAATTAATTAATTAATTATATTTAAATATCTATATAAGACATGTTTGTTTGTTTAACGTCTTATTAAGTTACAATAACTTTCGTAATAATAAAGAAACTTGATTATGATTTACTTATTACAGGGTACACAAAAAAAGGACCTCCGACTTACAAACTAGGTCGAAAGCCTGTATCTTGTAAGTCGGGATTCCGTCGCACTTTCTGTGCAAGCAAATTACAAATTATATTCTTAACCTAAAGGGAATTTGGAAAATTTAATCATAAAGGAGTTTAGTAAAGATAATGGTAAGAAAAATAATATGATAATCTTAGACAAATACTGTAATGGGCGAGTGTAAGATTTTTAGCCACTTCGTGAAATGCGGATCGTTAATTCGCACATAGCGTAATGGTATTGAATCTCATGTGGATCTTATTCACTCTTCTATTAAACTTGCGTCATCTGGTAGTTTGCCCGTTTTATTAGAAATGCTATACATACGTACATATTATCGATGCTTCGTGTCGCTACTTGATAGAACTTCATTAATCTTAATATTAAATGAGATTTATAGCACTTAGTTCTACAAAATTGATTTTATTTAAATTTATTTTCAAATAAATTCACCGCGACCGATTATTTACTAAATATTAAGTATATTTAACAATATTCTCTAATATAACTTTTGTATAACGACACTTAAAGCACTAGTATAGATTCATAATTTAAAACCTGGCATCATGAAGTGCGGTTCAGATCAATGCAATTACGCCATGTGCTAACTAGTGATCTGCATTTCACGAAGTGGCTAAAAGTCTTAGGCAGATAGTGTACAATTCGACGATTACAGTATCTGTCTAACTTTTTTAACACATCGTGAAATGCCTATGCACTTCGTGAAACGCGCCATTACGCTATGCATCTACGACATATATAAGTTACTCAAATTTTAACTAACTAAATTAGTTCACTCGAATTGATGATAATTTGGCCCAGTTCAGTTTAAATCCTCAAATCGGTGTTGAATTTTTAGACGAACTGGTTTAACTTAGTCGCCTAGAGTAATCTGACTTAGGTTGTATTGCTAAACTGTTTTTAAGTTTAGTTACCTACTTGGACGAAAGAAAAAATAGTCTCACGGCAGGCGCGCGTTCATTCCTTCATGGTTTAGTGAAGTATTTCGACCTAATGAATATTCGATTATTTAATACTCAAGCGTGTTCGCCCAAACACATTTTGCTCATTCGACATTGGATTTTGTTCTTGTATCGTGTTATTTTTTCTGTTTGCTTTTACTTTTACATGATGCTTCGAACAACCAGGCGCAGGCGCGGTCAGTTTTCAGCAAAAACAAATTTTTAAGCGTGTACCAAGGAGGAGGAGAGGAGGAGAGAGAGCGGTGGCGCTCTTTGGTATCCACTTCGGGTCGCTGCGCCAGCGGAGTAAGTGAGTACCAATCTTTATATTTTAGCATATATCTGGGGCTTGATTTCGCTGCAATTTTTCTGGTCACGCAAACAGTAACTTTTATAGACTTCTTTTACCTGTTTCTTACGACTTGTAAGGAACAGTAAAAAGGCCTATGGCTTGTAAGAAGCAGTAAAAAAGAGGCCTATGATAATAGCACGACAATATTCCGCAAAGTTTGATTATGGCCCACAGTAGACTGGTCACGGCCGTTTGTGACCAGTTTGTGGCCAGTTTGTGGCCAATCGTAAACTGACAAGCAACTCACGATGAAGATATAAAATTATTATGGCTCAAAGACCCTGTTATGAAAACTAATGTACTGTGCGGTCTGTGTGACCACTAGAGATGTAATCCCGGTAAAATTACCGTGGTAAGTTTTTTTAAGAGGACGAGCATACAGAAGTAAATAATACTAATAAATAACAGGCCACCTGATTGAAAGTGTTCACCGTAGCTCATATCTACCTCACTATAATGTTATTAGGAGGTTTTCGATGAGCTGCTAACCTTGAGGACTAAGATGGAGTGCCTCATGGCAGTCCCCTTTTTCCGGTGCCGCACACCACCTTCATCAAACTTAATTACTTTTGTTTATTTATTTTTATAATATATTTGTTTTTATCTTCTGTACCTAATTGTTTGTATGCGTGTGTACTTTCTTTCTTTCTTTCTTTCCTCATGTGCCGGTAATTACGCTGGCTCTCTTAATACCCTTCAAACCAAGCATTGCTCTCTTTGCGGCAGAAATAGGTAAAGGGTAGTACAACCCCAGGCTGACTCTGCATAGAGACATACCAGCACTTTCACCATACATACATAACTCTCACATCCATACTATCATCATAGGTAGTTCCCACTTTTCGCCGTAAGATTTGGTGGATAAACGTGGCGAGCCTATCGCCGTCTACTAGGTGTAGAATAGTATCCATTTAGATCCCGAGTTGCCTCGTACGACACCCCCGGGAAGAGTTGGGTGCTATTCTTTATGGCCGGTACGATACGGCACCAATTAAAGGTATTTTGATATTTTACTTAATTAACGGTGAATTCCGGTAATGTTCAGCATCATCGCAACCCGTTTGAGAGTCAACTCAGCGCGCGAAACTTTCTCGCATTTTTGTTTTACTGCGATTTGATAGCAGACAAGTGTTATTCTTGCTTTTTTTACTTTGTAAGTGTATGAAAACAATTAGATTTTTATAATCTTACATATGATTATTTTTAACGTAGAAACCGAAACAAAATAATAAATAATAAACGTCCCAGGTCACGGGTAATTTTAGTAGATGAAAAGTTACATAAAATTACCCAGATAGCTAATTTACGGTAATGTATTTTAAATTACCGGTGAATTACGGTAATTTATATAACTAAAATTGCCTTCTAATATTATCTTATTAATTATTTACCAGTAAATTACGATATTACATGTAGGTAGTACTTATAGACCAGTAAAGTGCGTGCGGTGTGTGGAACCTCTAATAAAACTCGATACTGTTCTGGGCAGAATATGTAAGTGGTGCTTAGGGCTTTGTTATGGGAAAAGTGGTCGACTAATTTGATTAAAGCGCCTATTTTTGTACAAGAGTCGAAGTAAAGAAATAAAGACCTAGAAAAAAAATATTAAAAAAAAAACATCCCTATTATAGTAGATTAAAACCATTTTCCACCACCAAAAACGGAGCGTCGGTGGCCGTGGCTAGGACGTCGGACTCCCATGCGGGAGGTCCGGGTTCGAAACCATGGAATGTCATGTACCAATGAGTTTTTCGGTTTTTTCGAAAAGACTTACGTACATTTACCGACTGCTCTGACGGTGAAGGAAAACATCGTAAGGAAACCTGCACACTGAGATAACCAGTGTGTGAAATGGGGAAGGCAATGGCAAACCACCCTATTAAATCTGCCACGAGAGTCGTTCTATGTGATTAATTCCTTAGAATGATCACGACCCTGAGTAGAACGACTTAGAAGAGAGAAAAACCATTTAAAATTAGAATGCTCATCGTAGCCGTAACCATTCTCCATAAGACCGCAGAGTTCCTTTTCTACACCGAAAGCCTAACCCGAATATATTTTCTAGTTAGGAACCTGCGTGAATCAGATCAGATAGGATCAGATTATAGGGTATCTTCATCTGGGTTAAAAATGTAGTGATTATGATGTTATAGTTCGTACCACTCAATTTATGGTTTAGATAAATGTTTTTGAATATGTATTTGTATTAGATTTTAGATGTGATTCAATCTTCATTTTAAAATAATTTAGTTCATATTGGGGGACGAGGAAATGCAGCAAGCATAATGGGAACATTTGGTAAAAGGGGGCTTTTTGACTAAACCCTTCTCATGTAGTGAAAATGTATTAGGTTTAAAAAAATAATTGACATGTAATTTTTATTTACTTAATTAAATATTTACCTTACTTTGCATAAGAGTAAAATAAAAAAAGTTCATACTTGGGTGTTAAATATATCATCAGATTTTAGACGACATTTTATTATTTAATTTTCTAAATATTCATGAATAGGGAAGGTGTTAAAATTGGCCCGAAATTAAATATACACTGTACCTACATTAAAGAAATTTTGCAAGAGACTGTTCCGACATAATCTTCCGCCCTATAAATAAACTTATCAATCGAACAAATTAAACGCTTAATTTCCCGCCAAATCCGACTGTACTGAGGCAAGAAAAATAAAAAAACTTTGGCCATAAATCTGAATTATTATCATCGACAATAAAAAACTTCTTAATCAATCCACGCCTAGTGACGTGAAAATATTTACGTAGAATTGTGCGCAAAGTAATTTTAACACAGGTAAGATTGGTAAAGTTGGAAGAATAAAACTTCCCTAGTTTATTCATGCGTTTCTTTGGTCATTGTTGGATTAACAATGGTGATGGACAATGATTAGATGTCAACAGAGACAAGTCAAATGGGGCCTTAAGAAAACTGACGGGTTGTGTTGTGTGTTCATGCTGTCATGGGGTGTTCGTTCTATTTTATTGTTTAAAAACTGTTTACAGTGGTTATTTTATCGTAAAACTAGTGTATTTTACTTAAAAATCGTCCGTGTTAAGTGAATGTTATATAAGACAGTGAAATGGGAGTGAAATACTACAGATGGCGTGGATCCGGCAACCTAACCTCCAATTGCACTTGGAATGCAAGACGCTAGACATTCCTAGTGCACACGACTCTCCCTTAATCTCGACGTTGGTAAACTGTTTTTTTTTTCAAAACAGACGCCAAAACGTTCGAGTTATTTTCAAGATTCTAACACGGTCATTGGCCAAATTGCAGTGTTAATTACTTCAGGCGCCATTCATTGAATTAAAAAAACCCATATCTATCCATCACGAATTAAGTTTCGGAAGTTTTGTGGATTCTGTATCTTGTCACTAGTGATAAAAATCTCTCTTTCCATAATATTACCACATTAACTCTTTTTTTGGTTCAATTTTCAAAAATTGGCGATATGAAAGCTTGATATAGAGCGAGTCACACTTTTTATCACCAGTGATAATATACAGCGTCACTGGTTTGGTGTGAATTGTTTAGAAAGTAAAGAGGCGAAACTAAGCGATTTTCGATGCGCTGCTAACATTCAACAATTAGATGGAGTACCTCATGTGCCGGTAATACAATGGCGCATTTATCCTTCAAACTGGAACACTGCTTGCATTGCTGCTTTAAAGGTAAAAGAGGCTGATTCCCCAGACTGACTATGCATAGAATCATACTTCAAAAACACTCTATTCGAAAGATTGCCATAGGTTTGGAGGTTGCCTGGAAGAGATCGCTCCTAGCGATAAGGCCGCCTAAATTGTACTTCACTATTTCCTTTTCCGTTTCTCTTTTGTTTGTTGTTTTCTATTTGTACAATAAAGTGTATTTTACTTTACTTTGACCGATAATTTATTTGCTTTCTTCCTTCTAAGTCGTGTTCCTCATTGCTGAGGGTCGTGATCATTCTAAGGAATTAAATCGCATAGAACGACGTTCGCGGCAAATTTAATGGGGTGGTTTGCCATTGCCTTCCTCATTTCACACACTGGTTATCTCAGTGTGCAGGTTTCCTCACGATGTTTTCCTTCACCGTCAGAGCAGTCGGTAAATGTACGTAAGTCTTTGGAAAAAATCGAAAAACTCATTGGTACATGGCATTGCCTGGTTTCGAACTCGGACATCGCGCATGGGAGTCCGACGTCCTAGCCACGACGCCACCGACGCTCTACAATTTATTTGCATCTATGCATAAATCAATACATTTAACCTTTTTAGTATGGCAATGGCTATCAAATATCAATCAGCAAGTAAGTACCTAGGCAATAAGGGCCACGGTGAAAGTATAAAGTCAGTCTGAATGGTATCGGGCCGGGAATAAAATAAAAAGTCGGCCGTCGTCGCGCCATTCTCAATGTGAAATTTACTGCCGACCGCTCAGATTGCTCAATTCCTTAGGAATATAAAGCACCCTTTACATTAAGTGTCTGTAGGCTTTTGCCAATAAAATCCTTTATCAAACGTTAAACAAGAGTAGCGATTAGGATCGGTAACTGTTCTACATTTCGACATTTGCAATATAAATACTATCATTTATCATCAGCTGCTCACTCTAGTCTACTGCTGGACATAGGCGTCTCCCAGGGCGCGCCATTGAGCCCGATCTTCGGCTCTTCTCATCCAGTCGCTGCCAGCCACCTTGCGCAGATGGTCGCTCCATATAGCAGGGGGGCGTCCCACACTACGTTTTCCCAAACGCGGTCTCCACTCCAGAACTCGTCTACCCCAGCGGTTGTCGGTTCTGCGACAGACGTGACCGGCCCACTGCCACTTCAGCTTGCTAATCTTATGAGCTATGTCGATAACTTTTGTTCTATGCCGGATCTCCTCATTTCGGATTCGATTCGGCAGAGATACTCCGAGCATAGCTCTTTCCATAGCACGCTGAGCGACTTTCACTATCTCTATTTCACTCTATTTCTATATTTCACTTTCACTATCGTATCATACTATCATTATCGTGAAATTATTTGAATCTTATGAAAAGGTTTCAAACACAGAAATCGGAGCAGTAACGCCCTTTTCTCAATTTAAAATCTTTGATGTCATAGTATCACAGACTTACCCCGAAATTTTTCTTGCAGAATTGCGATAATAAGAGGGGGGGGCTGTGTATACAGGCCACACCCCGGGCGTTAGAACTCCACGCTATGCTACTGCGTCACCAAATCTAGACGTGAGGTTATATTCAGCGTTCTTGCTGTCATGGCGTGTTCGGCTTATTTTATTGTTTAAAAACGGGTTTCAGTGGTCTTTTTTTTTCGAAAGACTAGTGAATTTGACCAAAAATCGTCACTTATATAAGACAGTGAAATGGAAGTGAAAAACTACAGATGGTGTGAATTCGGCAACTTAACCTCCCATTGCACTTGGAATGCAAGACACTAGGCATTCCTAGTGCACACGACTCTCCCTTAATCTCGACGTTGGTAAACTGTTTTTTCAAAACAGACGTCAAAACGTTCGAGTGATTTTCACGATTCTAACACGGTCATTGGCCAAATTGCAATGTGTACTCTAGCAAAAAAATCTAGACGTTTCCCGTCAAAAAAATATTGTGCAATCATCTTTACCCGACTGCGCCGAAGGACAATGTGGCATGGAAAGTTTATGTCAAATTATTGGATTTTCGTCCCTTAATCAGATACGTAATGGGTCCCTTTGTGAGGGCGCTGGCTGAGGGATGGCCCGATGGCTGTTTGTCATGGTAAGTGCGACCGTATTGAATCCGGGAACAAAACCCACTGACTTACTGGCTCGCCTGCTCCAGATTGGGAACTTTAAAATTTGAGGCTTTTACAGTCATACAATTTAGCGTCCTTGGTTTATACGAATACCTAGTATCTTACGGGGCCGGGAACAACCCCAGCGGCACTTCGACCCTTGAAGATCTTTTGTGCCATTTTACACACTGGTCATCTCAGTGTGCAGGTTTCCTCACTGTTAGTCTTCGAAATATACGAAAAAACTCATTGCTACATGGCACTGCACGGTTTCGAACCCGGACCTCCCGCATGGGAGTCTGGTGTCCTAGCCACTAGGCCACCGACGCTCTGAATACCTAGTAACGACATAATGGTTGGATGGATTTTTACACGGAGAAAAAATATTTCATTATACAGGTTGTTTAAAAGGCATTCGCCGAACTTCTACGAGAAGATTCAGTCATGAATGTGAAAAACTTTGTCCAGTAAGTTTTTTAAATGCCGAATAAAATGTTTCACTCTTCGTACAAAGTTATGACTGTGGCCTTGAACAACCTATTAGGTATCAAATGTTGTAGGTACTAACTCCTTTTTCAAAACTTTTTTAACCCCCGACCGATCGAAGGAGGGCGTGTTATAAGTTTGACACGTTTGTTTGTTTGTGGCGTGTTCTTAGCTAGGTCTGATAAAAATTGGACCAGTGGTTTCCAAGATCTTGGAGTATCTTTAATGTCAGATGGGATATCTGGAACGGTAATAGCTAAGATGGTTTGAATTTGAGCTCAAATAGTCAGGTTCATAGTGCGTTTCCGACATCTGAAACCATGAGGATCTGATGATGACCAGGAAAAATTAAGGGGAATTCCACAATGACACGGGGGTCTGTTAAATTTTTAATTTAGAGTTATTTAACTAAGTTGTTCACATTCAAGAGTAGAACTCCCCTGGTAAGAATCCGACAAATGGTTTTTTTTGTCTGTAAATAATGTAACTGTGGTACGCACGACGCGCCACTACGATTAGTATCTACTCACATCCGTGTAAAACACGCTATCGAAATTTTCTTGGGACTTCGCATTTATACGAGTTCCAAACATCCATAGTTAGACCAGGACATCTGGTCACCAGACACAACACCCCGCCTGGTGCAAGATCTTCCCTTTTCCCTTTCATACAACTGACATTACGTTCATTCCATGTCCTTACATACCGCGTTCCCACATAACCAAAGCTTTACCTGTAACCTAAAAACATTTTAACATTAAAAAAAACTCGGAAAACCTGAAAAGTTCTTCATACTTTTAAGAATTGGGAAAGTTTTCGTTAAAACTAAATATTCCAACTCAAAAAACGGACAAAAATTGTTAAGGTCCAGCCAAATTTAAAATAGTAGCGTCTCTACAATAATGATCCATTTTAGATGCTAATCCATAAATTATTTAGCAACTTGTGAAGCACATACAGCGGCAGTAAACGTACTACCCAGGAATATTGGATTGCATTGGCATCGATTATGGTACTCCAACCTGTTGAGATATGTTTATATACTTGTGCAATGCTGACAGCTGTCTCACCGTCACGTACCGTGTCGTCGTGTCACCGGGCCCTGACTGACAACCAGCGCTGCGGCGGTGGCTAGCGTCTAGCCGTATCGTTACAGCATAATGCTGAGTCAGGGACCCTTTTGACACATATGCATGTCAACTTACTCATGGTTAGTTTTAAGTAGTGAAATGTAATTATCGTGTTATGTATGTGTGTGCAAATAAATCATAATTAATTCAATTAATTTATCCATTCATTCATATAACGGTAATAGTAATCGGACTTCAAGTGCCCTCTCTTCTAGAACAATGATGTGAGCACTGACAGCGAGGCGCTGGTTTGCCCCATAGGCATACTCGTATATTTTCATACATTTGACATTTCAATGCACGACTAATGTATGGGAAAACGCTCACGTATCGCGTGCGCCAACGCGGTTTCCATGTCTAAGTTCTCTAGCGAGCAATCTACATTAGGGTAAATTTCAAAATCTTTGGATATAAAATTGTGTAATAATAAAGACACAATACACGAGAGGCATTTAACCGCGGGAGCGCCAAAGTTGAGCACAATAAATCGCGGTTATAAGATCTCTGGCACACGTGACCGTTTTAAACGCACGTCACGTGTCGCCGAGACGCGGCTCACGTGTGAAATGGCCTTAAGTGGTCGGTGTATGTGATAGGTGATCGATCACATTTTCAAATAGTAATTGAGATCTGAGTAAGTGCCAAGTTCGGTTAACCTTCAAAATTACCTACAGAAAATATATAAGAATAAGTTTATTAGTGCGGTAAGATGACAAAGTATCAAAAAGTTACAATATACGCTGACCTCCGAATTAGGAAGTTCCTGCATCTCGGAGGACAGCAAACCAAACATTGTTTAAATTATATAAAAATAATAGTAGATTGTCTAACCAGTGCGGGAAGGACCGAATTGTAGCTACGAATTTTATTTCGTAACTCGAGCCAAAGGCGAGTGTTGTGGATACACGAGTGCGATATGTGATCTTCCCGCACGTGATACACTGTTTTTGTTACACTTGCGAGAAATCGATAAAGTAAACAGTTACGTCTACGTTTTCTTGTGACAAAGTTGTTCTGTGTTTAAGTGGGTCTTAAATTAACGTTCGCGACTACAGTTTGTTTGTATTCGGAATAATAAAGTAATGAATTGATTGTAGAGTACTTCAGATCGTGGGTAATTCCTGCTCTTAGTGTGGGAATGAGGAGCATCCCGCATAGTTTTCAGTAGGCCCATTTTTTTTTGTTACAAAATATACTAATTAACATGTTTAAACCAGGAAACTTTCCGCTAGTCTCCTATCACATAACGCGTTTCCCAAACTCAAATCCATATTGCTCCTAAATATGTGACATAAAGGCTTGAATGTACAATAAACCAACCTTATTCCAACTTGTGCAGCCTACGAATTCATACATAATTTGTAATTTATTACTTAAAATAGCACCAGTGCTGTACAATATCTAAGTAAGTACCTATTTAAACCTTATGTCGCATAATAAATAAATGTATTGAGTATTGAAAATCGGAAGTGGGATTCAATCATAGACATAAATCGATTGATTTAATCCATTTGTAATTTATTATTTAAAATAGCACAAATACTCTACAATATCTAAGTAAGTAGGTACCTAAAGCCTTATATCAAATAATGAAAATCAGAAGTGGGATTCAATCAAAATCATATTATTAAGAGTAATCGATTGATTCAATCCATTACTTAAGTTAATGCATAACCATTTCCTTATTTGACGTAAATATGGGTAAGTATACCGACTTACTGGCATTTTAATCAACATTAGGGTAATAAGGGCTTTATGCATGAAGGAAACAAGCCTGCCCTAAATACTTGTAAATCCAGCACGAGTGTACAATACTTAAACATTGATCACTCCTCGCCTGCACATAGGACAAAAATATTTTATTTTCAAAAATGTTTTTGGAATAACTGTCACCTTCGCCCATAGACATGTCATCTCATGTTAGATGTTTGCGCTGCTAACCTTGAGGACTTAGAGTATCTCATGTGCCGGTAATTACGCTGGCTCTCTTACCCTTCAAACCGGAATATAGCAATGAAAGCATTGCTGCTTTGCGGCAGGCAGATACAGGTAAAAGTGTGTACCCGCGACTTACCCGTGGTACTATACTACCGATGATACAACTGGCTGACTTCGCACGGTGTCATATCATCACTAGTAAATCAGGCATTAAGATCGTCGGTGGCACAGTGGCTAAGACACCGGACTCCCATGCGGGTGGTCCGGGTTCGAAACCGTGCAGTGCCATGTACCAATGAGTTTTTCGTATTTTTCGAAGTCTTACGTACATTTACCGACCGCTCTGACGGTGAAGGAAAACATCGTGAGGAAATCTGCACTGTGTGAAATGGGGAAGGCCATTGGCCATTGCAAACCACCCCATTGAATCTGCCAAGAGAGTCGTTCTATGTGATTAATTCCTTAGAATGATCACGATCCTCGGCAATGAGGAACACGACTTAGAAGAACTATTTTTTTCAAAGCGAACTCCTTAACTCAGATTATAAAACTACCAATGGCGCCCTGTTGGCAGGGTTTTTTAGTTCCTAGTCAGGGTATAATCAAACTTGGATTAAAACAAACCACGATAAAGTCAAACAGCAACAAATCCAACATTAAACAACATGGGGTTATTAATGTGCCTGAGTTAGTTTTAATTTCTCGCACACTCGATAAGGGGGGAGGGGAGGGGCAGAACCGTCTTTACACCATGGACTTACGGGGGTCTATTTTTCAGAGGGGTCCAAGTTGTCTGGCAAACAATGATAAATCAAGAGAATGATGTATTGGAGGTACAGTCGCGGTCAGAAAGTGGTTACCACCTGCAACTTGCACGATCGTTTTCTTTGAAACTACTGAATTAATTTTAAATATACTTTATCCAGCTTATACATCTATGTAGTTCTAAAAAGCTAGTGAAAGCACCTAGCTATTAGAATATTCTTATTTTTCCAGTTTTTTAAGTATTTAAGTTAGTATCTACTTATTTAATTAGTTAAAACCAGGTGTATATATTCGGTGAAAACTGATTTTCTTAATTTTTTACGACTAAATAGTACAGTCGTCTACAAAATGAAAAAACACTGCGTAATGTTTAAAAAAATTGAAATTAGTTCTGGGATATCACTTGAGTATGATTTTGTTTGCGACTTCCATAAAGGAACCCCCAAAATAACATTGGGGCCTACACAACTACAGACGCGGCTCTGGTTGGGACCCGAAGTTTGTTCAGGCGATTCAACCCCAAGTTTCATTACGTCCCCCGAGATACTTAAGATGTTGGGGTATTGGGGTATCCTTTCACCCCGGAAGGGTCCCAATAATCTGTTACAGGGTGTTCGTATTAACAAGTATTTATATAGGGTGCCTTTCATGTGTCACTATTCACTGTCTAATGCTTTAGTGACAACAATAGCCCATGCCGAGAGCACGTTTCCCTCTGTGTTCCTAAATAATACTGTATGCAAAACACAATTATCTTACTATCACTTAGAAATAAGATTTAACAGACGAGGAGTATAGAATTACAGTATAGCAAATGATATGAGGCGGAAGAGGGGCGATCTTCCACCAGGTGAGGAGTTGTGCCTGGTGACCAGTGGTCCTGGTGCGCCTGTGGATGTTTGGAACTAGTATGTAAGCGAAGTCCGTTGTAAAAATCGATAGCGCGTTCTATGTTTCTATGGAAATACGGACTCGATGTTTGCAGAGTAGCTAAGAACGAATAGCAACATCCGTCGGCGAGTTGAATGAACTATAATAATAAAAAAATTATCTAACGGCAACACTATACAGCGGAAAGGTTCAATGAATACTACAAAAAATTAAATTTAAAAAAAAACATATTATTTCCTAATACCGAGCCTACGATTAGCACCCACACTAGGTAATCCTGTGTCCTGTGTGTGTAAACGTACTGTAAGTAATGTGATTTGGCGAAGTAGAATTGTGTTAGTAATATTGGTGTATCTATTTGTAAAACTAAATGATTGGAAAAATAATGAACAGATAAAGCTATGAGAATTTAAAAAAACTAAAAAGTAAATAAAGCCCGGAAGGTATGTCTGCTAAAAAAAATCGTATGGATGCCTCATGTGCCGGTAATTACGCTGGCTCTCTTACCCTTCTAACCGGAACACAGCAACGCGAGCATTACTGCTTTGCAGAAGAAAAGTCTCTACGAATAGTCGCTTAGTAATTGGATCATCTTATGATCCATCAGAACAAGTTCCGATTCAAGAGCTTTATGAAAAACTGTCACGCCGTCGTCCGCATCGCAAATCCTTTGGAGTCGTTTGCAGCCGTCGGCAGCGTCAGGAAGGGAATAGATTTCAGAACGCCTACCGTCTTAATATCGGTACCGTTACCTGCCTTTGCGACTGCCTAACGTTGTGGTTTGGTGCAGTTTATGAGCTATTCGAGTGGTATGACTATACAGTCTCCCTAAAGAGGGAAGTATTTGTGCCGCAAAGCAGCAAAGCTTGCAATGCTGTGCTCCGATTTGAAGAGTCAGCGTTACCGGTACGTGAGGTACTCCATCTAAAGTCACGTGGTTAGTGTTAGTGGTGCATCGAAAACTATTATAGTGAGGTGTGATGTCGATGGGCCATGGTGACCACTTACCATCAGATGGACCGGTTGCCCGTCTGCTCTCTCAATTAAAATCCTAAGGATTTCAGTATCGTAACTTGAAAAAAGTGCACGAATTGTCTTAAAAATTAACTTACTTTACTCTGTCCCTCTCACATTATATCTCCTAAAAAAGCGTCACAAGCTAGATTTAGGCTGGGACTACACGACGACGGTTCCAGCGACGGTTCGGTTCAGGTACCGGTACCGGCCGTGTATTCTGCCTGCATTCAAACTCATGCGTTGCGTTGCACTCAAGCCCCGCCCACTCGGTTCAGGAACCGTGCAGGCCGGTTCCAAGTGAAACCGTTGTATGTGAAGTCGACAGCGCATTTTCGTTTATATGAGGCTCCGGTTCCCTGGAACTGAGCGTTGTCGTGTACTCCGAGCCTTAAGACAGGTGGCAATTTTGAAGGTGCTCTAGTTTACGTATTAATTGGCCGATTCCCAATTAAGGTCCGCGTCCATTGCGTCGTCATCACAGCGTACGCTGCGAAAGGAGTGTCGGTATTTACGAATTAGTATGATCAAAATGCTGACTTCCGTCCCGGATTTACAGATCCTAGTGAACGCAGTTCCATAGGAATCAATACAATAAAGTAACTAATCCGTTCGCAGCTTGATGACGAAGTGGACGCGTAGCTTTATGCTGTATTTCGGTTAGTTTATTGTATAGTACTTATTACAGTAGACGCTTCTGTTAACTGGCTCTAAATCGCAGACTAACGTTACTGAATGCAACTGCTGAATTCAGTCAGTTCTAATAAACGCTTAAACTCACTTGCTTTGTTCATTTACAATTACACACAAACATACATCCCATACACAATCTCACCTACACACACTACATGAAACAGCCCATCACATTGATATAAATTATATAGTTTTATCGCATAACCGTTTGTAATATTATTTAGAAATTATTTTGTAAGGGAAGGCCCCGGCTGCAAAGATACAGCGTAAGATAGTTTAATAGCCAGGAAGTTCTAATTTGGTTTTCGTAAATCGCTGCCGCTTGTGACGAGCACAGTACGCTAAAGACGTTGAGCGAACAGCGGATATGAGCTGGAGGCGGATATTGCAGACTCGCAGGTACATTCGGTTACAGTGTAAACTACCCGCATTTGGTTATAAATGTTGTTTGGTGTGGAATACAGACATTCTGTTATGCGCATTTATTTTATGAACACGTTTTTCTATGCCATTCATGCTATAAGTAGGTATACTCTTGCATTTATGTTCACCTTTTTCCCTCCTCTTCTGATATTCTAGTGACACATTTTAAGCTACCTGTTGTTTTTATAATCAAATCATTACTTTGAAATAAAATCGATTTATTATTTTCATTAAAAATATCCATTTAATAAAAAATTTAACCATCAGCAAAGGGTTAATCATCAATTATTACTCTACATTAAAAGTTTAAGAAACCATTACCATTGTGGAGAACCCCTTGCTTTTTTCTGGTAATCATAAAGTCCTCAAGGCATGGTGCTAAACATTTGAGCACAAATTCGAACCTTATGGCTATTACCGTTCCAGAGATCCCATCTGACATCAAAGATACTCTCCAAGGTCTTGGAAACCACTGGTCTAATTTTTATCACACATGGCTAAGAACGCTCTCGAGTCTCGACAAAATTTTCTGATGCCACAGTCAAACGCCTCAAACTTATGACATTCCTCGGTCGGTCGGATGTTAAAAATATCGAATCTTTTCATAGAGTTCAATTTATTTTTTCTAATTCCAGTACCTATTATTAGTAGCATTTTTAACCCTTCAAGCGCCGCGTCGTCGTAGGTATTTTTGTGTCGGTTTTTAATTCCAGTTTTTCCGATACCACCCTAATGACCGGTAGGGTAGGAGCGCAATATGAGTTCCACGTGTACAAAACACCTATGAATAAAGCTTGATATACGAGGTTATAAATTTGTAAGCGGGAGTTTGAGCCGAATGCTTCTCAGGCCATATTTCAAAATAATGTCGTCGTGTTTAGACCGAATGCTTTGATTCGGTCGGCTAGGCCTTTGAGAGGTGAGGCCGGGTTTGTATAGCGATACGTAAGTACTCGTACATCTATGTACCTATTGTTTATTGACTATTACTAGTGACCTATTGAAGATTTTGACCTGAGCAGAAATACCAAGATCCGGATCTACAAAACTGTCATCAGACCGATCTTGATGTATGGATGCGAGATTTGGGCACTAACCTTAAAGGAAGAAAACAGACTCTTGGTGACCGAGAGGAGGATATTGAGGAAGATTCTGGGACCAGCCAAGAAGGAAGATGGAGGGTGGAGGATGAGAAAGAATAGGGAGATAGAAGAGATGGTGAACGAGCCGAACATTATAGGAGAGACGAAAGCGGCTCGACTGCGATGGCTCGGACACATCACTAGGATGGGGGAGGATCGGGCAGTTAAACGAGCGTATGTGGGACGCCCTAACGGACGACGTCCGGTCGGACGTCCCAGATACCGCTGGCGCGATGAAGTGGAGAAGGATCTGCGGGAGCTCCGGGCGCCTGACTGGCTCGAGACTGCGCAGGAGAGAGAGCGATGGCGCTCTTTGGTATCGGAGGCCAAGATCCACTTCGGGTCGCTGCGCCAGCGGAGTAAGTAAGTAAGTATTGAAGATTTTAGAATTAAATAGACATGCAATTGCAAGATGCTTCCTAAAAATTTCAGCTATCTTATCTTATGTATACGACGTAGAGAGGGGGACAAAATATATTTTAATAGAGATAGAATCCTTAGAATTTTTCTTTTAACTAACGGATAGATCACAGTAACTCATGTAAGTAAGAGTTAACTCTGAAAAAACATGAAAAATGTAAATAATAGTAACGAGAAATGTTAACCCACTTTCAAAAGTTCAATTTACATCAAATTAAAAAACAAACAAACATTAATAAACTTTTTCATTTTCATTTTTTTTTTTCAATTTTAAAATAGGAACTCATTGACCGTAAGATGCAGTACTGCCGTGATTGGGCTCGTTTAACTTATCTTTACGATTCCTTTAGCGAAAGATCATGACCAGTGTTTGAAAGTGGAATCGGAAAGTCGTCAATTCCATTCCATTCCATTCCATTGACCCATTGGTCTCGACTAAAGTGTTTTTTTTTTTAAATTTAATTTTAATTTATCTTTTTACTGCTACACAAACACCTCTACTAATGATGGCTACAGCGTAGAGATTGCGCTACGCCGTAGGATGTTCGTAGCGTACAGTTTTATAACTTTAACATTCACACAATTTCACATTTGGAAATGATTATGCCCCCAAACCTGTAAGATACCTATAAGGTCGTAAGCCTCGATTTGCCGTAAGTAACCGATGCGCCCCCCCTCCGAAATTATTTTTTTGTATCTGCCCCTGCAACATTAAGCCCGTGAATACGTTGACGACACGAAATGAGAAATTAATCGCGCTCAGAAACTTGGCCACACAGCCCGTAAAAAAGACTTTTTACGACTCCTCAGTGTAAGTGGGGGAAAAACGGAACTTTTAGTATTTTTACTGCCCACAATCGCTTGATTTAATAAAACACTATCCCAAAACCTATCAGAGCCTGTTCTGACAAAAAAAAATGGGACCTTACTTTTACAACACCCACTAAAACTTTTTTATAGCTCGCAACACTCGTAAAAGGTATAAATAAAATATAGCGCGGCAACACCGCCGGGTCGGAGCGGCGGCGGGGAGAGCAATAATTTCCACGTTTTTGGCGATTCGAGAGCTTGCCTCTTTTCGATTATAATTTATAGCTTGGAATGAGGGCTTGCCTGATATCGAGCCTATACTGAAACGTATAAAACGTCATAAATGATGTCGTAAAATTGTTTGCCCGAGCTCTTCTACTAGGCCTGCAATAATCAGATCACGTTTTGTAACCACCACAGATTTATACGCCAAAGGCAGACGAACCATCGTTACGTAACTCAGTACATCTCCGTTTAATATCCGCTCCGAACGCAAAAAATTGGGTTAAAATACATTACGGAATTAGTTCAAGTTGATAGTGTGTAATTTCATAGTAACAAGGCAGTGGCATCGGTTACGTTTCGTTTAGCGATAACCGCTAAATGCCGCTAAAAACCGCGATGCCACTGCCTTGTTACTACGAAATTACACACTATCAACTTGAACTAATTCCGTAATGTATTTTAACCCATTTTTTCCATTTGAAACGGATACTAAACATCTCGTTTACTCGCACACAATGTAGTATATGAGTGAGCGTGACAGTCTCATTCAGGTTTAGTTTTAGGCTCGGCGGCCAACCCAGAATCGAAGCCAATGTATACGCACAAACCCGATACAATATTGTTCAAACACATACAATATCTTTGACCCCAATAACATGCTGCCACATGGCATTAAAGTTTTGTGCATTAAAGTGTCAAGTGTCGCATCGAAGACCTAGTTGCGACTAGCATAGGATAAGGGTGGCAAAAAAGGGGCTTATGTACCCAGCAGTGGCATGATATGGGCTGAGGCAATCAGCATCCTCATTATTATGATGATGATTGCTGGATTGATATTGCGTTCTCTATAGCGACGCCCCTTGACATCTCTCCCTTTACTTTATAACTCTGTGGTAACCACTCTAAACCCTGAGCGGAAGAGCTCTTGTTGATAGAATGAATTGGAATAAATATACGCCATAGTTAGATAATTATTGTAAGATATATTTATTTCTAAAGATGTGCTGCTGAAAGTTTCGCCGCTTCTTTCCTTTCAGCTATAGCACCTTACGAAGCGGTGGTAGAGTGAAAAAAGTGACGTTGTAAAAATGTACTTAGGTACAATAAAAAAATCTAATTTCTGATTGCCACTAAAGTAATAAACTAATAAGGTGGACTTGTGCCAACAGTTAACACGTTCCTTGTGGTGTGGGCAGTATTTGGACACAAGCGATATCACTTCAGAGCGGCGCATATAAATCGCGTTCTCTTGCTCGGTACGGCAAGGATTTTTCTGTTTCCTCAATGAGTGCAAAAGAGACAAAGATATTTTTGTGATTGGCTATTGACTTATGATTTAAATATACAAGAAAAGTCCATGACAAAATAATGTTCACGACGCACATATGTCTAATGGTTTTCGTCCAGTGCAGTGTGAGAAGTATTTGGACACACGCTGCTACCTCACGCCGCAACTTTTTTTTAAATGATAACTAACTGTTAGTTATCTAATTTTAAAAGTTGCTTTTTGTTGATTATGATTATAGCTTTTATTAATTTTGAATTATTGATCTCTTATGATACCTAATGTTCTCAAGACTAAGAGTTTCCAGTTATTATAATTAATTAATGCATTAGCATTAATTAATTATATTGTCAATTATGATTCCTGTGGTTTTATTTAAGATACATACCATCACTAGTTGCCTATCCATCATATTATTTCAGTGCGTGATGGCAAAATAATAGTCATAAAATCTGGGTTCTGAATTAGGCCCTATATCTCAGAAACTAAGGAACCTAGATACAGAGGTCCGAAGTGTCATATACGACAGGGTATGTACTGTCATTATCATTAAGGTCAATAATAATAATAAAATATATAACTTTCGTGAAATTATAAGCCTTCAAACCCAGCATGTGTTGTGGGCAAATAATATCCACGTGCACCGGCTGAAACTCGCGAGTGAGAAGCATAGCGGTCATGTCGCACCGGCTGAAAGTCCCCCAAATAAGCTTGCCGCAACGAATGTGTTAAACCAAGATTAACTTGCGATTTTTCTATGCTTTTCATACAATGTAAATGTCCAAATCGTATGGATATCGTAATGAAAGAAATGGTACCGAATTCCTGATGTAACTTTTAATCCGATCGTAATTCAGCCAGTCGTACGCTTGCGACTTAATTTAGCCGCGTATTCATCGTGTTGCTTCATCAGGGGATACCTTTACCATAAAATAGATAAATAACAGGAAAGGTACTATACTATGCGAAATACAATCGCACGCCGCGCGCCGTGTTTAGTGATTGCTATAACAAATTCATTAACATTACTATTCATTATCAAATTATTGAAAATATTTGTATGTCAAACGACGAAACATAGTGTTACCTACTCATTTAAACTGTATACTAATATCTACTTATTATTACCCATGTTCACGAATAAATGATTGATTGATTCAATAATTTTCCATACAAAACATTCATAGGCGAAGTGGCACGGGCTTTTGTCGCCCACTATGTGGCCCACGACAAGTTTCCGGCGTTAGTTTTGGAAAAAATGCTGTTCGATTCTTACTAAATAAATAAAAGAAAATAAAATAAATAATGAAAGTTTTCAGGTTAACTTACCTGAAATAATGTTTCAATTCTTACTTAGTTTGATAAAATAAAAAAAAGTAACTTCAGAAAGGAAATATTCAGGTAAGTTTCGTAAAATATAAGCACTTACCTTCTTTTACCATTCCTTTCGAAAATTTTCCGAATTTTTCAACGTGCGGCATGGAAGAGGCTCTGTGTGTTTCCCTTCTGCTACTTGCCTATTTTGTCTACAATAGGTATTTTCTGTCTGCGGATAAACAGTCTTGGGGAACGTGAATGGTTTATCGGATTGGTATGATCAGAGGGAAAGAAATAAGATTTGTACCTGTCGTTCTTTTGGTACTGTAGGATCAGCGCAATTGAAAAGAAATCAATTTGCACAGCAATCTGTAAGCTAAATTCAGTGTGCCTAAGAAATATAATATATGTTTACGATAATAGAATAATTATGGCAAATGCATCTATATATGCAGTAAGTATCTTCTTCTAAGTCGTATTCCTCATTGCTGAGGGTCGTGATCATTCTAAGAAATTAATCACATAGAACGACTCTCGTGGCAGATTTAATGGGATGGTTTGCCATTGCTTTCCCCATTTCACACACTGGTTATCTCAGTGTGTAGGTTTCCTCACGATGTTTTCCTTCACCGTTAGAGCAGTCGGTAAATGTACATAAGCCCTTCGAAAAAACCGAAAAACTCATTGGTACATGGCATTGCCTGGTTACGAACTCGGATCTCCTGCATGGGAGTCTGACGTCCTAGCCACGACGCCACAGACGCTCTAGAGTAAGTGTACACATATATTCAGTAGTACAATTGACACAAATGATGTATGACTCCCTGCAGATTCATCCTAGGTTGGTACACCCTTTCACCTATTTCTGCCATATAGCATTGCTATTTTCCAATTTGAGGAGTATCAGAGCCTACTCCTATAAGACCTCAATAATCAAATACAAATATAAATATTATTTAATGCACACAGGACAAAAATACAGGACAGAAGAAAAGATACAAAATACAAATACAATTGGCGGCCTTATAGCTTTAAGCTATTTCTTCCAGGCAACCTTTGGGTGATGGAGTAATCATCCTTAATGATAAAAGAAAAATGGGCCAATTAAAGGTTGAAATCCACCTTAAACATTCATAGTAGGTATATAAAAAATTAAGGCCACCTATCCACAGAACAGCATCTTTCAGGGGTAGTTTCAGATATGCGGCTACTAAGTGCTGGAATAACATCCCCCCTCCAATACGTAGCTGCACCGGAAAATATACATTTAAAAACAGACTTCGCTCACACTTGCTGTCGGTGCAATTACTGTTGCCCTAGTCTGAATCTGTTCCCTTTATTCCCTTTATCTCCTTCTTAGCATTCCGTACTGTACCCTTTAGTATAATTATATTTATATATATATATGTGTGTTATATATATTGTGAGTAGGTATATACAGGGTGTAACATTAAGAACGGTCAGTATGGGAAAGTCGGAAACTATAAGACATACGAAGATCTGTTCTTAGGAACCATGTCATCAATTTTAGTAACAAGAAACACTGTATTCATACATTTTAAAAAAAAACTGTACTCAGCCTGGGAATCGAACCCGGTTGTTTTGAAAAAAAAACCACTATTTCTATTTAGATATCGATTACGTTAAGGATGAAGTGTACAAAACAAGCTACGACACAATTGAAGACCTAAAAGCAGCCATAGAGACAATTTTAACGCAAATTCACCACCTGAAGATACAACATTCAATAGTAAGATCGTTACCTAAACGAGTTGAATGTTGTATTTTACAAAATGGTAGTCATTTCGAACACCTACTAAAATAAATTAAAAGATATGGAAACAATGCGTTTTATTAATTTTAAACATCACGTTTCATACTAACATTTATTCCTTAAGACCTACACAATCGATATCTAAATAGAAATAGTGTTGGATTTTTTTCATAACAACCGGGTTCGATTCCCAGGCTGAGTACAGTTTTTTTTTTAAATGTATGAATACAGTGTTTCTTGTTACTAAAATTGATGACATGGTTCCTAAGAACAGATCTTCGTATGTCTTATAGTTTCAGACTTTCCCATACTGACCGTTCTTAATGTTACACCCTGTATTTATTTACGATATTTATATATTTTTTTATCATTTATGTGTCATGGTAAATGTACGTATATATTTTTTTAACTTATCAATACTACCTATCTTCAATTAAATTTATTTGTGTCGTATCTTTGTCCTCTTGGACAGGTTTTGGCCAGCCATCGGTCACGGTCCAACAGAATACCAGCGCTGCAGGCATTCTTGTCTGCAGCAATAAGCTGAGTTGAGACCCCTTTTCACAACAACAGCAGACCATCAGACATGATTTAGATATGTTTACCTTTGACTACATAATAATTTTATTATAATTATAACTGTTTCGGTCATTGCTGTGTGTGAAATAAACGTATTACTTACTTACTTACTTACGTATACCTCACATTCGCCCTCCACCCTCTCCCCTTCCGACTGTGAACCAATTCCAGTAGTCTCCGTCCCTGACGATAAAGAGTCAGAGTCATCTTTTTGCAAAATTGCGAAATTCACTCTCGAGTAGCGATACATTTACAAACAAATTATTCGGAAAGCTCCAAAAGCTCAGATTTGTTTCAAAGCTCAGCGCGGGCAAAGTAGCGCTGGCCATAATGATGTACGGAACCCTTCACGCTAAAAGCCCTGAGTAGTTTCGGCCTTTTTCTGTTCCACGATAGGTACCTACCCGTAAACGATGGAAAACAACTTTTGGAAAAGGGATAACGTTATTGAAACGAGTTTGAATTAAGACGCTGTTTTTGGGAGGTATACGTCCTCTAAGAGGAATAGATACTTACTTACTCTCCTGTATGTAAGTTTAATAAAATATTATGACTTCACGATGATGTACATACAAAAGTTGAACTTTTGCTCTTTCGTAATAAACTCTAAATTAAAAATTTTGAAAGCATTGTTCATTATAGTTTCGATTTTCTATAAACAGACTTATTAGAACAAGAAGCTTGGCTTTGTATCTAACTAAATACTAACTAAACCATTAAAATTTTCATAGGAATTCCCTTCAAAATTCCTCCAGAAATATCCTTCAACACAGCTGCCAAAATTAAACCGGGCGTTTAACGGTGCTCTAAACAAATCTAAAAGCGTAGACAGCGTAAAATAAAAAACGTCACTAACGAGCGTGGCAGCAGTAACTTGCGAGGGTCTCTACTCGACGAGTCAAGATTCAAAGCGCGTCCGGACTTCGCCAAAAGGCGGAGCGATAAGCGACAACGGTTTCCGAGCTGTAGAATACAGAATAGTGATACGATGAAATTATCATGAATAATATGTGATAGCTAACGGAACTTTACGTTTTTTGTTTCATCAATAATCTACGTGGTAACCTGCTCGCTCGGCACTATGATATTGACGTATTCGCTGACACTGTTGGCATATTTCTAAATAAAGCCTACTTGGAACTATGTCAGCTGTACTCATTTTAGGCATTGGCAAGCGGATTTTTTTAATAACTTCAGTTGTTTTTAAATTTAATTTGTTTAATAGACCTAATTTCAATTTGTAATTTTAATAATTTATTTGATGTATGACTGACTACAATTCCAATTTTGGCTCCGTGCTGTGTGACGTTGTAATGCATTTTAATAAATGAAATGAAATAAACTGCTTAATTGAAAGTTACTGTCTAATTGAAAACAGACAAAGTCAATCATTGCGAAGTCAGTGATTAATGATTCTCATTTTTTTAAAAGGCGAGCGTCTTTGGACCATTGGTTAAGAAGCCCGACCTGTCATGCGGGAGGTCCGGCTTCGAAACCATGCAATGTCATGTACCAATGAGTTTTGCCGATTTTTTCGATGACTTACGTACATGTACCGACTGCTCTAACGGTGAAGGAAAACATCGTGAGGTAACCTGCATGTCTGGATAATTAAAAGTTTTCGAAGGCGTGTGAAATCCACCAATCAGCATTGGGCCCGCTCGGTGGATCATGGCCCATAGTGCAGGGGAGGCCTGTGCCCCAACAGTGGGGACATTTTTTTTTTTTTTATTAAATAAGGAGAGCAGACGAGCCAACGGGCCACCTGATGGTAAGTGGGCACCGTCGCCCATAGACATATCACCTCACTGTATTAATATTAGAGGGTTTTTGATGCGCTGCTAACCTTGAGGACTAAGATGGAGTGCCTCATGTGCCGGAAATTACGCTGGCTCTCTTACCCTTCAAACCGAAACACAGAAATGCAAGCATTTCTGCTTCACGGCAGTAATAGATAAGAGGGTGGTACCACCCCAGGCGATCCTTCACTTTAGGATCTACCACTACATTAATAGGCTGATGTAGATGATTAAAAAAATAGAGCCGATTGTAACTTTATTATTAATATTATTATGTTGTTTCTTTTATTAGGGTTCACGGACCCTAAGAGTCTGGTCCTTTTAAAAGGCTTGCGTTGGGTCATGGGTCCAGGCTTTTTAGAGGTTTTTTTTTTGTTTTTGGTGGAATGTAGTGCATCTTTGACTAGGTAACTACGACATGTGGTAAGTAATAAAATCATCCCTCTTTCATCCGCACCATCAAAAGATTTACTTAACTACCAATTTCGTTTCGACTTACTGCTTTACAACGCAGCGATTTTAAAACGGAATTCAATAGAACCTATACGGTACTATTTTTCGGTTTTCTAGATGTCTAAGAAGAAGAAGAAAGAAGAAAAACATTTTATTGGCACAAAAAATATACATATTTAGTTCACTCCATAATTCTATTGGCAATAGGCACCTGGCTCAGCTGATGCTTGAGTGAATACATTTGCGTGTAAACACACAGCGCTGGAGGTGATGCCATAATCGCCACGCTAGGCCTGCGGGTTGGCGATCGCAGTAGCCGGGTCGCTTGCCCCGATGACGCTGCCCGTCATCGTGCTTCTGGTATTTTGACCCAGCCAGAATTTGAGTGGTTATACCGCCACTAGTCGGTCGCCAGGGACTCGTTCGTTAATCGGCAGGATGCACCACGTGCAGGTGAGTTTGACATTTGGAGGTCTAGATGTTGGTGACCTATTCTAAATTACATTCCTGACCCCCCTTACATCCCCTTAAATCCTCGTAGACGAGTTCTGGAGTGGAGACCGCGTTTGGGCAAACGTAGTGTGGGACGCCCCCCTGCTAGATGGAGCGACGATCTGCGTAAGGTGGCTGGCAGCGACTGGATGAGAAGAGCCGAAGATCGGGCTCAATGGCGCGACCTGGGAGTGGCCTATGTCCAGCAGTGGACTAGAATAGGCCGCTGATGACACAGCGCTGACACACAGCCAGTCCTTATACATAGTTAACCAACTAATAACTGCGACAATCTAAGTACTGCTTTATGGTATGGAATCGGATCGCTTCCGTTTCAAAATCGCTGCAGTGTGCTGAAGGCGTGAAGAAACAAACCTCCTCTGTTAGGGGAGGGAGAGCTTATTATTTTCTTTTATCCTAGCCTAAAGACCTTAGTCAATAGCGTAGCTCCACATCTATGGGTCTACAAGACACCGGTCGGGTGCACCTCGGCGACTGGGCTCGGTCGGATCTCAGCGATAATCCGCTCTAGCCCACTCAGGGTTGCCACTTCCAACACATATTTATTGCAAAATGCACTCGCTTCTCATGAGAAAGATTCTTAATCGAATTTTGTATGTAAACTATCTTTCTTGTAGTGCTGCCAAGAAAAGCTGAAAGGATTTTCTTGTAAAAATTTGGATTTTGTTGGGAAAATTTTTAACACTAAGAAAGTACTTCATATTACTAGATAGTACATAGTACTACATAGTATTTTATATAGTATTCAGATACTAGATTAAGAAAGAACGAGGGTTTACTGCGAAAACCAAATAACTACACATTTCGTCAAGTTAAAAAAAAGGCTTTACTCATTTGTACTAAGTATTAGGGTTTGTTTTCATTTACACTCAAAAGTGTAATTAATCGATTTTCACAGTAAACCTTCCAAATATGCAATAGTACATTATTCAGAAGAAGCGAGAGCCTTTTAAAGATCCAAGGCCAACAATAGCTACATATTTCCGCCGAGGTTTGTATAGTACTTTTCTCAAACAATGCGAGTAAATCGAAAAATAATTAACTTCGAGCCAGGAAAATATTTCGAGCTTCGAAATTGGAATGTATTGAGCACATTTCCGAGCATCTTTGAGAAAACATTATCGGTTCTACTTAACGCGTATAGTTTAGTAGAAGTGGCAGCCCTGTTCCACGTCAGCACATTAAAAAGCCGGGTGACTCAACAAGTCTGGGCGAGACGAGACGAGAGGACACGGCGCAGGGTTCGCTTCAACGCCTCACTGACTCTCTTTAGGGGTTGACACCTCTATACATCTAATAACATAGGTACTCCTAGGTACCAGACATCTTATGAAATAGGTAGGCAAGTAAATACTCTCAGTAAAGGTTTGAAAGAGACTTGGCGATTGTACCCTCAACCTGAGCCGCAAAATATTGTATTATTCTGAATTCTGTGTATCAAACTTTGTAAATTGTTGTTTACTAAGTGTCTATTTTTATTTTTTTATTTTAATTATTAAAGAACGCCAACGGCTACAAGTATTGTACATTAATAATATATAATTTCTAGGCTTAATTTCTAATACTTGTGCCAATTATAGACATATACAACATTATTAAAAACACTATTAGGTATGTACTAAAATAACAAGAAGTAAAACAGATATAGAATAACTATAGAATCTATAGATATTAAATTAACAAGAATGGTATTATAGTAGCAAGAAATAAAAATATTAAAGAAATTAAACTTAAAACTAACTACCACTAACCACTCGTAGTTTTGCTCTCAAAGTGTCTCAGTACCTTACATTTATACTTATGAAGGGAATCATGCACAAATATAAAACAACAAACATGACATAGAAAAGGGAATTGTGAAGTACAATTTAGGCGGCCATATCGCTAAGAACGATCTCTTCCAGGCAACCTTCGGGCAGAGGAAATGATTTCGAGAAAGAGGTAGTAGGTGTGCAAGGTTTATGGAAAACGTTATGTAAGAGAATTATTCATTAGACGAATAGAAGTAAATAGGGTGTAAATGATGATATAAGTAAAGTAATACTTTGATTTCTAGTTGTCTAAAGGGTACTTATTTATTTACAATTTATATACATAACACTTACAAAAGGAAGAGTAGGAAAAAATACCCTAGCTGTCCAGATAATTCAAGACCGTCTGTTCCCAGTACTTCAGTTAACAGTTCAATCAATTGGACTAGTTTTACAAAATTCATTCAAGAATCCTGAAAAAAAATCACGAATAACGGACATAAAGCAGAGAGCAGTAAAAATAAAACGGGAAAAAACAATAAAAAGAGCCAAACACTAAACTCAATCCTAACTTCTCGTAGGTAATTGACTTTGCCAGTAAAACCACCTTATGTTAGCTACCTCTTGCGCCCTAATCGTAAACGTCATGTATTCCTTGTACATACTAAATAAACCATTGCTGGATATACTTAGAAACTTCTATTTTCCTCTCACTAGAACCTTATTACAACGGCTAAAAGACTTTATCATACTACTAGAAACGTAAAGGATAACTTTGCCTAAATCTAGAAACACCGTGTTATTTGCAAAGCAGTATTAAAAGAATTGCAACTTTGATACGGTTGCGTTAAGGGTGCATTTTGGATCGAAGTTAGGCACAGCTGGACAGCTATAAAAAAGGTTTATGCATCTGGTCCTTACGTTAGGCGTAAACACAGGGTTTATTGTCCGATTAATTTGTTAATTATATGAAGAGAGCACAAGGGTAATTTGCTTGATTAGAGCAAAGTTTCACTCGGGAGGGCAGGTCGTACATATAGAGGAGAATATCTGGAGATGTCATACAGTTGGACAAAGTTGCTCAGAGGTCATAGTGAAAGAAAGAAAGAAAGAAAAAGAAAGAAAGAAAAACAATTATTAACATTGCATTATGCATACATAATTTTTATTTTTTATTTTTTTAATCTTTATTTTTTGAGCTTACTCGCCTGTGCGACTATGTCGCTCGGTACAATTTATACACATAAAATTATAGGTTATATAAATAATGTATACACAATTTATATACATTATTTATATAACCTACATTCTCGTAGATTTCACTAATTTGTACAGTGCCTTGGCCGAATCCGATAAGGGAAAGGCCAAGGCGCTGTTACAGCCCCCCATATCCCATACATTAAAATAATATTTTTTTAAATGTATCTCGCCTGAGAGACTCGTTCCGGACACATTCCATCAGTATATGGTATACGTCTCGCATACACAATTAAACTTAAAAATATTTGAAATTAAAAAACAATGCAACATTAAAAGAACACATGCTCAGCATGTGCTGCGATCCGACCGGTACGGCAGAACCACAGCGCTGGTCTTCAGCTGTGCCAGGGCGAAGGCATCGCGGGCGAAACGGCAGGTAAGGGTCAGGGGTAGTGCCTACGATTTTGTCTTTTCTGTTTAGGCTATTCATTATAAGATACATTACATGAGTTTCACTCGAAAGAACTCTAATAGTACATTATTAATCGGAGATAGGCTCACTTTACATTGTCGCGGAATGGAATGGAAACGAATTTACGCAACATAATTGTAGATAGCATAATGAACTTTATGTCAATTGTGTAACATACAAACTAAATACGCTGTACCGCTAGGGGAATTCTCGAGAATGCGCCAGGCTTCCCCGGAAGACGCGCGGCCTCTTTTTTGCCTCGTATTTAGTTTGTATGTAACACAATTGACATAAAGTTCATTATGCTATGTACAATTACGTTGCGAAAATTCGCTTCCATTCTATTCCGCGGCAATGTAAATTGAGCCTTAAGGTATTATGAAACCTTTAAAAATAAAAAATAAGACCAAGATAAGAATAAGATCACCTTGGTAAGGGATACACGAGTTATTGGAACAAAAAACCTAGTTCAAGAGCCGAGGATTCTTTGCAGATTTCCTTCAACTTTAAATCGAGCGTTAATTAGTAGTTAGGAAGTTGGAGTGATTTTTTTCCGTGGCACGCGGCCCACTGGCGCAAGTAATCAATTAGATTTCTTTTTAATCCTGGCTTAGCGGTCGCTCTGCTGATATTTCTACTTTATTATAAGGGATTTAAAAAATCTTTGCTCTTTTTGCTAGGTACTTATGTACTTATACGCAAGATAGATAATAATAATAATAAAAGATTCTTTTCAGATTTTTAGGATTCCGTAGTCCTTATAGTTTCGTCATGTGTGTGTCCCCTTAACTTTTCTAAACTTAAAAAAAATGTTTTTTTCTGTTGACAAAAAAATTAACTTTCCTAAATACATGCGAGCTTAGATTTCAAAATCAACATTATACAGGGTGTAACATTAAGAACGGTCAGTATGGGAAAGTCTGAAACTATAAGACATACGAAGATCTGTTCTTAGGAACCATGTCATCAATTTTAGTATCAAGAAACACTGTATTCATAAATTTTTTTTAAAAACTGTACTCAGCCTGGGAATCGAACCCGGTTGTTTTGAAAAAAAATCCAACACTATTTCTATTTAGATATCAATTGTGTAGGTCTTAAGGAATAAATGTTAGTATGAAACGTGATGTTTAAAATTAATAAAACGCATTGTTTCCATATCTTTTAATTTATTTTAGTAGGTGTTCAAAATGACTACCATTTTGTAAAATACAACATTCAACTCGTTTAGGTAACGATCTTACTATTGAATGTTGTATCTTCAGGTGGTGAATTTGCGTTAAAATTGTCTCTATGGCTGCTTTTAGGTCTTCAATTGTGTCGTAGCTTGTTTTGTACACTTCATCCTTAACGTAATCGATATCTAAATAGAAATGGTGTTGGATTTTTTTTCAAAACAACCGGGTTTGATTCCCAGGCTGAGTACAGTTATTTTTAAAAATGTGTGAATACAGTTTTTCTTGTTACTAAAATTGATGACATGGTTCCTAAGAACAGATCTTCGTATGTCTTATAGTTTCAGACTTTTCCATACTGACCGTTCTTAATGTTACAGCCTGTATACTCATTTTTTAAATCTTATATTTATTGACTCTATAGATAGAACATTGCTATATTACCCATTATGTGTAAGTATTAAAATAATTTAAAAAAATATTTCGAGCTGCATAGGCCAATAAATAAATACCTTACAGACTAACACCACATATCCAATAATAACAGTAAAAAGTAAATTTATCTTGATGACAGATTCAGATTATTTTTCGACGTCGTTTCTCTGTAAAGGTACTTCGACACGCTCTCGCTCGAATTCGTGAAGGCTCGGCGGGTTGTCCGAGCGTCTAGCGCCGCTATAACGTCGAAAGCCACACCCTTCTCGCCAGAATAGATAAATTAAATATAGCAATATTTATCATCCCCGGCGACATACCCGAAATAACCCAGTTTCCGACTCCCAACCTCGGCCACACCATAATTATGGCCATTATTTATTTTCCCGGCCATTTCCACGACCATTCGCCGCCCTTGCTACATTTTAATTTCGCGAAAAAAAATCACAGCGATTAATTACAATTTTATTGCCGCAGCGAGGATTTTGGGCTCCGACGACATTAAATTTGGTTTAGTAGCAAATAATTATCTTTTTTTTAGGCTCCTAATTTTTCTTCTGAAACCGACGGATATGTAAAGCTTTTAACTGACACTAATTGATCTGAAAAAGTAGGTATAGGAAGTATAATTAAATAAACATTAACTATTTGCGAGTACGGGATATTTTCTTTTTAGTAAATTTTGACATTATCTTGCTTGCTTATCGTATGGTTAGTGGCCAAACTATTTGTACATAATAATTATATAAAGCAGAATTGGTATTACATTATATTGGTACCTCTGTGATATTGACAGATACCCGGCTAAGAAGTTCCATTGCTTGCTTGCTTATCATATGGTTAGTGGCCAACCTATTTGTACATAATAATTATATAAAGCAGAATTGGTATTACATTATATTGGTACCTCTGTGGTATTGACAGATACCCGGCTAAGAAGTTCCATTGCTTGCTTGCTTATCGTATGGTTAGTGGCCAACCTATTTGTCAGAGTAGTTCAGCCCGCCCGTAGGCATCTGACATGGCTTAACGACTGCTGTCGAACGACAACAACAACCGGGACCGACTGCTTAACGTGCTTTCCGAGGCACGGATGAGCTCAGATGAAATATGCCACTAGCGGTTACCCATCCAGGTACCGACCGCGCAAACGTCGCTTAACCTGCACGATCACTTTCTGACCGTGCTCACAACTAGGCTACGAGCTCCTCTACACTACCTCTACTTGACATGATGCGGAAACGTAACAAAAAGGAAAATAAATAAGGTAAAAAGAAATTTTTCTGCACTACCTATTACTGAAATATGTTCAAATTTTTTTGAAATCGTGCTGTAAACACAAACTCTTCCCGCCCTACATAATAACTACTGATAGGTATTCCTTTAAATAGCAATTCTCACACGCCAAAATCCTTACCTTATTTTAGTTTCGTCGTACTCGTGTAAAATCTATAGTATATTGACAATGTCCTCGACCAAGTTCTTAATTTCCCATTCGTCAGGGCTAAGCCCAAAATCCTGGCTAATGTCCAAAAAACCTCTAAGAGGAAACGAAACTAGCGAAGAAATAACAAAACACTTTAACACGTTATTCCAGTAGTGGAAGCGAAGCAAAGGGAAGCAAGGGAAGCCTACAAACGGACAGCAATTTGTGCGTATTAGGAAAGAAGTACTTATAGGATTATGATGGGAGCTCTCTCCGAAGAGGAGGTTTTAGGCCGTTAAATGGAGCAAGTTGTGAGAAACCAGCGGTAATACGAGTAGCTATGGGCAATGAACGTTTTCACATTAGACGATAAGGACAATGTTGCCATCTTAGAATTGTAATTACAAGGTTGTTGTTTGGTGAAATAATGCCCTATGATAGTAATTGGTCGCCCATTTCACATCTCATCTCACTATTTATACAATGTTACTATTTTTTGAAATGACCAATGACCGTTTCAGAATCTTGAATATAACTCGAACGATTTAGCGTCTGTTTTGAAAAAAAAAACAGTTTACCAACGTCGAGATTAAGGGAGAGTCGTGTGCACTAGGAATGCCTAGTGTCTTGCATTCCAAGTGCATTTGGAGGTTAGGTTGCCGGATCCACACCATATATAACGGTCACTTAACACGGACGATTTTTTTGGTAAATACACTAGTTTTACGAAAAAATAACCACTGTAAACCGTTTTTAAACAATAAAATAGGACGAACCCAATGTTACTATTTTACCTCATGACACAATCAAGGCATATCAACTACGGATTGCCCGATGCTCACATCACCGCACAAGGGCACGTCATCAAACGAGTGTTAAGTGATAACGTACCCTTGTGCGGCGACGTGATGTGAACATCGTGCAATCTGCAGTCGTTTCGCCTTCCTTCTTGTGCCTCATGTACCTACCGGTAATTATGCTGGCTCTTTTGCCCTTCAAACCGGAACACAGCATTGCAAGCATTGCTGCTTTGTGGCTTTATAGGTAAAAGTGTGGAACTTACACAGGCATGGAGTCATATCGCTTTTGACTTCTACGCAATAGTAAACGTGAAATAGTGGCTGTCCCTGCTCCTTTTCCGCTGTTTTTGTACCAGCAAATATGATTAGACACGAACATTTGGCAAATTATCTTTACATCTTTGTCGCAGGTTTCTATCTTTACCACATTAACATTGCCATTAGCAAGGGGTTTGGGGTTCAAACCCCCCATTTTGTGTGTTTTTGCGGTTCTAGGTGGTTCTACAAGGATGACAGTACTTGTCAATTTTAACCCCCGACCGACCGAGGAATGGAGTAATAAGATTGAAGGTTTGTCTGTGACATCTGGCATCATAACTCAACAACGGATGATCCGATTTAGACCTGACTTTTGACGTGAAACGTCTTTAAAATCACACCAATACTTAGGGGTACCAGTATAGAAATTTGGTCTATATCGTCTTGGCTTAATAACACTCTAGATATTAACCTCAGAAAGATAAGTGCAGTGTAGTTGTGTAGCATATACAGTTAGCTCGCTAATACAACCTTGAGTTTCCGTTGCGGGCTGGCTGGGCGGCGGGGAAGGGCGCGGAGAGCTAAGGTCAAAATCGAAACTCTCGCTCTTCACTATTAAGAGTGGCTCATGACTCTGACGTGATAGCGCGGTAATTCGAGGTTGCTGCGACACGATTCGGTGGTCCTCGACACGGGCTAACCTAGTGAGGTCCTCCCCTCCCACTCTCTAACAGCTTGCAACGCTTCTACTTCAAACACATCACTATGTAATTTTAATGCATATTATTTACTTAGTTTAGAATTACGTTCTTCTATTAACTTAACTTGTGTTTGAATAAATAAAAATAAATGTTTAAAGTAACTAATAAAATACCTACCTAAGTGTATTTTGAACAAGATTTATATGCATAAACTTAAAGTTTGTTATTGTGGCAAAATATTGAAACAATTCAATATGTCGGCCTTAGCACGAGCAAGAGGCAACCGAAAATATAGATCAAGTATATCGTTGTAAAGAGGAGGTTATGAGCCACGCACAGGTATCCTAATGTCCGGCGCCGAGCGAGGGAAACGGTTTCGGGAGCGCCGCAAAGGTAACGCGGCGGCGAGCGCGGTGGTGAATTTTTAACGATAACTCGGAACTACTTAATCGATTTAAAAAATTATTTCAGATACTTTAAGAGGGACTGGCCCTGGGTACTCCTGGGATCCTCAACTTTGAGGGTCTGATGATGATGGTGAATAATGGCGCGTTTCACGTTAAACCAACGGCCGTGCGCCCCGACACAGCCCCATCCGTTTTTTTTATTAACTGATAATTTTGTAGAGAGCGTACTCAGCTATGTCTGATAAAAATAGGACCAGTGATTTCTAAGATTTTGGAGCATCTTTGATATCAGATGGGATATCTGGAACGGTCTCAAGCTTAAGGACCCTGGTGCCCTTCTCACAATAGGAACCTTCATGACCTCATAATGACCAAGAAAAAGTAAGAGGATTTCCACAATGGTAAGTCGGGTGTTTCCTAAATTAGAGTTATTTATAGATTTGGTAAAATAAATAGTTGTGGTCATTCCATTTATCTCCCAAAGAAGTAAGCAACAAAATATTCCACAAGGAACTTCCCTTCCCTTTTCTTAGTGACCCTAACGAGGCTGACATGGTCACCTTGTCGTGTACTAAAGCCACTAAATTGAGATTTTAAAAAAAATGAATGTGTACAAAAAACTTCGGTCTAAGTTTATTTTCGCGTCTAAATCTAAATTCGGAGCATTTTCCCGCCATACTTTCATAAATAGAGAAAAGCCAGCGGCGAAGCGTGAGCGCCGGGAAATTGGTTTCTAAATATTTTCTCTCAGCGAATTTGCACCTTATTACCGACATAAAATGGTGAAGACTTTCTTAGAATAGAAAATATTCGAATAGCTGGAAGATTAAGCTTTAGGTGAAACTGTGTCCCATATAAAAACAATCACTAGTAAACACATAAGATAAGTCTGTTCCAAACAGTTCTACTGACAGTTATACTCGTAGAACTGTTTGGAAACAAGCTCCAAACAACAGTTTGGAGCTTAGAACACTACTGCGTCAAGGCCTAGTCTCAGTAGTCCGATGGTTTAGTCCGACGATCGGACTGATGAGACTTTTTAGTCTCAGTAGTCCGATGATACAGATCATCGGACTACTGAGCCTTTTAGTCCGATATTAATAACTTTATCGATTAAATTTTTGAAGAATCCACTTGAGATGTGTATAAGTGTATTGATCTGTATCATCGGACTACTGAGACTAAAAAGTCTCATCAGTCCGATCGTCGGACTAAACCATCGGACTACTGAGACTAGGCATTGCGTCAAGTGGTAGAACTGTCTGGAAGATAATAATAATATACTTCCAATCATGCCAATTCATAAATTTTACATCATAAAATTCGTTCGAAACTGTACGACTAAATCTGCGTGAACTTTAACTATTATGTCAACCAAAAAATGACAAATCTGGGGTAGGTACTAATAGTCACTCTCCTCTCAGGGCGTGCGTTCTTTCCTTTGTGATAGAATAGCTCATGAAAGAAAGAACGCGCGCCTGTCCCTAGGAACTAACTAGTCACAATTATCTCTATAAACAAGGTTTAAGTCTGCTTCCACGCTCACTACGTTAAGGACTTCTTGAATGACAAACAATTGTTAAAAGTTCTGTGATTCTTTAGTCAATTACTTACTTCTAATTTAACATTTGCACGCCAAATCAATTAATTAATACTGAACATCTGTACAGTGGAAGCTGTACCCGTGTAACAGTCGCAATAAGATTTTAAGCCCCGACCGATCGAGGGAGGGCGCGTGTTATAAGTTTGACACGTTTGTCGTTCTATTTGTATGTTTGTCTGTGTCATCATAACTTGAGAACGGATGATCCGAGTTGGACCCGTTTATTTATATTTAATAGAGAATTTTGTTTGCTAGGTCTGATAAAAATTGGACCAGTGGTTTCCAAGATCTTGGAGTATCTTTGATGTTATATAGGATCTCTGGAATGGTAATAGCTAGATGGTTCGAATTTGAGTTCAAATGTTCAGGTTCAGGGTGCGTTTCCGACATCCTAAACCTTTATATTCATTAGGTATATTTGATTTTGATATAATTACTTAATTTTAATTTAATTTTAATCTAATAATTTAATTTTAATAATCAATATTATATTTTTATTTGCTACACCCATTGGGTAAAATCGTGTTGAAACGTATGTATATGTTTATAAGACCCACAATATAAGACACGCGATTTATGGCAAAATAAATGAAATGAAAAAAATGAGGATCTGATGATGATCAGGAAAAAGTTGGTGAACTTTAATTTCACAATATGAAACTGGAAGAATGTTAAGATTATCAGCCCACCGAAACTATAATATGTAGTTAAATGGAGTCTTCTCGAACTAAAAAAATTATTAAAGATGGCGGCCAAAAAATTAATAAAAATGATGTGGACCTAAGAATTTTAAGAAAGCCATGGCGAGGTTACCAATTGTAACACATGAAAAGCAATAAATGGTATGAGTATGAGTATGAGGCCGAAGGCCGAGCTCCGCTTAGGGCGAAAGCCAGAGTGTCCCCCCGCCTTCAGGCGCCGCAGGTTTAACCTGCTGAATGTTCTTAACCATGTCAGATGAAAAATAGATCAGTGGTACTAGGATCTTGGAGTATCTTGGGATGTTGGAGTAGATGAGATCTCTGGAACGGTAACAGTTAGTTGATTCGAGTTTGTGTTCAAATGTTTATGACCATGGTGACCTTCCCACATCTGGAATCTTGAGGACCAGATGATGATCAGAAAAAGTAAAGGGATCTCCACAATGGTACGTCGAGGGTTTCTTATTAGAGTTATTATCGATTCCTTGACTTTCAGTAAGTTAAAGCGACAACCTACTAAATGGTATATCCTGATGTGTTGTGTACTTAGAGTATTAATAACTATACTCTAAGGTTGTATATTATGTATCTTATGATTTTTCCTTCACCTGAAAGTTGCCTGGAAGATATCGCTTAAAGCGATAAGGCGTTCTACACATTATATTGTACCTCTCTTTATGTTGTATGTTTTGTTTTTGTCCCGGGTGTGCAGTAAAGTATATTTGTATTAGTTGTGTCGTCCCTACCTCTTTACCATATTCTTGGAAATAAATGGGTTACTTCCTCTCGAATAAATCATTACTGGAGCAATAATCCACCGAATTGTAGGACTCGCCGCTGGACGCCCGCCCCACATACAATACGGAGTCAGATCTACGGGGGACCGTATTACATGTCCGCTGACCTACTAACTCCGATATTCATACCCCATGTTACGTCACTACATAAAATTGTTATAGGTATCCGTTGTTTTCAACTATGTAGTCAGTTGTGGCACATATACCTTTTGGCACTTTCACGTTCAGTTCAGACGAATGAAGAAAGTATCAAATGTTCACGATAGAAACCTACGTCACAGTAATATAATCCAGAACTGCTGCAAAAGTGTGATCTGCATGGCACCAAAAAAATTTAACCATCTTCCTGACAGTATAAAAGAAATTAATGGTAATGAATTCAAGAATGATTTGTAAAGTAATAATGCTGATTCAAAAATGTTACTACAAATTATCTGACTATTTTTCAGATAAACTAGTATAATAATTATATTTATAATAATTATGTAGTTAGCTTGAATTGAATGTTTAGATTCTACTGTGAACTAATAACTGTTATTTGTGTAACATAATTATTATATAAATGTATAAGGAATATTTGTACGTCTTATCAAGGCAAAAGGTAGCGAACATCTCGACATAACCTAAGATCTCTGTAAGCTATCTTTACAAATAAACTATTTGATTTGATATTTAATTTAATTTATTTATTAGGTAAACACAACAGATTACAACCATAGAAATTACAGAAAAATCAATATAAAGTTATGAGCTAGGTCGTAACCCTTAACGTGTAAACACAGCATGGTTAGGAAGTAGAAAATTGATTGTTGTACAATATTGAGTTATGAAAAAATACTATTGAATGTAATGACTAAAAAACTTATGCCTATTTGAAAAATAAAAATAATAAAGTAAAGACTATAAAGTAAGTGCGTGGCTCACTTGAGGACATCCTCAACCCGTCTTTTAAAAACTAATGTCCTAGGATCAAATAAGTCTAACGATGGCTTATTGTTACTGTTCGAAGAGATTTCGTTAAACAATCTACACATTCGCACAGTAGGGTTATAGAACGATGTGTTGTTCTTAAAAACATTTAATACAAATGATATGATTTGATTTGTCAAGAAATCATTTATTATTACAGTCTCTTTCAGATTTTGTTTACTTACATACCATTACATTTTTTACGGTGACTAGAATCTATGTGCCTCCGGGCAAGGCCTCCCCCAGTCTTCTGAATTATTCCCTTTCCAAAGCCACCCTAGTCCACGTCCTACCGACCAATTCCGCCATTTTCATCATCCCAGCGTCTGAATGGTCTACCTCTCTTTCTTTGAACGCCTCTTGGAAACCAAGTTATGATAATTTTGCTCCACTTGTCTGGACATCTGAGTCAAGAAATCATAACAAAAACTAATTGCGACAGGATTCCACAGAGTATAGCTTGATGGGTCTTCCACTGTACCTACAGTGCTTGAGAAAAGTACTCATTCACCTCGAAAAACGAGGAGGTCGAATTTGACTGTTTCATTTATTTTTTGTTATATCTGGCATTTGAGTCTTAAGAATTTGATTCTATTTTAGAAAAACACCAGAGCTTTTGCAAAAAAATTCAATATCATTGAATGAATGAATGAATACTCTTTATTGCATTATATTTTTATTTAGAAGTAACCTTCGAGGTTGTTCCATAAAAACTTAATCACGATCTAATGAACTTCGGATTTTTCGGACCTGTAATTAGGCAATTGGGAAGTTTTTCTAAGGCCAGCCGAGGACATAGATAAAAGGATAATACCACCACTGACTGGATTCTGCTCAGTTGTACGATCTCCAATTATTTGGGCTAACTGTAGTATTATAATATGTATGATATGAAATGATCGAGTAAGATGTCCGAGCACGGAAGCGGAGATGGCTCTTGCTCCATTGGGGACCACAAATTTGTTCCGGTCTGGTTCAGTAGAACGCTACATCCACTGGGTACCGTTACCATGCATATAGGAACATAATTAATGTGGATACATATATGACTAACGTTTTCAGAGCGAAATGTCATCGCAACGCAGTTTATAAAAGGTACTCTTACCAGTGGTGGAACCCTCTTGATAACTTCGCAATCCTAAAACATTTGTATTAAATGTTTTTAAGAACAACACATCATTCTATAACACTATTGTGCGAATGTGTAGATTGTTTAACGAAATCTCTTCGAACAGCAACAATAAGCCATCGTTAGGCTTATTCGATCCTAGGACATTAGTTTTTAAAAGACGGGTTGAGGATGTCCTCAAGTGAGCTATCCACGCACCGACTTTATAGTCTTTACTTTATTATTTTTATTTTTCAATAGGTATTTTTTAATCATTATATTCAATAGTATTTTGTCCCAACTCAATTTTGTACAACAATCAATTTTCCACTTCCTAACCATGCTGTGTTTACACGTTAAGGGTTACGACCTAGCTCATAAATTTACATTGATTTTTCTGTAATTTCTCTGGTTGTAATCTGTTGTAACCTAATAAATAAATTAAATTTAATAGGGTATAGAAATTTATCTGTTTGTTTGAACGCAAATCACCTAAAAACTACTGAACGGATTTGGATGGAGTTTTCACTAGGTCATCGCAAACGAAGTTGCGGGCAACAGTACTGTAATAAAAACACCAAAAAACAGGTAAGTCCCTATTTTCCTCTAAGCTAGGATAATAAAACCATTTCCTCCCTTGAGGGACAAAAAAACTATTGTTTGAAATCATTTCCTTTGGGGCGAATATCGAAAGACACCGGCTCATAACTGGCCGACGATAAATTATGCCGATCGGTAATAATAGCCCTAATAAAAGGCAATCTTAGCTACTTGCATCACTATGTATATAGACCTATGGGTATAAGCTATATGATAACTTTCACTAAGGAGCCAATTCTGAGTCGGGAAAAAAAACCGCTGTTCCATGAGAATTCAAAACCTACACGACCGATAAATACTTACTTACTTACTCCGCTTGCGCAGCCCCCAAAGTGGATCTGCCTCTGATATCTACTAAAGAGGGCCTTCGCTCTCTCTCCTGCACATTCTCGAGCCAGTCAGGCGCCTGCAGCTCTCGCAGATCCTTCTCCACTTCATCACGCCAGCTACATAACTACATCAGCTGATTTCTTTCGCGATTTCAGATTTGACGCCATAGTGAAAGTTGTTCAGTTATGGATACTGATGAGGAGCTCATAGCCTAGTTGCGAGCACGGTACAAAAGTGATCGAGCAGGTTAAGCGACGTTGGCGCGGTCGGTACCTGGATGGGTGGTCGCTAGTGGCATATTTCATCTGATCTCCAGCACGTTAAGCAGTCGGTCCCGGTTGTTGTCGTTCGACAGCAGTCGTTAAGCCATATCAGATGCCTACTGGCGGCCTGAACAACTCTGACAAATAGGTTGGCCACTAACCATACGATAAGCAAGCAAGCAAGTTATGGATACTGAACACCCCCCCTTTCGGGACTATAGGGGGTTTTATTACACCCAGTATAGATAGATATAATGTAGGATAGGTATAGGACCGTATAATCTGTAATTTCGCGAAATATACCTCAATATACCTCATTCGGGGTAGCTTTAGCTATAGAGTACCTCATTCAAAATAATGTTTGCCACGAAATCCACTGTTCGTTGACTCTGCGACCGTTCGTGGAAGTAGCAGCATTTTTAGGGATCCGTGCCCAAAGGTAAAGAAGAATCGCCAACTATATAAAATAAACGAAGATCTCTTCATAAATATATTATATGTGTCATTTTACATATAATTTTATGCTAAGTCACAAGTCTTTTTCGTCAATTTTTAGAAGTCGGGAAACATTTACCGACTGCTTTAACGGTGAAGGAAAACATTTTGTGGAACATGTTTTTTGGAATAAATGCACTGGACATCAAAATGTATGGAACGTCACTATTGTTCTTTACCGAAACGGTGGAAAGAAACGTAGGCAAGAGGAAACCTGCATGTTTGTGGAAAAATGGCATGCGAAATCCACCATCAGCACTGGGACATGGTCCGTGCGGACCCAGTGCTGGTGGTGGATTTTGGTATGCCTTTTGATTTAGGCCTCCACCTATGCTACGATACGCCTATCTTGTAACGGTTTCAGTTACTATAAGATAAATAAATACAATACAATATGCATGCCTACGCCTCCCCAGTGGAGATGTTAATAGGCTGATGATGATGATGACACGTCAGAAAATATATTGTTTAATAGGTATATGTTTTGTTCGCAATTTGCTAACTCAGGCACTGTAGTCCTTTTTACATAGGAAGGCAAATTGATTTTTTGTAAAAACCTAAATGAAATACAGATTCTCACTGATGAAAGTTTGAAGTCTTCCGATTTGTATCGGCTGAGTCACAGAAAGTATATAGAGGAGGGAGCGTCGGTGGCACTGTATCTAGGACACCCATGCGGGAGGTCCTGGTTCCAAACCATGCAATGCCATGTACCAATTAGTTTTTCGTATTTTTGGAACTTACGTACATTTACCGACTGCTCTACGAGTAACGGTGAAGGAAAACATCGAGAAGAAACCTGCATACTGAGATGACCAGTGTGTAAAATAGGGTAGGCACAAAAGATCCTCAAGGATCGAAGTGCCGCTGGGGTTATTCCCGGGTTAACATAAGATAAGATAAGATATAGAGGAGGACTTCTGACTTTATTCAGTAAGAATCTGTATTTTAAATAGATTTTCATAAAAGTTCGACGTGACTTCCTATGTGAAAAAGACTAGAGATCCCTATGGCAAATACAAACTATCATATTTATAAGATAAGATAAGATTTATTGTGTAAAAGTTGAGGTAAGAATTACAAATATTGCAGATATAGTTGCATAAACATGTCACACTAAACTTTACCTTTACAGGCATATACACCGAATTCACAAATTAATAAAAACATACATTTATACAGATTATGAGAAGAAACAAAAAAGAAAAAGAGAATTTTGAATACGGATCCCTTTAGAGCGAGGCCCGACTCACACTTGGCCGGTTTTTGTGTGAGCGTGCATTTCGGTGGCCATAATTACACGGCTCATGCTTCCTTGGTTTTTAATTAAACAGAAAGACTTGTTTATTAAGTTTTGTCTCGCCCGGCCGGCCCTGCCCGTAGTGCTTTTTTCGCGAAAAAGAATTACAGAAACTAAAACATTTCGTTGTTTCTGTGGCCAAATGAAAGAGAAATAGCGAAGGAATTCGACCCGGGGGAAAAAAATCTATCTAATCTAGCAACACAAACCGGACTATATAGTAGCACCCTCTCCCCTAGAATGATGATGCGAGCACTGACAGCGAGCCAAGACTTTGGACAATGTGTGTAGAGTATACAAGATGTTGGTGTTTTATATAGTAATATACATAGTTTACAACTTGTCGGTATTGCAATATATCGTAACAGTACCTGTGCTATACATAGATAAGATTCAAGTTAAAATTTAAATAGAATATAATATTTAATCTGTGATTTACAAATCTATAATTTACTTATTTCAAATATGTACTTAAATCTAATTAAATTTTTACATTTTTGGCACTACAATTCTGGGTGTAACAAAAGTCCTAAAAAGTCAAGTTAAGTTAAGTCCCCCTATAGTCCCGAAAAGGGGATGTTCAGTATTCATAACTTAACAACTTTCACTATGGGGCCAAATCTGAAATCACAAAAAAAAACAGCTGTTCCATACAAAAGCTTCCCGTACACGACCGAAATGTATGTAACAGCTGATATTTTTTTGCGATTTTAAAGTCGGCGCCATAGTGAATCTTGTTCAGTTAGCATCAACAGGTTAAGTAAGGAAGGTCATCGACTTCTAAAAACTAAGGGCCTATTAATTCTTGTTGGCTGTAGGTTGTTTATCGAGGCAGTTTGCGGCTCGCCGTGAGACGCCTCCAGGGAAATTAGCGACGACGCGCCGCGCTCGCAGACACGAGAAAAGACCCAATTTTGAAGTTTTAAACTGGAAACGAATGGCTGGACGCGGGTGTAGGGTGTCGTTTTAATAGGAGAATAAAAAAGTTAGTTTGTAGTACGTGTTGTCGGTGTCTTTGTCGGAGGTTCGTGAATTGGAAATTGGAGTTAATCCATGATCAGAATTTTTTTCTTAATATTTTGTAACTTCTTTGGGTGTAGAGTACATATTACATAAGATGCTATTTTGGTAACGGCTAATATTTGAATTATTTGATTTGAAAAATTCACTAATGAATGAATTATTGCTATTCTAATACTCAAATGAGACGTAGAATGAAACTCGTTTCATTCATAATGACATGGATGGTTTTATGCCACCAAGGCGCAAAATAGTGAGGTTTTTGTTTGTATGGAAAATTTTCATACAAGTAACAGGGTTATTTTTTATGTATATGGTTTCGTGTAAAGTGGTACAAACGACCGAGCACATACCCGCTCAAATTATTTGCAACTACAAAAAAAGCATATTGTATGTTCCGTGCTTAGATGAAGTGCCTCATGTACCAGTAATAACTCTGGCTCTCTACCCTTTCAACCAGAACGCAATGCAAGCATTGCTGTTTTGCGGCAGAAATTGCTGTTTCGAATAGTCGTCTGGTTTCGTAATAACTCGGTTGAACGTCATTTAGCTGTAATAAGTTCAGAACGGCGCCGTGTTGCAAACGGGGTTTTGTAAAACAGCGGATTATCTCGGCCTGCGACGTATATAATAAAATACACCGTCATTATTTTTGGCAATAGAAATAATCCTTGACTTCTCCACGAATAAATGTACTTTTACACAAGTATAAGAACTCTCGAGTATTTGAAACGCCAGCATTTCTTTCGAAATAATACGAGGGTCTTCAATGTCTAACTTTTTGTCGACTCTCCAGCCTTCAAGGGACTTTGGAGGAGTTCCTGCCCTGCCCTTAGGGTTTTGTTTTAAAAAGGGTGGGCTGAGGGTCAAGAGACCCTACACAGCCCTTGGGTATCTGGGTCACATCGACATTTTTTTGTCGGTTATTTAGAAGGAAGTTTTTAACTTCCCTCTAAGAGATGTTATAATTTTAACGGGTATGCGTTTGCCTGTGGCATCATATATCAATAACCAATGGTCCAATTTAGATGTTGTTTCTTTCATTTGAAAGACTATTTCGTCGAAATAGTTCTTAGCCATGTCTGATGAAAATTGGTTCCGTAGTTTCCAAGAATTGAACCACTTTCAATGTCAGTAAGATTTGAACTTAAGTACTGTTTATTGGACTAGGTAATATAAATAGGAATATCATTTTTAGGTATCTTTATTATTGATGAAATAATCGCCTATAAACACTTAAGGTGCGGTTACACATAGTCGTTGACCGCTTTGGTGACCGCCCTGCGGTGAACGACCTACGGCCACCGACCTCCGTTGTTCACACTTGATCGTCGCCCGAAGCCATATAACATCATTCGCTCTGCTACAGTCTGTCCTCTAGGTGCCGGCTAGCAGGGTTCTAGGACAGTGTGCTGATGAAGTAATGGAAGAAACTTGGTAATAGTAGATATTTATCAGGAACAGAACAACACAGAAAGTAGTAAATGTAGAAAGGTAGTAGTAGAAGACAAAAATAAACGGAAAACGTCCGTTCAAGACAAAATACAGAGATAAAGTGCAAAATACAAAGAAAACAATGAAATTAATGGAATAATGGAATTTAGAAATGGAATGGGAATATGATTTGAATTTTGAAAATATAGATGAAGAAATGAATATGCCAACACAATACACGCTAACGATGAGGTTGAAATTGATGGCAAGGAGGTTGACATGGACGATGAAGTCGACATCGTTACAGCTCTATGACAACCTAGTGACACTGACGTACTGGTAATTCACATATGGGCGGTGGCCGCATGCTGTGACCGCCCAGACGGTCGGTCGGCGACTAAGTGTAACCGCGCCTTTATCCGTTCCACCCTGTATAACATTTCCATCCAAAAAACCCATTTCAAACATAATATGTTTCCAATAAAAAAAATCTCCCTATATCCAGCTCCTATTCCTGGAAGCAACAAATTTCGTTTCAACGAGGTAACGTAGTCGGCATCAATATCAAAAACCCGCTGCAAACATAAAAGCGGCGGGAAAAATAGAATATTTATCGAGTTATACGTCCAACTTCTATCAAAATTCCACGTGGAATAAACTGGAATAAACAAGAAACGAAATATAGAATGTTTTTTACCGTCCATTATTTGTCTATGTATGGGTTATTGCCGAAAAAACATCAGAAAACTATAAATAGATAATAAACGCATTATTCCCTTAGTTAACTGGAACTGAATTTTTATCACAAAACTAAATCACAAATGAAAAAACAACAACAAGAAAGTTGACGTACACAGGTAGAGCTTATCCCTAAAATAGAGATTTCTTCCAGCTAGACCTTTGACATAGAGATATTTATAATTATAAATAGACATACATACGTGTACAAATTATGTAAAATAAGAACAAAATTGTACATTTAAAAATTAGGAACTGATCAATCGTCAGATGCAGAAGCGTCCTAAGAATTCAACCTACATTAAAAATGCTCTGTCCCTTTCTACATTATATCTCTAGAAAGAGATATCACTAGACAACAACAACGTTTGCAGGAGCAAACGTATTATCCTATTATATTATCTATTATCTTATTCTGGATATATCGTTAGCTATTATTGTTCAAACTACAAAAATCGACGAAATCTAAGGTTTTGAATCTTGTCAGACTTTCTTCATGAGCTGTACTCTCTTGATCTAGGTCCAGACATTTGTGACCTAGATTAATTGACCTGTATCTGCAGATAAAAAGCTGGTTGAAAGAGCTTCGGAGTTTGTACGTACCTAGGTATATCTTTTGTTACCTATACCTATCTTTTGACACCTTTCATTATCGCATCGACGATTGGCTAAGCTTACTTACTTCCTATTGGACGATTTTCACTAAAAAACTAAACGACCTACCAAATACGTTCTGTGACCTGGAAATACTACACAGCTGGGGAAATTTTGGCCTAGTATTTCGATACGCGGGACAGCTCTGTCCCACTTAGTACACCAATTAGAGCACTTTCAACTGACACGTTTTCTGTCACAAATATCGAATCTACACGAATACACATAGAAATACGCCGTTTTTTTCCGTGTGCTCTCCTTTTGATTTCCAACGTCACAAATATGTCGACCCTTGATCGTTTCAAACTCTTTGACAGCCTCGCTTTACCTGAGAGCACGGGAATCAAACGGGAATACTTACGATATTGAACTGAAGCCTGCCAGATGCCGAGACATTTGGGATTCGAGTCCTGGCAATTATCTGTGCAGGAAAAGTGGTGGAAATGGAAAGATATAAGCTGATGAGTCACTCAGGAGCGTAGCTTTTACTTACGTCATATCTATATGACTCACTGAGGGGCTGAAAATCAGCGCTGTGGCTTGCCTCAGCATTATGCTGAGCTGGTGTACCCTTTTTGGCACTGTACCACACCGGAGGTTTTGTGCTGCATGTATTAATCTTTGTATACTTCTGTATTGTGTTCGTTTGCTGGTCTACCGTCTACTCTAGATCTCGACCTCCAAAACCCTAGAATGAATGAAGACTGGCGACACTGATGGTTCTTGTTAACATTGTTTGATATCGCATCTGTTTATCTCTTTTTATATGGATAGTTACATTGAACTAGTCCCTAAGACGGTTTACGACTTACGACCCTATCTTATTACGTTAGGGGTCGTGCCACTGTTTCAGCCTCATGCAGACTATGCTAGTAAATTTTTTTATCGTATAAGGACAGCAGGCGAGCAAACGGGTCAGCTGATTGTAGTTCGTCACCGTCGACATATCACCTCCATACGATTATTAGAGGGTGCACGATGTGCTGCTAACCTTGAGGACTTGATGGAGTGCCTCATGTGCCAGTAATTACGCTGGATTTCTTTCCCTTGAAACCGAAACACAGCAATGCAAGCATTTCTGTTTAGTAGTAGAAATAGGTAAAAAGGTGGTACCTCTCCAGGCGACTCTGCACCTCAGGATTTACCACCATTAAAAATATTATCGGAAAAATCATGTGACTGTGTTTGCTGACTGGCTCCACAACGCAGTACATATCATATCGATGAATCGTGGTCAACCACTGTACATGTACGAGTATATGTGTAGCTGTACAAGTTTTAGTCTGAATCGAGATGCCGCAGGGAAATAGCCGAATTCAGCCCCCCGGCTATAAATATTGCGTGTACGTAAGTACCCTCCTAAACCATTTTAAAGTGCAGGTAGTATGGAGGAAATAACCCCGGGGAACCTGCCCTCCCTGCATACCCTCCACCTCCGCACCCTCGAAGCAACAGTTTTCCCCAGTCTTGACCAAATTCCTAGGGTATTCGGCTATTTTACTGAATTCGGCTATTTACCTACGACAAATACGAGTATACCATAATTGCTGATATATCGATGATACCTAGAAAATCATCGAAGCTACAGTTTATAACAAGACGCCTTTCAACCCGCTAATTTCATCAGAAGATCAGAATACTACTAGCACACTTTTACAAGTCTTATACTGTGCTACTAGCGCCAGTGACTACGCATCGTCTAAAAAGGACATTACTGCGTTTACGCCGAATACCTCGTAAAGCACTGCCGGGACGTAGGTACGTACGTTAACGTAATACTCCAGTTTATTGCCTGCTCACGTTTATAATGAATTGAATAAAGCTCTTCTTTATTTTGCTCCTGAGTCGAGGAGAGGAGTATGTACTTACATCTTTATTTTGATGGACAACTTGCATCGAGCTTTCGTAAAATTATGGATATTTTAGATATCGTCAGTGGAAATGAAAAAACGCTAAAGCGCCATATGGGCAAAAATGAGTTATACGAGCATATATCGTCAGTGGAAAGGAAAAAACGCTAAAGCAGCACCCTTTTCTTAGTGACCCTAACGAGGCTAACATGATCACCTTGTCGTGTACCAAAGCCTCTAAACTGAGATATTTTTTTAAAAAAAGCAGACGACCTAACGGGGGCTATCTGATGGTAAGTGGTCACCGTCTCTCATAGACATCTCACCTCACTGTATTGTTATTATATAGTGGGTTTTGGATGCGCTGCTAACCTTGAGGACTAAGATGGATTGCCTCATGTGCCGAAAATTACGCTAGCTCTCTTACCCTTCAAACCGAAATACAGAAATGCAAGTATTTCAGCTTTACCGTAGAAATAGATAAGAGGGTGGTACCTACCTAGGCGATCCTTCACATAACGATTTACCACCACCTGTGTGTAGGTACTACACATTCATTCCAAGTGAATATCAAAGAAATTGCCGATAAAGTAACCTAAACGACATTATTCCGATGGGCAATCGCCTATTACCATGAACATGTTCCCGAGGACCCAAGGTCCCATAAATTTTACTCTTACCCGCCCAAAATTCCCAGACCCTTAAAGGGATTTCCCATTGACTGAATAAGGAATTTGGGGCACGACAAATTCACATTGATGACCGCACGAGCCTACTGTGCCAAGTATTTCAGGTTCGATTACTCACGTTCAGAGCTTTCTTTTTTATTTGCGACTAAACCCGTGTTTGAACTCAATCTTACCTGGTGGTAAGTGACGATGAGGTCGAAGATGGAGTACACAGACTTAGTAAGTACTGTTGGATCTTCTATAAACACTGCCGAAACACGTCAAAGCCGATTTTTAACGATACTGAACTTGAATGAAACTAATATAACAGTTTGATGTTTTGTATATAGGAGGGTATCATCATCAGCAGCCCACTCTAGTCCACTGCTGGACATAGGCCTCTCCCAGGGCATCAATTGAGCCCGATCTTCGGCTCTTCTCATCCAGTCACTGCAAGCCACCATGCTCAGATCGTCGCTCCATCTAGCAAGGGGGCGTCCCACACTACGTTTGCCCAAACGCGGTCTCCACTCCAGAACTCGTCTACCCCAGCGGTTGTCGGTTCTGCGACAGATGTGACCGGCCCACTGCCACTTCAGCTTGCTAATCTTATGAGCTATGTCGATGACATAGGAGGGTATGTTTCGTTTCATTTATAGTGCTTTTTTTAACCTTTCGAAGATCGTAGATCCTGACGAGCTAAGGTGGCACCAAACTTTCTGCTGCAATACAGTAATGCTCTCATTACGTGTTCCGGGTCAGAGAGCCAGCGTCATCCTCAGAGTTAGTAGTACATCGAAAATTGTTTAGCAATATTTTAGTGAGGTGATATCTCTATAGGCCACGGTGACCACTTACCATTTTTTACTTTTTTTTCTGACTGTCTAATGTTGTTGGTCCTATTGACCTTTCACATTTACCATCACATGGCCAGTCTGCTCGTCTGCTTAATGTGCAGTATTTCAGGGAGAGTATCTTATCTTATGATAGGGGGCCGGGAATAACCCCAGCGGCACTTCGACCCTTGATGATCTTTTGTGCCTACCCCAATTCACACACTGGTCATCTTAGTGTGCAGGTTTCCTCACGATGTTTTCCTTCACCGTTAGAGCAGTAGATAAATGTACGTAAGTCTTCGAAAAATACGAAAAACTCATTGGTACATGGCACTGCACGGTTTCGGTAACCTCCCGTGTCCTAGCCACTAGGCCACCGACGCTCTTTCACGGCGGGTAAGGTTTAAGGTTTCTCGTTGTGATACAGCCAAGCAATGCGGTAATCACGTTACTTCATCGTGGTGGGCCACTGTTGATACTTTATCACTAAACATGACCTTCTTTCTTCCGAGGTCCTAGGGCAGTGTAGAGGGTGCTTTACTGTGATCGTAATGTGTAGCGTGTTAACACGACCGAGCCAAATTGCCAGCGCAGTTTGATTACCCACCCTGTATGTATAGCTGACGCCGCGTTATACATACCGCACTATTAGGTGATTAATAGTTATAGGTATAACCTGACCAGGGAAATAAAAACCCTCACCACATTGCGGAATTAAATGAAACTATTTTTGTCATAGCGAACTCCAGCCATGGGAAAAGGAAAGTCGTTGCGCGTACCTACACGAATTATCTGCCATAGATTTGCGACATGCCCCAGCTTCGTAAGAGTAAAACACCGACCAAGTGCGAGGCGGACCTAATATCAGTTCCTAAAATAATAAACTGTTTTAGGAACTGATGAATATCAGTTCCTAAAATAGGATTTGGACATTTTGGAAATTTGTTATTGAAACGGATTATATTATAGTTGTATCAAACTTTAATATTTGTGTTATTTAGTATTTCTGAATATGACTGTGAAAAAATTTAAGACTCGTATAAGACGGACTTTATGTAAAAAGGGTTATTATGAAATAAGTGACTACTTAAATGATAAAGAGGCTTGGTCCTAAATTCAGCTCCAGCTCTGCACTTTGCGTATATGATTGTATTCATAATTATTGTAAGATATATTTATTTCAAAAGCTGTGCTGCTGAAAGTTTCTTGCCCCGCTTCTTTCCTTTCCTGCTTTCCTTCTTTAAATTACGAAGCGGTGGTAGAGTAAAAAAATGACGTTGTAAAAATGTACTATAAGGTACTTACTTACAATAAAAACATTTTGATTTTGATTTTTTTTCTAACCAATCTAAACTGAGGAATGACTAATATTCAAGTGTTGCAAGTTTCAACATAATACCGTGCATGAGATAGATCTGTTAACAAAATTGGTCTAAAATTGACACCTTTTTGCCAGAGAGGCTGCGTAACTACCGACAAATGAGTCACGTTAGAAGCGCATCCAAAACCTCTTAGGCTCGGACTAACGACGACGGTTCGGTTCAGGTACCGGTACCGGCCGTGTAGTCGACTGTATTCAAACTCATGCGTTGCGCTCAAGCCCCGCCCACTCGGTTCAGGAACCGAGCAGGCCGGTTCCAAGTGGAACCGTTGTGCGAGTCGACAGCGCATTTTTGTTTCAGTTTATATGAAGCACCAGTTCCATGGAACCTACCGATACTGGAACCGTCGTAGGAACCGTTGTCGTGTAGCAGGTGGCAATTTTGAGGGTGCTCTAGTTTACGTATTAATTGGCCGATGCCCACTTTAGGAACGCGTTCATTGCGTAGCGTCGTCATCACAGCGTACGCTGCGAAAGGAGTGTCGGTACTGGAACCGGCCTAGGAACCGTCGCCGTGTAGTCCGGGCCTTATAGTGAGATGAGATGCCTACGTGCGATGGTGACCACTGACCACCAGGTACCCCATTTGCTTGTCAGCTGTCCTTAAGCATAAAAAAATATCAACAACCTATTAGACTGTATCATAACGGTCAATACTAAATTTGGTTACACTTTGGATGAAAAAAAATGTCTCCCCCTATAAAAAATAAAGTCTAGTGGCGAGTTCGTAGCTTTAAGGGATAGTTGCATTCATATCTAAAATAATAAAATAAAGGACCATACACAGAATGTATGAAAAAAATCTTTCGGTCTTTACTGAAAAAATATGTTGTATAGGAGACGATAAGTTGACCAAAATCTGTAGAAAAAGATCTAGAACCCATTCATGCAAAACAGTGTCTTTTACATTTTTAGGTTTACATGGAAAGAAAGGAAGAGCGTCGGTGGCGCCGTGGCTAGGACGTCGCTACCATGTACCAATGAGTTTTTCGGTTTTTTCGAAAGACTTACGTACATTTACCGACTGCTCTGACGGTGAAGGAAAACATCGTGAGGAAACCTGCACACTGAGATAACCAGTGTGTGAAATGGGGAAGGCAATGGCAAACCACCCCATTGAATCTGCCACGAGAGTCGTTCCATGTGATTAATTCCTTAGAATGATCATGACCCTCAGCAATGAGGAATACGACTTAGAAGAGATGGAAAGAAAGAAAGAAAGAATTTATTTACAAGACCGCACACCTACGAGTACATACAATTAGGTACAGAATATAAAAAATGATCATATATTTTTTTTAAATAAGATCAAAATAATAAATAAACAAAAGTCATGCTTGCTTATGGTTACGTATGGTTAGTGGCCAACCTATTTGTCAGAGTTATTCAGGCCGCCCGCAGGCATTTGACATGGCTGCTGTCGAACGACAACAGCCGGGACCGACTGCTTAACGTGCTTTTCGAGGCACGGAAAGGAGGAGCTCAGATGGAATATGCCACTAGCGGCCACCCATCCAGTTGCCGCCCGCGCCAACGTCGCTTAACCTGCACGATCACTTTCGGGCCGTGCTCGCAACTAGGCTACGAGCTCCTCAACAAAAAACAAAAGTAATTAAGTGGCTAGAATTATTACATGGCCAAACTAGGATACCCTTTTTTTTGTAACGGGGGGGAAATCTTTGAAAGATACCCAGCCTCCTGGGGAAGAGACTGGGTTATGTGAGATTTCCACCCACTAAAACCCCCTCGATGGCCGGCCTCGTGCTTATCGGAGGGCTCCGGGATCTCCAGTAAAACGCACCGGTGCCCTCCTAGCATTTGCCTTGGGCTCCTTCTGGGAGGTGTACATTCCACCTCCCGGTTCCCCCCGTCACAGCAACGTGCGGCCATAGCACGTTGCTGCCTTCCCCAGGGTCGCCCGCCAATGAACGGTCAAAGCCCCCACTTTGACCGCCCGCGACCCTGATCCCTCCTTTTAGTCGCCTTTTACGACAGGCAGGAGTTACCGTGGCTCTATTCTTCGCCCGAGTCTACAGGGCTGAAACTAGGATAACCTAGAACGCATCTAATATTTAATACCTGCATTTCTGACTACGAAATAGGAATGCTCGAATTTAGCTAGCTAGCAGTTGGCGCGGATAATATTTAGCCAAGTAATCAAAAGCAATAATCGCCAAATGTGGCAATTGTGTCATTAATATGTATTTCCAAGTTTGTTGGCTGTTCTCGAGGAGACGTGGTGCAAGTGAACAGGTGTAGCGAGACTGGAGAGCGATTCCACTAAATACAACGAAACTAAATAGAATCTAAACTGCATCGTTATGACGTGTTTCGTATGATACTGTCCACTGAGGATCCAATTTCAGTTAAGTTTTTTTATATATATACAGTATAGGTTTAAAGATATTTATTCACACTAAAGACATATTGCCACTTACATGTGAAAAAGACTTAAAAAGATGCATGTTCGCTTCTTACACTATTCACTATATATTATATTTAGTTAGTAGAACGCAACGCACTAAAATTGTGGTACCAAAGCTGGTAGTACAGTATTATGATGATGACGGGAGCAAACCACCTTTCAAAAAAAGAAACTGCGCTAGTTTTCGCTTAAATTCATTTATCGAATTTGTGTTTTTAATCGGTGAAGGTAGATTATTATAAAAGCGCGCACCCTCGAATGTGAGCATTCGTTTGCCATAGTTCGTTCTCGTCTTTGACAGAACTTTTAGATACATGTTTTACTTGGGTAAGTGATATTGATGTGTGTATGACTTTGGTCAGTATCTACGAATTAGAATACACGCGTGGTAGAAGTATAGCTGTTTTATATTCATTAAATTTGTGTTCTTGTATACTGTGGTGGTTGGTGTTAAATAGGGGTAATGGAAAAGAATTTTAATCAATATATTTTGTGTTACCTGTAATTGGGATAGTTTAGTTTTATTTGCACTGCCCCATATTTCAATTAGATAGATAAGATGTGACTTTATTAGAGAGTTGTACAGTATAATATACAGTATCGTCTTAATTATATACCGCCAAACTGCTTAGCAGTTTATCGGCGGACATGTTGCTCCCTTATTTTATTATAAATAATCATTTTATTTTTATCCTTTTTGCGCCTTTTTATACTTACTTACATACTTAATAGATGGTCACATAACCTACATCACAAATAAAAACAAAAAACACCTTATTACCTACCCTCAAACTACAAACTACAAAGTAACACGTCTCGTAAAAAAAATCCCTAATATTAACAAACCTAATATATAATTCCCTACTATTAACTAAAACGCACCGACTTCTCCATAGAAATAGAATCCGGTCAGGTGCACTGCATTCATTCCGTTCAGTTCCGATCGAGTCAACGATCGATCGAACAGTAACGTATTTGTACATTCTAGTAAAACGTTTAATTTATACTGAATCGCAGGTCAACGGTAACAAAATGCTTCAACTGTCAAATATAACGATCGAACATAAGTTCCTCACAAGGTACTTTTGCCAGATCGATAGTAATTCGAAAGGTGGCAGTGGTAGGGTTACGCGTCAGCAGAATACGATTTGGTGTCCAAATAGAATTGGAACGAAAACTAAGTTGAAATTGGATAGAAATAGAACTACAAACGTTGTAATTTAGGCGAATTGGGCCCCTGATAGGTGAAACATGGGTGTAGATAGGCGGAGTTTTTGGGGATTCAACCTCCTCCCACCCCGAAAACTTTGGAAATCTTTGATACCCTCGTCCAAGAATCTCCCCGTCGTTTCAACTAGTATAATTATAGTGATTGAAATTTTAGTCTGCCTGAAAAAAAACCTCTATAACAATAAGTGGAGCAAAACCGAATAAAAGAAGGCTTCGTCACGCACTAAGGTTTTTTTAATGCAGTGACAAAAGTCACATAAGTAATACTTACAACCTTTGCAGAACCCAACCCGTTGCACGAAACTTCTTTAAAGTTAAGTCTTCATTAAAATAGGTACGGGGGTTATGTTGTTGCGTTCATGCTGTCATGGCGTGTTCGTCCTATTTTATTGTTTAAAAACGGTTTACAGTTGTTATTTTTTCGTAAAACTAGTGTATTTTACCTAAATTCGTCCGTGATAAGTGAACGTTATATAAGACAGTGAAATAGGAGTGAAATACTACAGATGGTATGGATCCGGCAACCTAACCTCCAAATGCACTTGGAATGCAAGACACTAGGCATTCCTAGTGCACACGACTCTCCCTTAATCTCGACGTTGGTAAACTGTTTTTTTTTCAAAACAGACGCCAAAACGTTCGAGTTATTTTCAAGATTCTAACACGGTCATTGGCCAAATTGCAGTGTTAATCACTAGCAGGGGGCATTTAATAAAGTAAAAATAGGTACATGCTGGTCCAACAGAATGCCAGCGCTGGCTGAGGCCCTTTTCACAATAACAGCAGACCATCAGACATGATTTCGATATATTTATATATATTTGACTACATAATTATTTTATTATAATTATAACTGTTTCGGTCATTGCTGTGTGTAAAATAAACACATTACTTACTTACTTACTTTTTTTACCTTTCTACGCCATAGCTCTAGATAGAGATGACACCTGCATGCAACTCAATTTGTATTGAATCAGAGAAACCGGATTAATGGTGCCCTTAGAAAAAACAGTATGAGTAGTGTACCGCTCACCGCTTGAGTTTGTACGAAGACACTAATGGAAAAGCGCACTTGCATCGTAACTCGCGCCGAATGCCGTACCGCTTCCAACCGCCGAGTACACTCGGCTCCGAAAACACCTGGCACTGAGCGCTCCACTTCCGAGTACCAGAGTACCCCAGTACCATGTGGAATGTGTGCAAACAGTGTTTTTATTTCATTTATTCATCTTTTAGTACTTACAGCACACTAAGACATATCAGTATACAGTAGTAATTAATTCAGATCTTATACTTATTGTTTGTATAATTTATTTTTTACCCGCTATTCGTAGCGATATATTACTTAGTTTATTGTAATTGTAACATGTAAAAAGTAAAGACTATACAATAGCTTACATATTCATAAAATAACGTAAAATTAGTACCTACTTAACTTTGCCACATCTCAAGATGTAATGAGCAATTATTAATTAAGTTCATTACTTTAGAAGGTGTCTATTTAGCCTGTTGAAGTTAACATCATATGTAATTGTATACCTTATGTTAGTTATGCAATTGTTTATAAGTTTGATTAATAAAGAATTTATAAAAACAAACTTATTGTTTACAGTGTAGGTATACCAACTAATAATATCTGGCTCGTTAGCACAATGCACCAGAGGCACTACTTTCTATTTTTATTTTTTTTCAGTTTGGTGGCCTGGTATTTACGATGCAACTATTATGGTAGATTTCATAACGACGCTAACGACTCAATTAGTAATCAGAATAGAAGGAAACCAAAGTTCTGAACAGAGTCGAAAGAAAGAAGAAGTCTTACCATAAGCGGATAGATAGATAGATAGAAACACTGTATTGTACACAAAATCAGGAAAAGTAAAAACTACAGGAATAATAACACGATATGTACAAAGGCGGCCTTATCGCTTAAAGCGATCTCTTCCAGGCAACCTCTGAAGTTAATTGGACATTAAAGACATTAGACAGTGTAGTGTGAAGAAAGAAAAGTGGAATTGCATGTGTGCTGCAGATAACAAATAAACGTGTTTCTATTACTATTTCTAAAGATCAATCATTGCACGGAGCAATTTTAGGATATTGTCATCGATTCTTAGATCGTTTAAGAGTTAGCAGGAGATCGATTCCACATAATACAACGTAACTAAATAGAATCTAAACTGCATCGTTATGACGTGTTTCGTATGCTACTATCCACTGAGGATCGAATTTCAGTTAAGTTCCGATCGAGACAACAATCGATCCAACAGCAACGTATTCCTGCATTCTAATAAAACGTTTAGTTTATACTGAATCGCAGTTGAACGGTAACAGAACACTTCAACTGTCAAATATAACGATCGAACATAAGTTCCTCTCAAGGTACTTTTGGCCGATCGATAGTAAATAGAAAGGTGGCAGTGGTAGAGTTATGCGTCAGCAGAATGCGATTTGGTGTCCAAATAGAATTGAAACGAAAACTAAATTGAAATTGGATAGAAATAGAACTACAAACGTTGTAATTTAGGCGAATTGGGGCAAATGACGTTTCGTATAGCGATAATTGGTGCCGACTCCGGAATCGATGCCACTTTTATTCACCGGAACATGAAGTACCTCGCTTGACAAAACCACTTGAAGTCGCCTCATGAAAGTGCGAATCATGGAAGCTTCGTTCCCTGCAGTGACACAACACAAGGAAGTATACGTACTGGAGTGTACGTGGCTTCAGCACGATTTACACGTGCGACTGCAACCACGCAGCAATAGCGGTATCTCTATTGTTATTGCTACTACTGTTCACTGGAAAGCAATGCAGCTTGCTGGCTCACCTCTCTCTACCTGCTATAGGGTGCGACAAAACTTCATTGACCGATAGGAGATAATCCAGCAATGTTTTACCACTAGAGGCGCCACTAGCACAGTTCCACCAAATTCCTCCAGACTCGCGCCACGCTGTTTTAACAGATTTTTTAGGTTTGCTATTTTGAAATGGCCATATGATGCCATGATATCATCACAATTTTACTATAGCTTTGAGAAATTAAATTAATCCAAATAACGAGAAATTTGTGCTATCTTTAAAAATGACGTTTCGTTTTGCTTTTCTGTTTACGGGGTGTGCTTGTGGTTCCAACTACGCAACGGTTTGCGTTTTATGTCCTATTGCGAGGCTACTCAACGTTGATATGATGACTGAACAACTTTTTTAGGATTTCCAAAAAAAACAATTTCGAGTATCACCAAGTTGATATGTACAGTGGACCACAAGCTATAGTATACCTGTCAAAAACCATATGATATATTTCGGTAGGTTGACCTCTGGTCGACTGTACTAATACTATACTTATACATGGGATTGTTGCCACGGTTTGGGGTTGGTTTGAGCTCCGGATATTACCGTACCAAATCTAACTAAAGTATTGACAATTTTTTTTATTTTTTTTATTTACTTCTAAACCCGCATTTGACCTCGATCTCGCCTGATGGTAAGCGACGCTGAGGTCGACGATGGAGCACGCAGGTCCAGTAAATGCCTATTCACTCTGGCATTGAAGATCCCAAGGTTGTAGGTTTCGGGAAATACAGACGCCGGGAGGCTGTTCCATTCCTTAACCGTTCGCATAATGAACGAAGAAGCAAATCGCTTCGTACGAGCAGATGGGATATCAACAACATAAGGATGGAACCCCTCCCCGCGCCTGGTAGTCGAATAACTCAGATATATACTGTGATTGCTATGCACTTTAGTTATTTAAGGTTTCTTCTTCTTCTAAATCGTGTTCCACATTGCTGAGGTGTTCATTCTAAGGAATTAATCACATAGAACGACTCTCGTGACTGATTTAATGGTGTTTGCCATTGCCTTCCCCGTTTCACACACTGGTTATCTCACTGTGCAGGTTTCCTCACGATGATGTCCTTCACCGTCAGAGCAGTCGGTAAATGTACGTACCTAAGTCTTGCAAAAAAACTGAAAAACTCATTGGTACATGTCATTGCCTGGTTTCGAACTCGGACCTCTCGCATGGGTGTTCGACGTCCTAGCCAAGACGCCACCGACGCTCTTACTTATGTTTTACCTAGTTGAAAATAATTATGTGATGCTGAAAGCACGGGCCACGATAGCTCAATTGGCACGGATAGACACGATCGCAGTTTCTAATCCTGCTTGCAGAATACAATTTGAACCACTTTTCCCCAGTGGAAAATACCTACCTAAATTAAAAAATTAAATGCAAATTATCCATCGAAAAAATGTGCAAAAGCGAAACAGAAATAGAACAACGTGTATTTGTTAACTGCAGCACACATGCGATTCCACTTGTATCAAGTATAGGATATTATTATACAATATATATCCTTAAAGAACTAAAATAATATGTGGACGGCGTACATGCTGCAACACCAAATAGGCCTCAGCTCAGCATAATGCCATACTCTAGAGTAGTCTAGAGCAGGGGTTCCCAAACTTATTTTGTCTACCGCCCACTTTGAGAATAAATTATTTTTTAGCGCCCCCATTTTTTCCCCTACTTAAAAACGACTATAACTTCAAATTAAATTAATTAATTATTGTGAGCTATATTAGCGGTGATTAAACATTAATTCTTAACGAGACTTTTACTATAATTCGTAAGAGTTAACTTGAAACCTGAGCGCAGTCGGTAATACACAACGGCGCTCAGGTCTCAAGTTAACTCTTACGGGCTACACCTGCCAATGAGAATGATTATTGAAACTACTTTCATTTCGAAACGAAGCGACCGATTGACATGATTTTTATTTCATATATTCAATAAAACAGGACAGATATATGAACTACGCGGAGAGAAATAGCGAACCGAGTTTGAGCAATCTCTTAACTAATATTAGTTGATGTTCACAAGTTGTAGTTGAGAGTCGAGAGCTCATGCAGTCGGTGTCTAAGAGGCCTCTTAGCTAAATGAAATTACAAATCACCCCCCAAGCCTCTACAACGCCCCCATTTTTTTTCTGGGTCTCTTACCGCCCCCCTTTAGGCCTGCAGCGCCCACAAAGGGGCGTTATCGCCCACTTTGGGAAAGGCTGGTCTAGAGCATGGCGCTGATATTGCTTTAGCCTGTCAAGGTCGGAGGCTGAAACCAAGAAACAGCATCCTAAAACAAATTATAATATAGTAAAATTAATAGGTATATGGACCCGATTATCGCGGTACTATGTATACCTAGTGAAAACACGAATACCTAATCTAATTCCATTTAGAGCGATTTCGGAGGGCTGCCATGGTTTGTGGCGAGGGGTTATTTATGGCAAGGGTGAGCCGGTTCCGCGCTCGAACTGGAAGGCAAAGTTCTATGGATACGGCATGATCTTGATGACGGATGAATCGAATAGTGTGCTGAAAAAAACCCCAGAAAAAACCCTCGCCATTTTGCAGAATTGAATGGTTTTTTTTCCATAGCGTATTCCATAACAAAGACTATAAAAGTACCAATTGTGTTCTTTTGACAGAGTTTTACATTTTACATTTCCTGTCCTGACTACCTAAATTGAAAATATTGTGAAGAAACCTGCATCTTTGAGGAAAACCGTTTCAAAGACACGTAGAATGCCGTCGAAGTGATGTGCCACCTGAGCAACTTCGACAGATTAAGTAAAAGTAAGGTAACGTTTGCTTATCGTATGGTTAGTGACCAACCAATTTGTCAGAGTTGTTCAGGCCGCCCGTAGGCCGAGCACGGTCCGTAAGTGATCATGCAAGTTAAGCGACGTTGGCGCGGTCGATACCAGGATTGGTGACCGCTAGTGGCATATTTCATCTGAGCTCCTCCGTGCCTCGGAGAGCACGTTAAGCAGTCGGTCCCGGTTGCTGTCGTTCGACAGCAGTCGTTAAGCCATGTCAGAGGCCTACGGGCGGCCTGAACAACTCTGACAAATAGGTTGGCCACTAACCATACGATAAGCAAGCAAGCAAGCATAATAACTTTTCATGTATGACTGACTACAATTCCAATTTTGGCTCCGTGCTGTATGAGTAAGACATTGTAATGCATTTTCAATAAATGAATTCATTTTATAAACGACTTTGACTTAGACCTGGTTTTTTAAATATTAAAAAAAAAATTCCTCGTTCTCCTCTACAGCAGTATGTTTAGTGGTTGCATGGTCAGGCCAAGCGCGCTGTGGACGACCGTGAATGTCACCTAAGGATTTGTGCCCGGATTCAGCCTTCGGAGTTGTTCAAGTAATTGAAAATACATCCTGTGATGTATTGTATGGATTGCGAAGGTGTTTGGTTGGTTTCATTATTGCTGGGGAAACGTGCTTGCTCTCAGTGGCGATCCAGGAGGGCGAGAGGGGGGCATGCCCCCTCAAAAAGCTCTATGATCCCTATAGGGCTCGAGACCTACAACCTTGGGATCTTCAAGGCCAGAGTGAATAGGCATTTACCGGACCCGCATGCTCCATCGTCGACCTCATCGTCGCTTACCATCCGGCGAGATCGAGGTCAAATGCGGGTTTAGTAGTCAATAAAAATAAATTTAAAAAAAGACTCGGCTCGCCCTTGACTAATCAAGCAGTTCAACTGTTTGATAGGTTGCCGGTTGAATTAAAAACTATAAATAATGTAAGTACTTTTAAGCAGAAACTTAGAGCTTTACTTGTTGAAAAGTGTTGCTACTCGATAGAGGACTTATAAATTATTGTTTGCTTATAAATAAATAATAATAAATAAATAAATCATTTATTTACATTTTTGTTCTAATACCTAAGTACAATGTTTTGTAACATGGCAGGCAATATCGCAAAAAAAAAATACGTCAAGTTTACATATCATTGTGGTCTTAATATTATGTAGGTAGGTACTTTGTTGACACTAAGTTAGTATTTTAAAATTATAAAAATAAATTTTGTCTACTGAAGTAGAGTTAAACCGGAAATTAAAAATTATTATTAAATATCGAATTATATTATTAAATTAGAGATTGACAATGTAAGGAATTACAAAATTTGATACAAAATTATTAAGTTATGGACATTTAATGCACAAATAAATAAATAAATAAATTTATTTTGCAACTTACAGTTAATACATGGTTGATGCTCTAAATCCCGCACTAGGATACCCTGTGTCGCGGGATTTAGGCTCTTCTATTTAAGAACAATTTTGATATATAAAGGGAAAAAATAAAATAAAAATAAACGTATACAATTTTAAATTATCATTAGATACTAAGACGTAAGCATGGAGTGAAAGTGTGTGTGTATGTGTGCGTATTGGTGTGGGGGTGTGGAAAGGTGAGGGTGTGCACAGCTGGCCAAAAACAAATGCACACCTACAGCAGAGCTTAGCATGTCACATACCTAACATTGCACAATGGATTTAAATTTAATTTTTCTTCTCGTCGCCCATACCTCAATGTCTAAAGACAAGAGTCTTTAACCAGTGCGTCCTACCAGTAATGACCTACGGAGCCGAAACGTGGACACTGACGGTGCGACTGGTTCACAAATTGAAAGTCGCTCAGCGTGCTATGGAAAGAGCTATGCTCGGAGTATCTCTGCTGGATCGAATTCGAAATGAGGAGATCCGGCATAGAACAAAAGTTATCGACATAGCTCATAAGTCTGTCGCAGAACAGACAGCCGCTGAGTTCTGGAGACGACTTCTGGAGTGGAGACCGCGTAGTGTGGGACGCTCCCCTGCTAGATGGAGCGACGATCTGCGCAAGGTGGCTGGCAGCGACTGAATGAGAAGAGCCGAAGATCGGGCTCAATGGCGCGCCCTGGGAGAGGCCTATGTCCAGCAGTGGACTAGAGTAGGCTGCTGATGATGATGATGATGATGAGATACTTAGTTCGACATTTGTTGTTATTAATTTTTTGTGTAAAATTAAATGTTTTTCGAATAAATTAATTGAAATTGAATTGATATTTTAGTAGGTAAGTAAGTAGGTATACCTACGTGTACTATTTTCCAATTTCAGTAACCGTAGCCTCCACGCAATTTGTTTTTCTACTGGTACCACTACTTGCTTCTCATTGAAGAATGTAGTTTCTAGAGTTCCACATAATATAATATAAGTACAATGTAAGCTTGCTGCAACTTCGATTTTCCTTTGATATTAAATTGCCGTTAAATGTTCCTTGATTCAACATTTTCCTAATATTTTACAAATGAAATTAATTTTATTCCCAAGAATATACGTCATGTATGAAGGATCTTAAAATTACATAGGTAGTTCCAGCATATCCTACCACATTGGGTGCACACCCCAATTTATATATATATATATATATATATATATATATATATATATATATATATATATATATATATATATATATATATATATATATATATATATATATATATATATATATATATATATATATATATATATATATATATATATATATATATACAGGGTGTAACATTAAGAACGGTCAGTATGGGAAAGTCTGAAACTATAAGACATACGAAGATCTGTTCTTCAGACTTGCAACAAGTTTGATGTATCAAACGAGAAAGTTTCAGTTCAAATTACCACTTACCACGCATTACCTGCATGGGAAAATGTTGGAAAGAGTCGGGAACCGCCGGGAAAAGTTGTGAAATGTTAGGTAAAGTCGGATAGTCGCGGAAGTTATGCGCAAGCGTTCCCGTGGATTCGCCGTCAGGCGGTGCGCAGGAACACTGGGGGGTTTTTAGCCGGTAAAAGTCCGGCATAACCTCTTCGTCTCCCCCATGCGGCGAAGAGGTACCTAAGCATGAGCGTTTCCCCCCGAAAAAAAAGGTAAAGTCGGATAAATGAAAAGTTGGGGAAGGTTGGGAAAATTATTTGGAAAAGTTGTATAAGTATTAGGTAATTAGCTTTGTATCAATTATTTTTTTCTAATTACTTGTAAAATATATATACAGGGTGTAACATTAAGAACGGTCAGTATGGGAAAGTCTGAAACTATAAGACATACGAAGATCTGTTCTTAGGAACCATGTCATCAATTTTAGTAACAAGAAAAACTGTATTCATACATTTTTTTTAAAACTGTACTCAGCCTGGGAATCGAACCCGGTTGTTTTGAAAAAAAATCCAACACTATTTCTATTTAGATATCGATTGTGTAGGTCTTAAGGAATAAATGTTAGTATGAAACGTGATGTTTATGATAACAATGCTTCCGGAATGGCTTAATGGCAAGCCAATGCCATATGTAAAAACAGTGGATGTAACAAATTGCGACACCAGCAAAGAGCCATAACACTACACCATAGAGACAATTTTGACCTAATCGAGTTGAATGTTGTTATTTACAAAATGGTAGTCATTTCGAACACCTACTAAAATAAATTAAAAGATATGGAAACAATGCGTTTTATTAATTTTAAACATCACGTTTCATACTAACATTTATTCCTTAAGACCTACACAATCGATATCTAAATAGAAATAGTGTTGGATTTTTTTTCAAAACAACCGTGTTCGATTCCCATGCGGAGTACAGGTCTTTTTAAAAATGTGTGAATACAAAAAAAAGAATCTTTCATTCGATTACATCTGGGTTTCCCAACCTAGGGTATAAGCATGTATTATTTTTATGGTTTCAGTTGGTTGTTTACGTTGATACATTACCGTAAAAAATATCATTTATATAAATAAAACGTATTACTTACTTACTTACTTACTTAAATATGAATATTTATTATAAAAATAAATACAAAAGAGCCGAAAAAATCCTCTTCATCCTAAACTGTTCAAGAAATCCTGCAAAGAAAAAATTAAAAATTGGCTATTGACACTTCATTACTTCGATACTGAAAAATAATTGTTACCAATTAGTTGGCACACTGACCCTTACACCTACCAACATACACCTCCTCACACACACCACATACACACATCACACACACACATCATCTCACGCTCACCCCCTCACACACACCCTCTCACGCACACACCCCTCATATTCACCCTCTCACCTACACGCATACTTAATTATTTAATTAATTGCATAACCTTATATAATAATAACCTTATTATGTCATCATAATATAGATATATCGGAAGAGACTTGCCCCCACAACACAGGGTATTCTAGTGTAATCTGAGAAAATGTAAAAGATACTGTCTGCGTCAATATTTTTATTTATTTAAAACTGCAATCAAATCAGGCGATTTAACGCCTCCATTTTGGCGCGCTTTCTGTGACGTCATCGTCCACAACATGACAGTGTGGAGTGTTCAGCCCAAGCAAATTGCTTGTTTGTTGACAATCCAACACGGACGCTGACTTCACGTTTCGGTCTAACCAATAGCGTTGCGTTTTGCTCATTTGAATTTCTCTCACATTTCTGCCACTTCTTAAAAAGTTGAAACAATGCGTTTTATTAATTTTAAACATCACGTTTCATACTAACATTTATTCCTTAAGACCTACACAATCGATATCTAAATAGAAATAGTGTTGGATTTTTTTTCAAAACAACCGTGTTCGATTCCCATGCGGAGTACAGGTCTTTTTAAAAATGTGTGAATACAGTTTTTCTTGTTACTAAAATTGATGACATGGTTCCTAAGAACAGATCTTCGTATGTCTTATAGTTTCAGACTTTCCCATACTGACCGTTCTTAATGTTACACCCTGTATATATATTTTACAAGTAATTAGAAAAAAATAATTGATACAAAGCTAATTACCTAATACTTATACAACTTTTCCAAATAATTTTCCCAACCTTCCCCAACTTTTCATTTATCCGACTTTACCTTTTTTTTCGGGGGGAAACGCTCATGCTTAGGTACCTCTTCGCCGCATGGGGGAGACGAAGAGGTTATGCCGGACTTTTACCGGCTAAAAACCCCCCAGTGTTCCTGCGCACCGCCTGACGGCGAATCCACGGGAACGCTTGCGCATAACTTCCGCGACTATCCGACTTTACCTAACATTTCACAACTTTTCCCGGCGGTTCCCGACTCTTTCCAACATTTTCCCATGCAGGTAATGCGTGGTAAGTGGTAATTTGAACTGAAACTTTCTCGTTTGATACATCAAACTTGTTGCAAGTCTGAACAAGAAGGATAAAAAAGGAGAAAACGAAGAGTTTTAGGAGAGGGAGGGATAGTCGAGAGTTTTTTCTTCTTGTTGTATGATACTATCGATGCAGTCCAAAAGTTCAAAGGTTAAAAAAAAGTGGCCTACGTGACTGATCACACGTCTGATACACTCGTCTCTAAATAATTATATTTCGTTAAATAATGATAAGAATCATTTGCCTACCCACCTTTATTTACATTAAATATTAGGTACCTACGAGCACAACACGCAAAATAGGCGCTTAAGACGTCGAGATGCGGAAATCAGCCCGTTATTACATTAGGTACCTACTCGATAGAAATAGTTTTACAGGGGAATCCCCCAACATGGATACGGATTGGTTTGTTAGGTAGGTACCTACCTAGTTAACGTAACTGTTAGTTTTTACTGTTTTTCATTAAATGTTTTAACAGAAGTTAAAACTAGTGTTCACTAGTAAATGTACGAAATTGGTCAAATCTTTCTTCACTAGTGATATTACTTTGTTTTTCTTTCTTTTTTTATTGACTACTAAACCCGCATTTGACCTCGATCTCGCCTGATGGTAAGCGACGATGAGGTCGACGATGGAGCATGAGGGTCCAGTAAATGCCTATTCACTGTGGCCTTGAAGATCCCAAACAAAACAGTTAAAACAGTTTTCAGTGTAAATACAAGGTTCAAACATGATATTTATAGGTACCTAGTTTAAAACGGAGCGCTTATCTAATACGTACACATCCCATCTTACCCATGTTTATTCAGGTGTGTATGATCTATGATAATGTATTATTATTTATTCTATGGTATGATGTAATCCACGGTTTCCCAACCTTTTTTAAGGGCGGACCCCTATTCCCCTAGACCCCACCTTACCATGATCCGCGGACCCCTAAAAAATGCCTTTAAATAATCGTACCTACCTACTTTTATTTGCAATACTTACACAGGTGTATTTTACTCACATAGATCTATTTATGTTTATTTAATGAGATGGTTGGTGATGCCTATTGCGACCAAAGCCGTGATGTTTGGGTTGATGTTGCTCAGTTGGACCCTCAAATCTGCCTCTACTTGTAGTTTATTTCTGTATTTATTTTTTACATACACAAGAGTGGAAAACCCCTTTTCGCACAAATATGTTGTGGGAAAAGGCGACAACTGTTTCAGCGCCAATTCAGATAACTCCTTATAATCAGATTTTAAATTTAGCCAAAAGTTAGTTGCAGTAAATTCTTTGAATGTTCTTTTTTAAAGTCGACGTTTACTTTTAATTTTTATTTTGTCCGCGGACCCCCTGGGATAGGTCCGCGGACCCCAGGTTGGGAAACCCTGATGTAATCGAATGAAAGAATCTTTCATTCGATTACATCTGGGTTTCCCAACCTAGGGTATAAGCATGTATTATTTTTATGGTTTCAGTTGGTTGTTTACGTTGATACATTACCGTAAAAAATATCATTTATATAAATAAAACGTATTACTTACTTACTTACTTACTTACTTAAATATGAATATTTATTATAAAAATAAATACAAAAGAGCCGAAAAAATCCTCTTCATCCTAAACTGTTCAAGAAATCCTGCAAAGAAAAAATTAAAAATTGGCTATTGACACTTCATTACTTCGATACTGAAAAATAATTGTTACCAATTAGTTGGCACACTGACCCTTACACCTACCAACATACACCTCCTCACACACACCACATACACACATCACACACACACATCATCTCACGCTCACCCCCTCACACACACCCTCTCACGCACACACCCCTCATATTCACCCTCTCACCTACACGCATACTTAATTATTTAATTAATTGCATAACCTTATATAATAATAACCTTATTATGTCATCATAATATAGATATATCGGAAGAGACTTGCCCCCACAACACAGGGTATTCTAGTGTAATCTGAGAAAATGTAAAAGATACTGTCTGCGTCAATATTTTTATTTATTTAAAACTGCAATCAAATCAGGCGATTTAACGCCTCCATTTTGGCGCGCTTTCTGTGACGTCATCGTCCACAACATGACAGTGTGGAGTGTTCAGCCCAAGCAAATTGCTTGTTTGTTGACAATCCAACACGGACGCTGACTTCACGTTTCGGTCTAACCAATAGCGTTGCGTTTTGCTCATTTGAATTTCTCTCACATTTCTGCCACTTCTTAAAAAGTTAATTTCGAGAAAACACATTTTATTGATGAAGATCAAAATAATGTATAGTTTGCATCTTAATGCCGAAATTTGATCACTTTACGTACAAAAATATGTATTTCATATAAATAAATCATATTTTAGAAACTGTCACAATAATGTACCGTAATAATACCACGTAAATACACACGCATCATGCCATCACCCTCCCACACACTCAGTACCTTACATACACACTAATATCCTCATTCATAAAAACAAACACTTTCATACAACACAACACGCACACACTTTTATTTCTTCGTCCGTGCAGTCACTGAGGGGCCAACTGAAAATCAGCGCTGTGGCAATAATTGTACACAACAATAATGTACCGTAATAATACCACGTAAATACACACGCATCATGCCATCACCCTCCCACACACTCAGTACCTCACATACACACTAATATCCTCATTCATACAAACAAACACATTCATACAACACAACACGCACACACTGTTGCTTTCTTCGTCCGTGCACTCACTGAGGGCCAGCTGAAAATCAGCGCTGTGGCTTGCCTCAGCATTATGCTGAGCTGGTGTACCCTTTTTGGCACTGTACCGCACCGGAGGTTTTGTGCTGCATGTATTAATCTTTGTATACTTCTGTATTGTGTTCTATATTCTGGTGTTTACACCGCTAAATAATAACAGCTATATATAAATTTACATAAATAATAACAGCTATATATAACTCATGATGATGCATGAATTAATGAATTATGAATTATCTGCATTCAATAAAAAAAAGACTTAAGTCGTTTAGTATTTAATGTAGTACCTAGGTTAGTATTTGTGTAAGTGTATTTTTAATATAGTAGTTTAGTATTTACGAGCCAAAAATATCAAGAAATAAGTGGATGGTTTAGATAGACAAGGCCGGGAGTTCGGCTTCGTGCATATTCATCAATATTACAAAATCTAACTAAAAAAGTTATGCGTCAGCAGAATGCTATTTGGTGTCCAAATAGAATTGGAACAAAAACTATTTTTTTTACATTTTTCAATGTTTATTATATTATTTTATTTTAAATATAAATCATTACAAGATACAACTATATTATAACTAAATCAAATATAAACCTCCCCCAAACGCTTGCGGCGTTACCGCGCTGGATCGCTATGGCAAACAGAACATAACAAAACTGAGATTGGATAGAAATAGAACTACAAACGTTGTAATTTAGGCGAATTGGGCCCCTGGAATGCTCCACCTAAATAAAGAATCTCAAGGCTAGACGGGGAATACCCGCTGAATAAAATTTAGAACGCCAAAACAAATGAAGACCACACAGAAAGAGTGATACAAGTTACAAAAATAGAAATCTGACGTAATGCAAAATATAGAAAATAATGCAATCATTTTATTATTCTGTGAGCAAACCAATTTTAAATATAGGTAGGTACCTAATTTATGTCATTTATGACATAATTTTTATTTATGTTATTTTGATAATATTGACGTTTGACAGCCGCTCCCACTTTTCGCTAAAATAATTAATATAAAATGATTTATAGTACAAGAGCCGACCAAAACCTTTAAAAAAGTTTGTCTGGAGTGCAGTGAGTGTGTGCACGTGGGGGCGGGTCGGCTCATTTCTGCTGCGCCTTTCGCGAGCCTCAGAAAATATTTTAAAATAATTTGTGACTGACAAGACGCGGTATCCAAGGCCGCCGCTGTGGGCCCGGCAACCGGCCACGTTGCTAAGGCGCCATCGGCGCGGTAGCCAATGGTGTCAGCTTATTCATGACGCATCAGGCGACGACAGCGACGCGCGCAGCTTGGCTGAGCTTGGCAACGTTGTGTCATGAATTTTTTGTATATATTTGTGCTATGCTTTTATAGTTATTTTGTATATATTTGTGCTGTGTTTTTCTAGTTAGTGTATATATTTCTGCTGTTCGTATAATATGCAATGTATCCCCAATGTCAGTGCTAATAGCCAACCGACAGCGTCATCAGAGGTATTTGTCCAATGTCCCAAGTGCCCCCAGACCCGACTCTTTAGGGGGCAGAGAGGGCTGAAAATCCACATTGGTAAGTGCCACAAGCCCCAAGATGGATTCAACCTCTCCGCTCCGCCTTCCGCACCAACCACTGCCCCCAACCCAAACCAGTCACAGCCGTTTTGGCAATGCCTAAGCTTACTCAAAGGATCCGCTGCCGTATTAAAAAGGATACCGCGAGGTGCGAGAATATCAGTGGCCCAAAAATTGTCGCAAGATGCGCGCGCGGCTGTTTCTGAAAACACAAGAGGAGCCTGGGAGCACCTATTGACCTTCCCATACCGCATTCTGCACGTCCAGAATGATCCAGGCTCCCGCACATCCTTAACATCGCGAGTCAAGGGGAACTGCTCCAGCAATCCCTCCGTTCCTATACCACTTTCTCATACCTACTCGACCCATAGAAGCATTACAAAAACCGTAGAATCTAAATTAAGCGACGGCGATGTTAGGGGTGCTGCTCGGCTCTTATTCTCTAGTGACGCTGTCGCCCCTGATTCCCCTGAGACCCTCTCCGCCCTACATAGCAAACATCCACTTCCTTCAGCAAACCTCTGCCTCCCCGACCCACCCAACTCTACGGACACGTGCCTCCAGATTTCTGCTGACGCAGTCGGCGATGCAATCTCTTCCTTCAACAGCGGTTCAGCAAGTGGCCTAGACGGTTTGAGCCCGCAGCACCTGAAAGATCTCACCAGCGGCGGGTGTGGCGAAATAGGTGAAGCCCTGCTTAAAGACATAACAGCCATTGCTAATCTGATGCTGGCAGGCAGCGTAAACGAAGAAATAGTTGACATATTATACGGAGCCAACCTTTGCGCACTTAAAAAGAAGGACGGCGGCATTAGGCCAATCGCGGTCGGCACCACGTACCGCCGCCTCGTTGCCAAAACATGCTGCAAAGCCGTATCCGAAGACCTGTCTAAGAACTTTCAACCAGTCCAACTAGGCTTCGGGTCGAAAGGTGGCTGTGAGGCCGCCGTCCACTCTCTCCGCACATTCATCGACAATAGACAAGGCGAGGTTTTGCTGAAGGTCGATATTAAAAATGCGTTTAATTCCGTCGATAGAGGCACTCTGCTGGCAGAAGTAAAGTCAAAGGTCCCCAGTATCTTCAGCTTCATGTGGCAATGCTACAATAAGCCGACAAAGCTGCTCTATAGGGAACACCTCCTTTCCTCCGCCGTAGGCTGCCAACAGGGTGACCCCCTCGGGCCGGCCATTTTTAGCCTGGCAATTCATCCTATTCTAGAGAGACTAAATTCAAAATTCAATGTATGGTATCTCGACGACGGCACCCTAGGAGACAACGCGGAGACGGTAATCAAAGATTTGCAGCTACTTTTTGACGAGCTACTCAAAATCGGCCTGGAGCTAAACCCGGGTAAGTGCGAACTTTTCATTAATGACCATTGCCCTCAAAAAGATTCAGTGATAGCAAAGTTTGAGTCGCTAGCCCCTAACATCTCCATAGTAGACAAGTCCTCCCTCCGCCTCCTTGGAGTTCCCATTCTAGATGAGTCATTTGGAAGTTACGTCGACGATAAAATTCAAAATTTTGAAGAAGTTTCTAACCGGCTGCTCGAGATTACCACGCACATGGCGTATTACATTATCCGGTACTGCTTATTCGTCCCTAAATTTACATACACCTTGCGGTGCTGTCAGCTCTGGAAGTTCCCGGACCTACTGACCAAGCTCGACAGCACTATAAAGCATACCCTCTCATCCGTTTTAAATCTACATCCTGATGACCGTTCTTGGATCCAGGCCTCCTTACCTATAAGGTTCGGAGGGCTTGGGGTTCGCCAAATTTCAAGTGTAGCACTACCGGCTTTTCTGTCCTCGGTTTACAGCACGTTACCTCTTGTGGGAAAAATACTATCCTATACCACTCTAGAGGTGTCGTGCTTGGCCGAGGCCAGATCCGCTTGGATAATGGCCTGCCCGAACACCGCGGTCCCAACCACTCCATCTTCACAACGGCAGTGGGACGAGCCTCTCTGCAAGCTCGCCCATGACTACCTCCTCGACACGTCAACTGGCCTTGCAGACCGTGCTCGCCTACTAGCCGTGTCTGAGTGGGAATCAGGGCTATGGCTACAGGCCCTACCTTCAGGCAACACAGGCACGCTTCTCGACCGCAACACCTTCCGCATCGCAGCATGCCTTCGCCTCGGTATCTCTTGCATCGTCCCCCACCAATGCCATTGCGGTGTAGCTGTCGACCGCTTTGGTCACCATGGCCTTTCCTGTTGCAGAAGCGCTGGGAGGATCCCAAGGCACGCCGCCCTCAACGACATCATCCGTCGGGCTCTCGCCTCCTCCGCTGTGCCAGCCGTTCTAGAACCGAATGGTCTGACACGGGATGACGGCAAGAGACCCGACGGCATGACTCTAGTGCCCTGGAAGATGGGCCGGCCTTTAGTATGGGACGCTACCTGCGTCGATACTCTCGCGCCGTCCCATCTTCCAGCGACCGTGTCGAAGGCTGGCTCAGCGGCTGCGTTAGCCGAAAACCTCAAGCGGCGCAAATATGCAGGCCTCAGTGGGGACTGCATGTTTTTGCCGTTTGGGGTGGAAACGCTGGGGCCTTGGGGTCCTGCGGCGCACCAACTGCAACAGGACATTGGGAGACGGCTGGTGGAAGCGTCCCATGACCGGAGGGCTGGCGGCTACTTTGCCCAACGCCTAAGCCTGGCTATTCAGCGGGGCAACGCCGCCAGCCTTCTGGGCACTCTGCCTGTTGGTAGGAGCCTGGGAGAAATCTTTTATTTGTAAATATTAGTCAGATTAGGTTAAATTTATTATATTTTTATTATACGTGTAATTTATAATATTTAAGTTGACTTTTGTAGATAGTTTAAGATTTTTTATAATGTGGTAATTAAATAAATAATATTTCAAAAAAAAAAAAAAAAAAAAATTTATGTCATGTTTTGCGAATAATGACAATATAAAAACTTAAAAAATAATAATTTATTTTAATTTATTTATTAGTCTATAATAAAATACGTTTCAAAGGACCGGGCGGGACCCTTTGGGGGCCCCCTTAGTGAACGGTTAGTGCCCTTTAGGTATAAAAATATGTATTGCCATTTTGGGAAGTAACATTTTAAGTATTTTTTGTTTGTTCTCTATCCGAACAAACAAAAAATACTTAAAATGTTACTTCCCAAAATGGCAATACATATTTTTATACCTACATAAAAACAGTATAAAAATGCTATTTTTGTATTCAAATTATTATCTATTTATCTATAAATAGATAATAATATATTTTTATGTATCTATAAATAGATAACAAAACGGCTCTATAAATAGATAATAATATATTTTTATGTATCTATAAATAGATAACAAAACGGCTCTATAAATAGATAATAATATATTTTTATGTATCTATAAATAGATAACAAAACGGCTCTATAAATAGATAATAATATATTTTTATGTATCTATAAATAGATAACAAAACGGCTCTATAAATAGATAATAATATATTTTTATGTATCTATAAATAGATAACAAAACGGCTCTATAAATAGATAATATTTATTTTTATTTATCTATAAATACATAATAAAACGGCTCTATAAATAGATAATAATATATCTTTATGTATCTATAAATAGATAACAAAACGGCTCTATAAACAGATTATAAGTAATTTGAATACAAAAATACCATTTTTATACTGTTAAAATATATTTATAGCCGTTTTGTGTATATACAACAACAATAACAATAATAATATAACAATAATAATATAACAATATGCTATTGTTATATTCAAATATTATTTATTAATAGATTATTTCCTGTAACTATATAGTTTGAAATAAGATTGTTACGATATATTTTTCAATAACTGCGCAGTTACTTACTTACGTCGAATCGTCTAGAGATTGACTCATTGAAATCGACGATTATTGTACAAAATCTCCAATCGATTTTTTGTAACCGTGATGATGAAAAATGAAAGGGCAACTTCGCATATCGGGGTCTTAGTGGATACTATTCAACACCTAGTGGACGGCGGTAAGCTACTATGATAAAGGCGGTTCCTCTGTCTACCCCCTCGGAGATTATGGACGTGAGAGTTATGCTTATGGAATGTGAATTAATTAAGCACCGAATAGACATCCCTATAAAAAAATGACAAACCAAAATGAACAAGGCACAGTCGACCACAGGTCAACCTACCCAAAACGTCATAATTTGAGAATCTGAAATGTATCATATTCCGCAGTACTAAGGTTGAGATTTATTTGAAGGTTTTTGACAGATGGTATACTATAGGTCGCGGTCGACTGTAAATTATTCACAGAGTACACATTCAGTCGTGAACATCGCGCGACGCCGCGCTGGTCGGTTCATTCAAGACCCGTACGTAATTATAAACTATTAAGTATATATATTATACCTATTTATTAAATGCTATCTCAGGGCCGTGAAATAGAAGGCGGGTGAGGCTGGCACTACATGCGCCGGTTCCAGCGCTGGTTCGGTTCGGTTCGCTGCAGCCAATCACAAGCGTTTCGCCCACCCCCCACTTGAGGTCAGCGGCTCGTGATTGGCTGCAGAGAACAGAACCGAACCAGCGCTGGAACCGGCGCATGTAGTCCAGGACTAATCCGCGCGGCATCGCAACGCATGATATCATTTCTTCGTATTGAGCACAGAAATAAAATATATTTATATTAATTATTTATTTATTTTTATTTATTGAAAATGTACATAATTATATAAAGCAAAATTGGTACTACATTATATTGGTACCTCTGTGGTATTGACAGATACTCGGCTAAGAAGTTCCATTGCTTGCTTGCTTATCGTATGGTTAGTGGCCAACCTATTTGTCAGAGTTGTTCAGGCCGCCCGCAGGCATCTGACATGGCTTAACGACTGCTGTCAAACGTCAACAACCGGGACCGACTGCTTAACGTGCAAGGGCTCAGATGAAATATGCCACTAGCGGTCACCCATCCAGGTACCAACCGCGCCTACGTCGCTTAACCTGCACGATCACTTTCGGACCGTGCTCGCAACTAGGCTACGAGCTCCATTGAAAATATTAAAATCGACATTATAGTATAGACCAGCCTTTCCCAAAGTGGGCGATAACGCCCCCTTGTGGGCGCTGCAGGCCTAAAGGGGGGCGGTAAGAGACCCAGAAAAAAAATGGGGGCGTTGTGTAGAGGCTTGGGGGGTGATTTGTAATTTCATTTTCAAATGTCAACACAGCAATGTTACCTCAGCTGGAAGAAGAACTTATAGAATTGACAACAAACGAGGAAATAAAAATCAAGTTCAAAAATGGTTACCAAGAATTTTGGCTACAAAAACGGATCCCTCAATTGTACCCTGGATTGTGGTTAATCGTTCAACGATTCTTGATAGCATTCCCATCGTCATATTTGTGTGAACGTGGATTTAGTGCTGTGGCAACACTGCTTACTAAAAAGAGAAATCGTTTGCATGTTACCGAACGTGGCGACTTGCGACTGTTCTTGAGTAAATTGGAACCTGATATCAACAAACTTATTAAACAGCATCAGATTCATCCTTCACATTAGTTTTTATATAAGAATCGATTATGTTTGTTTTATTTTGAATAAAAGATACTCTGAATACTATAAAGTTGCGTTTCAATAATAATTCTCATTGGCAGGTGTAGCCCGTAAGAGTTAACTTGAGACCTGAGCGCCGTTGTGTATTACCGACTGCGCTCAGGTTTCAAGTTAACTCTTACGAATTATAGTAAAAGTCTCGTTTAGAATCAATGTTTAATCTCCGCTAATATAGCTCACAATAATTAATTAATTTAATTTGAAGTTATAGTCGTTTTTAAGTAGGGGAAAAAATGGGGGCGCTAAAAAATAATTTATTCTCAAAGTGGGCGGTAGACAAAGTAAGTTTGGGAACCCCTGGTATAGACCTAAGAAACAAAAAACGAAAGTTAAAACTACCTACAATAACTGTCGCTAATGTAAATAAAACTTATGAACTAGGTATGCGTGGTACGGATTGTACAAATTATATTAATTATTAAATCTAATAAAAAGTAACTACTTAATTGCTGACGTGATCCTGGTGTGATGAAAAAATATTTTAGAAATAGGGTATTTTCTTGCAGTAACAAGAATATGTTATTAATAGTTAAAAATAAATGCTAATATTTGATTATTTAAGGAAATAAAATAATAATATTTAGGCCATCACGGCTGTCAAACGAACCTGTGACGTCGTTGGTTTTATACAAACTCCGAACAAGAATCATTCGTTCGATTTGTTCGTACGTTCATTCATTCCATCAAAAATTTTGATGTGTTAGTTTGAGTGTTCTCGTCATTTAATTGTAATTAAATTAAATACCTAATAAAAGATCAAAAGAAGGAAATAAACAAAAAAAAGCCTAATAAAAAGCCAAAAGAAACAAGATCGGTAGTGTAGTGGTGTCTAATGCCCTACTTTAGGTCAATTTGCCGACAGGTGTCGCTATACATCTATACCTGGCGGTATCGTTTTGTGACCTGGGTTTTGTATAGTGTTTTTAATATTTCTAATAAATTGTACTCTTCGAAAGTTCATGGCTTTCATTACCTTTTTGATATAGGCGCCCTCTGCGCAAACAAGTGGCGTAGGTGTGCGTTTTGTATTATTGAGAACAGGGCACTACACAGTATGGTAATATAATTTTAAACTCATATTTGTAAATAAAAAAGTGCTCGCTTCTCATAGAACATGCACAGTGACAGATCTAATCTTTCAAAACTGTGACGTCACACAGCTGAAATGACATTTATGGTGGCGTTTCGGTGTCAAAATTGAAATGCAATTTTTATTTTTTTATTGTTACCAGGTTTTCTTTTACGAGAAATATTTTTTTACAGTCTGTAATTGGTAAATAATGAACGGCACAGTCTAATATTTCGTAGATGTTTACTGAAACTTATATATTACTGTGATATTTACTGTGGCTTCGATTATGAAAGGTAAATAATTAATATTCAATCAATCATTTATTCGTGAACATAGGTAATAATAAGTAATAATAGGTAATATAATATTAGGTAGGTAATTTAAAAAAAAGGAAAATACCCTATTGTGTACAGAGAGATAATTATAACACTATGCTAGGGTGATAATTCATGTCAGTGAACTTGTCCAATAGATAAGTTTTACTGAGTGTTTTTTTTAATTTTAGAATGATGGAGGAATTTGGAAATCTTAAAATGGACGAAAAGAAAATTGATTATGAACTTGCCCATGTAAGTACCTAGGTTTTTACTTATACGTTATGCACACAGAAATAAAATATATTTATATAAAGGAGGTTATAAGGTTAGGTTAGGTTGTGGCTAAGATCCACTTCGGGTCGCTGCGCCAGCGGAGTAAGTAAGTAAAGGAGGTTATGCAAGAACATGGTATAGTACACTTGGTACACCTTGAGATAACCGAACCGCGGGCGCCATTGGTACAGTAGACCACAAGCTATAGTATACTATCTGTCAAAAACCTTCGATTAAATCTCAGCCTTTTGCCTTGCGCAATATGACATATTTCAAATTCTCAAATTTTTACTTTTGGGTAGGTTGACCTGTGGTCGACTGTACTTTTATAGTCTGTGTTATGGAGTTCCCTATGAAAAAAATAGTTTCATTTAATTCCCAAATATGGCGAGGTTTTTTTTTATTGCTGGTTGTGCGAAACACAGCACAGATTATAAATATTATTGTAAAACTAAACGCACACGTCAAATCTTTCGTTTCGTTCTGGCACATACAAACAAGGCATCGCTGTCTGTCTTTTGTGATCATCATAGGGAACAGTGCAAAATTATGTTAATAAAACTAAATAATTACTTAAAAATTAATTTTTAATTCGTTTCACTAAAATAAATTTAGCCATATACTACACTAGTCAGGGTATATGCCAGCTACAGGTTGAAGCTTGCTTGCGATTGGGTGGTTTTTGTGACATCATACAATCCTTGTAAAATAATTATAAGCCTAAAATGGCAACATTACCTAATATAAATCGCCATACAAAACAGCGTCAATGTTGCCATAAGTGTCAGTGTAATCGGTAAATCAGTATTCATGTTCTGCGCGGTAAGTGATTAATTGTATTATTACAGGAATATTTGAAGAAAAACAGTTCAGGATTCCGTTCACTTGGACTCACCTGGGATTGTGATACTACTGAATATACCGTAGACTCCTGTAATAACAAAATACTGTATACTGAACACATATCCACTGAGAAATATATAAACACTCCTAACCCGAACCTTTGTCCTGAAATATCAAAGAAATTAAGAAAATTGGCGATTGAAGTTGAAGAGAATTCGGAGTTGTTTTGCCAACTCGAAGCCCTTATAAGGAAGATTCCAAAGGATGATGTCAAGGAATGTGATATTAAGTTGATCGTTCAGAATCTTCACCACGTAGCTACAAAGAGCCATGACCCTGAGATAGATTATTACTGTAAGTTAATGTATTTTCTTAAATAAACTGTAGTCTTTTAACAATACATAGATGTGGTGAACAATATGCTGATGTGTTTTAGCAGTGCTGATGTATTTAACAACACGTTGATCTGTTTTAACAATACACTGATGTGTTTTAAGTCTTAACAATATGTTGATGTATTTAACAATACGTTGATCTGTTTTAACAATACACTGATGTGTTTTAAGTTTTAACAATATGTTGATGTATTTAACAATACGTTGATCTGTTTTAACAATACACTGATGTGTTTTAAGTTTTAACAATATGTTGATGTATTTAACAATACGTTGATGTGTTTTAACAATACACTGATGTGTTTTAAGTTTTAACAATATGTTGATGTATTTAACAAAACGTTGATGTGTTTTAACAATACGTTGATGAATTGTAACAATACGATGATGATTAATGCACCTAACGAAGAAATAGTAGAGTAAAAAAGATTACTTTTAAAAAATACTCTTAATGGGGTATTTTCAAAGTATCAAATATTAAATAAATTTCATAAAAAAATAAGAAATAGACATAAATTGATGGTCAAAAGTGAAAACAGAATTAAAATTCGTTTAAAAATAAAATACCTACAGGACAAGCAAAAATCAGACGGTACAAAGAAACGGCAATTAGACTTATGACGTCAGTGTTCCTTAGCGCCATACAAGCAGGTCCTGATTATAAAGGACTGTTTTGCTAAAAAGAGACAGAATATCTCTCCAGTTCTGATTTAAACCATTAATATCTCTGATGTTAGTTGAGATATCAAAAAACTAATTTCAGATCCATCTTCAGGATATCCATGTAAGTTAAATGATGCAATATTTTTTTTTTAAGGTTAATATCCAATTGCACAAAAACTATGACACAAATAGGGTACATAAAATACGATACAATATTTGCGGTGTTAACGCTAAAAAGATCTCTGCCAGACAACTTTTGGCACTCTAAAGGACTTACTTCCAATAAAAAAACTGACTTCAACGCCTTCTTTTCAGATCAACGTATTGCTATGACCGAGCACACACCTTTGGCCGTGCTAGGGTTTGTGGGTCAGCTGTGTCTTGTTCGTGGGAACTATGTCTTGATCGAAGCCAGCTCGGACACCGCTGCTGTTTGCTACTTGTTTACACAGCTATGCCATCAAGTTGGGTATGCTGTCTACCATATTTTGTCACGGTTTCGGGAAAATCAAAAGATCACCTTCCATCCGTTTTTAGGGGATTTTTGTACACCTTTTTTTTTTTTTTTTTTTTTATGTATAACTAAACCCGCATTTGACCTCGATCTCGCCTGATGGTAAGCGACGATGAGGTCGACGATGGAGCATGCGGGTCCAGTAAATGCCTATTCACTCTGGCCTTGAAGATCCCAAGGTTGTAGGTTCCTTAGCCGTTCGCATAATGAACGAAGAAGCAAATCGCTTCGTACGAGCAGATGGGATATCAACAACATAAGGAACCCCTCCCCGCGCCTGGTAGTCCGAAGGCGGAATGGAGGTGCTGGAATTAGGTCGTGCAATTCCGATGCGCACTCTCCGAAATGTATCCTATAAAATACCGATAGACAGGCAACCTTGCGCCGATGTCCCAGACTTTGCAGTCTAGCTTCCACCAGCGATTCGTCACCTATAAGGCGCTTAGCGCGTTTCTCCACTGAGTCAAGGGCAGCCAGTTGGTACTTAGCTGAGCCGTCCCACAGGTGGCAGCAGTACTCCATGCACGACCGGACTTGAGCTTGGTAAAGGTTTAAAAGCTGTCCCGGCGTGAAGTACCGCCTAACCTTACTCAGGATGCCCAATTTTTTGGCTGCGGTCTGAGCTTTTGACTCAATGGAGCGCCCAAAGTTGAGATTGGAAGTCAGATCCAACCCCAAAAGGCTGAGGTGGTCGGTAATCGGTACGGATACATCCCGGAAAGTCGGAGTCAGGTGGAAGGGACTCCGTTTAGCGGTGAATAGACACGCCTGCGTTTTAGTGGCGTTAAACTTGACCAAATTGGCATCGCCCCAATCGGCCACGGCCTTTAAGGTCAAGTCGATACGCTCAACCATGGCCTCTCTTTGAGTCTGGATCTCACCAGCACCAGCGCGCGCAACAGGAAGATATCTCTCCGTAACCGTGCTGTCGTCTGCGTACCCAAAAATACCCGATATGAGCAGATCATTTATGTGCAGCAGGAATAGGGTTGCAGAGAGGACAGATCCTTGAGGAACTCCGGCGTTGATAGCCAGTTGGTCAGAAGAGCAGCCATCTAGGACCACTCGTATTGACCGTTCACTCAAGAAATCCGCGATCCATATGCGCAAACTGGTTGGGATTCCATATGAAGGAAGCTTGCTTAGTAGGCTACCGTGCCAGACCCTGTCAAATGCCTTAGAAATATCTAGTGAAACGGCAAGAGCTTCACCAGTTTTCTCAATGGCTTCGCCCCAGAAGTGAGTGGCACGAACCAGAAGGTCCCCAGTAGACCGGTTTTGGCGAAAACCGTACTGTCGGTCACTGAGGAGATCGTTACCTTCTAGGTATGCCAGGAGCTTGGTGTTCAATACACGTTCCATAACCTTGCAGAGAATGGAAGTGATTGCAATGGGTCTATAATTGGCGGGGTCAGCACGGCTACCTTTTTTGGGCACGGGCTGCACGTTAGCAAGCTTCCAGGAATTTGGAACTTGACCAGTCTTTAGGGAGAGGCGAAACAGGCGCGTCAAGACAGGAGACAACTCAGGTGCACAGTTCCTTAACACAATAGCTGGTATCCCGTCAGGACCACTGGCTTTATTCACGTCTAGATTGCGGAGCGTTTTAAGTACCTCCTTTTGGTGAATGCAGACCTCTGGCATTACAGAGTCGCAGTGGGGTAAGGTTGGTGGAGTTTTGCTTCCAGCATCTAGACAAGAATTACTAGCAAATAGAGAGGAAAACAAGTTTGCCTTCTCTTTCGCGGTGTGAGCCAGCGATCCATCGGGTTTGACCAGAGGTGGCAGCGAAGGGCGACAGAAGTTAGCTTCGACTGATTTGGCGAGGGACCAGAAAGCCTTGCTACCCGCAGGGTATGAAGCAAGCTTGTTTCCGATCCGGCCAACATGTTCGTAGCGAGCCCGACGCTGAACCTTCTTGCAGGACTTGGCGGCTTTGTTGAAGGCTCTCTTTTTATCCAGGACATCCGGAGCTTTGCGCGTCCGAGCATCAGCCCAGGCTACAAATGCTGACTGCTTCAGTGTTTCAGCACGATCGCAATCAGCACTGTACCAAGGGCGTGCTGCACCACCAAGAGGCACGTCAGAGAAGGGAATGAAATATTCCATGGCCTGACGTACCACGTCGGTTATGGCCGAGGCGCAGCTCGACGGATCCTCAGTAGAGAAGCAGGTTTGTCGCCATGGATAAGATGCAAAGAAGTGCCGCATCTCATCCCAATCTGCTGACTTGTATCGCCACACTCGCCTGGTGCCTCTAGGGCTTAAATCGGGCGGAGAGTAGCTAGATACAGATTTCACCAGACAGTGGTCAGAGGTGCCCAATGGGGCAGAAATCGACACAGAGTACCTGTCCGGATCAGTTGTCAGCAGAAGGTCCAAGCAGTTGGGGGTGTGACCGTCAACATCCGGTATGCGCGTGGGGCCATCGACCAGCTGTGTGAGGTTTAGCGACAACGCGAGTTTGTACGCTTCCCTGCCAGCATGGTCGGTCTTCTGGTATGGGAACAACCACTCCTGGTGGTGAGCATTAAAGTCCCCCAGAAGAACCAATTGCGCAGATGGATACCGTTGTTGGGCCACTTCCGCCGCAAGGCTAAGGTGTTCAATTAACTTAGTTGTCTCCTGGTCACCGCTGTGCGAACGGTAGACACAAGCATAGAGCATTTTCTCCAGCCCAGTGTCCACCAGCATCCATATTACAGAAAATTTGGGATCTTCAAGGTTCCGGAGACGCCGACAGCAGATGTCATCGCGAGCATACACGTAGATCCCAGCGCGGGGTTTAAAATTGTGCTCCAGGTTATAGCCTGGGTAGTATAAGTATGACGCGTCTGACGGACATCTGATCTGCGTCTCCGTAAGGAATAGCAAGTGTGGATTTTCAGTTTCGAGGTGGTGGTGAACTGGATCGATATTTGAGTGCAGACCTCGGATATTTGAGAGGTGCACTTTGAGTTGGAGGACGTGCTTCCGCTGTGCACACTTACTATTCTTATTTGACTTTTTCATTATGTTGGAGAGTGAATAGGCGAGAGAACGGTTGTTGGGCGAGGGGCTGCACAGATCACCCAGCGGCGCATGCGGGGTCGCCACACGTATGGTAGCCTCATCTGGAGACTGCGGGGACGCCCGAACCCCCCACGGAAATGCCCACCGACTCCTCCAATCCGGTCGCCAACCGGCACGGTGGAGCATTCCGGGATTTTTCGCGAGGCGGCGGGGCAGCCTTTCGTAGGTGGCTGGCCTACTACTTGGGCCCCCTACAACCTGCGGTCGGCCAGCGGAGAACCGTGCTTCGGATCCCGCTACCCTCCACGATGAGGCGCCCGGCGCGGCAACACATCGCAGCACCGAAACCGGTGCGCATGTGCAGTATAGCTGCCCAGACCCGTTCTCTTGGTGGCTACTCCGGACATCATGCCGAAACACGACTAGGTCGCTTGGCGGCATGTCTTTGTCCGGAGGGTGGTGACAAGCCGCGGTCAGCCTGGACCTACCACCAGTAGGCTGCTCGTTTAAGGCTCCCAGGGTTCTTGTGTGGGGCCTTGTGGTAGAATGTACGGTTGCGAGCAGCGGAACCGTATTCCCACACATCCCTTAGTCGTACAACATAGGAGCTTTTGTACACCTCGTATAACATAGGAGCTTTTGTACACCTCGTATAACATAGGAGCTTTTGTACACCTCGTATAACATAGGAGCTTTTGTACACCTCGTATAACATAGGAGCTTTTGTACACCTCGTATAACATAGGAGCTTTTGTACACCTCGTATAACATAGGAGCTTTTGTACACCTCGTATAACATAGGAGCTTTTGTACACCTCGTATAACATAGGAGCTTTTGTACACCTCGTATAACATAGGAGCTTTTGTACACCTCGTATAACATAGGAGCTTTTGTACACCTCGTATAACATAGGAGCTTTTGTTAGACCCTCTATATATGTTTCAACTTCAATAATTCAATTCAATCTGTCTCCTTTTTTCAGATTGGACTTAGTAAAACTCGCGTTTCCTAAAGATAAAAGAAGAAAACCGTACATGGAAGATTTTGAAGGTATAAAGCTACAACAATCTTGAAGTTAAGATACGCTATATGCTTACTTATTAATAAAATAGAATGGTTTCTCGTCCAGATCTGCAGACTGGGTGCACAGGAGTCATCACCAGTCACGCAGATAAGGATTCAGCTGTCAAAGCTTTCCTTACTTCCACCACCAAGGTGAGCTCATAGTTTGTAAATACACGTTCGACCAAGGACTGAATAAACCCCCGACTTCTCCGAAATCTTTTGGCAGGGACAGCATAGAGAAGGATAGCTACAAAATCTGAACTACGGAGACATCCTGAGGTTCTGCAAAGATACTGGAAGATGGGATGGAGGAGACCAGCCGGAACATCAGTAACATCGGCTCCGCATAGGGAACTGGGTGAAATGGCTCTGCAGAGAGCTGATCACCACACCAGCCTGGTGGCCCGGCAGGCGTCCCTCCAAAAAGTCATAGTTAATCCCCCGACTTACCGTTGTGAAGATCCCCTTACTTTTTCCAGGTCATCATCATCAGGGCTGGTCCTTAAGGTTCCAGATGTGGAAAAAAAACCAACTGACATCCAAGATCTTTCTTGAAGTATCATAAGTATCTTTGATGTCAGATTGTTTTTTTTTAAATTTAACAGCGAAACCTCTGACAAACCTCTAAGGAAACCCCTGATCAAATTTTTATATTGTATTTATTTTTCTAATATGTATAATTTATTTTCAGTACCCTTGGAAGTTACGCCGACTGTTAATACAAGAGAGCGTCTACGACGACGTCAAGAATATCTTCGCCTCGAAACACACTGAAGAATGGAAGAACTTATGTACTGCACTGTTCTCATACGAGGACGAGATGTTTTTGTTTGACTATGCAGAGAAGTTGGGTGATATCGGAGAGCGTACAGTGGTAACGGTTGAAACCTACAGAACCAATCAGGAGTTACTTTCAATGGTTGCGCAGAATAACCCGTTCTGCGTATCTTTGTGGTCAAACGACGTTTCGGAGGCCAATGAAATCGCGTTTGGAGTCGACGGAACTATAGTTTGGGTCAACGATTTTGGTAATTTTGACGGTCCAATTAAAGCATCTCAGGGATTCTTCTCAATAATTGAAATGGAATATTTTTGCTTAACTAAAAAAATACCCAAATGCAATTTGGTAGAGGAACTGCTAAAATTGCGCCAAGATTGGTTGGAAGTGGATGTGAAAGAACGCGCTGATATTGTGCAAGAATGTTTAAGAAAGTTCAAAGAGGACGAGACAAACCCTAATGAACACATCAGGTGCGATTTTCTTGGTGAATTGCTGAGGAATTTGCCTTATTCCAAATATGTAACAGGCGACTTCATTCGTGTTGCTAATGGGCAAATATGTATTGGTATAGAGCAGCCTCAAGTTACGTTTCTAGATGATTTTCGGAACCGACCTGATAATTATGGTGATGTGATAAGGTCGCTGATTTTGGGTAATGCAGTTTTAATTCAACTTTGTGACCATCTTGGTCTATTTAAAATGTTTGCCGATAAAGGACTTCCTGTAGTTATTAAACCAAAAACGGAAACGTCCTTATCTGGAACATTCAAGGTTTCCGTAGGCAGCTCATTTAATCGCATAAAAGTAATTCGTCAAAACTTTGGAACCAATAAGTAAAATGAGAAAGAAAGGAAAATGTGTAGATTAGATAACCGTATACTTCATTTTTTTAATTATGGTCGCTAAAAATGACATATTTTCGTAAACACCCTGTTAACGCCATATACTCGTATCGTTATTTTTAAATTACACTATACACATTTGTACTTATCTAATATTCATATAATTATACCTGTTCCTTTCCTACCTATCACCTTAGAGACAAGACCGAAAGAATACGCGCATCGTGATGACGTCATAATGTAATCTGCCAATCAAATTCACTCGTGAAATGACTTCTGTCGCAACGGTCACGCATAACAAACGCTCATCGGAATTAATTATTTTCCACGCTAATTACTCTAATATTGTAACTGAACTATCGCCGCGAGTGCTCTAAGTGCTCAACCCTTCACACTTTGGTGGAAACCAGAAGAAACCAGCCGCCGGAGATCAGATCCAGAAGCTTCTCAAGTAAGTCTTGTCTCATCTCCTTCTAGCTCTCTGCCGCAAATGTTTCCAACACGTCACCGTCAATGGTTATTTCAGTTGGCTGTTTAAGTAATTAATACGTTACTTTTATACGTATTTCTCAATATTGCAACGTTATGGGTCTAATGATAATAAAATCAACTATCGTCTTCAAAAACTTACACTATAAAAGACCTAAAGAAGCAGGGGTCCTAATTTTTTTTTTTTTTTTTTCGTACTGATAACTGCTGTTGGTCCTAATGACCTTTACAGCTTCACCGGGTTTTTTGGGGCGAGCGCTAAATGCGCTCCAGCCTAGAGGAGGACTTAAAAACTACTATAAGAAGCGACTGCCTAAGGGCACCCAGGTGGGTACGGACCTCGGCTTAGGACGTCGCTGGGGACGGAGGGGTCGGGGAGAAGTGGTCGGCCTGGAATACGCCGATAGCGCGTGAAAGCGCCAGAAGCGGGTCGCGCAGGGGTCCTAAACGTGAAGCGAAACGTTTTAGTAGTATAGTACGGCTAAATTAAGAATGTCGTGTCACCTGTCAAATATTTAGCACGTTGTATGATTTTAAAATTAGTCGCCTTTTACGACATCCATGAAAAGAGATGGGGTAGCCCAGGGGGACCTAAAGAAAGGGTTTGCGATTACTGCTTCTTCATTATTATTTAACACTTTAATGCACAAAAATAGTACATGAGGCGAGCTTAATGGCCATGCGGCATTTTATTGCTTCTTTGTTTACGTTGTTTTCTAATCTTAAAATAACGAAGTATAACTCTATATACCGTACCTATCTAAGCTAAAGAAATATAACTAAAGTGCTTAAAATATAGCTTGATTAGAATGACCACTTTTTTTTTTCGTACTAATAATTACTGTTGGTCCTAATGACCTTTACAGCTTCACCGGGGTTTTTGGGGCGAGCGTTAAATGCGCTCCAGGCTAGAGGAGGACTTAAAAACTACTATAAGAAGCGACTGCCTAAGGGCACCCAGGTGGGTACGGACCTCGGCTTAGGACGTCGCTGGGGAGGGAGGGGTCGGGGAGAAGCGGCCTGGAATACGCCGATAGCGCGAGTAAGCGCCAGAAGCGGGTCGCCGCCCGCGCCGGTGGGCGCGGCGGTATGTAGGTGCTGTGTGTGAATTACTATCGGGTGGTGTAGAATGACCACTGTTAAACTCTCTAATCTAGTATAGTTATGAGTGAGCGGGACAGTAATGAAACTGTCCCGCTCACTCTTATAACAGATTACAGACTTTGATAGCTGTCATTCTAATCAAGCTATATTTTAAAGACTGTAATACATAATACAAAAAAAAAACAACATAATACACCTAATTTTAATTATTATATTTTTTTAACTTACTTAATTTTAAGAGCACAAAAATACTGTCGCAAGATAATTTTACTCTGGGCCTATCTGAAAAAATAACTGAGCCATATGTCTACGAAACAACTTTGATGTTAATGTTTTTTTTCTGCTGGCAATATTTTAAATATTTTCATTTTTTTTATTACTTAACCTAAAATATTATTCTTTCATCACACCTGCTCAACAGCATCTTTGTAGACGATTGATAATTTCTCATAAAAACGAGTGCATTACCTACAATAATTCAAGTGATTTCGACTCTTATTTACTTACAAAAAATTGATTAGAAAATATGTAGGTATCTTTTTTTATTTAATTTTTAATGTAGTATTCATTTTACTGTACCTTTCCGTTGTATATTTGCATACGGTGTTGTCGTTAAATACATTTATTATTATTATTATTTACTTTCGTCATTACTACTTACACTTTATTATAATTTTAGTAAGTAATGTAAGTATTTACTCGCCAGGTGTGGAAAAAACCATCGTGTGATAAACGCGCGATTGTAAACTCGGGCCGTAGAATTCCATACGTCATCTCGTTTACAATCGCTCACTTCCCGCACTAGTATCACAATATACTATTAAAAGTTTATTTTATTGTACTTGTACGTGTATTTTATAAGATAAGATAAGATTTGTTGTGTAAAAGTTTAGGTAAGAATTACAAATATTGCAGATATAGTTGCATAAACATGTCACACTAAACTTTACCTTTACAGGCATATACACCGAATTCACAAATTAATAAAAACATACATTTATACAGAATTTGAGAAGAAACAAAAAGAAAAAAAAATGACATTGTCGTTAATTACACCAAAAAGGCTTTCAATGCCCTGCGGATCAAATATAATAACGCCTTCAGGATGCTGACGGGGCTGCCAATATACTGTAGTGCATCGGGGATGTGTGCAGAAGCCCGCGTGGATGGCTTCCACGCAATCATACGAAAAAGGGTTGCTTCCCTGATGCACCGAGTACATAGCAGCCCCAGCAGCATCCTGTTGACGTTTGCCGAGTCCCCTGACTCCCCGATCCTGAGGCACTGGACATACCTGCATGTCAATGCGAAGTAGTCGTCCAGTGCTTTGGGGTCGGTACCATGGGCTTGGTATTATTTCTATAATATTTTTTTTACTAACATAGCTTTAAGAAATATAATATACCTACTAACTTTATTGTATGGACCATGTCTGGCTTAAATATATAATAATAATAATCATAATTTCATCTACAGGAGTCATACCCAAATCCTTACACACCAGCCTGAAAACACTTCAAATACACCCTCTTACTTTCATTCTTCTTCAGAAAGCTGCCATTCTAAACACTTGCAGGATTGTTCGAAAATTCCTGTCCATGGACACATAAACGTCTCACATTCACTCATCTTCAACACTCTCATACACCGATCAACTCACTTTATTTCTTCTGATTAACTCTACTTCTAATACGTCTTCACTCATACTGTCGTTTGGCCAAAAGCTCGCGACAGTATGGTAAACTCACCCCAATAATGGGAGAAAAACAGTAATATAAATAAAATAAAAAAATAATTAAAATTTATACAATGTCAATAATATAAATTTTACAAAATGTTAATAATAATCCAATTAAAATATTAATATACAATCAATTAACGTTTATCGTCCAACAATTCCTTGATGATATAAAAACATCTTTCCACAAGCCATGATTTCAGAGTAAATTTAAGTTTACTAATTTTCATTGTTTTAAATTCATCCGGAATCTTGTTATAAATTTTGACGCACATTATGAACAAAATTTTGGATACTAATGTTAAGTAACATGCAGGTTTATATAATTTTGGATACTAATGTTAAGTAACATGCAGGTTTATATAATTTTGGATACTAATGTTAAGTAACATGCAGGTTTATATAATTTTGGATACTAATGTTAAGTAACATGCAGGTTTATATAATTTTGGATACTAATGTTAAGTAACATGCAGGTTTATATAATTTTGGATACTAATGTTAAGTAACATGCAGGTTTATATAATTTTGGATACTAATGTTAAGTAACATGCAGGTTTATATAATTTTTGACTACCTATATTATTATCACTTTTATTTAAATAAAATCTTCTTAAGAACCTACCTAACTGTATTGTTTTAATCAGAGGTAGGTATGAAGAATAGAAATTTCCTTTTTATCTTCACTTCTTTGTTTGTATAGTAGGTAATAGTGAGTAAGTAAGTAAAGTAAGTAAGTAATATGTTTATTTCACACACAGCAATGACCGAAACAGTTATAATTACAATAAAATAATTACCTATGTAGTCAAAGGTAAACATATCGAAATCACGTCTGATGGTCTGCTGTTGTTGTGAAAAGGGGTCTCAACTCAGCTTATTGCTGCAGACAAGAATGCCTACAGCGCTGGTATTCTGTTGGACCATGATCCATGGCTGGCCAAAACCTGTCCAAGAGGACAAAGATACGACACAAATAAACTAAACTAATAAACTGCTTATCAGTTTGTTTGTTTGTCTGTCATGATCATCACATTATGAGCCTGTTATAAGCCTGGGCCTGTTATAAGTGCCTATGTCCAGTATGGAAGTGATTTGATACCCATAACATAAGCGTAGAAATTAGCGCATGGCAGCCAGCAAAATTCCTTTAAGTCTTACATTTTCGTCGCCTATAAAATGATTAGGTACCTACATAAATAGTATGACCCACCTACTTATAATACTTATTACATTTACATGACATGACTGATAATGATAAATGGTAGGTAGGTACCTATTTAATTAAATCGGGGAACCCCCAACTTTGCGACGAGAAACTAGCATTTCGACAACATTGGGTCGAAACGTCTTTATAGGCACCTACTGTGCCATCATCATCATCAGCCTACTCTAGTCCACTGCTGGACATAGGCCTCTCATCACATCGGTAACTGCTGTTCTACTTTTCGACATTTGCAAAAGAAATACTATAATTCATCATCAGCAGGTCACTCTGGTCCATTGCTGGTCATGGGCCTCTCCCAGGGCGCGCCATTGAGCCCGATCTTCAGCTCTTCTCATCCAGTCGCTACCAGCCACCTTGCGCAGATCGTCGCTCCATCTAGCAGGGGGGCGTCCCACACTACGTTTGCCCAAACGCGGTCTCCACTCCAGAACTCGTCTACCCCAGCGGTTGTCGGTTCTGCGACAGATGTGACCGGCCCACTGCCACTTCAGCTTGCTAATCTTATGAGCTATGTCGATAACTTTTGTTCTATGCCGGATCTCCTCATTTCGGATTCGGTCCAGCAGAGATACTCCGAGCATAGCTCTTTCCATAGCACGCTGAGCGACTTTCAATTTGTGAACCAGTCGCACCGTCAGTGTCCACGTTTCTGCTCCGTAGGACGCACTGGTTAAAGACTCTTGTCTTTAGACATACTAAACCTACCTATTACCTATTGTGCCATAGTGAAAGTTAATCAGTTACTGAATACCCCCCCTTTTGGCTTACAAGGGGGTTTTGTATATTATGGGAAAAACAAAACAAAGTTCTAACGTTTATATTTATTAAGAAAAAAAAATATAACTGACTGATGTTTTTAAAACAAAAAATATATTTTTGGAGACTGGAACCCTCGGTGGGCGACTCCGACTCGCTCTTAGCCGGTTTTATGATCTAACATTACCATTTTACAACAAATGGCACTATTTTTCTCTCTCTTCCATATAATAACAACATACTATCTCTTTCAGTCGGCTCTAAAATCACCGATGAATTTTCAAGGTTAGTAGGGGAACACCCGTCTGATGTTTCCAGAAATATTCTAAATATAGATTTCGCACGCCAACAGGCTAGACTTTGCTATCAGTTAGTCTGTCTTAAGACTCTGATCAGACACATCAGAGTCAGTGTTACTGGAGACCGCGACTGATTCGCCAGCTGTTTAGGTTTAGCCAGCTGAAAAGTTTTCAAGACAATCTAATTTTATTTTCAACGTGTCCGTAAGTAAGGTTTATAGTTTCTAACGCTTGCTTGAGTTTAAGTATTTCTTTTCTATCTAGATATCATAATAATATGGAAACTCACAAAAAAATATTCTCCCCATAGGTAGGGTGGGGGTGGCACATGAAGCAAATAATATTCTATAGGCATCGATGAACCGCAAAAAGTTTAAGAACTAAAGTTAAAGACCAACGTTTCTATGGCTTTTATGATTTTATGTAGGTACACACCAAAACTTATTTCTCCTTTTAAGCATGATTTTAAAATAGGAAATCTTTAATTGGCAGTATGGTTTTTTTAATGGACTTTTTTGTTTTTAATTTTAAGTGCTGTGGATTTTGTAATAAATAAAATTAAAAAAAATATGTAAATGCCGTTTGTAGCAAATCTTAGGTAGTTCGCTTGAGATTCAAATTGCATTTGTTATTTGCACCTATGTCGTTACAGTTTTTGTAAAAAATGTATTTTTTTTAAATTCGGGAAATGGTTCATTTTGTACACCCCAGGCCACACATTGACCCGGGGGGATTGTTAATCACACTTAGAAAAATTGCAATAAAATGTATTCTTTGTATGTTACAAAACAAATAAGAAATATAGATAGTATAAATTTGTATCATTTTTTAACCAAAAGTAGGCACAATATGTACTCACAAGTCCATCAATGTAGTTACAATAACTACCAATATAATTTGTAATATAGATAGATAGAAACACTTTATTGTACACAAAATCAGGAAAAGTAAAAACTACTTGTAAGGTAATTAGAATATTATGATCTATTTAAATATAATGGTAAATTCCTAAAGGTAGGTACTTAGACGCTAAACATAAAAAAAACATATTATAATCAACAAAATTCCATAATGTAACCATGGTTCATTGTGTGCACATCAAAATGATAAATACCAAACCCCTCTTTAAAATTGTGATGTTATATATAGCTCCCGACAGAAACGCGTGATAACCATGAAATAATTCTTAAAAGAAGCTTAAATATATACCGTTACATAGTAATTGTGCAATCCTAAACCTGTACCTCAGAAATTCATATGAAAAACAAAATTACTCAAGATTTATTTTGTCACTTTTCGACCTTCAAAAAACATGTGCGGCGCACGCGGACCTTAAGGTTTCCTGTAACTCTCGTTTAGTCGAAGAAAGACAGATGTTTTTTTTAACACATTTTACCACACTACATCACCCACCTATATCCAAAACAAACAACATCCGCTGATTCACACACCTCTATTAAACAGATATTTAAACGCTGTATGTTACGTTTAAAATCTATGTTTATGCTTTGATAACGTTGGAGTGCTATATGTACATAATAACGTTCGACAATGATTGACTCAACCAACGTTCATCATGTTATGAACGACAAAACTTTCAGAATGGCCACCGACACGTATCGAATGATTGTGAATGATAAATCGTTCAGAGTGTAAGAACGAACGAATGTTGAATTGTTTTGATTGAATGATATGCTTGGTACCTAACTTGTTAGAACCGGCTTATGAAGGAAAAATTTGAAATTGATGAAAATCTTTGAAATATGATGATTTTATGCTTTGAAAAGCTAAAATATGATAGAATTGTGATGTCATGTTGTTTTTTGTTGAAACTATGGCTTTTATGATCAATGTTGGCGATAGAGCGACATGTTTTTCAGACAAATCAATTCGGTACGAATACGAAATTCGGCTCGGAGCCAGACTAAGATGTTGTCGTTTCCTTTCGATTGAACTGTAATTTTATAAACTGACTTGTCTGAGCCCTTGTGGCTCGATGCTGATGTGTTTTGCAATAATTTTGATCTAAAATTAACAGTCGTATAAAATGGAAGGGGTTGAGGAATCAGACTTACGCTGAATCCATGTCTCCAGGTCACACCACATCAACTGTAGGCACTGCACACTTGTTTTTAGCCGGCTGGCAAGCGAGTATTTTTATTATTTTTAATAGTTTTTGTTAGCTAACGTAACGGAGACACAAAGTTTGATGGAAAGTTTTTCAGTAAGTAACATGGGCGACAGGATCGTTTTGATTGGTCGATGAGTGGAAAGGTTTGATTGCGAGGTTTGGTTGAAGGAGAGAAAGCGGTAAATTTGACTGTGCTTTAACACAACGTGTACAGCTGTCAACGTGAATAATTTCAACTGGTTTTGGAACGCACTCAGTCAGCGAGAGTTTTGGCGGGAAAGTCGATGAAGAAGGTTCTGTGGTGTTTATTTTATTGCTCAAAAGTTGTGTTCTGGTGAGTTTGATAGTTACAAGTCGATGTAGTTTTGTCTAGCAAACGTCAGTAACAGTGACAATGTGTTGAACTCTTAAAATAAACTTCTCGTTAGTGGTTCGTTGTGTTGTTTTACTCTGTGATTCTGCGGCGGGTCATGAGAATTCGCCAGAGACTAGACCGGCTGAAATTTCTGTCATAACTCCTAGGAGTGTGTGTGTCTACATCAAAACATTTTGATGCTGAAAAACTAAAAACTGTTTTAAATCGCATAATGTTTAGGCTGATGGTCTGTGTTGCCAATGCCTCGTTAAATTTAAATTAATAAAAAATAATAAAGTCAGCCGTGTGTTCCCTGATTGTTTATTTTGTGGATATCGCGTGGTTGTAAAACAAAACTAGGTAAGAATTACAAAAAATGCACCTAGAAAACTATCGACAGAGAATACTTTATAATCCTACAGCTACATCGTACCAATAACGTTAAACATAACCTCAAAAATTATTAACTTTGACTGAAGTCTGGTCATGGACTATGCTTGTTTTTTTATATCTTTCAACTTACTCGTCACTAGATGGACCACTTTGTTTCGTAAAACATGACCAAATAACTTTTTCCCTTGGAGGAGGAAGGAAGGAAGTTATTTCTTTCATGATCGGATTGGACTGGACCTCTATAGGTTATGTGCCTCACTACAGAGCCGTATCAAGGAGGCCTTTTCTGCTTTTTTTTATACATCAAGAGTAAAAAATAATTTTTGTCGTTGGACATCTGTCGACAGGGGCCATACTCAAGTAGGTTCGAGCGTGGGCCGTGAATAGTTGAGGGGGGTGAGCCTATGGGATCCTATCTGGAGTATTTCATTATTAGTCTTCTTGTATCACTAAATGCCGAACTTGGCTACATTACTTATGTTTAAACTTTCTTTACTAAAACTTAAATAAATAAATAATTTGTAGTGGGTAATTGATGTTTTTTTCTTTTCGCAGGATGACAGACCGTGGAAAGGTAGTGGCAGCAACAATCGAAGGATTCAAAACTTTAAAAAACTGTAACTACGTCGACAAGGCCGACTTTGTAAAGGTCTCATCGACTGCCGAAGACCTGCTACATACCATATACAACGCGGGAGTCTCCGGCGTGACTTACTCTCCCGAGGAAAAGAGAACCCTCGGTCCTTTAGTGCCGCCCTGCCTCCAGGCCCTGGGACATCGTGTATTCCGTCTTCAGAACGATTTCTCCTCAAACAGCGTAGACTGCACCAGAATCGAGAGATCAGGTCTGCAGTTTATCTTCGACATTTTCAAGGATTTCCCCACTAATACCGAAGACCAATCACAAACGTTGGAAAAGACGTTAAAAGAATTCGCGGAACGTGAAGACATTCCAGGTTTGGACGAGCTCCTCAAAACCGCAGTATCCGATCCCTACACTGACGACGGCATTCGCAACGCTGACTTCGAAGCGGAAATAAGCAAGCTTCCCTCGACTCATTGGTGGTTCTTCGACTAAGTATTTAAAACAACATCAAAATGGTGAACTGGGACGATCCAGATATTAAAAACTGGAAAGAGGAGGCTCGAGATTCGCAACAGGAGTATCACGAACTATTAGGCGATCGAGAATGGGATGTCTTAGAGAGGAATGAATTTACTCTACTTCGACGAAAAGTTGGGTACGGCCTGTTTGGTCCCCCGAGTGACACGGCCAGTTCAGCAAACAGTAACACGGGCTACAACAAAGAGCAGCTGGAACAGATTAACAAAGTATGTGATAAACTTGTAGAGAATCTGAATTTCGGAAACCGAAACATCCACTTTGCCTGCATCTTCGTCATAGGCAAGATTTTCAAAGACCGCTTCACCATCCCAGTGTTTAAAGCTAAGAGAGAAAATGAGAAATCTTCCTCTTGTATCTATGTCGACAGTGGCGCTCGCCAGTACTCCAGCTGGCGCGACTACCTGGACAGTAACACTCTACCTAAATGCATCTACTGCTACCCAAGATACGGACTCTATGATAGCGGCAGCGACAATAAAGTTCGAGTCGATTTCGGAACCTCTCCTGCCTGCGATTTTGTAAACAGGGTGTTCAGTTTCTTCGATGGAGTAGCCACTGTCGTGACGTTAGGCGCTACCGGGGTTGGCTTAGCTGCACTCTGCACCATCCCTATCGCTGGACCCATTATGGCTGCAACTGCTGTAGCCGGAATATCGACAAGTGGTTACGTAGTGGCACGCAGCTCACATGCCCTGTACGACCGTGCGACGCACGGCCAAAGCATCGGGTTGGATGATGCTGAAGCTCGTGGGTGCTGGATAGCAATAGTTGGATCAAGTCTTGGCTTCGCGCAGGGTCGGATGATCGCTTCTATGTCCAATGCTGCTAGAGCCGGTGAAGTCATGGGGAAAGCCGGTCGCATAGCATTCATGGTAGTTCAAACCGGAACTTTAACAGTTAACGGTATCGGCATAGTGCATGGGCTTGCTGTTCTTGTAGATAAAAACGAACGTAATGCGCTCACTCCCTTGGATGTATTTCAATTCAGCGCGTCCGTTCTGTTCTTCACTAATGCCGCTATCAACTGCAAAACTGCTAGCACTATCATCAAAGAAGTACAACACGATGTCATCAACAGTCACCGGGAAGGACTCGGTCCTGAAGCTAAGAAGTTGTTTAATAAACAGACTGGGAGACTCCGAGGCCCTGATGAAATGCACGGAAATGCTAAGGTTGTGAAGCAGCTGAACCGCATAGAGAACTCACAAGATCTCTATGAGATGATGGTGAATAAGAATGTTGAAAATCGCAAGGTAATTTATTTACATACCTACATGAGTGAAAACTTTTTGTGTTTAACAAATATGAATGGTATGTTTTCACTTTTCAGACAATCATTTTCACACATGGTGGAACTTTAATATTATCTGCTTTCAGGTTAAACTAACACCAGAGGGTTTCAAAGGCCAGCTCGAAGTCAACAAGAATCTCAAGATTCATCCACTGAAGTTGCTGGAAATCTCCCCCGAACATAGGCAAAATATCTTTGATGCGACTAAGAACCTCGCCAATGGATCACTGGCGAAAGCAGACTTCCATAAAGACATGAAAACCATTTGTACAAAATATAAGATTTCCTTCGAAAGCATGCGGAAAGAAACAATGGCAAAGCTATGCGAGTTGTATGGAAAGACGAACGTGAACGATATTGTCGTCGGAGGACGAAAGATATTCGCGAACGCCACGCCGCATGAAATTGATCGCTTGCGCGTTGTATTAGAAAACACTACAAATGGTAACGCTGAAATTATCGCCATGGCCACAGAATTCGCAAAAACGAGGGGCTGCACTTCAGCAAAAGATTTTGTATGCTATGCTGAGTTTTTTGTAGCTGACTTGAAAGTTACTGTGAATAACTGTGACACCAAATACCAAGCCGATCTAAAGGCAGCGCAGAAAGATCCAAACTTCAAACAAGCAGAGTTTGATAAAAGTTATGGAATTAAAGGAGCTAGGAAACAATTTTTCAGGGAAAAGGTTTTGAACGCATATCGTGAAGGCGAAGAGGGTTACCGAAAACTGAACCAGCGATTCGACGACCTTAAAGGTGAAATCGCGCCGCTTAATAAGCAATGTGATCCTGGGTTTTTCAGTGATAACGCTGCGACGTACCATTATTTGAAGCACAGAGATTTCGGCACCAGCGGAGAGCTCACACCAGAGCAGTACTTCAAGCTCGCCGAAGAAGTTGTAGGCAATCCGACGAATAGAACCAATGCGATGCTGAGCCAAGACGGCAATTGCACCATGATTACTTACATAGACCCGAAGAGGGGGGTCCTCGCTGTGAAAATTGACAGGAACGTGTCTGGAGGAACTGTATCGGGAATTGCTACCGTCATGTACAATAAGAAAGTATTGTCGAAGTAGAGTAGGAAGCTTCCGGAAGTATAGTTTGATACCATTACCGTTTTTCAATACAAATACCGTGTACAATAGTTGAACCGACCATCGGTTACTCGCCCTAAAATAATGTAACAGGTTTTGGCTATGGCCCCACCAGCCACTTCCTGGATCCGTCACTACCTTCGATACCCTCGAGAATCACTAATTATGTACGTACCTATTATGAGTATCAGTTTTATTGGCTTTTATCATAAAAAATATATTAGAAAAAAGTGCCTTGTGTATCGATATTATTATGAACGTCCAATGACCTAAACTATGTGCTTAAAGATATAGTCTCGTAATAACTTTGTAATAAAAAATATAAAAAATTCTAATGCGAATATTCGAATATAATGTTACTTTTATTTGTTGTGATTTTTTGGTGTTTATTTAGTATCTTGTCAATTACCTATTATAATTTACTGAAATAAGTAGTCTTTCTTTTCTTAAGCGTACCCCATGACCCATGAAGCAAGTAACCAATGAAGTACCCATAGCTAAATTTCTTCCAACAAACGTTGAGCGAAAAATGTGGAGGGTAGCTATACAATATTTGTTCGGTATGGACTGATAGTCTGGGGAAATTGCACAGACATCCATAAAGACATTCGTTACACAAAAAAAGTGTGTTAGAGCTATCTGTGGAAAGGGGCCATTAGAAACGTGCCGCCCTTTGTACAGGAAATTAAAAGTACTAACACTAACAGGACTATACATTCTAGAAATATGTAACTTTGTAAAATCACACCCCGAGCTTTATTAAAAACCGGTTCAAGATTCGCGATTACGTGAGAGATCTGACACGTATATTAATGCCAAAATGTCAGACGACACTGTATGAAAAAAACTGCTTCATTATGTCTGTAAGGATTTATAACCACATACCAGCAGACATCAGACAGTTGCCCTCGATAGGTTTGAATACAAAACTTAAAGCATGGCTAATTGAAAAATGTTTTTATTCAATAAAGGAATTTTTTGATAGTAATTAATAAATTTGATATTAACCTTATGGCTAGTTGGAGGACTTAATTTTATTCTATTATTGCGATTTATAACCTATTATTTTTCATGTCGTATAAATTTGTTGCATGCCAAAATAATGGCGAAACATGTATGATCTATTCCAACAATACTACTACCTATCTTATATGTACCGTGTTTCGTGCGAATAACATAAATTTCATTTCATTTCAATAAGGCTCAATTTACATTGCCGGGGAATGGAATGGAAGCGAATTTTCGCAACGTAATTGTACATAGCATAATGAACTTTATGTCAATTGTGTAACATACAAACTAAATACGCTTTACCGCGAGGGGAATTCAAGGAATGTCAAAAGGGCACCATTTGGTAATTTAGTCTGTTATATAATAAAACAGTAGATAGGTGTATGTTTTTAATACAGTTCATAACAAAAAAAAAACCCACAGAAAGACCACTGACTAGTGGCGCCCTCTCCTCAATTTCAAAATCTTTGAAAAAGCCCCTATGTGAAGGAAAACATCGTGAGGAAACCGGCATGTCTGAGGAAATGAAAACTTTCCGAAGGTATGTGAAATCCACCAATCAGCATTGGGCCCGCTCGGTGGATCATGGCCTGTACCCATTACCTTACCCATACCATTACCTTGTGTAAGGGAAGGCCTGTGCCCCAACACTGGGGACAGTTAATAGGCTGCTGATGATGATGATATATATAGAAAGGTTTTTTTTAACTACTAAACCCACATTTGACCTCGATCTCGCCTGTAAGCGACGATGGAGCATGCGGGTCCGGTAAATGCCTATTCACTCTGGCCTTGAAGATCCCAAGGTTGTAGGTTTCGGGAAATACAGACGCCGGTAGGCTGTTCCATTCCTTAGCCGTTCGCATAATAAACGAAGAAGTAAATCAACAACATTAGGATGGAACCCCTCCCCGAGGCTGGTAGTCCGAAGGCAGAATGGAGATGCTGGAATTAGGTCGTGCAATTCCGATGCGCACTCTCCGAAATGTATCCTATAAAATACCGATAGACAGGCAACCTTGCGCCGATGTTCCAGACTTTGCAGTCTAGCTTCCACCAGCGATTCGTCACCTATAAGGCGCTTAGCGCGTTCCTCCACTGAGTCAAGGGCAGCCAGTTGGTACTTCTTGGTTGTTCAGTATATAACTGAACAACTTTCACTAAAACGAGCGAACTCTGAAATCGCGAAAAAAACAGCCGTTTCATACATTTCTGTCGTGTAGGGTTGGTATTGAGCTTTTGTGAAACGGCAGATTTTTTAGAAATTTCAAAGTTATACTGACCCCCTCTTTCGACACAGAAACCCCCTATGGTTTCTGTTCCAGTATATCCTGCTGTCCTGTAATGGCGCTTAAAATTTTCCTTAAATACTTCATTCAATAATAAAATTGATAATAATAAACACATTATTAAAATACAGCATATATTAAAAAAAATAGTTGATATAAAAATAGGTATCACTTATTAATTTTTTATATCTACGCGGACTTAAAAAGTAACGGGCACAAATATACTTGGAAAAAAACAATGCTTCCTAAACACATCAACACCGAAGCGAAGATATTTAATTTTGGCGACAGACTTTACACAGAAGGGTGGTCGATACCAGGCGGACCCTGAAGGGGTCCTACCACCAGCAAGTTACTCGGGTTAGTCGCCTCGTACGACACGCTTGACCAGTGGCGGGAGGATATTCTAACCCGTTCCAAAACATGTTGTTGTGGCGTCCAGCCTCCTTTGCATAGACTATGACTGGCTGACGGCGACTTTGACTTTTAGACGAGACAATAGATTTGACAGTTGCGAATAAAGACGAAACAAAAGTGGTCCTTCGAGCCGGTACAGTGGAGAACACATCAGTTCGTCGCTTTAACTTATTTTATTATTATTATTTATTAATGAGCAGGCAGCATTAAGCTAATGCGCCCATATCTAAGCTGGTGTATTGTTCCTTCACTATAGCACTCGGTCATTGTTCATAGTTAATTAAGTCCACCACTATTTACGCACTGTTTAAAAACCTATCTAGTCTATTTTTGAAACTGTTGACTGAAGATGCATCCACGACTTCTTGCGACCATTTATGAGACATATTCATTCAAATGTCAAGGAATCATTTTTTTATATATTTATTACAAAATCCACAGCACTTAAATATAAAAACAAAAATTGCCATTAATAAAACATACTGCCAATTACAGATTTCATATTTTAAAACAACGCCTATAGGGAGAAATAAGTTTTGGTGTGTGTATATATGGATGTGTTTATTGGAAATGTGTGTGAGCGTGTTTATGTAGAAGAGAGTAAAAGGGTGTGTACTTGTACCTGTGTTTGTATCTAAAGAAGTAAAAAAGATATTTATGGGATGATAATTTTTAGAATCGGTCAAGTAGTGAGTTTTTAAGAAAATCTCAAACGTATTTGTGCTACTGTACTTACTTGTACCTTTACATACCTCAGACCGCACACGGGAAAGAAATATAAAAGATATAATAAAATCTACAATGGCATAAAAACTAAAATAAACTCACCCTCACTCTAGATTGTGTGTGAGAGTGTCATTTCATTTAGCATAGACATGAATAAAATTTTCAGTCTCAGAATTTGAAACAAAAGACAAATTCCTCAGCAATCCACTTATCTTATCTCATGATACGGGGCCGGGAATAACCCAGCGGCACTTCGACCCTTGAGGATGTCTACCCCATTTTACACACTGGTCAACTCAGTGTGCAGGTTTCCACACGATGTTTGCCTTCACCGTTAGAGCAGTCGGTAAATGTACGTAAGTCTTCGAAAAATACGAAAAACTCATTGGTACATGGCACTGCACGGTTTTGAACCCAGCTTGGGAGTCTGGTGTCCTAGCCACTGTGCCACCGATGCTCAGCAATCCACTTACAAAACCAGACAAACCTAGACGACCATAAGACGATGGTAAGTGGTCACCTTCGTCGCCCATAGACATCTCATCTCACTGTATTAATATTATAGAAATAGTAATGTATTTGCTTAGAATACTATATAACAAAAGATCTTATACTTTTATATAATATATATTATTCAGCCACATTATGGCATGCAAATGTTTCGAACAAAATAAATAGTTGCAAACAATCTTAAAATTCAAACGTTTGTCGTTATAAGAGGGTTTTTGGTGTACTCCTAACCTTGAGGACTAAGATGGATTGCCTCATGTGCCGGAAATTACACAGGCTCTCTTACCCTTCAAACCGAAACACAGAAATGCAAGCATCTCTGCTTCACGGCAGAAATAGATAAGAGGGTGGTACCACCCCAGGCGATCCTTCACGTTAGGATCTACCACCTGTAAATTATGTATTAAGCTATACACACAAAATAAAATACACAGAAAATAAATCATTACAATATGTACAAAGGCGGGCTTATCCCATATGGACCTTTTCCAGCCAACCTTTGATTAAGGAGAGTTTAGACGTATTTTATTTATTTATGTATTATAATATTTCTCAACTGTCCTCTCAGTAGCCGCACAAAAGGTAAATTAATTAGCAAATATGGTTCCGAAATTCTGACGTACCACTTTGGTGATATACAATGGATGACCTTGAGAAACTTTAAATGTACCTCTAAAGGACATTTCGGTCACCGGTCTAAAAACTACAGGCAGACCTTCATTAACAAACATTTTAAAAATACCCTCATATTCACACTGGTCGATTAAAATTGCATTGCCTAGTACTAGAGACCATATCAAATCTTTAAACCTAACTCCAGTACCGTTCAGAAATATAATTAAAGAGCGGTCTATACCAATACACATTTGCCCATTTTCAACATGAACAAAGTTTCCAGTATCAGAACTCGAAACTTCAGACAAATTCTTCAGAAATTCACTTAAAAAATGGCAGATCTTTTCATTAGATTTCGTCTGTGCCGCTGTGAACTTTTCCAGACATCCCTTAACTATGTCAAAGCGTTCATTTACGTCCACTTTCAACCAATCTTGACGAAGTTTCAGCAATTTATCTACAGAATTGCATTTGGCTACGTCACGTGCGTCGCCTGAATCCATTATGATAATTGAGAAATAAGCCTGCGATGCTTTCGGCGGACCGTCAAAATTACCAAAATCGTTGACCCAAACTATAGTTCCGTCGACTCCAAACGCGATTTCATTGGCCTCCGAAACGTCGTTTGACCACAAAGATACGCAGAACGGGTTATTCTGCGCAACCATTGAAAGTAACTCCTTATTGGTTCTGTAGGTTTCAACCGTTACCACTGTCTGGGTACGCTCTCCGATATCACCCAACTCCCCTGCATAGTCAAACAAAAACATCTTGTCCTCGTATGAGAACAGTTCTGTACATAGGTTCTTTAGTTGCGAATCCATGACGTCATTGTTTCGTTTCAAGCTGCATTTCCATTCGAAAATCTTTTTCACGTCGTCGTAGACGCTCTCTTGTATTAACAGTCGGCGTAACTTCCAAGGGTACTGAAACAAATTAAATATAAAGGGATCATGGGCGTTACGTCCAATTCATCGAATGTCCAGTCAGTGAAATCTATTCCCTTAATATTCAATTCCCCGAACGTCCAGTTGTCACTTTGACATTGGACGTATTGACTTAAAAATCGAAGTGACCAGGGAACTGGACATTCAGGAAACTGGACGTTCGGGGTTCTCGACGTACAGGGAATTGGACGTTCCGGGTAATTTAAGACTGGACCAACGGGGAATTGGACGTCCAGGGAACTGAACATTCGGGGATCTGGACGTAACACCCGTGATCCTTTTTAGGTAATTCTACGAGTAGTGTACTTAAAAAAATTAATATTTATAAAGGGGTTAATTCTTTGAAATATTTTAACACTGTTTTTCATTAAAGTATAGTTGCTGTATAATATAGAACTGTTTATGGAATTTGACTCTTATTAGACAGTGGACATTGAACATTAGACACTGGACATTCGGACATTTTTTTATTATTTTTTTATTAAATAAGGAGAGCAGACGATTAAACGGACCACCTGATGGTAAGTGGTCACCGTCGCCCATAGACATCTCACCTCACTTTATTAATATTAGAGGGTTTTTGATGCGCTGCTAACCTTGAGGACTAAGATGGATTGCCTCATGTGCCGGACATTACGCTGGCTCTCTTACCCTTCAAACCGAAACACAGAAAAGCAAGCATTTCTGCTTCACGGCAGAAATAGATAAGAGGGTGGTACCACCCCAGGCGATCCTTCACTTTAGGATCTACCACTACACAATAAGAGGGTGGTACCAAAAATCATTGATCATTTAGTCATTTGTACATGGTCATTTGGAAATATTCGGAAATTGGACATTTGGACATTATAGCGCCTTCAGTAAGTGTATCTTTAATGAACTTGTATAAAACAGTGTTTGAACAGTGAAAATTATTTCGTAGGGTGTTATTATTTATTAGGTATTTCAGGGTCGTAGAAAAAGTAGTGTATGCAACTGTACGTAATGGCGATTTTAACACTCGAACTGTTTTTATGAAACGAAGTTTCTCATGTTAAAATCCTATAGTCATTGCATTTGTCATTGGTCATTGCTGTGTGTGAAATAAACGTATTACTTACTTACTTACTTACTTATAGTATCTACTTTAAAAAAAAATAGAATTATCAAAGTTGGGGTTTGCTGGAAGAGATCTCTCTTAGAGATAAGTCACGCCCTTTGTGTTTCACATTTTTTTATATAAGTTTGTATTATAATGTTTGTGTACAATAAAGAGTTAATAAAAGTTAACTGACCCTGGTGGTGGATGTAAGCAAAACATCCACGGCAGAATCCACATCTGATTGGCTGGTGATAACACCTGTGCACCCAGTCTCGAAACCTGGAATGAAATGACACATCAGTTCACATCACACTCAAAGGTCTAAACTACTTGGGCCTATGGGTCCAGAGACAACATACTAAGAAACCGCGTAGAACGCTCCAATATTTATAATTTTTTTTTGCGTTTTCAAACACAAATATCTTAGAAAGTATATCACTTAGGAGATTTTGTCAAATAACATGTCTTGTTTGTTATTTTTTTCTCTGTCGATTGACATATTTTTTATCAGAGGCCGTGAGAGTTTTGTTTTCATGCAAAATTTATTTTATATACTTATGCTTTACCTATGCTTTACTTATACACCTTAGGTTACATGCCCTTTCAAAAGATAGTAAATATGACCCTCGCTACGATTGTTACTCGCCCGACCACGATTATAATAAAGTGCGCCAAGTTGTAAAACTTTATGTGACTTTTTTTTACTTATCTAAAATGTAATATAATAATATACAAATATACTATATTACACACCCGGGACATATATATATATATATATATATATATATATATATATATATATATATATATATATATATATATATATATATATATATATATATATATATATATATATATATATATATATATATATATATATATATATATATATATATATATAAGGATAAGCGATAAGGCCGCCTTCTGCACATTGTATTGTACATTAATACATTTATATATACTTATACATAAAATATAACTAGAAACCAAAGTTGTGGAAAAGTAAGGAAGGAAGAAGGAGTTATTGGGATAGATAGTGGGCCTTAACCTGTGCCTTGAAAATATCTAAGTATTTTTCGAAGACTTACGTATATTTACAGACTGCTCTAACGGTGAAGGAAAACATCGTGAGGAAACCTGCACACTGACATGACCAGTGTGTAAAATGGGGCAGGCACAAAAGATCCTCAAGGGCCGAAGTGCTACTGGGTTATTCTTATCATAAGATAAGATAACTACCACATACCTTGATACTTCATATCGCTATGTTTGAAGAATGACAATTTTACCAAGTCCAGTCTGAAACAAAGCCAAGTATTCAAGTTAAGGGGCTACAGTCAAACAAACTGAACATGAAGAAAAAGAAGCTTGTACGTATGGAGATTATACCTGCAGGATTTTGGGAAGTTTGTCTTTGGCAAGAGTCCAAAGCCGTAAACTTCTAGACGCTGGAGGTCATTGTCGACAGTATACGCTTTAAGGCTTGGCTTATACCTTTGGGAATGGCTTTGACGATTTGCCTTTCAATTTTTTATTTTTTTTCAATCTTACCGAAGGCAAACTTGCCAAAGGTAAACAGTGCTCTAAGGTCTGCTACCAGAACTGATAGCCTACTAGAACATAATATGTTACTTCCTAATATGTTATGTTGTTTCCTAATACGTTACTTCTGTTTATTAATATTCTTTAATGGTATTTATAACAACTATTCAATCTATAATTACTAATATCAATTTGTGTTCCGGTAGTGTATCGTTAAGGTGTGATCCCTGGCACACAGGTGACGCCTGACAATTAGTAAGTACCGCCACTTAGTAAATACGTACTACTTTCTGATCTCAACATGACACCCCCCCCCCCCCCCCCCCCCCCCACCCTAGAATTTATTTCGGAATCCGCCCCTGGGTAGCGCAAAACGGCCTTAGTGGATTAATTTAAAATTGCATTCGCAACTTTTTGAAAAATGATATCATGCAATACCCGACTTGATGGCAGAGCTGTGTGAACAAGTAGCAGACAACAGCAGTCTTCGGGGTGGCTTCGATCAGGACACGAGGCTCGCGAACGAGATACATCTGCCCCACGAACCCTAGCGCGGCCAGAGGTGTGTGTTCGTTCATTGGAATATGTTGAACTGGAAATAATGCACTTTTTTATATAGTCTTCACTATGCAGACAGTGCCTATATATACAAGGAAGCGAGACGTTATGCTGTAACGCACGCTACGCTGTGCTATAATTGTAGTAACGGGCTGGTTTCCGTAACTCGACGTAATTTTGTGTGGTGATGGAAAAACAAGTTACCCCAATCTCGACGCCAAAAAGTCCAGCAGTCCTTTGATGTCCTGTAGGACTTCGGGTAGTAACCTAAGGGTGCCGGGGCTCTCCGCCCGGTAGGTGGTGACCTCACTGCATTCTCTGCACGTGGGCGACCGTCTCTGCCTCCAGGCATGCTCTTCCGCAGTTGGGCTCTACTGAGCCGCAGGAACTCGGCAGATCTCTCGTGCGCTGGCGCAGCGATGTCTTTATTCAGTAGAAGGGTAGGGGTACGAGGGCTCCGGGCCCGCCGCATTCTCGCCAGTGCCGGAATAAATAGTTCTTAACCACGGCTAGCAAGAGTTCCACTGACGAGAACAGTAGCCCATGTATCAGTTACTAACCGAGTTACCGGGGTATGCCGGTGCATTGGGTTTGTCTTCCTTTAGGGTTGTTACATCCGCCAGGACCACAAATCCACCACACACACTGGGAGGCGACCAGCAACTGAAGGATTCAGAGCCAAGTCGGGGATGACATGAAGCAAACCTCCCAGATTCTGAAAGCCTTCAACAGTGGTGACATGAGCCTAAGGTCCTTCTTCTTTACTGAGAAGCTAGGTTTGCACAAAACTCCAGGTTCATGGAGTCAGTACAAGGTCTACCTCTGCCACCCTGATCTTAGAATTAGAATACATATTAAATAAGAAAAGCAGAGGAGCAAACTGATGGTAATAAGATAATTAAGTTTGACTTTCCTTTATGTAAATGTGGTAAAATAATGTAAAATATGAAATTAACATACGTAAAATTGAAATTAAATATTATACTCGTAGAAATGATGTGGCAGAAAGTAGTGATCTTTTATTATATTTTAAGAGCTCTGTAATCTACCTACTTCAACAAATAAACTATTTAATTTGAGCGGTCACTGTCACTCAGTCATCACACCTCGATGCAACTGTCTGCTTAGCGGCGGAAATAAAGTTAAGGAGACGTGTGCCCCAATTCTAATGAGGTCAGAGTTAGGTTCCTCAATATAAGTGCATACAAATAGATATAGATTAATGTTCTTGGATAAATGAAAAAAATGTCTGCCTCTGCTAAGACTATTTTTCCTTTAGGGGCAGGTGTTGGTTCCTTCATGATCATCTTATTTAGATTTATGTACTTTAAAAACAACTTACTGACATAAAATGTATCATTACAAGTACTCAGGTAGCGAAGATTCTGAACAATCAACTTAATATCACATTCCATAACATCATTCTTTGGAATTTTCCGTATCAGGGCTTCGAGTTGACAAAACAATTCTGCATTCTCTTCAACTTTTTTTGCTAATTGTCTTATTTTTTTAGTTTTCTCAGTCCAAGGTTCTGATTCTTCACAGTCATTGTCTACAAAAACTTGTTCATCAGTATAATATATCTTGATGTTAAATGAGTCTATGGTAAATTCAGCTGTGTCATAGTCCTCGGTAAACCCAAGTGACCGGAATCCTGAACTGTGTTTCTTCAAATAATCCTGTAAAAGAAAACAGTTATTTCAAAAATGTGGATTGAGTTGAAATTGAAAATATTTATTTAGCACTGTAAACACAGTTGCAGATAATATAATTTATTTATTTAGCACTGTAAACACAGTTGCAGATAATATAATTTATTTATTTAGCACTGTAAACACAGTTGCAGATAATATAATTTATTTATTTAGCACAGTAAACACAGTTGCAGATAATATTATTTATTTATTTAGCACTGTAAACACAGTTGCAGATAATATAATTTATTTATTTAGCACAGTAAACACAGTTGCAGATAATATAATTTATTTATTTAGCACTGTAAACACAGTTGCAGATAATATAATTTATTTATTTAGCACTGTAAACACAGTTGCAGATAATATAATTTATTTATTTAGCACAGTAAACACAGTTGCAGATAATATTATTTATTTATTTAGCACTGTAAACACAGTTGCAGATAATATAATTTATTTATTTAGCACAGTAAACACAGTTGCAGATAATATAATTTATTTATTTAGCACAGTAAACACAGTTGCAGATAATATTATTTATTTATTTAGCACTGTAAACACAGTTGCAGATAATATAATTTGTTGGGTTTCATATTGTCTTTATGTGCAAAAAGCACAAACTGAAGGTGTCTGAAGGTATCTGATGGTGGTGGAACTCTGTGCAGTCAACCTGGGAAGGTACCTTTTTGCCTTTTTCTGAAGCTGATTTCGCTTTCTATCTTTTCTGATTTGAAGCTCGAGTTCTGATTTGAAGGGTAAGAGTGCCAGCGTAATTACCGGCACATGTGGCACTCCATCTACGCAGGTACTCTATCTTATCTTATCTTATGAGGCACTTCGACCCTTGAGGATCTTTTGTGCCTACCCCATTTTACACATTGGTCATCTCAGTGTGCAGGTTTCCTCACGATGTTTTCCTTCACCGTTAGAGCAGTCGGTAAATATACGTAAGTCTTCGAAAAATACGAAAAACTCATTGGTACATGGCACTGCACGGTTTCGAACCCGGATCTCCCGTATGGGAGTCCGGTGCCCTATCCACTGTGCCACCGACGCTCTTAAGCAGGTACTCTAGGTTATCAACACATTAGAATGACTATTCCTATATACTTACATGGGCAAGTTCATATCCAACATTCATTTCGTCGAATTTAAGAGGTCCAAGCTCCTCCATTATTCTGAAACACACATCACTTTTATTTTATAACACAAATACCTTATTTTTACTAAGTAGATATCATATCTGCCAGGCAAGAAGGTCATTAGTCACGACCCTGTATGACCCAGAATCAACCAGTTTAGTAGATAACTGACTACTGCTATCAAATCAAACTTATATGTAGTAAAGAAGATGGATTCGCTCCCATACAAAATGAGGCTCAGCGATTTAACTTTATAATTTACAAAAAACAACAATCACGGCATTGCAGAAGAAAATAAAATATTTATAATACGATAGCCCAAATAAAGATAAACATGCTGATATCTTTATTTTTCCCAATAACCTAAAATCATTTTGTAATTAATAAAACCTCAGATGTGACTTTCACTTGACCTCAATCAACAATGATTGAATTTACGATTTTGTCAAAAGTTTAGGGGTCTGGAAATAATGATTTTTTTTCTATGTATTCTGCATTTATAAAACCAGTAGAAGGTAGGTATTTACTGGCAATTGCCTTGTGAAAAATCCTTTTAAAAACTTATTTAAGCCAAAAAGAAGAAAATTAATTTTCTTTTAATTTTATAGAAGACGTTCTAAAGTATTATCTTCACTGCCTGCCAGTAAATACATATAGTTGACAAATAGTTCATTTTATTATGTAGGTAATAAAATAAACTATTAAGTATGTAACTTAATAGTTTATTTTATTACCTACATACTTAAAGTAGGTAATAAAAGGGCTATCTTAGTGAGGACTGGCATGCTGCAAGACAGCCATTGGCTAGTGCAGGTGCCAGGATTTGATTTTTATAAATAGATACCTAGCTACTTGTTTCAAATTATATTGTATTGTAGTGTTATGTATTATACAAGCTTTGAATAAAGAATTTGGATTTGAATTTTTGAAAATAAACTATTTGTATCTATTTTAATAGAAAGCATGGTGTTGTATAAGGAAACTAAGGAGGTACGTACCTAATAGATACATAGAAATTCCTTACGAGAGGTACCTACCTAGTCTAGTAATGTTGAGTGAATTCCGGTTTTGTAAAACGAGTAGAGAGAGCGTCAATCTTTATGGTGTATCAGGATATGGATACTCGCCAGTCGCATTTCAGTATTACATGTTTTAGGTGTTAGCGGGGATAGAAGAGCGAGGGATGACTATGGGTCGCCGCGCGGTATGGAGGAGGACATGCTCCCTCGCTCTTCTACACCCCAGTAACACCTAAAACCATTCTGGAATGCGACTCGTGCCTAAATTCAGATACGTCATAAAGATTGACGCGTTTTCTACCTCCTGGCGATGAGCTTGTCAAAAACTTTTTGAAAAGCTTATGAAAAAAGAAGCTAACATGCTTCTAAACAAAACTAGGACTATCGATAAATAAAATTCTTAGCATTTCCTGCCAGTAAACGCTGAAGAAATTAGATGAGAAAGAGAAGATTCCTTACCAAAATCTAAGTTCGGTTTCCAATGTTCTTCAAGCCGGGTACTATACACAATCAACAATCAGCACAGCATATTCTCTAGCTAGATAGCAGTACGTAAAGTAAAACTACTAATAAAATTTATTTTATAATCTTATCATTGCTCTGTAGGTATGTACCTTTAAGTTTAGTTTATCAGCAGAATTATCAATATTTCACATCACACTACAGACAATAAACTAAAAAATACAATTGATTTACTTACTATGCAATTGAAATTAGTTTTTGAATTTATTAAAATAAAGTTCAATATTAAAATTGTTGTTGTTTTTTTTTAAGGCAAAGGGAACTGAGCCCGTACAGCCATGTCTGATGTAAACAACTCTTGCAAGTCTTCATTAAAATACTGGTGTGACACATTTCAATGCTATCTGGGAGAATCTTCCACGCTTCTGCACCATCCGAACCAAAGAAGAAGGCGTCCCGGCCGCAGTATGGCTCTTCAAAATCCAGCCAAGTACGGATCGGGGTGCAGCGTCTTATTTGACTTTACTTCATTGTCCGATACATTAATCACATTTTGTAGACGTTCTTCGAATAAAAAACACCATTCTTACTTGAAAAGCACTACTGTAAAACAATTTGCAAGACAACGAAAAAAAGCTGGTGTGGACGCGACAAAAGCGCGGGAGAAACTCATGGAGACAGAGTTTGACAGTTCAGAAGTTTGACAATATATTCGGTCGGATACAAGGTACTAAAAAGACTGTGGAACTTCGGATACATGCAAAGAACATCATCATGGCCCCATTTCACGAAGCAACAATACTTGTATTGTATATTTGTATTTTGTAACAAATAATTACAAGAATGGCAAAATATGGGGACTTCCGCAGAAGAATACTCAAGGGTTACCCAAATGACGACGGCGACGGCACGGCACGAGCTTGAGTTAAATATGAAATAGTCTTTATTTTCACACTCATAGAGCCTACCACAACACGTCGTTGTTGACATCCGTCCTCCGCCATTTCTGACCGCAGGTAGGACGGTGGTCAACGTGATATGGTCTTTCCTTTTTCCATGTATGATATAGTCTCTATGTATATGACAATAAATTCTATCGAGCTCGTACTTTAGGAGATTTCAAACTAATGTTGCATGCTATTTTGGATTGTTGTTTCGTAATATGGGCCTGTAGCGATCCACGACGCGCCTCTACGATACCTACTCACATCGGTGTAGAACGCGCTATCGAAATTTTCCTGGGACTTCGCATATATACGAGTTCAAAAGATCCATAGTTGAACCAGGACATCTGGTCACCAGGCACAACACCCCGCGTGGTGGAAGATCTTCCATAAACATGGGTTAGGTAATTTAATTTCAGTATTTTTTTATTTTTTTTCTCATATATAAATATTTGCACACCTAAAAAGGTAAAATATGTTGATACTGCCACAAACAAATGTACACATATGTCTGCAAATAAATATTTACTTACTTACTCTTCCAGGATAATTAAGATGGCTGACGATCTGCGCAAACGACTGTCGACACGGCTCCCCACCAACAGCCACACTGCTGCATCTAAACCAATTTGTTTTTAAGTAAGTATCTTTGTATTTCTACTCGTAAAAACCGAATAATTGATGGTATCATGATTCTCGTAGGTACATACGTATGCCTAGAAAACCGAACGCCACTTCTTACAGTTTTATAACGTCTTATCGAATGAGTCAGATTGCAAGCAGTCAATACCGTTCATTCGGCGTATGACGATGTAGTGGCTAGAACGCTTCGAAACCCCATGCACCAACGAGTTTACTATTTTTTTTTTCACTTTTCTTGACTGAAAAGAAAGAAAGAAATAAAGAATGTATTTCCAGTAGCGCACACATACAAACAATTAGGTACAGAAGATAAAAATAATATTAAACAAATATATTATAAAAATAAATAAACAAAAATAATTAAGTTGTAAGGTGGTGCAGCACCGGAAAAAGGGGACTGCCTCAGCCTGTTGCCGGAGCGGAGTTAGCACTGCGGCGCTGATTTACAGGCATCACCTGTGTGCCAAGGATCACTCCCTAATGATGACTGCTCTGACGGTGAAGGAAAATTCGTAAGGAAACCTGCACAATAAGATTACTAAATAATCACCTAGCTGTTCCACCCTGTAGGTATACATATATAAGGTAAAAAGGGTTATTATAAAATAAGTTACTACATAAATGATAAACAGGCTTGGTCCTAAATTCAGCTCCAGCTCTGCACATTGTATAAGTACATACTCATATATGATTGTATTCATAATTATTGTAAGATATATTTATTGTAAATTTAGTCAATGTCAATTTTAATGACATTCTCTTTTCTTCTCAAAATCTGTATAAACATTATTAACATGTGAATTCGGTGTATATGCCTGTAAAGGTAAAGCTTAGTGTGACCTGTTTATGCAAGTATATCTGCAATATTTGTAATTCTTACCTAAACTTTTACATAATAAATCTTATCTTATTTCCAAAGATGTGCTGCTGAAAGTTTCTTGCGCCACTTCTTTCCTTTCAGCTATAGCACCTTACGAAGCGGTGGTAGAGTAAAAAAATAACATTGTAAAAATGTAGCATAAGTTACTTACTTACAATAAAACCATTTTGATTTGATTTAAGTCTTTGTAAGTAGTTTATTCCATAGAATGACCTCATGACGATTACGACTATGATAATGTTTAATGAAGATTACAGCCCGTTCATTTAGCTTGTTCTAGTTTCGGCAGGTTCTGGATTCGACAGATTCTTTTCATGCTTCTAAATACCTAATCTAAGTTGCTTTCGCTTGACCCAGGCTTGCCCTTTGAAACTTAAAAACTACGAGAAAGCCAAAAGAAAACTATTTACATGCAGCATTGATTGAATCTCTTTGCTGTCGATACCTGGCGATCTCCGCCGTTAAATATAGTTTCATTAAATGTCAACCTTGTCACTAATCGTGTTCCATTTTCGAAGCGCAAACAAAAGATGGTTCCCAAACACTATTATTATGACATTTACAAATAATCGTATAAAGAAACGTGCTGTTTTATATAGTTATAATTATTGTGTTTGTGCGTCGCGTTTTAAAAAGTAATACAATGCATCGAAATTAGTAACGTTTACCATGAAGACTGCGAGCATACCACGGAGTAGGGGTCAAGTGTACAGTGTCGGCAACTACCTGATGACGGGCAAGGTTCTGGGGAAGGGACACTTCGCCAGAGTCGAGGAGGCTACGCACAGAATAATAGGGAAGAAGGTACGTCGGCTTCTGTGTTCAACCGACGAGATCTGACCAACTGACTGGTGTTGCAAGTTCTGATCAATCATAGACCAGTGTTGCAAAGTCTGACCTCGGATCGGGAATGTTTTGTATTTCCTTTCGAGCTTCAGTTCTAAGTAATCGCAAACCTGTTTCGAGTTTTGACCAATTAGGTACAGAAAAAAGTTTTTCATAGTTCATATCGTGTTGCAAGTTCTGATCATTCTCCGGCCAATGTTTCAAGTTCTGATCAATTTGAGAAACTTTTACTATTCATAGTTGGACCATGGGGAAAAATAATTTCCCTTGGTCCAACCGCTGGACATGGTTGGACCGCGAGGAACGAACCTAAGAGAGCCAGTAGCGAAGATATTTCACGACAGACTACATATGGTGATGCATAATCCGAATTTTCACGAAATCCAGATTACGCGATCTTTCGCTGGCATACACAATACAAAAACTTGCAGGTGGCAATAAAGATAATCGACCTGACGTGCATCAAGGAGGAGTACGCGCGACGCAACCTGCACCGCGAGCCTCGCGTAATGTCCAAGCTGCGGCATCCATGCATCGCCGCCCTGTACGAGACCATGATGGTTGGTCAACCTTAGTTACCTATACCTACCTTACCAGACTGTACCTTACCCACCTACCTCACCAACCTGCACCGCTTTCCTGATCATGCCAGATCAAAGTCAAATCGTAGTACTATTATCTATTATGTGATGCTGGTGTCTCTACGTGGTGTGTTGTGCCGGCAGCACGGGCCGCGGCTGTACGTGGTTATGGAGGCGGCGGGCGGCGGCGACCTGTGCGCGCACGTGCTGGCGGCACGCGGGCCAGCGCGCGGGCTGCCCGAGGGGCGCGCGCGGGCCCTCGCCGCGCAGCTGGTGTCGGCCGTGCGACACATGCACGCGCGGGGCGTCGTGCACCGGTCAGTGGCGTCGTAACCCTAGCACGTCTAAATTCTAAATTTTATGACCAATCCTTCACTGTCCATGCTATCCGTCTCTAGAATTCTTTATCCGTATCCATAAGACAATCCAAATCCTTAGAAATTTTCAAGGCACAGGTTAAGGCCCACTATCTATCCCAATGACTCCTTCTTCCATCCTTACATATCCACAACTTTGGTTTCTAGTTATATTTTAATATTATGTATGTATGTATATATGTATGTGTGTGTATATGTAGATATTTTATATATAAGTATATATAAATATATTTATTGGTATGTGTATATTATATATATATATATATATATATATATATATATATATATATATATATTATTGTAAACGGTGCACAACCTACCTTTTTCCACCAAAATTACTCCACCAGAAGGTTATCTGGAAGAGATCGCTTTTAGCGATAAGACCGTCTAGATTTTTAGTTATTTTAATTTATAGTTTTTTTTAGAATTTTTAATTTTTTTTTTTTACGCGGGCACGAGAACCAAAACAGTTGCAGATTGCATGACGTTTCACGTACAAGGCTTCATCATGAACCGAGTGTTACTAATGAATGCCAGAAAATTGCTCAAAGTGTACCATTAAAGTATATTCTTGTTTTTTTTTAAACGACTAAATTGTGTTCACGCCTTCGCACAACTCGAGTGATCGTCATCAACATATTCATAAATGTTTATAATCTCGAAAATACCTGGTCGTTTCCTTTCTGATATCTGTGCTTATAAAGAACCTCAATAGTAATCCCATTTTGTAATTTTACAGAGATTTGAAAATGGAAAACATCATGCTGGACAGTACGAAGCAGTTCATCAAAATAGTTGGTAATATACATTCCAAATAGACCTTGGCTTGCTCCATCCATTCTTTTTTTCGCTTTCCACAAGCTGACCCTGTAAGCGAGCGAGCAACATTGCTTATAATCACCAGCAATACCATAGATTCGCTGACTGATAGATGTGTTTACTTACCTTGAAAAAGGCTTTTATTTGAGGATTGAGTCAAATACCAAAGGGATGCTCGCTAGCCTGACGAACCCTATGAGGTTACCACTAAGCACAGTGATATGTCTATGAACGATGGGGACCACTTACCATCAGGTGGTCTCATCATCACCATCATGGTGACCTATCATCAATTCGGTTTTGGATAAAAGCCTCTTCCATTTCCGGCCGGCGATCTTGAGCCCGCTCCTTCCAATCGCGTCCTCTGTATCGTCGGATGTTATCGCCCCAGCATCTTGGTGGCCGGCCTTGTGATCTGGTATTGGCTCGTGGTCTCCACTCCAGGACTTTCCATGCTCATCGGTTCGCATCCATTCTTGTGGCAACTGGCATCACCAGGTGGTCTGTTCTCCCATAAACCCCGTAATGTCAGACGTAACGTGTGTCAGATTTCGGGCTGTCAAACCTGTGGACCTCGGGCGGGGCCCTGCGGACCCCGTGCGGGTCCCTGGAGTACGCGGCACCCGAGCTGTTCGTCGATGGTAGGCGGTATGGACCCGAAGTGGACCTCTGGAGCATGTAAGTTGATACAGCCTATATTGCCTAACGTTTGTCATTTTTAATCCCCGATCGACTGAGAAGGGGTGTCATGCGTTTGTCTGTAGGTATACACGTATGTGACACCAGAACAATGGATGATCCTCAGTCGGTAGGGAGTTTAAAATTGTGGCGACGCACCACGCGCCACTACGAATAGTTCATTCAACTCGCCGACAGATGTCACTATAGAACACGCTATCGAAATTTTCATTGGGCTTCGCATATAGCTTTACGAGTTCCAAACATTCATTGGGGGACCAGGACAGCTGGTCACCAGGCACAACACCCCGCCTGGCGGAAGATCTTCATACAGCTGACATTACGTCATTCTATGTCCTCTCATTGCGCGTTCTACAAAAATGATATTGTTTTGTGTCGCAGAGGCGTAATCGTGTACGGCATGGTGACTGGTGGACTGCCATTTACGGGGGCGGAAGGAGGGGAGGGACGGTCGCGGCCGCAGCTGCGGGCCGCCATAGCGCGCGGCTTTACGAGGAAGCAGCGAGCGGCGCTGGCCTGCGTGTCAAGCGGTTAGTACTGTCCTCTGCACCCCCAACGGAACCCTAGTTAACCCTCGAAAGGTCAAAGAAAATCTGGATGTGATAATTTTTCCCTCCTCCAGTTGACGTCCCCCCCCCCCCCCCCCTTCACAAAGTGCCGAAGAAAATCAGGATTATTTTTCTCTTCATTTCCATGAAACCCTAGTTGTTTTGTTCCCATTTCCAATGGAATCCCATGTGAACTTTATCTCCTTGTTGAAAATGCGTAAGAAAATCTGGATATAATTATTTTTCCCCCAATTTCCAATGGAAACCCAGCTGAACTTAACCTCCTACCTCTAAAGTGTCTGCAATGTGGGACACCACGTGCGTTATTACGTTTGCGGCCAGCCAGGTCAGACGCACGACACGAACGGCCGGAGCAGCAGCCGAGTTTGCAGCGGGCAAAAAGCGGGATAAGTACTCCGCTCTCCAACAGAACTACCTGTTCGTCCCGTTCGTGGTGGAGACAACGGGTTGTTGGGGGGCGGAGGCGAAACAATTCATGGCAGAGATTGGCCGTCGCCTCAGGGAGAGGGGCTGTGACCCTCGCTCCGGGTCGTACCTGGTGCAAAGGTTGGCCGTAGCGATACAGCGCGGTAACGCCGCGAGCGTTATGGGCACCTTTGCACCGGGGACGACAAGGGGCGGGCTATTTGATTGACGATAATTATTTCATTATTGGAAAATTATTATTATTATATATATTAAAGCCTACCTCAAAACGTCTAAGAATAAGAAAATCTGGATACGAGGTTTATTCTATGAAATTCTGAGTTTTCAGTGGAGTTATGTCTATGGGCGACGGTGACCACTTAACATCAGGTGGCCCGTTTGCTCGTCTGCTCTCCTAATGTAATAAAAAAAAAAAGTTAAGATCTTGGTCGGCCCTGCCCTCCGAAATTTCAGAATATCTCAAAAGATTAGGTCATCTGACTAGTGTTAATCAAATCATAATTTTTCAAAAACCACACATTTTATCGAATTGACATATTAAAATCTTAAAACTAAATTCATAAATATAAAAACAATAAGTAAAGCATTGCAATAAACAAAGCATGAGCGTCGGTGGACTAGTGGCTAGGACGCCGGACTCCCAGCGGGAGGTCCGGGTTCGAAACCATGCCATGTACCAATGAGTTTTCCGGATTTTATCGAAGGCTTACGTACATTTACCGACTGCTCTAACGGTGAAGGAAAACATCGTGAGGAAACCTGCATGTCTGAGGAAATAAAAAAATTCCAAAGGCGTGTGAAATCCACCAATCAGCACTTTGCCCGCTCGGTGGATCATGGCCCTTACCTCCTTGTGCAAGGGGAGGCCTGTGCCCTAACAGTGGGGACATTAGTAAGCTGCTGATGAAATAAAGCATTAAGTATATCAAGATATTTAATTCATAATCGTTATTTCTTATTCCGTAAAAAATGTAGAAAATTTTCCATAAACCATACGATCGTTACATACCAAACTTAATATAAACTTAGCCTAGAGCGGGTATGTGAAAATTATCAAATTCTATTTACAAGTCCCTTAAAATTAAGTCAGTCCTCATTCAAATTTAATATTCACGTGTAGCAACACTATTTTCTACATTCTTTGGAGTATATCACGACCGTTTCTGTAACAAATACAAAATATAATATTCCAATATCAGCTAAGTAAAGCAATTATCCACAAAAACAGTTTATTTCATGCAATAGATGTACGCAATTTCATCTACGTGTTTTATAAGCTTCCTACACTACAACACACCGCCACAAAGTCTTCTAGCTGTTAACTACGACATACCACAAACTAAAGAATTGCATATCAAGCAGTCGCTCTAACACATGAAAAACAGCGCTGCATACTTAGTACCCGAGTATGTCAGCATTTGCTGACTTTCCCCCCTTTTGCCAAATATACATAGTGCTTTGTTATACTGCTTTCTACTTTAATTTTAATTTTTTTTTGGTAAAAACGTTATGAGTATTTGGCCATAAATGTATTTCTATTTCTATGAATACGCAAAGATTCCTTGTAAAAACCCTTCCCCACTGAAGCGTTTCTGTTTTTAATTTATTTATTATAATAATAATGAATGATTACATTATTATTACTGACCTGATACGAGAGAAGGCGCCAAGGGCAAAATATGATTTTCTCGAATTCTATGAAAAATCCAGAAATTTTCAGAACACTAGAAGTACTGAAAATTTTCAGAACAATAGTAGAAAACAATTGTTTTTTGCCATTTTCCCGAAAATCAGTTATAGCACTTAGCCCTCTCTCGTACCTGGGCAGATTACAGGCAATTGTTACACCGATTTCAATAATGCAGACGTCAAAAATACATAATAATTATAAATACATACAATTAAGGTCACATATTTCATTAACACTGTAAAATATTTGTAAATGTCCATCTACGACAGAATGCAAGACGTTCGTGCAACAGCTATTGGAGCCAAATGTGGAAATGAGGATGAAGATCGAGGAGGCAGCGCGCCACCGCTGGGTCAAGCGACCCGGAATGAGGATGAAAGCGCACCCGTTGGGCATCGTCGACCCCAAGGTCAACAGGGAGGTAACTACACTTTTACCCTAAGGTCAACAGATAGATAATTGCTTCCATGCCCTAAGATAACCACGGAGGTAGCTGCATTCTTCCCCAAAGGTCAACAGGAGGGAACTGCACCCTAAGGTCAATAGAGAGGTAACCGCATCCTAACCCCAAAGGTCATCCGACAGGTAAATGCAACTTGACCCCAAGGTTAATGGCGCGATTACGGCACCATTTACCGTAAGGTCAACAGGAAGGTAACGGAAACTTATACACAGCTGCTGGAGTGAACGTGATGTGGGAGGACGAAGATTGAGTAGGCTGCACAATTAGGCGTGGTTGACTCCAAGGTTAACAGGACGGTAATTGCAATCCTACCCCAAGGTCAACGAGGGGGAACTACACATGTACACCAAGGTCAACAGTGAGGTAACTTACATCGTTACTCTAAAGTTAACACAGAAAATACCACCTTACACCTCGACCAGAAGGTCAACAGGGAGGTATCCTTATCTACTAGATAAAAACCCCGACACTTCTGATGAATAGAGCGTCAATGTTGTTGATTTTCCTGCCCAAATCTACATCCATATGATGCGTACTTTAACAAAATCATTCCATTCCAGATTTACAGACAAATATCTGAGCTCTGCGGGCAAACGGTGATGGACATCGTCGCTCAGATAAAAGCAGAACCTTTCGGCTCAATAGCTGGCATGTACAACATCAAAATACATTTACACCAACTGCAATCCGTCCCAGGGATCGATCTGCTGTGGTCTTCGAACACACAGGAGCCTCGGCCCGCTTCGCCGCCAGAATACAGAACACTTTACGATATATCAAGGCCGGAAACTGCACCTTCCAGTAGCAAAACACCAACGCCCCCAAACGGCGTACAGCATCAGAAAATGTTCTTCAATTCTTCAATGCAGAAAATGCGGCAACAAAACGGTGTAGCGAAACCGCAACAAGCCGACGGCGCCACTCAGGTTCCAAACGGACCGAAACTCCTCCATCCAACCAGACAGAACGCATCCTCACAAGTCTCCAAAGAACTCCTAAACACACCACAACCAAAACCAGCACCGAAACCACAGAGCGACCAGTTAAAACAACTGAGAAACGACGTCGTCAGAACCAGGAGTCAAACTCAGCCGCTGCAAAGCCCTCGGTTTTCAATGATGAACAGACCTTTGAGCAATTCGTACGGGTTGAAGAAACCGATTTACAAGATTTATGAAAACGGAGACTGCGGGTTAGACCCGCGATTGCCTAGTATTGACGAACATTCCAACACGGACTTGAACGATGGTAAGAAGAATGTGAAAAGCAAGCCCCGGACGTCTTGTGTGAGGAAGGTCAGCCTCGAGGATGAAAGGCGGTTGAACAGCTGTCCGAACAGAATGGGCGACGGCAAGCGGACGGACTTCTATCGGAGAGCTGGGGACGGTTTGCCGAAGTAAGATGATTCTTGATTCTTTCTTGATTTTGCCTAGCTAGACCTATTATTATCAATCATCTCGATGCAGCTCACAGAAGGTTAATTTGATTTGTTCAGACAATCTGGGGAGAAGGATCCGCCAATGTATCTTCATATTATTTTCTGCTACTACGGTAGGCAGAGGTCTAAACGTCCTCAGAAATTCCTAAACCATAATTTTAAAATCCTGATTAAGAAAATTCTGCACAACTCTGTTTGAAGCTGTAACGTCACAAATTGCTATTGCCCTTTCTAACTTCCGATTTCTGATTGCCCATAGCTATTTTATTTTTCAACGAATTTCAATTCTGTTTTCACATTTGACCATCAATTTGTCTTTATTTTAATGTTTATGAAATGCATTTAATCTCCGCTAAATCAAATACTCAATTGGTTATTATAGTTATTTAGGGAAGAAGGATCCGCCACTTACCCTCGGATTCGCCCTCCCCAACGTTTACCAAATCCAGAAGGATGACAAATCCGACCTCCTAAGGATGTGATACTTTGCGATTGTAAATCCTTCTGGATTTGGCAATCGTTGGGGAGGGCGAATCCGAGGCTGAGTGCCGGGTCCTTCTTCCCCAAATAACTATAATAATTAATAATGAATTTCCACAAAGTAACGCCTGATTCCATCAATAGGGTAACCAATAGGGTATCTATTGGTGCCAATACATTAGCTGTCTGTCGACAGTTGGAGAACTGGAGGCATGCTGAGCACTCCGCCAGCGAGAATACTGCTGCAAAGCAACGCCACCACAATCAAACGGGCTTCCTTGGGGTATTTACTTTTTATTTTTCTATTACTAACATAATACCATGTGAATACACCCGCACCATGCCATCACCCTCCCACACACTCAGTATCTCACATACACACTAATATCCTCATTCATAAAAACAAACACACTCATACAACACAACACGCACACACTGTTGCTTTCTTCGTCCGTGCACTCACTGAGGGGCCAGCTGAAAATCAGCGCTGTGGCTTGCCTCAGCATTATGCTGAGCTGGTGTACCCTTTTTGGCACTGTACCACACTGTATTGTGTTCTATATTCTGGTGTTAACAGTGCTAAATAAACGTTTTCAATTTCAATTACTAGAGACAGTTGAAGAGATCAGAGGGAGGCCTCTGGCCCACTGACAGTGTAGGCTAGATAGTAATAATAATTACCAGTCCGTAGAAATTCTAGTAGCCTTTTTGCGCACGCGGCAGTATATATCTGTCTCAGGAAAATAGCCGAATTCAGTGATATAGCCGAATACACTTGGCCGAAGGAGGAGGGTATGAAGGGAGGGCAGGTTCCCCGGGGTTATTTCCTCCATACTAACTACTCTTTAAAAAGGACGCTACTGACGACCAATAAACCCCAAATCCCTAGAGTATTCGGCTATTTCACTGAATTCGGCTATTTAATTAATCAGCGAATAAAACACGATAGCCAGCAGTGTACGTCAATGTATTATGTTAGTGAAAAAAAGATAGTTGCTCCTAAAATGGCAACATGTGACGCTATTTTGTATAGAGATATAATTTTGGCGTCTACCTCAGTTTCTGACTTCTGTTCATACCATTTTGTATAGCGCTAATCACCCTTTCAGAAACTTATTATTTGTTGTTTTCTCTTCTAGCAACATCGTGAGTCCACATTCATCATCAAATAGCCATTGCAAGAGCGAAAGAGCAATGCCTGTAAGTTACCACAATTTAATGTTACGCTGGGTTTTATATACCAACGAAAAGATTCGTCTTTTGTCAGGAGTTGCACATATTTTTTTAATATTTTTCTTATTTAGTAGCTGGTAACTGTTATCCTGTAATTTTTTTTGAGAGGACAGAAAAATGACGTCATTATTATTAGGAGTTATCAACTTATCACTCTTTATTCACACGAGCCACAATTCAATATTTCTTTGACGTAGAAACAATATTATTTTATCAAATCAAATATGACTTAGGTATTGCGCCCTTTTCGTTAATAATATCCCCTGACCATGAACATAAAAACCCAGTCGAGAAGGCGCCATTTTTAGTTTTATAATCTGTGTTAGGGCGCAATATAGAATAGTACAGTATAATATACCACTAGTTCAGTCAACTGAACTTTTTCCCATTTGTTCAGTTATATTTTAAACAACCTTTTTTGCACTGGGTTTCATTTTTTTTTCATTGAGATTTATGAACTATTTATTAATCAAATATTTATTAATATACACAAGTTTTTCTAGGAACATTCGGACATTAATTTCGCCATTTGTGAGCTGCATTTGAACTTGCCGAAACAATGAGTCATTTTCTGTTTGAGTTTTAGGTCTCTTCTTTGCTGATGTGCCGTTTTGTAACTGGATTGTGCTAACAGCAAAACACGCAGCATCTCTCTCTAAATTTTCAAGAAATTGGATTGTTGCTGGTTTTGTTTTTAACATTCCATTAACAGCACAATGCCAACTCATTCATACAAACAAACACATTCATACATCACAACGCGCACACACTGTTGCTTTCTTCGTCCGTGCAGTCACTGAGGGGCCAGCTGAAAATCAGCGCTGTGGCTTGCCTCAGCATTATGCTGAGCTGGTGTACCCTTTTTGGCACTGTACCACACCAGATGTTTTGTGCTGCATGTAATTAAACTTTGTATACTTCTGTAATCTGTATTCTGGTGTTTACAGCGCTAAATAAACGATTTCAATTTCAAATTCAATTTTTTTAACTGAACTGGTGGGAACAAAGGATTTCGACACGCGTTATCGCTTTATGGGTTAACTTTAATCATGATAATATCGGAATTTGACAGAAGCCCAAAAAATCCGTAATTTCGATTCTAAAATAACCCCAATTTTGACCACAGGTGAGCTGGTTTTCAACTAGAAGCCAGCTGTCCAAAGACGGCTCCCATCTCCAGCGGCTCCGGCGCACCGCGCCCATGAAGTGACCTTTATTTTTCGACTAGCTTATTTTATAAGATTTTTTCCTTTAAATTCTTTATGTGACCCCTCGAATGTAATTTTAAGTGAATAAAAATGTTTTATTCTATTGTACCAGGCGTGGAATTTAGACGACTTTTTATTCTATTGTACCAGGCATGGAATTTAGACGACTTTTTATTCTATTGCACCAGGCATGGAATTTAGACGACTTTTTATTCTATTGTACCAGGCGTGGAATTTAGACGACTTTTTATTCTATTGTACCAGGCGTGGAATTTAGACGACTTTTTATTCTATTGTACAAGGCGTGGAATTTAGACGACTTTTTATTCTATTGTACAAGGCGTGGAATTTAGACGACTTTTTATTCTATTGTACCAGGCGTGGAATTTAGACCGACTTTTTATTCTATTGTACCAGGCGTGGAATTTAGACCGACTTTTTATTCTATTGTACCAGGCGTGGAATTTAGACGACTTTTTATTCTATTGTACCAGGCGTGTAATTTTGACGACTTTTTTACATACACATTGTAGTACGAGCATTTGCGTTTTACATAGATCTAAATAATAGAGTGATATATTATGCTTAACCGCAAGTATTTTATTGACAATATGTGATAATATTGTAACTACGGAAATAAAGACTGAATATTATACGAAGCGATATATTTACACCAAAAAAAACACAATCAGATAAGGTACACGTGTAAATTGAAACCAATCAGCTTTAAACCAACTTTCGCGTTTTGCAAAATTATTATATAATATGATTAGACTTAATTAATATACTGTTTCACGGGTTTTAATTGAATTTTATTAATTACGACCGGTTTCTTTTACACATCTTCAGGTATTTTCTTAACGAAGAAGAACGAAGAATTTAGGAAAAGTAAAGTAAAGTAAAATACACTTTATTGCACAAATATAAAACAACAAACATGAGATAGAAAAGGAGATAGTGAAGTACAATTTAGGCGGCCTTATCGCTAAGAGCGATCTCTTCTAGACAACCTTCGGTACCGATTTACTCACTAAATAAAGCGGCGTGTAAAAAGAAAATTATTAGCTGGCTTCTTACTCTTTCATATGATGACACTGAGGACCTTTTAACTGTTTTGACTTGACAGTGTTTATGGCAATGAACATCATGGAAATAAAAATACATCTACTACAACATACATACAATACAACACACACACACACACACACACACACACACACACACACACACCTCACTTTTTACCTTCTTGAAGCCCAGAGAGGATCTTTAATATTACTTATATTATTTTACTTACCTTAATATTATTAGTTATTATTATTTTTATTTTATTTTATTTATTGTTTCTATTTTTGATTAAATTTTTGACCGATAAAATATTTAAATACACTTCACTACACGTGTTTAGACAATGGCTGAATTGTAAGAGTCTCGGAGGAGGGGCACTGTATGCTGAAATACAGGTTACACCAAGTTCGGCAACAGTAGCTGAAAATAGTTATAGTGACATAGCCTAATATAGTTTATTTAACAAATCTGTAAACTTTTAAGAAATAAATTATTATTATTATTATAGAGGAAATGATTTCGAGAAAGAGATAGTAGGTGTGCAAGCATTATAGAAAATGTTATATAAGAGAATAAAATAATTATAAACAAATACCTGAAGATGTGTAAACGAAACCGGTGGTAATTAATAAAATACAGTAAAAACCTGTGAAACAGTATATTATTTAGGTCTAATCATGTACTACAAGTTTCACCAAGTACCAACAACCGCAAGTACTAACTATCATATAATATTCTAGGTCCCACGGACTCCTTAACATTCCTTCTGAGAACGAAGGAACTTCTAATACCGCTGACCAATCATGCAAGCAACGTACGGTACAGTCGACCACTATATAAAGTACACCATCAGTCAAAAACATTCGATTATAAGAACTTGCGTCCATTATTATTATGTAGAATGTGACAGATAAGGGGCTGTAGGAACGCGCTATGTGAGGACATGGATGACGTAACGTCAGTTGTATGAAAGGGAAAAGGGAAGATCTTCCACCAGACGGGCTATTGTGCCTGGTGACAATATGTCCCGGTCCAACTATGGATGTTTGGAACTCGTATATATACGAAGTCCCAGAAAAATTTCGATAGCGCGTTCTACGTAGTGGCGCGCGTGTCGTGTGTCGCCACAGGGCCATCCATAAATAACGTTACACGAATTTCATGATTTTTGGAGCCCTCCCCCCGTCCTTGTCACAGGTGGTCAAATTTGTGTGACCCCTTAAAATTTAGAAATTATTAAATTACAACAGCACTTCAACATTCATAAAATCAACAATAAATCAAACATTTCAGAAAATTTACAATACATCAAATCAAATGAACGATACAAAATTTAATCATTTTGATCCATTCCTTTATATTATTTGACTTCTTATTGATTTACGCATGTGACGTCACGAAGCTTGACTCGTCCCCCTCCCCCCTTGTCACACTTTGTTAACCCCTCCCTCTCCCTTAACGTGTGACGTAACATGGATGACGAATAAATAATTTATATTTTAAAACCGTCAAATTTTCGGGAGAGTGTTCCACTTTTCATCCCCCCCCATCTATCACCCTCGGGGGAAGAGTGGAATTTTTTTCCACATCTCTCAGGGGTGGATAGATCCATAAACAGGTGCCACTCTTCCCCCCATGGAAAACGTAATAGAATAATTGTACATTCGCGGTCAGGTAGGTTAACCTGTGGTCGACTGTACGATCCATGCATGCAGGATAATTTTAGAAAGCAGTTGAACAAAAAATATGCGATAAATATATGATTACCAAACCAAAAATAACCAAAGTAATGGAATAGCCACTTTTCGCCCCCCATTGATGTACATTACCGCACCCCGCGCCGCGCTCTTCTTTGTGAAAGGATTTCAGTCAAACCACACATAGTATGGGGTCTTTCATTGGATTTACCTATTGCTTTATCTTATCTTATGATGGGGGCCGGGAATAACCCAGCGGCACTTCGACCCTTGAGGATCTTTTGTGCCTACCCCATTTTACACATTGGTCATCTCAGTGTGCACCGTTACAGCAGTCGGTAAATGTACGTAAGTCTTCGAAAAATACGAAAAACTCATTGGTACATGGCACACTGCATGGTTTCGAACCCGGACCTCCCGCATGGGATTGCTTTACTAATTAAAGTCAATTTAATAACCTAGCACGTACCTATCTAAGTTTGTATGACAACAGTGTCAAAGTTAATGCATAACCAAAGGAACACCTTGTATAGATAGAGAATATACATACAAGCAAAAAATGTATCTTAGTAAAATTTTGTAAGAATCCTTGAATGAAGTTATTTGACTATGAAAATCTTAGTTTCGATATGCTTTTTTTTTACCTGTGTTCAGAAAATAGCTGTCACATTTAAGAAAAAAATGAAATAACGACAGTAGATATGGCGTCATGATGGTGTTATTTACGTAGGTTAATTTGGTCCACTTTTCCTATGTACGATATATCCTATAAGATGTTGGGATATGGCCTATAAGATGTTGGGGCCAGTAAGTATGCCACTCACGATAAAGCGGAATGTTCACTGGGCGGCACGGGGTCAGTGTATGGGCATTTGCGTGGGGTTGGCCATGGCAGCCATGCGCACGTACGTGGTGTGCGCGCGCCCTAACTGCGGGGAGTCGCCGGGCGTTGGCTCGTTCTTGAATACCGCGACGCATTTCCATTGGTTCAGGTATTGCACTGAAACAAAAATTGAAATTGGAAACGTTTATTTAACGCTGTAAACACCAGAATATAGAACACAATACAGAAGTATATAAAGATTAATACATACAGCACAGAACATCTAAAGGGTACACCAGCTTAGCATAATGCTGAGGCAAGCCACAATGCTGATTTTCAGCTGGTCCCTCAGTGACTGCACGGACGAAGAAAGCAACAGTGTGTGCGTGTTGTGTTGTATGAGTGTGTTTGTTTGTATGAATGAGGATATTAGTGTGTATGTGAGGTACTGAGTGTGTGGGAGGGTGATGGCATGATTATGTTAGTAATAGAAAAATAAAAAGTAAATACCCCAAGGAAGCCCGTTTGATTGTGGTGGCGTTGCTTTGCAGCAGTATCCTATCAGTACTGCACGGACGAAGAAAGCAAGTGTGTGCGTGTTGTGATGTATGAATGTGTTTGTTTGTATGAATGAGGATATTTGGATATTTTCAAAAGGTTGGTTGGTTTAATCATCAGGGTATGGGAATGATAGAAGATAATACAAAATATGATCAACACTTTACAACAAATAGGCAGACACAGAAATACAAAAATCTGTGCTGCAATGGATCTTACAGATTTTGGGGGTTCCATAGCCCGCTAGCGTCCTGGATCCGCTTGTGCTGAGGGCACAATTTTTTTTCTGAGTAGAACACGCGTGACACCACTATGAGATGCTAGCTAATATTACGCTATAGTGTAGTTACTTTAACACTTTGTGATGTGATGGTAAACAGGTCCTCAATTGTGTTATTCCCATTGATTAGATCGTTGGTCAAACTAATCATCATCATCAGCCTATTTATTTAATGTCCCCACTGTTGGGGCAACTGGGGAACTACGTTGAGATTAGGCCCCGATTTCGCTACCAATCTACGTGCCTACGTAATACGACTTAACACTTCTCCTGTCGCTACTTGAAGATTTTGAAGTTAACACTTTTCCTGGCGCCTTTTGAAGATCTTGCCTCGTTGCTTCACCATCGACGCCTTTGAAGCTTCGCTAAGCCAGGGAAGTGCCAGTGCTTACTTGCTTATCGTATGGTTAGTAGCCAACCTATTTGTCAGAGTTGTCCAGGCCGCCCGTAGGCAACTGACATGACTTAACAACTGCTGTCGAACGACAACTGGGACCGACTGCTTAACGTGGTCTCCGAGGCACGGAGGAGTTTAGATGAAATATGCCACTAACGGCCACCCATCCAGGTACCGACCGCGCCAACGTCGCTTAACCTGCACGATCACTTTCGGACCGTGCTCGCAACTAGGCTACGTGCTCCTCGAGGAACGAAGTGCCAGTGTACTTGTACTAAAAAAAACTCCAGAGCTCGAACTTAAAAACCCGAAGTCTATTGTCGTGTCGCTGGCTTTTATTATAAAATAGCTTTTGCAATTTTTTATAAAAAAAATATTTCTAATAAGTTCTCGAGGTGACAACCTACCACTCAATCGCGCCATATCGCGTGTATTCGCTTGAGTTCGTTTGATTCGCTCTGAAATCGCCCGTGTGTCATCATCAGCCCATGTCGTCCCACTGCAGGGTATAAGCCCCCTCTCTTTTGTACCACCCTATACGATCCTGTGCTAGTCGCATCCAGGTCTTCGATGCGACTTTGGTGATGTCATCCGCCCTTCTAGCTGCTGGACGACCTACACCTCTTTTTTCCTCTTTTCTCTTTTCGCCCGGTGTGTGCGTGAGCCGATTTCGCGTGAACCTTCTATTTTTATTACATCTATTCTGTGTTGAGGTCGAGGTCAAACCCGGGGTTAGATGTAAACTTACTCTTCCACAGCCTCACGCAGCAGTCATCCCCGGAGGAGGCCAGCAACGTGCCGGTCACGTTCCAAGACACGCGCCACACGCACGAGTAATGCTCCTCGAAGGCGGCCATTACTTCCGTCTTGAATCGCCCTCCACAGCTACCTCCGTTAGCTGTCGCTGCGTTTGACGTTTCACTGTGAAAATGTTATATGAAATAAAGCAGATCAGTCTGAGGTTATTACAGTTCTCAAATAGATTAATTGACGTCAAAGGATGGCGAGCTTAACTAGCTAAAAAAAAAGGTTTTCAATAACGGTCAGCATTCATCCCATAGACAACTTGGTAGCTATCCATGGGACAAATACCGCACGTAATAATATAATAACTGTTTGATGACGTCATCAAACAGTTATTATATTATTACGTGCGGTACGTACGTACTGGCCCCCTCAACATAGGGTAGGTATCCTAGTGTTGATACCTACCCTATGTTGAGGGGGCCAGTCTCTTCCGATATATCTAAATTATCATAATAAGGTTATTATTATTATATAAGGTTATGCAATTCACTCACATCACGGTAATAACTTCCCTGGTCACATTTTGTACCACAACACATTGAATTTACTATTTTTTTGTAAACTGTGGATTATGTAGTGGGTTATGCATTTGCCTTATACTTGTATTAGTTACTATGCTTATGTAATCTTTAATGTATAACTGTTTGTGATCCCTAATAAAATAAAATAAAATCACAGTAAGAAGAAAAAATCAAGTATCGAGGAAAAGCTGAGTGGCTTAATAATGTAAAAGGAGAAAAAGGACAGAAATCGGACTAGTAGCGCTGTCCACTGAATATCAAAATCTTTTGAAACAATTACATAAATACAAAACTCCGCTCTTCAGCATAGAGTGAAGAAAGCAATTTCAAAGTTCGAAACATGATCAAGGCTGGTTTTCATTCAGAAAGTCACGGAAGCAGCTGTTTTGAATCAGAATCTCACGGTGAGAAAACGGGCTTTAAGGCTGGATGCGGGATTTCAGCGCCGGTACGATTCGCTGCACGAGGCGCTGACTTCAAGTAGGGGAGGCCGGGACGCTTATGATTGGTTGCAGCAAACCGAACCGGCACTGGAACCGGACGCGTATACTCAAGCACTTAGTATGTAGTATACCGTCTCTATTTGCCAAGTTCCAGAGTAGACTTGTATAAAAAGAATTCTTTCTGTAAGGCAATTTTAGTGTATAATAATCTGCCTAGTCGCCTTAAAAATGGTCCTGCTAGCCAATTCAAAACTAATATTTCCAAGTGGCTCCTAGACAAATGTTATTACTCCATAAAAGAGTATCTCAACGACACTAACAAATAGCAGAAAAGATTTGCATACCGTTGTCGGTGGAACATATGATACCTATGCTATTTAAATCACCTATAATTTTCACTATGTTCTGGCAAATAAATTTCATTTCATGAAACTGACGGCATTAGTGAGTAACTCACGGCAGCGGCTCAATCTTGATGATCCGGACGTCCTTGGTGGCGACGGCCAGCAGGTGGAAGGAGCGGCCCAGGTTGGGCGCGAACGAGAGGTCGTTCACCGGCTCCGACACCGAAGACAGGCAGTCCGTGCGCGTCCACCGCCGGGCCGCCTCCGTGTATCTATAACATAATATTGGGTCTCAACTACACGCGTTCGGTTTGCGTTCCGCTCTTCCCTCACTTGAAGTGACTGCTTCTTGATTGGATGCAGCGAAACGAACCAGGACTGGAACCGGACCCGTGTCGGGGAACTGGGGAAGCGTGTCGTATGAGGCGACTAACTCGAGTAACTTGCTGGTGGTAGGACAGGGTCCGCCTGGCGAGCGACCACCCTTCTATGTAAAGTCTATCGTCAAATATCTTCGCTTCAGTGGTGATGTGTTCCGACTCTCCCCACCCATCTCTACGTGAGATGGCACCGCTGCATGCCCGCCCGCCCGATCGTTCGAGCAGAGCCCTGCCCAGGGAACTGCTCAGGGGCGAAGCCACATCCGCCGAGTGACATCGCGCACCGGCGGCCCCCACCGGACTAGACCACGCCAACGGCAACCCAAGGACCCACCCGTAGCTACGGGTGGCGATTGACACCGCTGCAAGAGGGCATAGCCCTGAAGCAGCCTCCTTTTAAAACTGTATTTACCCTTTGTTAATGCGACAAGCAGCTAAATTACCATGTAATTATTATTAATTATATTTTAATATGTATTTCATAATGCCCCTTTACAGCAGCTATTAGTGTTTAAGTATTATTAATTTTAATTATTAATAGGTACTTATAGGTTTAATTTTATACTGACTGTGGTGCCTCTGGTGCCTCTGGTGCATTGTGCTAACGAGCCGGATATTATATACCTACACTATAAACAATTCGTAATAAATCTGAATTAATTTACGTACTGTTTACTGGCATGTTTAAGAGTGCTGTAAGTACCAAAAGACGAAATAAATGAAATGAAAAGTACTTGCTAACCCCGTGAGCTCCATATTCGGTCTCATCGTCACTTACCACCAGGTGAGATGGAGGTCAAACGCGGATTTAGTGGTTTTTCGACGTCACAGAGAAATGATCATGAGAACCTTTAGTACGAGATACATAGAGAGCGTCGGTGGCCTAGCGACTAGGACCTACTATGCGGGAGGTCCGTGTTCGAAACCATGCCATGTACCAATGAGTTTTCCGGATTTTCATCGAAGACTTATATACATTTACCGACTGCTCTAACGGTGAAGGAAAACATCGTGAGGAAACCGGCATGTCTGAGGAAATAAAAAAAATCCGAAGGCATGTGAAATCCACCAATCAACATTGGGCCCGCTTGGTAGATCATGGCCCCGTACCCCCTTGTGCAAGGGGAGCTTGTGCCCCAACAGTGGGGACATTAATAGGCTGATGATGATGATGACATAGACAGCTATCTATTGAAATGCAAAAAATATACTGTAGATATCATCAACTCACTCGTAGATAAACACCTTCCCGTTGCACAGGGCCCCCTTGTCGTTCTGAACGCTCACTGTGGCTGTGGACGTGCTGGGCTCGTCGCTGCCGACCGCCAGCATGGGCGGGTTCACTCTGTGGAATAAATGAAGTTTACAGTCCTAGACATCGACATCTACTGGATGTAAGAAACATCCCCTATACTGTGGAAGAGCATGCCTGGAGGCAGAGACGGTCGCCCACGTGCTATTAGAATGCAGTGAGGTCACCACCTACCGGGCGGAGAGCCTCGGCACCCTTAGGTTACTACCCGAAGTCCTACAGGACATCAAAGGACAGCTGGACTTTTTGGCGTCGAGATTGGGGTGGCTTGTTTTTCCATCACACATAAAATAGGCACTATAGACGTCGAGTTGCAGAAACCAGTCCATTACTAAAATTACAATTATTGCCCGAAAATATACTTTTATTCGGAACAGTAGTGTGACCTTTACGTTTACCACCCCCTATGGTCCCGGTGTTCAACTGTTCAGTATCCATAACTGATCCACTTTCACTATAGGTCCCCACCCCCATTCAACTCTAAAATCGCGAAAAATCAGCTGTTTAATGTCGTGTCATCGAGAAACTTTCAATTTCAATGAAACCGCGGGTTTGTTCGTAAAAAAAACCTACAATTTTTCAGCCAATTTTCAATCATTAATAATGGATTTCCAAAGATTTCAAAGTAACACTTGATTCCATCAATTAAGTGTCATTTAGTACAAGAGCTGGTGTGAAAATTACCTACGTCATCTGGTAGTATCTTTCGCATTATTATAGGTCGTTGACCGCACTTTAGGTAAGTCAGAAAACTAGTGCCTTCCGGGGTTTCATTGGTCCGTTTCGGAGATATACCAACTTACTATGACAATCACGCCGGGACAGCTTTTAAAACTTTACATGGAGTACTGCTGCCACCTGTGGGGCGGCTCAGCAAAGTACCAACTACATCTAGTTGGTACTTTGCTACTTAGTCAAGGGCATCCCTTGACTCAATGGAAAAACGGGCTAAGCGCCTTATAGGTGACGAATCGCTGGTGGAAGCTAGACTGCAAAGTCTGGAACATCGGCGCAAGGTTGCCTGTCTGTCGGTATTTTATAGGATACATTCTTCGGAGAGTGCGCATCGGAATTGCACGACCTAATTCCAGCATCTCCAGCCCTCGGAGTACCAGGCGCGGGGAGGGATTCCATCCTTATGTTGTTGATATCCCATCTGTTCGTACGAAGCGATTTGATTCTTCGTTCATTATGCGAACGGCTAGGGAATTGAACAGTCTGCCGGCTTAGGATCTTCAAGGCCAGAGTGAATAGGTATTTACTGGACCCGCATGCTCCATTGTCGACCTCATCGTCGCTCACCATCAGGCGAGATCGAGGTCAAATGCGGGTTTCAATAAAATAATTTAAAAAAAAAACATATTTTTGGGCAAAATCTATGTCATAAAGTACCGGAATTAGTGTCAGCAGTTTCCCGTTCATTAGCAGTTAAAGAAAACGTTTATTATATTTACGACCTATAATAATGCGAAAGAGGTACCAGATGAAGTAGGTAATTCTCATATGCCAGCTCTGGTACTAATTGGTCCGTTCAACTCACCTAGATAAGGAAGGGTTCCATGAGAGACAGCTGATTGACACCTTGGTGGGTATCTCGTGCTGCAGCGTCCACTGGGCGAGGTTCATCACGTCTGGAGCTTCATATATCCTGCAAGAAACATGTTGGAAAACAATAAATTCGAAAAAAATGGAAATTTTTCCCGCAAGGATTTGAGACTGTGATCTTACCATTCCATGGCATTACTTTACCAACTAAGATATTGCAGATCATCATACCAGGGTCAAATTAATCAGACATTTGTCTACCATCTAGTACAGTTTCTTAAAAACAGTAGGCAAATCATTAAAGTATTTTGATAGTTTTTCAACATTTATCCAATAAAAAACCACATCATCGGATGATAATTCTGGCATAAAAATGATGAATTCTATCAGCATGTGGTTCATACCGTCAAAGAGAAGCAAAATCAAATGCAGTGCAAACTATCATTGTCGCTCAGGATTCGTGCTGGTAGCCATATTTGTCTACTAACCTTATGATACCATCTGCAGAGCATGTGACTAGAAAAAGGCCTAAGTGTTTGGGTCCAAATTTGACATCTGTCACAGAAGTCCTGGAGTCTACTAAGTTTGAGCGCTTCACCCACGTCCGCAGTCCCTTCTCAGAGCCCGATGCGGCTATGTCTCCTGAAATATCAATTTATTTCTTCAATAAGACATTTTCTATATGTCATCTGTCACTAATAATAAAATAGTACATACAAATGGTCAAGAGTTAGTTGAGCCTCACACCATATCTTAAAAGATTTTGGAGGTTCCATGGCCCCCTAGCCTGCCCTCCTCTGTGCTGAGGCCACAATTTTTTTCCTGAGTAGATGACCTTGACACCACTATGAGATGCTAGCTAATATTACGCTGTAGGGCAGTTACTTTAACACTTTGTGATGTCCTTGTTTTGTTATTGTCCTAGCTAGACACTCCAAAATTCGAAAGAAAATCTGTACAAAATTACCACAATTCGGTAGTTGCCATAAATGAAAGAGTGAAGTGAGATGCCAGCACACATACCCACTTCCTCCCAGACAGCCGCAGTGCGGTCGAAGGAGCATGTGGCGATGACTTGTCCGAATTCAGGGTGCGCCCATGTCACCTTCCACACCGACCCGTGATGCGCCTTCCAGCTGCCTGTCAGCCGCCAGCCGCCGCGCCCGTCCGAGTCCCACACCTGTCATGAGAGTGTCATCAGATGCAAGTTCCATACTAGTTCTTAGTAGAAGGTTAGCAGCGCATCGAAAACCCACAAAACCCATTATAGTGAAACAAAACTTTTATTTTTTACTCTTGGAATTTACTATTCAAATTCGAAAAAAGATGTTACAAACATCAGAAATTAGAGATACAAAGAAAACACCACCTGTGGGACTTGAACCCACACCTCCAGCTTATCTATATAACAACCCAGAAAAAATTGGTTGCATATGCTTGCCTGGGGGTGAGTGGTGAGGGGGAAAAGGTCAATTGACTCGGCAATAATGGTTTTCGGGTTGGTTTTAGCTCTGTCGATTTCTAAACATGTCTTTTTTTCAATGTATACTAAGTCTCTTGAGGTGAAACCAAAGAATTAACGAGTTAATGTTGGTAAAAATCCGAAGTTACCGATGATTACAGAACAATTCGGACATTTATCGTTATAACTTGGTAAATCTTAGCATTTACTGTAGTTCGAGCTTTTACAGTAACACGTAGATTACATGGCAGCTTCCACTGTGGCGAAATTGGAAAACGCGCCGGCTATGGATAAGCCGTAGACGTTCAATTATATGGGTACAAGTCCCACCAGTGGTGTTTTCTTCGTAAATTTCTGATGTTTGTAACCATTATAGTGAGATGAGATGTCTATGGGCGATGGTAACCACTTACCATAGGCGACCGGTTTGCTCGTCTGCTCTCCTCATGTCAGAGAGCAGATAGGGGGGGCCGCAAAAAAAAATTAACACCCTAACCAAGTTTTTGTTCACGTTCGCAAATAAAAACGTTACAAAATTGTGTCGTTTTGTTTTGTGTGCCTAGAAACACTTTGTAACCCTATGTTACATGTATAATGGTACAATAAATACACAAAACAAGAAAAAGCGGCGTTTATTTGTGTTTGGGTTCAAGTAACCTACCTTCACATACTGGTCACTTGAGCAGGTGGCCATTCTCTCCCCGTAAAAGTCGTACGCCACATCGTGGATGAGGTCTTTGTGGTCTGCTAGGATACATTGTGATTCGAACAAATTGGTAACTGTGAGTTCTCCCATATTTAGAAAAAAGAACCGCTACAAAAATCTATTTTTCGATTGATTGTCACTTTCCGTCCCAAAACTGAAGCCCGTGGGTCGGTATTGCTATCTCATTTATTTAAAACCGCTTAAACAGATACAAGTTTCAGAGAAATAAAATATTTGTAACGTTTTATTAATTAATAATTGATAGATTGGATTCTAAATGCGATTATGTAAACTGGTTGTTAAGTAAATCATCGACCACATTTAATTAAATTCAATATTAGGAACTCGAAAATATTCCAAATTTCGACGAAAACTAGTTACCGCAGCAACATTATCCATTTTGTTGACATTCACATTCCGTTCCTTGCATTATGCATTTACTTATGCACAAAGTGTGGTTTTAAAGTGTAATGAAACGCAAATATTTCCCTCGCATCGTTGCAGGCGGGCACAGATGATGCTGCGGCGAAAAACGCCATCTCTGCGGCACCATGTGTAAAGGCTCATACAGGTAGGTACATAGCTACCGGCCAGCCATCACACCATTCTGTTACCACCATTCACCTAATTTCGTTACTTAGCATTCTATCACGAAAAATCCTATCCCTCGTAGACGGGTAAAAAGAACCTCTCCTCTCCCTTGATTGCTATAAAAGATGACACAATAATTGGACAGACAGACAAATATCTAGCTGCATTTAAGTATATATTAAAGGCGGGGCATTATTAATTCCTGTCTATTCTACTATTTATAAACTTCAGTAATTTATAGGTAAAATAATAAGTAAGAAAAGGTTTATTTAAATTAAATATTTTTATTGAAATACACAACAAATTCACAATAAGTATAATTGGAGCAATTGGGCATTGGCTTACTACAAGATACGGACAATCATGGCACAAATCTGTTAGAGATTCCATATACTTACCATTAATGCAAAATTTTTAAATATCTAATAATCTTTAGAATAACAAATGATTAATTTTAGCAACAATAGTATAAAAACAGATCTTTCAATTTTATTTCTACGACTTTGAAACATTAGGTATATATATGATAGATTAAGACATAATTCATTATTTATTTGAACTAAAAGCTTGTTTTCTAACATAACATTTATACCTACATAACATGTGAACTATCAAACTTCTATGTGATCAGCCTCCTAAGTCAGTTTCAATTTCAAACTATGAAAGTCATCAAAAAATATTTATGGAGAATCGCCAAAACAAAACACTCCATTATAAATAAATTTCAGAAATGCAATATGTAATATCCATCCATGAACTGGTTTACACAAACTATTAGGAATGTTTTAATATTTTACTGTAATACAGTACTGTAAATCCATTCATACATTTTAAAGGAGACTATGGAAGTTTCAATTATAGCAATTTTTTTGAACCTTCAACTGATCAATTTCATAAGCAAGTTTCCTATTAGTTTCAACTAATGCATTTTGATTGAGAACCAAGCTTTGTATCTGTTCATTCATTCCTGTCAACTGCTTTTCTAAAAACAATTTCTGCTTTGTAAGAGCCATCATTATGTGAAGAAAATAATTCCTGTTATCATCCGACACATCTGCAATCGTCAGTTTAATAAAATCCTTGAGTTCTTCAGTAACTTTTGTGTCTATGTTGCTGGGAACAGTATGATTACTAATCAAATTATTTATACCCGACAAATTATTGTGGCTGGAGCTTCGACCATCGTCTGGGAAACCATTTACAATATCCATCGGCGAGGAAAAAACAAGATTTTCAGCTACCTTAACATTAATGGGTGTGGATATTTTGCTTATATTCTTTTCAGCATCCAACTGGTTGTATCTGGACTCGTATTTATCAATTTTCTTCTCAAAACCAGTAGATCTATTATCATCTCCATCTAGTAATGTATTTGATTTATTCAACTCCATCATCACTAAGAATGAGTCATCCTTGTTTTCCCTTTGGCCTGTAGTATCCGAGTTATATTTTGGAGGTGTATCATTATTAACATAAAACAAATTATCGGAGTTTCTATTTCTAGTAGGAGAATGCATTTTTGAAGGTGTTAAGACTGCTTCGGTCTCTTCTCGGAGGCTGACTTCTGTAGAAAATAGTTTTTTCCTTACCGGTTGGAAGGCTACTCTACGCACCTCCTCCTCATGGCCTTTCAGTACTTGGAAGGGATTTGCCAAGTCTCTCAAATCATAAAGTAATACGGTGCCAGTTTTAGTTCCGAGTGCAACTTGGTTCTCAGGATTAACAGCAATGGAGGTTAAAGTGTGAGAAGTCCGAATTGTTGAAACAACATTTTGCAGTCTTACATCATACACATTCATTATTTTATCAAAGCCACTGGATAACATGACATCCTTGTTTATGAGGGAGTATGTGAAGTCACTCACTGGTGATGCGTGGACATTCTCAAAGTAAGCTTTATCCTTATTAGTAGCTATGTCCCGTAAGGTGACATGGCCCTCATCAGTGGCTAGACCGAGCAAGGTTCTCGAGTCAGGATGGAATTTCATTGCAGAAACACTTTTAGAATAGGAGAGCTTTATTGTGAGGATTGAAATGTTTGTAACTAGGCCATAGATGACAATGTCGCCGTTTGCCATATTAGCAGCTAGGTTTGTGTTCTTGACGTTGTAGCTGATGTGGTTGACACTGCACTGGTGTAATGGGGTAGCAAAAGTTTTAGTGATTGCTTTGTTTTTTGTGTCCCAAATCATTACATTTCCGCTCTTTGTGCCTATGGCTATGTTCCGGTGCCCGTCGCGGTGGAAGCTGGCTGACCAGGTGTCCTTCAATGGTATGTGCTGTAAGCTGCGGACGTCATGATCTGCCGGGCTCAGTATCTCAACAAGGCCTTTGGCATTCACCTGAAATTTTCCCAATAAACTAATGCAATAGTTTTTACAAGAAAGTTTATTCTACATACATTCAAATTGGATTGTAAAGTTGGTTTACTTTATATAGGATTGGTTATAAAGTCATAAATATCTTCAAGCAGCTACTTATAAACTATTGTAGATAGTAGTTAATTCGTGGTTTTAAACAATGATGCACTTGGCACACCCAGGAAGAAAATTATCCAATGAGTGAGACATACATAAACATACTACTTGCCTATAAGTAACATACAACACTGCAGCTTACCTACCAAATTACTAAAGTTAATTGTCCATAGCCATATACACACTTTTAAGACTAATTTAATTTACCTGCAATATATATTTGCTGTCGTCGCTCCACGACACATCTCTCAAAATACCATCATAACAGGAATAACATTTTTTCAAATCCCAACTGTTCACATCGTAAAGTAGCAGGCGTGAGCTGACGGCACAAAGATACATTTTCAAGATCTCCTTCGTGGTATCATGTAAAACTGTAGTTGTTGTTTCGTCGGACTTTTAAATTAACGCAATTTGATGTTAATTCACATCGAAAATCTCTTCGGTAAGTTCGCCGAACATCAAACAAATAAATGCATTAGAATTTTTGACAACTGAACCATAGAGTAACTTATATATGTCATGAACTGAACTGAACAATGTTGCCTAATACAAATTTAAAATATCCCTGATTGTGAATATTATTTTCATATTCCTATTCTAAAAAAATCCTATAAACACCGATCGACTTGATTTCACCACCACCACAGTGGCGAAATCGGAAAATGCGCCGGCTACGGTTAAACCAGAGGTGTGGGTACAAGTTACTTGTATCGTTTATTTCTGGGTATTTGTAATAATAATGAATATTTTACAATTGACAAATACTCTAATTCAAATTATTTACCGATCAACAATCCGATCATAAAAATTTTGGACCTATTCAACAATTTTACGCTTTTGAGGCACATAATAATAATCGGCAACACTACAACAGAGCATTTTGACATTCCAAAAAACCATAGACTAAGTTAAGTTTTACGGCTCTCGGTATAGGGGATTTGAAAAGTGAACATAAAGATACTATACTATACATATATGCAATTTGAAAGATCATTATAACTAATGATCTTTCAAATTGCACACACAATGCAAAAAGAGGGATACCGCATATTGTCTCCTTTGCCTTCGGCAGATACTCCGTCAATATTGAGTGAACTCGTCATATCGCATTAGTTAGACCACAATATTCGCAAAATAATAGTTTATACATTTTGCGTATTGCATTTTCCGTTTGGAACATTATGCGACGCAACGAATTTATGTACCATTATTCGGTATTTTCGGTGTTATGATTGTATAGAGAGGCGCATCTGTATATCATAAATATCTCTGATACTGGACGGCGATTCTCGTAGTGGAATCTGAATTCGACATTAGTCCTATCTCATTACATGTGTGAGCGTGACAAGACGTTCGTAGCGCTCGAATTTTGTATGTCGAACGCTGCGAGAATCGCATTCCTGATCAAAAAGTTGTTTGATGTGACATTTATAGTAATATTTTAAAAATATAGTTCAGCGGTGGCAATTGGTAAGACTCAGTGCGAAGATGGCACTACATAATGCATGCGTGCAGCTAGGAAGTCTCGCAAACAGTCATATTCGCCAATGTGGACGCACCTTTAGCATATGTTATTTGATTCTTATTGGAAACTGTCGGAAAAAACCCAGACCCAGAGCCGATAATTATTTAAAAAATGTTATTAATTTATATATTCTATGGTTTTATTTACGAATGACGTGTTGTTGCGGTTCGTAAATTCGTAAACGAAACGAAAACTCAATAAAATCATTCCAAATTATATATTTGGTAAGTAGTTAGATGTAACATTTGCTCCAAAATTATCAATGCTCAAATATGTCTCACTATTGATACATATTCCTGTACTTTTTAATAAAATTATAACCTTAGGCTTCACTCCGGTTTATTTAATTGAAACTCATGGATTCTATGTATCAGTGCTCAATATTTGTTAAGGGTAGAGACTCCTATGATATGTGGCACAATGTAAACTATGTATTCTGTAAAGAATTCGGGCTTTGATACACTTTTTCACGCATTATTCAAAATGTACCGTGCCATACCTACCACCCATAATATCTATTTATCAGTACATAGATATCGTTGATTTATCTCCGTTGTTAGAGATGAGCGCGCGCGTCAATCTTTATGGCGGACCTGAATATAGGCACGAGTCACGTTTCAGTACATGATTTTAGGTGTCAGCGGGAGGACGTAGAAGAGCGAGGGATGAGTACGGGTCGCCGCGCGGTATGGAGGAGGACATGCCCCGCTCCCTCGCTTTTCTACACCCCGCTAACATGTAGCCCGCCATACAGGTTGACGCACACTCTAGCTGGCCTATTTGGTTGGGTGTCATTAAGAGAACACTCAGTGTCCTCTTAATGAAAAAGTGTTTGATTTGTTAAATTATAAACTGTGTCACAGAAACCTGGTGGACACAGAACTAACTTGGATATATTAGGTTATATGTTAGTTACTGATTATATATATATAGGATAGGATGATGAGATTCAGAAGGGACAAATAGACAAGAAATATAACAGAGTGGTACCCACGAGGCGGGAAACGTAAAAGAGGCTGACGAGCGAGACATTGGGAGGATGATCTGCCCAAGGGATGGAGAGGAGCGGCCCGGGATAGTGAAAAGTGGAAGAACTTGAAGGAGGCCTATGTTCAGGGACAACCTGCCAATGTCAAACCTAGTTGATAAATTAATAGTAGTTATAAGTTAATTTTTTTATTTATTTATAAATTAGCTACAACAAACAGGCAGACGGGCCACCTGATGGTAAGTAGTCACCGTCGCCTAGAGACACGTGCAATACCAGGGGTATTGCTTGTGTGTTGCCGGCCGTGGAGGGAGAGGACTTTTTTAACGTTCTTTTTTAATTCATATTTGGCAGTGAATAAAGGCTATTTTTACTATGTTAGGTTGCATTATGACAACCACGCATTCATAGCGCTTCGACTTCTCTTTGCGCCACCTAATGACACCGCCTATTTTAATTAGCTGCCCATTACTTGGGTGGTCAGACCACTCTACAGAACTAAGTATAAATAGAATGCTTGTTTGTTTCTTTCCAGAAAACCCTTCAAGATGATAACCGACATTCAACTGGCAGTGTTCTCGAACATTCTCGGAGTCTCTATCTTCTTACTGGTCATCCTGTACCACTATATCAGTGCTAACAGCTCCAAATGAAAATAAAGTAAGTACATAACTAAAACACAGTTTGTCTAGTGTTTGTTTTCAATTGCATTTATTTCATTGAGGTTTGAAAAATATTTTTTTTATGGGAATTGGCGATACTGCCAGCATCTAGTTTTATGAGATTCCAATTATGAATAAACAACGATAATTTTGAAGAGGTTTGTCTTTTCTGAGTGCAAGTATAAAGGTTAAATACCCATCCTCTCAAGATGGTCTGGATAATTATTGATCAAAAGTAGATGCAAACAAGTTGCAACAGTAATTTAAACGGAAGAGCAGCCAAGCAAATGAATGTACTCAAAGTAAGTGGTCACCATGAGAGTGTCGGAGGCACAATGGCCAGGGCACCGGGGTCCCATGCGGGAGGACCGGGTTCGAAACCACGCAATGCCATGTACCAAAAAGTTTTTCCTATTTTTCGAAGACTTACGTACATTTACCGACTGCTCTATAGTGAAGGAAAACATCGTGAGGAAACCTGCACACTCAGATGACCAGTGCGTAAAATGGGGTAGGCACAAAAGATCCTCAAGGGTCGAAGTGCCGCTGGGTTATGGTAAGATAAGTGGTCACCATCACCCATAACTTCATTATAATGTTATTAAGAGGGTTTTTGCACATGAGGACATAGATGTGCCTCATGTGCCAGTAATTACACTGGCTCTCTTACTATTATTCTATTCCTTCAGCTTTGCAGCAGAAATCGGTGAAGACTAACTATTCCCAACGAAACATTGAATAAATTAGGAAATGGTAAAAAAAATATTCAGCATATAGGATTTGAACCTTTACCCTGCCATTCCATGGATTGCTCTAACCAACTCTGCTATTATGGTACAGTCGACCTAACTAAAACGTCAAAATTTAAGAATCTGAAATGTATCATATTGCGCAGTCATAAGGTTGAGATTTAATCATAGGTTTTTGACAAATTGAAATTGAAATCGTTTATTTAGGGCTGTAAACACCAGAATACAGAATACAGAAGTATACAAAGTTTAATACATGCAGCACAGAACATCTGGTGTGGTACAGTGCCGAAAAGGGTACACCAGCTCAGCATAATGCTGAGGCAAGCCACAGCGCTGATTTTCAGCTGGCCCTCAGTGACTGCACGGACGAAGAAAGCAACAGTGTGTGCGTGTTGTGTTGTATGAATGAGGATATTAGTGTGTATGTGAGGTACTCAGTGTGTGGGAGGGTGATGGCATGGTGCGGGTGTATTTACATGGTATTATGAGTGTGGATGGTAGTTCACAGTAGAGGCATAATATTACCGAGCACATCCAGATTGTGAAGGACAGTAGTTACAGGGCACCTAAAGAATGTACGGAGCAGTGTCCGATTTTTGTAGATCAATTGTATAGATTTTAAGTTTTCTCCTGAAGGTGTCAAGAGTCAAAGTGTCGAGAGTACAAATGGTATACTACAGCATGTGGTCGACTGTACATCCTTCTAGCTTTAAATTAATCAACCCTTTCTGTAAAACATCTGGAAACATCTTTAATTTACCATCCCATACATGTCTTTCCAAAAATAAACTATTAAAAAATTAAGATTTATGTATTTGTTGGTTTTAAACTTACAATGGTTTTTTTTCCAGATGTAGCACCAACACCATGCATCAGTAACTTTACCATTCAGTTACATCTATAATGTAAAATGTAAATAAATTAAGTTTTATTTTAATATAATTGTTGTCTTTATTTTTCGTAGTTTTAAGGCATTCATTAACTTATTAAAATACTAATTATGACCGTATTCAGAGCAGTATTGGTAGTTTATTCGATATTATACTAATTATGACCGTATTCAGAGCAGTATTGGTAGTTTATTCGATATTATACTAATTATGACCGTATTCAGAGCAGTATTGGTAGTTTATTCGATATTATACTAATTATGACCGTATTCAGAGCAGTATTGGTAGTTTATTCGATATTATACTAATTATGACCGTATTCAGAGCAGTATTGGTAGTTTATTCGATATTATACTAATTATGACTGTATTCAGAGCAGTATTGGTAGTTTATTCGATATTATACTAATTATGACCGTATTCAGAGCAGTATTGGTAGTTTATTCGATATTATACTAATTATGACCGTATTCAGAGCAGTATTGGTAGTTTATTCGATATTATACTAATTATGACCGTATTTAGAGCAGTATTGGTAGTTTATTCGATATTATACTAATTATGACCGTATTCAGAGCAGTATTGGTAGTTTATTCGATATTATACTAATTATGACCGTATTCAGAGCAGTATTGGTAGTTTATTCGATATTATACTAATTATGACTGTATTCAGAGCAGTATTGGTAGTTTATTCGATATTATACTAATTATGACCGTATTCAGAGCAGTATTGGTAGTTTATTCGATATTATACTAATTATGACCGTATTCAGAGCAGTATTGGTAGTTTATTCGATATTATACTAATTATGACCGTATTCAGAGCAGTATTGGTAGTTTATTCGATATTATACTAATTATGACCGTATTCAGAGCAGTATTGGTAGTTTATTCGATATTATACTAATTATGACCGTATTTAGAGCAGTATTGGTAGTTTATTCGATATTATACTAATTATGACCGTATTCAGAGCAGTATTGGTAGTTTATTCGATATTATACTAATTATGACCGTATTCAGAGCAGTATTGGTAGTTTATTCGATATTATACTAATTATGACCGTATTCAGAGCAGTATTGGTAGTTTATTCGATATTATACTAATTATGACCGTATTCAGAGCAGTATTGGTAGTTTATTCGATATTATACTAATTATGACCGTATTCAGAGCAGTATTGGTAGTTTATTCGATATTATACTAATTATGACTGTATTCAGAGCAGTAGGTATTGGTAGTTTATTCGATATTATCAAAACGTAATCATTATTCAAAATTTCTTTGATCCACATTGGATCAATTGGATCCAATCCAATTTGACCAAGTTATGCAAAAATGATCCAACCCACAAACTAACCAAACCTGAGTTAGTAATGCGGCAGTCTGATTTCTTTTTTCACATGAAAATAGATGTAATTTTGGGTTTTTTGGCATTATTAACTCAATTTTGATCAGTTCGTGGGTTGGAACATTTCTGCATCATCATCAGCCTATTAATGTCCCCACTGTTGGGGCACAGGCCACCCTTTGCAAAAGGGGATACGGGCCATGATTCACCGAGCGGGCCCAGTGCTGATTGGTGTGATTTCACACGCCTTTGGAAACTTAATTTCCTCAGACATGCAGGTTTCCTCACGATGTTTTCCAGCAGTCGGTAAATGTACGTAAGTCTTCGAAAAATATGAAAAACTGATTGGTACATAGCATTGCACGGTTTCGCACCTGGACCTCCCGCATGGGAGTCCGGCGTCCTAGCCACTAGACCACCGACGCTCATTTCACACAACACAACATTTCTGCATAACTTGTTCCAATTATAGCATAACTCGCGACCATAATCCCCGAGGGAGACAGAGGAACCAATGTGGTCCAATTAGCGATAAAAATTAAAATGTGCAGGAATTAAGAATTTTTAAAAACGAAGTCATTACAGCACAGGTTGTTCAGACTGGAATCTTAGATTTTCTAATGGGTCCAATACTAACCAAGCCAGGTACACCTGCGATCGTATTAGTAATAATGGAAAGGGCGGTAAAATCTGATATTGTACTTCTGTGCTTGAACCCAAAGAGCAAGCACTTTCCTGGACTCTGCGTGTTAGGTACATACTTTGGTTGGTGCATACTTTAAAGGGAGGGAGGGTGGTCAACAAAGTTAGCGGGGGGGGGGGGGGGGTGTCATGAGCTACGTGACGTCACTTACGTAAATCTAAAAGAAGTCCTAAATAATATACAGGAATGGCTTCAAAGTCCATGGACACAAGATGAACTCATACATTTTCTAAAATGTTTGGTTTATACTATATTATTCGATTATTATTATGGTATTGTTCGATTTACATGTTTTGTGATTTTTTCAATAAAGATTATTTTATTTTTATTTTTGTATATATATATATATTTAAAATTGTGTTTCATAAAATCTACAACAAAAATAAAAATATAATAATCTTTATTGAAAAAATCACAATATATAAACAATTCTGGAAGTGCTGTTTTTTTAATATTATTTCTAAATTTAAAATTGCAAAATATATGTGTGAAATTCGTGTAACGTAATTTATGGTTGGCCCCCAATAAGTAAATGTTAAGTATGGCAACTTCAAGATTTAGGTACCTACATTTACTGTGTAAGGAGAGCTGACCACCTGATGATAAGCAGTTTCCGTCGCCCATAAACAGGTCATGTTAGTAGAAGGTTTTCTATACGCTGCTAACCTAGAGAACTTTGATCGAGTGTCTCATGTTTCCCCCCCAAACACCCTCACACGCACCCTTTCATCCCCCTTATATACACTCACACGTATAAAATAATAATTAAAAAATATACATCATATAGGTATTACCAAGATTAATCAATCATACAACAATAATAATGGAAGTTTAAAAATCAAAATAACAATAAAAAATTTCGTAATAATATTTTGTAATTTGTAACTATTAATGCTTAGTGGGTAGTTTTTCGTGAGTTAGATATTACCCTTTATTGAGTACCTTCTTTTTGGGAAAGCACTGGCTCTCAAGATATGTAAGTCCGCATCCTCAAGGTTGGCAGCGCATCGAAACCTCTAATAACATTAATAGTGAGCTGAGATGACTATGTATGAGCACAGAGACCACTTACATCAGGTAGCCCGGTTGCCCGTCTTATACAATAAAAAAAATGGAACATTATACTGGATCAATCTGTACGTCGGTGGTCTAGTGGCTAGGACGCCGATCATGACGGAGGTCCGGGTTTGAAACCATGCCATGTACCAATGAGTTTTTCGGACTGTTTTAACGGTGAAGGAAAACATCATGAGAAACCCTGCATGTCTGAGGAATTTAAAAAAAATCCAAAGTCGTGTGAAATCCACCAATCAGCACTGGGCCCGCTCGGTGGATCATGGCCCATAACCCCCTTGTGCAAGGGGAGGCCTGTGTTCCAACAATGGGGACATTAATAGGCTGCTGATGTAGATACCCTGTCCAAAGCAGTTTTGTAACATCCGCAAATGGTTGGTTAGTGCCAAATCGGCGATTACCAATATGGACTTTGTACACATTTTAAACGACTAAGCTATTTGGTTACTGGGTATATACCTAAGTAATAACAAATTACGAAACTAAAACAACTAAGCTGTTCTGTAAGTGATTCAAAGTAGGTGCTAGGTAAGCACTGATTTGATTACAATTAAACATTAAATTGCACACAATCGCACTTCTAATTTCCTGTTTATGCCATTGCAATTATTTTAGCTGCAATATTTGCATTGAATTTGGTACCGTACAGTCACCCACACTGGTATCACACTATACACATGATAGATAATTAAGTATGAATAATGTTATCATTAACAAATCAAGACTTCCACTCCACCATTATTGAACAACTACTTATACAAAAAAATTGAATTTGCGCTAAAAAAAGATTTTTAACTTAGATGATCTGGATTCGATCTGGAAACCCCTTGAAAGCCGAGGCAGGTGGGTGCACCGTTTATGCCAAGAGCTCAACCTACCAAAATAAGTAATAATTAACCCTTTATCTTATTTTATGATATTATGCTGACACGGAATCCATCACCACTCCACAAACACTCCTGGGTACGCCGCCAGATGTGGCCAAGAACGGCGATTCTAGCAGTATTATCTTATCTTATGATAGAGGGCCGGGAATAAACCCAGCGGCACTTCGACCCTTGAGGATCTTTTGTGCCTACCCCATTTCACAGTCTGGTCAACTCAGTGTGCAGGTTTCCTCACGATGATATCCTTCACCGTTAGAGCAGTCGGTAAATGTACGTTAATCTTCGAAAAATACGAAAAACTCATTGGTACATGGCACTGCACGGTTTCGAACCCAGACCTCCCGCGTGGGAGTCCGGTGTCCTATAGGCCACCGACGCTTATAATAAGGCACACTAACAAAATAAAGAACACAATTAGCATTTGGCAATTATTTTTACTCGTATTAAATAAATTTACGTTAACATACGAAATATAATATTCACTACAACTTCAGGATTGTTTTTTTTATCTGTGTTTCCTAGTAATACCTACCACAGCTCACTTGAGAAATTTCCGCAGTCTCTCGTAAACTAGGATTTTGAAATCCTTCGCCCAAATAAAATCCACGTGATTGAACTGTTCATATGGAATTTTGTACATCTCTACATTACCTAGTCTATCGTACAGTTCACCCACGTCATTAGGGTGAGCCAGCCAATCCGCGTCACTGTAGAACAAAACTACTGGACACGTAACATTTTCCAATGCATAACTTGGCGGCACCTCCGTACCGTACCGTTTCATGTTTTCCGTAGTCCCATAATCGAATTTCCTAAAATCACGGGATAATACCGCTTGCCCGTAATGCGCGAACTGCTTAGCAGAGGCTCCCGAAGGCAAATGTCCATAAATAACAGGCAAATTGGTCACATTGAGTTGCCCAAAACCAAATCCAGTCATAATGAACATCACATTACTGCAGAGGATCTCCGTGAGAGGTCCTCGGGCACACATAAATCTCTTCAAAACTCTCATTACGGCATCATCCGGCAAAAACTCGTAGACACCGAGCCGCCTCGATAAACCGTGGAAGATCACTCCTCCAGGAGCTAAAAGCCGCACAATAGGTGATCTCGCGTTTGTCATAAACGCCACTGGAGATAGCGCTATCATTATCGAAACATTTCTGTTGTATTCCGGTCTTTCTGATGCCATAACGAAGAACGCAGTAGTTCCTTGCGAGTGGCCTATGTACTTCAGAGTTTCTTTTCCTGTCTCATTTAAGGCGTAATCGATCATAGCGGGCAGGTCGTAATAGCCGATCTCGTGCCATGAAAAGTCCCAGAACGCAGCTTCCGAAGGCTTCATCTTCACATGTCGTCTAGAGTATTTATTTCCTCTAGCGTTGCCCATCCAGACGTCATACCCTTCTCCGGCCAGAAGATAAGCTAAGCTACTCTCCGGTCCAGCTATGACGTAATCATCAACACTTCCCAGGATCCCGTGCATGAGTAGCACAACAGAGCCGTTACCAGGTATCCTATACAGAGACAGAATATAGCCATCCTCGGTGACAACTCGATGGTTTTCTAAAGGATATCCGTATTTAGCGACGAGGTTTTCCAGAGGCAGTGCGGCGTCTTCGTTACCAAGGCCGGCGTTGAAATCGCCGACGATGCTGTTGGTGTAATCGACTACATTGCTGTCGCTGACTAAAGTCGGCAGCGGATGGCCGATACCGAGCGAGCGAGCTATCGCGATCGGGAGGTTCGTGATCGCGTTCACTGAACCGGTAATCAAGTCCCCGGAAACCTGAGTAGCTAATCGAACTATCGGTTTCTTTGTTAATTCGTCGGATATTTCCCGTGCGGTTTGGGCTATGGCAGGGAAGATGAGGTCCACGATTTGTCCATGACACGTTAAAGCCGTGATAACGACAAAGACACACGTTTTCGAAAGCATATTATTACATAAGTTATATAACACCGGCAGTATAACTCTGGGTAAATGGTAGACTGATTCTCGTGCGGTGGTGCCTACCGGCGCCGGTTTTTTTATTGTTTTGCAACGTGCGAATGAGTTCTGCTGTCGGCACATGGTATGCGTCAAACAGAAATTAAGTATTGACCTAACTAACCAGTTATTATATTAGTTTAACAACTGCACGTAGCTATATCATGCCTGTGTACACTGATACTACTCGATGAAGCATATGAGTACTTAGGTATCTTTTATGTATGAAGTCTGAATCTTTAAATAGTTATCTACCTTTTACGTACAAGTTGGTTCCTATACTTACGTATAAGTATAGATATCTCTTAGAGATAAGTCACGCCCTTTGTGTTTCACATATTTTTGTATAAGTTTGTATTATATTGTTTGTGTACAATAAAGAGTTAATAGATGAGTAAGTAGATGTATTCTTCTTACGTAAGCCTCCAAAAAACCTAAAACTCAAATCGAATTCGAACTCCCACCTGGTAATCGTTAGTGTGAATACCAGTAAGAGGTCTGAATCTCTAAGTAGGTAGTTCTCTACCTTTTACGTACAAGTTAATTCCTACTTACGTAGAAGATGAGTGTAGGGAATATATACTTAGAGAGCGTTCCATAACCAGTTGAAATAATTCACGTTGACAATTGTAAATGTTCCATTACCGCGTTATTAGCTGAAAATGTATCAAACTTATATTTGACTGAGAGACTTCGACTGGTTTTGGAACGCAATCTTAGTGTCGATTACCAGACGGGAGTCCTAATTCGATTTGAGTTTTAGGTTTTTCGGAGACTTACGCTTACGTAAGTCTTCGTACTTCTTAAAGTACCTACTGCTCTAACTGTACATGAATGAATGTATAATCTCTCCATGTCTGAGGGAAAAATTGGAGAAATAATAATTCTAATAGTGATATTTTACTTTCCTTATATGATAAGTTATATTCTCCTTGATTATTATTATTGTTTATTGAATTGAAAAATTGGAAAATTGACGAACGAATGTGTACAAGCTGTACCAATTTGTTGAATAAACTATTTCATTTCATTTCATAAGATAAAATATACACAACACACTCCTTACATCATCAGCAGCCCACTCTAGTCCACTGCTGGACATAGGCCTCTCCCAGAGCGCGCCGTTGAGCCCGATCTTCGGCTCTTCTCATCCAGTCGCTGCCAGGCACCTTGCGCAGCCTTACATATTCGACACAAATTACGTCCATTAATATGTTCTAAAACAATCTAAATTCATACAAATTAATTCAAAAGAGCGTCGGTGAGTGAAGAATTAAAAAAAATACAAAGGCGTGTGAAATCCACCAATCAGCACTGTGTCCGTTCGGTGGATCATGGCCCGTACCACCTTGGTCAAGGGGAGGCCTGTGCCTCAACAGTGGGGACATTAATAGGCTGCTGATGATGAATTCAAAAGTACTTATTATTATTTAATTTGTGTCGTACCGCGTCTTCTAGGTCCTAGCAAAGCACCTGGTCGACGCGTCAAAAGACCCAAGATCTGGCTCCTATTTGGCCCAGGGGATCGGCTTAGCTATCCAACGGGGCAACGCAGCCAGTCTCTTGGGTACACTGCCGGATGTGGGGGACTTAACCCAATTTTTTTATCTTTAGCTTTCTTAGCCTTAGTTTAGTTTTAGCTTTAGTATTATTTTAGTGTTATATTATATGATTAAAATACTTCTATATATTTACAACTTAAAATTATTTATAATACAAAATCAAAATTACAAATAATGTCAATTAATTAATAACTAAATAATTATAAATAAACCTCCCCCCTTGCCGCTCCCGATGCAAAGGTGCCCATAACGCTTGCGGCGTTACCGCGCTGGATCGCTATGGACAACCTTTGCACCAGGAACGACCCGGAGCGAGGGTAACAACCCCTCTCCCTAAGGCGACGGCCAATCTCGCCCACAAATGATTATATTATATATTATATTTTCTATTTGTGCATAATAAATTAATCCATTATTTAATTACCATTTACTAGAGTACGTAGTATAATAGAGACAAGTGTGTCAGGCAGGCGGACGACAGATAACGGCTGCGGATGGGATCAACTCCCATCCGCATGGGACGCAACGGCTGCGGATGGGAGTTGAAATGGCCTTGCCATAGATTGCTATGGCTTTCTACTCATATAATTAGAAAGTACGATAGATATACTCCGACTCCCAAAACCTAGTCCTAGTTTGTAAGATATAGGTGTCCTCTCAGCAGCCTTTGCCTTTTAAATAAATAAAACTTTCTTTTTTTTTTTCATTTCAAAATATGAAGTGAAGTGAAATAATATGAAGTGAAGTGAAATAATATGAAGTGAAGTGAAATAATATGAAGTGAAGTGAAATAATATGAAGTGAAGTGAAAACTTTGAACTTTAAATTTTCCAATAAACATAGACGCATCAGGATTATGCTGATTGTCTATAAATAAATAATAAAGTCGAAATTCTAGCACAGTCGGTAGCTCACACACTAGTTTTCTTTACAAAGCGTTTCGGGTTCAATTCCTGGCGGTCGACTAGGATTTTACCCAACAACAGGCACTTTTTCGGGGTCAGGGTGTCTTTTCGCAAAGGCACGTCTTTTTTACTGTCAGAGTTCTGGCAGCTACACGGAATAAAATTTTCAAATCCTTTAAAAAAAACATATAAAATGTGGATTTTGTCAACAGACCTTATGATTTTTGAGATATATATTGATATTTTTTTAAGATAAGATGTTTATTGTGTATCTAAATTCATGTAAATTTTGCAGGTAAATTTGCACATTAAGTAATTCTTAATTAGTTCCACTAAATTTTACCTATACAAGCATATACAATTATACACAAATACTAAAACGGAACGAAAATAAATATTTCTTTTGAGAACGGAACCCTCGGTGCGCGAGTCCGACTTGCACTTGACCGGTTTTAAGCACTACATTCGAATTGTTAGCAATATTTAATTAATTAAATTAATACAAAAATACAATAAATTAAAATAAAAAAAGATTTATGAAAAGCCTTAGTCAAAAATTCCGCCCCGTGTCGACCCTGACGCTCGCGGCATTGCCACGCTGAATCGCCATGGCCAACCTCCGCACCAAGAACGACCCGGAGCGGGGGTCACAGCCCCTCTCTCTCGGGCGACGGCCGACCTCCCTGACAAAATCCTTTCCCTCCGCCCCCCAACAACCTGTCGTTTCAACCGCAAATGGGACAAAAACGTAGTTTTGCTCCAGAGCGGCGTACTTCTCCCGTTTTCTTTGCGCCGCTGCTTCGGCTGCTGCCCCGGCTAACCCGCGCAGTCCGTCTGAGGTGACTAGCGGCGAACGTACTAACGTACTTTCGAATTCAGTATTTTAATAGCTGTTAATGTTGTTATTTCATTAATTTTTATTATTAAAAAAATGGCAAACCATCCCATTAAATCTGCAACGATGATTCCTCCCAATTCTTGTTACTGAATCCGCCCCTGTGGGGAAAGTAAGTTATCAACTCATGGGTACTTTCACACTTTCACCCCTATAAACTTCAAAGATTTTCTAGTCTAAAGTTCTTATACTATCATCAATGACAGTAGGTGTTTTCCCAGTAAAACAAATCTATAAACGAATCCACGTGGACTAACTAGTATCATTAAATGCATTGACTTGAAAAAATAATTTTGAATATTACAGTCGATCCAAAACAATATTATTACCTACTTGCACAGCGCCTGAGCCTGACACAGCAGAACACTACAAGCGCATACGCCGCACACACACAGCCCAATAACGCTGAATCTGTAAACTCAACAATATAAAAACGCGCCATCGCACCTTCCAGTCATCATTCGCATCATGAAGGCAGTCTGCTTACTACTCTGCCTCGCCCTGGCCCAGGGCCACATCTTCAGCCGGCAACGGTACCCAATGGGAGACCTCATCGTCCAGCCTCTCGACTACATCGACCAGGAGCAGTACCCGAGGAATGTGCAATACCAGCAGCAGATGGAAGACCAGAATTCCCAGTTAAAAGAAATACAGTACCAGCAACAAAAGCAGCAGAGGGAACAGCAGTACTCCCGACAGCAAAAGGAGCATCAGAACTCCCAAGAGCAAAAGGAACAGCAGTATTCCCAGAAGCAAAAGGAACAGCAGTATTCCCAGAAGCAAAAGGAACAGCAGTATTCCCAGAAGCAAAAGGAACAGCAGTATTCCCAGAATCATAAGGAACAGCAGAACTCCCAGGAGAACCAACAACAGAACGCGCAGCAGAATCAGCAGTACCAACAACAGTCAAGCGAAGAGTACACGCAGCAGATGCAACGCCTGGTCCAGCAGCATCAGAACAACAAACTGCGCTACCAGAGGAACCAGTCCACTCAGAACTCCGATTCCACATCCAACGAAAGCAACTCCCGGGAAAAAAACTCGATCGACAAATTCGTCGCTCCCCGATACGCTGACGTCCAGAACCTCAACGCCGAACGCAACAATGAGATCAAATCGTACGGCGATGTCATCTCATGGAACGGTGTTCAGATCGCTACTGGACCCAAATCCCGCGTGAACAAGAAGGACATCGAGAAGATCTTCGGCGAGGCGCACAAGACCATCAAACACGTCAGCGCTGAGAACAAGAAGATCTTCCACGACGCCGTCGAAGCCGCCGCCCAGAACAATAACGAAGACATGCACCTCAACGCCACTCAGCTCCTCCAGAAGAACAACTATGAGGTCGAGGAGCACACCGTCAAGACCGACGACGGCTACTACTTGACTCTGTTCCGTATTCCCGCGAAGGACCAGACTCTGGTTCAGCAGAAGCCTGTCGTATTCCTGATGCATGGCCTTCTCGGAAGCGCCGACGACTGGCTGCTCATGGGCCCCGGCAAGTCCCTGGCCTACCTCCTGGCCGACGCCGGCTACGAGGTCTGGCTCGGCAACGCTCGCGGTAGCAAATACTCCCGCCATCACGTCAGCAAGCACCCCGCTCAATCCGACTTCTGGCAGTTCGGTACCGATGAAATTGCTCTCCACGACTTGCCGGCCATGATCGACTACGTGTTGAAGACGTCCAACCAGCAGAAGCTGTACTACGTGGGTCACTCTCAGGGGACCACCGCTTATTTCGCGCTGGCCGCTACTCGCCCCGAATATAACAATAAAATAATCATGATGTACGCGTTGTCCCCGATGGTGTACATGGCCAACGCTCGCAGCCCGATGCTCCGCATGATCGCTCCAACCAGCCCCTTTCACAGCCGCCTGCACAAGGAGCTCGGACACGGCCGATTCAAGCCCAGCAAGGAATTGGTTCAGACCATCGGCGGCGCCATGTGCGAGAAGGAAATCGGCTGCAAGAAAGTCTGTTCCAACGTGAACTTCGTCATGTCTGGTGTCAACGTTGACGGCATGGATGTCAAGCTGATCCCTGCCATCACGAGCCACCTGCCCGCTGGAGCTTCGACTCGCCAGATCAAGCAATACGCGCAGGGTGTCGCTTCCAAGGAGTTTACCAAATACGACTTCGGTGCAGAAATGAACGAGAAGGTTTACGGTGATCGCCAGCCCCCGAAGTACGACTTGCAGAAGGTGCAGACCCCTGTGACTCTGTACTACAGCGAGGAGGACTGGCTGGCGCACCCTAAAGACGTGCAGAGGCTGGAGAATGAGTTGGCCAATGTAAAGGAGTCGCACAAAGTGCCCGTCGACCACTTCACCCACATGGATTTCCAGTTCTCTCGCGACGTCCCGCAAGCCGTGTACATGAGACTGATTGACTCCATCGAGAAGCACAGCCAACGAAACTACGATTATTAGGCTTAAATAATTTATTGTACATTAACATTTAGGTGTATAATTTCATTTGTCATGTAAGATGTTTTTTACCTCATCGGAGAATAAATGAATCCGTCCATTATTATAATAATTTGTTTTGTTTTCTACTTAAATAATACAATACAATACAATACAAATATACTTTACTGCACACCCGGGAGAAAAACAAAACATACAACATAAAGAGGGGTACAATACAATGTGCAGAAGGCCGCCTTATCGCCTTAAATAACGTGTGCTCTTTGCAATAATAGGAACACACTATAAGTTACCTATAAGTAGGTACACACATAACACTCTTACAAAATAGTAAAGACCTTCAAAATTTACAACTTTTCTTACCTTTTTTACAACTTTTAACTCTTATAAAACAAATTCACCTTTTCATACAAATAATTTTAAAATGCAATTGTTATAGAACATACTTAAGCTGGTAATTTTGAAAAGTTTCTCTTTCTACTACTGTCTGTTGCACGATGAGATTAATTCCCCATTAAAACAATTGCTTTCTCTTGTATTTATTACCTATCTCTAGAAAAGCAAGCATGGTACAAGGCATGGCATAGGTACATAACTAAACTTAAGTGACTACATTAAAGACGATTCCTGCAACAGGCATTCAATAACGGACTACCTAAAATTGTATTTTATAATAATTGTAAGTAAAGTCAAATATTTATTGAGTATAAGAGAAGTGCCTTCTGGTGTGAGTGGATAAGCGAGTTTATTTTTTAATGGCTGTGAATGGGAGTTGAAATGGCCCTGTCATGCCTGAAGTTCCTTTAAACTCTTGGGGTATATTTGGATGGATTCTGCATAGCGTATCATTCACTTGAGTTGAGGTAAAAAGATAAATAAATATTCGGTTTTGTTCTATATATTATATATTCTATGACTGTACATTACATTTAAATAGTTAGTACTATTTTAAACTTATATTAATTGATCAATTTGATAAAGTTTCGTAACCACAGACATTTTCGTAACTTAAGAGTGCGTTCCAAAACCAGTTGAAATTATTCACGTAGACAATTATTCACATTCCATTGCTTGTATCAAATAAAAGTTTGATAATTTTCAGCTGTTAACGCGGTAATGGAAGACGAACAGGAACGCTTTTCAAGTAGCGTAAGTAACAATAACAAAGTTAAAATGGAAAGTTTTTTGAAAAACGCGCTTTAAACTATTAAGCCAATCACATCGCATTCTGATTCCTCTGTCTACGATTGGTTGGAGGTTCAACAATGGTAGAGAGATAGCCAATAGCCAAGTAAATTTCGAAATCTTATGCGGTATAGTAAAATTCCACTAGATGTCGCTACTAATACGAAAATGTCCGACTGTTTGACATTTTGAATAAACAACCCACGCTTTGTTTTGACATTTTATCCTCCACCTGTCATCACAGCGTTGCCGTGTGAGTGTGACAACAATACGATATTGAACGAGAAAGACAAGGACACACGCGCGACGGCGCTGTCTGTCGGGTTCCCGCCGATCGCCGTACGTCAGTCGTCGAGAGTGGATTGCTGTGCGTAGTTCGGGCGAATTATTTTTATTTTGGACTTATTATCAATATTCTGGTATTGGTTGAACAATTTACGTGATAAACAAGTGACTGAGTGTAGAGAAAGAGTTTCGTATGGATTGAAAAGTGACGATGTTACCTCCTACGGCCGGTATAGCACAAGAGCAACGTGACCGGTCCGAAATGGCGCTACAGCAACGTCGCGATGTGAGGGAACTGGCCCGGGAGATCATCAGGGACGTCCAAGTCACAAATAGACAACAATCGATGTCGCCTGGAGGTAAGCCGGCCCAAAACGACGCCACGTACTTGTCAAATTGACATACGTCAAGGTGACATATTTACAAAAACAACGCTTTTATCGCAGTAAATCTCATTAAATTCGTATGGTTACTTGATTTTCGGCTGTTTATCTACATTATTGTAAGGAATTGGGGCCTGTTACGTCACCGAGGAACGCGGTGTCGAGAAAGTAAAATGGCGCCAATGCCTCTCATTGACGCTTGCTTTATCAATATGCATCCGCTCGATGTTTTCTTTGGACGTTTTAACGCAAGAATATCCCATTTTTATAGGTTTTTTACCTGTATACACTATTTTTCTGATAAAAACTACAATTTCCACCTTGAATTTTACTAAAGGAAGTCTTGGGCACGTGCTAGTTATTTTTAGATCAGATGCTACGTAACGGGCGAGGCGCCCGTACATAATAGTCGATCGATACGTTGATTCATTTTTGCCGTGTACTTTTCTTGTATAGTTATTTTGGCGAGAGTATCTACATCATAACAGAGAATTAGCTTTGTTATTGTTATTGGAATCCAGTTGATTGTTGTAAAACGTCGCGGTGACAGAAAAATGACAGCGAGCAGTCAACCAACAGTCAAGCAAGACAGTCAAGATGGCCGCCGACAAACATAATTAATTTTATTTTAGTTCGGTCACGCGCTGTACCAGGTGGCGCTACGATCGGTTTGTTATTATTTCTAGTACAGTCGCGACAAAACGTTTTTATTTTATTATTGTATTTTTTTTGTTACAATGTAAGTAAAACCCTGGGTTGTAATAAAAAAAATCTTGTCGTGTGATTGGAGGCCAACCTATTGACAGAGTAGTTCAGGCCTCTGACATGGCCTATATCTTATCTTAATAAATAACCCAGCGCACTTCGACCCTTGAGGATCTTCTGTGCCTACCCCATTTTACACACTGGTCATCTCAGTGTGCAGGTTCGTTACGATGTTTTCCTTCACCGTTAGAGCAGTCGGTAAATGTACGCAAGTCTTCGAAAAATACGAAAAACTCATTGGTACATGACACTGCACGGTTTCGAACCCGGACCTCCCGCACGGGAGATCGGTGTCCTAGCCACTACCACCACCGATGCTCTTCGACATGGCCGTTAGGCAGTAGTTATACTGCTGGATGACAGCAGCCGGGACCGACAATGTAACGTGCTCTCCCGAGACACGGAGGGGGCTCAGGTGAAAATATGCCCCTACACTACACTAGTAATAATACATCCTGGTTCTATGTTTAATGTTTTAAATTCTTTATTTCTTATTTGTGATAGTTGGTACCCATATATCAAGCACATATCAAAAATATAGTCTATTATTGATACAGATCAAATATTGGCCACGATTCCTGCAAACTTAAATTTAATTTCACTCTGTCTGTCTCTTTCGTTATCGGTTAGATAAGGACAGATGGTGTCATTTTAGGTTTAGATCTCAATTAAATCGACGTTAACTTTAGCGGCGTTGTAGGAATAATGACTATGAACTTACTATTGGCTAAGTGAATTAATGGCTAAACACCAGCTACACAGAACCAGCTACCAGCTTAGAAAGTGTTTCATCAAGGTCGCATGGGAGGATGAACAAGGTTTTTCTTTTTAATAATGGCTGTGGATGAGAGTTGAAATGGCCCGGCCATATATTTTCAGCTCGTTTATACATACTAATATATCTTAATATTCTTTATGGCCAGCAGTATACGGCACAAAAATTATATATTTAATAAAAAAAAATACTTTATCTTTTGTATTTTTATCACTTGTCTAGCTGCCTATAAGCTTGCTGTTATCTCAAACTCATAAAACTCGAGACTCCATGGCGACAGTCAGATGTTGAATGTCTTTGAATGAAACCACAATACAATACAAATATTCTTTATTGCACACAGGACAAAAAATACAGGACAGAAGAAAAGATACAAAATACAAATACAATTGGCGGCCTTATAGCTTTAAGCTATTTCTTCCAGGCATCCTTTGGGTGATGGATGATCTTTATTTTCTAGAGAACTTGAATAATTGTAAAATACAGCTCTAATGGTGAAGGAAAACATCGCAAGGAAACCTGCATGTCTGAGGAAATTAAAAATTTCTGAAAGTGTGTGAAATCAGCAATGGGCCCGCTCGGTGGATCATCACAGTGGGGACATTAATAGACTGATGATGATGATGAGGGTTTAATTCAAGCTTTCTTTCCGTTTATTATTCAGTAAAGTAAGTACACGACCGATGTTTATCAGTCTGTACGTATTTATTTACCTGTACCTTACAGTGGAAATATTTATAAGTTTTGTTTTTCATCTTCAAGATGTAAATAGTTGAAACTGATGTTTACATGAAACTGTCAAGGGCAACAAAGCCGCAGATATTCTATGGGCGAAAACTTGTAAATGGCATAATTGATTATATTATATTTGCTTAAATCTTTATATATTGGCAGTAAGTTTTAATAAAAAAAAAATATAATTACAGCACTACATGCAGTATAAGAGTAGTGCCATGGCACTACTATTAGATAAAAGGTGTAGTTTTTATAGCGGTGTGAAGACGAAGAAAAAAAATACCGGTAATCACACTGGTGTTACAAGCTGGTGTGACCACGAGTCGAGATACATTCGAGCTCTATGAACAAATCCCAATACAGATTTTTATTGAAACCTAAAAATACAGGGCCTTGACTTGATGGCCTTGGAGGGAGCCAATTCGGTATTTGACTAAAAAAAAATTATTCCATGAATCAGCTTACATGGATATCCTAAAATTCCTGAAGAAGTAAATTTCTCCCAATTATTCATGTTTCTTTAATAAGTTTGGTGTCCAAGGGCTATAGACATTGAAGGTAGAATAGGTTCAACATCTAAATATATTCTTAAATATTTTGTAGCTTTACAACTTTGTAGCATTTGGTGTAGAGATCCTTGGTCCTCGGGGCCCTGGAGCTAGGTCACTATTCCAAGAGCTGTCCAAGCCCCAAGCGTCTATTTGATGCGACGAGGCACCCAAGGGCTGGCGGCTATCTCGCCCAAAGGATCAGCATAGCGATCCAGCGGGTCAACGCCGCCAGCATCCTTGGTACCTACCACACGGGCCTAATTTAAGACATTTTATAAGTAACATTTCATTTTATTTTTATACATTTTCTCTTGTATATAATAAATTAGCTTAGGCATTTTGGTGTTATTTTAAGATTCCTTCTTTATTCAATAAAAAATTGGAATGTCAATAAACAAATATACAAGTTATTTACCTAAATAGGTTCTTAAATTCATGTTACACAACCAATATTTAACTAGGTACCGATCGTGTGCGCTTACATTGCATTTAAGTTTCCAGTAAACAACTAAATTTGTTGATTCGTCGTCATGTCACAACAATAAGCTCCCCTTTACAATTGTTTCGTAATATAGGTGAAGTAGGTTTTCCAGCAAGTAGTGAATGCATTGCGTAACTTGAGAACTCATGTGCTAAGTATCTACCTGTATTTACCTATACCCTTTGTTAAGCATAATATTGTCCGATCCATTCACAGGGTCGTAAAATATTCTTCACACTTCTCAAGTCAGTGTTAGGTAATCTACAGATTTTCTTTTCTTTAATGAATGGCCGCTGCTAGTAATTTACACTGCAATTTGGCCAATGACCGAATCTTGAAAAGAAAATGCAATTGGAGGTTAGGTTGCCTGATCCACACCATTTGTAGTATTTCACTCCCATTTCACTGTCTTATATAAGGTTCAATTAACAGGGACGATTTTTAGGTAGAATACACTAGTTTTACGAAAAAATAACCATTGTAAACCGTTTTTAAACAATAAAATAGGACGAACACGCCATGACATCATGAACGCAACAACAAAACCCCGTCTACAGATTTCAAAGAAATGCCTGCACTTTTGACTAGATACAGTAACCGAACCTAGCAGCTATTACACTGGTGGCAAATGTTTCAAAAAGGTCACAGGCCAAATGAGTTTTTAAGGTGGAACGTCTTTGTTTTCGGTCCCCACTAGCGCTAAATACCTATGTTATCATGAATATTACAATTGACAGTCCATCTAGAAAGTTAGAGAAGCTATTAGATACGAGTTAAGACCCACATTTCAAGCAGAGATGGCATTTCCTAAACCCATACTAGTTAAATCTCGTAGATATTAAACACGTGAACTAACTTTAATGCGAAGAGCGTCGGTGGCCTAGTGGCACCGGACTCCCATGCGGGAGGTCTGGGTTCGAAACCGTGCAGTGCAATGTACCAATGAATTTTTCGTATTTTTCGAAGACTTACGTATATTTACCGACTGCTCTAACGGTGAAGGAAAACATCGTGAGGAAACCTGCACACTGAGATGACCCGTGTGTAAAATGGGGTAGGCACAAAAGATCCTCAAGGGTCGAAGTGCCGCTGGGATTATTCCCAGCCCCCAAATCATAAGATAAGATAATAAGAAACTTTAATGCGAAATCTTGATTTTCAAGCAAATACAACTAAGTAGTAATACCACCAGTACCCAACATGTTAACATTGCTATGTTAAAATGCTATGTACCCAAAGCTATAAAATGTTAGCCAGTAACGCTTAACAATGGCTGGGGTCAAGTTTACACTTGGCTCTCTAATCTCAGTTCTAATTTCAGACTTGTGCTATTTATACCACTGTAGGTAATGCTGTGTTGAAAACGACTCACTCTTGTCTTTAACAAAAAAAATCTAACTTTTTTATTATAAGGAACCTAAGAGTAACCTAACCTTATAGTACATTTTCACAACGTCATGTTTTACTCTACCACCGCTTCGTAAGGTGCTATAGCTGAAAGGAAAGAAGCGGCGCAAAAAACTTTCAGCAGCACATCTTTTGAAATAAATTTGTATCTTACAATAATTATGAATACAATCATATATGTACACAATGTGCAGTGCTGGAGCTGAATTTAGGACCAAGCCTCTTTATCATTTAAGTAGTCATTTATTTTATAACTATCTGTTGCCCGCGACTTCGTTCGCGTCATATAGCCTATGTCACCCGGGGATAGTGTAGCTTCCCAACGGTGAAAGAATTTTTCAAATCGGTCCAGTAGTTTCGGAGCCTATTCAATTCAAACAAACAAACAAAAAATCAAACCTTTCCTCTTTATATATTGGTATAGATATAGATAACTGTCAACTCTGTTAGTTTGGTTGAACTGAAATGTTTCTCACGGATTTCTTGCAAGACAGGATGCCTATATTATCTCTATTTAATCATATATATTTTTCTGTTGCGCATCTTAATTGGCCTTACTCTCTTTTAATGTAAGTATATTGTTTAATGTGTTTGTGCTGTGATGTATTGTAATAAAATCAAATAAAAAATACTGTGTCTGGATGCTGATGCTGTTTAGATAACAACAATATTGTGTCATAAATAAATAAATAAAGTAATTTAAAAAAGCTGTTTATTTCTCATCATCACTGATCGGAGTAGGTAGGGCTCTTTCGGGTCAATGTCCTCAAAGGTTATATTAATATGGATATGATTTCGGGATCCCGTTTTAAGTTATCGAGCAAATGTTGTAAATTACTTTTATAAACCTCGCCCTTACTCGGCGGATTACGATTTTAAAAAAATTGTGAACTTACGAAGAAGTTAAAACACTACCATAGGTACACTAGCGCCATGAATCTTAAAAAAATATATTTCGCCACCAATCTTAAATGTGTATCAAATCAAATATAACGTTAAAAATCTAAATAATATATTTATTAAATCCCGGGATTATTGGGCATACTTATCCATATTATGACCGTATGTGGCAAGTACCAAAAACAGCCCTACTTACTCCGATCATAGCTCATCATATTAGATATAACATGCAACATTTAATTCTCCTAGTATTCATTAAATTAATTTATACATTATTATTATTAAAAAATAAGATAAATTTGATTAATTAAGATAAAAATAGTGTCTAAATTAAATGTCAGTTGCATTAATTAACTTTATTAAGATATTTTTTTAGATGAGGACCTCTGCGGGTAAAGGCCTCCGCTAGAGATAACCAAGTGTCCCTGTCTTTTGCGACGTTCATCCAATCATACATAACCATAGAAAACCTGGGCTCATACAGGATACAGTCTAGCTATGATTCAAAATGAAATAACGAGGCAGATAAGTAGACAGATATCTCGTCATCCACAAAAAACTATTAAAATACAGTATAGATAAGGCATAGGGTGTTAGGGGAATACTCATAACAAAATTGGTGACAGATGTGGTACGAGTAGGTAATGAGCTAGAAGTTGTCGGGGCACGATCTAAAATTTGATTGAATGCTGTTTTTATCGACTTTTCGGTTTCCCTTTACTTGAACTATCATGTGTACATACTCTCATAATTTATTGTTTATGATGGCAAGACTAAACTTTATTTATTTACAACTATAGAAAATATAATATAACAGAGATCTCTCTTAGAGATAAGTCACGCCCTTTGTGTTTCACATATTTTTTGTATAAGTTTGTATTATAATTTTTGTGTACAATAAAGAGTTAATAACACTAAAATAATACTAAAGCTAAAACTAAACTAAGGCTAAGAAAGCTAAAGATAAAAAATTGGGTTAAGTCCCCCACATCCGGCAGTGTACCCAAGAGACTCGTTTTTTCTAGATATCGATGTTGTATCACTGCTATTTAATGGGTAGGTACATATCACAATGTCCAAAATCAAAATGTCGTAATTTAAAATGTCTCAGCCCAAAATATTCGTATGTAAAAAAAATGCCGACTATTCAAAATACCAAAAATATTTAAAACCGAACAGTTGAATTACTCAACCCCAAAATTCCGTGTTACAAAATACTTATCCCCAAATAATGTTAATTTAAAACATTTCAGTGAGAAAATAAAAAACACTCGGGTAATTGCAATTTTAATTTTAGAAATTGAGGATAACAGCTTTACAAACATAACATATTATTTCTTCTTTAAATTCTGTTAAACTGAAAAAGAACAAGTTATAAGAGTCACGTGGTTGGTTGTTGCAATATGGAACATTGTAATTATCGATAAGTATGCATTTATCGATAATGCTATCACTAGAAATATGACTCTTCTGCCCCGACAACTTCTAGCTCTAGTAATGATTCTATATGATAGGGATCGAGAAGAAGGCAAAACGTAAAACAACAAACGTTTAAGTGAAAAACTTTGGTTTTATGAATTGTCAAAAAAGCCTTTTCCATACTAAATGATCAGCTGAGAGCGCAATTAGTGCATTTTGTATCTTCTTCTAAGTCGTATTCCTTTTTGCTGAGGGTCGTGATCATTCTAAGGAATTAATCACATAAAACGTCTCGTGGCAGATTTAATGGGGTGGTTTGCCATTGCCTTTCCCATTTCACACACTGGTTATCACAGTGTGCAAGTTTCCTCACGATGTTTGTAATGTAATAACGGGCTGATTTCCGCAACTCGACGTCTTAAGCGCCTATTTTGCGTGTGAAGGAAACTACTACTAATCGAGCCACACTAACTTCGCCAGGAAATCCAGCAGTCCTTTGATGTCCTGTAGGACTTCGGGAAGTGACCTCACGATGTTTTCTTTCAGCATTTTGTATCTAGAACAACTTTTTTGTTAAATTGCGAGGGAACAAATTGGTTCATTATAGACTTTGTTCACCAGCCTTTCGAAGCTCTGATGGTAAATATTGTCGCCCTTGGTGATCACGCGTTGCGTCACAGCCACCCCGACCGACCGGCGGCCGTTCACCCCGATCGATCGCAGCTACGTCACTTCCGTACAAGTTACGCCGCAACGCGAAACATCTTGCGACTGTAAATCTTGGAAATGTTACGTATATTTAGACATGGAAGCAATCTTGGAAGCCCGTACTTTTTGCCTTCATGTCATGTATCAATGACTTTAATATCAATTTCACACAAACATTAGTATGTATTAAAGTTTATTTTTCAAATATGTCAAATAACCTTAACTAACTTACATTTATGAAATTTATCTAAAACGAACGAACGGCTAAGGAATGGAACAGCCTGCCGGCGTCTGTATTTCCCAAAACCTTTTCCGATACCTACAACCTTCGGATCTTCAAGGCCGGAGTGAATAGGCATTTACTGGACCCGCATGCTCCATCGTCGACCTCATCGTCGCTTACCATCAGGCGAGATCGAGGTCAAATGCGGGTTTAGAAGAAAAAAATGTATAATATTTTAAGCTAAATTTTTAATCATAATCTTAATATTATTATTATATTTTAATCTTTTATTTTAAAAAAGAATAAAACATCTAAATCCGAACAGAGTTTAATGTATTAATATTAGAGGGTTTTTGATGCGCTGCTAACCTTGAGGACTAAGATGGAATGCCTCATGTGCTGGAAATTTCATGTGCAAAAAATTGGATCTTTATTATGATCCGTCTTATGACATTTAAATTAATATGTCTGTACATTACTGTGCTTTCATTACCTGCAAAAATATATCGGCGGCTTTTTAAAATAAAATAATCTAATCTAATCTTTATAATAAAAAGAAACACTAAAGCTAAAACTAAAATTTTAGTTTTTTTCTTTTTCTTCCTAGTCTAATCGTAGTTTTAGCTTTAGTATTATTATAGATTTTTCATTATGTATATTAGGACGTTAGTTAAATATAATTTTAAAGTTTTAAAAACAAAAAAGAATATATAAATAAATTAATATAAATAATAATAAAGATCTTTAATACTGCCATAATGTTAAAAACCGGACCACAATCTAAGGTTTTAAAAATACCTACTTAACAAAAGTAAGAGGGTTTTATTTACTTACTTACTCCGCTGGCGCAGCGACCCGAAGTGGATCTTGGCCTCCGATACCAAAGAGCGCCATCGCTCTCTCTCCTGCGCAGTCTCGAGCCAGTCAGGCGCCCGGAGCTCCCGCAGATCCTTCTCCACTTCATCGCGCCAGCGGTATCTGGGACGTCCGACCGGACGGATCTACAAAACTGTCATCAGACCGATCTTGATGTATGGATGCGAGATTTGGACACTAACCTTAAAGGAAGAAAACAGACTCTTGGTGACCGAGAGGAGGATATTGAGGAAGATTCTGTGACCAGCGAAGAGGGAAGATGGAGGGTGCAGGATGAGAAAGAATAGGGAAATGGAAGAGATGGTGAACGAGCCGAACATCATAGGAGAGACGAAAGCGGCTCGACTCCGATGGCTCGGACACATCACTAGGATGGGGGAGGATCGGGCAGTTAAACGAGCGTATGTGGGACGCCCTAACGGGTTTTATTTAGGTACTCATTTTATTACACAAAAGTTGGCATAGGATAGGAAATAATGTAAACACATAATCATAATTTACCATTCAGCTGCTGAGCTCGTGCTATGTGCAAAAAATATCCACTGCCAGCATTTGAGCAAACACACGCGCGACCTGGATTTATTGTTTACGCGTGTACGATATTTCGTAAAAATAGTAGGTACCTACTAGCGAGGCGGTTACATACACAATTACATACGCTAATCTTTAGATAACGATGACCTATATAATAGAGGCCTATATTAGTATATAGGCCTCTATTATATAGGCTTTTTATTATATAGATACCTACGATTTTTACGAAATATTGTACCGTTTGGGGTTGAAACATTGGGACCCTGGAGCCCGGGAGCGCACCGCGTCTTCAAGGACCTCGCAAAGCGCCTGGTCAACATCAAAAGACCCAAGTGCTGGCTCCTATTTGGCCCAGCGGATCAGCTTAGCTATCCAACGGGGCAACGCAGTCAGTCTCTTGGGACTCTGCCGGATGCGGGGGACTTAGGCCAAATTTTTTTTCTTTAGTTTTTATTCTTCTTAGTCTAAGTTTAGTTTTAGCTTTAGTATTATTATAGATTTATCAATGTAACATGTGTTTGAATTGATGCCTGTATTGAATTGACGTATTGAAAGCCATATGGCAAGCTAAGGCATTTCAACTTCGATCCACAGCCGTTAAAATTAAGTATTAAAGCTCGTCCATCCGTCCGAGCGCCTGCCCGAAAGTACTGTGTTTTATTATATAGGATTGACGAATTACGACGTCCTAGATTGGTCGCTAGATTTTTTAATGTGGACGAACAAACGGGCTACGTCACCGTCGCCCATAAACATCTCGCTTCGAGGGTTTTCGATGCTCTGCTAACCTTGAGGATTTAGATGGAGCGCCTCATGTGCCGGTAATTTTGCTGGCTGTTTTACATTTCAAACCGAAACACAGCAGTGCTAACATTGCTGCTTTGCGGCAGAAATAGGTAAAAAGAGTGATGCCATACTAGAATATCTCTGAATGAAACGTCACCCTCACTCTTACAAACAGTCGACTAGTATTGCTGCTATGAATAAGGCATGACAATTTCACTTAGTACTCAAACGGGGCAAAAATACCTAGGTGAAACATATATTTGAGCCGTTTGGGGTTGAAACATCGGGACCCTGGGGCCTGGGAGCGCACCGCGTCTTCAAGGACCTCGCAAAGCGCCTGGTCGACGCGTCAAAAGACCCAAGATCTGGCTCCTATTTGGCCCAGCGAATCAGCTTAGCTATCCAACGGGGCAACGCAGCCAGTCTCTTGGGTATACAGTCAGATGAGGGGGACTTAACCCAATTTTTTTTAATCTTTAGTACTTTTCTTCTTAGTCTAAGTTTAGTTTTAGTATTATTAATAAACTTAGTTTTAAAATAAGTAAATTCAAAATAAAATCGTTTATTTCGGACTATTGTCCACAGTGTGTTAGTCTTAGTACAACTTGGTAACAAAATTGTAGCTAGGTTCTCCACTTTCATTACACTTCTGGTCCTGTCAAGCTTAAATCTCACGCACAATTAACCTTGCAGATCGGTTCCCCTCAACCTCGTCCACGGACGAGAACGAAAGCGGCACGGACGGCGAGGCGGACCGCTCGCGACGCGGCAGCCTGGTGCACGTGGCGGGGCACTCGCCGGCGCAGATGCAGATCGTGTCGGTGCGCAAGCGCCGCGGGAACCTGCCCAAGCACTCCGTCAAGATACTGAAGCGGTGGCTGTACGATCACCGGTACAACGCGTACCCGAGTGATGCTGAGAAGTTGACGCTGAGTCAGGAGGCTAATCTTACAGTGTTGCAGGTACGTGGACTACAAGCCTTGGACTTCACGAGGCCGGTTCTGTTACGGTTCGGTACGCTGCAACCAATCAGTGGATGCAGCGAATCGAAGTCCGGATGATGTTGTACTCCTTGATATAATAGATTTAAATAGTATGGAGAACGGCACTGGTATCTGTTTTAGACTTGTAAATTAATATATTTTGAATTCTTATTTTCAATTTTAAAATTTACTGGTATTATCTTTAAACTTTAACGTTTATTAATGTATAAATTGTAATCTATGAGGACACTGACTTCTTACAATACAGGGCAACCTAGTGTGAGGGTCAGAACCCAATTTAAACAGTTCTATAATGTTTAATATAAATTGTAACATTTTATGCCAATAAATATTTTATTTATATAAAATAAAATGCTGGCGCAATCCTTCTATGAATGTTACTATTTCTTTGCACCCTTGGCTTATGAAGCTTCAAAAGGCTTCCTGTAATCTCTAAACCACAGAAATATTATTCTGCAGGGGGCGGTATTTATCCCATAGGGATGAATGCTGACCTTTATTGAATACCTTCTTTTTGGGAAAGCACTGTCTCCCAAGATACAGGTTCGCCTAGTTTGGGAGTCAGGGTATTGTTCGATTTACTAATTTGTGATGTTTCCAATAAAGTTTTTTTTTATTTTTATTACTAGTGGCGCCCTCTCCTCAATCTCAAAATCTTTACTCTAAACAGAACCAAGCTGTCGCGCCAAGTCCAACATGTGAATTTCACCGGCCCTTTCCATTATTGACCAAAGCAATATCTATCTTCTTCCTCAAATATTTTTTACGTTTCCTTTTTTTTTCATAACTTACTCGTAGCCTCGTAATCTTACGGCGAAAAGTGGGAACCTACCTATAGTGATGGTGGTTCCTCTGTCTACCCGCTCGGGGATTATGGACGTGAGAGTTATGCTTATATACTCGTAGCGTCTGTTGCAAAGAGATGCCATTGAGCCATCCCCTGCCTCCTTGACTTCATCATCAGCCTATTAATGTCCCCGCTGTTGATGCACAGGCCTACCCTTGTATAAGGGGGGTACGGGCCATGATCCACCGAGCGGACCCACCTGCTGATTAGTGAATTTCACACGCCTTCGAAAACTTTTAATTTCCTCAAACAAGCAGATTTCCTCACTATGTTTTCCTTACTGTTAGAGCAGTCGGTAAATGTACGTAAGTTTCGAGCCCGGACCTCCCGCATGGGACCCGGCGTTCTAGCCACTAGGCCACCGCCGCTCCTTGACTTATCTAAGTGTAATAATTATGTATAATGTAAATATGAAATAAATGAAAATTGCTGGAGTAGATCACTGTCCACTGCGTCATTCGTCATTACTAAACATTGTTACAAACACTGATGTGTAGTTACAAATACGCAGGTATGCAACTGGTTCATAAACGCGCGGCGGCGCATACTGCCGGAGATGATCCGTCGCGAGGGCCACGACCCTTTACACTACACGATATCGCGGCGCGGGCGCAAGCAGCCGGGCACGCCGTCCGGCGCCGGCGGCTCCAGCATCGTGCTGCAGTGGGACGGCGCGGAGATCGAGGTGAGGGACTGATCCGCAGCGGGCCATATACATTTCATGAATGAACGAATACACTTGTGGCGGCTTCGCGCCACAATGACGGCGCATGCGCGCCGCCGCTTTTCTCTTACTCGCGCTGTCACTCCTTTTTCCTTTCATCATCGCAATATTGTAAATACATTTCATCATCGCATCAACATGCTGACTTTCATTCCGTGGAGCACACGGCCCCATACACTTTATTGCACAAAAATATTGCGATACAGTGCGTACGAAACGATTAATACAATCTAGGCCGTCTTATCGCTAAGGTATCGAAAACCTTCTTGTAATATTAAAATATTGATGGTAAACCATCAGATGGCCTCTGCTTTTATTCTGCCTTCAACATAAAAAAGCTCTCTTTTATTGTCCAGAATGCAGAAGCCAATATGAAACAAGAATTCGTGGAAGGCGAAGGCCTGCTAGTCTACCGGAGCGACGGAGAGCTGGGCGAGGAGGAAGGATACTCCTCGGGCGCGGTCAGCGAGGAGGAGGTCAAGTACGACCCGTCGGTGTGGCAGTCTGTCATCCGCTACGGGCCGGAGGACCGCGAGCTGCATCCCGCCGCCAGGGGGTGAGTCCCTCTAGCCAGAGATATAAACAGTGGGGGAGAGAGATCCCCATATTTTTTCCTGGTCATTTCTTTTTCGTTTGAAACAGGATACTTTTATTTTTTTCTCTATACTATTTTGTATGAAAACTGATTTCAGGTGAATTTTCACTTATCATTTTTTTCTCGAAAGCTAAACATAGAATGTTTTTACCGGCCTTTTTTTTCATACTTGCTCTGCGGTGTACTTTTTACATAAAATTAAAATTACAGTTGAATGCTTCTGAGGTATGGAAATGTTTTCTATTGAGCTTGAAAACGTCGACTTATTACTATGGTGTATCACGTTGGATTCGGTATGTTTCGTGATTTTTGTCACACATTAAAAAGGCATCATCAGGCCTTCCCGATATGGGAAGGGCACTACGGTTCTAACCTCAACAATTGCTCAAATTCGAACCATCAAAGATACTCCAAGGTGTTGGGAACTCGACAAATAAAAATCTCTGTTCAGTAAAAAAACCAGGTCCAGGTCTGATCATCTATGTATCGATCTGTATGACGGAGTTTTTCGGAAAGCACTCCTCGAGCGCTATCATGATAGACTAGAACAGTGGTGGTGAATATAATTTTGTAATAAACGCCATCTTTCACCAAGCCTTAGAGTCTAAAGGGATGAAGAACTATATAGGGTCCTATTTTATTAGCGGCAAAGATTTCTAGGGTGTCTATAGGTTATAGTTATAACAATAACGGTTGGGCAAAAAAATATATTTATTTTTCTTATCAGATCAGATTTTCGAGATTTGTCTCAAAATTGTTTGTTTGAAAATTCTACAAATTAATTATTGCTATTCTAATACTGAAATAAGAAGTATGAATGAAACTCGTTTGATTATAACGACGTGGATGAGTTTATTTTTCTTTAGTATGGAAAATTTTCATACAAGTAATAGGGTTATTTTTTTGTGTAAAGTGGTACAAATGACCAGCACCTACCCCCTCCAAATATTTGCTAGTAATTAAAAATGACCTTATATATCTCCCCCATCTCTTTTTATTGTAAATGTAACTTAACAAGAATCATATAATGTCCACAGAACCGCAGCAGTAGTGACCGTGCGCACTTCCGAGTCAGAGGGAACTGAGGAGGCGGCCTCGGGGGAGGGCGCGGCCTCCACAGGGAAGGACGGCGGCGGCTGGCACCCGCAGCTGGCTCACTTGCCGCAGCTGCCGCACCCGCTGCGGCGCCGCCTGCAGGTCAGCTATACCCTGACGCTATTTACCCACTAAAACCCCCTCGATGACCGACCTTATATAATTTTATTGGTGTAATATACCACATTGCATGGTCCCAGATGGTGCCGAGCGGTGCGGTGGCGACAGGCGCGGGCGAGCGCGACAAGTTCAAGTGTCTGTACCTGCTGGTGGAGACGGCGGTGGCCGTGCGCCAGCGGGAGAAGGAGCAGGACCAGGTGCCCGTCTAGTGGTCAGTATTGTATTATATTGTACGGCGCGGGCGAGGTACGGCACGTGCAAGTGTCTGTACCTGCTATTTTATGATAGGGGGCCGGGAATAACGTCAGCGGCGCTTCGACCCTTGAGGATCTTTCGTACCTACCTCATAGAAATAGAAAATCCTTTATTAATAGACCATTTTTGGCTTAAAATACTACACCATGCGAATACATTTTTAAAATGATATGGCTTAATGTAATAAACAATTATGATCTATTAAAAGGGCCAAGTTCAGCTGAGTGTCGCTAGATGTATGGATACCTATACATCTACCGACGCTGGTTTTCAACTTGACTCTTTCCACTTATAACTATAGAGAGCAACAATGTCGTTCTGTCTGTTTGTCTGTCGCATTGGCTCATCTCCGTTCATGTCACACACAATTATTTTCCGAAACTCGACCAGTATCAAAAATCTGGGATTTAATCATAACCTACCAACACAAACCGTGAATTAGGACTGAAGGGACCTCAAAATCCTGTCGCCATTAATGAAATGATTTCTAAAGTCAATATGCTGAGACTGTAAAACTACTGCAATTCCCCATTTTACACACTGGTCATCTCAGTGTGCAGGTTTCCTCACGATGTTTTCTTTCACCGTTAGAGCAGTCAGTAAATGTACGTAAGTCTTCGAGAGATACGAAAAACTCATTGGTACATGGCACTGCACGGTTTCGAACCTCCCGCATGAGAGTCCGGTGCCACCGACGCTCAGGTCTGTACCTGCTCCTCCTCTCAAGGTTAGCAGCGCAACGGAGACGCTCTAGTAAAGTAGTGAGGTGAGATGTTTATGGGCGACAGTGACCACTTAAAATCTGGAGATAGCAGTGGCCCTGTACCACCAGGTAGAGGAGTAAGACCAAGTGCCCTCCAGTTAGTGTCCATTACTGCATCTCTCCTATGTGGTTAGTGGCCAATCTATTGTCAGAATTTTTTCAAGTTGTCCGTAAGCCTCTGACATGATCTAACGAGAGCGACTGCAGCCGGGACCCACAGTTGAACGTGCTGTCCGAAACACGGAATGACAGCGGACACCCATCCTGATTCTAACCTCTCCCAACGTTGTTTACCTTAACTTGTACAAACACTTTCTGATTATAGCCATACCTAGGCTACATACGATTACACACTGTACGAATTTATAATAAGATACCTGATACTGTAATACGACAGAGAACAAATTTTTGACCCATATAAGACGGACCTTATGTAAAAAGGGTTATTATAAAATAAATGACTATTTAAATGATTGGTCCTAAATTCAGCTCCAGCTCTGCACATTGTGTATATGATTGTATTCATAATTATTGTAAGATATATTTATTTCAAAAGATGTGCTGCTGAAAGTTTCCTGCGCCGCTTCTTTCCTTTCAGCTATAGCACCTTACGAAGCGGTGGTAGAGTGAAACAAATGTACTATAAGTTTATGTACCTTTAAAAAAATGAAATTTGATTTGATTTGCTAAGAGACTTCTATTATTTATTATAGAATAAACACTCCAATGAAACACTGCTCATCTATAAGTAAATATTTCTTGTATTAACCGTATTATTACCGTATTATAACCGTAGTATTTCTTGTATTAATATTTATAAGTAAATATTTCTTGTATTAACCGTTATGTTCACAAAATGTATTTGCCTGCATTCCAGAGCACCTTTGAAGCGACACGCAGGCGTTCGGCAACAGCGCAGGTGAAAATATCACAGCTGGAGATATTAACTCCTGGAACGGATGATGATGATGCTATGGCGGTTGAAGAATATGGTTATGTAGACTTCCATTATCGTAGCGTATGTATATGTAGGCTTTACTCGTATGTACAGACGGCCACAAGCTATAGTATACCATCTGTCAAAAACCTTCGACTAAATCTCAACCTTATGCCTGCGCAATATGATACCTGTGGTCGACCGTACGTCACATTTTATATCTAATGCGGAATTGGAGTATAAGGGTTTATTACACCTGACTGAATTCAGTTTACGATTCAGTTGATGAGTTAGACAGGCTGTTTATTTGGTTTAAATCGCAGACTGACCGTACTGAATGCTATTCTATTACACTTGACTCAATCAGTCGTCTAACTCATTCCGTCAAGTGTAATAAGCTCTACACCAGGCATAGGGTGTCAGGGAAACTTGTGTATCTTTTGGTATAATAAAATAACCTATTGGAAATATCTTTGGACCTGATAGGTACTGCTATAATTACTGCCTAGATCCACAGATATTCCCGACAGGTTATAACGACGGAATTCACGTTTAAGTAGATCTAGTCTTGTACAGGATGTATAAAAATACCTGTGTTGATTTCTAGCATTCTAACTGTCAGAAAAGATCCAACGCTATACTTGGCGTGCGCATGCTTGGGCTAATATAGGGTCCTTTTTATTAGTAGCAAATATTTGAGGGGGGGAGGGGATATGCTGGTCATTTGTACCACTACTCGAAAAAAATAATCCTGTTGTATGAAAATTTTCCATACTAAAGAAAAATCAATCCCATTATTTTGCGCCTTGGTGGCATAAACTCTTCCATGTCGTTATGAATGAAACGAGTTTCATTTTTTTACCCTATCTTTATTGTTATAAACTATATATCGAGCATATCGACGTACATTGCCGGTTATGTACGGTCGCGTGTATATTCGCTGACTTTATAACTTCAATAGCGCAAATGCATAATCATTTACTGCTCGAAGAAACAAGAATATTAATTTTAATCCAATAGTAGTTTGGTTATAGTTCAATTCTTTTTTCAATTTTAAATAACTATATTGACTAAATCAAGGTGCCATAGCAACATTTATTCCTTACAATCTACGCTATCAATTTTCGTAATAAAATAACATACGTTTTGTTTTCTGAAAATGACCGGGTTCGATTCCCGAGTCGTGTATGAGTTTTTTGTAAATCTATGAATGCATAGTCCTCTCCCTCCACGGCCGGCAACACACAAGCAATGCCCCTGGTACTGCACGTGTCTCTAGGCGACGGTGACTACTTACCATCAGGTGGCCCGTCTGCCTGTTTGTCGTAGCTAATTTATATATAAAATATAAAAATGCAATTTTTCTTAACTCTGAAACTATAAGAGGTAGAGAAATAAGTTCTAAGGAACCATGTTGTCGATTTTAGAGTCCCCATACTGACCCATCTCAATGGTACACCCGGTATACGAGTTTTGAAATTCAGGTATTTTCTTACACCTGTTGACAATATTATAATTTTTTATTTGTAGAATGCAGTAGCCTAGCCTTTATATTAGATTGTTATGCACCTCCTATCGGACATTATCTAAAAATATAAACAACTATTACTGATATAATCAAGTTGTAGTACATATAACAATTATATTATATTTATGTACACATAAATTTATAAAAATTACGTGAACAACAGTTTGATTTTAAAGAGTAGATATTAAATATTGGCTACTTTTACTGAAGTAGGGTAGTTTCCAACTATCAAATACAAAATGCATTTCTTAAAATTAAGAAATAGTCATAAATTGATGGTCAAATGTGAAAACAGAATTAAAATCCGTTGAAAAATAAAACAGCTACAGGCAATCAAAAATCAGAACGGTAGAAAGAAACGGCAATAAGTTTTATGACGTAACTGTTTTCTAGCGCCATACGAGCAGGTCCTGGCTCCATATAAAGGGCTGTTTTGCTAGATAGGGACAAAACATCTGTCCATTACTAACCAATAATGTCTTTTTTTTAAATTTTATTTTATGTACTACTAAACCCGCATTTGACCGCGATCTCGCCTGATGGTAAGCGACGATGAGGTCGACGATGGAGCATGCGGGTACAGTAAATGCCTATTCACTCTGGCATTGAAGATCCCAAGGTTGTAGGTTTCGGGAAATACAGACGCCGGCAGGCTGTTCCATTCCTTAGCCGTTCGCATAATGAATGAAGAAGCAAATAGCTTCGTTGTCTCTGATGTTAGTTGAGATATCGAAAAACTAATTTTAGATCCTTCTTTTGTAAGTTGATTGATGCATTAAAAAAATTAAGTTAATACCTTATTATATGGAAATATTACGATTTTATATCGATATATGGAAGGTTGCTATTTGATTCACTGAATGGTAACTTTCTAGTCCGATTTCTGAGGATGCTATCAATCAAATTCTATTCTTTAAAATCAGACTAATGTATATGGCAAGATATTTTGTACTATATACAAAGATCTTATAAATACCTAGCATATTTGAGTATAATGTTTATTAAATATGTAGAGTATCCAGGAGTTGCAAGAAACGTCCTTAATGTTAACGCTTCCTTAATTTCGAGTCATCTCTATCTAGAGCTATGACGTAGAAAGGGATAGCATGTATTTTAATGAAGACTCAACTTTAAGGACGTTCGCAACTTATGATATGTTGGTTTCGTGATAACTTTTTACACCACATAGAATTACAATAAATGAGTAATCTTTATAATACTGTATTTAAAAATATACGGAATATTAAAATTAATATAATCATGTTTAGAATTCCATTGTACGTGTTAGGCTCAGTTTACATTGTCGCGGAATGGAATGGAAGCGAATTTTCGCAACGTAATTGTACATAGCATAATAAACTTTATGTCAATTGTGTAACATACAAACTAAACACACTTTACCGCTAGGGGAATTCTCGAGAATGCGCGAGGATTCCCCGGAAGACGCGCGACCTCTTTTTTGGCTCGTATTTAGTTTGTATGTTACACAATTGACATAAAGTTCATTATGCTATGTACAAATACGTTGCGAAAATTCGCTTCCATTCCATTCCGCGGCAATGTAAATTGAGCCTTAGAGTAAATAATTGCGCCTACTTTAAAGGTAAAAATACCGAAATTCTTAAAGCCTTCATTTCCATACATGATCTTGACAGATTTGTGTGAAATATTTTTTTGAATTTGTCTGAGTTTTCGGTAATAGTGTTCATATGGGTACATTCACCCCAAGTACATACTCTATTTATACTAACACTTATAATATTGAAGTTCACTAGGTGTGTATCTAAAACAGTGACGAAAAAGTAACCGGTTATTATAATTAATACCTAGTATTTAGATATGATTACCTTGTGGTTAATTATGGTTAATACATAGTAGCATATCTCTAGTGCACACTGTTTCTATTTTACAGTAAATTTGATAAACGGACAAAAAGACCAGGGGCAAAAAGGACCTATATCGAAAAGAAAGTATTCCAAAAAAATGGTCAACGAATTTTCAAAAACCGTCATTCGCTGCCGTCTTCAAAATGAAGTTTGGAGATCAGTAGACAAAATCTTATAAGGGTTTAGTTAGATATTTTCTATTCGAGATTCGAAACCCTAAAAACAAAAATCTGTCGAAAGTCGGTCCAGTTTATGAGTAAAAAGTATCGATTTTATTTTTTTACGAATTATAATTAATTATTTTCACCCAAAGTAATTTAATGTATCAATTAAATTGATATTTTTAAACCAGTGTGTGCTAGCTCTTAGGAATAAGGACCTTTTCATTTATTTTTCATTCAGTAATAGTATCAGTAATTCAGTAGGAATTAAGTGCGGCTAATTATTTTTAAATAAAAAACCATAGGATATAGAGCTTTAACTGTCTTTACAGTAAAATTATGAATCATAAACACAATAAGGGTACCGCCAAATGTGATTGTGATTAGTTAATTAATTTAATTAAGTATGTTTGACTGCAAATAGGGTACTGGTACCCCCTAGTTTATTTTATTTTATAAATATTTCCCGCTGATATTTGACAATACTGCAATCAACGTCTATTGTTTTACATGTGTTTGTATACGATGGTGTCCGTTAAGGCTCCATTTACATTGTCGCGGAATGGAATGGAAGCGAATTTTCGCAACGTAATTGTACATACCATAATGAACTTTATGTCAATTGTGTAACATACAAACTAAATACGAGCCAAAAAAGAGGTCGCGCGTCTTCCGGGGAATCCTCGCGCATTCTCGAGAATTCCCCTAGCGGTAAAGCGTATTTAGTTTGTATGTTACACAATTGACATAAAGTTCATTATGCTATGTACAATTATGTTGCGGAAATTTGCTTCCAATCTATTCCGCGGCAATGTAAATTGAGTTAAAAGTAGTATGATATGATCTTTTAAAAGGGCCAAGTTCAGCTGAGTGTCGCTAGATGTATAAATACCTATACATCTAGCGACTTGACCCTTTCCAACTTATAGCTATCTATCCCCAGATAGTACCATGCTACGGATGACGTCACGCCAGAAAGAATAGATAATATACGATTTTGATGTGACCAATCGATGGGAATCCGTGCGGATCCGACAGGATTGAAATTGATGCCGGATTGCAATCCCTATTAGGGACATATTAAAAAGAGTATGATAGTAAATAAATCTATATAGATTACATTAAAGAGTTATGTACATTCTCAGCCCTTTTCCATCAATAGGCGTTTTAAATTACCACTAAAAAAGGGAATTTTTATTATAATGGCAACATTGTACACAAATATCGCTGTCTCATTGGTCGTTACACTACGGTTTTATCTTGGGTATAGATAATATAAGGTGTCCAATCACCATAAGTTTGCCATATGTAAAAAAAACGACCATAAGATTTTTCCCACCCGCGATCTTTGCAGCGTAAGGTACTTCAATAAAGTAACTAGTATTGGAATACCTGTGATACTCAAATTAGAGGTACGGTCCAAATAAAAGGTAAATACCAGGGTACTCGTTAAGTATTAGAGTATTCCTTAATTTACCAGGATAGCTTAACCTCTTATACGATCACGTGTATAGTCGACCACAAGCTATAGTATACAAAAATCTTTAATTAAATCTCAATTTGATACATTTTAGATTCTCAAATTTTGACGTTTTGGGTAGGTTGACCTGTTGTCGATTGTACATTGTCAAATATTTTCAGCAATTATAAACTAAGGCTAAGTTCCGAATCACTTTTCGCTTTTTCGGGTAATAATTTCCGAATAAAATTAGTTTTTTGGAACTAGGTAACTATTACACTCATTTCCCGAAACGGTTTTGAAAACCTTTTGTCAGGTAATTGTTACACGACAAAGCAAAAATGGTTTTGAAACGTAACGCTTCCTAATTAAGCGTGTATTTCATAAGATTGGGGTATTCGTTTCAGTTGTATTGTTTACCTGTGTACAATAACTGGAAGTTAGTAGTACTGGTAGTCCTGTATATACTTGTGTAAAGTGGTAACTTTTAGTAAATAAAAATGGAGTTCATTCACTAAGATAACATTTATTTTTTATGTTGTTGGAGAATGATGACGAGGGGAGCGGGCGTCGCGGCCCCTTGCCACCACGCTGCTATATAAACAGACCAGCACCAGTGCCGCCTTTCATCAGGAATCGAACCTTTCGCTACCGCGTCGAGGGATCGCTCTCCTCCCCTCGCCCAATCAGAGCCGGAGTCCCCCAGGGCTCCGTCCTCTCGCCACTCTTCTCGCTGTATACCAGCGACATCCCTCGCCATCCAAAGGTAGAACTCGCCCTTTAGTCTCAGTAGTTCGGTTATTTTGTCCGGTGCCGAACTGTTGAGACCCTCTCAGTCTCAATAGTTCGGTTGTACAAATTTACGAACTCGCGCTATTCGCAAGTGGAGAATCGAGGTGAACCCTGACAAAAGCGCCGCCATTCTCTTCGCTAGGGGTCGTGCCCCTGATACGACCACCCATGTTCGGAATAACATAAGGCAACTCTCACTTTTCGGCTATCCCTTGGGAGAAAAAGGTCTAATATCTAGGAGTCACCCTTGATAGAGGTATGACCTTCGAGCCACACGTAAAAAGTTACTCCTTACCCAGATCAGTACTGTACGTAGTTTATTATGCACTTGTCGATTCGTTAATATCTTACGGAGCAAACTGCTATTCATTAACATTTAAAACACATTATAATAAAATAAAGAACTTACAAATAAGGTTTTTGAAACTACTAGTAGACAAAAGAACAAAACGTAAGTACAAAGAAAATTATGAAAAACTGTTTAAAAAGTGTAAAATTCTTTCGATTGAAAATAAGTGTTTACACATGATTACATTAGAGGAATTTTGGAATGAAAATTATAAGACAAAAATAAAAAATAAATTTATAACTAGAGCAATTAAATCAGGAAAACTTAAGTTACCAAAAGTAAACAATTTTTACGGTAAGAGAACAAAAGAATGGTTAGTTCCAAAAATATTTAATAATATCTCGAAAGATATAACAGAAAATAAATCCTGCACCAAAAAACAAATACAAATAAAACTTAAAAAATACTTTTTAAAAACCAAATTGAATCTACCAAATTAATTAATATATCAAAAACAGCAAAAACACTACATGATAAGATAAATCAGACGTGAGAAACCGGCATAACGGACACGGTTATTCATGCATCAATGGGTGGGATGCAGAGTATTATACCTATACATACTGGTATGTATTAATGCAGTGCACCTGACCGGTTTTTATTTTAGTGTTAGTTAATAGTAGGTAGGGAATTATATATTAGGTTAGTGATTTATAATGTGTTCATATGTGTGTGTGACGCTGACGCGTACTCACTCACTCACACAAAAAAACGCGTCCGCGACCGCGCAGCATTCATTCTCGGCCGGTTACACCCGATGCTAGGCAAGGGGAGTAAAATGTCACTTAGAAATAAGTTGACAATTTACAAAACTTGCATCCGTCCAATCCTCACGTACGCAAGCGTGACATTCGCGCACTCTTGCCACGGCGGCGGCGGCGAACGCCTTCAGGTTATCCAAAATAGGTTCATGCGTAGAGCAACCGGTGCTCCATGGTACCTACGTAACGTAGACCTCCATCACGATTTGGAACTCCCCACGAGCGCTCAATACATGAAGTTATCGTCTCGACGCTTCTTCGAGCAAGCTCCCCACCACCCAAACCCTCTAATAGTAAGCGCCGCCGCTTATTCTAATACTTATACTAATGGTTTACCGACATCCCGTCGACGACTGCATTCCAGTTCACGTATTGTTATTTTGCTAATTTTGTAATTAAATTTATTTGTGTAGTTAAGCGCGTTGTTTATTTTAAGGAATTTCGGTCTAGATTAAAAATTAGATAACAAGGTAAGAACTAGTAATTATCTCTAGCATTTATTGTGTCATGCAAGACCTAAAGCTAAAAACGGCAGCTAAACCTCATAATAAATAAATCCTTTATTGTGGCACCAAGTTGTGACCAAGAGTTGTGAACTGGTGAGAATAAAAAAATATACAACACTTTATTACTAAGATACTAATTAGTGGCCATTCCATAAATGACGTCACACGTTACGGGGGAGGGAGGGGGTGTCATAAGCTTCGTGACGTCACATGCGTAAATCTGAAAGAAAGTCATAAATAATATAAAGGAATGGATTGAAAGTCCATGGACACAAGATGATAAAATTTTGTCTCGTTCATTTGATTTGATATTTGTATGTTTGATTAATTATTGATTTTATGAAAAAAGATTTTAAACAGAAATATATAATTAATAATTTCTATATTTGAAATTGCAAAATATGTGACGTCACACAAATGTGACCACCTGTGACTAGTCCGTGTGACGTAATTAATGTATGGCCCCTTAAAATACAATGAACACAGGTTAGCTCTGTTCTATTTGGACGGCTATCACAAGTTTTTTTTTTAAATCACCTTACATATAAAGTGCATGTTCGATGGTATAAAATTTCGTCGAAGAAAAACCCAGGTATCCTAACCAGAGATATTAACACGTTGGCTGCCATGAGCATCACCGGTGGGATCACGTAATCTTCTCTGTGTGGCCATGAGCATCACCGGTGGGATCAGAAGCTCGATTTTCAGGGTATTGTTTTGCGGAGTTTTTTAGGGGCCAGAGTCAAACTTTGAATGCTTTTTTGTAGAGGATATTCCATAGTTTATTTCCAAAAAAATATTTTTATCGATTTTCTTGATACTTCAGAAATTTAATAAATATGACACAAGAAAGATTCGCAGAGCTTTACACACCTGGAGAAACAGTAGCTGTAGACGAGTCCATGATACCTTTTAGGGGAAGATTACTCTTCTTACAATATATACCTAGCAAAACACAAATATGGAATCAAAATGTACAAAATATGTAGTCCTCTTGGATACAGTCTGCGGGTAAAGGTCTATTCTGGAAAGGAACCACGTCAAGAAAAAAGTGTAGCTGAGGGTATTGTCATGGAACTATCTGAAAAGTATTTAGATTCATCACCGGTGGGATCAGTACATTTGTATGGGGCGTGGGAGGAATACTGTAGGTGTAGATGGTGGGCAGCCAACGTGTTAAAAAAATCGCTATATTGCGGAATTAAATGGAACTATTTTTTCATAGCGAACTCCTTGTCACGGACTAAAATTACTTACCAAGATATCACTTATTTTTTTTTCTGTAAAATTCATTAATTAGTAAAACGTAAATACTTATATTTATTATATTATCCTATTATTATTCTCCTTTCTGTCCTTATGCTGTTATTTTAATAAAATTTAATTAGTGGTATCTTGGATTGGCATACAAATATTTTTAAAAAAATTATCGCTGTAAGATTTCCTGCTAAAAAGAAGAAAAAAGTTCCAATAGCCTCTAACTAGGTTTTTATACATTTACCTGGAGATCGATTCCACTAAATACAACGTAACTAAATAGAATCAAAACTGCATCATTATGACGTGTTTCGTATGCTACTATCCACTATCCAATTTCAGTTAAGTTACGATCGAATCAAACAGTAACGTATTTATGCATTCTACTATAACATTTAGTTTATACTGAATCGCAGTTGAACGGTAACAAAACGCTTCAACTGTCAAATATAACGATCCAACATAAGTTCCTCCCGAGGTACTTTTGCCAGATCGATAGTAAATCGAAAGGTGGCAGTGGTAGAGTTGCGTCAGCAGAATGCGATTTGGTGTCCAAATAGAATTGGAACGAAAACTAAATTGAAATTGGATAGAAATAGAACTACAAACGTTGTAATTCAAGCGAATTGGTCTGGGTATATCTGGAAGACACATCGAGCTATAATCTTGTGGAACCCTGTCGCAACAAACTAAAGGGTATAATATTATAGCCTGATGTGTTGTCCATTGTACATTTCTCAAAGAACTTATATATTTATTATTTTTGCCACAAATCAATCGGTAACAATATCGAGCCTGTTCACGCCGCGCCGTTTAGCCGCGTTTCCCTCCGGGCCGGGCGACCTCCGTTTCCCCGCTTCCGCGTCCGCTCCCGCCTCCGCCTCGTCTATCACTATGTCGTGCGTCGGTATTTCCATTAGAAGGTTGTCGAAACTGCTGCTATTCTTGTGGAGCTCTTGCTTCTCGTCTGTAGAGAATGAATATTATGATAATAAGAATTCAGTTCCTTACGGTGAAGGAAAACATCGTGAGGAAACCAGCATGTCTTAGAAACATTCCAAAGGCGTGTGAAATCCACCAATCAGCACTGGGGTCGCTCGGTGGATCATGGCCCATGCAGGCACAGATCTCCCCTTGCACAAGGGGGTTGTGCAAGGGGAGGTCTGTGCCCCAACAGTGGGGACATTAATAGGCTGCTGATAAAGAATTCAGTGGCGGATCTATTGGGCTAAGGACGGCTTGCCGGTTCCAGCGCCGTTTCGGTAAGCTGCAGCCAATCACAACCGTTCCGCTCTCCCCGCCCCACTTGAAGTCAGCGCCTCGTGATTCGCTGCAGCGAGCCGAACCGGCGCATGTAGTCCAGGCCTAAGTGAGAGGTCTAACCGTGTTCATGCGGCGTGCCTTGTTTCATCAGCTGCTTCAATCGGAACTCTTCCTGCGCGAGACGCTGGCGACGCTTCCGCTCCGCTCTCGCTTCCTCTTCGCTCGCCGCTTCCGCTCTCGCCGCCTCCTGTGTACGAAAGTGCTTAGGCTGCGGTCGTTGCCATGACAACAGGTAAACCAGTAAGTTTAGATGTTCCACTGTTAGGTCGGGAGCTTGAATTGAAGTGATTTTATCTGTGACCCCAGCAGGACCCTGGTTCGAATCGGTTTCTATAGGTAACGATTTTCATTAATACTTCGTTAGTACTCTTTAGTACCCAAAAATCAACGTTAGTGCCCTCGTACTTTCCGAGATATAGCGTCTGAAAGGTGGTCCTGCTGGGGTCACGCGGACTACAGCAGGACCACCGCGGCGAGCAGTAACGGAACATTATTCTGCTTCAACACACCATTAGTGCTCCCTTTGGTGCCTCTGGAGCTCAAAAATCAGAACCGATGCTCTTCTACGAGCCGAGAAATCCGTCTTCAAAGCTTGGTCACTCTGCCGTAAAATAGCCGACGAAACATCTCTCGATTTAGCGAGAACAGAGTGCGCCATTTTCATGGGACATTAACTCGCCAACAAGCCTCGTATTAGTGCCAAAAAACTAAGTCACTAGGTACTGTAGTTTCCTTGGATTACGTGGCCATGAGAATTCCGCGTGAACACGCTCCAAGGTTAGTGCTCCGTGTGATTAAACTGCTGGCTGAAATTCAGAGTCCTAGCTAATGTAGTTAAGGAAAAAAATGATTTTATTACTTTTTATAATTCATCACCCTATAATCCGGACAAATTAAGTTGCATTGCAGCAGAGTAACCAACGCAACGCTTTGAAGCAGAATTTCTCGGCTCGTAGAACAGCACCGGTTCTGATTTTTGAGCACCAGAGGCACTAATGGTGTGTTGAAGCAGAAGAACGTAGCATGTTCCGTTATTGCTCGCCGCGGTGGTCCTGCTGTAGTCCGAGTGACCCCAGCAGGACCACCTTTCAGGCGCTATATCTTGGAAACTACGAGGGCACTAACGTTGATTTTTGGGCACTAAAAAGCACAAACGAAGCATTAATGAAAATCGTCACCTAGAAACCGATACAACCGTGGTCCTGCTGGGGTCATAGACAAGGAATTTCACGTGATAATCAGGGCCTATGAGATAGATAGAAACACTTTATTGTACACAAAATCAGGAAAAGTAAAAACTACAGGAATAATAGCACGACATGTACAAAGGCGGCCTTATCGCTTAAAGCGATCTCTTCCAGGCAACCTCTGACGTATGAGAGGAGCGTATTGTTCATAGTGAGTCGGGTAGTAACTTAATAGACCGGGAGCTATATGAATTTCAATGTTGGTACTCCCTCTCCTAAGTACCTATGATAAGAGTAAATGACGTAGGTAGTGTAGTATTCACTTTTCATATATCGTCACATCCACGACAAAGTTGTGAATAGGAGATAATCCTGCAATGTTTTACCACTAGAGGCGCCACTAGCACAATGGTACGTAGTCAATCATCATGTAGATACGTTCCTTTACACCAAATATTTTTTTACTCTTCAGACACGCGCCACGCTGTCTTAAGATGTTTTATGTCTGCGATTTTGAAATGGCCATATGATGCCATGATATTATCGCAATTTTACTAATAGTTTTGAAATATTAAATTAACCCAATAACGAGAAATTTGTGATATCTTCAAAAATGACGTTTCGTTTTGCTTTTCTGTTTACGGGATGTGCTAGTGGCTCCATCTGCGCAACGCTTTGCGTTTTATGTCCTATTAGCAAAATATGAATTATACAGGGATCTAAACAACTGTGCAAAAATCTTATATTTAAGTTTTTTGCTCAGTTGTAACTCTTTAGCCATTAAAGATAGAGATATATATATTATTAATATCTCTATCGGCCATTTTCGCAACTTTGTCCTGAATGTGACGAAAGGAGGCCAGGCTGATTTGGAAATGGCTTTTCATATTATACATTACAAAATTAAATCATTAGATCATTTAGTGATTATTTGATCAGTGATTAATACAGTTAGTTATTGTTACTGCCACAAAATTATTCTGATTTCATATTTGAATAAAACACTCGTCAATATTTAGCCGTGTCGTGCCGGCCATAAAGAATAACACCACCCCAACTCTTCCCGTTTGTGTTTTACGAAGCGACTAACGGTTTTTGTGGATACTATTCTACACCTAGTAGACGGCTATAGACTCACCACCTATCACGTTTGTCCACCAAATCTTACGACGAAAAGTGGGAACTACCTGCCGGTGGTTCCTCTGTCTACCCCTTTGGGGATTGGGTTTATGTATGTACAGTGGAAAGATACATCAAGCTATACTCAGTGGAATCCTCTCGCAATAAGTTTTTCTTATGATTCCTTGACACTTGTATAAAAGTCTGATGTCTTCCACTGAACTGGTCAATGTAGAATTTAATGCCAACTTTTTTGTATGTATTTTACAAACTACGTACATTTTTATAGGTGCCTATCTAAAATTGTGATAATTAATGAAAACAAAATAAAAAAGGGCTAACGTAAAACTTAACAATCAAACATGAATGAATTCCAAACAGTTTATTACGGTAAAAACACTGAGATAATGCATAAGTAAGTGTTAAGTTTCACACAATGTCTTATTTTAAAACTACAATAAACACATCGCAATTCCATGTAATATATGTACCTATAGCGGTAAATACAGGTGTCATTAAAACACACCATTCATCGTAAGTGGTGAAAGTACCCAAGAATATGAACCTACCGCAAAAACAGAAAATTCACAATTTTGTATGGGACTTTTTACGTACTTTCAACCCTTGAAGGGTGGTGTGTTTTCCCCTACACCCTCCCTATATACGTGACAATACCGCCATCCTAATGCAATTCCTTATAAAATCCAAAAGGATTAATTAAAAAAATCTAAGGAAGATTGCACAAATAGCGCTTATACCCTACGAGACCTTATGAAGAGGAATGCGTTTCTGGAGTCGAAACTGTTTGTCGAATAGAATAATAGCATTCCGTGGCATTCCAGTCAGAATTTATTTACTTAATGGCTTTCAAAAGTCAAACGGTCATCATAAAATGTTACATGAGCACATCAAGATTTCTGAAAAGTCACCCAGTACAAAGTGACTACACTATTTTCACATCAAAACACAGATCTATATTAATTACTGAATAACTGTATATTTCTGAAGGTATTAGCTATAGAATAATATACGACAGTTAAGAAAAATTAGAGTCTTAGATTAACGGGAATGGGAGAAGAATAATTGACCGACTTACGAAATTGAAGTCACAGACACTAAATCGACATAGACTGATTATATCAACACTTACACGATTAATAATAACGTCGAAAAATTCATTTAAAAAATATAATGTACCATTTTTGAGATTTCAAACTTACACCTTCCTAACGAGAGTTGCTAACCATATCCTGGAATGGAACGTACTCCTACATCTAGGTGTTTACGGTGACACGCATCATTCGCAAACCATGATTTGTATGTTGTAGGTAGATGTACTAATCACTTCACGAAATGTCTGAACACATCGTGAATTGCAATCACAATTTATCGAACGCTGTGGCATTATCTTGTGCCCTACACTACATATAGATATGCGCATGACCGTAAACGAGATTTCCACCCGTTACCCGACACAAACTCAGTAAATCATACCTAACACTGTTAGTGTATTATTCATTAAAATACCTTACGAGCTTATTTCGGCGACGGGTCGGGTTGCCCATTGCTCGGGGAAGGGGGCTTCTGTGACGGATCATCCGGGAACTGTTTCTCAACTTGTTCCGCGACCCACTTCTTAACTTTCTGCTCCGTCCAGAACCCATCGTAGAATATCGTGGGCTTGATCCAGCAGCCCTGGTTCTGCGACTGGGGTCCGTACTGAATCGGCTCGCCTTCGACCCCGCTCGGGCCCTGACGGACTCCGCAAGCGTTCTTGCATTCCACAGACCCCGACCGACTGTTCACGACTAAATTCTTCGGCGGAATATTGAAGTTCAGGTTTACATTACCGTGGTGTCTGTCGAAGCTTTCGTAGGTGAAGTGCCACGGGCCGGCGGCGTATTCGTAGTACGTGTTGGGGAACATGTGCGGCGGTGCGACGTGGGGTGGTCCAATTCTAGGCGGTGGGGCGTACAGAGGCGGCATTACGCCTCCCATGACGGGTTGGAGAACAAAACTTACGTTGGAATTGGGTCGACCGTGCGACGGAGCGGCCGTAGCGACCGGAGGCGGCGGTCGCGGAGCGTTGGCCGCTAGCGGAGGTCTATTAGCGGCCGGCGGGAGATTCGCCGGCATCGGATGAGCCTTTGCTACTGGAGGCGGAGCCACGCCTGTATTCTTAATCCCCGGCGGGGCCGAATGCGGCGATCGTATGTTACATGGATTGGAGCCCGTACTATCTGACGAATCTTTTCTTAAGTTTTTATTGAGCGGTGAGTTTTTCGGCTCTGTGGGCTTATTGGTTAGGTTCTGGTTGTTTTCGGGTTCTGGCGGGGCCACGGGAATGTGGACTTCGCTTCTGTGGGGTTCTAGGAGACTCAATATTTCTGTAGCCACGCTGCCGCCGAAACTTAGCAGCGTTTCACGTAGCGCGTTAGTTACTGCACTCTGCAACAATACACAAACAAAAAATTTGAAATAACACAAATCTGGCTTATAACAACTTTGAATTTTGGGGACTTTAGTTAGAAGGATGAGTTACGCTGGTCCACACACCTTTCTAGCTTTATAGATAGCCAACCCCTTGCTGGGTGCCATACAGGTGGCATAGCCAATGTTCTCCCGATGAATGTCTAGACTCTTCACCATCACCGACACGAACGCCACAACGCCGGCGCAGTACTTGCCATTGGTGAAATCTACAAAATCTGTGAATATTACCAAAATGTTAGGAATGCAGAGAAATACATACATGTCGTAGCCTGATAGTGTTCCAGCCGACTTCTATTCTACAGTATTTTCTACAGATTGTTTTCTGTTCAAGATTTTTTCCTGGAAAGCAGTTTGTTAGTTGGCGCCGCCGTAATGGCAAATATAAAACTAAACTATTTCAGAATTCATCCAATTTTATTTGAACTTCAAGACGTGTCCAGGCACTACCCGAAGTTCTATTACGCTATCTGGCTACATTAACGTCTGTCGCCAAATAATATTCCTGCCTCGACGATGATGTTGTCTGTCACGGTTTAGAAGATTAACTTTTAATTATGATAATGGCAACCTAATGTAAGTAAAAAATAAATAAAATCTGGTTCCCACAATTTCATAATATCCATGGTGATTCAAAACTGTTTTATTATTCATTATCAGCCTATTAATGTCCCCACTGTTGGGGCGCAGGCCTCCCCTTGACCCAGGGGGTACGGGCCATGATCCACCGAGAGCGGGCCCAGTGCTGATTGGTGGATTTCACAGACCTTCGGAAACTTTTCATTTCCTCAGGCGTGCAGGTTTTCTCACGATGTTTTCCTTCATATTTAGAGCAGTCGGTAAATGAACGTAAGTCTTCGAAAAAATCCGAAAAACTTATTGGTACATGGCACGGTTTCGAACCCGGACCTCCCATGGCATGGAAGACCTAGCCACTAGGCCATCGACACTCTTATATTATTATTTTTGTTATTATTATTATGTACAAAAAAACAAGAAGATAAAATAAATGACCATAATTTGAAGACTGAAGATTATCAAACAATCCAGTGTAATTTATAAAAAATATTGATCATTTTCAGATTAATTTTGGTTTTTTTACATGCTGACAGACACATCTTACCAAGGTCCTGTTTTGTGACACTCCAGCTCCAATTATTGAAGCCCCATTGCGAGTGACCAAAGTCAATGAGCACTTTGCTGCACTCATCATCAAATTGGGGCATATCTGAGACAGCTGTTCCGTCCGGCTGAAAAACGAATGCAGTTACTTTTTGACTCAATTATACTGCTGAATGTTTCTTGCGCTACTTCCTTGATTTCAGTAACACATTTGTGCTTTATGTACTTTATTTTCAATTTAACTTAGGCAAATAGACTTTTTTTTAGCGGTAGGGCCAAAATCTTCATACCCCTTTGTAATTTATTTAAGTTGGGTGGGTCTTGGTACATTTGAAGAAAATTCTTGCCTTCTAAACAAGGCCAGATGCTTGGCTGACTGTTACTACAATAAAAGGCAAATGAATGTATTGGCTTGTTCATTTTCTTTATAATTCTGATCAATCTTTATTTCGTATTGCAAAGACACATACAACCAAGAAACCGGTAGCAAAAATACACGTTCACCTAAAACCTAATGAAGCTGGAACTCATAACGTACTTGTAGATTTCTTAGCTTCCTCACGTTAGCTGAATGCACCTGTCGCATGTTTTTGCTACATATCTCCACTATCCCAGCAAATATTACAAATACAAAGGAAAACATTCCAGTCATTAGCTAAGTATTTATACCACAACCAGAAACTTGTCAAGAGGCCACCACTTCAGTTTTAGCATCTGTGTTATGGAGATCACTATGAAAAAAAAAAGAATAAGTATTTTTTAGTTCCCGGTCAGGGTATGGGTATATATGCGATAAGAAAAGAAGCAACATGAAGGTAAATTGTCTAGTAAAATCGCACCCATAAAAAACCACTTGTTTATTATACAAAACCACTATAAAGAGACCATAATTTTATATATTTTATTTATTTAGGTACACTAACAGCACTACTACTAATATAGTTAGTTATTAGTTTACTTTAAGTGCTGTTGGATTTCCAATAAAATAAATATTATTTTGAAAAACAAATGTATAATACATTTCAAAATAATCTTTGGTACTTTATCTGATGTAAATGCCAATTATAGCAATAATGGATTTGTTTAAAAATAGTGGCATCAAGTGATGGATGAAACTTATGACAGCACTTCCATTTTAAAATATTTTGATAAGTATTCAAAATAATCACACGCATTCAACGGAATAATGATGTACTATACCTGTCCAGATATTTTAAGATATAAGAGCCTAAACACATGATTAGAATTCCATAGATGTGCACACACACACGCGACATGCCGCAGCCCTTGTGGCGCCCATACAAATCTAATCCTGCGGCGCCGCACATACAAATCAGCGTGTGGCACCATGTGTAAAGACCCTAAGTGCTGTCTTTATCATCTAAGACCAGGGGATGGTAGACCCTGCACCGACTCCATGAATTTGGAGTTTTGTGTCATCAATTGCTGCTACTTTAGGATGTCAAATAATAATAAAATAGGTACCAACATCTCCAAGTTTGATTTTTGTACGTTTGAAATTAAAAAATTATCACGAACAAAGATACGGGTAAAAGGAAGGAGAGGGTGGAGGCTTAGGTTTTGAATCCGTTCCGTTCCTTATCCGTTCTCCTAACACACAAGTGCAAAGCAAAATTATCTTTGTTCGAATTCTTACAGTCTACATTACATTACGGTCTTAGATTATCATCACAAATAGGCGGAGAAGTCATAATATCGCGGTACGTATGGTGATAAAACACCATGGATAGAAACCCGAAATTATGACTTACACTTATTTACAAAACTCTAGGTAAGAGTAATAAACATTTATTTACCATTTTAATGCTGCAATTGGCCACGGGAAAGCCAGGCTTCCTCTGCATCCTGGTAACGAGAGTCAAGCTCTGTGAAGCCGGATCAAAGTTCCGTGAAACTGCAAGGGCGCAGACTTGACCACGCTCGACAAGAAATAATTAAAGCTCGACGATTTCACGGAAAACTGTTATCTTTAGGCGATATTCGTAAATTTTTCTCGACAAAATACCTACCTATTTCAGTATTGACCATTCCTTAGACATATACTCTAATCTGTGGTATTGACATTGCGCGGCGGAGCGGAGTTTAGTTTACGTTTCGTTTTTCTTTCTTTCATTCGTGTCGGTGGCTTGGTGTTTATTATGGAATCCTTGATTTTCCTTGTGGAAGTGAAACGGAACGTACGAAAGAGAACCCTCTCGTGTGGGTTTTTTTTTCGTACTGATAATTGCTGTTGGTCCTAATGACCTTTACAGCTTCACCAGGGTTTTTGGGGCGAGCGCTGAGTGCGCTCCAGCCTGGAGGACTTAAAAACTACTATAAGAAGCGACTGCCTAAGGGCACCCAGGTGGGTACGGACCTCGGCTTTGGACGTCGCTGGGGAGGGAGAGGTCGGGGAGAAGCGGCCTGGAATACGCCGATAGCGCGTGTAAGCGCCAGAAGCGGGTCGCCGCCCGCGCCGGCGCGGGCGGTATGTAGGTGCTGTATGTGAACTACTATCGGGTGGGGGAGTAGCTTCCGCGATGGAGATCGTGATGGCGTCGTTGGGGTCGTCTAGGCCGACGTCGTCGACGGGATGTCGGTAAACCGTTAGTGGAATAAGCGGCGGTGCTTACTACTAGAGGGTTTGGGTGGTGGGGAGCTTGCTCGAAGAAGCGTCGAGACGCTAACTTCATGTATTGAGCGATCGTGGGGAGTTCCAAATCGTGATGGAGGTCTACGTTACGTAGGTACCATGGAGCACCGGTTGCTCTACGCATGAACCTATTTTGGATAACCTGAAGGCGGCGAATGTGGCAAGAGTGCGCGAATGTCACGCTTGCGTACGTGAGGATAGGGCGGATGCAAGTTTTGTAAATTGTCAACTTATTTCTAAGTGACATTTTACTCCCCTTGCCTAGCATCGGGTGTAACCTCTCGTGTGGATTGCCCCCATATTGATATGAAATTGAAACTAGTCAAACTAGCGCCATCTGATACTTTTTTCTAATATTTTCGTGTGGATTTTATTTAGCGTTCTATGAAACTGGCGCCATCTGATACTTTGCCGCCGCTTTATTGTTAATGCAATATAATTATTATAATAAATGCTAAATTATTATAAGATTTAAAAACAAAATACGAATGATCTAGTAAGGGCATGACCTAATGGGAGTACTCCGTTCAAATTACATTAAATTTAGACGAATTTAACGAAAATTACACTGAAACTTGCAGAGAAGCAGTACTGTTCAACTCGACGTAAGAACAGGAAAATCTATCCGGAGGTAGAATACGACGACGACGGAGGAACAAACACAATGCATTCGTAGTTCGCACGTCACACAAAATGGAACAAACACTGGCGCAACTTTCAGCAGCTATTTTGGCGCCACCAATGTTGTTTTGGAGTGCGTTCCAAAACCAGTTGAAATTATTCACGTCGACAAATGTACACATTCCATTGCTTGTTTTGAATACAAGTTTGATACATTTTCAGCTCTTAACGCGATAATGGAATATGGACAATTCTCAATTTCAACTGGTAATGGAACGCTGTCTAATTGTCGGATAAAGCGAACACATTCTGTCGACAAATAAAGCAAATTTAACTAATGTTATGGGGTATTAAAATGAGATGGCGCTAGTAAAACAATAGATACACAAAACGTATGACAGTCAGTGATGTCATATCAACAAAAATCAGCTGTCATGCACACTATCACTAGGTTTTAGGCTACTTTAGTACCTAGGTACTCTGGTCCTAGCGATTGGTAGGTATTGTGCGGATTTTTCTGAATATTTTAACATTTTTTGCTATTACCATCGCTCGGCTTTACCTAAAATTCGCTACCAATTCAGGAAATCCTTTAAAACCATGGCTGAGATTTTAGAAATCGATGGAAGCGTTCTTGAAGGAGTAAGTTTCCATTTTATTAACATAGGCTTTGGTTATTAGTTTTATTTGTAATTTTTATGTTACTGTTTTTTGTAGGGTGGTCAAATCCTCCGTATGTCAATTTCCTTGAGTGCTATTTTGGGCGTGCCGGTCAGGGTTTCGAAAATACGAACCGGGCGGAGTAGGCCCGGCTTAGCTGCACAACATTTGAAAGGTAATATACATTTCCTAATAATTACCTGACATTTAATTTGAAGTGGAAATGGGCTGGACATACCATGTGAGGTCCAGACAAGTGGAGTAAAATGATCACAACATGGTATCCAAGAGGCGATAAAAGAAAGAGGTAGACCATTTTGACACTGGGATGATGAAATAGCGGAATTGGCCGGTAGGACGTGGACTAAAGTGGTGTTGGAAAGGGAAGAATACAGTAGACTGGGGGAGGTCTTTGCCCGGAGGTACACAGATTCTAGTTACCGTAAAATGTAATAGTATGTAAGTAAACAAAATCTGAAAGAGGTTGTAATAAATAAATAATAAAAATTAGCTGACAAAGGGTATTCATTGCCTGATACTTTAAGTAGTACTGGTTCTAAAACCGTTTCGGGAAAATGGTGATTGACTCGTCCTTGGCAGAATTCGTATCTTCGAAACTGCTAATAACCGAAGAGCGAAAGCGGTTTTGGAACATACCCCAAATCTTTTACGCTATTTTGGGGTTCTTTGCTGTAGGTTAATACATAACATTTTAAAATATCTAGACTTAAAAGCATAATAAAACATTCCCGCCGAAATGACTGGTCTCCTGAAACTTGTCTGAAATTACCAAAACCGCACTGCTGCCTCTGAATTGTGGTGTCTTTTAGGGGGCATTGAGAAAATAATAATTTTTTTGTTGTGAAAATGAGATTGGACGCTTTTGGACTCATGACTTCGCCTCCAACTAAACATAGCGCCTTTGATAGATCTCATCTAGGATTACATCTTTCATTACGGGACGAACATCCTAACTAGTGTGGGTATGAGCTAGAGTCCATAAACTGGGTGCTCTAATTCTACTGATTTTATTACACTAGCAACTAAACAAAACTCATATTCCACATGACTTAGGTTTAAAGATATTTATTCACATTACAGACATATTGGCACTTACATGTGAAAAAGACTTAAAAAGATGTATGTTCGCTTCTTACACTATTCACTAACACTATATATATAGTTAGTAGAACGCAACGCACAAAAATTGTGGTACAAAAGCTAGTAGTACAGTATTAAGATGACGGGAGCAAAACACCTTTCAAAAAAACAAACTGCGCTATTTTTCACTTAAATTCATTTAACGAATTTGTGTTTTTAATCGGTGAAGGTAGATTATTATAACAGTGCGCACCCTCGTATGTAAGCATTCGTTTGCCATAGTTCGTTCTCGTCTCGAATTACGATGTTCATTCCTTAATAAAAGATGTAGTTCTAGGAGAGATCTATCAAAAGTATTAGTAATAAATAAAATATTGTAACAGTAAATAAAATAAATAATGTATTGTAATGTAATGTATTTGTATAAATTGGGTCCAAACTTGTATGAGATCCGCCCAATCTCTTTTCTAAGTTTTTTTAATCCTCTCTATTGACACTAACACTGCCGGCCCACTGTCTGCTGTTGTAGAGAGTCCAGCATTAAAACCTCGTGGGTTTGATCGTTAACCTGGTGTGATATAATTGGATAATTTATCTTTTCCCAGGCATACAATTGGTGGCGAAGATGTGTCAGGCACGGCTGAAGGGCGCTAGTATCGGGTCCACTGATATAGAGTTTGTTCCGGGCAAAATCAAGGGAGGCCACTATGTGGCTGATACTAAGACGGCAGGGTGTGTATCTAACACTAAACTAAGTAAACTCCCCTAAAATTAATATTAGACTTGACTCGTCAAATACTTGTTCCACCTGTTTGAAATCAGCAAATCTATCAATGTGTGTGAAAAGTTTAGACTTATCAATCATACTAACAATAACAGGTACATACACACACGCTCTCTCACACACAAACACTCTCTCTCTCTCACACACACACACATACACTCACCCTCACACCTTCGCACACACACCCTCTCAAAACAGGTATGAACAACAATAGAATGGATAAATACTTACGTTTTATAGAAGTGTATCCCCAAGCCCTTATATTGTTGCTATCTACTATGCAGCAAGACGGCCGATAAGGCCAGTGCTGATAGTAGAGACCGGTATGTCTTACTTATAGATACATTCTAACTACATTGTTTCAAGATTATAATTTGAATGTTCTGGTTAAATAAATATTTTTGTATTTTGTATTTGTATACATGTGTGTTGTGGTTGCCTTTTAGAATAGTAATACTTATGTGTAAAATGAACAGTTCCCTAGCCTGTGGAGTAATCTATCCATTACTCTACTTGACTATGATATATGTGGCACCGAAGCCCTTTCAAAAGAACTCACCCACTGTAAATTAGAAGGATCGTTGATTGTAAAACAGAGCCTGGAAGGCCGTATAAAAATGTTGATTCCATGTGAATCACAAATATGTGGAAGGAAAAGCCGGGGTCGTCCTGGACTGACGTTTACAGATCAGATTGACAGAGCGCTCATTAATGAATAATTGAATGAATACACTTTATTGCACAAAAATAGTGCTCATATACAGAGCAGCCGACCCCAACGGAGTGCATGCGTGAAACGACAAACAAGAGAGGCGTGTTAAGACAGAGATAATGGAACGCCACGAGCGTTCCATTATCTCGGCCGATAAGGGAGATAGCGTGAAGTTATGTATGAATGTACTAATATCACTTTTCAGTTCAATCGGCCTGCTCCTCCAAGTGGCGCTGCCAGTGGCGCTGATGGCGGAGCGAGCGGTGCGCCTGGAGCTGCGCGGAGGCACCAACGCGGACATGGCGCCGCAGGTAGACTACATGGGGGAAGTGCTGCGCTACCTGCTCCACAAGTTTGGGGTGGACTTCTCGCTCGATGTGCACAGGAGAGGGTGCGTTACACAAAACTCCAAGTTCATGGAGTTCGTGCGGGGTCTGCCATCCCGTCTTAGAATTAGAATAAGAGGGTGAGGTAAACCTTGGGATTTTCAAGGCCAGAGTGAATAGGCATTTACAGGACCCGCGTGCTCCATCGTCGACCTCATCGTCCCTTACCATCAGACGAGATTGGGTTGGTGGGATGGTTTTAGTGGTAAAAAAAACCTCATATGGTGGCCAATAACATCAGAAACCTTGAGAACCAGTTAATCGAAGTTTCCCACACTTATCCAGGTACTTCCCGAAGGGCGGCGGGCTGGTGACGGTGGAGACCACGCCGGTAAAGAGTCTCCGAGCCGTCAGCCTCACGGAGCGCGGCACTGTCAGTAGGGTGCTCGGCTGGAGCTTCGTAGCTGGCACTCTACCTATCAAGGTAACATCATCAGCCTATTTTTCATACATCATTTTCCGCTACCTCATTTCACCCATTGATATGCCATGCCACCGAAGAAAGTTACCCTCCCATACACACATACGCTCTTAGGTCCAGCGTGGTCCCGGTTATGACAGACCACCTGATGGTAAAGGCCCATGCAATGGCAACAATAGGGTATTTAACAAAAAAAAATATTACATCAATTAACTTACATGGACATCCTGAAAAAGGATCTAAAATTAATTTTTCGATATCTCAACTAACATCAAAGAGATAAGAGCTTGACAAAAAAACGTTCAATTGGCGAATGTAGGCCCCATAACGGTTAAAGCTAGTAGTGGGGAGATCACAGTCCTAAATATGTGGCCAGGAGCTGCTTGTATGGCGCTACTGAGCAGTGACGTCACGCCATTCCATTGCCATCTCTTTCTACCGTCTAAATTCTGATTGCCTGTAACTATTTTATTTTTTAACGAATTTCAATTCTGTTTTCACATTTGACCATCAATTTATGTCTATTTCTTAGTTTTTAAGCAATGCATTTAATATTTGATAGTTGGAAACTACCCTATTCTGGGGTGTCGCTAAACGAACCGTCACCCTCTCTCTTATGCAATGTAGAATACGAATGAGCGTGATAGTTTCGTTTAGTTTTAGCTTTAGATTTAGCGGCCATCACAGTATTGACGCCATTGTAGAAAAAGCAGATTATTCTGTTTTTATTTAGTTCACTTCAATATCTTCTCACGTCCCTTAGGAGGCGTGGGGAACCTGTTCCAGGGGATAATGCCATCTACCGGGGTGTCTTTCGCCACCCGTAAATACGGGTGCCTTTTATGGGGTCGTTCGGGTGCCTTTTATGTAGTGACTGCAGTCCAGAACCTAATTTATGGCACAGATGGCGCACCAGATGGCGGGCGAGGCGAGGCAGCAGCTGCAGTCAGCTTGTAAAGACATCAACATCGAGTGTTACAAGGAGGACAGGAGTATGGCCCCCGATAATTGCAGCGGTATTATGTAAGTGTACCCTTAAATTAGATTTTTTAAGATCTGCCATCAGTTGTGTAAATAGAATATCAGATTTGTTGATTTGACATAGTTTATAAGTGCTGCATTTTATTATGTGCTCAAGTATACTTTGACCAGGAAAATAGAAAATTAAACCCTGCCAAGAGGGCGCAATGGTACTTTTATAGTCTGTCTTATGGAGTTTGCTGTGAAAAAAAAAAAGATGAATGAATGAAATGAATGAATTATAATTTATTTGCGCACACATACATAACACGATAATTACATTTCACTACTTAAAAGTAACTGTGACTTATAGTAAGTTCACATGCATATGTGGCAGAAGGGTCCCTGACTCAGCATTATGCTGTGACGATACGGCTGGACGCTAGCCCCCGCCGCAGCGCTGGTTGTCAGTCAGGGCCGGTGACACGACGACACGGTACGTGACGGTGAGACAGCTGTCAGCATTGCACAACTATCTAAACATATCTCAAAACAAAATCAGTGGTTAATCAGTGTAAAACACGTAGGACGGAAGACCTAGCTTCCCATAGCACAGGATAATTATTTATCCTAGTTTGGGGGCCAGGAATACTGTACTTGTACTTTTCCTTGTTAACAATAAATAAAGTTTTTTTTTTTTTTTTTTTTTTAAACAACTACCAACTAACAACTACTACGGGTTCCATTTAATTCCCTATTTTCGTGATTTTTGCCACACAATTTTTTTGAGTCATTATCTTGATAAAATATTCAGGATTTAGGTTCTACTCCACTTACCTGTCGTATCAAATCAAAAGGGTTTTTATTGTAAGTACCTTATAGTACTTACAATTTTACGTCATTTTTCTTACTCTAGCACCGCTTCGTAAGGTGCTGTAGCTGAAAGGAAAGAAGCGGCGCAAGAAACTTTCAGCAGCACATCTTTTGAAATACATATATCTTACAATAATTATGAATACAATCATATTCACACACAATGTGCAGAGCTGGAGCTGAATTTAGGACCAAGCCTCTTTATCATTTAAGTAGTCATTTATTTTATAATAACCCTTTCTACATAAGGTCCGTCTTATATGGGTCTTAAATTTTTTCTCTGTCATTTTATTACAGTATCAGGTATCTTATTATAAAATCGTACACAGTGATCCATAAGTGATGTGTTTACTTTATTAAGTCTAAAGCTGTCATGTCAGGTGTCTTTACATACAGAAAGATAGCAGCAATAGGGTATTTGACAAGTATCAAATATTAAATACATTTCATAAAAAATTGAAAATATACATAAATTGATGGTCAAATGTGAAAACAGAATTAAAATCCGTTGAAAAATAAAATAGCTACAGGCAATCAAAAATCAGACGGTAGAAAGAGACGGCAGTAGGTAATTGTGACGTCACTGTTATATAGCGCCATACAAGCTGGTCCTTGGCTACATAATAAGGACTGCTTTGGGACAGAGCATCCCCCCACTACTAACTTTAACCATTAATATAGCTCTGATGTTAGTTGAGATAAAGATAAACGGATTTCAGATCCATCTTCAGGATGTCCATGTAAGTTGATTGATGCAATAATTTTTTTTGTCAAATACCTACCCTATTATTGCTCCTTTCAGTCTAACCTGCGAGCTGTCATCGGGCTGCGTGCTCGGCAGCGACGGGCTCGGCAAACGAGGCACGGACCCGTCCGAGGTCGGCAGGAAGGCGGGCGAGGACCTCCGGAGGGTGATGGACTGCGGCGCATGCGTCGACACTCACGCGCAGGTACACGTTACAATCAGACTGCCATATAAGCCACGCGCATTGTATTTATTTTATAGGGCGTCGGTTGTTAGGACGCCGGACTCCCATGCGGGAGGTCCGGGTTCGAAACCATGCAATGCCATGTACCAATGAGTTTTACATTTACCGACTGCTGTAACGGTGAAGGAAAACATCGTGAGGAAACTTGCATGTCTGAGGAAATTTCAAAGGCGTGTGAAATCCACCAATCAGCACTGGGCCCGCTCAGTGGACCATGGCCCGTACCCCCTTGTGCAAGGGGAGGCCTGTGCCCTAACAGTGGCATTAATAGGCTGATGATGATTGTATTTATTGACATTTTTTATACAAACCGCCTGATGATATACTGGGTGTGGGCAGCGCACACCCTGTATATCATCAGGCGGTTTGTTCAAGAACAAAAAAATTAAAGATGGCGGTCAAAAAATAAATGTAAATGATGCTAGGAATTTTAAGATTGCCATGGCGAGGCCGAAGGTCGAGCTCCGCGTAGGGCGAAGCCCCGTACATCTCCCCGCCCTAAGGCGCCGCAGGTCTAACTTTTTGAATGTTCTTAGCCATGTCAAATGAAAATTGGATCAGTGGTTCTAAGATCTTGGAGTATCTTGGGATGTTGGAGTATGATGGGATCTCTGGAACGGTAACAGTTAGGTGGTTCGAGTTTGAGCTCAAATGTTTATGACCATGGTGCCCTTCCCACATCTGGAACTTTGAGGATCTGATGACCAGGAAAAAGTAATGGGATGTAGTAATGATACGTCGGGGGTTTCTTAAATTTGTGGAGTTACAAGAGTCCGAACACACTCGTCCGTCATCACACGTCAAACTGAATATGATGGATTGGTAGTATGAAACCGTGCAAAACCACTTCCTACGTCACAACCTGTTTCTGCATACAAGACCATTGTAAAATCACCTGCTTCCGCGTATCCGTCCATCTACACAAATAACCTACATCAACCTACCTCCATAAAATTTTAATTTAGAATTATTGTTGTTAACGGGGGGGATTTACATAAAATAAGATACACGGCCTTCTGGGAGGTAAACCGAGTAACGTGGGATTGTTACCCACTAAAACCCCTTCGATGTCCGACCTCGTGGATATCGGAGGACTCCGGGATCTCCAGTGGAACACACCAGTGCCTCCCTAGAACTTTCTTTCTCTTTCTTCTTTCTCCCGTCGCTCCATTTCCTGTTATCTTGTTCCAGGACCAGCTAATACTGTACATGGCATTGGCTGAAGGGAAGTCATCAGTGAGAGCTGGCGAGATAACGTTACACACCAAAACAGCCATTCATATAGCTGAGATATTGACAAAGGTATGTTAGTTATGAGGTACGTCGAAATCTTCTCACGTCCCGGGGGAGGCTGCTTCAGGGCTATGCCCTCTTGCAGCGGTGTCTGGGTCCTTAGGTGGCCGTTGGCGTGGTCGAGTCCGGTGGAGGCCGCCGGTGCGCGATGTCACTCGGCGGGTGTGGCTTCGCCCCTAAGCAGTTCCCTGGGCAGAGCTCTGCTCAAACGATCGGGCGGGCGGGCATGCAGCGGTGCCATCTCGCGTAGAGATGGGTGGGCGGGGTAGTTATGAATGTAAATAAACTTGTGTCGATGGTATACTATTACTACACGGGTCCGTTTCCAGCCACGGTTCGGTTCGCTGCAACCAATCACAAAGCGCTTCTTTTGAGTAAGGAGAGTGCGGAGCGCATGTGATTGGTTGTAGTTTACCGAACCGTGGTTGGAACCGGACCTGTGAAGTCCGAGGCTAAACATCATTTACACAAGTTTATGGCTCTCCATAAACTTGTGTAAATGATGTTTAGCCTCGGACTTCAATACCTCTGTATTCCGAGATATTCCAGTTTGACGGGTTCCAGTGCGGGTAGTATTAGATTTACAATTTTATTTCTTGTTTCCTGAATATTTTACTCAATCACGCTATAGGTACTCTGAGGAACCCTGTCGCAATAAGTTTTTGATGTTTCCTTGACATTCGTTCGTATTACATAATGTATGTCATATAATAACGGGCTGGTTTCTGCAACTCGACGTCTTCAGCGCCTATTTTGCGTGTGATGGGAACTACTAACTCGAGCCACCCCAACCTCGCCAGAAAGTCCAGCAGTCCTTTAATGTTTTGTAGGACTTCGGGAAGGGATCCTGGGGTGCCGAGGCTTCCCGCCCGGTAGGTGGTCACCTCACCTCACATAATGTTTCAAATAAGATAAAGCGAAAAAGTATCTAATGTACGCATGTAAAAATAAAAATAAACTAAAATAAATGATTAAATAAACTAATTATTGGTTAATACTTGCGTTTGTTGGTACTTGGTGAAACTTGTAGTACATGATTAGATTCAAATAATATACAATATATAAAACTTATACAATATATAAACTTAAATAAAACTGATTTAAAAAAAATACAAAACAAATACCTGAAGATGTGTAAACGAAACCGGTCGTAATTAATAAAATACAGTAAAAACCTGTGAAACAGTATATTATTTGAATCTAATCAAACTAATTATTATCTTACGTTAATTTTAAATCGTATACGAATTTTTATTATCTTTTTTTAATTTATTTATTTTTCCTTTTATAAATCAAAATTGTACCTACATAAAAGAGCATAAATCCTGCGACACCCCTGTGTCGTAATATTGCGGAATTAAATTTAAAAAAATATTTTTTTGCCACTCAAATTAATACAAAAAGTGGTTAATGCTCTAAATACCGCACTAGGATACCCTTATCCTAGTGCGGGAATTAGAGCATCAACCACTTTTTGTATTAATTTAAGAGGTAACAGATTATTTTTTTAATTTTAATTCCGCAATATTTCAAGGAATTTTATATTTCTGATCATTGTTCAAGCTTTACATAGTTTATAAACAGTGTCATTTTTTTACAGACGAAGTTCACAGTGATCCCAGATGGCGATCAAAACATCATCGAGTGCACAGGGCTAGGTTTTATCAACAGAAATCTGGCCTAGGAATTACCAATAATGTTTTTTGACACATTTTTATCTAGTTCGTACTTGTAATATATAGGTATTAATTATAAAATTAAGTTTTTTTTAATAAACTATAGGATTATAATTAAGTTTTTGTTGCTTGCTTGCTTATCGTATGGTAAGTGGCCAACCTATTTGTCAGAGTTGTTCAGGCCGCCCGTAGCCATACGACATTGCTTAACGTGCTCTCCGAAGCACGGAGGAGCTCAGATGAAATATACCACTAGCGGTCACCCATCCTGGTACCGACCGCGCCAACGTCGCTTAACCTGCACGATCACTTTCGGACCGTGCTCGCAACTAGGCTACGAGCTCCTCGAGTTTTTGTTAATAACTATACATACATAAGTAAACTTAAAAAAGTTTTGTCTAAAGCTTCCAAGAGCAGATGAGTTGATGTTACAGTCGCTATATGAGGGTTTTTGACGCATTGCTAACCTAGATTGAGTGCCTCATATGTCAGAAATTACATGAGAATCTTAAAAAAATATTTAAGCCTGCACCTAGATGACACTGGGATATATAAGTCGTACGTATGTATTATGTTATGATATAATAACCCCAGCGGCACTTCGACTCTTGAGGATCTTTTGTGCCTACCCCATTTTACACACTGGTCATCTCAGTGTGTAGGTTTCTTCACGATGTTTTCGAGCAGTCAGTAAATGTACGTAAGTCTTCGAAAAATACGAGAAACTCATTGGTACGTGGCACTGCACGGTTTCCAACCCGGCCCTCCCGCATGGGAGTCCGGTGTCCTAGCCACTAGGCCTCCGACGCTCACGTACGTAACTCAGTAAATAATGTATTGATCGAACGAAACAGGCAACATGTATTCGCTAGGTGTGAAGTACTAGATAATGGAATCTATCGCAGCGCTCGCAGTGGCCGAAAACAGAAATTATGTTGGCTCTGTACCTATGTCTGTCAAACAAAACGAGGTCACAATCACATATCTAATAGTTGTGTTGTAAATTGCAACTAATGAGTTCAAACAGAGAATACGGAAAGGTAAGCACCTTTTATTTATTACTTTGGACAGTTTGTGGTTGGAATATAATATTGAGTGCAATGGTCTTTGATTATTCTCATTTCGAGCTTGCTTATCGTATGGTTAGTGGCCAACCTATTTGTCAGAGTTGTTCAGGCGGACCGTAGGCATATGACATGGCTTAACGACTGCTGTCAAACGTCAACAACCGGGACCGACTGCTTAACGTGCAGGAGCTCAGATAAAATATGCCACAAGCGGTCACCCATCCTGGTACCGACCGCGCCAATGTAGCTTAACCTGCACGATCACTTTCGGACCGTGCTCGCAACTAGGCTACGAGCTAGCTTTAGCTCCTATTTCGAGCTGAAAACGATATTTAATTTATTACTAGCAATACTTTCAGGAACAATTATATGTCATTTTTTAATGAAACCATTAACCATAGCCTTATTTTTCTTGTTTAACAACAAAACTACAAATAGTAAGTAGTTTCAGATTATTAACACTTAACTTCCCACACTCACACACCCACTCACCCTACACTACAGATGCACACTTACATCATTACACACTCCCACACAACCTAACACACCCCCACCCATACTCACTCTTACCATTATCTTTACTAAATTCCTTTATGATTAAATTTTCCAAATTCCTTTTAGGTTAAGAATATAATTTGTAATTTGCTTGCACAGAAAGTGCGACGGAATCCCGACTTCCAAGATACAGGTTCTCGACCTAGTTTGTAAGTCGGAGGTCCTTTTTTGTGTGCCCTGTATAAGTAAATAAAGTTTTTCACTTTAAAAAAAAAAAAAAGTAATATGTTTATTTCACACACAGCAATGACCGAAACAGTTATAATTATGATAAAATAATTATGTAGTCAAAGGTGAACATATTGAAATCATGTCTGGATGGTCTGCTGTTGTTGTTTTTTTTTAAGGCAAAGGAACTGAGCCCATACAGCCACGTCTGATGTAAACAACTCTTGCAAGTCTTCATTAAAATGCTGGTGTGACACATTTCAATGCTATCTGGGAGAATCTTCCACGCTTCTGCACCATCCGAACCAAAGAAGAAGGCGTCCCGGACGCAGTATGGCTCTTCAAAATCCAGCCAAGTACGGATCGGGCTGCAGCGTCTTATTTGACTTTACTTCACTGTCCCACACATTAATCACAGTTAGTAGACGTTCTTCGAATAAAAAACTCCATTCTTACTTGAAAAGCACTACTGTAAAACAATTTGCAAAACAATGAAAAAAAGCTGGTGTGGACGCGACAAAAGCGCGGGAGAAACTCCTGGTCTCCTGTTGTTGTGAAGTAAACAAACATGTATCCAAAACAAAACACTTTTTATATAAATTTTACTTACTTTATTTAATTTTACTGAACGGAAACGGTTTCACAAATCTTTGTCTACACAAATTAGAGCAATACAGTGAAATTTAATATAATTTACATATAATTTTTAACTTTATTATTTTATCACAATATTTTGACAGAAACGTCAGAGCCAACAAAGTTTCGAACGCTAGGTGGCGCTGAAGTCCTACGCTACGCTAGCGCGCACCTAGCGAATAAGATAGGTTGCCTAACGCAGCGGACGGCCTTAGGGCCTCCCAATACCCCTAGCATTGCTATAAAGGTGAAAAAATAAAACATGTTAATTCTGTACACTTTTCGAAGTCTTTTATTAAGTTTTATTACAAGTTCACCTGTTGGCGGGCGCTGCGCTGTCGCCAAGTACATTCACGTTAAATACAACCTCACGACAGACGCCGCGTAATCGACTTGACTAAATTCGTATTCACATGTAGGAGAAGCTCAGCTTTTGATTTTTACCTCGTGCAAGTTGTGGAGAAAATGTGTTAAATTAATTGCACCGATTTTGGAATGTCACTATACTTATTATTATAATGGCTTCGATTCCGGAGTATAGTAATAGCAAACGCGATAGATGCAACTTTGTCTAAACGTCGAACAAATGTAACTACAGTCTAGACACGATTAAACCCCAGTATCGTAGTTAAGAAAGCGCGATCCTAGATTAACAATTGGAGAAATTTCGAGGTGTCGAATAGGGAGTTGCATCTAATTTAAGGTTGGTCTATGGGAGTCGAAGATTGGGGACGGGCAGAGGGGGCAGGACTGACTCCTATGGCTCTTTTACCCTTCAAACCAGAACACAGTAATGTAAGCATTGCTGTTTTGTGGCAGAAATACGGCAACTGCACTCCAAGGCCTTTTACTTTCCACAGTCATGTGAGTGGGCGTTTGATTTTGCGATAGTACAGGAATCGATGTCAAGTGAAGTTTACACCACCAATTATTCTTTTTTTTCGGTCACGTACCAGTTTGTGTCAAATAATTTAAATTACCCCCACATTTTAAAGGTAATAAACATCGTATGAGCTCCTAAAAACCACGGTACCACCAGCGATTCACATAATTATTAATTTGCAAAGAGAGCTAAAACTTTAGTGGGACTGTGGCTTAAATAATAAGAAAATAGTTCACCAAAGGAAAACCTACTAAATTTCAAAATACACTTTTTACAGACCAACATTTGAAATCGCACATATTTGTCGCTCAATATACTTTCTTTCAGTTTTTTAAAACGATTCCAAACTATTTAAAACAGATATATAGGTATAGTGAAACCGCGTAATAGGCGGATCGCCCGCGACGTAAGAGGGGCGCGGGGCGAGCATGCGGCGTGCCGTAGATGCCGCCCGCTCATCCTGTCGTCCCGCGCCGCACCCCTCTAGCCTGTTATGCGGTTTCACTATAGTTTGTGACGTATAAAGTCAAATAGCACTAAGAATTTAATGGCAATAATATAGTGTATTAGTATAGAAATTATTATGCTTAAACCCCGACCAGGAATACAAAGAGGGTGCCACTGGTACTTTATAATTTGCGGTAAGAAGGTCACTATGAAAAAAGTAGTTTATATCATATACAATCTCGCAACATGGGACACAATTCCTGTTCCGATTTTAGTAGCCATATTTTCGGTCTGTTTCAAAAACCAGGATACTTCTAGCTGTAATAAGCTTGAAACGTGTCTAGAAATAGATATTTGACAACAGCAAGAGCAAATAATGATTGAAAATAAAAGTTGGTAACTGATGGGCTGCGAAACCTTGCCGCAAAGGCGAAACATTTAACAAAAAGTCAAAGATAAACTTACTAACCTACTCATGTTCATATTCTGGGGTGAAAACTAGATACTTTATATATACAATGATTGAATTTCACTAAAATAAACCTAAAAAAATAGAAATTTCAACATAAAAAAATGTATGTAAAATACATATTTAGAGCGTCCTCAACACTATGTGTTGACAAACATTTATAAACATCAATTTATTTATATAAATCATTCTAAAATGTAACGTACAGTCGACCACTAAACTCAACCTTATCTACGCTTTACATACCGGACCGGACCGGTACCGGAGCGCAGGGCGCCACAACCTGTTTGGGAGTCCCCACCGGCAGGACCAATCTCGTATATTTTACACCATGACACGAGCGGTTAGGAGTGAACCGACGCTGGACTTGTTCACTTGTTCTTTGGTGAGGTTCACAGAGGTTGTGGGCGATTATCGTGCTCTGAACGCCCGCAGTATTCCTGACCGTTACCCAGTTCGACATATCGAAGACTTTGCTCATCAACTCTCCGGCTGCACCATCTTTTTCAAAATCGATCTGGTGAAAGCCTATCACCAGATTCCGGTCTTTTATGGAGACTTTAGCAAAAACGCGATCACAACACCGTTCGGAATGTTCGAATTTCCCTACATGTCATTTGGACTCAGAAACGCGGCTCAAACATTCCAACGCTTCATGGATGAAGTGCTCAGAGGTTTACATTTCTGTTAATCGTATATTGATGATATACTCGTCTTCTCCAAGGATTCAAATCAACATCTAGAGCATCTACATCAACTCTTCGACAGACTAGAAGCCTATGGCATTGTCATAAACGAATCCAAGTGCAGTTTCGGCCAGGAGGAGCTCAACTTACAGGGGTACGTCGTCTCAGCTGGAGGCACTCATCCCATCGAGGACAAGGTCAAAATAATTCAAGAATTTCCACCTCCAAAGACGGCAAATGGTTTGCGTAGATTCCTAGGTATGTTGAACTTCTAAAGACGCTTTATACCACATGCCGCTGAAGAACAAGCGCCTCTTCACGACATGCTGTCAGGTCCCAACATCAAGATGTCCCATCCTCTCACGTGGACACCGGAACTTTTGCAAGTGTTTGAAAACTATAAGTCGAGCCTTGCTAGAACAACTCTCCTATATGGATTTATATCGTCCCGGACAATTCAATCAGAAAATAAATATTCTTTGTAAGTTTATATGTTTGTGTGCTGTTTACAATACGTTTAGGTTTAGTTGAAGATTTAAATAAAAAAATCAGATTCCCAAACGTTCGTTTTGGTCGACCTGTAGCCGACTGTACATACAACCTAGTAGGTACAATACAATTATGCGAGAGACAGGCGCGCGCCTATTCATATATTATTTTAGTCTTATACATTTATACAATGTACGTCCACCAATCAAATCCCAAATAAATGGAAGATACGTTAAGGAAGTGTAAATATTATGTCAAAATATATTATTTTCAATGTAATATCCGATCTAAAGTATTTTTTATTTTCTTCTAAACCCGCACTTGACCCCGATCTCGCCTGATGGTAAGCGACGATGAGGTCGACGATGGAGCATGCGGGTACAGTAAATGCCTATTCACTGTGGCCTTGAAGACCCACTGTTGTATCCCAAGTATTCTAAGTCAAGCGCCTACGGACGTGTTGTCACGCTCACACGTTATGTGGGCGAAAGAGATAGGATTAATGTCGGATTTGACAATGATCTGTGAGAATGGGCATTTTTCTGGCTTTTATACCCTGACCAGCAATATAAAACCTCTGTCAAGAGGGCGTTATTGGTATTTTTATAATCTGTGTTTTGTAGTTTTGAAAAACTATTTTTTTAATAATAATATAGATATATCGGAAGAGACTGGCCCCCACTACACAGGGTATCCTAGTATGGGAGCCAGGGAAATCTGAGAAAATGTAAAAGATACTGTCTGCATGAATATATTTTTTTTAAATATTCCTGGTCAGGTTATACTAGTTCGGATACACATCGACGCTCAAATTGCGCTCAAAGTATTACGTACACAACTCAAACAAATGCTAGGTAAAGTCAACTTGGCTATAGACCTTTTCACTTTCATAGGAAGGCACGTGGAACTTTTATAAAATCCCAAATAAAAAGTTGGAAGTGTTCCGATTAGTATCTGATAGTACACTTTCATTAGTGATTCATAGCATAACTCTCACGTTCACAATCCCCGAGGGGGTGGACAGAGGAACCACCTTCATCATAGCATAGGAAGTTCCCACTTCACCCCTTAAGATTTGGTGGACAAACGTGATAGGTGCCGAGACTATCGCCGTCTACTGGGTGTAGAATAGTTCCACGAGATCCTTAGTCGCCTCATACGTCACCCACGGGAAGAGTTGGGGTGGTGCACGACACAACACGGCAGAATCCGTATTTTATTTAGGTTTCATAAAAGGTCGACGTGCCTTCCTATGTGAAAAACACTATAGCACGAGCCGTGGTCCCGGGCGATAAAAAAATAATCTTCTATGTACTTTTAACACAGTGTGCGGCAGGGAGGTAGCCAGAAAAAAATTAGGGGGTTTAACACATTCGCTGCTCAATACACATGTAGATTCTAAATCCGTCCGTCATCAAATAAAAATATCCCTTATGTGCTGTTAATTACATTTCAAATACCTCCGAAAACTTCCATTTTCAGCGAGTTGCTTCGCGAAGATTTGCTTAGATCAGTTAGATCAGTTTGCAATTGTACGTTTAAGTCTTCGCAAAAAGCAAAATCTTATTAAACATGACCTAGGAAGTTCCGTCCGTAATAAGCAGTCAATGTGTTAAGAAAAGTTAGGGTCCGAATCAAATGGTCCATTTGGACCTTTGTGGGGATCCGGACCCCCCGAGCACCCTGGCTACGACCCTGTGTTGCGTTTGTGCTGTGGGGACGGCGGCAGGTGGGGGCCTATTCCGTTTTCTTGGACGATCCCTCTACCGCTGGCTCTACGATCGCTGGTTGGTCTTCGTAACTGTGAACAAAGTTTCATGGTCATTTATTTGTTTTGATAACAAGTGATGTCAGATCCTGAAGGATCTTTTGTGTAAAAGACGAGCAAAAGGGTCACGTGATGGTAGTGATATTTCTTAGGGAAAAACTGTATGGGAATAATTTTTTTAAATTTTTTACTTTTCTAGTAGTTTTTAGTTTTCTAAGCGTTAATTTATGTATGTATCTTGAAAAATCAATAATGGTGTAAGTAATAGGGGAGATATAGCTTCACCACGGATGCCGCGCCGGCAGACGTGCGGGGGGAGGGATGCGGGCGAGCGTGAGATTAAGAGGCGGCGCGCCGACCGTTGTGCCTGCGTTCCGCCCCCTTCAAACTATTTTCATACAGAATATCTGTACCTCAGTAGCATAACTGTGCAAGTGATTTTCTACAATTTTTTGATTCTTAGGTATCGTGGCAAATTATAATCTAGAATAGTTTCTTTAATAAATAAAAAAAAAAGGTTTTGTTTACCAATTTTATACTTAATCTCAATAATAAAATTGTCTCATTAGTAAAATTGGTTATGGCACTTACAGTTTAATGCTTTTGAGGTACAGATATATGAAAGTGAAGCGGCGCAAATCATACACCCGGCGTTGTTTTGCATCCGTATCAAAGCTGCAACAATGAAGCTGTAATACTAACTTGAAAAGCGCGTTGATATCCCCCCGGAGCAACGCAAGTGACAACGGCGTGCCCAAACACGCGGGCACTAGGTAAAGTAGCGCGGGCTGGGCGTGCTTGAACACGTGCATAACGAGGATCGTGGCCAATAGCCCCAGGACGTATGCCAAGAATGTAGCACGGAAGTAGAACTCGGAGCCTCGCTTGAGGCTTTTGTCGAAGCGAAGTAGAAGGGCTATGAAGATGCCCGGCACGACGATGTCGCCGAGCCCGAGCATTGCGAAGTTGCTCGCGTTTAGGCCGTTCACGAGCAGGTCTTGGGGGAATACCACTGGAAATAAAATATTGCGTGTTAAAACAGAATTAAAATCCGTTGAAAAATAAAATAGATACAGGCAATCAAAAATCAGAACGGTAGAAAGAAACGGCAGTAAGTTTTATGACGTAACTGTTCTCTAGGTCCTGGCTGCATATAAAGGACTGTTTTGCTAGAAAGGGACAGAGTATCTGTCCAATACTAACTTTAACCATTAATATCTCTGATGTTAGTTGTAAGTTGATTAATGCAATAATTTATTTTAGGTTAATATTAATACTAATAAATACTAACTAATAATAATAGGAAGTTATGTATATAAATAAGGAATCAAACTAATTTTTTTATTGCATCTATCAATTTAGTCGGCTACTCGTTACTAGACAGGGACAAATTTATAATTACAAGATGCAAATCGCAGCGTAACTGTACTGAATTTCGGTCAAGAGCGATCCTAAAATTAATAATAATCCTCGTCATTACACTTTTAACGCTTTGTTACAGCACTGTAGCTATGAGGAAAATCTTAAAATTAACAGTGTAACCATAAGGTTACATGTGGTTACACTGTTAATTTTATGATCGCTTTGTAACACCACTGTAACCATAAAGAATCAACCTAAAATTAATGGTGTAACCATGAGGTTAGATGTATCTACACTGTTAATTTTATGATCGCTTTGTTACACCACTGTATTCATGAGGAAAAAACCTAAAATTAACAGTGTAACCATGGTAACTGGACAAACTAGATCTCACGTTTGATGGGCGCCTCGAAGGACTTGGCGACGGTGACCATGACGTTGGTGCCAAACACCCAGAAGATGTCGTACAGGAACAGACCGCACAGTAAGATGCAACCGGTCACCACGTTATTTAGATGTAGCAGCTCCACGCCGTTGATCGCGAATGCGATGCCAAATAGGTTGTTCGCGATCCAGTGCTGGAATAAATACAATAAAAAGTGTGTGTGTGTGTATTATTATACCATTACCAGTGGCAGACTTTCATATTCGTAGATAGGGATATCTAAGATATAGTGTTTGTTTCAACACGTAGGTTGACGTGGTTGGCGGGCCAGCTTTAACGTCTGCCGGGCACTTTGTACCAGGCGGTGGGTGGCAGACAAAATGCTTTGTTTCACTACTCCGAAATTGACCAATGAAACCACGGCAGACACTAGTTTTCTTACATGATTAGAGTGCAGTCAAGGACCTATAATAATGCGAAAGAGGTACCAGATGACGTAGGTAGTTTTCATATACCAGCTCTTGTACTATTAGCTATTCATCAGGGACTACTGGAACTAGAAAAATATTTATGTTGTGTAATCCAAAGATTTATAGTGTAGTGTAATCAGTGTGTTACCTTCTTAAAGAGGTACCAGGCTCCCAGAGCTAACGAGATGATGAGACAGATGACGTCATACGAGGTAAACTTGTAGTTGACGAGGTCCTGGCGCGCGTCGCGCTCGCCGCGCGTGAAGTGGATGTGGTACGGCACGTTGGGGATTGACGCCGGCACCACCAGGGAGATGACGGGGCTGCAATGATCGAATGGGTTATGTATGACCACAGAAATCGGATTACTAGCGGCCTTTCCTCTAGAACAATGACGTGACCACTAACGGCCACGGAATTGACCCATAGGTTGTCTCATACATTTGACATTTCAGTGTCAGACTAATGTATAGGAAAATGCTCATGTCGCTTGCATTTTCATTCAATTAAAATTAATGTAAAGACATTGGTTTCTTAGCCATAATTAACAAAACAGATGCGAAACTATGCCTTGCAAAGTACATTTAATAGTTTCCATACACGTTTTTTTTGTTTTCAAAAAGTGGTGCCCAAGGTGGCCCTAAGCTAGTTAATACCTGAGCAGATGACTGAGCGCGAGCACGCCGAGGAAGAAGAAGTATCCAGTAAGCAGCAGGTTGATGTACTCCTTGGAAAAGAACTGGAAGAACACATACAGGCCGAACAGGGCGCACGACGCGATCAGAGGGAACATCAGCGCATCCTTGTTCGACATAGTCTCCGTGCGCTCGCCTGCATCCTGGAAAACGGACAGAAACTTCTTGTAGAGGCGTCTAGAGGGTGGGGAGAGGGTTAAATGAATTTTAATTTACAATTATTTACTCAAGAAATAAGATTTAGGATTAAAATGCACAAAGGTGTTTGTACTTTGGGGATCAAAAATATCTTGGTTTAGAACTGTAGAGAGATTGATTGCTCATATTTCTCTACAGTTCTAAACCAAACTATTTTTCGACACCCAAAATACAATACCTTGGCACATTTTAATCCTAAATCTTGTTTTTTGAGTATAACCAAGCAACAGGAATTCCTTATTCATAAATAAATATGTAGGAATTAAATCAAATACTTAATGCATGAAATATGTATGCATTGACTTAGATTTGTTAGATTTATTGATGTATGGGAATTCGCAAAAAAAAAACGTGCTGCAATTAGGTATGGTTCAGTGCATGGTCACTTATTTACGGAACTTATTTACGTGGTAGGCACGGGAAATATGCCACGAAGAGACAACGTGCCCGCGTCTCATTGGACCCAACCGAAATCCCAAAAAACTTGATCAATTGAACTCAGAACTTCATGAAACAATTGTAATGCTCACCTTTTGCTCCTTCAGATACTTCACAGACCTAAAAGACCCGAAAAATATGGGTAAAACAGCCATAACAACTAAACTCAAGTAAGCAATCGCGACACCCTCAATACTCGATGGTGGCTTATCCGTGACATTTTTTAAAACTTCTCTGACACCCTCCTCAATGTTTATAGGAAGTTCTGTAGCAGATTCTGCCATTTCAGACGAAATTTTTGATAAAAATAAGCAATGAGATTAACTTTTGATGACGGACCCACTTTGACAAGAAAATGACAAGTGTACAGTTTATTTTATAATGTTGGCACTTGTTTAAAAAAGCTTAAAACCGGTAAACACCAACGTTAACCCGTGTTAATTTTGTATGAAAACTATAGACAATTGAGGTCCCTCAAAGGGCAGGCCGGCCGGCCGCAGAATCCGCAGATACAGAACATAACTTTAAAAGATAAACTTTGCTGTTTGATTATTAGCACCGATTCTAGGGAACTGCCTAGTAATAATCGCTAATCGTTATGACTACTTATGACTATACTATTAGCTTAGCTATGACGGCGCCCGGAATCGATGCCATTACCTGTTTTGGAACGCTTCCTATCGATTTTAAACTGTAATGTTGGTAGCACAGACGTATTGTCAATATGTCAAAATCAGCCCACTGATGGAACGAGCGAGTCGCTTACGTTCCTTTAAAAAAATAATTTTAATCATTACGAAAAGTCATGGGTTAATACCTGATAATTATTGTGTTCATTAACATATCGGTGAATCAATAAAATAAAGCGAATAAAAATGGAAGTGACCGGTGGGGCTGAGGAGGGGTTCGTGAGAGAATGGACACCATGCTCCCATGTTTTGAGTTTGATCCCAGCTCGCATTCAAGCTGGAATATTCTCCAGCGAGTTGTGCCTGACTTGTGTGGATGCGGTGAGCGAGTTCATCGCACTGGGCACAAACCTGGGACTGGTGTACTGGTACGACCGCAAAAAAGGCACCATCCAGAGACTACGATGCGAGGTAGGTAATGTAAATTGTAAATAACATTATGTTATGCACTTTCGTTCACCTTGTAACACTTATCTCTACGGAATATTAAGCGCCACAGCTTTCGGTCCGCAATTTCGTTGCTATTTCACAACTATGGCCTTGAAGTCAATTTCGAAGACATGTTAATTCTAATAATATTTCGAAAGGATACCTACGTATTTATGTCCAAGATTTTCCTGTTTGGTCTGTGTACTAAAATATGTATGATTTATGTAGTCCTGGTCAGGGAATTCCCTAAGTCATAATGAGTCACAAGGTAACCATCTAAAGTATACCTACTCTCTGCAAAATTTCTCTTATGTTTGTGTAGTATAATTTACTTCAAATTCACAAATTTTGATGTTTTGAATATATGGATATATGGCTGGGTCTATCAGGGATGTACATACGTAGAGGATTGGGGTTCAAGCTCCACAATCCAGTAATTTAATTTAATGATAAGAAATTAATTACAGTTATTGCCACTTTTATCAAATATGTACTTTGAAGAAACCACTTTATTATTCTAATCCAGTAAACAATTTATTTGTCTATTTGACTTATATTTATCTCGTAAAAATGCATTGATAATAATCATGATTGATGATGATGACAAATTGATAAAAATAATGATAAGTAATGTTGACTCTTGAGATAAAAATAAATAGTATAAAATAGGTACAAGTCTGTGTGAAATTAAAAAAATATCATTCAAACAAGCACTTTTGCCCACATTATAGGCTTATTTTATTGTCAGTATGGGCTTAATCTGCGAACAAACCAACTTATATTTTTAACCAGTTAGACATTTAAGTGTGACAGACTGAATATGCCAAAATTAATTTTTTCAAAAAGATATTTAGCTACATGTAGGTGTATAGAATAGGTTAGAAAGTGTTTATTTTATCTACACAGGTGTACAGGTGTTTATAAAATAATAAGCAAACGAGGTAATATAAAAAACTGCACTGCAACGTATGACCAAACAGGTCTCCAACTCAGCATAATGTTTTTTATTATTTATTTATTACAGCCTCTTTCAGATTTTATTTACTTACATACTATTACATTTTTTACAGTAACTAGAATATGTGTGCCTCCGGGCAGAGGCCTCCCCCAGTCTTCTGAATTCTTCCCTTTCCAATGCCACCCTAGTCCACTTCCTACCGGCCATTTCCGCTATTTCATCATCACAAAAACAAAAAACGCTAGGACATTAAAATATTCATGTTTTCTTCATTCACTAATAAAATTAAAAGAGCCCAAGTATTTATATGAGAAACTTAACAGCAAAACTGTCACAAGGATTATTGCTTTAGAGATAGAGGTTTCCGTTTTATACTTCCTGTGTATTCCTTAGTGTGCATCCAGGGTTGCTTTAAGCACTCTTGCCTCCAAAATATGGAACGATCGACCTCCACCTGTCCGTAGTGCATTGACAAAGTCTCATTCCTCATTCCAAAAAATGTGTTCGGGGTGACTGTTAACAAGGCAATTCTGTGACGCTGGTGTCCCCATATAAAAAAAAATTGTTGTGTGTTTGTTCTGTTTTTGTTAATTTTGTGTTTCAATATTGTGTTATGTCGGGCCATGGCAGAATACCAGCGGCTGACGACACCCCGTCGTCAGCCATTATGCTGAGTCATGGACCCATTTGCCTTCATGTTTTAATTTTATTGTATTATATTTGTATTGTATTGAGGGCTAATAAACGTTTTTTTTTTCATTTTCATAATGTTATTTATCTATAGTTACATAAAACTACAGCACTGATTGTCAGTGGAGCCACTCCAATGATGAATTTATGAAGTTCCTTATTTATTTCATTACTTATAATGATGATAATAAGATCATGTTTCCAGAGCCTCCTATAAAGTACCTATAATTAGAGTAAAACCACATTAAAATTTAAAGAGATACACACTTCCTCAACACACAAACAGTTATAAATTAAACTGTGAACATATGATAACTAACAGAAAGATAAAGCTGGGCTCGGTAAACACAATAAACAGTCCTCAACCTCATGAAGTGAAGAAGGGAATTTTTTATCTTTATTTGTTTGTACAGTTGTAATTATTATAGTTTCATAATGAGAGTTTCATTGTTTAATTTGACCGTCATTTTGTTTTAAATGTAGATATAATGTACAAAGAGAACTCTTAACAACACTATGAGGGGAATTTTATCTATTCTATTTCCCGAAACAATTCTCACAGATAATTGTCAAATCCGACATTAATCCTATTTATTTCGCCCACATAACGTGTGAGCGTGACAACATCCGTAGCGCTCGACTTAGAATACTTAGGTTACAACCTTGGGATCTTCAAGACCAGAGTGAATAGGCATTTACTGGACCCGCATGCTCCATCGTCGACCTCATCGTCGCTTACCATCAGGCGAGATCGAGAACAAATGCGGGTTTAGTAGTCAATAAAAAAAAGGTTAACACCAAGTTTTCATTATCTTGTCTAGTCGCCACTTTAGTAAATACGAGGCAGTCTGTTATTTGCCTTATTATCGTTAATTCACTTTGGTAAATCTATAATATACATTGTCGATTGCCCAATAAAATGAAAATAATAATAATTTACTTTCCCTATTCCTTACGATAAACTTACACCTATTTATAACTCTGCCTGACCATAACAATGCATCATTTCAGACCACAACAACCCCAGTCACATATGTGAAGATAGTGAGCACAGTTGACTTTATGGTAGGAGCTGGCAATGCAGACGGTCAGGTCACAGTATTCCAGATCCCCAAGGAGCATCCAGAGAATGTCCCTGATACCTTCAAGCCTAAAGTGGAGCCTAAGGTTGAAAGGTATGATTTTACATTCCTTATATTGCGTTCGAAACTTGTTAGAAATTTGGTTAGATAACTGGTTTATCTTTCTGGATAACTGGTTTGGATACTTTATAGATAACTGGTTTATTGAAATAACTTTATTGACTAATTTAGACAACAAACATTTTGGGAACTTGATCAAATATTTTGGAAACTTAATCAAAGGGTATTCTTCATTTATAAAAAAACACAAGAATTTGGTTTACAATTTAATGTAGGGGAAGGTTGCTATCATTGGACCAGCGCTTTCATTGAACCACCAAGGTATTTCCAAAACTGTGCAAGCTAGCAACACCCAAACAAGTCGAAACGAGTCCGCTACGTCTTAGTCGCGCCCCCCTCTAACCTTCCCCTATTTGTTTATAAATATAGTACACAAAAATTAAGCATTAATAAAGTATACAACTAAAAAACTATATAAAATATTGTTTGTTGGAATATTATTTAGACTTATTGTTTATTTTTATATGATATGCATTTAAAAAAAAATATCTCATAAGAATGACGCACGAAAATAAAGCTGAAATATATTACTATCTTATCTTATGACAGGGGGCCGGGGCAACCCTAGCGGCACTTCAACCCTCGGGGATCTTTTGTGCTCACCCCTTTCCTCTCCTTCATACTCCTTAAAGATGCTTTGCATCAAGAATGCTATACAGCTTATAGGAGCCTATAGTCGTCTAGTTTCGGGTAGGCTACCCCCAGAAGTTACTACTATAGTTAGACACGGGATTCTTACCACGGTTTTGAGCTCCCGATATTTCGGTACAGTTGCATGCGTCGTAGTCAAAACAACCCCAAACCGTGGTAAGATTCCGAAACCGAAGAATAGTATTGGCAATATATAACACATAAAGCTTTATTAAGCTTTCGTGGTAAGCTTAAAAAGTTATATAAACTGAAATATTGCAAAGAAGTTTTTCTCCACGGCAGTCAATTTCGCTCGAAGCCGCGAACGGAGGCTATCGAATAAATTTACTGTCCCGCAATAAAAGTACCTTTAGAGTGTAGGTACATCATTATCTATTATATAATATATGAAATAAACAGGTTTGTTATCATTTCTAATCAGCTCTGGAACTCACGCGGTGGATCATTATCCTTGCGCCCAAACATTGGAATAGAATAAATGAATATACTTCATTGTACAAAACGTAATATACGATAATGCACAATTATTGCGTTTGTAATTGTAGAATACAATGTTGGCAATCTTAGCGCTGACAGCTATCTCTTCAGACAACCTATAAGCTTTAAACAGCTTTAAAGAGAAGACAACATTTAAATACAATTCATTCAACATTTGGCATCGATTCCGGGGTATCGCCAAATTTAGCGATGATCGCGTCTTGATCAATTGTATACAAGCTAGTATATGAGTGAAGGTGATAGTTTCATTAATGTTTAACATCGCTGCCATTCATTGTCTTGACAATTCATTCAACATTCATTTCGTAAAATAATACAAATTGTTTTTACTACTGACCGATAGCCTTTTCTCTATTTTCGTCCTATTTAATTAATAAATAAAGAATCAATAAAGCAGTAAAATTGAAACACGTTAACATGGTCGGATGCCAATAGTATGTATTATGTACTGTGAAGCCACAAAGTAGTGTGGGGTCGGAGAGTAATCAAGGACAGGGTATTGATTACCGCGGATATACATATTAGTACTAAATCAGTTGAAGCTTATCTTCTGTAAAGATCTATAACAGGATGTCCCAAATCAAAATTGTAGTCAACATTCATAATACCTATCTATACATTATTAAAATATGTGAAGCCATTGAATTCCTTTAAATGTCAAACAGTTAATAAACCAGCCAACTAAAAATATAAAAAGTACTAAAAACATAAAAAATACTACAATTAATTACTAATTTAATACATGCTTGACAAACGTCGGTAATAATAATAATAATAATTGTGTGCAGAAAGCCGCAATCCTGAACACTTGTCGTATCGTACGAAAATGTTTACAGGATGAACCGTCAGGTGAAACAACTTTAGGAAGTGAAGCTCACTTGGTCCTGGACCCGTGAGCTTCGCTCTAAACTGACCCCAGAAATGGGAGAAAACCTAACAGGTAAACAAATAATAATTGTGATAAAGAACTTCTGGTCCGTTAAGCGTAGTGTAACTTTGTTGAGCCCAGTGACTGACACGTGATTTCCCGATGTCTTGCAAAGTATCAAAAACTTTTCGCAGCATTTAGTAAAATAATAGATTTCTTCTAAAGTATACAATCGTTTACTAAAGATGATGATCCCCTTTCTTTATAATAAAGTGTCATTCAAGAACTTCCAATGGATCAGACAAAGACTCTCGTTCGTAATTGGTTACTGGAACTGTCCTATAACGAGACTGAAAGGTTATTTGAAATAATAAAATATTAAAAAATTCATATGTTTGTCAGATACCTATCCGCTTTTGTGTACAAATATCTTAGGGGACGTTTGTGTAATTGAAGCTGTGACTTATTTATTTTAATTAATGCATATATGTACATAATTAGCTTTAATATTGTAAATATATATTAAATAAATATACCTAGATGTATAAATGTATATATTTATATATTTTATAATATTTAGTCATATAATCTCTTTAACTTAAATTGTAATTCTAAATTCTAATTCTGGAATATGAATGTTAGATTGACACATAACATTGTAAAGTTGTCAGTGTGTGTATGTAATCTCCACAACACAGGCAACGCCTAGTGTGGAGGTTATAGTTTAATGTGAAATGTTAATTATTATGTTGTAAACGAATTATTTTTTTCAATTTTCAATAATAAACTAAATCTCGTTCGGTCACTTTATTTCTATAGCTATGATATGGAATGGATAGAATGCTTCATGTAATGCACGATGAGCGAGTTTAAGATAAAACATAATACATACATATACATAACTCTCTCTCTCTCTCTCTCACGTCCCTAATCCCCGTGCGGGTAGACAAAAAACCACCTTCAAATGCCTTCTCAGGTAATTCCCACTTTTCACCGTAAGATTTGGTGAACAAACGTGAAAGGTGGCGAGTCTGCCGTCATCAACTAGGTGTATAATAGTTTCCCCTATGATCCTTAGTCGCCTCGTACGACATTGCATATATCTGTATGAAGATGGGCCCGAGAATACGAGCTATTGAGAGCATCGGTGGCCTAGTGGCTATTACACCGGACTCCCATTCGGGAGGTCCGGGTTCGAAACCGTGCAGTGGCGTGTACCAATGAGTTTTTCGTATTTTTCGAAGACTTACGTACATTTACCGACTGCTCTAACGGTGAAGGAAAACATTGTGAGGAAACCTGCACACTGAGATGACCAGTGTGTAAAATGGGGTAGGCACAAAATATCCTCAAGGGTCGAAGTGCCGCTGGGTTTTTTTATTTTATTTTATCTATTTGGAGAACCAACAGCTATTATTAAAACAAATTATCCATACTTAAGAATCAAGACATAAGCGAATTATAGGTTTTCCTAAAGTAGCTTTACATATTTAAATATTAATGCGGTATTTTATTGTACACAATATGAATTCCCGGCCCCCTATCATAAGATAAAATGACTTGTAAAATCTGCACTATAGAATAGCCCAAGAGGCCTGTATGCTGCCCACCAATACAAGTTGTACTTACCGTCTTACCCAAAAGTGAGAATTCCGGGAGTCTTACCTACATTGACGACAATGTTCAAACATTCAAACCCTTTCAGGTATACAATAGGCGATCTCCATAAAAGTGAAATATCTGCCATTGAGTGGTCCAAAAACGGAATGAGACTATTCTCTGGGGACAAGAATGGTGTCATCATCATGACAGAGATTGACTTCTACATGGTGAGTATTTTTAAGTCATCAGGGTGTAATAAAACCCTCCCTATAGTCCCGAAAAGGGGGGTAGAATCCATAACAGAACAACTTGCTGGGCTTACTCTGAAATCGCGATTTAAAAATATATATTATATACATTTCGGTCGTTTTTTTTTTGCGATTTCTGATTTGACCCCATAGTATAAGTTGTTCAGTTATGGATACTGACACCCCCCTTTCGGAAATGTAGGGGGTTTTTGTTTTTGTTATAACATTATAAAAATATTATCTTAATAAACCACACTTGTTGTTTATACGTTGTTGTAACCGGTTTTATACTCGTATTGATAAAAAATACAGTATTTTTAAATTAAAGTGGTCATTATCTTGGTTCAACATCCTGCAAATGTCAATAATCGAGGTTTTCGCTTGATTATTAAATATTCATAGATATAGCATGCTGTTTTAAGCTGGAAACAATTCGTTTCCTCTGGTTATAAATGTGGACAGGAAATCGTACTATTTTTTTATAATCTGTTTCATAATTTATTATTAATATATCAAGAAGACACTGCACACAACTAGTGCGGAACACGGCCAAAACACTCCCAAAAATCATCATCTCCTATTCAACCGGGTAGTCATCCCGTGGAACGGCCTACCTGACCAAGTTGTGAATGCTGAAACTATAAACCAGTTTAAAAACAGATTAGACAGCCACTTACGAAATGTGAAGAAACAGGCTAACCAGCATTAGCTGCCTGCCTGCTAATCCAATAATAATAATAATTAATTATTGTGAAACAGTAATATTAATTCATTAAGAAATATAGCGAGAAAACTTGTATTGTACAGAAATTGATGGAATAAATAATAATATTACCATATGTTTTTCTTTTTTTTTATCATTTAAACAACCAGGATATAACAGTCCAGTTCATACCATTTTTCACCAAATAAATTCGTCCAATCCATTCAAAAAAATTAAATCGCGACCTTGCGTCAGTTTTGAGAGTTGTGCCGACCAAAAAGTGTAACATCCAAGGTTACTAATACATATAACATAACACTAATACAGGTGAGCTTTGAGAAGTGGATTCGGGGTATCGGGCAAAATCGGTATTTCTCTTTCTCAGGCCCATAGACAGGTTTTGGGGTTGACCCCCCGTTTTTTTCCCCGATATATTTATAGAAAACGGAAACTGGTTTCAATTTAATAAGCCCATAAAGCGAATGCGACTTGCGACTTTTTTTATTTTGATTTAAACATGTGTTTCCTACTATCTTGAAAACGTATCAACTTATTTGAACCCCCCGACCGCTGATCCTGGCTTCGGGCCTGCTATCTTACTACAGTCTTAGGACCCGAATCCCTTTCTAAAAACTGTCGCCCTGCGATGTCTGATTATAGTCCACCATTTGCAGCACCTGTGCAAAAGCATGGAGATAGTGAACGAAGAACACGAAATCGTACAGATGAGCTACTACCAGAGCACCCTCCTGGTGTCGAGCGTGTACCGCAGCATCGTGTGCGAGCGGCGGGACGCGCGCTGGCAAGTCGCGCAGCTCGGCAAGAAGGAGCGGAAGAGGTCAGCTACCAAGCTGTTTATCAGCTATTATATTTCAATATCCATAATCGATTACGTCCCAGAATCAGAACTCATTTATTGTGAAACTGTGTGCATTACAAATCTTATACAGAGATTTATAGCATAGTACATAAAACAGTTTACCCATTTTGGACGTACAATAGACACTATAAAATTATTACATAGGTACATAGTATTTTTATAAGTTAATTTAATTTTTAAAGGTAAGCGGTTGAAAATTCTAATTGCAGACACAAATATACTTTTATACATGATCGAACCATTTGATCTCGGAATATTCAGTTTCCAAAATGTCCAAATTCCAGAATGTCCCAGTTCCCAAATGTCCAAATACCAGAATGTCCTGTTCCCAATTGTCCAAATTCCAGAATGTCCTGTTCCCAAATGTCCAAATTCCAGAATGTCCTGTTCTCAAATGTCCAAATTCCAGAATGACCTGTTCCCAAATGTCCAAATGTCAGAATGACCTGTTCTCAAATGTCCAAATTCCAGAATGACCTGTTCCCAAATGTCCAAATTCCAGAATGTCCTGTTCCCAAATGTCCAAATTCCATAATGTCCTGTTCCCAAAATGTCCAATTCCCAGAAAGTTCAAGTTCAAGATTTATAATATTATTATCTGTGTCATTATCAATATACATATGTACTTATCAGTAGTAAAGTTACTTAACCGTGTTATCAAGTTACTTATCAATAATCAAGTTACATATCTATTATCAAGTTACTTATCACTTACCTACTACCAAGTTAATTATCAAATACCAACTTATCAGTTTACCAAGTTATTTAACACTTATCAAGTGACTTGTTAGTTATCAATCTGTCTTTGCAGAGTTTTATCACTTACCTGCTATCAAGATAATTATCAACTACCAACTTATCAGTTTACCAAGTTATTTAACATTTATATCAAGTGACTTGTTAGTTATCAATCTGTCTTTGCAGAGTTTTATCACTTACCTGCTATCAAGATAATTATCAACTACCAACTTATCAGTTTACCAAGTTATTTAACACTTATCAAGTGACTTGTGAGTTATCAATCTGTCTTTGCAGAGTTTTATCACTTACCTGCTATCAAGATAATTATCAACTACCAACTTATCAGTTTACCAAGTTATTTAACACTTATCAAGTGACTTGTGAGTTATCAATCTGTCTTTACAGAGTTTTGAAATCCCTATACATATGGACAGGCCAGTTTTTTTTAATGTAGAATGTTCTGTATTCGTTGGTAGCCTGTGCCGACTGGGCGCGGTGTTCCAGTACTCGTACGCCCGCGGCGGCGCGGCGGCGCTCTACTGCGCCCGGCCCGGCCTGCGGCTGTGGCGCGCCGAAAAGACTGGAGACGTGCTGCAGACGCTGCTCTTTAAGGTATAGAAATCTAAATCAAACTATTTTTTATTTGTATTCTGCACATTGTAGAATGTACTTACTCTTTATGTTGTATGTTTTGTTTTTGACCCGGGTGTGCAATAAAGTATAATTGTATTTGTTTACAACGTCATGTTTTACTCTACCACCGCTTCGTAAGGTGCTATAGCTGAAAGGAAAGAAGCGGCGCAAGAAACTTTCAGCAGCACATCTTTTGAAATAAATATATCTTACAATAATTATGAATACAATCATATATGTACACAATGTGCAGAGCTGGAGCTGGATTTAGGACCAAGTCTCTTTATCATTCAAGTAGTTGTATATTTATTCCGTCTTATGTGGGTCTTAAATTTTTTCTCTGTCATGTTTATTACAGTATCAAGTATCTTATTATAAAATCGTAACTCACCCATGATTATGTATGTAATTAACTCACCCATGATGCCCACTATCAACTTCTCTACCATTGCTAAAATGTAACTTAATTTCCAGGAGGCGATATCGAACCCGCTAACTGTCGCGGAGCTCCTAAACCCGGCGCAACGCAAGCACTCCCACACTGAGCATCACCAACTGGGCCCACTTCACGTGTTCCGGGAACACTTCTTAGTGTCTCACAATGAACAGTTCCTGTACATACTGGACCCGAGGTCGCTCACTGCTGTGGCCGTCGTCGACGACCTGCGGAGGTGAGTGGGCCTCTGGTAGTGGGACAGACCTGCCCTATAGTGGGACAGGCCTGTCCTATAGTGGGACAGACCTGCCCTATAGTGGGACAGACCTGCCCTATAGTGGGACAGACCTGCCCTATAGTGGGACAGACCTGCCCTATAGTGTCTCACAATGAACACTTTCTGTACATACTGAACCCGAGGTCGCTCACTGTTGTGGCCGTCGTCGACGACTTGCGGAGGTGAGTGGGCCTCTGATAGTGGGATATACCTGCCCTATAGTGGAACAGACCTGCCCTTTAGTGTCTCACAACAAACACTTTTTAAAAAAGCACCTCAAGTAATTAATGGACGGCCCCTAACAGTGTAACAGTGTTAGATCCACGAGGGGGGACACCCCCTCCCCCCTCCCACCCCCAAGGGCGCGAGGCTCGACACTTGACTATATTTTTAGTATCCGATGACCTCTCCCAATTATTTTTTCCAACATCCGCTCCCGCTATTGTTCTTGTACTTTCCGTCAAGTAACAAGTGCTATTATATTTTGCAGAGTGCTGTCGGTGAGCGTGAACAAGGAGGAGATCTTCGTGCTCGAGGGCCCTCGCTCGCTGCTGCGTCTCGCGCATGCGCCGGAGATCGCGCGCGCAGGTCGGTCGGTCACCAACAAGCGATAGTCTAGGCTAGGCTGCACGGTAGTCTGTAGGCTGTAAGCCGTAGGCTAGACATTGGTACAGATGGGACGGATTAGGATATACGGGTGTTACCACACCCACTCAACCGTGGATCAATGGAGCTTTGACTGATCGAAGGATACTGGTCGATAAAATAATCGGTCGACTACGCGAGAGCTTTTTCTGTCATCGATCGAGGAATGATCGAATCGATAAAAATCGAGCAATCGGGCAGATCGATTTGGTGTAGTAAGAAAGTGTCGATCGACGGCGACAGATCTCAAATTTTCTACAGAATTAGAAATATAGGTACATACTGTTACATTATAAGTCGCCATTGTAGAATCATCGTTACAAAATAAATTCAATGTAAATTTAACATGTCAAATACAAAGATACTGATTATCGATCTACCTCGATCGGGTAGGTGTGGTAACACTCTACCGCCACTGGTCAAGTGTGTCATACAAGGCGACTTGCTGGTGGTAGGACCCCTTCAGAGTCCGTCAGGCGTGCGACCACCCTTCTATGTAAAATCTACCGTGAAATATCTTCGCTTCCCTTATGAGTCCAACGCTACTCGTATTTGAAAGTGCGGCATGGTCTATTGTAGGGATGTTACGGAGTTTCGACTCCGACTCCGAAAGGTCGGAACGTTCGGTTAATTTTACACCTCCGACTCCGACTTCGGCTCCGATAATCGGAAGTTATACCGAAGATTTGTGAGCAAACATATTCAAATATCAATATTTTATTAAATAGTGTAGGGCTACATTTATTAAAGTATTCCTACACTACTCTCTCTTTTTTTGCCGCAAACGTCATCATAAAAAAAATAGCCAGGTCAGCTATAAAAATTAAAAAACGGTTTTAAATTTGAACTTCTTCTGAACATCTCTTTTCTACCTCCGCCTCCGAATCCGGTTCCGAATCCGATAAATCAAATTTAAAACCTTCGGTTCGACTCCGGTACCGGCAAAACCACCTCCGTAACATCCCTAGTCTATTGACACGGTAGGAGAGTTCCATCCTATTCTGATTCTTGTCGGACAATACCCCGATGTACCTTTGCTGCTCTATTTCTAATCAAAGAAATGAGTGAGTCTAAATAGGCGCCTATCTTAGACACTTAATAATTCAATTTTAGTGAAACAATTAATATTAAAGAGCGTCGGTGGCACAGTGACTGGGCACCGAACTCCCATGCGGGAGGTCCGCGTTCGAAACTACGCAGGGCACTGCGTGGTACATGGCAATGTACCAATGAGTTTTTCGTATTTTTCGAAGACTTACGTATATTTACCGACTGCTCTAACGGCGAAGGAAAACATCGTGAGGAAACCTGCACACTGAGATGACCGGTGTGTACAATGGGGTAGGCACAAAAGATCCTCAAGGGTCGAAGTGCCGCTGGGTTATTCCTGGCCCCTTATCATAAGATAAGATAAGACACTATTGACACGGTAGGAGTATTCCATCCTATTCTGATAATGAACACTTAAAATAATTCCATTTTAGTGAAATACTTAATATTAACAGTATTTAGAAGGTATTGCTAGGTTAGGTTGTGTTTTTATAGGTTGGCATTACGTGTGTCTAATTGAAAGAAACTAACTGCATGAAATGCAAATCGGTACTATAAAAAACCTAGTAATAAATAATTGATCGGTTACTCAGGGTGCGCTGTTGAGTTGTGATGAAGTATTATGGAAAATTATCCGTCCTTTATTTAGGATGCTAAGATCACACGTAGAATATGAGATTTTATATGATTTCACTATTTCTTCCAGTAGTAAATATTCATTGAATATCATATAAAAAGTTAACCATTTTAAAATCTATTTCCGGACTTAAGATACAATTTTTTTTGTTGGTCCTTCAACAAATGGACCAAAGTACCAACAACCGCTAGTAGTTAGTAGTTAAATAATTAATTTTTTTGAATTTTAAGTCCAGAAATAATTTAATCCAAAAACGAAATTGAATTCGATGCGCTTCTCTTTACATTTAATGGGTTATTCAGTTTAGTAGCAGCACTTAGCTAAGATATAACAAAATGTAGGTTAAGGTAAACATCACGGATTGGTTTTCATACAAAAGTTTATAAACATTATTGTCATATGTATGTAAAGTTTTACTGAAATATTTTTTTATGCAATTAGTCAATTATACTACTGTTTTGTATAATACAGTATTAACTTAATTTTTTTATTGCATCAATCAACGTAAATGGACATCCTAAAGAAGGATCTAAAATTAGTTTTTCGATATCTCAACTAACATCAGAGATATTAATGGTTAAAGTTAGTATTGAACAGATGATCTGTCCCTTTCTAGCAAAACAGTCCTTTATATGCAGCCAGGACCTGCTTGCATGGCGCTAGAGAACAGTTACGTCATAAAACTTATTGCCGTTTCTTTCTACCGTTCTGATTTTTGTTTGCCTGTAGCTGTTTTATTTTTCAACCAATTTCAATTCTGTTTTCACATTTGACCATCAATTTATGAATATTTCTTAATTTTTAAGAAATGTATTTAATATTTGATACATGGAAACTATCCTATTATACTACTTTTGTATGAAAACTTAGTCTATGACGTGTCTTAAGTAGTTAGTGCCATTGAGTAAAATTACACAATGATCTTTAGTCGAGATTACTCTAACTTAACATTAGCATCTATTCTGGGGTCATGCGCTAAACGAAACGTCCCCCTCACTCTTATACAATCTAACAAATGAGTGAGCGTGACAATTTCATTCGGTGTTAGATTTAGCAGCAACGCCAGAATCGACGCAATTTTTTTAGTACTTTAAGCTGTTTTATTTTACTTTTCTTGTACTTACAGCTTCGTGAATTAAACCTAAGTGCCTTAAATAGGTTATAACTGATACCAAATTAGGACCAATGTAGTGTTAAGTGGACTAACTTAGGACATAAACTGACTTACGGCCTTTTTTCTGAAGAAAACCCGCATACGAGGCCAAATACGCACGAAGGAAAAGGCTCTTAAAGTGCAACGTTGCGACACTGTATCCATACAAATTATTTTACACATCGGACCATAGTTTCACTAGTACCATTGATGGCGACACAACATTATTCAGGATCAGTAGTACCAATCCTAAATTAGTGTCCCTAGTACCATTGATGGTACTAAAGATACAAAGTTGTGTCACTTGTACCATCAATGGTACTACTGATCTAACGGCATTCATGTCGCACTTTTGGAATACTTTACTAAAACATTGTTACTATTAGGTCAGTCATGCAGCTTTACTGTCGCCAATTAAAAAAATCATTACAATAAATAAATTCGCGACACCGCGGGGGGGGGGGGGGGGGGGGATTTGACTTGGATGGTTAGTGGCCAACCTATTTGTCAGAGTTGTTCAGGCCGCCCGTAGGCATCTGACATGGCTTAACGACAACAACCGGGAACGACTGCTTAACGTGCTTTCCGAGGCACGGAGGAGCTTAGATGAAATAAGCCACTAGCGGTCACCCATCCAGGTACCGACCGCGTCAACGTCGCTTAACCTGCACGATCACTTTCGGACCGTGCTCGCAACTAGGCTACGAGCTCCTCAACTTTGATTTGTAATAATATGTTCCTTACAAATTTTTTTTCAAGGTTTCTTTATGCTCTACGGTCTTCATACAAATATTAAAAGTTAAAAATCATATTAAACGTTCCAAAGTGTATTATTTTTATTTTGGCGACAGTGAAGAACTTGATTGATGTGATGGTAACAATATTTCAGTAAAATATTGTACGAATACGACGTGAAAATTACACGTAATTCGTGTAAAATGACTTTATTTATTTCAATTTACAATTGTAACTTAACAGATATTTCCATATAAATTACATTACAATATTATCATGCCGTTTCTCGACTTGTATGGATACCGAGTCGTAACGTTGCACCTTAATTAATGTTAAATTATTTCACCTAAGTAAGTTACCGTAGCAGATTAATGTTCCAGATGTAATGATGTTACAATTTAAAACTTGTTATTTTGTCTTAAGCGTAATTTAAGTATTAACCTCTCTTATCTTCAGTGGTGGTGAAATAATGTAACTGCAAATGTGTATTATTTTTGTATTATTTTGCATCATACAGTTGTGTATTATTTTTGTATTATTTTGCATCATACAGTTGTGTATTATTTTTGTATTATTTTGCGTATGTTATAGTTTCAACACTGTGTCATATTTCAAAGGGGATCGGTCAGACAGTAATAATTGACAACAATCAGAGTAGGATAGAACCTTGTCGTACTAAGACAGTTTAGTATGGTTGTATTGGTATTACTAAACTGTCTTGGAACGACATGGTTCCATCGTATTCTAATTTATGTCGGATTATAAATGAATTTTTCCTCTAAAACTTTTTGAAATTGGACCAACCTCCTTTTACTTATGTATTTTTACTTTTGTTACACCTATTAATATAGCTCGATTGCTATAAGCACAGCCCTTCCGATAGCTTGCGAGACGGCGGGACTATTAGGCCTGGATTGCATGCGTCCGGTTCCATCCCCGGTTCGGTTCGCTGCATCCAATCACGAACACCTTGATTTCAAGTGGCATCCAGGGTAGAACGCATGTGATTGGTTGCAGCGAACCGAACCGGGGAGTCCGGACTCATGTAGTCGAGGCCTCATTCCTTCCACGCATCGGGAGGGCCAAGTTTTTAGCGGTCGAACTATGGTACTTAAAGTACACTCTGCTACACAAGTTCTGCGTTATTTTGACTTATGAGCTTTTTACGAGCGACAGTTTTGTGACGAACTGTACCTATTTTTTTAATTATTAGGGACTGAAAATTATCGGTAATCCAGAGACGTCACATGTACAAATATTTTATTAAATAACTTTTCTTATTGCTAACTTATTAAAATATAATTTGTTACAATTCTGTAAGAATTTGCAATTCGGTCACCCTTTTGCGTGAAACATCCGTAAAGGCGCAGTTACCGTCGTTGACCGATTCCGCGACCGCCCCGCGGTGGACGAGCTACGGTCACCGCGTTGTTTATAGTTGGTCGTTGACTGAAGTCGTCCACCGTCATTCTCTCGATGACAACCTGGTGACACTTTGAGCGTCGGTGGCCTAGTGGCTAGGACACCGGACTCCCATTCGGGAGGTACGGGTTCGAAACCGTGCAATGCCATGTACCAATGAGTTTTTCGTATTTTTCGAAGACTTACGTACATTTACCGACTGCTCTAACGGTGAAGGAAAACATCGTGAGGAAACCTGCACATGCACGAGATAATCAGTATGTAAAATGGGGTAGGCACAAAAGATCCTCAAGGGTCGAAGTGCCGCTGGGTTATTCCCGGCCCCCTATCATAAGATAAGATAGTGACACTTTGGTCGTTCGCCGAATGCGTCCGACTGGTAATTCACATAAAGGCGGTGGCTGCATGCTGTGACCGCCCAAGCGGTCGGTCAACGACCAGGTGTAACCGCACGTTAACTGTTTTGCTTGTTGACCTGTGATATATGTACACAAGAAACTCACTTCTCGTTCAAAGTCTTTGAGAAACTTGAGAAACTAATTTCATATTTGGGATCTACTATTTATGCCCATTCATACCACATACAAATTATTTCCATCCATCGTGGATATTTTTGAGCATTCTCTTTTACAAAAATGCCGTTTTTCAGTCCCTATTTTTCATTAATGTGCATTCCATATTAAGGTGCGTCCAGACCGAGAGCATTAATGAGCCGAAAATTCTCAGATCAGCGTTCGTTAATGTTCGAGTTTGTTTGTAAAGCGAGCTTCGTAGCTTCGCGTCAACGTATTTACCGTTGTAAATGTTACTATACGTATAACCCGTCGGAAATATCTGTGGACTTGAGCATCGCGTTCTGGCAGGTTCGACATACAAAGTCGAGCGGCTACGGAATGTGGTGTTACGTTCACACATATGTCCGTGTCTATGTGAGTGAACGAGATGTCTTTTCGATTTTTGCATGTCGATATGTGCCATCTACCCCACTACTACAGATATCCGAGGGTTTATTTCTGGTCTGGACGCGCCTATTGATAGATGTAGATATTATTCATTGTATTCAGTGTTGTGTGTCGAGTGAAATAGACGTTTTTCTAGTTTGAGCAGTCCTTCGTTTTAGGAAGCGTTCCAAAACTGGTAATAATTATCTCACTTATTGCCTGACAGTTGAAATAGTGCCGGTTCCAAAACCGGTTCGGGCAATAAGTGGCCTTTGTCGGGTAATAATTACTGAAAGGCGATTCTCGTGGTGGAATGTCGAATTCAACATTAGTCCTATCTCATTCGCTCATGTGTGAGCGTGACAAGACGTTCATAGCGCTCGACTTTTGTACTTTTGTATGTCGAACGCTGCGAGAATCGCATTCCAGGTTCCAAAGCATTAACTTTACTTGGCAATTATTACCCGACAAAGGGAATGTTGTTTTGGAACGTACGGACCCTTAGTTACCTACCCTACGTAGTGATATCTTGTCAACGAAATTTTATTTATTTTAGTTACCTTATTTTTAATTTTATTATTCCTTTCTGCCCCCACGAGTTAACATTTCCACCATATTATTTTTGTCCCACAATTTTGCCCGTACCGACAAGGCGTCGAGGGCTCGACGGATTGTGCTTGCACTTTGATTGGCGTGTTCTTTATGGACTGTAACTGATCTATATCGTTAGATTGCGAACGCGGAACGTAGATATAAAATCTATTTGGACGTGAGGACAGATAGGAATATGTATCCAGCAACTTCAATGTGTACTGTAGTTAGATACGGGATTCTTTTCGCGGTTTGGGGTTGTTTTGAGCTCCTGATATTTGGGACATTAACCATGAAACCTTAAAAAGTTAGCACTTCAAGTAATCACTCCCTGCCTCCTGCTGCCTCAGGCGTAACCCCACCGCTAGTCTGGTGGTAAAGTTGCCAAAAAAAATGATTCGAATGTTATCTATTGCAAATATTCACTTAATTTCCAATTAATCAGAGTAAAAACAACGACGTATCTGAATCAGAAAATAGTAAAACATGCTTCAATAATTGATTCACGACGTAAATTAATTACAAATAAATTGGTTAAAAAATAGTCTGAAATTCACTCGCCTTAGATTGTGCACTGAATTGTACTGCGGGTGGGAGTGCGGCAGGTGCGGGGCGCGGGGACTTTGATAGTTCAGACCACAACTTGAAGTTGCTGGATAGTAGGTTAAGCCTCGGACTTCACGCGTCCGGTTCCAACCCCGGTTCTGTTCGCTGCAACCAATCACGTTCGTTCCTCCCCCACTTGCAATCAGCGCTTCGTGATCGGATGCTGCGAACCGGCTCCGTGTAGTCCGAGGCTTATGATGAGCACCTAGACAATTTTTCTTTTAAGTTTGACGTGTAGTTGTGTTCGTTCGACGTTAGCATGGCCATTGTACTTATACAGTGAATATACTTTTGCAGTAACTATTGAGTTTTTATTTGCCTCTCCTCGCTTGCCCAAGTTTCCAGTATATTTGTGCGTTCGAGCAATGGCTCTGCTTAATGTCGCTTGCTTTTTAACTGAAGGACTTTCCACACCAAGACGAAATAAGCTTCGAATTGTATCGCGGTTGAGAATGGCGGCAAGTTCGCGTAACGTATTCGTAACTGTTTACTACGAATTTCGCCTCGGTGTGGGGGATCTTTTAATGCTGTTTTGTGTTTTTAATTTAATGCAAATTACTATCACACTGGCGCCACCTTGAATTATCTTTTCACATCAACTACGCATTTGCACAATTTGTCAATAACAATTTAATATTTATATTAATAAAATCGAAGACTTCCACGATTCTCGTGGTGACCGTTGAGGGCTGCTAAGCACACGGGTCATCTGATGGTAAGTGGTCACCATCACCCTTGGACATCTCATCTCACTATATTAAACTCGGCTTTACTTTATGGGTTTATTACAAGCCTTGACTGAATTAAGTCAAATGTAAATGCATTCAGTACTGTCAGTCAGCGACTTAGAGCATATAAACAAAAGTCGGTCTAAATAGTCGACTAACTCGTTGACTGAATTCAGTCAAGTGTAATAAGCACATTAGACTTACTCTAAAAGTTATAATGAATTTATTATTAGGTATAACGGGTCGCAGACTCACTATTACTGGGTTCTATGTTAGGTACATTTTTAGCATTTCATGAGTTATGAATATATAATACTATGTCTAGTTAAAATCTGCTGAAACCTGGATTCCAGACGGCAGTACTATGAAACTTATTTTTATTTTCTATGGTGAGGACCATAGAAAATATCAAATAGTATTATGGTCCTATGTTTGTTTATTTAATATAATATATATGTTCGGTTCGAAATTGTGCCATGTACCAATGAGTTTTCAGATTTTTTCGAAAACTTATGTACATTTACCGACTGCTCTAACGGTGAAGGAATACATCGTGAGGAAACCTGCATGTCTGAGGAAATAAAAGATTTCCAAAAGCGTGTGAAATCCACCAATCAACACTGGGCCCGGCCTCGGTGGATTACGGCCCATACCCCCTTGTGCAAGGGGAGGCCTGTGCCCCAACAGTGGGGACATTAATAGGCTGATATGTTCGTTCTGATTCCATTTCAAAATCACTGCGGGGTTTTAAAGGCGATAGACCACATACAAACCTTCCACCATATCTTTGAAAATTTCCTACAGGTCTGATGATATTTTAGAGCAATACAAGTTTTCGAAAAAAAACGAAAAACTCATATTGTAAAGCTTGACCAGAAACACAAAAACCCTCGCCATATTACGGAATTAAATGAACCCTTTTTTATTGCGATCTCCAACAGATTATAAAAGTACAGTGGCGTCCTCATGGCAGGGTTTTTATTTTCCTGGTCATGCATGGGGTCGAACTTAGACCTCCCATATTTCACAACATCGCTCATTTAGCTTTAAGGCTCGACGAAAACTAACGCCACAACTAAAAAAAAATGTCTCCTTAAATAAGGCATTTATTTAAAAAAAATTAACAGTACAATTATTCCACGGAAGATGAAGAATTTTTAAAATGTTTTAGTATCCTCTTAGTGTAGCAATAAGTAGAAATCGAGTGCTAAAATTCGCAACTTTTAACACATTTACGGTCTACATCTTACTGTTTCACTATGAGGGGTATTGTCCTAATACAAATCAACTCAAATCAAAATGAGTAAGGTTCGCGCGATGACTATTGCGCTATATTCGCGCAAACACATCGCGCGATTGTCAATTAGGACATTTATTTGACATCAATATGTTTGATCGCGCGTTCGTACGAACAAAATTCGCGCGAGTCGTGTAATCGCGTTCTATTAGAACAACCCCTGAGAATACTAAAACATTAAAAAATTCTATTACCTCCGTAAAACAATTCTGTCCACTTTGATAGTTAATGAAATCAGGCGTTACCTTGCGGAAATCCATAATTAATTATCCTTCCCCAATAATGTTATAATTTCTGTCCACTTTTTGATGTCTTAATTCAGGAGGAATGATTTATTTCGGTAGTTGCGCTAATTTCGCCTTAACTGACTCTAATTTTTATCCCCAAACCAGAGGACCCAATCAACCTGATGACGAAATCCCTCACCACATCCATCCAGCAAGCTGTCAACACCGTACGAGACCTCACCATCCTCGAACAAACCGTCCCCTACATCACCAGCGTTTTAGAAACCGCCATATTCACCAAAAATGACGCCGAAACATCTGTAGCCGAGGAATGTTTCGAATTACCCCCGATAAAGCACCTACCTCAAGATATATCTGGGAACGTTTTGGAATCCATCGTAAACGAGTTTAAAGATTCAAGTGAGGTGGAAGAGATTCGGAGACTGAAATCTGAGGAGTTGGAAAAGAAACTGAAGCTTTATAAGAGTATTATGGAGCGGAAGTGTGATGAGGAACTGATACATAGCAGGAGGAGCCGGAGGAAAGAAGGAGGGTCGGGGGGTGCGACCCCGCGGATGACCACACCCGTGAGGAAACCGGCGGAGGTCAGCTACACCAGCCCGTGTGTGATGGACCTTAGTGTTTATGGGTACGTATATGTAGAATGTAACGAACTGTGTAGCTAATCAAATTAAAATGTTTTTATTGTAAGTAAGTACCTTATAGTACATTTTTACAACGTCATTCTTTTGTACTCTACCACCGCTTCGTAAGGTGCTGTAGCTGAAAGGAAAGAAGCGGCGCAAGAAACTTTCAGCAGCACATCTTTTGAAATAAATATATCTTACAATAATTATGAATACAATCATATATGTACACAATGTGCAGAGCTGGAGCTGATTTTAGGACCAAGCCTCTTTATCATTTAAGTAGTCATTTATTTTATAATAACCCTTTTTAAATAAGGTCCGTCTTATATGAGCCTTAATTTTTTTCTCTGTCATATTGATTACAGTATCAGGTATCTTATTATAAAATCTAATAGATATTACCGTTCTCAAAACGATGAAATGATATCATGGGATGGCGTGCTAAACAGAGACAATGCTATCGCGTTGATATAGCTGTCGCTTTTTGTCACACCATCTCATGATAGATTTTCATCCTTTTGAGAACGGTATAGCACAGCATCCTGATGTGGTCACCGTGGTGCAGCGTCTGCCGCCCGGGGCAAAGCCCGAATTCGCCGCCCCCTTGCCCTATTTATCCAATTGAAAAAAACCCGTTATCAAATCTGTGATAAGTATTCTTTCAAACGAAATAATTACACAGTTTTACTACATTAATTGCCGCACGGCGCATTTTTTAAATTCACCATCTGCAATCGGCGTTTATATGATCCCTCCACCACTAAAAGGTTTTCGAACACTGATAGTTTTTGTTCACAAGTATGAAGGTTCCACCGTGCACCGCCAATTAAAAATATGGAAGGTTTCCTCAATGTTTCTCTTCACCATTAGAACAATCGGTAAATGTACGTAAGTCTAAAAAGTAGCTATTACCAAACAATTTGTTTTCTCTTCCAGCAACATGCCAGAACAAAACGACGAGCTTCTAGAGAAACAAATAGAAGAAAAAGAGAAGATTCTTGCCAAAATGCTCAACCTCGAATCCCTCAGCATAACCACCCCTAAAATAAAAACCGAAGCGCCCAAAGAAGACGACGTAGCTCCCACCTACAATAGAATTGAAACACCGGTCATTGAAGTTAAAGAATCTCCAAAACCGATAAAGAAACCGGTGACCGTTAAACCGGTAAAAGAAGTTAATTTAGACTTAGTTCCGAAGGTGGTTAAGCTGCCGAATAATTGGAATTTAGAGAACATAGAGTTGAGACTGGAAATGCAGGCGAATGGAGTCAGAAAAGCGAGGAATTTAGTATCACCCGATGATGTGGACGATTGGGAAATAGTCTGATAGCGGGCGAGTGGGATGGCGCAAGTTTGTAGTATGGAGCGTACTGACTAACTTTAAGGAATATTCGAAAACGTGCATTCAAAAATGAGTAGAACATTTTCAGATGCGGAGATGACCATTTTTTTAAAGTTAAAAAAAGTGAATATTCTACAGTTGTATGATGTTATTCTGTAATAAATTGAAATTGAAATCGTTTATTTAGCGCTGTAAACACCAGAATACAGAAGTATACCAAGTTTAATACATGCAGCACAGAACATCCGGTGCGGTACAGTGCCAAAAAGGGTACAACAGCTCAGCATAATGCTGAGGCAAGCCACAGCGCTGATTTTCAGCTGGCCCTCAGTGACTGCACGGACGAAGAAAGCAACAGTGTGTGCGTGTTGTGTTGTAATAACATTACTGGTCTTTCGGCCGTAATTGTGTAATTGGTGTCAGATCAGAGGGCACACGGTTCTATAAGATCGATCGACGGCATACATAACAATTTGTATGTAATACTGTCATTGATAAAAAAAACCGTATCTACGGCCAACTCTTGTTACCCCAATGCCTACCTCGTCATTGGCAGAATTTGTATCTTCGAATTTGCCATTTTACGAAGAGAAAGAAGACTTCTGAATCAACATTCAAAATTATAGCCCTAGATCATGAAATACCGTGTTATTGGCGGATCGGAAAAGGAGTTGTTTGTTTGTTTGTAGTCTCTTGATTGTACACACAAAAAATACACAGAAAACAAAAAAAAGGACAAAGGCGGGCTTTGGGATAAGCCCGCCTTTGTACACTAGGGATCTCTTCCAGCCAACCTTTGATTTAGGAGAGTTTAGACTACAAAAACTAAACTATAATAACTTTTCGAAACTCTAAAAAAAGTTTTTGTCAGTACGCTTCTGTATATAGAGATAGTACAATTACAATACATTGACGAGCTGCAAAGTAATTTAGATGAGACACTGGACTAAGTTGGCAGCTGCTAAGCAAGGTTTAATTATAAGAATCCATGCATTTACAAGGTTCATTGAGGGCCCGTGTTCACCGGAGCCGGTCAAGGGTTCCGCGGTCGTTCGCACTCTGATTGGCGCAGAGTTCTGCGGTTGACCATACGCGCCAATTGGGTATTTGACTTATTATTTACCCTGACCAGAAATATGTATAAAATCGTCGCCATATTCTATTCTATTCTATATTTTTATTTATCGGATAACTTGGTCCATTGTGTTATTGTACTTAAAAAACTATGTTAGTAAATACATTCAGCAAAAATTACGAGTTTTTACACTTCAATCAGATGCTGATCAAAGATAACGTCATTCGATCAGCACCCGAACGAAGTGTTTAAGGATAGGGGAATCGTATTTATCCGGTATCACGTTCAGGATGCTGTTGAGCTGCTCCGAAGCCTGCAAAGCAGAGACGCAGGTCTTTTGCGTGGCGTGAAAACCATCGGAACCATAAACCCATATTGCGGGATTAAATGGAACTATTTTCTTCATAGCGAACTCTCATGACTATAAAAGAACCAGTGTCGCCCTCGACATGATTTTTATATTCCTGGTCAGGATATGTATTATGGACATTCTGAAGATGGATCTGAAATTCGTTTTTCGATATCTCAACTAGCACCAGAGAGTCCAGAGATATTAATGTTTAAAGGTCAAAACAGTCCTTTAGGGCGCTACAGTAGTGTGACGTCACAAATTGCTATTGTCGTTTCATTCTACTGAGGAGCTCGTAGCCTAGTTGTGACCACGGTCCGAAAGTGATCGTGCAGGTTAAGCAACGTTGGACGCGATCGGTACCAGGATGGGTGATCGCTAGTGGCATATTTCATCTGAGCTCCTCCGTGCCTCGGAGAGCACGTTAAGCAGTCGGTCCCGATTGTTGTCGTTCGACTGCAGTCGTAAGCCATGTCAGAGGCCTACGGGCGGCCTGAACAACTCTGACAATAAGTTGGCTACTAACCATAAGTAAGTATTCTACCTTCTGATTGCCTGTAGCTATATAATTTTTCAACGAATTTCAATTCTGTTTTCACATTTGACCATCAATTTTTCATTTATTTAATTCTTTTAAGGTTTGATACTTGTCAAATACCCTATTAGGCTCAATTTACATTGCCGCGGAATGGAATGGAAGCGAATTTTCGCAACGTAATTGTACATAGCATAATGAACTTTATGTCAATTGTGTAACATACAAACTAAATACGAGCCAAAAAAAGAGGTCGCGCGTCTTCCGGGGAATCCTCGCGCATTCTCGAGAATTCCCCTAGCGGTAAAGCGTATTTAGTTTGTATGTTACACAATTGACATAAAGTTCATTATGCTATGTACAATTACGTTGCGAAATTTCCTTCCATTCCATTCCGCGGCAATGTAAATTGAGCCTCAGAATGCAAACAGACCGACCGGCTCCTGTCGCAATGGACGCTTAAGTATATTATTATAAATATATACAGTCAAACCTGGGTAAGTGAGAACTGGATAAGTGAGAAAACTCTATAAGTGAGAGTAATAGCCAGGGCCCGTCATTTTAAGCTCCCAAAACCTCTATTAGCGAGAAACAGAAACCTCTGTAAGAGAGAGTCGTTTTTCCCTCACGGACCTCCGTAAGTGAGACTGCTACTTATCTATACCTCTATAAGCGACAGTCGAGCTTTATTTATTTATTTTATTTAGGAGGAACTATAGCTACAATAAAAATACATACATACATAAAAGATACACACATACAGTAACAAATGACAAAACAAATTACAAATTTAACATCTGCTATTTTATGACTCATTCTTAACTTTCGTACTTGCTGTGACTTGTTATTGCTGCGTACCTCTATAAGAGAGAAACGCTACCCATGTACCTGCATTAGCGAGAAACTCGGGTTAGTGAGAAACCTCTATAAGCGAGAATGAGATTGTGCTCCCTTGAACTCTCGCTTATCCAGGTTTGACTGTATTAGATAAAGTATCTTTAAACATGTGTAATTTAGGTAGCAATCGAGTAAATTATGAATGAAACAGCTTGTACACATGAGCTGATGATTCTTTAGATAGATCTACCAGGTACTACAAATAATAATTTAAGGTTTTTTTTGCCCTCGTATATTTATACAATTGTTATCCGAATTATGTAATTATGATTATCGCGTTTAAATTGTTTTGTTAATATCTTTGTTTAGCTTTAATAATGCATAATATTTGTTAATTATTATCTTAGTCATTTTTTTACTATTAGCTAACATATTTTTTTAAATGAAAAAGTCATCATAGTCATTTGTCAATCCTTATTTAATAATCTCTAATTTAATTACCTACACTATTGTTATTTCATTAATTAAATCACAGAACACAATTGATCTAGAAGGGACCATCAAAGGTAACAGAATTCTCATAATATTCACCAACTATTATTTTTACGTTTTTCATACGTTCCTGGGTATAGTAAAATAATAAGATTCATATGATAAGTAAGTATAGATCTCAACGCACATTATTGTATTAATAAAATAATATATTATAATCTAGGATGATGTAATGCATAATAACCTAAGTACGAAATATTTTACGAACAACTATCTCAATAGGTACAGAACATCTATTAAAGGTCTGTTAGTTATAATTACTATAATAAATTCTCTTGCACTATGATTAGTTGATTACACATAGGTACAGTCGACCACTGGTCAAACTACCCAAAACGTCAAATTTTGAGAATCTGAAATGTATCATATTGCGCAGGCATAAGGTTGAGATTTAGTTATAGATTGTGGTCGACTGTACCTACCTATTATTAGTTTAGATTTTGTAACACATACGAGTTCCTGAGGATATGCATTAACTTCGCCAAACACTTCTGTAGTGTTTACATAATATATTTGACAATGGAAGTGATCCTCATAAACGTTTCGTTTTCGAGAAACATTGGTATTTAATTTAATTCAGTTATACAATGAGTAAGGGTCTTTATTTATGCCCGTAATAAAACCTGAAACAAAACAATTACAAACTATTTTCCTTTCGTTTGTACATGTCACTGCTAACTTATGTCATGATTGTCAAGTTTAAATTAATCGAAATGCGACGTTGCCAGCTCGGATAAAAAATATGGCATACTAGGTAATTTAAGGCAAGGCATTTAGTTTGTATGAAAATAAAAGTATACTTTTTAATAAATTAAAAATGTGACAATATGGAAAATAACTACTTCGATGTTCTGAGTACAGTGTCGAAGTTAATGCATAACCAAAGGAACATCTTGTATATTGTAGTAAGGGTCGATTTGTATTTAGCGGTCAAAGGCGCGGCGGCGCCGCTTGTGCGCCAAAATACGGGGTTTGTCGGTTTCTACGATTTGTACCGCTCGCGTACTTCATAGAAGTGGCACACCGCGGCGATTCGACCGCTGAATGAGTAGCTCGGGTCCGCCTGGCTGGCGACTAGGGATGTTACGGAGCTTCGACTCCGACTCCGAAAGGTCGGAACTTCCGATTGATTTTACACCTCCGACTCGCGACTTCGGCTCCGATAATTTTGAATCGAAGCTTATACCGAAGATTTGTGGGCAAACATATTCAAATATCAATATTTTATTAAATAGTGAAAGGAATAAAAATAAAGGAACATGTTTTATTGCCGCAAACGTAATCATTAAAAAAAATTGGCCAGTTCAGCTATAAAATTTAAAAAACGGTTTAAAATTTGAACTTCTGAACATCTCTCTTCTACCTCCGCCTTCGACCCCGGTTCCAAATCCGGTTCCGACTCCGCTAAATCAAATTTAAAACCTTCGGTTTCGACTCCGGTTCCAGTAAAACCACCTCCGTAACATCCCTACTGGCGACTGACCACGGTTCTGTTCCCAAATATCGCCACCTCGGCGCTGGTATATTCCGACAGGGTTTTGTAGAGCTAGATCGGCAGCGACGTCAAAGTGATGAAGAGCGTCTGATTGTCTGACGATCCTTTTTTAAAACATCATTCAGTGTGTCGTATACCAGTAATAATAATAGAAGTGTGTATTTTTCACTTTAATAACTACACAGTGTGTTTTGTAGACTTCTGGATTAATGGCCCTGTGAGACCAGAAGCAAAGCAATTTTTCTAGTAAAGGCCTACACTGTGTACGCTAAATATGTATCAATTTATCTCTGTTGTGTGAATGGTGTTATCAGTGTGTTACCAAATAATAGACCTAAAAAATAGACACCTCAATTCTGACTAGGATCAAAATATTTGTGATATTTTTTTGTTTTGGTTGCCAATAAAAATATTTGCTACAAATTGTCTTTGTTCGTTAACAGTACTCATTCACGTTCCCACTGTTGGTGCATAGGCCCTGTGCACCAGGGGGGTGTGAATTATACACCGTGCGGGACCAGCATAGATAAACGGAGCTATATTCACCTAGGTAAGATAAGATTTATTGTGTAAAAGTTTAGGTAAGAATTACAAATATTGCAGATATAGTTGCATAAACATGTCACAATAGAAGGATCGCCTGGGGTGGTACCACCCTCTTTTCTATTTCTGCCGTGAAGCAGAAATGCTTGCATTTCTGTGTTTCGGTTTGAAGGGTAAGAGAGCCAGCGTAATTTCCGGCACATGAGGCACTCCATCTTAGTCCTCAAGGTTAGCAGCGCATCAAAAACCCTCTAATATTAATACAGTGAGGTGAGATGTCTATGGGCGACGGTGACCACTTACCATCAGGTGGCCCGTTGGCTCGTCTGCTCTCCTTATTTAATAAAAAATAAAATAAACTTTACCTTTACAGGCATATACACCGAATTCACTAATTAATGTTTATACAGATTTTGAGAAGAAACAAAAAAGATAATGTCATTAAAATTTATACAATGTCAATAATAATCCAATTAAAATATACAATCAGTAATCAATTATCGTTTATCGTCCAAAAATTCCTTGACGTTGACTGAAAGAGATTCTTTCCAAGCGCTAAAGTACCTTCCTACACTAGTTATGTGGTTAATTTCCTATGAAAACTTGTATGCGATAAAGAAGTATTGCTGGTTTGGACGAAAACAGGCGATTTATGATGAAACCCTGGCCTCCAGTATTATATAGACCTAGACATTTCATCACCAACACTCGAATCTATTGTGGTATAGTCAGCATCAGAAGTAGATGAGCAGTTTAGGTGTCCATATTATAAACATTCAATGCTTTACCCATGGTTGGTATCTTTGTTTGGAACTTGTTAGGGAATGTAAAGAAAAATGCTTTTTATACACATACAGACTTTACTTGTATATCACTACGAAAAAAATAAGGAACTGAAGTGCTGCTTATAAAAAATTCAAAACGACTACAAACGGTAGCCTACCGTCTAACATACCGATTCTGAAACTACCTTTACAGGGTGTAACAAAATTACTGCATTGACGTCATGACGCTATTTATTGCATGATTTAAAAAAAAAATTAAACAATGGCAACTTTTCCAAGATATCAAATCGCATTTCGCAATGGCATTTCATTTCCATACGATTCTAGTAAAGGTGTTTTTTTTTTATTATTTACCACTAAACCCGCTTTTGACCTCGATCTCGCCCGATGGTAAGCGACGATGAGGTCGACGATGGAGCATGCGGCTCCAGTAAATGCCTATTCACTCTGGCCTTGAAGATCCAGGTCGCCATTATTTAAATAAATAATCAAACTGTAAGGTAGTCTCAGGTACAGCCTGACCAGGAACCAAGATTACGAAGCAACAACCCTTGTAATTACAAGTCTAACATAGCAACATTAATAGAAATCCTCATACAAAATAGTGTAAATGTTGCCATTTACATTTATTTTATTTTTTATTTATACATACTTTTACACTTTTGTGTACAGGTGAGCTTAACTTCTCTGCCAGCTGACCTTTGGGCATGCAGATATGTTATGGCGGTGCAGTGGCAATAAAAATTACAAAGAAACTTACTTAATAATATGTGAAATTTACATATTAAAATAATATACTTACACAGTAGCTCTGACGGTAAAGGAAAACATCGTGAGGAAACCTGCATACTGAGATAACCAGTGTGTGAAATGGGGAAGGCTTACATAGTATACCAATATACAATACTAGCACAAATATACAATATAATTTACTTACATTGTCCTTTGGTCATCTAATTACAAGGATTTTTGCTTCGTAAAATTATGCCCAGATATTTATGAGATCTATCAAGAGGACGCTAGTGTTCTAGTTATTTTATATTTCTAAATGGACGGGATCTATTCCTTCCCTTTGGATAAATATGGCAAACCGTGGGCTGCAAGAAACGTCCTTTATGTTAAGGCTTCCTTAAATCTCGTGTCATTTCTATATCTCGAGTAGACAGAAATAGCGTGTATTTCAATGAAGAATTAACGTTAAGAAAGTTTCGTGCAACTGCGGTAGTCTCATAACAATTTATGGTCAGGCTTATATTAACAAAAACATAAATCAGATTCCTTAAAAATACTACAGCATAATAAATAGATCAGTGATCCCAAAACTGTTACGAATTCGAGGACGTAGCAGCGCCACCTGCAACCCTGACGGCATCGCGGCACAAATTAAAGCGCTTGCTTTAAAAAAATCATAATTAGGATATTTACTAAAAAAATCACGATGTGAAAATTGTTCCACGGAGGATAGAAAAGTTTTTAATAATATTTTAGTAGCCTCAAAAACAAAAGGCTACTAACATTAAAAAAATACATTTCATCCGTTGAATAAGTTTGCCTATTTTAATAAGATATAATAACTCTAATAATTATTTATTTATTTAAATAAAATGAATAAGAATTATTTTTTTCGCTAAGGTATCGCCTTTAGTAAAGACTAGGTTGTAGAATATTCTCAAAATAATTTGGGTCTGTTTCTCTTCCAAGTCGCAACTAAAAAAAAGTTCGGGAACCACTGAAATAAACTAAGGAAACGAAAAAAGAAACGAAAAATAACCATTAAGGACCAATTGGTTATTTAAGGACCAATTGGTTATTTAAGGACCAATTGGTTATTTAAGGACCAATTGGTTATTTTTAGTTTCTTTTTTCGTTGCTTATAAACAAAATTCAAAACGACTACAAAGGGTAATTTGGTCCTCCCCCTTGAGGGTTGTGTGTAACAAAGCTTTGCTTCAACATCAACATTAGACAATTCAAACGTACATAATGATCAAAACAATCGACAAAAAGTAGGCCAAAAAATATAGCTAAAAGTACATTCAGCAACAGCATGTTTGCTTATTTTAATTTAATCTATATTAATAGTCTTCAGAAACCCTGAATCTAAAATAATCAATTATAATTTATAGATACCCTTGAAAAAAACCCAATGTAGCAGCAACGCTGTACAAGGCGTTCGAACACAGCGGGTGAACATCCATCACTGGTTAGGTTAGTTATGAATGGAGTTAAAGTGCTGAACTAGACGCATCCAGTTCCAGCCCCGGTTTGGTTCGCTGCAACCAATCACATGGCGTTCCACCTCCCCCCCCCCCCCCCCACTTAAAGTCAGCGTTTCTTGATTTGATGCAGCGAACCGAACCGAGGTTGGAACCGAACGCGTGTACTCCAGGCCAAAACGTTCGCGAAAGAACACTATATCAAGCGACTCGCCCGCGCCATGCGCACGCCTCACGCAGCCCTAATCACAAACAGCTAACGAAAACATGTTCATGACAATAGACAGTTTTATTTGATTAATAATGGTATCAAGATGTGTTCCAAAAAACTGAAATGTTTCAGTTATTGTTACTAAAATTAGATATAACAACCGTTACTTATAGATCGAGCTGAATCTCATGACAGAAGAAAAAAAAATAGATATAACAAATTCATTTGGCAACAAATGCACCTGAAAAAGCGTCAACTCAATGAGATCAAATTGGCGTTTTTCAATATCTCTTAAGCCTCGATTTATATTCGGCCGCTCGCCGCTTGTAAATTTCTATAGAGAGACCTTAGTGCACGTGCACTAAATCCATACAAATTGGCGAGCGGCGGAATATAAATCGAGGCTAAGGGTCATTTTATATTTAGCGGTCAAACTGCTGCAACAAATTTCTATGGAGTGCGTAAGCAGTAGCATATAAATTGTTGCATAAAAAAATAGTGTATTTTGTCGGCGGTTCGACCGTTGAATATAAATAGACCCTTATTGCCACGAATGTCCAGACGAGCTATAAACTATAGGTTACGTTATAGACGAGTAATTAACCAAAAACAATTTTACTATGGAAAATTATATCTTGGAAAACTTTCGGAAAAATATTCCGACCCCACTTCTAGACATGAAAAAGAGTTTAAAATACGGTGCGGATGATAATTCGTGTCCCAATATTTTTTTAGACTTGGAAAAATAAAGGAGTAATTCGATGTAAATTTTCTTTTTATTTTACGGCAAAATTTCCATTACCCAACTCTAGTTTAAATACAGTTTGGTTCGCAAAACTTGAACCCTGTGAGAAACTATGCTATACTTAACTACAAGATCCGATAAATACTGTTTCGACTAATAATCACACAAACATTTGACAGAATATATGTCAAAATGACTCTACGAACACACAATAGAAGTCGTCAAAAATCAACAAAAGCTGTCAAGCTAGGGGTGAGGCAAAATGGACCTAAGTTTTTATGGAGGTTTTTTTAAAATGAAAAATATTTGTACCTATGCTTTTCTTTTATTTTTTTTATTTACGTCTAAACCCGCATTTGACCTCGATCTCGCCTGATGGTAAGCGACGATGAGGTCGACGATGGTGCATGCGGGTCCAGTAAATGCCTATTCACTCTGGCCTTGAAGATCCCAAGGTTGTAGGTTTCGGGAAATACAGACGCCGGCAGGCTGTTCCATTCCTTAGCCGTTCGCATAATGAACGAAGAAGCAAATCGCTTCGTACGAGCAGATGGTATATCAACAACATAAGGATGGAACCCCTCCCCGCGCCTGGTAGTCCGAAGGCGGAATGGAGATGCTGGAATTAGGTCGTGCAATTCCGATGCGCACTCTCCGAAATGTATCCTATAAAATACCGATAGACAGGCAACCTTGCGCCGATGTTCCAGACTTTGCAGTCTAGCTTCCACCAGCGATTCGTCACCATTAAGGCGCTTAGCGCGTTTCTCCACTGAGTCAAGAGCAGCCAGTTGGTACATAGCTGAGCCGTCCCACAGATGGCAGCAGTACTCCATGCACGACCGGACTTGAGCTTGGTAAAGGTTTAAGAGCTGTCCCGGCGTGAAGTACCGCCTAACCTTACTCAGGATGCCCAATTTTTACACACAATGTGGTAGAAAGTAGTGATACTATATTACAATGTAAGAACTCTGTAATGTACCTACTATCAACAAATAAACTATTTGATTTGGGGTCGTACAACGTTCACCACTCTTTTGCGAACTAGTTCGTTCTAGTTCGATAGATCCCGCACCGTGGCGCGTGAGGTCTGAGTGCGCGACCTTGAAAGCGGGAGATTTAGTGTTAAATGTGAAACAGTTTGATGATAACTAAACTTATCTTCTACTATAGGATTAGAGAAAACAATATTCATACTTGTGTGGATTTATTTAAAGCAGACGCCATACTGCGGCGGCGGATTTCTTTTATATAAGTTTATTTTGAAATATGACAAAAGCCTTAAACTAATTTACAAATAAAAATACTAATGAAATTTATGTAAAATATCTTAATCTAAATCCGAGCAGAGTTTATTGAATTTCAAAAGTTAGTGTCTAGTGTTTTTTAGGCTGGGTGAAATATTTGCATTTGATACCTACAATAGGTTTCCCCGTGCTGTAGGGATCATTTGCCTCAGGTCCACCATATCAATTTATTAAGTTGTTTCTTTGTGTGTGCTGCTCCCCCAACACTAGGTCTTTGCGTTTTTCTTTGACGTTCTTGTATCGTTACATGTGTAGATATTCTGTCTTGTCTTGATTAATTCTGAGACCAACCTTCTTTGCTTCCGATTCCAGAGTGTGCGCCAGGTCTTTAACTTCTCTTTGATGTTGTCCAAGCAAGGCCAAGTCATCCGCGTAGCCGATCACCTTATGCTGTCCATTAAGGTGTACTCCGCCGTCTACTGATGTGACTTTTCTGATGACGTGTTCGAGGACTAAGTTAAACAGCATAGGTGATAACGCGTCTCCTTGCTTCAGCCCCGTTATGACCTCAAACTCTTCAGACAGATCCCTGTCTACTTTGACTCTCATTTTACTCTCTTTTGTGGCCACTTCGATCATTCGGACCAGCTTCTCGGACGGACGACGTCCGGTCGGACGTCCCAGATACCGCTGGCGCGATGAAGTGGAGAAGGATCTGCGGGAGCTCCGGGCGCCTGACTGGCTCGAGACTGCGCAGGAGAGAGAGCGATGGCGCTCTTTGGTATCGGAGGCCAAGATCCACTTCGGGTCGCTGCGCCAGCGGAGTAAGTAAGTAAGTAAGTGTGTGCTGCTGTCGGTAAAGTTCTTTAGTGCTTAATATCTATAACGTTATCTTATTATGATAGTATGGGAGTATATGTTGGGGTGAATGAGAGTGTGGTTATATTAAAATGTGTGTGGGTTGTGTGTAAGTGAGTGTGCGTGTGTGTTTATTATGTACATAGTTCCTGTTTCTATAGATAGTGATCCATACAAATCGGCAGCACGCTCTTTAAATAAATCCACCACCAGTTCAAAAATAACTAACGACCTAGGTTTCTACCTAGATCGCCTCTTTCCTGTTCTTGGACCTAGGCCGTTCGCGAACTACACGAGACTGGCCAGTCTGCTCCATTTGCCTCACCCCGCGTACGTAACAAGTATTACTTTCAAATATCACAAAACATTTAGCGCAAAAAAGCCGTATACTTTGAATAAAGCCGTAGCTCGAACAGAGAAAAGTGAAGATCAGTAGTTCCGGCATTCATTATCTATAGTTATGTCTGATATTTGTTACAAAGGTCATATCGATATGGAAAAAAATACAAATTATTGCTCTAAATACAGTGCTTGCTTAAGACGAGGTTCTCCACACACAAACGCCGCCAATCGAAAAAAAAACCATATTTGTGTCATTATTACAGCACTACGTGCAGTCACTGAGGGGCCAGCTGAAAATCAGCGCTGTGGTTTGTCTCAGCATTATGCTGAGCTGGTGTACCCTTTTTGGCACTGTACCGCACCGGATCTTTTGTGCAGAATGTATTAATCTTTGTATACTTCTGTATTGTGTTCTATATTCTGGTGTTTACAGTGATAAATAAACGTTTGCAATTTCAATTATTAAGTTTTATTTAAAAAAACGTACCCGAAAGCACAAAACACAACAAGCTTGTTGAATTCCTGAAGTTACTGTACGCACTTCAGGAATTCAACTAGGGTTATTAATGCTAGCTTAAAAATACTACTTATCCTTTCGGAGTGCTTTCAGGTAAGTTTTATAAATAAAACTTAATAATTAAACAAATATGATTTCTTTTCGATTGGCGACGCTTGTGTGCGGAGAACCTCGTCATAATTACAGGTTATTCATACATATTATAAGTATACACACATCTGAGGGATCCAGATCCGAGGACTGGTGGGATACAAGTCCGGATTCCGATCAAAAAAATGCAGAAGAGACCCATCTCTAGTGTATTTCATGTTCGAATGAATGTACGACGGATGTATGACGTCGGATCCCAGATCAAAGATCAGACATAACTATCTGATGTGTACGCTACGCCCAGCCTTAAAGACTTAAGAAACAATTAGCGCCTCTTATATAACTCTAAATTAATAATTGGTCAAGAACGAATTGGCCAAGAATCTTATTGGTTTTTTTGGGCACACGGCACCCCTCCTGGATTCGCCAGTTTCTCCTGGGGCAATAATTATTGAGATATCTCAAACTGGACCGATTCAAAAAAATCCACACATCCTCTCTTTTCCCTGCCGTTTCAAATCGTTTAAAAAAATAATACTGACGTTTAAAAACTTGTAAAGTTTTCCAAAATTTTGAGTCTTGTCCCTCAGTCTTGTGTTACCACATTATTCCTGCCTTCTTGATCTTAACTCTATGATTTTTGGCAGTGTATTACATACATACAAAACTTTCTAAGTGCAAATGGTGGTCTTAAAGATGCAAAGTTAACGATAGTTTTCAGTCGAAAATACCCACACCATCGATAGTACTTTACTCCAGGAAAAATGAATTACCCTGAAGGAAGAATTACTATTTGTAACTATTAGGCTCAATTTACATTGCCGCGGAATGGAATAGAAGCGAATTTTCGCAACGTAATTGCACATAGCATAATGAACTTTATGTCAATTGTGTAACATACAAACTAAATACGAGCCAAAAAAGAAAAGTAGCTAGGGGAATTCTCGAGAATGCGCGAGGATTCCCCGGAAGACGCGCGACCTCTTTTTTGGCTCGTATTTAGTTTGTATGTAACACAATTGACATAAAGTTCATTGTGCTATGTACAATTACGTTGCGAAAATTCGCTTCTATTCTATTCCGCGGCAATGTAAATTGAGCCTTAATATCCAATAATAACCCTACTTAAATTTGTGATTAATGAGGGATTTTCCAGCTTAAGTTTTTTTTTTAAATTTTGGCCCCTGCTAGTGTATACACTGCAATTTGGCCAATTGCCGTGTCTTGAAAATCAGTTGAACGTTTTGGCGTCTGTTTTGAAAAAAACAGTTTACCAACGTCGAGATTATGGGAGAGTATGCATCAGGAATGCCTAGCGCCTTGGATTCCAAGTGCAATTGGAGGTTAGGTTGCCGAATTCACACCATCTGTAGTTTTTCACTCCCATTTCACTGTCTTATATAACGTACACTTATAGCGGTCGATTTTTAGGTAAAATACACTAGTTTTACGAAAAAAAATACCGTAAACCGTTTTTAAACAATAAAATAGGACGAACACGCCATGACATCATGAACGTTAAACATAACCTCCCAGCTTAAGTTTCTGCCATTCGAGATAGATGGCGCTGCGTCTAACAGGAATGTCAAAGTGACAGAAGAGTCGTTTTGACATAATATTTTTTCAATGCATAGTAGGTAGCTTTTTGTAACAATAAAGAAATTCATCGAATTAATCATTTCCCAAATGACAAAAGATCTATGAGAAATAACAAAGAATTAATATCGACGATCAATAATAAAAAAAAAAGTTATTTAAAAATTCAAATTTTATAGCTTTGGTACATGCTAATGGCAGTGATTATTTTTGAATATATCAGAACCTGCCTTAGGCTCACGCCACACAATGTTTAGCTAGTCTATGGCAGAGATAATTTTTTAAATATATACGAGTAGGTCCTTTTGGCAAATTTTGACATTCATTTCATTGGAAGCTGCCGGGAAACCCCTCATTACGGATTACTTTTCCGGTTACGGTTACGGCCTGTTTCAAAGGCCTTGATCAGGGAGAGTGCGAAACGCTCCATGTTGATGCGACGGCGTTGCGGTCAGCAATCCGTAATTAATCACAAATTTAAAATGTCTCACTTCAATTCTAAAATAACCCTACTTCGTTCTACAGGATCCCAGTCGATCCCACTCAAAAAATCTGTCCCAAAAACATTGAAACTAGATTCCATATCTTACAATTTGGCTACAAACAGGCATCGACTCCAACAGACACAATCTAATCGTCCCGCTCACTCGTACGCAATCTAATATGAGTGAACGTGACAGTTTCAGTCAAAAAGTATAAACTAAGATGTCGTCTACAAACCATCGAGGGACATTTTTTTGTATAGGTTTTGTTCTGAGATTACTTCCTTTATAATAATTTTACATTTGTCATACACGCTCAGTATAATTAACTTTAACTTATAATAAGGTAAGTTATAATAATTTAACAAATTCGTTTTAGTTTAGTACAAAGTACAGTGGGCCATAACGCAGGCATATTATTAAACTAACACTAACTTCTATTTCACTAAAGTGCGGGGAACACATTTGGCCTACTGTACAAGTTGCTAATCTACTTTTAAATACCAGAAATGTTAGTAAATTTTCAAGATGATGGTCTTGCTGTAAAAAATATCTATCAAAAATAGTGACTTTCCTATGACAGCCATGTTTATTAGAATAAAATAGAATGATAATTTAATTTGGTAGGCCAAAAGTCGTCGTTAAATATACTAGACATTCACTTAGGCTCAATTTACACGGCCGCGGAATGGAATGGAAGCGAATTTTCGCAACGTAATTGTACATAGCATAATGAACTTTATGTCAATTGTGTAACATACAAACTAAATACGAGCCAAAAAAGAGGTCGCGCGTCTTCCGGGGAATCCTCGCGCATTCTCGAGAATTCCCCTAGCTACTTTTCTTTTTTGGCTCGTATTTAGTTTGTATGTTACACAATTGACATAAAGTTCATTATGCTATGTACAATTACGTTGCGAAAACTCGCTTCCATTCCATTCCGCGGCAATGTAAATTGAGCTTTAAATGACAGGATCAATCTTAAGTAAGTTGCAATATATACGTTACTTATTATATTCAAAAAACTTGACCAAATCTAAAGGATATGTCACATCATGTCGAAAAACAAGTCAAATTACACCAAAAAATAGATTAGTATTTCAATCCAATCGAGGAACCACGTACAAAATATCAATATCACATACCTCGAGTCCGAATGGTAACAGCGGCTTAAACTAACGACTAGTTTCGTTCTCAAGCGATATTCGTCTTTGGCGACATTACGATGTAGTGATGTTCCATGGGAGGGGGCGGCAGTATCGGAGACATGGGCGTGTAGGCGCTCTCTTGAGAGTCTTTTAACCGTATCTTATTGAGTTGCTCTCGACTGCGCAGAATCAAGTCCACGATTTCTTGTGGTAACGCTAGGGCCGCTACCGCGTCATCGTTGAATTCTATCGATAGATCTCCGTCCAATTCGTCGATAAATTCCTTGTTGTCTTCTAGACACTCCACGGATTTCGAACAGCGGTTGGATGCGACGTGTTCGGTTTCGTCTAAAAATTCGCAGCTTTTGGTCTCTCCCTTGCCGAGGCCGATCTTGAGGTTTTTCATCTTGCGGAAGTTTTTGAAGATGTCCCGGGTCGGGGTGAAGTCGAATTTCTTCTTTTTGGTTTCCACGTCTTTGTTCTCTTTGGACGTATCCGATTTGGGCGAGGTGGCGAGGCGTGAGTCGCTTTTCAGTCTTTTTCTGTAAGAGAAAGGTCTATGTAGCCGGGACCGAAAGCGGTTACCTGAATATATTTTGCAACATATGCACAATTGTACACAAAAGTTTGATTTATATAGAAACGCCTAATCACCCGCCGTGCGACGTCCTTCGGCTATATATAGACCCAGACTACATGACGACGGCTCCTAGGCCGGTTCCAGTATCGGTCGGTTCCATAGAACCGGTGCTTCATATAAACTCAAACAAAAATGCGCTGTCGACTACACGTACCGAGTGGGCGGGGCTCGAGCCAACGCATTAGTTTGAATGCAGTCGACTACACGGCCGGTACGGTACCTGTACCGAACCGTCGCTGGAACGTCGTCGTGTAGTCCGAGCCTAAACCGCGTATGCGCACCGCGTCAAGCGGTTTTAAATAAACGAGTAATAAGAACCCGTGGTATTTTCGCGTAAGAGCGTCGCGCGGCGGGCGGTTGGAAGTTTTTAAACAAATCGAGCCAAAACCATGATGTTAAGGTACAATTGACAAGCACAACGCTGAAAAGAGAAAAGAGCAGCCCGACACCAAATAATCATGATTAAATCATAGGGTTCCATTGTGGGAGATGTGCATATACAGATATTTTTTTCCGTTCAACGATTCGCCCATAACACCTCGTAGTCGTAAGGGCCTGGAAAAAAAAGTACCTGAAGACGCTGAAGGCCCGGCGCGCCGCGCCCTGCTCTGACCCGGACGCGGAGCTGGCGGAGCAGCACCGCGGGAGAGACCCCAGCGAGCTGTGCCGCGTCACGTTGCCATCCGCCGATGACTCGTTCATCCGTGAGTTCCACGAGTCGCCCAGTTTCATAGTGCTGTGACAATACGAACAAATGTTACGGTCACTGATCAAAAATACAATCTGGAGCCAGCAGTTGATGCAGTGGCACAAAACTGCCCTGATACTAAAGAAAGAAAACACTTTATTGGCAAAAGGAAAAATAATACATTTTCTACAAATATTCAGTAAAGACAATATCGTTGCAGATACTCGATGTATATTTGGCAAAAGGAGAGACAGTCAGCAAATGCTGACATGCTCGGGTACCAAATATACAGCGCTGTTTTTCATTTCACCCCTTATCCCAAGATGTTAGTGGGAGCGATAGAGTAATGGGTAAAAAAATAAAATAAAAACTAAAGACGGCCAATATCGAATGTTTTAACGCTTGTTCTCTGCCCTTTTAAAATTAAACAAAATGTTTTCATATGTGGCAAACTGAATACCGCTTCGTAAGGTGCTGTAGCTGAAAGGAAAGAAGCGGCGCAAGAATCTTTCAGCAGTACATCTTTTGAAATAAATATATCTTACAATAATTATGAATACAATCATATACACACACAATGTGCAGAGCTGGAGCTGAATTTAGGACCTAGCCTCTTTATCATTTAAGTAGTCATTTATTATATAATAACCCGTAATAAGGTCCGTCTTATATGGATCTTATATTTTTTCTTTCATATTTATTAAAGTATCAGGTATCTTATTATAAAATCGTACACAGTGACCCATAAATAATGTGTTTACTTTACTAAGTCTAAAGCGTGGGACTGCAATTTCTATAAACTTCACACTCACCCAAAAGGCAGTCTAGGCGGCAAGGGCGGCGGAGGGAACCTCCTAGAAGTCCGCCGCATGGTCGCGTAGATACAGTCCGCCACGCACTCGTACGTGGGCTCGGGCTGGGGGGGCCCCGCCGTGTCGCGAGGGGCCCCCGCGCGGGCCATGGGGCAGTACGTGTCGGGCTCGGGCTTCGGCGCGGGCTCGGGCAGGTCCGGGATCTCCTCGTAGATGCCCGACGCGATGGATAGGAGGGAGCGGCGGTCTGACATGCTGTGGGTAAGAGCGGAATGTAAGGGTTTGTCCTGATAGAACGTGATTACGCGATCATCGCTAGTTCACGCGAACTTTGATCACGTTACATTAAACTATGCTAAACGCTGGACTCCGCACTAGGCAACAGCCTGTATCGCGGAGGCCGGTTCAATTTTCTTATCTAAGAATTACATCAATTTATAATAAGGTATTTATGAGATATTTAGTTATTATTTATATTATACATTTATTAAAATAAACAAATAAAATGTTTTTTGATGAAAAAGTAATTAATTAAGGAGTAGGATGAAGGTGGTGTGCAGTACCGGAAAAGGGGGACTGCCTCAGCCTGCTGCCGTAGCGCTTTTAGCACGTACCTTTGTCCATCAAAAGTCATACAATCCGTAGTTGCCTTTCTTCTTAAGAGTGTTATTACATGGGCGCGATCGACATAGATCGGTGGATTGATTATAAACCGTTCAAGCTAGACTGCAAAGCCTGGAACATCGGCGCAAGGTTGCCTGTCTATCGGTATTTTATAGGATACATTTCGGAGAGTGCGCATCGGAATTGGACGACCTACTTCCAGCATCTCCATTCCGCCTTCGGACTACCAGGCGCGGGGAGGGGTTCCATCTTTATGTTGTTGATATCCCATCTGCTCGTACGAAGCGATTTGCTTCTTCGTTCATTATGCGAACGGCTAAGGAATGGAACAGCCTGCCGGCGTCTGTATTTCCCGAAACCTACGACCTTGGTATCTTCAAGGCCAGAGTGAATAGAATAAATAAAATTAAAAAAGCATTGATCCGACGTCGATCTACACCCTATGCTATGGTTAGTGGCACATTGGTAGTAGCCACAAGTATTGAGTGATCACCTGTCGTCGAAGGTAGCGATTTGCGAGGCGCAGGCGGCGACGCGTGGCGTACGCGCGGCGGGCGCGAGGTCGCCCGCGCCACTGCAGCGCGCCAACTGACCGCTCGGCGTGTGCTTCGACTCCTACACAATTTTTTATTTTATGTTATTTATAAGGAAAATCTACATCTATTAACAAAATTATGAAATTACATATGTATTAAACTGAAAGAAGGCCAATTACAGATTCCCTCGTTCATAATTGACTTGTATACCAAAAGCACGCGGTTAACTTTAGAATAAAAATATAGAATTAACATGAATATTTCTTACATATTTACCACGAGTATTAACTGTTATAAGTAAGTACTTGTTAATCAAGTGCTGGCTGAGTGACTAAGATTAACAACAATCAACCGATTTTTAACCGAGATCGAGAGACAGTTATAAGTTTGACACTGTGGCCTCATAACTTGGAACCGGATGATAAGATTTGAAAAATTTAAAAAAAAATGATTTTTTTTTATTCGTTTACAAATTATTAATTAACATTTAACATTAAACTATAACCTCCACACTAGGCGTTGCCTGTGTCGTGGTGATTACATACACAAACTAACCACTTTACATTGTTATGTGTCAATTTAACATTACATTCCAGAATTAAAAGAAAAATTACAACTTAAATTTAAAAGATTAGACTAGTGGTTTCCAAGATCTTGAAGTATCTTTGATGTCAGATGGGATCTCTGGAGCGGTAATAGCTAGATGGTTCGAGTTTGAGCTCAAATGTTTAGGACGATGGAGCTCTTCCCATATTTGGAACCTGATGATAACCAGGAAATAGTAAAGGAATGTCCAGAATAGTAAGTCGGGGTTTTTATAAATTTTCAATTAAGAGTTATTTATTTTATTTACAAAATAGCGGAGCCCATACAAGCTTGGACCAAATTTTTTTGTTCGTTTTTGCCTCCAGCCAAAAATAGTATACAGAAATAAATAATCAACGCATTGTAAAATTAGAGCCAAAAATAGAGCCGGGCTCATGACTCTAACGGTGATAGAACATCGTAGAAAGTAGGGTAGGTGTGTGAAATATAAATGTAATCTTACCTTCGACATGACAAGATCGATATCATCCAGGGACACTTCGGAAGGGCCGCTGTACCAACTGCTGCGTCGGAATTCACCTGAAAAATATAAGTTATTTATTTTTGGAGGGTTTAGACAAACGAAAAACAGAGCTGGTGCTGAGCCGAACATAATTGGCGAAACCAAAGCTCCCCGACTTCGATGGTTATATCGGATGAGTAAAGAGTAAATGTTGTCTGTTACAGATCCCTCTTAGTGATAAGACCGCCGATATTATATATTTTGAACTAATTTTAGCTATAAAGAGTATTTTATAACGAAAAAAATTAGTTAAAATAGACTTCACTGCACACACCAGCAGCGGTGCTGGCGGCCCGCAGGTCCCCGTCGCTCCTGCTCAACTAGTCTCAGTGCAGTTTGCGGGCTTGCCGCACTGCCGACGCCAGCTCGCTCGCCAGCGGTGTCGAGAACTACTTCACTAAACACACCTGCGGCGTTGCTAGCGGCCCGCAGGTCGCCGTCACTCCTGCTCAGCTTGCCGCGGCTGCAGTGAACCTTGCGGGCTTGCCGCACTGCCGAGGTCAGCTCGCTCGCTAGCGGCGTCGAGAACCTCAACTCGCCGCCGCCCTGACGATACTCGCTGCAAATCAGCAAATTGTTGAATATGAGTATGTTTCTGAAGCTTATGCTTTATGGGGTTTGCTGGAAGAGATAAGTCACGCCCTTTGTGCTTCACATATTTTTATCTAAGTAACATAATCTGTGTACAATAAAGGGTTAAACTAAACCAGATTGAAATCACATTATATTAAGTTACTGCTCTCAGCAGACGCAGTTCTACCGCTCAACATTTGGGGGGCACTTACAAAAGAAACACGATTTAGGAGGGAGGGGTATACATGGGGTTGCAACAAATTTATGGTCCTTTTTTATGGGACTACAAGATTTGGGAGGGGGGGTGGGGTCATGATGGAATGCTACACGCCTATGTTTGGCGCTCAACGTCAGCCATTGGGGTAGCCTTATATCAATTATGGTCTGCGGGGGCCCTAAAAGGATTATTAAAGGTTTATTAGGTCTTGGTTTTATTACCATTGTGAAGTAAGTCTACGTATAGATGCGCGAACTAACTTCACGTAGCTGAAAAATTGAAGATGTTGACTTTAATGTCAAATTAACTTCAGAGGTTGCCTGGAAGAGATCGCTTTAAGCGATGAGGCCGCCTTTGTTCATATCGTGCTACTATTCCTGTAGGTTTTACTTTTCCTGATTTTGTGTACAATAAAGTGTTTATATCTATCTATCTTTGAAACACGTCTCTGGATATTCACCCACGCTTGCGACGATGTAGAACCAACTTTTTCGCCCAGGTTTTCACTCGCACAATACGCTTCACCCAAACACATATAAACATATTTACACGAAAATTGTCAAGGCGTCCTGTTCCAAATACACTCTTCACTTAAAAACTTGCACTTTAAATTAATAAATATGTGGAATTTTGTTCGTTAAATCACAAATTAACTAAGATGAGTGATTACAAATGAAAAGCAAGAGTTAGTCACAACAAATTATAAAAATACTTCACATAACAATAATTACCTTATGATCGTATTCACTTCAAAATATCTGCACCTCATTATGTAAATTGAAAATATGTCCTCTACTTTAAACTTCGCAATCCTAAAACATTTGTTTTAAATGTTTTTAAGAACAACACATCGTTCTATAACCCTATTGTGCGAATGTGTAGATTGTTTAACGAAATCTCTTCAAACAGCAACAATAAGCCATCGATAGACTTATTTGATCCTAGGACATTAGTTTTTAAAAGACGGGTTGAGGATGTCCTCAAGTGAGCTATCCGCGCACCTACTTTATAGTTTTTACTTTATTATTTTTATTTTTCAAATAGGCATAAGTTTTTTAGTCATTACATTCAATAGTATTTTTTATAACTCAATATTGTACAACAATCAATTTTCCACTTCCTAACCATGCTGTGTTTACACGTTAAGGGTTACGACCTAGCTCATAACTTTATATTGATTTTTCTGTAATTTATATGGTTGTAATCTGTTGTGTTTACCTAATAAATAAATTAAATTAATTAAATTAAATTCAATATTAGAGTAATTTACGGCCTCCTAATGATATCTATGAAACGATTAGTTGTGAAGTGCGCCGTTCACGTGAAACTCGTAAACAAGCTTCTAATTAAAATGTCGGGGTCATCGAAATGTGCTACTAACAGTGAGAGACAACGGAAACTGCCCTACACCACCACTGCAGCAAACAAACAAGGTAAACGAACCTTTTATAACCTACTATCATAACAAAAAAGAAACAGAAGATAATCATCGTTGATCGGAGTAGGTAGGGCTGTTTTTGGTACTTGCCACATACGGTCATAATGTGGATAAGTATGCCCAATAATCCCGGGATTTCCGAGATTGAATAAATATATTATTTAGATTTTTAACGTTATATTTGTTTTGATACACATTTAAGATTGGTGGCGAAATATTTTTTTTAAGATTCATGGCGCTAGTGTGTACCTATGGTAGTGTTTTAACTTCTTCGTAAGGTCACAATTTTTAAAAAATCGTAATCCGCCGAGTAAGGGCGAGGTTTATAAAAGTAATTTACAACATTTGCTCGATAACTTAAAACGGGATCCCGAAATCATATCCATATTAATATAACCTTTGAGGACATTGACCCGAAAGAGCTCTACCTACTCCGATCAGTGAATAACAAAAAAGAAACAGAAGATAATCATTAATCACCTACCACAACACGCGAGTTGTATTGCTATCACAAAGGTAAATCTAACGCTTATAAGACCGCTTGTCTTTGCTTCGGTGGCGTAGTAACTAGGACGCCAGTTTCCCATGCGAGAAGCCACAAGCTATAGTATATCATTTGTCAAAAACCTTCGATTAAATCTCAATATGACACGCCTGCGCAATATGACACAATTCAGATTTTAAAATGTTGACGTTTTGGGTAGGTTGACCTGTGGTCGACTGTACCACCATCTTTTCGGTTCAGAAATGGTCTTAGATTGTGTGGAATAAGTAAATAAAACTTGTTTTTCCATTTTTAATGTATTAAACAAATACATTTGAACAAGTGGTTAAACAATCTTTCGCGAGCAGGATTTGAACCTGCGACCTAATCTAAATAAAATAAAATAAAAACAATAATGTACCTATTATTTTAGTTGTGGGTTGTGATAGCACACACACACACACACACACACACACACACTCACATAGAAGCCGTGCCCCGTGCACTTGAATGGAGATACCCTTCTTTTCTATTTCTACTATGCTGCTTACTATTGTCACAAACAAAGTTATTTGGTGTTCCCAGTGCATATAATGTGTGTATCAAAACTACCTGCCGAACAGTAAAATGTAAACAACATTAATAAATACTAACACTGTTATCAATTAGTTGTCAAATAATTAATATTAGTTGTTAAAAGTTTTATTTGATTTATTATCAATTTATCACCTATTTTATTTGACTCAGAAATATACCTACGAAAGTTTATACCTATATTATTTTTTGTAAATTTATTTATTATTTTGTAGTTTCCTTTTTATTCAAGCTTATGAACAAAGATTAAATTATTATGCTTGTAATATTATCTAAAAAAATTATATCTGTTGATTATCCAATAAACCTGGTGGAAGCTAGACTGCAAAGTCTGGAACATCGGCGCAAGGTCGCCTGTCTATCGGTATTTTATAGGATACATTTCGGAGAGTGCGCATCGGAATTGCACGACCTAATTCCAGCATCTCCATTCCGCCTTCGGACTACCAGGCGCGGGGAGGGGTTCCATCCTTATGTTGTTGATATACCATCTGCTCGTACGAAGCGATTTGCTTCTTCGTTCATTATGCGAACGGCTAAGGAATGGAACAGCCTGCCGGCGTCTGTATTTCCCGAAACCTACAACCTTGGGATCTTGAAGGCCAGAGTGAATAGGCATTTACTGGACCCGCATGCACCATCGTCGACCTCATCGTCGCTTACCATCAGGCGAGATCGAGGTCAAATGCGGGTTAAGAAGTAAATAAAAAAAAACCTATATGCTATTTTTATTCATTTTCTCTTAAATTATATCTAAGATAATAAATACAAAATGCTAAATACTTCGATTATGAAAATTATCTAATTTATACAAATAAGCATATGTATTATTATATATTCAGTACGGTTTTAGCTTTCTTTAGCCAGCATACTTTGCCTGTATACTCACGAATATCAGTTATTAATTAATTACTATTAGAAAATCCACAAATGCCATGTTAGCATACGAATCTACATGTAACCGTGTTTCAAACAGCCTACATTAATACATAATTAATTAAAGGAAGTGACCAAACCAAAAACAAAAGTCCACGAACCTATCCACAGTGACAATGCATATTCTGGTCTTATCTGGCTCCGTGATCAAGAGCGCGTCAGTGACGTGAGTCCACTGTACCAATGAATCCCGCAGCAGCAGGCCCGAGGAGGACACAGTGAGGACGCAATCGGGACCGGGAACCTCGCACTTGCGAGACAAGTCGGTCGGGACGATGCTCACACTGTACGAGTCTCTGAGCAACGTCTCTGTGCCTGAAATGATGATGATGATAAAGCATGATGGATGAGGGAGCTTTTGGCAATTTTAGAAACAAAAAATTTTTGTCCATTCGTTAAAAAATAATAGATTTACAGTGATTTTAGTTAGAGTGCAGACAGAGAACTGAACCTGTACCCAAATAATTTTAAGAAATCTTTATCAACTTTACAATTCCATTATTTTATGAATTATTTATTACTGATGCTAGTAATAGGTACGAAAAGTTTCCTCATGAATGGTACAACAAACAGCCAATGGTATGAAAATACATAAAATGACGTGTTAGTTCCTGTTTTAGATACTAAAAATAACTTTACTATGCGAAATTGTTTGAGGGGAAGGAAAAATGTATAATATTATCAAGCATAAACTGGTTCAAGTATTTATGTTACATGTTTCCTGTTAGTTTACTTTCAACCATAGTACGTAAGCAATTACTTAATCTTGAATTATTCTTTTAAGTTTCTATATACAGCCTGCCGGCGTCTGTATTTCACGAAACCTACAACCTTGAACCGGATCTTCAAGGCCAGAGTGAATAGGCATTTACTGGATCCGCATGCTCCATTGTCGACCTCATCGTCGCTTACCATCAGGCGAGATCGAGGTGAAATGCGCATTCAGTAGCCAATATAAATATGTTAATGGACGAAAAAAGACATCACTTGTTGGTAGCCTAAAGAGGGGAAAAGACACAGAGGAAGGCAGATTAAGAGATGTGTAGATGATTTATCAAAGGGATGGAGACGGGTGGTTCAGGACCAACAGAAATGGCGCAAAATGGAGGAGGCCTATGTCGAGAGACAACCTAACCAACAAAACGATAAGGTTGCTGATGTTTATCAGCATATTAAAGAAATTATACATTAAGAAAAATTATGTATTAGGTGAGAGAATAAATGCCATTTTTATTTATTTTATTTATATGTTAATATCAAATGAGTCTTATCTGTCTAACTCTACACAATAATTTTGAAACTACGGAATCGACGGAATCCCGACTTACAAGATACAGGTTTTCGACCTAGTTTGTAAGTCGGAGGTCCTTTTTTTGTGTGCCCTGTAATAAGTAAATTAACTTTTCAGTTTTATTTTCAACTGTTTTGATTCAACTTCCCTGATCAAAGGTCTAAAGTTGTTTATTTCCTTCTCGAAGATAGAAGGATTTAAGATGTTAATGTTGATGTTTATCCTTACTCAATGGAGCCGACAGTACAGGAAAAATAATATTTTTGAACCTTTTATTTGAACTTTTAAAAAGGATATCTCAAAACACTTGATAAAAGTTTTCTGTACCTGCTAAACTGTTAAAAATCTGTATTGTTTATTATAGTTTTTATTGCGAATATATTTAAAATCTATTACACTGATGTGTACTTTAACATTGGCATGGCATTAAGGCAAACTTAACGCCTTGCCAATGTTTAAGAAACCTTCCAAAATTCATCAATTTGTAGGTATATTTGAATGATTCACTCTTACACAAGTGTAATAAATATTGAAGGGGACTTACATAGCCAATCTTATTTAAAAGGAACTGCAGGGGACAAAGATTGGAATATAAATTATAATTGAATGATGTTACACACAGACACATACCAACATATTCAATAGCAACAATTTGCATTGCACTAACAGCATTTGCATTGAATGTAATGACGTCAATGGAGCCATGCAAATATTTTGGGCCATGGGCGAATATATTATGTATGTAAGTACCCAGTGTATGGGTGAAAAATGTATGATGTGATGTTAGAATGATCAATAATATGATGTTTAATTACAAGATGAGACAATACATATAAATTATATAAATCTAATTTAACAACAGCTAACATTAATAAATGTGTAAGTAATTATTGGAAGGCAGTAATTTTTCAGATTGTTTAATGTGTATGACCTTTTAATACATAAATGAGCATAATAAATAAGTAATTATTTACTCCTATCCACATTAAAAGAAATAGATAAAAACAAATTAACTGAACTACCTATTAAAATTATACCCTGACCTGGAATATAAAAACTCTGTCAAGAGGGTGCTATGATAAAAGTAATTTCATTTAACTTTGCAATGTGACGAGGGTTTATATTCCTGATAAGGGTATAAAGAATTATTATCACTTAAATGTATTAATTGGTGGATCATGGCCCATACCCCCTTGTACAAGGGGAGGCCTGTGTCCCAACAGTGGGGACATTAATAGGCTGATGATGATGATGATGAAATGTATTAATAATTATTTTGTTATTTAAAAAGGTACACAAATGAGGTTATACCTCATTTTTTTCATGATCATGATCAGAATTATCATGATCATGAACACATGAATCATTCGGACAAAAATAATAATGTAACAAAACTTTTCACTGCAGGCAGAGAAACATTCAACAATATTGCAAAGTTGCACTATGCCATTGTAAATTACAAAAATATCAACAAAGTTGAAGGTAGGTAGTAAAAACTTACCTAGCATTTTATCGCCATTCAAGAGAGCACGGATCTTTTCCATCCATGACTGCGCTTCCTGGAGGGATAGCGCCGCGAGGAGAATTCTAGGTTTGCGAGGCTCCTCGGAGGAAAACACTGCGAAAGCGAAGGGCCTGGTCCGGGATTTGGCGCGACGCACCACGCAGCTCGACGGCAGATCGACTGTGCCCGCCGCGGCGCCCGCTTCACTGCAGTAAACAGCCAGCGAGCCTCCCGAGCACGTGGGACTCGGTCTCAGAATACACCATTGTCTCTTCCACGACTGTCAAACAAAATAAATCAATGCCACACGAGTGTTATGTTATGACCAGCGATGAGACAAACGGTTTGTAAATTATTCGCAAACTCACCTTGAAAGGATTCACGGATTTGAACGGATACTTCACCTCCAAGTATCCGGACATTTTGCGTCTCGTGTATCTATTTACACTAATAATAACATGTTTCAGAAGTAAAGACGAGCGCCATAAAAACGTTTCGTTTGTTTACAAAAATTCATAGACAAAATATGAAATAAAATGGTGCGGCGCGCGCTAGAGCGGAGAGCAAAAATCTTAAAAACCGGTTTTTACCGAAAGAAAATTTTGTTTGTCTATGATGTAGGCGCGTTCCATCCATCCATTCATTCCTCTATCTATAGGACATGCTCTTCTTACATTTTGTGCTTTTTACTTTCTTTTCCTGTAGTTTTCCGCGAAATACCTATTATTTGGCCCTTGCTTGCAAACTCGTGCCCGAGTTTTCGCAAATAGTACTTAGTCCTTCAATATTCTAGAAGAACTTGGATAGGTAGGTAGGTACCTATAGGTAAAACGCTTTCTGTGGCGAAAATGCGGCGGGCGGGGAGGTGGGGCATGCCGCATGTTCGCCCTCTGACGTCCCTCCGACCCCCACAGTTAAAGCGGTTTACCTATAACATTATATGACTTAAGCTCAATTCATATAAACATAAATGAGTGTTCTCGTATTCAAAATATTATTTAATAGAACTAAAAAAGATCTTACAAAATATGCTCTTATCAAACGTATGTACAATAGAGTAGAAACAAAATGTACAAAATCAGACGACACAAAATCCAGGGCCGTTGGGAGGCTGTGCCGGGACCCCCCGGCGGATCATGCGGCATGTGTGCTCCTCGATGCGGTGGAACACCTCACTAGACACTGCGGTCTGCTCCCAAACACCATAAGAAGGTTGGCCCGCGCTCCACAACACTTCAGCTACAGCACTGGCCCGAGGCCACACCCTAGAAAAAATAATAACCTTGTAGTTTTTGCAACCTATTGCTTAATTCACTTATTCTTCCAGTTTTTTTTCTTTTCTTTTTTTTTCGTACTGATAATTGCTGTTGGTCCTAATGACCTTTACAGCTTCACCGGGTTTTTTTGGGGCGAGCGCTAAATGCGCTCCAACCTAGAGGAGGACTTAAAAACTACTATAACAAGCGACTGCCTAAGGGCATCCAGGTGGGTACGGACCTCGGCTTAGGACGTCGCTGGGGGGGAGGGGTCGGGGAGAAGCGGCCCGGAATACGCCGATAGCGCGTGTAAGCGCCAGAAGCGGGTCGCCGCCCGCGCCGTCGCGGGCGGTATGGAGGTGCTGTGTGTGAACTACTATCGGGTGGGGGAGTGGCTTCCGCGATGGAGATCGTGATGGCGTCGTCTGGGTCGTCTAGGACGTGTCTAGGCCGACGTCGTCGACGGGATGTCGGTAAACCGTTAGTCGAATAAGCGGGGGCGCTTACTACTAGAGGGTTTGGGTGGTGGGGAGCTTGCTCGAAGAAGCGTCGAGACGCTAACTTCATGTATTGAGCGATCGTGGGGAGTTCCAAATCGTGATGGAGGTCTACGTTACGTAGGTACCATGGAGCACCGGTTGCTCTACGCATGAACCTATTTTGGATAACCTGAAGGCGGCGAATGTGGCAAGAGTGCGCGAATGTCACGCTTGCGTACGTGAAATCCTCACGTACGCAAGCGTGACATTCGCGCACTCTTGCCACATTTGACGGATGCAAGTTTTGTAAATTGTCAACTTATTTCTAAGTGACATTTTACTCCCCTTGCCTAGCATCGGGTGTAACCGGCCGAGAATGAATGCTGCGCGGTTCCTTCCAGTATTATGGCCTACCTATGTCAAGGTTTTAGTCTTGTTTTCATGCCTTACCAAACCAAAGTAACGAGTACCTATCCAAGGTATTTTTTAGTACATAGAACATTCTTATAGCCTGGGAATCTCATCCCCAGCCCGAACTACATGCTTCTTTTGCTTCCCTACTTCAACGCTAAATAGCGCACACTAGCGCCATGCAAATGCATGGCGCTAGTGTGCTGTTTTATAATCGGCATCCACACGGCCGTCCTGACATAATCGGTGTCCCTATGCATTGAAGTTTTATAAAACCAGGACTCATACCTATAATAATCTTACCTACTAAGCATATTTCTGTTATCCACCATTTCCCCCCACATGCAGGCTTCTCCGCCGACTATGTTCGGCTTCAGTGTCGCATCGTCCACCATCTGTCGAGGGTCCGCATTATATAGATCCAGGAAACTGTTGCCGAGTATGTCGAGGTACCACGACGCTGAGAACAAGACTTTGTGGCCAGATGACAGCACCTGTGTGAGTTGACAATATCAGTAAACAACTATAATAACAAAAAAATTAGAGGACGGGGGCGAGGCATCCCTGGTACGACCCTGAACTATAAAATCAAGGGAAGTATATGTATTTTAGTATAGGTTGCAGTACCGCAAACCATCAATAGCTGGACTTTATTATACCTATCTATAGAATGGCAACATTGGCGCCATAAAGCCATGTGTACCTTGAAATGGTGTTCTTTCTTTCTAGTCGCAACTCTAAACTTTTATTTGGGGAATATTTTTTTCTCACCGCCAATGCCAAACCAATGTTTCCACCTAAAGCAAGCATCAGCAGCAGTTTACAAATATCGACGATTGTAACAAGTGTTACTTACATTTTTCATTTCTTGAACCCAGCCATTTTTCCAAACTTGTACAAGAGTGTCGTTGGAAAGGGGTACGTTCTCATCGAATACTTCCTGAAATCATTGTAATTACTGAGTATAATTAAACTTTTAAATTTTTTATGATGTTTTTTATCACTAGTGATAAAAAAGATGATACGCTTGCTTCATATTAGGTACGTTTATTGTTTTTCTATTTTCAAAATTGAAGGTAAGAAAGTATGGTATGGAGCTACCCTTTTTATCGTTAGTGACAAGATACGGAATAGAGCCACTTAAGTCAATGTAACGTCTGATCAATTAATTTATATTTCTAGCGTAAGCGTAGCGTAATAATACCTATCTATATAGTTAACCGTTCGCATTATTAATGAAGAAGTAAGTCCCTCCTTGTAAATAGATTAGAGGGATACTATTATTAATTAATGAGCAGACAGAAAATTGCATATCGATGACATAATCATGGATGGCCCCCCGCGTTTAGTAGTTCAATGTCGGAATGGTGATGCTGCACTAACTTACAGTTATACAAGAAGTACACACCTGCCAAACGATAACTTTAGACCTGTCACCCAGCAGCGGGATTGCGGTTCGCATGAACAGCGAATGTAACTGCGCGGCGTCAGACATTTTGTGCTCTTTCATGTAGTTCTGAATGTCAGGGTTTGAAATCCTGTGTACGAATAAGGAACAACTTGATTTGATATAATAAACTATAAGTATACCTTCAAAATATGTTTCTTTCTCTTGTGAAGGTAAACAAGGTAACCTTTAAATTCAAAATATCTCTATTGGGACTGATTTATGAATATATTCATGAGTGGCTGGGGCCGGAGTAGGGTTCCTCATCAAAATCCGCGACAACTTTCAAAGTGTTACTACGCTCAACTCGAAAACAGATGTCGCTGTTACGTATGTGTCTACTCGCTTTGTAGAATCACAGAATGCATATTATAAAAGTTTTTTTATTTAATTAGGCTTTTCGTATAGGTCAATCTGCGAGTAGCCCGCTTAGACAGACGGGCCAGCGGTAAGCTGTTACCGTCGCCCAGAGACACGTGCAACACCAGGTGTATAGCATGTGATCTGCCGGCCTTGAAGGACTTTTATATTATAACGTTTATTTTGAAGCGTGCCATATTGTAGCGCGGCGGGAAAACTCCGGACGGAAGGTGATTCCACAAATAAAGTGTGGTAAAAGCTATGATGTTCGGCGTACTCACCAACACGACAGATCGACCTCATCACCGCCTATATGGAAGTATTTATCAGGGAACCGCTGCTGTACTTCCTGGAACAGGTCCCGTAGCAACTTGTACGTGACGTTGCTGATAGGATTCATGGGCCCAAGGCCGATCATCTCGTCGTTGACAATGGTGTTGTAGCATTTCGTCAGCACGCCGGGGTAGGCGACCCCCCATGAGCGAGTGTGCCCTTATGGAACATGGAAACAAGTTTATACGAGTTTTTGGCAAGTAGATTTTTTCCACAATGCACATTCACTTAGTTGCAGGTGGCAAAAAAGCACCATGAATTTCACATAGTGGTCTAGACATAGCATACATACCAGGAACATCGAATTCTGGCAAAACCCTGATACCGCGGTTTCTGGCATATTCGATGACCTCCTTAATATCTGACTCTGTGTACACCATAGTAGGATGGTACGCGCCTTCTTGACTGCAATATAAAGACAAGAAAATGTTGGAAGACAAAAGATTACAGCACGATTCCACGTAGACTCTGCTCACAAAAATTAGTTTCGTTTCGTCTTGTTCCATCTACGTATTACTGTTTGTTTATCGTATGGCTAGTGGCCAACCTACTAGTCAGACCTACCTACCGCCCGTAGGCCTCTGACATGGCTTAACGACTGCTGTCGAAAGACAACAGCTGGGACCTTAACGCGCTCTCCGAGGTACGGAGGAGCTCAGATGAAATATGTTACCAGCGGTCGCCCATTCAGGTACCGACCGTGCCCAACGTTGCTTAACCTGCACGATCACTTTCGGACCGTGCTCGCAACTAGGCCTATAACTAAAGGTCACCGTACCTCAACTCAGGAAATTTGGCGCTCTGATAAGGAAAGCTCTGATCGTCCACGATGTGCCAATGGAAAACGTTCATCTTGTTAGCGGCCATCGCATCGAGTGTGGTCAGGATGTTGGCCACGGAGATGTAGTGCCGCGCCGTATCGAGGAGCAAGCCTCGGTGGGCGTAGCGAGGGTAGTCCACAATCTGCGTCTTGTTAATGCGAATTTCCTGCAAGATTGAACGTAATTTTTGATGTGGTGTCATTTGTTGTATGGGCACATATAGCTTTTAAATGATGTACTCACGATGTCGCTGTTAAGCATTTGCCTACTGGCTTTGTAAAAGTACAGAATACTATATATTATAAAAACCTCCACACGTTTTCTAATATATCAAACTAAGGGCTCAGGAGTGACGGCGTGACCGAAGAGGGGCGGGGATCCTGATCTCCTAATGAACGTCCGGTCCGTACTTATAGTTAAAATTAAACTCACTGTGTATACATTACTTAATTAGTTAATTAGTTTCTACTCCATTGTAATCTTACCGCACAAATAAACTATTCTTATTCTTATCCTTAATTATAAAAATCTTACACTATAATCATCCGATATGTAAAATAGCTGTGATAACGTGTCCAGCCCTCTCATGATTCCCCATATGGATGCGCTTTTTAGTTTGGATTTCAGCAGCACTGTGAGATTATCTAAAAGGAGAACAAACATAACAAGATCAGCCTATCTCTTCTAGTTCATTGTTGTACATAACCATAAGCTTCTCCAAAGAGACACTATTGAACTCGACCTTCGGCAATCCTCGTCTAGTCACTGCCAGCCACTTTGTACAGATCGTCGCTCCATAGCAGGGAGCGGACGTCTCCTACTTTTGAGTGGAATGTTATTTGCGAAAGGGGTAGGCCTATGAAAACTTCTGTAGCGTACCTAAGCAAATTTTACTCTGACTCTGCACTCTGGACTCTGAAAGATTTTTTTATGAATTCTTGCAGCGTTCGACATGCGAAAGTCAAGCGCTACAGACACATACTACGTCACATACACACATACTACTTGAGTGAACGAGATAGGAATAACGTCGAATTCGACATTCAACTGCGAGAATCGCCCTACTGTAGGAAAATACTCATATGACACAAGGTAGACATTTGTCGAATGCTACACGAATTGCTCTGCTGTGATGTTGGGGGGTCCCAATCAAGCCCCCGTTTCCTGATTACGACCCTGTAATGTTCTGAAATAAATGTCCCCTTGTGAATGAAGCGTTATAGGTATGTAATACGTAATAAATTGAACATTTTCCATAAACAATCATATATTTTCCTTGAGGTAATACCATAGAGATTGAGAAACTCGTGACCGGCCCGTGGGGCTCCAATATCTCTGCCTAGCTCACACGTTTGATCATATTGCATTTAAATCGAATCAAATACACATACATACAACTAGCATAAAAAATCGATTTAGATGTTAGGTGATTATAATTCGAGCAGAAACCAGAACTAATTATATTATAAATTTTATATAATTGCATCTTTGATAACATGGCTACTTACAAAAAAAATATTTTTGGGTGCCTACATATATATCTACTTAGGCACCTTCTTAGGTACTTTATTCTACTTGACTAAAGTTATCTTATGATAGGGGGCCGGGAGTAACCCCAGCGGCACTTCGACCCTTGAGGATATTTTGTGGCTACTCCATTTACACACGGTCATCCAGCAGGTTTCCTCACGATGTTTTCCTTCACCATTGAGCAGTCGTTAAATGTAAGCTTCCATAAATACGAAAAAATCATTGGTACATGACACTGCATGGTTTCGAACCCGGACCTCCCGCATGGGAGTCCGGTGTCCTAGCCACTGTGCCACCGACGCTCTTGACTAAAGTTAATTATAGGATATAGGTACCTACTTAGTAAAGACAATATATTATGCGTCCACCACCAAATCTAACGGCGAAAAGTGGGAAACCACCGTCAGGCGGTGGTTCCTCTGTCTACCCTCTCAGAAATTATGGACACAAAATATCTATATATTTTGTGTTGTACACGTGAGTTTATGTATGTATGTAAAACAGACATTAATTCACGAATGCCTTTGTTATAATTTATGTACCTACATTTCTACTGGTACCGATAACCTTTTTGCCGTATGATGACCCGCGTATGTAAATATTTAGTGTTTTGCTGTTATATACCGAGACATAGAAACGATTTACAATGGACCGTTATTTCCGTTAAACAAGTAAATCTAAATGTACCACAGAAATTGGACTTATCTACTTAGTAGATAAGTTTTTCTGTGAAGCCAAAAATTCGAATCAGAAATCCGAATCCCAAAAATAGAGGTTCGTTTTTCAAGGCCACATTAAGTTACTTACAACTCTCATCCATGTCAAGATGCGGATAGTCCTCGCAGGGCTGGCTCAAGTCAATCTCTAGGGTATTCATGGAGCCCTGGTAGTTGTCGTCCAAGGCTGGCCCCCCGGTGCAGAGCAGAGGGCGAGGGCGCTGGCCCCGGGCGCGCCGTCGGGTCCGCCTCACGATGTCATTCAAACCCTTGACGTTGTCCAGGTACTGACGGATGGCATTAGCCAGGAGCGTGCAGTTGTGGTCTTTAATCTGGAAATTTTGAAGGATACTTGTGTGTGAAGAAGTTTTCGATGGCATGTGAAATCAGTGCTGGGGACAATGACCGCCATTGCTATTCGAGAGATCTGTGTGCTCAGGGGTGGATCAATAATTTTGGGGTGCCACCGGTTACTGAAATCGAAAAAAGTGCTAAAAAATGGTCAAGAGCGAGTCGAGTATCACGTTAGCATTCCACGCCCCCTGGTACAAATCCAACATTATTCATTTCTAACAGAATTACCTGCAGAGTGTATCTAATAAAATAAAAAAATTCGATTTCGTGCCACGACGATCTATGTAAAGTAGTCAAGAAAAAAAGAAACTCAGTGATAGATGGAGTTACCTACTGGGATTGAACACTGACCACCTCGTCATGTAGTTACTCGTATATTATGTAGAGACGTAACATGTATAATATAAGATTTTCTCAAAAAATACTGGACTTTCACTTTTACTGGGGGTCTATAGTTTAAATTAAAGTCTAAACTATCATGTTGCCCCTGTATATAAATACGTCTCTCTGCAGGCGACTGTACTTTTTACGTTTTCATATTCGGTAGCTACTACGCTACCGACGACGCTCTACCTAGGTCAAAAATCAATATTTTCAGCAATCGATTGTATAGTCTATCAGCCTCTATGTATGGAACATCTTTAGAGGTATGTAGATCTCAAACTACCTACTTAAATGCTTAAAATTTGACACCAACCTTTACATGAAAATGTGCTGGATAAAAGGTGTAATAAATATCTTCTTTATTTTCCTGCTGAGCTTTGGGCCAAACGTGCCCTTTACTAGGCTTGAACCTTGGCCCAGGATTTATAGAATAGGCCACAAAGAACACACTGACGACACTAAAAATCACCAAATATCGCAACATTTTTGTTTGGAGGGTAAATCATAAAAACACGTGCGCGATTGTCGAAGGAACAAAATCGTGTGGCAGAAACAGATAAAAAAAATTAAATGCCCAACTCAATGTTATGCGATGCCAGCGCTTATCGGAACGATTATAGGCATTTCATTTATTACTTTATATTTTCCTTAAGCGGCATTGTACATTGTACTTACAAATTCCCTAAAAAACAAGTAACTACAATTAGCCAGAAAGTTATCGCTAAAATAGAGCAGATTCTTATCAAGATTGAATTTGGGGACATGAGGAGTTTAGGAATAAACGTCAAATTACAATGTCAATATTGGAGAAGGATCTTTGGCTTTATATCTTTGGCAAACATCTTTTCTTTAGTCCTACGTTTTATGATTTATATGAACGTCCACCATGTAGGTAGTAATATGATATGAACTAGATTTTTTTCAGTATGTATCACCCTCGTATCACCATGAAGGAACGAATGCGCGCCCGTCCGGAGACTTGCACGCACACTGTTCCACAGTGTATCGCCCCATCAACAGTTGTTCCCCATCTCCACCATCGTAATAAAATTATAATACTTCGATTCCGGGGCGGCCGTCAAATTTAACAAAACCTAAGAAACTGTCCTATCACGCCCACACATTAGGTAGGAAGCTAGTACCTAGTTACCTAATGTGTGGGCGTAGTATATTGGGATGTTGGAGTAGGTATAATAGTATGATGGGATATCTGGAACGGTAGGTGGCTCGAGTTTGAGCTCAAATGTTTATGACCATGGTAACCTTCCCACATCTAGAACCCTGAGGACCTGATGATGACAAGGAAAAAGAAAGGGGATCTCCACAAAGGTACATCGGAGGTTTCTTAAATTTTTAATTTAATGTTATTAGGACTATTTTCCGATTTTAGTGACCTATGGCCCCATAAAATTATTTTGGGCTTATTTATTACATAGGTACCTAACGTCCATAGAATCGAACTCCTCGTCGAACTCTGGCTGGACACCAGACAGACAGACTCCAGAGTTCATATCGTAGCGGCCACTGACTGACCCCTATTATAATATTATAATCACAGTTACCAATAGAAGTACTATACGTATACTTAGATGTGTATTATATTATAGTAGAGTATTATAATAGAGGTCAGTGGTAGCGGCTGACAAAAGCTAGGTGCTCTTGAAAATGTTCGAACAAGAGTAGTAGCCACTAATCCGATTCTGTGGTTCGAAGGTTCGAATCGAACCACTAACTTCAAAATAGGTTTATCGGTATTGTACTTTATAAACTTCGTTCAAAACTTTTTATTCGTAGATAGTAGGTTTCTCTGTACTGATCAAAGATATAATGTTTCTACGATTGAAATACCTATGTGCGCTGCTGATCCAATGCAAAATATGTTGTTTAAACCAATTATGTCTTCGATAATAATCGGTTTTAGACACTTAAATTTAAAGAAATACTGTCACCTCATATGACAATTCGAGGAGTATTTGCCGCGCTTTTAAATCAACCGCATCGGCTTTTTTTCATTTTGTTTTGCAAATTGTTTTACAGTGTTGCTTTTCTAGGAAAAGTGGTGTTTTTTGCTCGAAGAATATCCATATGATGTGATTAATGTGCGGGACAGTGAAATAAAGTCAAATAAGACGTTGCAGCCCGATCTGTACTTGACTGGTTTTTGAAGAGTCATACTGCGTCCGGGACGCTTTTTCTTCGGTTCGGATGATGCAGAAGCGTGGCAGATCATTCTGGATAGCATTGAAATGTGTCACATCAGCATTTTAATGAAGAATTAAAGATTTATACTGAAGACGAGGCAGTATGGTTGCGGACCTTCGCCTGTCTGAAAGGACGAATGGAGAAAAAAATGACAATTCGGAGAGCGTTCCATAACCACTAGTTGAAATAATTTACGTTGACAACTGTCAATGTTCCATTACTGCGTTGAAAATTTATCAAACTTCTATTTGGACACAAGCAATGTATCAAGTTCAGCTGTCAACGTGAATATTTTCAATTGGTTTTGGAACGTAGTGAAAATAGCGCAAAATGAAATCATTCATTTAGATTTGCTGGGAATAAAATTATCGATTTTTTGTATAAATGCAAAATTAGTAATAACTATACTCTAACAAATATTTAAAAACAATGAACCGAATGCTGCTGTCGGTTTGTGTTGCCGTTAGTTTCTTGGGTAGTGTTTTGTGCGCCGTGAATACCATCGAAGAAGACTACGGAAATGGAAGGCACATGATCGAAGGCCGAGTGTTCCCTCCTGACGAGCAGGACCTGACCAACTGGCAAATCGAGACTCGGGTTCATGTGAACGGCGGAGAGTACATTGGCTTCGTAAGAGACGATGGATCATTCGTCATACACAACGTTCCGTCCGGATCGTACGTCGTTGAAATCGTCCACCCAGACAACATGTACGAGCCAATACGGGTAGAGATTAACTCTAAAGGCAAATTCAGAGCTAGAAAAGTGAACTACATTCAGACGTCGCAAGTTATTCAGGTGCCGTATCCGTTGCGATTGAAGGCCTTGTCCAAATTTAGGTACTTCCAAATTCGTGAGCAATGGCGTGTGACCGATTTCCTTTTCAACCCCATGGTGATAATGATGGTGTTGCCGCTGCTTCTCATTATGATTTTGCCGAAAATGATGAATGATCCCGACACTAAGGAAGATTTGAAGCAAATCAGTAACTTGACAAGGATGTCGGATATGCCAGAGATGTCTGAAATGTTTACATCAATATTTGGAGGAGGATCTGCTGCGAAGCAGACGGCAAAGGCGAAACAAGTGAAAAAGAAGCAGTAGTATTGTAATGTAAAACTAGTTTATTGTTGATTATTTATGATCAAATAATGTATAGGTTTAGTTGAATTCAATAAAAATCTTTTGAAAATCCCAAATTTTATGTTAATCATATCCTTGCAGAATCATTAGCTTAGTGGTAGCAGCATTTGTGCACTTACCAACAGAGATAAAACAAGATCTAGCTAGATGCATTTCTGTGCAAGAATTTTAAGTTCAGTAGATAAATATATCATCAGGTGATCTATGCTCTTTCGTTTTTAAGTATTTTCTTTTGTCCCATATTTCTATGTATAATACTGTAATAATACAGAGGGGGTCGTTGCCCCAACTGCTAGGCAATCATGCACAGCACAATGTGTATGTGTTGCAGCTATGCAAAAGTAAACACTACTTCTGTTTTATTACTATTGTCATGCATGAATTGATGAGCCAGAGATCACCTCTGAATCCAGTCCTTCAAAATAGCAGAAATAGTATGAAGGTACATAATAAAACCAGTGTTATTTTATGAGAGATTTTATTTGGAAATAAATCTATGAAGAGTCAATAATGGTTCGCCACTCTCCTATTTACTTCGCCAGCTTGTAACAACTTAAGACAAAATATTACACACAAATATATATAAAAAATAAAAAAAAAAATCAGTCATTTGGTAAATTTGGACGGAAACTACTTAAGTAACATGCTTACACATTTAGATACGAGATTCTGGTTTAGCTAGCTGTTAGCAAGACATAGTTGTAGACACGTTCAGGTCTGGAAATTATAATAATTTTTATTTCTATAAAATGAGAGATTGAGAGTCAGAATAATTTTAATTATAGGCCGTCACCTCGGTGCGCGATACGCCTGAGGTATGAGGAATGCTCTCAGCGGGGAAGGACCCGAGTACGCGAGCACGCAAAACAGCTGACAGTCGGCCGTCACCGCGATACTACTACGTCGTACTTCCTCGCCCCCGCCTACCCGCCCGAACCGCAGACGTATCGCGCACGAAGTTGACGGTAATGTGCCAGTGTACAGTGTACAGTAACAATAACCTTTGGTGAATACAGTATCATGCAACCAGGAAATTATACTATTTTTCAACGAAGTAAACATCATTTATAGCAGTCTATTTTTATTGATACTGAACCATCCTGTAGATTATGCACACGTGCTATTTTTTACAATGTAATTGAAATAACATTGCTTGCATTTTATCAGCATAATTACAAGAAATAAAACTTACACTTCTACTTACATAAACCAATATACATAATTATTATTTGTATACAAAATATTCCTCGTGTGATTTACTTGTAATTATAAATTCCTTATTGTCACTAAAGTAATAAGGCATTCCAATATTGACATGTTTACACATAAATTGTTGGTATTCTATTTAAAATATTCTTTTATTACACTACACAGGTAAATAAATGAAGAGGGAAATTCTTACAACTACTTACTATGTCTACATTTTTGAGAAAATTATTTACATAGAAATTAATAAAAATACATTGAGAACATTATAGGGCGATTACATGATCTTTTCAAATCCTTTCCTTTAATTTTGTCATATTTTTTTTATGTATAACTAAACCCGCATTTGACCTCGATCTCGCCTGATGGTAAGCGACGATGAGGTCGACGATGGAGCATGCGGGTCCAGTAAATGCCTATTCACTCTGGCCTTGAAGATCCCAAGGTTGTAGGTTTCGGGAAATACAGACGCCGGCAGGCTGTTCCATTCCTTAGCCGTGCGCATAATGAACGAAGAAGCAAATCGCTTCCGTACGAGCAGATGGGATATCAACAACATAAGGATGGAACCCCTCCCCGCGCCTGGTAGTCCGAAGGCGACATGGAGATGCTGGAATTAGGTCGTGCAATTCCGATGCGCACTCTCCGAAATGTATCCTATAAAATACCGATAGACAGGCAACCTTGCGCCGATGTTCCAGACTTTGCAGTCTAGCCTCCACCAGCGATTCGTCACCTATAAGGCGCTTAAAGATATTCTGTTCTGTACACTTATCAAAATGTTCTATAAGGCAAGGATGCATTCTATGCTAAGAATTAATAATTTTCTCTCTCAATAATAATTGCAATATGACATGTCCCATTTTGATATGTTCAACAAGAATAGTTACAGAATATTGGGATAAAATAAAATGTAAAAATAAAAGAAATGCCAACAGCACCAAGAAACAGAAATATAGATAGATTGATATTCGGTATTTATGAAGAAAATACTCCTTTATGTTCTACAATAAATCTGTACACTGAGGTTGTCGTACACTAACTGAACACGTATTTTGGAATGGAGAAGGGAATACTGTTCTAGATATAATGATACCTAAACAGTAGCGATCTAAAGATAGACCCAAAATGCAAGATCTATTTAACATAATATGTAAATGTGTCTATTACCTATACAGGGTGGAACAAATAAGTGTTTACAGGAGATTATTTCGTCACTGATAAAGAATATCACAGTATTTAGACTGATATTGCTACTAGATCATCTACTACAAAAGGTGATATGGTAAGAACGAATTTTTAATATTTTTAAAATCAACAGGAAAAATGTTCAGTAAAAAAACATGGCCTGGAGCCCACTGCCTCTATGGGGAAATAGCCAAGCGCCTCGTAGAGACATCCCGGGACCAGAAGGCTGGCCTCTACTTTGCTCAGCGCCATACAGCGGGGCAACGCCGCCAGCCTCCTCGGGACACTCCCTGCAGGGAGCGACCTGGACCAGGTCTTTTATTTGTAAAATAGTTAGGTATTTTGTAATTTTAGCTTAAGTATGTATTTAAGTGTTATTTTAATATTATTTTATTTTGAATAAACCCCTTTTATTGTTATTATATGATATTGCAAATAGGAAGAAATTTACGTTTTTGGGGCCATTTTTGGCAACATCTAAAATCTAAATGTTTAGTACCAATTAGTGAAAATATCTATGGATATGGAGAAATTTTATAGTAATTCTACTTCTTCTTTCGAGTTGATGATCCGAGCTAAATTTTTCCCGACCAGAAGCCACATCGATAGCCCCTCTGGTAGGCTTCGAAAAGGTCCTCCCGACTGCAGAGCAAGTGCTCCATGGTTTGAGGGGAGACACCACACTCGCACTTTACTTGATCAGTGGAAAAACCCCATTTATGGAGATTATCTCCGTAATTCTACTGTAAACACTTAGTGTTCCATTCTGTATAGTTATTTTTTACAGCCCAGTAACGTACTCCAGGAGTTTGGGGTGAAAATAAAAATTATTCTCCCCTGCAGGGCGAGCATCACTTCATGCTCCCCTTGCTGTAAGTGGGACTTAAATGTGTGTTACATATTGGTAACAAATATTAATTGCAGCCCATTAGTTGTAACCACTACAAAATATAGCTTATTAGTTATTAGTAAGTTGTTTTCAATTATTTAAAGCTAAAGTGATTATAAAAAAAGATAAACTAAGTTCTAGGACGGTGGTTAACAACAACAAAAACTAAATTCATATAATCCAGAAATGAATATTAGATATGCCTATGAATCCTATGATTTATATTTGTATAAAAATTCTCACAACTCTTATTTATAATTTTGTCACGCATATTAATTAATTTACATTTAAAATTATTTGTAATCACGTTTGTGTAGATTTTATTATAAAATATCTACATATCTCCTTCATACAACTCATGTTGTATTAAAATATTCATAAAAATACCATTGAATGATTAAAATACTATAATTTCAGTTACGGCATTACGTAACGCTTCATAAATAAAGTAAATATTTAGTACTAATGGTACAAGTAGTGGCACGTAACTAATACGCTGTGAAGTTAACTGCGAGTTGGAGCATGTGTCTTTTTAACGTTGTGTTGTTTTTTTTTAATTTCAAGTCTTTTTAAGTTTAATAATGAATGCATTTTATTATTATTTTTATTAAATAAGGAGAGCAGACGAGCAAACGGGCCACGTGATGGTAAGTGGTCACCGTCGCCCATAGACATCTCACCTCACTGTATTAATATTAGAGGGTTTTTGATGCGCTGCTAACCTTGAGGACTAAGATGGAATGCCTCATGTGCCGGAAATTACGCTGGCTCTCTTACCCTTCAAACCGAAACACAGAAATGCAAGCATTTCTGCTTCACGGCAAAAATAGATAAGAGGGTGGTACCACCCCAGGCGATCCTTCACTTTAGGATCTACCACTACCATTACCATGCATAATGCAATGTTGAATAAATGTGTCTTTCTTTCTTTTTATTTCTTTCAGTTGGTGCACAAGCAATAAATTAGACAGGGAAAGTCAATAAAGTGCATTAACCTATTGTAACATGCGCGAAGAAGCGTGCGCTGCTATATTCACGGCATTATAGTTGCGTGCCGATACTTGTACGTACTTATTCGTTAATTTCGTGAAGATCAATTTAGCAGTGCGGGGGTAGGCAGGAGAATCATTGCCTTGCTTCAATAACTGAAGACCACACAGTCACTTGATTATACAATTTAGCAGTGCGGGGGTAGGCAGGAGAATCATTGCCTTGCTTCAATAACTGAAGACCACACAGTCACTTGATTATACAATTTAGCAGTGCGGGGGTAGGCAGGAGAATCATTGCCTTGCTTCAATAACTGAAGACCACACAGTCACTTGATTATACAATTTAGCAGTGCGGGGGTAGGCAGGAGAATCATTGCCTTGCTTCAATAACTGAAGACCACACAGTCACTTGATTATACAATTTAGCAGTGCGGGGGTAGGCAGGAGAATCATTGCCTTGCTTCAATAACTGAAGACCACACAGTCACTTGATTATACAATTTAGCAGTGCGGGGGTAGGCAGGAGAATCATTGCCTTGCTTCAATAACTGAAGACCACACAGTCACTTGATTATACAATTTAGCAGTGCGGGGGTAGGCAGGAGAATCATTGCCTTGCTTCAATAACTGAAGACCACACAGTCACTTGATTATACAATTTAGCAGTGCGGGGGTAGGCAGGAGAATCATTGCCTTGCTTCAATAACTGAAGACCACACAGTCACTTGATTATACAATTTAGCAGTGCGGGGGTAGGCAGGAGAATCATTGCCTTGCTTCAATAACTGAAGACCACACAGTCACTTGATTATACAATTTAGCAGTGCGGGGGTAGGCAGGAGAATCATTGCCTTGCTTCAATAACTGAAGACCACACAGTCACTTGATTATACAATTTAGCAGTGCGGGGGTAGGCAGGAGAATCATTGCCTTGCTTCAATAACTGAAGACCACACAGTCACTTGATTATACAATTTAGCAGTGCGGGGGTAGGCAGGAGAATCATTGCCTTGCTTCAATAACTGAAGACCACACAGTCACTTGATTATACAATTTAGCAGTGCGGGGGTAGGCAGGAGAATCATTGCCTTGCTTCAATAACTGAAGACCACACAGTCACTTGATTATACAATTTAGCAGTGCGGGGGTAGGCAGGAGAATCATTGCCTTGCTTCAATAACTGAAGACCACACAGTCACTTGATTATACAATTTAGCAGTGCGGGGGTAGGCAGGAGAATCATTGCCTTGCTTCAATAACTGAAGACCACACAGTCACTTGATTATACAATTTAGCAGTGCGGGGGTAGGCAGGAGAATCATTGCCTTGCTTCAATAACTGAAGACCACACAGTCACTTGATTATACAATTTAGCAGTGCGGGGGTAGGCAGGAGAATCATTGCCTTGCTTCAATAATTGAAGACCACACAGTCACTTGATTATACAATTTAGCAGTGCGGGGGTAGGCAGGAGAATCATTGCCTTGCTTCAATAACTGAAGACCACACAGTCACTTGATTATACAATTTAGCAGTGCGGGGGTAGGCAGGAGAATCATTGTCTTTGCTTCAATAATTGAAGACCACACAGTCACTTGATTATACAATTTAGCAGTGCGGGGGTAGGCAGGAGAATCATTGTCTTTGCTTCAATAATTGAAGACCACACAGTCACTTGATTATACAATTTAGCAGTGCGGGGGTAGGCAGGAGAATCATTGCCTTGCTTCAATAATTGAAGACCACACAGTCACTTGATTATCCAATTAGTTTTCAATCGCTTGTATCTTAGAGACTAATTTATTTTTGGGCTGCTTATTTCGGCAACTAATAGTACAGTCAACAACACACAAGGTATAGTATACCATCTGTAAAAAACCTTCGATTAAATATCAACCCTATGCTTGCTTATCGTATGGTTAGTGGCCAACCTATTTATCAGAGTTGTTCAGGCCGCCTGTAGGCATCTGGCATGGCTTCTCCCGGTTGTTGTCGACGACTGCTGTCGAACGACAACAACCGGGACCGACTGCTTAACGTGCTTTCCGAGGCACGGAGGAGTTCAGATGAAATATGCCACAAGCGGTCACCCACCCAGGTACCGACCGCGCCAACGTCGCTTAACCTGCACGATCACATGCCTGCGTAATATGATACATTTAAGATTTTCACATTTTGACGTTTCGAGTAGGTTGACGGTACTTAGGAGTAGCAATGAGTCAATTTATACACAAACGTAACATGACCCTCCCGTGTGATCTTCAATTTTGTTGTTACATTATATTATAGATTTTATTTTCTATGTGTAATGGTTTCACTATGTGATGACATAAAGATGATCCGGTCGCAAATACCTGACGAGTGCTACAGCGACCGCTACGAACAGTAGAGGGCCCGCTACGGTGGAGCGTAGCGCGGCGTTGTATATCGCACAGTAGGGGCACTGCGAGGAACCGCACACCTCGCAAATATTCAGGAGGTACGTCGGTAGGGCGTCAAATATCGTTTCGTTGTAGCGTTCTGAATGAAAAAAAGGAACAATTTATGAAATTTCATGCGTTAGAAAAACATAGTTTATGATTGAGAGAATTTGTTTCGGTGTGGCGTATCTGCTGCGCGTGTTTATACACAAAAACATTTCATTTCTATTTTTGGGTATTACAAGGTCTTAATAATTAATTCAGCACCAATCATGAGCCCTGTTAGGACATAGCAATTTTAAATAGATTAATTTAAATTAATATAAAATTTAATTTTAATGATTTATATATTACTGACATTTAAATAGGTCTATTTTTTACATTTTAATGGTAATTATTTATTAATTGTGTAATTAATGAGCGTCGGTGGTCTAGTGGCTAGGACGCCGGACTCCCATGCCGGAGGTCCGGGTTCGAAACCATGCAGTGCCATGTACCAATGAGTTTTTCGGATTTTTTCGAAGACTTACGTACATTTACCGACTGTTTTAACGGTGAAGGAAAACATCGTGAGGAAACCTGCATGTCTGAGGAAATAAGTTTCCGAAGGCGTGTGAAATCCACCAATCAGCACTGGGCCCGCTCGGTGGATAATGGCCCGTACCCCCTTGTGCAAGAGGAGGCCTGTGCCCCAACAGTGGGGACATTAATAGGCTGATGATGATGATGATATTTATTAATTAATTAACTTTAGTTTTAGCTTTAGTATTATTATAGATTTATCATTGTGTATCTTAAGGCGATAGTTATGTAAAATAAATGATTAAATTAAATAATAAAAAATATAATTGAATTGAAGTTACAAGATGTCAAAAAATAAGTGGTAAATATCGGAATTCGGAATGTCTTTTCTATTTTTTTTAATTAAAATAGAATAATTCAATAATCAATAATGATCGCAGATTGCACGCAGAAGACGTGGGCCCTAGTCTGCACCGGCTATAAAGTGAAGAGTAAACTGGCAGAGAGAACGGAGCGGCACTCACCGGGCGCGTAGTAGTCGTAGACGCGCACGGGCAGGTAGCGGGACATGTTCGCGACGGGGTGCCAGCGCTCGATCGTGAAGTTCACGCACGTCAGCTCCTGCTCCAGCTGTTCACAAAACACACAGTTAACGTTTAAAAAATATATCCTCGTGTATAGGAGATAATCCTGCAATGTTTTACCACTAGAGGCGCCACTAGCACAATGGTACATAGCCAATGAACATGTAGATACGTTCCTTTCCACCAAATCCTTTTTTTACCCTTCAGACTCGCGCCACGCTGTCTTAACAGATTTTTTAGGTCTGCTATTTTGAAATGGCCATATGATGACCAGCCGATACTTGTGGGTTAGAAAAGTGGAGGGAGAAGGGGGGTGGCATATTCCAAAAATTGGAAAGTGAGATGCTGCAGATGACACTCACGTAGTCGAAGTAGAACAGCATCTTAGACGGCAGATACTTGGCGCGCTGCAGCGTGGGCACGCGCCGCGACAGCACGTATGCGTCGAGCCGCTGCTGCTGGATCATGTAGCCCGTGGGGATGCCCACGTCCAGGATCGCCATGCCCGACCGAGGGGACTCTTCCAGTAGTGTCCAGCTGTGGGACCAACAAACAATCGTATAGTAAACTGTTAGATTTCCCAATACAATATAATACATAATAAAGGTTTTTGTATAAGGTTATCAGGAATTTAGAGTTAATCTATAAAGGGTCCACGAAACGATCAGTTGCAATTGTCAATTAAAGAGAGACGGCGCAATATAAACAAGCGAGAGCCGCTTACAACCTTCTTGCTTTTTTGTATCGCGCCATCCTCTCCAATTGTCCATCGCATAGTGGTACCTACTCATTTAAACTGTATACTAATATCTACTTATTATTACCTATGTTCACGAATAAATGATTGATTGTTTGTCAATCGCAATTGCTTAAGAATATTTCTTACAGAGATTCCAAATAATAATTCTAAATAAAAAATATACGGAATCATACTGCTACTGAAACGAACATGGAGCATTTACGTGTCTAAATGCTGAAACAGAAACCAAATAACCACCGCCTATATGTCAATTACCGGTCGTCGACCGTATTCGGCGAACGACCAAAGAGAATCGAGAGAATGACGACGACAAAGTGTAAACAAAGGCGATCTGTGACCGTAGGTTGTCCACCGCAAGACGGTCGCCGAATCGGTCACCGACCATACGTAACTGGACTCAAACTTTACCTGGCGCAGCTCTGGTACTCGATGTGCGACTGATTCCGGCCGTGGAAGTGCGCGCGCGAGAGCAGCGAGAAGGCGCGCGCGGGCGGCGCCGTCTGGAAGCGCGGGATGTCCACGTTGTACTGGACGGACAGCTGCAGGATGGCGTAGCCCGCGCCCTTGGCCGTCACCTTCACCGTGCCCCACGCCTCCGGGATCTGACGGATGGATAAAAAACGTAAGGCTTGCGGTGACTGAAAGTTATGGCTTCTCATTGCTGTAATAGGAGATAATCCTGCAATGTTTCACCACTAGAGGCGCCACTAGCACAGTTACAAAAAAACTTTCAAAAATACGACGTATTTTGTTATGTTCTAAACATAAGATAACCTAAATTTATTGCTTGAAAGCAATGACAGTAATTTGATAAATAAATAATGATTATTTTGATGAATATTTGATGATTTTACAAGATTTTTGTTTAATAAACTTTAAATTAGCACAAAGCCAAATATCAACATGTAGATACGTACCTTTCCACCAAATTCCTTCAGACTCGCGCCACGTTGTTTTAATAGATTTTTAAGGTTTGCTATATTGAAATGGCCATAAGATATATCATCACAATTTTACTAATAGCTTTGAGAAATTAAATTAATCAAAATAACGAGAATTTCACTTCAAAAATGACGTTCCGTTTTGCTTTACCGAGTGTGCTCGTGGCTCCATCTACGCAACGCTTTGCGTTTTATGTCCTATTGGAAAATAGTACTAAAAAAAGACAGGCACGCACGTTCATGTAGAGGGCATGATCGTGTGTAATCGGCGCGTAATTGTAATTGATCGTGCGCGTGTCCACACGATCACCTATCACGGCCGATCGTGAAAACCTTTACTGTTTTTGGGGGGATTATGGTCTCCTGGCCTTCCACTGGATCCTCCACTGTGCTGCTACGGGTACGGTCCGACGAGCTCTATTTTCGTTCAAATATTAAATTGAGTTTCATTGTGTGAGAAATGTGTTGTATTAATTTCAATTCGCAGACAGTGGCATGTGGTTTGGTGCCGTCTTTTACGGGAATTTTAAAGGAAGTTACTCGTCTAGGGTATAATATGTCGCCGACTATACTCACGTCAATGAACCGCATGGTGGCCAGGTTCTCATTCTCGACATGGAGCAGCTTGGTGGTGCCGTTGAGAGCGACGGCGTCCACGGTGACCGTCAGGCCGCTCACGTCGCGGAGTCGTTTCCGGTTCGTGTACTCGATCAGCGCGCGCAGGGCTATGTACGTGTCCTGGCGAACAGACAGACAAGTTTTTTTCAATTTTTATTTTTAACTATACCCGCTCTATACAAGTGTTCACCCTTAATAGAGACAATAAAAAATTAATCACAAATTCTTAGTTAATTCTCTTTAGAAGTTTATGTTAAATTTAAATCACATATTAGCCTTTTAGGCTAGATTTTTATTTTTTTAATTTTTTTTTAATACTAAACCCGCAACCCGCAGGCTGTTCCATTCCTTAGCCGTTCGCATAATGAACGAAGAAGCAAATCGCTTCGTACGAGCAGATGGGATATCAACAACATAAGGATGGAACCCCTCCCCGCGCCTGGTAGTCCGAAGGCGGAATGGAGATGCTGAAATTAGGTCGTGCAATTCCGATGCGCACTCTCCGAAATGTATATGATGATTGTAATATTTAATAAAAAATAAAAAAACTATACCCGCGTTTGACCTCAATCTCACCTGGTGGTAAGTGACGATCAGGCCGAAGATGGAGCACACGGGCTTAGTAAATATTGGCTCAACTATCAATGCTGAAGTGAGCTGTCTATGGGGGACGATGACCACTTACCATCAGACGGCCCGTTTAGTTGCTCCTTTATTTAAAAAAAACCAAGAACATCTATAGGTGAACAATTTAATTCAGACCACGCCCGCGACATTAAAAATGGTTTGCAATGTAATAAATGATAAATGACGTATAATTGAATATTATAAAGATCTGAATCTGAACAATTTAAGTCAGACCACGCCCGTGACGTTAGAGGGACGCGGGGTGAGACGATAGAGGGCCAGCGGGCGGCGAGGCCTGCCGCCTCCGCGCCCCTCTAACATCACGGTCGTGGTCTGACTTAAATTACCTATACACAGGGTGAGGTGAACCATTTCAGTCAAACCACGTGTCCATGACGTTAGAGGGACGCGAGGCGAGACGATAGAGGGCGAGCGGGCGGCAACCTCTAACGTCGCGGGTGTGGCCTGACTTAAATGACCTATACACAGAGTGAGTTTTAACTCGTCAAATACACATTGAAATGGGGTTAACTAAAAAACTGAGACTGTCACCAACCTGCGTGGAAGCCCAACCGCCATCCTTAAGCCTTTGCGCGTTCAGCCACATGACGATAGCCTCATTATTATCCTGGTGATCCATACACGCCAGCAGCGCGTACGCCGTCGCCGCGATGTTGTTGCTGTCGTATTTGTACGGCAGGCGCGGCAGCAGGAACGGCTTCTGGTTCTCCATCTTGTATGGAGGCTGCGGGACTGGCTCCTTGCCCCAGTACACCAGACCGCCTGGAAATGAGGTTAGGTTAGCTTGTGAGCCTTCTGTTTACGTATTTGGTCACGTAAGTGGTACTTTAAGGTCCGCGTTGATTGCGTCGTCATAGCAACGTACGTTGTTTTTTTATTATTCATATATAGGGTCCTATTTTATTAGCGGCAAATATTTCTAGGGTGTCATCTATATGTTATAACGATAGGGCAAAAATTTTTTTGTTTATTTATTAAATTTTCGAGAAATTGGACAAAATTGTTTGTTTGAAAATTCTACAAATGAATGAATTATTGCTATTCAAATACTGAAATAAGAAGTATGAATGAAACCGACATGGATTAGTTTATGTCACCAAGGCGCAAAATAATGGGGTTTATTTTTCTTCAGTATGAAAAATTTTCATACAAGAGGGTTATTTTTTCGTGTAAAGTGTTACAAATGACCAGCACATACCCCCTCCAAATATTTGCTACTAATAAAAAATGACCTTATATTAAAAAAAACGGAACGGAGTGTCGGTATTTACGAATTAGTATGGTCGAAATGCTGACGTCCGTCTGGATTTACCGATCCTAGTGAACGGAGGCGCGGGCGCGATAACGACAGCGGTTGAAACGCTCGAAGAATGGCCCACAATACCAGTCGCAGCACTCCAGCTAATACAATACAATAGTTGAAACGCTCGAAGAATGGCCCACAATACCAGTCGCAGCACTCCAGCTAATACAATACAATACAGTACCCTCGGAGCGTTGCCGCCGCTTGAGCAGGCGGTAGGCGCGCTCGGAGTCCGAGGCCTTGGAGACGGAGAGCGCGTACGCCACGACGGCCAGCACGTAAGGGTCCTCGCAGCTCTCCAACAACTTGAGGTGTGTCTGCAGCCAGCCGATGGCGCGCTGCTGGGCCTGCACCACGCGCGCGCTCAGGCCCTAAGGACAACGACCGTGGAGTAAGCAGTGGCGGATCAAGGGAGGGTTAAGTGTTATGGTTCGTTTACACGATGGGCCATGATGGACAATTACAGCCACACACGATCGTGTACACTCTGCCACAGGTCACTAAAACGTAACGTTCGTGGGTCATTATGACTCCGGAGTCCATGCCGGCAAGAACTGAGTCTTCACCAATAGGACATAAAACGCAAAGCGTTGCGTAGTTTCATTGTTATTAAAGTATAAGTGGATTATGTGATGGATGTCAATAAAGTTATCTTAACTTTAATTGACGTATTTTTATTGACGAGCATGCGGGTCCAGTAAATGCCTATTCACTCTGGCCTTGAAGATCCCAAGGTTGTAGGTTTCGGGAAATACAGACGCCGGCAGGCTGTTCCATTCCTTAACCGTTCGCATAATGAATGAAGAAGCAAATCGCTTTGTACGAGCAGATGGGATATCAACAACATAAAGATGGAACCCCTCCCCGCGCCTGGTAGTCTGAAGGCGGAATGGAGATGCTGGAATTAGGTCGTGCAATTCCGATGCGCACTCTCCGAAATGTATCCTATAAAATACCGATAGACAGGCAACCTTGCGCCGATGTTCCAGACTTTGCAGTCTAGCTTCCACCAGCGATTCGTCACCTATAAGGTGCTTAGCGCGTTTCTCCACTGAGTCAAGGGCAGCCAGTTGGTATTTAGCTGAGCCGTCCCACAGGTGGCAGCAGTACTCCATGCACGACCGGACTTGAGCTTGGTAAAGGTTTAAAAGCTGTCCCGGCGTGAAGTACCGCCTAACCTTACTCAGGATGCCCAATTTTTTGGCTGCGGTCTGAGCTTTTGACTCAATGGAGCGCCCAAAGTTGAGATTGGAAGTCAGATCCAACCCCAAAAGGCTGATTTTCATTCATTCATTCATACAGATAAAATACCAGTTTTTAACACAATTTCTGTTGTTAATACTTATTAGGCCCTCGTGAACTTACTTCTCTGATGCCGATGTCCTTGAGGTTCTTGACGGTCTCCAGCGTGATCACGACTTGCGCCGTCAAGGTTATGTTATGCTGGAATATTATGGAGTTGTTCACCTGTCAACAAACAAACAGATTACTATGTAACATGCATGATATTACTATGTAAGTAAGTAATGTGTTTATTGCACCGACAGCAAGTGTGAGCGAAGTCTGTTTTTAAATGCATATTTTCCGGTGCAGCTACGTATTGGAGGGGGGATGTTAATCCAGCACTTAGTAGTCGCATATCTGAAACTACCCCTGAATGATGCTGTTCTGTGGATAGGTGACCTTACCGTCAGCCCTGTAGTCTCGGGCGAAGAATAGAGAACGGTCAAAGTGGGGGCTTTGAGCGACCCTGGGGAAGGCAGCAACGTGCTATGGCCGCACGCTGCTGTAACGGGAGGAACCGGGAGGTGGAACGTACACCTCCCAAGAGGAGCCCAAGGCAAATGCTAGGAGGGCACCGGTGCGTTCCACTGGAGATCCCGGAGCCCTCCGATTAGCACGAGGCCGGCCATCGAGGGGGTTTTAGTGAGTGGAAATCTCACATAATCCCAGTCTCTCCCCCAGGAGGCTGGGTATCTTTCAGAGATTTCCCCCCCGTTAAAAAAAAAGGTGACCTTACCGTGGTCCTAAATCGTAGCGCCTATGTATAAATCTATTGAGTCTGTCGTCGAATATATCTGCCTCATTTATGGTTATAGCACATTATATTGCCGTGGCATTGCTTCGCCTCATAAACATAAAGGAATTATGTATTGTCAGATGTTATGAATAGGGTAAAGGGAAGATCATCCACCAGGCGAGATTGTGTCTGGTGATCATCATTAGCAGCCCACTCTAGTCCACTGCTGGACATAGGCCTCTCCCAGGGCGCGCCATTGAGCCCGATCTTCAGCTCTTCTCATCTAGTGGCTGCCAGCCACCTTGCGCAGATCTTCGCTCCATCTAGCAGGGACGCCTGTCCCACACTACGTTTGCCAAACGCGGTCTCCACTCCAGAACTCGTCTACCCCGTCTATGTCTTCAGTTAGTTTGTAATTAATTATATAGACATATTTTTGTTTGAATTTCAGTGCCTTGGTATCACTGTTATGCTGTGAAATTTATTGAAATAAAAATAAATAAATATTTTTTTTATTGACTACTAAACCCGCATTTGACGTCGATCTCGCCTGATGGTAAGCGACGATGAGGTCGACGATGGAGCGTGCGGGTCCAGTAAATGCCTATTCACTCTGGCCTTGAAGATCCCAAGGTTGTAGGTTTCGGGAAATACAGACGCCGGCAGGCTGTTCCATTCCTTAATTCCTTGTAATTTTCTATGTATTGTATTATCATTTTCAATCCCTTACCTCCCGGGTGTCCTCCCAGCCCCGACTGCGGCCGAGCTTGGCGCTCAACTCGTGGAAGGCCTGGCTGTCCTTGCGCAGCACTATGGACTCGTTCCCGTTCCTGTCTGGGAGCCAGGTCACGTCGTAGAACGCGCCGTCCGGCGTCTGGTGGTCGAGCACCCACGACACGGCCATCGATATCACCTGTCATCAAAGAACAAGATTAGAAACCTTAGATTTATTCAATTCAAATTTTTTTTTATCGGATAACTTGATCCATTGTGTTAGTAGTTGTACTTAAAAACTATGTTAGTATACATATCGAATATAGGCAAAAATTACGATTTTTTGCACTTCGATCAGCACCCGAACGAAGTGTTTAAGGATAGGGGGGATCATATTTTATTTATTTATGTGGACGGAATAGCTCCGCGCGGGGCGTAGCCCGGAACGTCCCCCGCCTTCAGGCGCCGCAGGTCTAATATGCTGAATGGTCTTAGTCGTGTCATATTAACGGCGCAGCCTGTATATGAGCGACAGCATGCCTTCGGCTGAACCGGTTTGGCGCGTCTTATCAGAAAGATGCGCTAACATCGACGCTACTATGCCTACTGCGCCTCGCATTACGACGATCGAATAACTCCGCTAGTTCCATAATAGATTTAAGTACATATTTATATTTTATTGTCAACCTTACTGTAAACAGGTAATAATACGATCGATTCGTTACTGGCGCACAAGCCCTGTGGCTTATGCCAGTATTATGTTTTACGACAAAATTTGTTTTTTATTTAAATAAAGGAAAAAAAATATATGCTTACATCAGGATCAATGTAAATGAAATTCTCCCATTCGTTGAAGGACGCGTCTTGGAATATTTTGGCGCAGAATGACGTCAGCCACACGCTCGATGCCGATTGGTTCCTGATAAAAAACAAACAAGACTGATTAGACACATCTGGGTCATATTGGAAACTTTGCGATGAAAGAAAGAGAAAAAAAAACATTTATTTAACATTGCATACATTATTAAACTTTAAAAAATATTTGAAATTAAATAGAACAATGCAACATTAAAAGGACACATGCTCAGCATGTGCTGCGGTCCGACCGGTACGGCAGAACCACAGCGCTGGTTTTCAGCTGTGCCAGGGCGACGGCATCGCGGGCGAAACGGCAGTCAGGGACGAAAACAAAAATATATTAAAAGTATAAATAATAAAAGTACAAATAAATAAATACCTAAAGATGAAATAGATAACAATTAAAACTGGACAGAAAATGGATAGAAATACATAGTGAGTGCCTGTACATTATGCGGCTTATCATTCCGATGGGAAGCGGTTATGGTATCTGTTGTAACACTATAAAGAAAGAGAGAATACATAAACTATAAAAAATATATATTTAAATTAAAAAATAACCTAATATAAAAAGTGTACTGTGTCTGATTTTTGGCCAGCGAGGACGTAGTTCTTAAGTTTTTTTCCTAAACGTATCCACAGTTCGCACATCTCTCATCTCAGGTACAGGCTGGCACACTCACCAGTCGCTGCGGAACAAGCTGAAGGATCCGTCGGGCTTCATGAAGGACAGCTGTCGTTGGTACAGCGTGTTCATGTGGTAGAACGCGTCGCGCTCCAGCGTGCGGTTGCGTTGGTTGATGAGTCGCATGTACAGGGTGAGGTACATGTTCGCTGCGAAGCTGAACATGTTCTGTTCGGCCGAGTCCTGTTATACAATACAGCATGTAGAAAATGTGGTTTTGGGTCTATAAGTTTTAGATTTTTAAATGTTTGACTGAATTAATGAATACACTTTATTGTACAAAATTAGTGTGATACAGTGCGTACGAAACGATTTGGCAACAATATACATACATACAATAAAAATAAACAATGTAGGCAGTCTTATCGCTAAGAGCGATCTCTTCCAGGCAACCTTTTGGTGGAGTAATTTTAGTAGAAAAAGGTAGGTTGTAAGTTTACAATAGCGATATACATAATAATATAATACATATCTTCTTCTTAGTCGTATTCCTCATGGCTGAGGGTCGTGATCATTTTAATCACATAGAACGACTCTCGTGGCAGAATTAATGGGGTGATTTGTCATTGCCTTCCCCATTTCACACACTGGTTATCTCAGTATGCAGGTTTCCTCACGATGTTTTCCTACACCGTCAGAGCAGTCGGTAAATGTAAGTAAGTCTTTCGAAAAAAAAAACCGAAAACTCGTTGGTACATGGCACTGCACGATATCGAACCCGATCTTCCGCATGGGAGTCCGGTGTCCTAGCCACTAGGCCACCGACAGTCTCAGAAGCTCGTATGCTCAGGCCCATATATTTCGTCGCAACTTGCAACATCATGGAGATGACTGCTGTCTAGGATAGTGACTTTGGTTACTTGCAATATCAGTTACTGTCATTGTGTGACTGGTCGAGGCGAGTCGAGTTACTAGCATGCGAGTACACAGTGGCAGTAGCTGTCTACTGCCAGGTTGCTTGCTTGCTTATCGTATGGTTAGTGGCCAACCAATTTGTCATAGTTGTTCAGGCCGCCCGTAGGCATCTGACATGACAATCAGATGAAATATGCCACTAGCGGTCACCCATCCAGGTACCGACCGCGCCAACGTCGCTTAACCTGCACGGTCACTTTCGGACCGTGCTCGCAACTAAGCTACGAGCTCCTCTGTCAGGTCAGCAGCTCGTATTGTGTAACAAGGCCTTACCACATCACTTACCATTGGCAAATCCAGTAAACTGGTAGCGTTAACCGGCATGGTGGGAAACAGTGGTCCGACCACGTCGCCCACGAGAGATATCCTCGCCCGGTTGGAGCCAAACACGTAGTAGCGGTCCACTTCGTACGGAATAATTGGAGTCTCGGTGATGTTCAGGTGCATATATTGAAGCACGTAGGCGCGGTTCGACAGGTCCAGGAGGATGGACTGGTGCCGGTATTGGGGCAGACCATCGGCCTGGGGATGAAAATATTGTGAGGTCAGTGAAGGGTCCACGAAACGATCAATTGCAATTGGCAATTAAAGAGAGTCGGCGCAATATGAAGAAGCATCATCATCATCATCAGCCTACTCTAGTCCACTGCTGGACATAGGCCTCTCCCTGGGCACGCCATTGAGCCCGATCTTAGATAAAGAAGCGATTTGGGTTAATTTAATTTCTCAATGCTGTTAGTAAATTTGTGATGATATCATGGCATTATAGGGCCATTTCAAAATAGCATACCTAAAAAATCTGTTAAGGAACGCAATACAAAAAAGCGAGAAGGTTGTAAGTGCCTCACTTACTACTTACTATGTAACCTTGAGGACTAAGATGGATTGCCTCATGTGCCGGAAATTACGCTGGCTCTCTTACCCTTCAAACCGAAACACGATTGGAATGGAAGTATTTCTGCTTCACGGCAGAAATAGATAAGAATGTGAATAGATAGTAATGTGTGTGAAGGATCGCCTGGGGTGGTATCACCCGGTACCACCCCAAGCGATCCTTCACACACATTATCATTTTTCTTCATCTACTACAATACAATATTTTGTTTTATATAATTTGTACACGTATGTATGTCTACTGATAATTATAGATATCATGGCATTATAGGGCCATTTCAAAATAGCAGACCTAAAAAATCTGTTAAGGAACGCAATACAAAAAGCAAGAAGGTTGTAAGTGCCTCACTTACAACCTTCTCGCTTTTTTGTATTGCGTTCCTTTCCACCAAATCTTTTTATTACCCTTCAGACTCTCGCCACGCTTTCTTAACAGATTTTTTAGGTCTGCCATTTTGAAATGGCCCTATAATGCCATTATATCATCACAATTTTACTAATAGCTTTGAAAAATTAAATTAAACCAAATAACGAGAAATTTGTGATATCTTCAAGAATAACGTTACGTTTTGCTTTTCTGTTTACGGAGTGTGCTAGTGGCTCCATCTACGTTATGTCCTATTGGTGACCGACGTGATAAAAAACTATATTTCTATCCAGTGCATCATGCATGCATCGAGCGTCATACGGTGACGGTGCTCACCTCGACGGTGATCTTCTTGGTGTAGTGGTACTTTCCCTGCAGCGCGGCGGCGTGCAGCCTCACGTGGATATCTCCAAGACGCGCGGGCACCACCGGGATGTAGACGGTGGCCGCGTCGCCCGCCAGTATGTACACGAAGAACTGGTGCTCGCCGAACGACGTGCGCGGGTTGTACGACCGCACCTGTGTGGGGGAACATGCGATAGTGTTATTTTTGATGTTTCGTTACAGAAATAGTAGTTAAGCAACTGTCAAGTATTGATTGATAGTTATTTTATCATTTATTTTATTTTTTATTTATTCTTTTACACTTTTGTGTACAGGTGAGCATAATGCCTTGCGGCATTCTCTGCCAGCTGACTTTTGGGACCTATCATTCGTGCTATCCATAAGGAAACTAACACTCGTGTTAAAGTATTAGAATCATTTATTTCATTCCACAGAATTAGAAATATAGGTAAGAAAGAAAGAAGGATTTTTTTTTATTTCCGATACACACATACAAACAATTAGGTACAGAAGATAAAAATAATATTAAACAAATATATTATAAAAATAAATAAGCAAAAGCAATTAAGTTTGATGAAGGTGGTGTGCAGCACCGGACAAAGGATATAATGTACATAATGTTACATTATAAGTCGCCTTTGTAGAATGATCGTCTCAAAATAAATTCTATGTAAATTAGATATAAATAATACATAAAACAATAGGTAGTATCTACTAATTAGATACAAAATGTCAATAATAGAATAAAATAATAGACAGAAAATGGCTATCAGTACATTGCATAAACTCAAGGTTATTAGAACAATATTTCGGTTCATTTAATATTTATTGACAAATTAAAAGATGATCGCGACATGCTTCGACTGGATTTCCGGCGACATAGTTTTCAATGATCAAGATATATGGAAGATTCTATCTAAAGAATAAAAAGGGTCTATGGCGACATGAGAAAACACATAGATTTGGAAAACCTAATAAAATGGTCAACGCTGTTCCCGTCTACTTCGGGTCCTCCCAAAAAATAATTTCCGTAATTTCCGGCACATGAGGCAATCTATCTTAGTCCTCAAGGTTTGTAGCGCATCAAAAACCCTCCAACATTAATACAGAGAGGTGAGATGTCTATGGGTGACGGTGATCACTTACCATCAGGTGGCCCGTTTGCTCGTCTGCTCTCCATGTTTAATATAAAAAAAAAACGACAAAATGCGAAAAGAGAGTTTTATTAACTCGCAGATACTTCAATAACAATTGATTTGGATCTGGATTATAATGACACTGAAAATTTAATGGAGACTAAAAAGTAGCCAGACATACTAACAATAACAGGTGCACACACACACACTCTCACACACACATACACTCACCCTCAAACTCTCGCACACACACCCTCTCTCAACAATAATGACGTTTTAAAAAAAATATAAACTCTTATATTAATAAAAAAACGTAATTCCCAGGCCATTAGACTGTTGCCATCTACTATGTTGCAAGACGGCCGATAAGGCCAGTGCGGGTAGTAGGGACCGATATTTACTTATATATACACTGTAACTACACTGTTGTTAAATGATTGTAATTTGAATATTGTTTGGCTAAAAAAGAAAACTTATAATAGCGCGCACCAAAACAGTACAATGCCATCTATCGGCATTTTACACCAATCAGCCAAAGAGTTTGTAACAATCACAAAGTCACCTACTGAGTTCAGCCTGCCATTCTAACACTAGTAACTCACGATGCCGTTCTCCTCGACGTGCACGAACTTGTAGTCGGCGGAGGCCTCGAGCACGACCACGGCCTCCACCGCCTGCGACTGGTAGTTGAACACGGCCACCCTCAGGCCGACCTGCTCGCCCTGCCGGCACCGGTCTGGGCCCTCCACTTTGATGAAGAACGGCAGCACGCCCACGTACTGTTGGACATAATTGGGGTGTTAGCACGGTAAAGAGAGAAGTAGATCATGTGCAATACTACATAAAATCTCATAAATAAATTTATCAGACTATATATACTACTTTATTTTCTATCAGCCTCGCAAAATCTTTGGAGATCTTTAAAAGGTAAGTGAAGGCTCACTTTCTCGAATTTTGATTCCTACCTCTTTGAACTTTCCTTTCCTTTTATCTACCCTGGTTGTTATTCTGCTTTTCTTGTATGTTATGTACTCATTATATATTTTAGTTTATGTAGTCTATGTATTATTTTATGTATGTTTATCATTATCTATTTAAGTATACATATATATCTGCCAGATGGTTTAATGTAGTAAAAATATAATTAATCTAACCTAATCTGACTAATATTTACAAATATAAGATTTCTCCCAGGCTCCTACCAACTGGCAGAGTGCCCAGAAGGCTGGCGGCGTTGCCCCGCTGAAAAGCGAGGCTTAGGCGTTGGGCAAAGTAGCCGCCAGCCCTCCGGTCATGGGACGCCTCCACCAGCCGTCTCCCAATGTCCTGTTGCAGTTGGTGCGCCGCATGACCCCAAGGCCCCAGCGATTCCACCCCAAACGGCACAAACATGCAGTCCCCACTGAGGCCTGCATATATCTGCCTATTTATTTTATGTACTTAGTAAGTATAGTATGGTAATTAATTACCTTGGTATTTATAAGTATGTTATTGTTGCAAATAAAATTATCTTATATAACGTTTTCCATAAACCTTGCACACCTACTACCTCTTTGTCGAAATCATTTCCTCTGCCGGAAAGTTGCCTGGAAGAGGTCGCTCTTAGCGATAAGGCCGCTTTATTTTACTTTATTTATGAAACCCATTTGTACGAATTACACTTAAATTGTCGCAGTTAGTTGGTTAACTTTGTATAAGGACTGGCTGTGTGTCAGCGCCGTGTGTTTACACGCAAGTGTATTCACTCAAGCATTAGCTGAGCCAGGTGCCTATTGCCAATAGTATTATGGAGTGAACTAAATATGTATTATTTTATTTTTATGTGGCAATAAAGTACACTTTATTCTTTGATAATTGAACTTCTTCTGAACATCTCTCTTCTACCTCCGCCTCCGAGTCCGGTTCCGACTCCGATAAATCAAATTTAAAACCTTCGGTTTCGACTGCGGTCCCGGTAAAACCATCTCCGTAACATCCCTAGTTTTAACGTACTCACCAAATGTTTGGTTCGCGAAAGAATGTGCGAGCAAACGCTCGTTCGCGAAACGAATGCTCCCGGTGTGTACGTTCCTTGTGACATGTGGAATCCACCAGCAATGATTGATGGAGTATTACCTGTATGGGGCTAGTGAGCATGCCGAGTCCCAGCGTGGGTGACATGCTGAAGGCGCTGACGGTCCACCGCGCGGGTGTCTGCGGCACGTCCACGGTGAACACGTAGCGGCCGTGGGGACCGATGTTCACGTCGCGCCACACCCACACGTTGTCGTACTGCCGCTGCACGCGGTTGAACCGGAACTTGCGGAAGTGGTTCAGCTCGAACGACGTGTCGTGCTCGCCTGCGAACGAGATAAGGACTTTAGCACATTGCAGTGAAATATTATACATTTATAAGTTTTCTAGGTTTTTTAGATTACTATGGGTCCGGTCACAACACAGGGTATCCTAGTGTGGGAGCCAGGGAAATCTGAGAAAATGTAAAAGATACTGTCTGCATTACAACATTCATACAACACAACACGCACACACTGTTGCTTTCGTCGTCCGTGCAGTCACTGAGGGGCCAGCTGGAAATCAGCGCTGTGGTTTGCCTCAGCATTATGCTGAGCTGGTGTACCCTTTTTGGCACTGTACCACACCAGATGTTCTGTGCTGCATGTATTAAACTTTGTATACTTCTGTATTCTGGTGTTTACAGCGCTAAATAAACGATTTCAATTTCATTAATATTTTTTATTTTATACTTTATACAATTTGGGATAATCCTATAGGCGAATAATGTCAAAATTTTGCTACCGAAAACGGGTATAAAAATGATATTTATATATTTAAATTATTATTAATTAAAAGGTTATTTCATTTATATCGTTTGAAATTTACTATGTTTTTTTCAATAACTAACTTACTATCGTCGAATCATCTAGAGCAGGGGTTCCCAAACTTATTTTGTCTACCGCCCACTTTGAGAATAAATTATTTTTTAGCGCCCCCATTTTTTCCCCTACTTAAAAACGACTATAACTTCAAATTAAATTAATTAATTATTGTGAGCTATATTAGCGGAGATACTTTCATTTCGAAACGGAGCGACCGATTGACATGATTTTTATTTCATATATTCAATAAAACAGGACAGATATATGAACTACGCGGAGAGAAATAGCGATCCGAGTTTGAGCAATCTCTTAACTAATATTAGTTGATGTTCACAAGTTGTAGTTGAGAGTCGAGCTCATGCAGTCGGTGTCTAAGAGGCCTCTTAGCTAAATGAAATTACAAACCACCCCCCAAGCCTCTACACAACGCCCCCATTTTTTTTCTGGGTCTCTTACCGCCCTCCTTTAGGCCTGCAGCGCCCACAAGGGGGCGTTATCGCCCACTTTGGGAAAGGCTGGCCTAGAGATATATTTTTTTGGTTGACTCAATGAAATCGACAATTATTGTAAAAAAATGTCCAATCGATTATTTTTCCTTGAAATTGTGACGATGAAAAGTAAAAAGAAAACTCAAGAAATCACGACAAACAAATCTGATATAATTAGTATTGATAAGTGTATTCCGGGAAAAATAAAACGACGCCTAAACATTTATGATTTTCGGAAAAAAAAAAGATTGAAATGGTATTTTTTCTGAACGAAAAATAATTCTGTTGAGAATGAAACCCTCGGTGCGCGAGTCCGACTCGCACTTGACCGGTTTTTTAACAATGAAAGTTAATTAATCGATCTTTTAAAGAATCGGATCGGTAACCGAATAGACATCCCTATATGATACGTCAAACAAATCCTTTAGAAAGGATCACCCGAAAATGAATAAGGTATAGTTTCAAAATCTAAAGGCTAGTACACTGCGCGGCACGTGGCTGCTATGTAGGCACCACCACACGTGGTCAATGTGAACACATGGCGTGCGGTGTCATTTTTTTAAATAGCCTATAGACTGTCCCACTGCTGGGCAAAGGCCTCCCCTCCTCCTTTTCTTTTTGCGGTGGCATACTGAGGCAAAAGCAAAGATTTGCTCAGAAATTGTTTTCCGGTGATTTTGATGGCTAAAATCGGTGTAGTTTTATCTAGCAAACGTCAGTAACAGTGACACAGTATTGAACTCTTAAAATAAACTTCTCGTTAGTGGTTCGTTGTGTAGTTTCACTATTGTGACTCTGCGGCGGACCATGAGAATTCGCCAGAAACTAGACCGGTTGAACGTTCTTTCATAACTCCTAGGAGTGTTTAAATGTGTCTACACCACAACATTTTGATGTTGAAAAACTAAAAATCGCTTAATGTTTAGGCTGATGGCCTGTGTTGGCAATGCCTTATTAAATTTAAAAAAATATGAGGTAACGAAAGAATCTAAAGGGTTGTCTCTGTATACTGACAGTTGGTCTCGTCGGTGTGGTCGGGGCAGTCGAACACGCCGTCGCAGCGCTTCCCCAGCGGGTAGCAGGCGCCCTCCAGGCACTCCCCGAGCCCCAGGGACTCGTTGCAGTTGCTGTACCGGCGGGTCACTGGCACGTCGCTGAACACCACCAGGCCAGCATACCTACGAACACACGTTTATATTGAAATGAAATTTATTTGCCAGAACATAGTGAAAATTATAGGTGATTTAAAAAGCATAGGTATCATATATGTTCCACCGACAACGGTATGCTAATTTTTTATTTTTTATTATTTACTACTAAACCCGCATTTGACCTCGATCTCGCCTGATGGTAAGCGACGATGAGGTCGACGATGGAGCATGCGGGTCCAGTAAATGCCTATTCACTCCGGCCTTGAAGATCCCAAGGTTGTAGGTTTCGGGAAATACAGACGCCGGCAGGCTGTTCCATTCCTTAGCCGTTCGCATAATGAACGAAGAAGCAAATCGCTTCGTACGAGCAGATGGGATATCAACAACATAAGGATGGAACCCCTCCCCGCGCCTGGTAGTCCGAAGGCGGAATGGAGATGCTGGAACTAGGTCGCTGTCGAATTTATGCTGTTAAATCTTTTCTGCTATTTGTTAGTGTCGTTGAGATACTCTTTTATGGAGTAATAACATTTGTCTAGAAGCCACTTGGAAATATTAGTTTTAAATTGGCTAGCGGGACCATTTTTAAGGCGACTAGGCAGATTATTATACACTAAAATTGACATTCAGAAGGAATTCTTTTTATACATGTCTACTCTGGAACTTGGCAAATAGAGACGGTTCTTGTGTCTTGTAGACCTCGGGAAGACATCAGCGTGTGTTTTGAAATATTGCGGATATTGTCGAACTATTGAAGCTAACGTGATAATTGAAATCCGCCCCCCGCCCCGTTTCGCCCGCGATGCCTTCGTCCTGGCACAGGTGAAAACCAGCGCTGCGGTTCTGCCGTACCGGTCGGACCACAGCACATGCTGAGCATGTGTCCTTTTAATGTTGGATATTTTTTTTAATTTCAAATATTTTTTAAGTTTAATAATGTATGCAATGTTAAATACATGTTATTTTTTCTTTTTTTCTTTCTTAGTTGGGGAGTCGAAAATAGTATTTTAACCATGGCACAGAAACAACAGAGAAAATATTTAAGACCCACATAAGACGGACCTTATGTAAACAGGGTTATTATAAAATAAGTGACTACTTAAATAATAAAGAGGCTTGGTGCTAAATTCAGCTCCAGCTCTGAACATTGTGTACATATATGATTGTATTCATAATTATTGTAAGATATATTTATTTCAAAAGATGTGCTGCTGAAAGTTTCTTGCGCCGCTTCTTTCCTTTCAGCTACAACACCTCACGAAGCGGTGGTAGAGTAAAACATGACGTTGTAAAATGTACTTTAAGGTACTTACTTACAATAAAAAAGTTTGATTTGATTTGCACCAGAAGAAAGGCATAACAAGTATGGATTGCACGATGTTCACGTCACCGCACAAGGGTACGTCATCATCAGTGTAGAAAATACCGTTCTCAAAACAACTAAATTATATCATGCGATGACGTGCTAGACAGAGACAACGCTATGGTATGATTTCATCGTTTTGAGAACAGTAACGGCTACCCAGATCCTCAAAGTTCCAGAAGTGGGTAAAGCCACTGCGGTCTTTTAAAAAACAGGATTTTTTAAACAGTGTCAAAGTTGTCATATCAGACTTGTAATTACATTGTTTCTTCATGAAATAAGGCGCTGCTGGTGATTATTTAAGTATGGCAACACTCACTCGAAAGTGATGTTGCCGCCTCGTACAGTACTGTGGCTAACTGACAGTTGATCAACACTCACTCGAAGGTGCGGTTGGCGTCGATTCCGAAGGTGGAGGAGGGGAAGTAGACGAGCTGGTCGGCGTGGCCCGCGTGCGACCGCCACGTGTACGACGCCGTGCCGTTGGTGGCCTCGTCGAAGTACGACATCTTCGATATCACCTGCGTACAGAGAAGAGGAAGAAGAAATATGTTAGAGGTGCATTTACAACGATCGCAGGTGCTCCCAGGTACGTCAGAATTGACATCATATCGCGGGAACTGCAAGTAGAAAGCCTTGACCAGTTCCTCACTTGACTTGCAAGAACAATGTGGGTTCGAGCTTCCCGCACGTCAGAGACATCACCCCATACCACGCACAACCCCCCGACAGGAGAGGTCTGCCCAGAGACCTCGTGACCAGAGAGGAGGAACACGAAAACACTTGAAGAGTCGCTTAAATCTTTAAATTATTTAATTATTGACATTGAAGTTCTTATTGTAATTTAGCTGATAATTTATTATTAATTATTTTTTTCAATACACCAGCTTAGATATAGGCGCATCAGCTTAATGCTGCCTGCTCGTTAATAAATAATAATAATAATTATTGTTTTTTTTTTCAATTTTCAATTTTTCCAATTATAGTTCTTTTCAATTTTTAATTTTTCCAATTATTGTTTTTTTCAATTTTCAATACGTACCTTGGCGTACGTGAGCTCGTTCCCCGCCTGCATGGTGTAGAAGGCGTCGTCGATGCCCGAGAGGCCCACGTACGCGCCCGGCTCCCCGTAGATGGCCACCTCCACGCGCTCGCCCGTGCGGTGCTTGCGGTTGTTTATGAACACCGTGAACTGCGGACGAATGGCGTATATATTAGTGTATATAATAGAAATAGTTTAAACAAGTGGAACGAAAGTGGCCAAGTGCGAGTCGGGCCTCGCCATATAGGAGTCCGTAGGAGTATTTGTAAATACTGGATGAAATGTCACGGAACGTTGGCTTGATCACACGACAAAGACTATAGTGAAACCCCTGCCCGTTGTTTAATAAAGCCGAATGGCAACTTAGAGTGTGATCCGTGTTTCACTCCATAAAGTCCTCAGTAGTCTCCCCGTGCTAGCCAGGTACACAACCCTGCGCACGCCGAGTGCCAGGGACCCGTTTAGTGTCAGTGAGGTGTCCAGGCTCACCTCCTCAGGACACTTCATCATATTTAACCAATCATCCAACCAACATTCAGGGGCGACATGACAGAGGGCGAGCATGAGGCGTGCTGGAGGTGGGGCCTGCCGCCCGCTCCTTCTCTGTCGTCCCACCCCACGCCCCTCTAGCGTCACGGACGCGGTTTCACTATAGTGTCCACTATGTGTCAGACTTACGTTGTTCCGGGAGTAGCCCTTGAGCGGGCGGCAAGCCCCACCTCCCGCCCGCTACATGCTCACCCTATGTCGTCCCGCCGCGCGCCCCTCTTGCCGCGCAGGCCACTATGTGTCAGACTCACGTTGATCCGGGGGAGATGCCTTTGCCGGAGGGAGCGGGCGCAGGCCCCCCCTCCCGTTCCCCCTGTCGTCCCGCCCCGCGCCCCTCAAGGGTCGCGGATGCGGTTTCACTATAATGTCAGACTCACGTTGTTCCGGGAGATGCCGTTGACGGGGAAGGTGAGCGAGTCGGCCAGCACGTGGCCGTGCCGCTCCGCGCTCCACACGACGATGGTGGCGACGGGCGCCATCTCCGCGGATACTGTCACCGCGAACGTCCGCACGCCCTCCTGTCAATTATGACATATATTAGATATTTTCTTCTTTAATGAATGGCCCCTGCTACTGATTTACACTCAATTTGGCCAATGTTAGAATCTTGAAAATAACTCGAACTGTTTAAGCCTGTAAAGATTTTCTGGATGGACTGCAATTTATGATAGCACTCCCGAATGTATGTGTAATTGACGGTATGTCCAAACGCATCGCATGTGTAACCGAACGCAAGTTTATTACTTCACTGCAACTTGTTCGTTGTGAAGTGACCGCAGGACGAAATGTCACTGTCAAGCTGACAAAGACACTCACTCGCGAATCATCGACGCGCGCGGCTGACAACGCCGCCTTATATTGACTCCCAAGGAGTCCAGCTCCAATGTGCGGAAGAATTTCGCCAATTTAAGGATTACCTCTCTTCAAAGAACACAGAATTCTGGTGAGTAGCTTTTTCATCCATTGTTGTGTATCTGGGGAACTTTGCAGGCTATAAACACCGCTATCAGGGAAAATAACTAAAACGTGTACACCAGATCCTTTGAGAAAAATAGTCCACTCTCCAAACCCACCAAATGGTCCTATTCGAGCCGCACGTTTAATTAGTTTTCTCCCATTTCTTCGCATATTGCTCATATACGTTCGCATTACTTGTTCTACAACCGCCATTTTTTTGCCATACTTCTGGTGTAATTTCTCGCAAAATTATCGTCGCACACGCATTTGTACGCATTTATTAGCTTATTTGTATGATATTATAGCTAAAGATCATAATTTTACACGCATTTATCCGTACTTTAATTGAATTTGAGCATAATTTATACCTACCTACTTTTCATACTCATACCTTTACCTACCCTACCTTTTCTATACGGTATTTTTGTGTACGGAAAATAACGCTGTTAAATTAATACGTCAATACAAAATAGTAATCTGACGCTTATTGGCATTGCTTTTGCATTTGGTCGCATCATACGTGGAAGTATTTATCGCACAAAATGACCGAACACAAGCTTGTTTTGCTTAACTCGAAACGCAGTTCTTATTATGGACGTGTGCAAAAAATATATGATTCAATCCCTAGAAGCAAAAGAGATCAAAATTTCACTTTATTCATGACGCAAGCTGAAAATATTGATGATTTACGTACAGAATATGATCAAATTATTTACGATATTAACGAGTTGAGTTTACAGTTAGATGATAATTATGCACCATCATTTGAAAGTATGTGGTCTTTTGATGATTTGTATAACACAATTAAAAGCAGGTACATTCAATTCAAAGATCCGATTCCGCAAACCACTCCAGTAAAAACTCCAGGCAGTAATTTAAAATTATTACAAATAGATCTTCCGGAATTTGATGGAGATATTCAAAGGTTTCCGTTGTTTATTGAATCCTTTCGTAATATGGTTCACAACAATCCGGAACTAACAAACTTCGAGCGTGTTCATTATTTAATTTCAAAATTAAAGGGTAAGGCACAAAATGTTTGTGCCGGTATTACGCCTTCACCTGACAATTATAAGGTTTTGTATGACGCCCTGGTACAGAAATATGAGGATTGTCGTACTATAGCAGTTACTTATTTGGAAAAAATATTGAATGTAAAACCTATTTCCAGTGCGAATGGCAATAATTTGGAATTGTTTTTAGACCATTATTCCGCCGCAGTAGCTTCTCTGAAACAATTAAAGGTCGATGATTTATCTGATTTCATACTTGTACATTTAGGGTTGCGTAAATTGGACAATGAAACAGCTAGATCATTTGAAATGTCCATTCGGGATAAGAAAACGTTACCTAAATATGATGAATTTGTTTCATTTTTGCGCGATCAGACAAAGATTATTCAACGCACCAACACGCAATACACACGTGCCGGCCCGTCACACAGGAGTGAAGCGGTCATGTCGCGTTCACATTATGCTCATACTGAAGAAGGTCATACACAAACCTTTTTAGTGAACAATCATAATAATACAAACCGCACCTGCTGTTATTGCAACAGTAATCATCACCAGCATGTTTATCAGTGCTCAGCCTTTATGCATTTAACGCCTATAGATAAATATAACGCTATAAAAAAATTAAATGGTTGCATAAATTGCTTAAGTGTCCGCCATACTCTTGTGTCATGTCGGTCGAACACAAATTGTAAACATTGCAATCGTCGACATCATAGTGCTTTGCATAGGGATACAATATATGAAGCGCAGGAATTGCACAACAATTCAGGTTACGATTCGGTGACAGTCCCCGGATATTCTCCTCGCAACACCGCACCCGCATCTACGCTCGCGTTCTCGCCGTCGCCCCCGTTCGCACCCGCGCCTGCGAAGCGACCAGACGCTACGCAGGCGCCCCCTAACGTCACCACGACTACACTTTGTAGTGTAAACTCGGATAAGGTTGACGCTCGTAAGACAGTGTTATTAGGTACTGCCGTTGTGCAAGTTGTTGATGTCTATGGTGTTCACCGCGACATTCGTGTTTTAATAGATATGGGATCGCAAAATCATTTCATTACCACGCGTTGTTTACGATCATTGGGTTTCAAGGTTATGCCAGATCACAAGCATACCTCAGTGCACGGCATTGGAGGTAGCTCTCAGCCTATTAAGGGTGTTTCACACGTTACTTTGGTTTCACGTGTTGATCCCACCTTCAGTTGTGATATACAAACTCTGGTGATTGATACCATTTCAGGTACGTTACCTGAATGTGAAATAGATACGACTAAACTCGATTATTTGAAAAATATTAAACTGGCAGATTATAACTGGCACTTACCTGGAAAGATAGACTTACTTCTTGGTGCTGAGGATTTTATTAAATATATTTTGAAGCCGAACCGCATTGTAGGACCGCACGGTAGCCCGGATGCTATTGAAACTATTTTCGGATTTGTAGTTTCGGGATCTGCGGCCACAGTTAACCCTCAACCCTCAGTCGGACATTCTTTTCTTGTCACCAATGAACGCATCGATTCGCTTCTTACTAAATTCTGGGAAATTGAAGAGGTTCCATCGCGAGTACATGTTTCTGCAGAGGATGCCGCATGTGAAAAAATTTATACACAACACACGTCACGTGACGAACTTGGGCGTTACGTTGTACCCTTACCTTTTTGTCGTGACCCTCAGGAGTTAGGCGACTCGGTGGTCAATGCAACTCGTAGGTTCACAGCTTTAGAAAAACGTTTCAAGCGCGATCCTAAACTTCATCAACAATATGACGAAATAATTCACGATTATATAAAACAAGACTATATTTCTCCTGTTACGGAAGGAGTAAAGGTAGACGAGAAGTTTTATATCATTCCGCATCATGCTGTAGTGCGTGAGGAGAAGGTGACCTCCAAGGTTCGCATTGTTCAAGATGCTAGCGCTCCTACTTCTTCTAATATATCTCTAAATGATTGTTTACACTCTGGCCCGAACTTGCAGGCAGATTTATTAAAAATTGTTTTGCACTTCCGTTTGTTTCCAGTCGCCATTACGGCGGACATACGACAAATGTATTTGAGAGTATTAGTTGCTCCCGAATTCCGCCGTTTTCTCCGCATTTTATATAAATTCACTGATGATGATCAAATAAGAGTTTTTCAGTTCAATCGAGTCTGTTTTGGACTAAAATGTAGCCCTTTTCTGGCCATGCGCACAGTCAGACAACTCGTGGCTGATGAAGGCGCTAATTATCAGTCTGCAGCCGCTGATGTCATTTTGCAAAATCAATACATGGATGACCTTGCTACTTCAGTTTTAAACTTAAACGAAGCTGTTCAATTGTCTCGTGATCTCGTAGATCTATATCTCAAAGGAGGTTTTGAATTAGTTAAGTTTTCAAGTAATTCGAATGAGCTTTTAGAAACCTTGCCCGAATCGCATCGTTTGTCATCTTCGGTAAATATCACGAATGATGACGAACAAAAAATCCTAGGCCTGCGTTGGTGCCCCTCGACTGATCAGTTCTTCATTACTGTCCAACCGGAACCTGCTAACGTTATAACAAAACGAACAGTAGTCTCCATGGTTGCGCGTTTATGGGATTTGTTGGGTTTTGCCGCCCCAGTGATTTTATTTGCGAAACTATTCATCAGATCTCTCTGGCTACTTAAGCTGGATTGGGATGAAAGGCCGCCAGCTGATTTGTGTGCGAGATGGTTACGTTTTCAAGCTGAATTGATATTTTTGGAGAATATTAAGGTACCGCGCCATTTTGGCATTCATGCTTCAGACTGTGAAATAACCCTTTTGGGGTTTTCAGACGCGAGTGAAAGCGCATATGGTGCTGTTATTTACTTGTGTGTATCTCATCCGAATTTACCGCAAAATATTGTCAATATTGTGTGTGCCAAATCTAAGGTGGCACCCACATGTAAGACTCAAACCTTAGCTAGGCTCGAACTTTGCGCTGCTCTGTTGCTGGCAAAGTTAATGAGCTACGTGGTTGAGAGCATGTCACAAAGATGTAAAATAGCACACATTTTGGCCTTTACGGATTCAAGTGTAACTCTGCATTGGATTCATTCCTCTCCTCATCGATTTCACACTTATGTCAGCAACAGGATTTCTCAGATCAACGATTATTTGCCCGCGTCGCATTTTTATCATGTTTCTGGAAAGGAAAACCCATGTGACTGCTTATCACGTGGTCTTACACCTTTTCAACTGTTACAACATCCGTTATGGCTTCATGGCCCCACTTGGGCTGTTCAACCGCGTGACCAGTGGCCCCTTGGTCATTTTGAATTTAAGAATGATGATGTTCTGCCAGAAATTAAAACGAAGGTGCAATCTTTCGTTACTACTGAAAGAGAACCGCCTTTATTGTGCACTCTTGCCTCTCGATTCTCCTCATGGAGAAAGTTTCTGTATGTCGTAGTGTACATATTTAGATTCATCAGAAAGTTACCGCGTTCAGATCGAATGGAAATTTCGCATCTACGGACGGCTGAACAAGCGATACTCGCCGCTGTGCAGAGCGTTCATTTTGAGAATGATTTGGGGTGCATCTCACGTGGAGAATTGCCTTCCAAACATTTAAGATCCCTTTGCCCGTTCATAGATGACCACAATCTGTTACGGGTAGGAGGTAGACTGTCCAATGCACAGTTAAGGTTCGAAACCAAGCATCCTGTTTTGTTACCTAACAAGGATCACATAGTTGATTTAATTATTGATTTTTATCATCAAAAATATTTACATTCAGGTCCTAATCTGTTAATGTCGTTATTACGCCAATGTTACTGGATTATTTCCGGTAGAAAAGTCGTACGCAAACGTTTCCGATTGTGTAATAAGTGTTTCAGAGTAAATCCCTCCGTTACTTACCCTCTCATGTCTAATTTGCCGGAATGTAGAGTGACGGAAGTAAAACCTTTTCTCACTACTGGAGTAGACTATGCAGGGCCAATACCTATCTTATTGAGCCGCTACCGAGGAGCCAGACAACAAAAGGCTTACATTTGCCTATTTGTCTGTTTGGCAACGCGGGCTGTTCATATCGAATTGGCAGTTGATTTAAGTACTTCGGCCTTTATCAACGCATTTAAAAGATTCATTTCTCGCCGTGGCACCTGTCAGACTCTTATGTCTGACCATGGTACAAATTTTATCGGTGCGAAATCTTATTTTGATGAAATATATAAATTTCTTCATTCAAGAGAATTTAATACTTCATTTTCAAATGAAACTCTTTCTCAAGGTGTAGAGTGGAAATTCATACCTCCCAGTGCGCCACATTTTGGTGGGTCATGGGAAACTAACATTCGCAGTGTTAAATCTCATTTAAAACGAACAATCGGAGACCAATTACTAACTTACGAAGAGCTTCTAACTGTACTCACACAGGTGGAAGCCGTCTTAAATTCACGGCCCTTGACATTTTTGAGTACGGTCCCAAGTGAACCTACGGCTTTAACTCCATCTCATTTTCTCACTTTGGGGCCTTTAAATTCATTACATGATCCTGATACGTCTACGCTACCTCTCGGCTTGCTGAAACGAAAGTTTTTGATTAGCAAAATACTTGAATCATTTTGGAAACGTTGGAGAACCGAATATTTGCACACTTTGCAAAATCGGTATAAATGGAATACTTCCACGAATGCTGTAACTGAAGGCACTGTAGTCTTGCTCAATGATAATACACCTCCACTGCAGTGGCCGCTGGGTGTTATTGAAAAGACTTATCCTGGAAAGGATGGAGTAATTCGTGTAGTTTCCGTACGCACGAGTACTGGTACATATGAAAGACCAGTGGTAAAGGTATCACCTTTACCACTTCAATAATTCCTACATCTCATAATTTAATATTTCTGTTGCCACCCTGTTTGGTAACACACTCTCTGGTTGTCTATCTTTCTAATTTCCATAGAGTTTCTTTCGTCATTAGTTGTAGGTATTATCGTAACGTAGTATATATTGATTATTACGTATATTATGATTTGTCTCTGTTTGCTCTTTGTTTCTTTAGAAGAACAAAGAGATCTTTGTCCTTCTAGGTGGGGGGCATGTTTAAGCCTGTAAAGATTTTCTGGATGGACTGCAATTTATGATAGCACTCCCGAATGTATGTGTAATTGACGGTATGTCCAAACGCATCGCATGTGTAACCGAACGCAAGTTTATTACTTCACTGCAACTTGTTCGTTGTGAAGTGACCGCAGGACGAAATGTCACTGTCAAGCTGACAAAGACACTCACTCGCGAATCATCGACGCGCGCGGCTGACAACGCCGCCTTATATTGACTCCCAAGGAGTCCAGCTCCAATGTGCGGAAGAATTTCGCCAATTTAAGGATTACCTCTCTTCAAAGAACACAGAATTCTGGTGAGTAGCTTTTTCATCCATTGTTGTGTATCTGGGGAACTTTGCAGGCTATAAACACCGCTATCAGGGAAAATAACTAAAACGTGTACACCAGATCCTTTGAGAAAAATAGTCCACTCTCCAAACCCACCACGAACGTTTTGGCGTCTGTTTTGAAAAATAAAACAGTTTACCAACATCGAGATTAAGGGAGAGTCGTGTGCACTAGGAATGTCTAGTGTCTTGCATTCCAAGTGCAATTGGAGGTTAGGTTGCCGGATCACACCGTGTGTAGTATTTCACTCCCATTTCACTGTCTTATATAACGTTCACTTAACACGGACTATTTTTAAGTAAAATACATTCGTTTTACGAAATAATGACCACAGTAAACCGTTTTTAAACAATAAAATAGGACGAACACTCCATGACAGCATGAACGCAATAACATACCCCGTATATAAACGGTATGAGTATGAGCATGAGTATATTTTTTTATTAGACGGACTAAACTGGTAGGTACTAATGTAACTGTAATATAATGTTGCCATGTTTAATGTAACAGCGATGCGTTCAGTTCACTTGTGAATCAGTTCCCTTCGTTCACACAAACAGTGAGCCAAAAAGATAATGTTAAATTATATATTGAAAGAAGATGGATTTCGCTCCCATACAAAGTGGGGCTCAGAGATTTAACTTTTTAATTTACAAGAAAAATTACTTTGTAAAAATATACTTTGATTGGTGAACTATTGATCAGTGATTGAACTTGATCTTTGATCACAACACTGTAAGTCTAGGATCATAGTTTCTTAGGTCTACCCACACTTCTTGCCTCCCTTATTCTCCCCTCTCCCCATTCAGATCAATCTACACCACGTGTTCCCATCCACCCCCACGTGGGGGGGAGCTACGTGGGAATGTATGGGATTACTCAGTTTCTTAGGTCTACCCCCATTTTCTCAGCATTATTCCTCTCCCATGTAGACCAGTCTACACCACGTACCTGCATGATCTCCTGCGCGCTGGTGAGGACGATGCCCTTGGACATGACGACGTAGTTGAACGACTCCATGTAGAAGTTGCTCTGCACGTGGAATATTATGTACTCGCCCACCTGCCCACAAGTAAGGGACAATTTAATTACGATGAAGAAATGAGTAGTCCAGGATACGGATCCGGTTTCAGTAGCGGATCCATGGGAGGCCATAAGATCCATAGGGGTGCGACTCGCCCCTGACGATTTTTAGGACTATTTTCTGATTTTAGTATACATTAGTCTCTGTCCCTAATTATTTTTCCAGATCTCTTCCGTCGGTTTAGATATTACCTCGTAGGAATCACGTGCCCTTTTGTTCTGGATTCGACAGATTCTGGATTCGACAGATTCTGGATTTGACAGATTCTGGATTTGACAGAGATACAGCAGAAGTAGTTACATAATAAATCTCTGCATCTCCGGCGTTTACTGCGGCCCGTGATGCGCCCGCGCCGGTATCACGTCTCCATAAACGAGGCTTTATGACTGACCCTTGCATCCGTGGTGGTGGTGGAGACGCGGATGTGTCTGTTGTTGGGCGTGTAGTGCGCGATGAAATGCATGTCCGCGGCCGCGCGGCTGCCGCCCGCGTCCACCAGCTGCGCGTTCAGGCGGACGCCGGTGATTCCAGCGAGGGTCTCGCGGGCGTTCGGGTCGTTTTGCAGCTCTGGAACATTACAGAGGGTTTAGAATTCAGGAAAAGTTTTCATTCCCATTTTCAAAAAAACAAGTAAAAGAAATCTTTATCAAATTTAATTCTTATTATGTCATCCATCTTAGTTTGTTAATATTTATTATTCCTATATATGTATATCATCATTATCATACATATATGTATGTATATATACATATAATATGTATTTATATTATACAGGAGCTCCGGGCGCCTGACTGGCTCCAGACTGTGCACGAGAGAGCGATGGCGCTCTTTGGTATCGGAGGACAAGATCCACTTCGGGTCGCTGCGCCAGCGGAGTAAGTATATTATGTATTGTATTTTTAGAGATATTTATTATTTACTTTATAGTTATTTATTACTTATATATGTATATTTATTATAGTTTAAGTTTATTCAAAATAAAATAACACTATTTATTATAGTTGTCTTTATATATTGTATTTATTTTTATTTGACGTACGCACTATGTCTACCTATAAATTATAGCGCATCTTTCACTTTCGCGGGTTTGCTGGAAGAAATATCTTTTATAGATAAGTTCACCCTTTGTGCAATGTCTCATTTTAATTGTATTTATTAAGTCTATTGTTGTACAATAAAGTGTACAACCGGATGTTCTGTGCTGCATGTATTAATCTTTGTATATTACTGTATTGTGTTCTATATTCTGGTGTTTACAGTGCTAAATAAACGTTTGCAATTTCAATTTAAATAAATAAGAATTGCAAATTTAGTTTTGCGCTACACTCCCATTGGCCTAGATTCCCATGCCCACTTCCCCGGGAATAGTTCTTCCTATTGTTAATCTCCCTGTTATTTTTCTTTAATTCAAGGGCCCAAGGTAGCGTATTATCTCCCACTCACTGAGTAACTTGTGGAGGTCCATCCGCAGGTGCCACACGGCGCTGTTCCCGGGCACCAGCGTGGGGTGTTGAGGTTCCACGCCCCCGCCGCGCCCCTCCACCTGCGCGTGTACCACCAGGGACACACCCGCCGCTTGCCACACGGGCAGTGGTGACCCGTCGTGGTAGGATACCGCCATCTGGAGCAGAGGGCACCAATAGTACATACCGAGCGAAAGAGCTATGCTCGGAGTATCTCTGCTGGATCGAATCCGAAATGAGGAGATCCGGCATAGAACAAAAGTTATCGACATAGCTCATAAGATTAGCGAGCTGAAGTGGCAGTGGGCCGGTCACGTCTGTCGCAGAACAGACAGCCGCTGGGGTAGACGAGTTCTGTAGTGGAGACCGCGTTTGGGCAAACGTAGTGTGGAACGCCCCTGCTAGATGGAGCGACGATCTGCGTAAGGTGGCTGGCAGCGACTGGATGAGAAGAGCCGAAGATCGGGCTCAATGGCGCGCCCTGGGAGAGGCCTATGTCCAGCAGTGGACTATAATAGGCAGCTGATGATGATGATGATGAGCGATGGAGTTGCCAACATTATTTATACAATGTAACTTCGATTTAATTTAATTTTAATTTATTTATGAGGTAAACACAGATTACAACCAGAGAAATTACATAAAAATCAATATAAAGTTATGAGCTAGGTCGTAACCCTTAACGTGTAAACACAGCATGGTTAGGAAGTGGAACCTATACCTAATTCAGATAAACCCCTAAAATAACGTTGAAAATGAAAAAGTTTATTGAATGAATGAATGAATAGAATACTCTTTATTGCACAAAATTAGTATGATACAATGCGTACAAAACGATTAATACAATCTAGGCGGTCTTATTATTCACTTATACAAGGCACAAAAAAGGATCTCCGGCTTACAAACTAGGTAGAAACCTGTATCTTGGAAGTCGGGATTCCGTCACACTTTCCGTGCAAGCAAATGACAAATTATATTCTAAACCTAAAAGGAATTTGGAACTAGTTAATCAAAAGGAATTTAGGAAAGATAATGGTAAGAGTGTGTGAGGGTGGGGGTGTGTTTGGTTGTGTGGGAGTGTGTAATGATGTAAGTGTGCATCTGAGTGTAGGGTGAGTGGGTGTGTGTGGGAAGTTAAAGTTGGTTGGTTAAAGATTATCGCACACATATCACACCGGCACCTGGGGTTCAATTCACCTAAATTACAATGTTTGTAGTTCTATTTCTATCCAATTTCAATTTAGTTCCAATTCTATTTGGACACCAAATCGCATTCTGCTGACGCATAAGGGTGTTACTACACCAATCGATCGATAGTCGATCGACGGCATCGATCAACGTCGATCGAAGTTGATCGACTGGTTTGGTAGAGATTATCGATCGACGGATACCATTCGACTAACCAATCGATCGATTGCCGGTCGATGGCATCGGTCGACGTTGATCGATTTACCCCGTCGATATTTCATCAGTTTCTTTAGAATGGATTCACAAGAGGACGTGTTGTTGTTGGCTAGTACGATGTTGCTAGTTCTATTATTACGAAAACGCAAACGCAGGAGAATCTGGATGCAACGTGCCGCAACCCGCCGCCGCCAGTCTAATCTATTCTACCATCGATCGATGCCGTCGATCGATGATCGATCGATTGGTCTGGTAGAAACTATCGATCGACGTCGACCAATCCTTTCTACCATCGATCGATGCCGTCGATCGACGATCGATCGATTGGTATAGTAACACCCTAACTCTACCACTGCTACCTTTCGATTTACTATCGACCGGGCAAAAGTACCTCGAGAGGAACTTATGTTCGATCGTTATATTTGACAGAAGCGTTTTGTTACCGTTCAACTGCGATTCAGTTTAAACTAAACGTTTTAGTAGAATGCACAAATACGTTACTGTTCGATCGATCGTTGAGTCGATTGGAACTTATCTGAAATGTGATCGTTAGTGGATAGTAGCATATGAAACACGTCATAACAATGCAGTTAAGATTCTATTTAGTTACGTTGTATTTAGTGGAATCGATCTCTGATCAGCGTCGCCTCAACTCGAGCCTTTCAGTATTTTTTGTATGAAACTCCATACTGCCTTTAGTGGCTAACTGGAGCTGAGTTCATTAACTTACGTAGACATCGAAAGGCATCGCCGGCTTGAACACTTGCGGCGTGCCACCGAGGAAGGTGACAGCGAGCGAAGAGTTGAAGATCCTGGCGATGCTGTAGCCCTCGATGATGTCATCGAGGAAGGGGTCACCGACAGACGCCGTGATGATGACTTCCACGCCGTCCAGGGTCGGCACCAGCTGCGCCAGCTCCGACATCGGGTATTTGAAGTCGTATGTGCCGTTGAACTGGTGGTATAAGACGGGATTGTCAGAATTATTCTTGCGTTCACTTGCATCCACCATGAACAACCAACCCTAAACCATGGTAAGAATTCCGTGTCTAACTATAACAGTATTGGTATCCAATTTATACAAAAATGGGCCCAGTTTTTATCCCTACAGAATGGTTTTTCTTTTTACTTCATGTATCAATGAGTATGTCCATTTTTTCGAAGACTTACGTACATTTACCGACGGCTCAAGCGGTGAAAGAAAGTATCATGAGGAAACCTGCATACTGAAATAACCAGTGCGTGAATAGCAAAGGCAAACCATCCCATTAAGCTCCACCCACTGTTGGATGTAGTAGGTCCAGGAACTCGTTCAAGGTTAATTAAAAAAAAGATTACGACCTTCATAAGATAACCTAAAATCTATGGTCAGATACGGTACAACTACAAAGTTGTTCCAAGGGGAATGAACATTCCCCGTGGTACAGCCAGTTGGGTCATTTCAGTGAAAGTCTTGCAATCCGCTATCATTATTGATTTATTTTAATTTTTATACTTTTTTTTTAGAAAAGACAGATATTCCGAATTCCGATATTTACCACTTATTTTTTGACATCTTATAATTTTAATTTCAACTCATTTTATTATATTTAATTTATAATTTAATCATTAATTTTTTATATAAATTGGCTACGACAATCTGGCAGACGGGCCACCTGATGGTAAGTAGTCACCGTCGCCTAGAGACACGTGCAGTACCAGGGGTATTGCTTGTAATATTTTATTTTAATCTATTTAAAATTGCTATGTCCTTACAGGGCTTATGATTGGTGCTTTAATTAGTTTTAAGACCTTGTAATACCTTTGCTTGCTTGCTTATCGTATGGTTAGTGGCCAACCTATTTGTCAGAGTTGTTCATACCGCCCGTAGGCATCTGACATGGCTTAACGACTGCTGTCGAACGACAACAACCGGGACCGACTGCTTAACGTGCTCTCCGAGGCACAGAGGAGCTCAGATGAAATATGCCACTAGCGGTCACCCATCCAAGTACCGGCCGCGCCAACGTCGCTTAACCTGCACGATCACTTTCGGACCGTGCTCGCAACTAGGCTATGAGCTCCTAATACCCTAATAGCCATGACAGCAATAAATGAAATGAAATGAAAGATGTTTCATTGAAATGTGATTTTGTATACTCACGTATCTCAAGTACGGCAGCTGGTCGTAATACGGGTTGTTGTAGTAGTTGTAGCTAGAAGTGGTGTAGGTGGGGTTGTAGCCGGGGCTGTTGGTGTTGGGGTGCTGGATGGCGTACTGCGTGGGGTCCTGCTTCACCATCCAGAACGGGTACTTCTCGTCCTGGGGATGGGGACGGTTTAGACTGAATTCATTCGACAATTTTTTTTGTATTGTGCATACTGTGAAATAACTATTTCTAATCTAATTTTTTTTAAGAAAAAACCATTAACCACCAAAACTGTGCGAGGAAGCGTGGTGAACGAAGAAAAAATCCACCAATAGGATCGCACCATTATCACGTCGTATCAAGTGACGTTTAAAATGGAGCAATCCTATTGGGGGATTTTTTCCTCGCTCACCGCATCGCTTCCTCTTGCAGCTTTGGTGGAAAGAATAGAATAGATGTAAAATATTATACAATATGTATTGGAATATATTATAAGTATGGAATTTATTATACAATATGTATTCTTAAACAACTAAATTAATACCAGGCAGTCTAAAACGCCTATGGCAGGAGTGGTCCATAATGTTTCAGAGGTGGATGTCCCGCTGGACCACTCGCCCGAACTCGTCCACACAGATTGTAGTTTGTACTCACAAAGTTAAAGAGCCGCGTGTACACCTTCTGCGGGTCGTACCACCAGTCGGGCTGGTCGAGCTGGTTGGGCTGCCCGGGCCGGTACAGAATGTCCCGCTGGACCACTCGCCCGTATTCGTCCACGACCGTCTGTCCGGGATGCGGCTGCTCGTACGGGGATTGGTACCCGCTCTCGTTGTACAGGTACGGGTTGTAGTTTGGACGAACTGGACACATCAATTTTTTTTAAATATTTGTAGGAGTCAGGCGTCGCACAAAAAATATTGGGATAAGAATAATCCTTCTAATAAATCCTTGGATCGGATTTGTCATCCTTTGGTAATAATAATAACCATGTATGGACTTTAGTCTGAAATAAAAATATTCAATTGAATTGAATTTGCGATTGTAAATCCTTTCTGGAGGATATCGTTGAGAAATATGACAGAGAAAAAAATTAAGACCCATATAAGACGGACCTTATGTAAAAAGGGTTATTATAAAATAAATGACTACTTAAATGATAAAGAGTCTTGGTCCTAAATTCAGCGCCAGCTCTGCACATTGTGTGCATATATGATTGTAATCATAATTATTGTAAGATATATTTATTTCAAAAGATGTGCTGCTGAAAGTTTCTTGCGCCGCTTCTTTCTTTTCAGCTATATCACCTTACGAAGCGGTGGTAGAGTAAAAAAGAATGATGTTGTAAAAATGTACTATAAGGTACTTACTTACAATAAAAAACAGTTTGATTTGATTTGATTTGAGGGTGGATAACGGGTTCTTCTTCCCCAATAATTTTTATAATATTTTTTTAATTAAAATTCAGGTTCCTATAGCCTCGTTTTCGTTCAGCACACCATCGCATGATATAATATCATCGCTTTAAGAACGGTAACAGCTACCCAGTTATGGTTACCTCTAGTATACTGCGTGCCGTATCCCAGCGGCGGCCCGAACTGCCCCCGGTTGTTGAACTGCCCCTGCGTGTAGTACCGCGGTCTGTACTGCGGTATGGGGCGGATGGTCGCCTTCAGGGTAAGGTTCCCTCTGACAGGCGCGCCTGAAGTGTAGTTGGCCATGATGCGTCCGTGGATGTACGGCTCCGTGTTGAAGAAGAACGCTGGCATGGTTACGTTCACCTGTTTATGGCAAAAAGTAACCGTGAGTTGCATTGCGCAAAAGCAACGTGTCCGTGTAATATATAATATGCTACCATGGAGTTCGTGCAAGCCTTTATTTAAACAAACGAATTTACAGACAGTACCATTGCTGTATATATACGAAATTTCTAATTTCTTGAAATTGCAACCAAATTCATTTAAAACAGCCTTTCCCAAAGTGAGCGATAACGCCCCCTTGTGGGCGCTGCAGGCCTAAAGGGCGGTAAGAGACCCAGAAAAAAAATGGGGGCGTTGTGTAGAGGCTTGGGGGGTGATTTGTAATTTCATTTAGCTAAGAGGCCTCTTAGACACCGACTGCATGAGCTCTCGACTCTCAACCATAACTTGTGAACATCAACTAATATTAGTTAAGAGATTGCTCAAACTCGGTTCGCTATTTCTCTCCGCGTAGTTCATATATCTGTCCTGTTTTATTGAATATATATAATAAAAATCATGTCAATCGGTCGCTTCGTTTCGAAATGAAAGTAGACACAAACAAACAAATAAAAAGGTAACAGACATACTTTCGCATTTTAATAGTTATTAGTACTCCTAGATAAGTAATTTTCGTAGATAGTAGACCGCGGGCAATCATGTTTTAACAAGTTATAGTCGTTTTTAAGTAGGGAAAAAAATGGGGGCGCTAAAAAATAATTTATTCTCAAAGTGGGCGGTAGACAAAATAAGTTTGGGAACCCCTGATTTAAAAGGAAGAAAGATGTCATCCAATTTAACATTAGGTATCCTGAGAGATTGGTACTCCCAAAAATGAATACTGATTACCGCAGTAGAAATTGCTACGCTATGGCTGTAAAAATATTTAATAAACTGCCTGAAGAACTTAAAAAGTCTTCCGAATAACAAATTTAAATATGTATTGTATTCGTGGCTCACAGATAAATGTTTCTACTCAGTACAAGAATATTTGACGTATACATTTAATAATGACAAATGAGTAAATTATTACAAGCATTGAATGTAATGAGTTTACATTTGTATTATATAACATATTTGCACGTCTTTACATTGGACATTATATTTAATTATTAAGACCTTATTGACATTTTTATTTTAATTTCCGGCACATGAGGCACTCCATCTTAGTCCTCAAGGTTAGCAGCGCATCAAAAACCCTCTAATGTTAATACAGTGAGGTGAGGTGTCTATGGGCGACGGTGACCATTTACCATCAGGTGGCCCGTTGGCTCGTCTGCTCTCCTTTAATTTGAATTTGTATTTGAAAAGTCCTTAATGTTAAGTCTACCTTACCGCTCTGTAACCAAAGAAAGCCGCTAAGTGCAAAAGGTGAAAGGAGGCAAAAAACGCGTCAAACTAGTTTTCTAGATTATTCCTAGTTTAGCTCATTTGGGTTAGTCGCAAATAAAAAAAATCTGGTCACTCCACACTAGCCGAGTCTATCAGAGCCTCACCTCGAAGCGCGTCTGGTAGTACTCCTCGACGAGGAACTGCGTCTCTTCGACCTGTCCGAGCGCCTCCACGCGGATGTGCCACTCCCCGAATAGTGGCTGGTCCGACATCTGGTACTGCAGGCTCACGGTGCCGAAGTTGCTCTGTGGACCGAACACGGGTTAAACTAAGCTTTCGTGGCTATTATGTAGTGGCTAGGACGCCGGACTCCCATGCGGGAGGTCCGGGTTCGAAACCATGTCATGTATCAATGAGTTTTTTGGATTTTTTCGAAGACTTATGTACATTTACCGACTGCTCTAACTGTGAAGGAAAACATCGTGAGGAAACCTGCATGTCTGAGGAAATTAAAAAAATCCAAAGGCGTGTGAAATCCACCGTACAGCACTGGGTCCGCTCGGTGGATCATGGCCCATACCCCCCTGTGCAAGGGGCGGCCTGTGTAACAACAGTGGGGACATTAGGCTGATGATGATGATGTCCATCCACTCCAGTTCCCGGGCCCCAAGGTCCTAACGTAATAACTGCAAACGGCTCGAATCCGTCGTAGGTTTCACCCAGGTTAACGTTAACTTGCGCCGTTTGAAGTTTACTACAGAAACAGGCGAATACGGCTTCGGATCCAAAATATGAGCTTTTACTTCTTATAATATACTCCAGGGTAACATTGAGACAAAATCTGCGCCCCAGTGACACGAGCTCATTCGATCATTGATCAGAATTGCTTAGTTCTGGGTTCAAATTGCCTTAATTATCACCAACCTTAATTAGAAAATGGAATCCTAAAATGTTGAAATGAAATGAAATGTATTTGCCAGAACATAGTGAAAATTATAGGTGATTTAAAAAGCATAGGTATCATATGTTCCACCGACAACAGTATGCAAATCTTTTCTGCTATTTGTTAGTGTCGTTGATATACTCTTTTATGGAGTAATAACATTTGCCTAGAAGCCACTTGGAAATATTAGTTTTAAATTGGCTAACAGAACCATTTTTAAGGCGACTAGGCAGATTATTATACACTAAAATTGTCATACAGAAGGAATTCTTTTTATACAAGTCTACTCTGGAACTTGTTTAAAGCCCATGATTACTTGTTGCAAGCCCATGATCAGAAATTACTTATTTGAGCTTCAGGGATACCTAGTCTAATTATACCAATAAGATAAAAAATAATATTTAGCCATGTACGCCATACGAAAGTCTTCATAAAAATCGGTTTTTTTTCTAATAAAGTGTGAAAACAGTTGCCGCGAGCATGATTTGAACCTACTCATCCCACGACGCGTGCAAATCATCGTGAGTCATCGAACTTCGATAGCTCAGATGGATGGAATAGAGCAGGCCCCGAAAAGGTTGGTCACGGACTATATTCCTGCTTGCAGCAATATTTTTCACCCTTTTTTAGAATTTATAAAGTACTTAGTCAAAATAAGATACATAATATATATTGAGAAGTGATGGCGAAAGTCTGAAAATAACCCATTGGCTTTGTTATGCAACTCTTTAACCTTTTGATTGTTTGAAACCAAGCAAAATCGAGCTTGCAGTTGGACAAGGATTTTTGACAACTTTTATTTATCACTGTAAACACCAGAATATAGAACACAATACAGAAGTATACAAATATTAATACATGCAGCACAAACATCCGGTGTGGTACAGTGCCAAAAAGGGTACACCAGCTCAGCATAATGCTGAGGTAAGCCACAGGGCTGATTTTCAGCTGGCCCCTCAGTGACTGCACGGACGAAGAAAGCAACCATGTATGCGTGTTGTGTTGTAAGAATGTGTTTGTTTTTATGAATGAGGATATTAGTGTGTATGTGAGGTACTGAGTGTGTGGGAGGGTGATGGCATGGTGCGGGTGTGACATTGTATTATGTGTGTGGATGGTAGTTAACAGTAGACGCATAAGATTACCGAGCACATCCAGATTGTGAAAGGCAGTAATTGCAGGGCACCTAAAGAATGTACGGAGCAGTGTCCGATTTTTGTAAGTCAATTGTATAGATTTTAAGTTTTCTCCTAAAGGTGTCAAGAGTCAGCGCGTCTCTAATAGGAGGTGGTAAAGTATTCCAATTCTTGGATGCCGTTTACTTGAAACTACCCCTAAAAGCAGCTGTGCTGTGACATGGAGGGAGCATTAAGTAGGTAGATGCACGTGTGTTGTACTCGTTAAGTTTTAAGTGTACAGTGTCAAGTTACGCACACGGATCCGTGACAAAGCAAATGTGTGTATAAGTGTTTTGGTTTTCTTTCCCTGGCGAAGACAACGGTGCTATAATAGGCTATTAGCCGACACACAGCCGATACTACAACCCGGGTATACTCATGAGCTTGTATTACACGCGTGAATGGATTACTGTGGTCGTGTTGCACAATGGAGTATTAGGTGGACGGGCTTAGCTTTGGTGGTATATTATCATTGCATAATTAACCTCAGGAATGAAGCAGCTCGACTCCGATGACTCGGACACATCACTAGGATGGGGGAGGATCGGGCAGTTAAACGAGCGTACACTGAGAGAAATTTGTCACGACGCCAAATCTTTACGTAATGCAGGTGCCGTTTTGTCTATAATACGTATGGTACAACATGCATTTTGTTGGTAAATACAGAGTAATGTTGTAATGTATCAACACGTAATTAAGTTACAACATGCTCCATAATGATCTTCCTGTTATGTACGTACCCGTTTGCCGCCTACTTAAGCAAGACACTACATCTATACAGGCATAGCCCGATACATGACCGGAAGTAGGCCGTTGATATGACGTCACGTACAATACATTAAATAATGCAGTCGCACTTTTCTACGTGTACTACAACATTATAAAGACTGCACATACTTATTGCAATTGTAAAGAGCTCGCATACGTAATGAATGGATCTCGACACATGAAAGCATGACTCTTAGAATAATGTTACATCGTCCTTACTACGTACGCAACTCAATTAGGAGTGGTGCCGCATACTGATAAATATCCCGTTACAATCATAATGATACCACTTTTAGGAAAGCGTCCACTTACCCGCAAAAATGCGGATGACGTCATCCGCAGCGCCCGCAAGATACTGCTATCCTTTTCTTAGCCGCTGGCGCTGCGGCTGACGTCATAGGTGCCCGCAATTGTATGAGATTCCATACAAAGTAAAAAATCCGTTGCTCCATGAAAAACGAGGTTTGGTACGTAATACAGTTGACGCATACTTATTGTAGCCGGGTACATGATACGAGACACCACTCTTACTTTACGTACTTCGCGACTATCGCGACATTATAAGTAGCTCGCATACTGATGCCTGTAACCGGAGCATGACTAATGTTAGATCGTCCCGACTACTGATTGAACTTCATTAAGAATGAGGTTTGGTGCGTAGTACAGTTGACGCATACTTATTGTAAGTACCCGGGTACATGATACGAGACACCACTCTTAGATTACGTACTTCGCGACATTATAAGTAGCTCGCATACTGATGCCTGTAACCGGAGCATGACTAATGTTAGATCGTCCCGACTACTGATTGAACTTCATTAAGAATGAGGTTTGGTGCGTAGTACAGTTGACGCATACTTATTGTAAGTACCCGGGTACATGATACGAGACACCACTCTTAGATTACGTACTTCGCGACATTATAAGTAGCTCGCATACTGATGCCTATAACTGGAGCATGACTAATGTTAGATCGTCCCGACTACTGATGGAACTTCATTAAGAACGAGGTTTGGTACGTAGTACAGTTGACGCATACTTATTGTAAGTACCCGGGTACATGATACGAGACACCACTCTTACTTTACGTACTTCGCGACATTATAAGTAGCTCGCATACTGATGCCTGTAACCGGAGCATGACTAATGTTAGATCGTCCCGACTACTGATGAAACTTCATTAAGAACGAGGTTTGGTACGTAGTACAGTTGACGCATACTTATTGTAAGTACCCGGGTACATGATACGAGACACCACTCTTACTTTACGTACTTCGCGACATTATAAGTAGCTCGCATACTGATGCCTGTAACCGGAGCATGACTAATGTTAGATCGTCCCGACTACTGATGAAACTTCATTAAGAACGAGGTTTGGTACGTAGTACAGTTGACGCATACTTATTGTAAGTACCCGGGTACATGATACGAGACACCACTCTTAGTTTACGTACTTCGCGACATTATAAGTAGCTCGCATACTGATGCCTGTAACCGGAGCATGACTAATGTTAGATCGTCCCGACTACTGATTGAACTTCATTAAGAATGAGGTTTGGTGCGTAGTACAGTTGACGCATACTTATTGTAAGTACCCGGGTACATGATACGAGACACCACTCTTAGATTACGTACTTCGCGACATTATAAGTAGCTCGCATACTGATGCCTATAACTGGAGCATGACTAATGTTAGATCGTCCCGACTACTGATGGAACTTCATTAAGAACGAGGTTTGGTACGTAGTACAGTTGACGCATACTTATTGTAAGTACCCGGGTACATGATACGAGACACCACTCTTACTTTACGTACTTCGCGACATTATAAGTAGCTCGCATACTGATGCCTGTAACCGGAGCATGACTAATGTTAGATCGTCCCGACTACTGATGGAACTTCATTAAGAACGAGGTTTGGTACGTAGTACAGTTGACGCATACTTATTGTAAGTACCCGGGTACATGATACGAGACACCACTCTTACTTTACGTACTTCGCGACATTATAAGTAGCTCGCATACTGATGCCTGTAACCGGAGCATGACTAATGTTAGATCGTCCCGACTACTGATGGAACTTCATTAAGAATGAGGTTTAATACGTAGTACAGTTGACCCATCCTTATTGTAAGTACCACGTCCACGAAACTGTCCACGCGATTGAGTCGAAGTTCTTCAAGATCCACCATAAAAACAGAACACAGAAACTCTTAAGTTAAATCCTCAAACTCATGAGCGATCGGCGCGAAATGAGATTGCAGTCTTCAGTGGACGAAACAGAATATGAGCGGCTCAATAGACAGATCTCCAAAGCAATAAGACGCGATATATTACGTAGATTTAATACCTCACGCATTAAAGAGGCGATCGAGCGAAATAAAGGCTCCGAAGTGTTCGCACGAGATCTGTCTATGGGGCAGAGCCAGCTGATGAAACTAAAGACCGACACAGCGGCAATATCATTTCTAGCAAACCGGAGATTTTGAGAGAGCTTGAGATATTCTATGGACAATACACTTCTTCACGGCAACCTCTTACCAACACGGCTCAAGACCCTAGAGCCAAGCTAACCCGACATCATACCAATGATGTCCCGGACATCAGTCTGTATGAGATTCGTATGGTTTTCAAACAACATAGTCCGAGAGCGGAAGGTATAATTATCTACGTCATCTGGTACCTCTTCCGCACTGTTATAGGTAGTTGACCGCACTTTAGATATGTAAGAAAAAATAGCCAGCTGGGGTTCCATTGGTACGTTTTGGAGATATATCCACCCGCCATCTGCACTCTCACACTCTCCCCTATGAACATCCACCCTCTCGAAGTTAGTCGAAGTATTTCGAATTAAGCTGAATTTACTGTTACTGACCAGAATTCAATATTATTTTCAAGCTTGTCTGCCGCGGGTATTGGACCAACGCAGGGATGGCAGACATTCACATTCGTAGTTAGCGATGCGTAAGCTATTAAATAGCATTGGTTTCATCTCGGTACCCGATGACGTAGGTTGACATGGTTTTTGGGCCATATTTAATGTTGTCTGGCGGGCATTTTTGATCAAGGGGCGGGTGGCAGACTAATGTTTCTTGTACCTACTACTAATGAAGGGGCAACTGCTGATACTAATTTGATTTCGGTACCAGATGACGTAGTTTATGCCTAAAAATACGACCTATATATTTTGGCATATCTCAGAAACGGACCAATGGAACCCCGGCAGACCCTATTTTCCTTACATAACTAAAGTGCGGTCAACTGCCTATAATAGTGCGAAAGAGGTACCAGATGACGTAGGCGTTTCTTACATGCCAGCTCTCTTATTATAAGAACGCCGTCATGTCAATCCGATTACAGGACCAAAGTATGAAACCAATCCAATTTCAAAAAGGTGTAAGACAGGGAGACGTGATTTCTCCGAAACTGTTTACCACCGCATTGGAAGACGTTTTCAAACGTATGTCCTGGAAAGGATTCGGCATCAACATCAATGGCGAGTACATCACTCACCTTCGGTTTGCCGCCGACATTGTGATCATGGCGGAATTCATGAAAGACCTTGGCATGATGCTCAGAGACCTGAACAGTGCCTCCCAACAGGTGGCTCTTAAAATTAACATGGACAAGACGAAAATCATGTCGCACTCGCACCCGTAATGGTTATCGTTAGGGGCACTGGTCTTGAAGTTGTTGACCACTACGTGTACCTAGGACAGATTGCAGAGCTAGGTAGTGCAGAGCTAGGTAGGTCCAACTTCAAGAAAGAGGTCAACCGACGAATCCAACTCGGCTGGGCAGCGTTCGGGAAACTACTTCTACTTACTAGGTATTATAGAATCGGTCAATTAAAGAGGTATGAGCTGGACCATAACACCTCCATGGTCAAGATCCGTACAATTTATTTTGCTTTATGTGCCTGGAGATGACGGTTCATATCTATTTAAGTATAAAAGTTGTACCTAATCCATATTCGGCGGAATAACGATTTTCCGAGTAATCATGTCATCGTAATACTCATCCCTCTGTGTATTAGGTATGTGATCACTTCACATACATCATCATCATCATTATCAGCCTATTTATCCCCATTAAAGAGGGCACAAGCCTTCCCTTCACAAGGGGGTACAGGCCATGAACCATCGAGCGGGTCCAGGACTTTTAAATACTAGGTACTCATAATTATTATTTTGAAATGAAAACTTTTTTAAATCAGACCCAAAGGGCAAGAATCCAGAGCTGTAAAATAAACAAACCAATGTTCTCTTTCTTTAAAATGTATGCTTCACATTATAATTAGCAAAAAACATTATATAAAGACTCTACAACGGAACGTAATGAGCGCCGTACATTAAAAAGATTTGCATACATTATTCCTGTACCACATACATTAGATACTGTAGGTACTTACTGCTCTCTTGTAGTCTTGTTCTGTGTGGCAAAACTGGCATAAACCTGTCACCTATCCATAGGTGTGCTCAATCAATAGAATAAAAGATATCAAAATGTATGTAGGTACGTCGGCCAAGTTTTTCTCCAGTCTACATATTTTAACCAAGCATAATATGCAGATGATAAGTTTATCATTTAACAATGTTCCGTCTGCAATTCACATATTAGTCGATTTTCGATAAACGAGGTTAAAAAAAATGGCGAATACCAAAGTTTTCTGGCGAAAATTGTTAACATTCATGGGTACTGTTACCTCTTGAAGGGATTGGTGCATTTAAACTTACCTCTGTATACCTAGGAACTAAAATAGTAAAATGTCTGTTTGCCTGGAGTCGCGACTGTATCATTTTGTCCATGGTTCCCAGCTATTGGGATTGGGTCGCCTCATCTCTTCCCTTAGATAGACGTCGTAAAAGGTGACTAAGGGCTGTTTGAGACTGTATGAGAAATACGTTAGTTTTCAATTTAGCCGCCTCGGTCGTTCCTCTTTCCTCAAACCTAATCCAGCAAGCGCTCGATTCCAAACAAAGAAGACTGGGCGCTTTTGTACCCAGGGCTTCGCCCGCAACCGAACAGTACAATTGGTAGATTAGGATCCAGGAGTAGGTACCTACATCTTTTAAATCACCTATGGGACGAATTTCCTAAGTAGTGTCGGTCGAGAGCTAGAGACCAAAACCGTCTTCATAATATTTAAGATGTCATGAAAAATAGTGGATTCAAGCTTGGGAAATCGCCCAATCTCCTTTAGTTGGAATAAATTTAATAGAACTTGGCACCAAAATGCTATTAATTTATTTTGTCAAACGATTTACTAATTTAAATATGTATTTAAATAATTGAAACATAAATATTTTAATTCTTACTAATTAAAATCCCACTAATATATAATTTATAGATGTGAAAGTTTTGTAATATAATGTTGCCTTTTTCATAGTACCTGGTGACGAGGAAAAATAAGTAATGAAAGTACTTATTTTGACGAATTTGTGTCGGTTTTTAGCTTACCTACCTATTTATTTAATTATTTCCATCATACCTAAGCATTTGTCAGCTTGCCTCTCCGACTCGCGGCCAAAGTGCGGCGCCGTCCGAGCGCTCGGTAGGTAAATAACGCGCGCAAGTACATGAAGTGATGAGCACTGGCTCTGGCGTAATTTCTTAAGTTATGTTATGGGTCAACAGTGAATGTGTTAGTTTTGGTGACCATTTACTGTTTTTGACAACATAAAGGCGTTTTAAGCAGAAGCTCACAGATAAAAGACAAACGGGTGTGAAGCGGACGGCGAGGGGAGGTACGTGTGCGGTTCTTGCAATGCATTTGCCTGTGACGTCAGTCGAGCGCCGCCGACCAGTCAAGGTTACTGTGCAAGTGTTGTTTGATTTAAAGTATTTGGTAAGTGATTTTGTTAGAGTTTTATTAGCGACAAGTGATTATATTATTGTATAATAACCTCAGTGATTTTATTAAAGTGACAAGTGATTCCAAGTATAGCGTAATGACTTCTTTTGAGTGTTTGTGACAGAAAATTATGTTTTCAAATTATTTTTACCATTCTAGGACCGATGGCTGACGACGATGAAACTCCAACTTGTTCTCAAAACAAGCCGTCTATGACTTATATAAAAAGGGGTGGTGGCACAATCCTCTTACATGCTGGTCATCAGTATTCAAGGAAAGAAAAATATAAAAATGGGACAGAGATATGGGAGTGCATCAACAGGAAGAAAGCGAAATGCGGAGGCAAGATTACTTTGAAAGTAAGTGAAACAACAATATTAACCGCCTAAAACATTTTTCTAGTATGGAGACCCCCTTTAATTTTTAACTTTATTTTTTATCTTAGCTATTTGTTGTTAAATTATGGTTCACAATGGTCAAGTAATAATTCAATCAATTAATAACATATATTTTTATTGTTTTAGGGCACAGATATTGTAGGAGAAAAACATCACAAATGCACGCCGGATTTCGCAAAAAATATGATAGACGAGCCGTTGAATGAATGCAAAACTAAATTGTCTTCACCGGAATTTCCATCAATACAACCAACATTTGACGCTACAATAGCATCATGCAAAGACGCAGGTCTGGAACTTATAAAAGCAATTCCAAGTTACAAAAATGTTAAAAATACATTGTACAGGCATAGAAATGCTTCCATCGGGATGAAGAAAATTATGTTTAGTAATTTAGCTCTCTCACCTTCAAACCGAAACACAGAAATGCAAGCATTTCTGCTTCACGGCAGTAATAGGTAAGAGGGTGATTGATACCAACCCAGGCGATCCTGCACATCAGGATCTACCACCTGTCAAAAACCGTGAGTTTATATATGTGAGAGTATCTGTGTGTATGATGTAAGTATGTGTGTTACGTTAGCCATAAGGTAGATATAATCTTGGGATCAGTAGGTCTGATTTCCAGCTACCCTTACCTTATCTTATTTGTGTAAATGTAACTGCTTACTAAATAGACCTCTTTAATAAGACTTTTCAGATTGCAAATCAATCAAAATAATTTGTTTGCATAAAATACATGTCAAGTTCTTAAATAATAACCCCATTGTCTGCAGTCTAAAACACTTGACGTTGCATTTTTCAGCTCATTGTTATCAGTGATTTGGATAACACTTTCACTGTAAAAGAACCATCTACAAAGGAGACATTTATAAGGGAGACACATACAAAGGAGACTTCTACACCCATTGAAAGCACTAGTTCTCAAGTAGAAATTGCAAATGTTGAAAGCCGCAGGAGTTCGAAAGTAAGAAATTCTCTTTGATTCCATTGGCTAATAATGATATGATACCATCATCCTGTTCGACCCCGCGACTGTGCCATTTATCGTTGTTCACATAATAATGCAAGTTATCTCACATTGTTTTCCTTCACCGTCACAGGGTAAATAGTAAATGAACGCAAGACTTCGATAAGAATTATTTTGTGTTCGAGATTAAAACAAATTAATTTAACATGTATTAATTAAACAATAATTTGTAACCAAAATGAAGAAATACATAAAATTTTTAAGAAGTCGAATGTCGTTATAATAAAAATAAAATAACAATTTTATTTCTTTTGTTACAGGTGTTAGATATTTTACAAGTAAGAGGACTTTTATTATAAAATAACTTTAATTTGTACTTAAATTCTACAATTTTATTAGTAAAAAACTCGCACTCCGAAAGGATAAGTAGTATTTTTTAAGCTAGCATTAATATCTGTAGTTGAATTCCTTAAGTTATACAACGCATTTCCGCCAAACGGCCACGTTGCGTCGTGTAACTTCAGGAATTGAGGTAGGGATATTAATGCTAGCTTAAAAAATACTACTTCCTTTCGGAGGGCTTCCGGGCAAGATTTTTAAATAAATCTTAATAATGATATAATTATGATTTTTTCGATTGGTGGCACTAGTAGTGTGCGGAAAACCCAGTCTTAAAACTGATTGATTTGTTTATATGGAATAAAGCAGGTAGGTAACGGCTTTGTAACAACATGTCTGAATATTCCAAAATTTGACAGTCTGTATTTACTAAATTTTTTTAATTTTCTTATTACTTAATTATTTTTAGTTTATGTTTAGCACATAGCAATATTATTGTAAATTGTATCCATTTAATCATATTATGTGGTTAGTCTGTTTAATGTCGAGACTTGATGTGGTGTCCAACTTTAAGTACCTAGGTATTAGTTGTTAGGCCGTCGTCGTCTAAACTCTTAAAAGTTATTTTCTGTGTAATTATTAAAAGCGTTGTTGTATTGTATAGATATGTATTTCGTGTTAATTACGGGTTGTTCGGTGTTGGTATTGGTCATGTTCTGTTTTATTCATGTTCTGATTTAGTCATGTTCCATTCTGGTTAAATCATGTTGTGCTTTAGTCATGTTCTGCGTTAGTCATGTTACGGTTTAGTCATATTCTGATTTGGTCATGTTCAGTTCTGGTTAAGTAATGTTCTGGTTTAGTCATGTCTGGCACATATCATAACACGTCCGTAAACCCTGTGGGGGTAGACAGAGGAACCACCTTCATTCATAGGTTATCACATTCCATTATTAGAGGGTTTTTGATGTGCACTTACCTGAGATTGAAGATGGTTCCTCTGTCTACCCCCATTGGATTATGTACGTGTAATGTTATGTGCCAAAAACATATTCACAAAAAATAAACCAGACATGACTAAACTAGAACATGACTAAATCAGAACAAGACCAAAGCAGATTATGACCAAAACCGAACATGACTAAAGCAGAACATGACTAAATAAGAACATGACCAATACCGAACAACCCGTTCATTTCAGGTTAAGTCATGTTCTATACCGCAGATCTCGTTACTATGAATGTCAACAATTATCATGATCAGTATAGGGCTCTTGACAAAATTGTATCGTCTTTACAATACCGTAGAGCTCGATGCTCGATACTTGTAAAATATGCATATGATATAAGAAAAAATGTATCTCTAAGTTTATTAATTGATTGACAATGTTTGTGATGTTAAGGGTGTATTAACAAACAGATGACAGCTAATTTATGTAAAATTTTCTGTGAATCGAGTTATTATTATTAAGTTATTTTTCGATTCACAGAAAATTTGACATAAATTAGCTGTCATCTGTCAAGTTTGAAGTAGGAATTTGTTTTGTTTATACTTAGCACTTAGCACAGGCACTTAGCATATATTGTAAATGTTAACCATTCTGATTGTATTTGGTTATGTTTGATAGTTCATTCTGGTCGATTGACAGTCTGTCAGAGAGGGAGATGCTCCCACGGTACGCGTACTGATCGCGGCATCTCGCTCTCTTACAGATTGCGTGTTGGACGCGTTCATGTTAGCACAGCTGCCGACACTAATCGAACGTTTAGTCTTTCTGTCTGCTTATTTCAATAATCCTCACTGGTGGATTTCTGAATTCGATTAGCCACAATAGACTTCAAAGATAACCATTGTTTTACTTCATTACGAGAAATGGTAGTATTGTTAATTTTGGTAAAACAAGTTTAGAAATAAATTTTAAGGTAATTTTGTCGTAGTCGCTATATCATAATCTTATTAACGGATGTGGTAATAAACTATTGCAGTCTGTATCTAATTCACTGCCTTTTATTTACAGATGGTCCTTTTACACAATATAATAGGGATGAGAAAAGGACGTATATAAGCGGGTACAACATTAGTGCAGCATAATTATGGTAAGGACGTGCGAACCGCATAACCATAGTTGCAGCCTGTGCGTACAACAGGTATGTGTGTTAATGCGTACGCAAGGTGCAGAATGCGTGTAGTTAAAATGTTACGTGCGTAATTGTATATATAATATATGTATTATACTTACAGCATGGACGTTGCTACGCTGTGGGCGATTATGTTCCCCTGCGCATACAACGACAATCAGCCGTGCTACCTGTCACTGCCTGCCATAAGGAGAAACAGGTGCGAAAGATAAAGAAACCTCTTTCGCGCTTGCTTGGTTGGCAGTGAGGTGCCGCAAGGCATGAAGTCACAGTATGCGCAGGGAATATATTCTCCCACGGTGAAGCAACACCTTACTGTACGTATGCTACATTTTTATGTACGCATGTGACATTTTTACTATAAGTAGGCTGCACCATTGTGTACATAAGTAACACCATTACTGTACGTAGGCTGCACCATGGTATATGTAGGTGATGTCCTTACTGTAAGTACGTTGCACCATTGTGTACGTAGAATGTACCATGATGTACGTAGTCGATATCCTTACAGTACGTAGGTATTACCCGTATTGTACGTAGGTAACACCGTTAGTGTACGTAGGTAACATCCTTACTGTACGTAGGTAATATCCTTACTATACGTAGGTAACATCCTTACTTTACGTAGTTAACATCCTTACTATACGCAGGAAACATCCTTACTTTACGTAGTTAACATCCTTACTATACGTAGGTAACATCCTTACTTTACGTAGTTAACATCCTTACTATACGCAGGAAACATCCTTACATTACGTAGGTAACATCTTTACTATACGTAGGTAAGAACCTTATGGTAATTAGGCTGTGACATTATGTACGTAGGTGAGATCATTACCGTTCATAGATTTAATCATTACGTACGTAGGTAACAACACCATGGTAAGTAGGCTGTACCATTTTGTACGTAGAAGGTATCGTTACTGTAAATAGCCTGAAGCATAATCTACCTATGTAACAACCTTATATAATTAGGCTGTAACATTATATACATAGATGACATCTTTACTGTACGTAGGTTGAAGCATGATATATATAGGTAACAGCATCACGGTAACTAGACTGAACCATTATCTACATAGACTTAAGCATGACCTACGTAGGTAACAACCTTACTGTAAATAGGCCATACCGTTATGTGTGTAGGTGACAACGTTACTACATAGACGAGAGCATTACGTACAACAGTACGGTAAGTAGGAAGGGTCTAGGTACGTACTCTGCAGCATTACTTACGTAATTATCAACCTAAGCACGGTTGTTGTCTACGTACATAATGTCTGTGCCTGCGCACAATAAGGATGTTACCTACGTACTGTCATGTTATTAGATACTTATGGCATGACAGTACGCCATTGAATGAACGAATGAATGGATAATTTGTATGGGGAGTCGTAATGTTTGGGGTTCCTTACATGCAAAGTCATGAAGCGTAATGTTGTTTCATCTTTATGTACTCCTGGTACGTTTTTAACAAGAAAAATGGATGTGGAGTCTAGAATTACGTATGTCCGAACATGACTTTTCTCTCAGTGTATGTGGGACGGTCTAACGGACGACGTCCGGCCGGACGTCCCAGATACCGCTGGCGCGATGAAGTGGAGAAGGATCTGTGTGAGCTCCGGGCGTCTGACTGGCTCCAGACTGTGCAGGAGAGAGAGCGATGGCGCTCTTTGGTATCGGAGGACAAGATTCACTTCGGGTCGCTGCGCCAGCGGAGTAAGTAAGTAAGTAATGAACCTCAGACTGGATAGTGGCAGATCGACATAGATTGAAAATTACTCAACAAGTCTATCTCGTATGAATCTATGAATTGATTAAAATAGAGTGCGTCGTTAGCAGCGGTCATCAGAATATATTTTGCCGGTATTATATAAAATTGAACACAAAACGATAAGTTAAAATCTACAATAAATATTTTTGTGGAAAATCGGTATCGGTTACGGGTTTTTGACCAAAATATTTTATTGTAAATTCTAATATAACAGCATGCATTTTGTGTTCAATTTTGCATGTGCTTAAAATAGATTTAAAAAGAATATTGTACAACACTTTGTATAAAACAAAGCGTCTTAGATAAATGCAATCTCTTCCAGATAAACAAGTCGACACTATAAAGTCCCATCTGCCCATATAGTGGGGATTTAAATAATAATAGTCACGATAGTCTGGAAGGCGATTCTCGCAGCGTTCGACATACAAAAGTCGAGCGCTACGAACGTCTTATCACGCTCACATGTAATGTTAGAAATGAAATGAAATTTATTTTATTAGCACGAAACACGGTACATATAAGATAGTAGTATTGTTTGAATAGATCATACATGTTTCGACATTATTTTGGCATGCAACAAATTTTTACGACATGAAAAATAATAATAGGTTATAAATCGCAATAATATAATAAAATTAACTCCTCCAACTAGCCATAAGGTTAATGTCGAATTTATTAATTACTATGAAAAAATCCTTTATAGAATAAAAACATTTTTCAATTAGTCATGCTTTAAGTTTTGTATTCAGACCTGTCGAGGGCAACTGTCTGATGTTTGCTGGTATGTGGTTATAAATCCTTACAGACATAATGAAGCAGATTTTTTCATACAGTGTCGTCCGACATTTTGGCATTAATATACGTGTCAGATCTCTCTCACGTAACCGCGAATCTTGAACCGGTTTTTTAAAAAGCTCGGGGTGTGATTTTTCCAAAGTTACATATTTCTAGAATGTATAGTCCTGTTAGTGTTAGTACTTTTAATTTCCTGAACAAAGGGCGGCACGTTTCTATGAGCGAATGAGATAGGACTAATGTCGAATTCTACATTCCACTACGAGAACCGCGTTCCTGATTCCTGAAAAAAAAACACAAGAATGTTCAAAGAAATATTCAACCGGAACGTTCCGCTCACCTGACGCGAGAGCCACCTCTTCATGACGCGGCGGTTGGGATCCAGTATGAACACGTCGATGGCGCGCCCGAACGCCTTCAGCTCCGTGTTGATCGGGATCACGCGGAAGCGCACTGCAATTTATACGTATGTCAATAAAGTCATAGCATAGAAAGAAAGAAGAAAGAAAGATTATTTATATACAAACAACAAAAATAATATTAAACAAATATATTACTAAGTGGAAAAATGGAAACGAGGAGGGGAGGCCTTTGCCCAGCAGTGAGACAGCCTATAGGCTATTAAAAATATATAATAATATGACTAAGTAAGTTTGAAGGTGGCGCGCAGTACCGGAAAAAGGGGACTGCCTCAGCCTGTTGCCGTAGCGCTTTTAGCACTGCGGCGCTGATTGTCAGGCATCACCTGAGTGGCAGGGATCACTCCCTAATGATACACTACCGGAACATATAAATAAATAACGGAAATATTAATAAACAGAAGTAAAATCTTAGGAAACGAAGGAAGGCACTTAATTTTTAAATTATACAGGGTGGACCAAAAGTCCGTTAACATTTAAAATGGTTATAAAAAATACAAATGCTACTTTAGTGAAAAACTGTTTATTTTATAACCGGGAACGGAAATTTTGCATGACCGCCCGACAAGTGGTTGGTGAAATGTTCTGCATTTCCTCGCGTATATTTTCTTTTAATTCCTCAATAGACACTGGGTTGCTGATGTAAACTTTACTTTTGAGATATCCCCAAAGGTAAAAGTCCATTGGAGTTAAATCCGGGCTGCGGGGTGGCCAGTGAATGTCACCTCTTTTGGATATGACTTTTTGGCCAAAAATTTCACGAAGTGCTGCTATAGAGTCATTGGAGGTGTGACATGTTGCCCCATCTTGTTGGAACCAAGAGCTTCGATTAAAGCCTGAGAAGTCCTGTAATGCTGGAGCAAAAAAATTCTGTAGCATCACAATGTATCGCTCTGTATTAACGGTGACGGCGCGGTTTCTCTGATCTTCATAAAAATATGGACCAATGATTCCGCTGGCTGACAATGCGGCCCATACAGTAACCTTGGGCGAGTGTAAAGGTTTTTGGTGCTTCAAGTCCGGGTTAGTGTCACTCCAGTATCTGCAATTTTGTCGATTGACATGTCCATTTAGGTGGAAGTGTGCCTCGTCTGAGAAAAAGATGTTATTGAAGCTCGTAAACCTCTCAAGCACTTTGTTAGCAAACTGCAGTCTCTGAGCAGGGTCATTTGGCTTTAAAGCCTGTACAATTTGAATTTTGTAAGGATGTAAATGTAAATCTTTGTGTAGAATGCGATTTAGAGATGTTCTGGGCACATCTAAAGCACTAGACCGCTTTCGAGTAGAGAGACCAGGTTGTTCTCGAACAGACGCTCGTACACGCTCTATGTTTACTGGATCGCGCGATGTCCTAGGTCGGCCGGATCGTGGTTGACTTAAAGTTGAACCTGTTGTTTCGAACTTCTGTACCCATTTTTTAATCGTTTGAATTGTTGGTGCTTGATTTCTGTTCCGTATATTGTAATGATTACAAAATTTCCGTTTAGCTTCGGTCGTAGAATCGTTGTTTCGATAGTACTCGCGTACGCAAAATGCGCGTTGCGCTCCGCTGAATGACGCCATGGTACTAAATCCCTATTAGTAGCTCTCGCTTGTAGTAACACCCCCCGCGCCAATACCCCGCCCGCGCCGACGCAGCGACCTATTCAAATGTTAACGGACTTTTGGTCCACCCTGTATATTAGAAAACATTACATTACATTATTATGCATAGCATAGACATCCTGACAAAACTTAATTTCCCAATACGTATGTACGATTTTTAGAGAATAATTGAAATTGAATAACGTTTATTTAGCACTGTAAACACCAGAATACAGAAAGTACACAATAAAAAGTATACAAGGATATAAGTGGCGATTCAGCGTGGCAATGCCGCGAGCGTCATGGGGACCTTTGCGCCGGGGTCGACACGGGGCGGATTTTTTGACTAAGGCTTTTCGTAAGTCTTTCTTTTATTTTTTTATTGACGAAATTTAGCATATCAATAAATAATATTATATAAAAACAAGGATATAATACATTTAGCACAAAAGATCCGGTGCTGTATAGGAGGAATTCTTTTAGCTATATGGATACTGTGAAAATTATCCACTTCTATCCACATTCCTGCTCAGGGCAGAAAAAGAAAAATCTTATCATGAGGGTGCCACTGGTAATAATGATCATGGAGATTCCGCGAGGGCTTTTATAATTAATAATAATAATAATAAATTTATTTAACGACAACACTATACAACGGAATGGTACAATGAATACTACAAAAAATTAAATTAAAAAATAACATACATATTTCCTAATACCGAGCCTACGATTAGCACCCACACTAGGTGATCCTGTGTCGTGGGCGCTGTGCTGGGGAGTGTGTGTTGTGGTTTGTACCTAAATGTACTGTAAGTAATGTGATTTGGCGAAGTAGAAAAAAAAAACTAACTTCTTTAATAACTTAAACTACTTAACTTACTTTTTAACTACTTTAGTATTCAAAACTTATTGTTAATTCTTCTCAAGCTTTATTTACTTATGTAATTCAAAGTATTTATAACATAACTTATATCTCCAGCCTGATACGATCGATTCGAAACGAAACAGTGGTAGAGAAAAAAAAAAGACGTTGTAAAATACTACTATAAGGTAATTACTTACAATAAAAACATTTTGATTTGATTTGATTCGGCTATGCCAGTGAATTAAATAGGGAAGGCAATGGCATACCACCACATTAAATCTATCAAGAGAGTCATTGTATTTTATAGAATGGTCACGTCACGACTCCCATATAAGTCGTACACTTAGGAAGAATAACACCGGACTCCCATGCGGGAGGTCCGGATTCGAAACCGTGCAGTACCATATACCAATTTAATCGTATTTTTCGAAGACTTACGTACATTTACCGACTGCTCTAACGGTGAAGGAAAACATCGTGAGGAAACCTGCACACTGAGATTACCAGTGTTTACGATCCTCAAGGGTCGAAGTGCCGCTGGGGTTATTCCCGGCACCTTATCATAAGGTAAGATATGAAGAATAACCACTGACCGATCTGGTTCTGCATGTAGACGGGCTTGTCTGTCTGTATGAAGATGGTCATGAACCGCTCGGAGTAGGAAAGCCGCGTCTCGTTGACGAAGGCGCGGCCGCCGAACGGGTCGTCCAGGTACAGCCCCTCCACACGCAGCTTGTACTCGCCGGGCACCGACGTCGCTGGCACCTGGTGGTGAACAGACAAATTGGCATTGGATTGGACACATTTCCGTGTAGGGGACGGATCTCTACCGCTACTAGATAAAGCATGTCTGTAGTATATTTGGGACGGAAAAGAGAGGACAATGAAAAGACAATGCTTTGTCTAATGATGAAAACTAGCCTACCCGCAAGTATAATGATAATAGGTAGCATGCAAATATATTTTTATTCAATATTGACAGCAGACGAGCAAACGGGCCATCTGATGGTAAGTGGTCACCGTCGCCCATAGACACCTCACCTCACTGTATTAATATTAGAGGGTTTTTAAGAAAGAAAGAGTTTATTTCCAATAGCGCATACATACAAACAATACTCTCTCTCTCTCTTTGATACTCTTCTAACCTTGAGGACTAAGATGGATTGCCTCATGTGCCGGAAACGCTGGCTCTCTTACCCTTCAAACCGAAACACAGAAATGCAAAATTTTCTGCTTAACGGCAAAAATAGATAAGAGGGTTGTATCACCCCAGGCGATCCTTCACATTAGGATCTACCACTACACTATCTACGAACTACCTACACAAACACTATAGTGTCGTACGAAGCGACTAACCCGAGTAACTTGTTGGTGGAAGGACCGCTTCAGGGTCCGCCTGGATGGCCACCACCATTCTATGTAAAGTCTGTCGTCAAATGTCTTCGCTTCGGCGTCGATGTGTTTCGGCAGTGTTTATAGAAGAGCTAGTACTCACTATCCAGTACATATTTGTAGGTACCTATTATCCAGCTATTTGCCTTTGTTGTGTATAGCATCTTTGTATTAAATATTTACCCGCACAAACCGATTAAATGTTTAAAATGCTAAAAATGTAACTGTTCAAAGTTTACATATTTAAATACTTAGTAAGAAGCTAATGTAATTTATGTTCCAGAAAAAATGAAAAATATTCCGCACTCCAGCACAATTACATGTTTGTACCTTTTGCTGTGGAGACTACGGGCTGCTGGAGTGCTGAAGCAAAATCATTTGTGGGTGAGATTGGCCGTCGCCTTAGGGAGAGGGGTTGTGACCCTCGCTCCGGGTCGTTCCTGGTGCAAAGGTTGTCCATAGTGATCCAGCGCGGTAACGCCGCAAACGTTATGGGCACCTTTGCATCGGGAGCGGCAAGGGGGGAGGTTTATTTATAATTATTTAGTTATTAATTGACATTATTTGTAATTTTGATTTTGTATTATGTTGATAATACATTTATTTCATTTATGTTATAATAATTAACGTTCATTTTATAAGTTTCTAGGCCGGTGAAATATTTAAGATAATTCATGTTATTACGTTGTTGACAGTGTCAATTCATATTATAAGATTCAATAAAGACTTTTGAAATTGAACTGAATACTTACTAAGCCTATGCGCTCCATCTTCGACCTCATCGCCACTCACCACCAGAGGTCAAACGAGGATTTAGATGAATAAATAAAAAAAGGCATTGAATCCGACAGAGCCGCCAAATCTAAAGTTAAGCCTAAAAGTGAAACTATCACGCTCACTAATTCCATAGCAAAGGTGGGAACTGCTCGCAAGATAATAGAGTGATGGTTGAGGTTGAGGGTTGGTAGAGGATGATTTAATGTCACCAAAAACAATATTTGAGATCTAAGTGGTTGCCAAGTTCAGTTAACCTTCAAACTTACCTACAGAAATTAATTGTTTAAAAGAAATATTAAATCCCTGACTTGGCAAATTTTCACACAAGAGTCATTCAATAGAAGAGATATGTTTATTTTGCGCGGCTCTAGGTAATTGAAGATCGTAGATCACCATGACAAGATCACATTCCTACCATCAGTTGCATGAAATGCAAGTCTTCATTAAAATACTCGTATATGTTATCCCTTTTTACACCATTGCTCTAAATCGAGATGACACTGGATGTTTCTTGCATCTCACAGTAAGTAAAGTATTATTAGGTGCAGTTCGGTTGTGGCTTTAGTCCAGCAGACGCTTACCCTCATATTCAAAATCTCAGGCACACCCTCCCTGACCCTCTCGACGACGTCAGTGATCTCCACCCCGTTGCAGGAGATGGACGCGCGAATGGTCATCTGCAGCCGCGCACGCAGGATGTTGGCCGATATCTTGTAGATCTGGCCGGGGCGCACCATGCGCGATGCCACTATGAAGTATGTTCTGCAAGGGAAGATTCCGGCTAGGGTCTAAGGCAACAAAGAACCGGCCAAGAGCGTGTCCGGGACGTACATGATAGCGTAGTCTGTTATTCTAATAGCTGACCCCCTTTAATTAGTCTTAAACCATTTTACTCATAAACTACTGGTTCGATTATAAAAATTCTATCATTGGTAGATGGATTACAGTTTACTCTATATACCAGTAGTGATTTTTAATTTGGAATATTTCGTTTTTGAGAAACCCTCAATGGTTTATCAAACGGGGGTCAGATATTAGGGTAACAGGTGGTACTATGGTTGTTCTGTCACAAAAAAAATTGCTATTGATTTTATTATTGTTCCAATTTAACTTTGGTACTGGGTCTGTTATAATTTTCATTGAAAGTACTTACTACCTGGTATGATTCAGATTTGTTTAAGTGTATTTCAAAAGTTGATGGGTGATTTACAGACAGACATGACAAAACTATTTGAGCTTTTATTGCTTGGAAATTAAATTAAATTAATTTTATTATGATTAATTATCATTATTTTTAAAATGGCTTTTGATAAATTTATTCAATCTTAAATACTTACGCTTCATTTATAATCAGGCTCTCATGCTCCAAGCTGCCACCTTTGTATGAAGTAGCGAATGTTCTTCTGTTATCCCACACTGGAGCCTGGGAGCTCTCCGGTGATGTATTTGAATTGTATGTGGGATCATTCCGGTCATACTGAGTCTTATTGGGATCATATGGGTTCCGATTAGGATCATATGGGTTCTGATTTGGACTGTATGGGTTTTGATTTGGCTCATATGGGTTCTGGTTTCCATTGAATTGATTACGGTTCGTGAATCTTCGGTTAGGGTCATATGTGTTGTCGTACTTTAGGTCGTTCTGTTCATTTGGGTTGAGGTAATCATTTGTAGGGTTAGGTTGGCTTATCTCAGGGTTGTAAGTAGGAGTCGCATAGTCCTGTGCTAAACATAATTGTAATGATAACGCTACAACGTAGAAAAATTTGAGATTCATAGTTCAGTCTTGTCTTTCATAAACCTGAAACAAATAGCTTCAGTTAAAAATAGAAGCACTTGAAACATTGATAAGTTACGTGAATAAGAATAAGAAAATAGCTCTCTTTTACTGTATTGATAATTAAGTTAACGTCTAATACAGAGTTTGTTTTTAAACAACGTAACAACAACGTAAGTTAACTATAAGTAGGTAATGAAAAACATTCGTTAGTTGCGAACGTAAACATCTGACCATCACACAATTTGTTTATACACCTAAGCTGTGAAATAGCAACTGGAATATTATTTAACATGTGTTTTATAAATCTCACTAAAGAGATAAGAGTTTAAGACTCGATTAACCCTAATTTTAATTTAATAAAAAGTTAACAATTACTTAACCTGAAGTTAACGCCCATGGAAACGCCTTCCTTTGTGGTTATTAACGCACGATATACGTTTTCATTTGTAGAGACACTTCACTTTGTAATTAAACTACACTAATTATAGTTTACTAGTAAAAATTCATTGAAAATAACTTATTATTATCAAATAAACAATACGATTATCGCAGTGCCATTGCAATTACTCACTTCGCGCAGCCGCACCACGCCCGGCCGGAGGTAGAGCAATAACCGGAAATTATCGATATATTTTATAACGGTCGTGCGTTCCAGTCATCACAAAATGTTAACATTTTATGCAAGACAAGCATAGCTTACTATTTTTTTATGAAGCTAAACAAGGACAGCAATATTCAATTTGTTCTCTCGGTAAGTTACCGGTTTTTTAAATTTGCAAATGGCGGCAACGTCAGCCATTTTGTAATCGTATATGGCGGTTATTTTAAAAATGTTTTGGAAGGCGTTTTCCTCCAAATGTGAGTAGGTAACGGGTTTTCCAAAGATTTTGAAATTCACCCCAAGGTAATCACTACTTCACCCTTAAGACGCTACTAGTGCGATTTGTGGTTTTCCTTTTACGTCGTCGTGGTTTGTTTCATAACAATCAAGTTTAATTCCAATTGACTTCAGGGTAAAATATAAGTACTTTAAAGTATTTCCTGTATTGATAACCTGCAGGGCGACTCAGTATTGAAGATTATTTAATTTTTTAAATCAAGTTTTTAGGTATTTGGCGAAGTCGCTCTGCAAGTGATAAATCCTGTTGTTACACTATTTATAGACCACCATGTCCTCTTGTTAGGATCTAATATCTCAGGCTATCCATAATCTGCGATACCTGATTCTCTGATACCTTTTGCCCTCTTGTTCTGTCGTAGATGGTGGTATATCAGCAAAACTGATTACAAAATTCAATGTACTTTGGGAGAGTAATAAAAAAATGTGTTAGAAACTACTGTGTAAACTGATGTTAGTAGTTGTGTGAAAATCAGGGCAACATGAAAACTTGAAAAAATAAGGCAAGATTATTTATTATCTCCCACTGCAAGCTGAATTACATTTACGTGTATCGTATCGTACATAGGCACATCGACAGGGATAACAAAATAAAAAATATTCGGATTTATGATATTCTAATTAACCACTGAATTCTCCACAAGTTAGCAGGATCTCATAAACAAAGGAATTGATCAAAATTAAGTATCACATGAATAGACAAATGAGCTCGAGACTTATTGGATCACATAACACAAGGCTGTGCAGTAAGTAAGACGGACAAGAGAGTCCATAGGGGTTCCACCGGGGCCTCCACACTTCGTATTGAAAACTCATTATAAGTACGCCAGCATCCAATTTATCTTTTGACAAAAAAATCTGTACAAAATATATTAAATATATACTCTGTAATGCTAAAACTGTAACGCTACCTCCTCAATAGTTCAATCACGATTATTAAATGATTTATAAACACAATAACCCGTTCACGTGTGAGAACAAACATCAGCCTATCTGCGCGTCCGGGAGACCTATATACAAGTCAACATTTAAAATCATACTCCTCAGTCACAAGAATATCGTTGCTGCATCTGATTTGTAATTCCGCTGCATTAATTTCATCGTTACAATCTAGAGTCGCGTAGTCGCGTCCTTTGCTTATAGTCCGTGCGTGGCATCATAATATACATATGTGTGGTGCGGGCCGGCGGTGTGTTAGTTCCGCTCAGCCTCGTCGCAGTCGCGCGAGATATGTCCCGGCTTGCCGCACACGTAGCAGGTCTTGGTGCCGTCGGGGCAGTTGCGCGAGATGTGCCCCGCCTTGTTGCAGTTGTAGCACGTCTGGCCGGAGGAGTCGCGCCCGCCCTCGGGGCAGTTCCGCGCGATGTGCCCCGTCTTGTTGCAGTTGTAGCACGAGGGCTCGTCGGGGCTCTGCGCGCACTCGCGCGCTATGTGCCCCGTCCCGTTACATCTGGAATGTTGCACGGACATTATTATATTACTCATTATGGTTTCTTATCCCTGGAGAGCGCATCATCAGATTTTAGTTTAGATACCTGTTGCCACTACACATACACAAGTGTATTGTAATATGCATATAATGTTAATAATATGCAATAAATTTTACATTATTATTAACAAACATACTCATAGCATAGATAATGGACACAAACATTGAGGGGCACGTAGCCTATAGCCTAGAGCGTCTGTAGCCTAGTGGATAGGGCACCGGACTCCCATGCGGATGGTTCGGTTTCGAAACCGTGCAGTGCCATGTACCAATGAGTTTTTCGTATTTTTCGAAGACTTACTACGTACATTTACCGACTGCTCTAACGGTGAAGGAAAACATCGTGAGGAAACCTGCACACTGAGATGACCAGTGTGTAAAATGGGGTAGGCACAAAAGACCTCAAGGGTCGAAGTGTCGCTGGGGTTATTCTCGGCCCCCATCATAAGATAAGATAAAAGTCTATCGAGAGCGTGGTCCGAAAGTGATCGTGTAGGTTAAGCAACGTCGGGAGCGGTCAGAACCAGGATGGGTGACCACTAGTGGCTCTTTTTCATCTGAGCCCCTTCATGCCTCGGAGCACGACAAGACGATACAAACCTTTGGCTTAGGTCGTTGGTGAAGTCTGCATAACTAAATAATTTTCAACTTCATTAAAAACTTTGGAAAAATTTCGCGTCTGTTTACCACTTCGCCAAGGACATAAGAGTAACGATATTACGTATGTTTATTACGTATTACTAGATTGAGTCACTACTGAAACAATACCTTTTAGAATTATGTAGAAACACTGTAGGATCTGAAATATAGGGTGCATATTCACAACAAAAATTAACTTAATAAGTACAAAGCTCATTCTGAGCATTAGAGGAAAAAAAATAACTTTAGAAAAGGGAACATAAATATAGACATAGAAATCTATTTATCGGTTTATAGTTGCAGTGTAAATTGTGACCATCATGAAGATTTAATAGTATTTTCAAAGTTCGATTTGAAAAATGCGCCAAGTTAACTTGGCGTTAGTTTTATTTTTGTGAGGTGCCATAAAGTTGGGTTTTTCAATATAATCATTGACTCCCGATAAATGTGTGAACTCTAGTACCTACACAAGTTATGTTTATTGGTCATCCTCGCTGGCGCCGATATAGAAGTGTAATATGTATGTAGAGCAAATAAATGAAAGTCCATTAGTCAAAGTGTAATGTCTGGCGGTCGTCGACACGAATCGATCGAAAACGCGTATAAGTAGTAGTGTTGTTAACATCCATGCAGCAGGAGTCTCATCCGTCTCATTGTAGGGGCGTTCACAGGCCATTTTGGCACTAAGAGCCTCCTACACAAGATGAGACTGGCAGACAATCCCACCTGCAAAGCCTGTGGTGACACCGTTGAGTCAATGGAACACTTGCTGTGCGAATGTGACTCGTTAGCTGGAAAGCGTATGAGTCTTCTGGGGGTAGCCTACCGAAACTAGAGGACTATAGGCTCCTTCCTGTAAGCTGTACAGAGTCCTTGATGCAAAGCATCTTTAAGGAACAGGAAGGAGACTTAAAGTAAGGGGTGAGCACAAAAGATCCCTGAGGGTCGAAGTGCCGCTGGGGTTATCCCTGGCCCGCTGTCATAGGATAAGATAACATCCATAGTTAACCCACTGGATATCGATTGGTCAATCGAAAGTGTCGTGTGATACTGCAATAATTAGTAAATAAAAAAAGCCTTTATTCACTGCCAAATATAAATAAACTTATCAACTAGGTTTGACATCGGCAGGTTGTCCCTAGAGATAGGCCTCCTCCAAGTCCTTCCACTTTTCTCTATCCCGGGCCGCTCCTCTCCATCCCTTAGGCAGGTCGTCCTCCCAGCGTCTCGCTGGTCGGTCTCTTTTACGTTTCCCGTCTCGCGGGTACCATTAATTAGTACTGATTTTTAATTACTAATTAATATATCGACAGAATTGCTCACTGCGGTTGGTTGTCACTATTGTAACGCCACGATACTATAGAGCTATCTAAACTTTGAAGTCAGAGCGTCGGTAGCACAGTGGCTAGGACGCCGGACTCCCATGCGGGAGGTCCGGGTTCGGAACCGTGCAGTGCCATGTAGCAATGAGTTTTTCGTATTTTTCGAAGATTTACGTACACTTACCGACTGCTCTAAGGGTGAAGGAAAATATCGTGAGGAAATCCGCACACCAAGATGACCAGTGTGTAAAATGGGGTAAGCACAAAAGATCCTCAAGGATCGAAGTGCCGCTGGGGTTATTCCCGGCCCCTTATCATAAGATAAGATAAACTTTGAAGTATGACACTCTAGCTCCTGAACCATCGATACATACAGTTATCGATTTTAGGCAACACTAATCATGGAGGTCACGGTCACTCACGGCTTCATGAACAAGTTCACCCAAGCCACAGCCTAGAATCGCCTATTCTCTATACAGTCGGTCTGCGAACTTGTCTAATGTCCATTCGCTTAAATCGTATTCTATCGTATCGAATCGACTAGTTGAGCGAAAGGACTTTAAACAAACCTATCCTTGATTTATCAACATAAGACAATCAACCATAGTCATCGTTTTACTAACAACGGCGCGCACGCAGGCGACATTTTTAAAGAGCAAGTCGATTTGAGCGAATGGACTTTACATACTTATATGTAGTAGACATCGGTTTAAATAACAGGATATCACAGTCCATACGTTTTTCATCCAAAAAATTTGTTCAAAATAGAAACGAAAAATCAAAAGTCGGCCTAACTCATTTGACACATTCTACGAATGTCAAGAAATCATAACTTATCGCGAGGGTTCCAGAGTATAGCTTGATACACATTGTTCACCAAAGATGGTCGTAAACCGCGCTACATCTATCATCCATCTCACATCACTGGCACACTACGCGGTCAAAGACCGGGGTCAAACGGGACTTTTTAATTGCATACACCTTGGAATAAAACGACGCCCAAACAAAGTTCCAAGCTTAGCAAAGAAAATTGCAAGTAACTTTACGCTTGTCTGTTTAATGTATATAACTAGAAACTAGAAAAGTTGAATCTACATACAAGTATATCGGCATGTAACTAAACTGCCGGGAAGTTAGCCTTGAAAAAAATCCGCCTTGATTTAATTTCAATTTAGTATTGAAATTATAACATAATAATCAAATAATCACTTAACAATGGTGTAGTTACAATGTATAAGTAAATATCGGTCTCTACTACCTGCACTGGCCTTGTCGGCCGTCTTGCAGCGTAGTAGATAGCAAGAAGAAGAGAAGAAGAAGAGAAGAAGAAGAAATAGTAGTTCTAGTACATAGAAGCTTTGTTTGTGAAATTGCTATATAGCCTATATTTTAATGTCAGTGATATATTAGAACATTACCATATAAATAATCTCGAATAATCCTAAATGTATAATCTGTTGATGTCCCAAATAAATAATACAAAATCACTAAAAGTTACAAATAATTATAATACAAATGAAAACTTAGGTCGGTACGGCTGGTCAAGCCGTAAAAGAGCGCGTTCGAGGTCAAGTCTAACAAGTAGTGTAGTGTATAAGATAATCTAAATATTTCGTAACACCGAAGCCATAGGCTAGAGCTGGAGTGACTTGGTTCAGAAGCACTACAAATTGGGCTATATGGAAATATATCGGGTCCTATTTTATTAGCGGCAAATATTTCTAGGGTGTCATCTATGGGTTATAACTTATAATAATGACACAGCAAAAATATTTTTTTTACTTATTAATATTTCGAGAAAAACGACAAATTGTTTGTTCGAAAATTCTTCAAATGAATGAATTATGGCTATTCTAATACTGAAATAAGAAGTGTAAATGAAACTTGTTCCATTCATAACGACATGGGTGAGTTTATGCCACCAAGGCCCAAAATAATGGGGTTTATTTTTCTTAAGTATGGAAAATTTTCATACAACGGTTATTTTTTCGTGTAAAGTGGTACAAGTGACCAGTGGTAAGTATAGGAGAGGGGTATATCCAGCAGTGGATGAATAAAGCCTGAAGAAGAAGAAGCCATGGCCGGTCTTTACAGGCTTTGTTTATCAGAACCTCTGGCAGAATATCTCACAGAAGCTCAAGAGTAGAACTCTTACCTGTTGATTCTAACCACCTTGCCACAAAGAACGCTTCAGTGTGGTCGCGGGAAACTGGAGGCGTGATGGGAATAATGGCTGGTTTACACGTGTTAACTGATTGAAAAGTCAAGTAAAATTTAACAAAATTTTTAGTACTAGAGCGTTCACACATAATTAAGTAAAGTGTTTAGTAAAAACTACACTTTACTCAATTGTACCGTCCAGACGCGTCAAGGCCACGCCCACTGGGGGATCCGGGTGGTACGAGGGGTACTAAACCGAAAAAATAGACTCGATCCTATTCTACTTAACTTACAATACAATTACAATTAACTTGCAATTTAGTTAATCACTTAACTACTTATTACGTGTAAACTAACTATGTTTTAGGCTATGGCCTCGACCGCAGCGGGGATCGGGGCGAGATAATACTATGGAAAGCGGTATTAATTTCCACGTATTTTATATAGAAAGAAAGAAAGAATGTATTTCAAATAAACAAAACACACACAAACAATTACGTACAGAAGATAAATATAATATTAAACAAATATATTCTAAAAATAAATAAGCAAAAGTAATTAAGTTTGACGAAAGTGTTGTGAGCACCGGAAAAAGGGGACTGCCTCAGCCTATATGTAAAGTTTAACATCAAAGATCTTTGTTTCGGCAGTGTTTATAGAAGTGCCGGTACTTACTAAGCTCGCGTGCTCCATCTTCGACCTCACCGTCACTTACCGCCAATTGTCAAACTATCGATAGTGTTGCAATGTTAAAAATCCCTACTTCAGACATACAGCCGTCGAGTTTACAACCTAAAAAGAAGTCACCTGTAGCAACGGTCGGCTTCCTCCTTGCAGTCGCGCGCGAAGTGGCCGGTGCGGTTGCACTTGAAGCACTTTTCGCGCTGGCGGCTGAACCCGGAGTCGCGAACGGGGGCGCCACCGCCGCCGCTCTGCGTGCACTCGCGGGCGAAGTGCCCCGTCCGGTTGCACTTGTAGCAAACGCTTGAACTCATTGCTGGAACAACATTCAAAGGTTTTCTTTGTACATTACTGTCGAGATCATTTCTTAAATCCGACAATCTGTAGGTAGAGAGTTCTGTTTATGATCCAATACAATCCAAACTGGTGCTGAAATAGTTTATAGACTACGTTTAAATTATATATGTACTTAAGTTTAAGCCATGTTAGAGCTGTTTAGGTCGCCAACAGCTCTGAATTTTAGTTAGAACGCGAAAATTTGTCGTAATGTTACTGCAGGCAGATTGCCCTGAGGTAAACCGCGGGAAAATGTGGATGACGCTAGCTAGAGCATGACGGAGAGGAGTGGCAATAAATGTTTATATCCCACAGTGGGCGGATACCGGCTGTCAATGACGTAGAACATGATTTTATTTTACAATAATATTAAATTACGTGATTCTAATATTGAATAGGAAGCTGTACAGGTCAGTCAGTAAATACAAATTACAGTTACGACCTATACGTAATAATTAGTTTAGGATAGTTCAATATGCCAGCCGAAATATCAGGTTCATATGGTGTTTCCTAACAAAGCAAACAAGCGGCACCTTGTGCGGGATTCGCGACGGTTTATAGGTACAAGAACAGAACATGGCTTAAATAAAATAACTCTATTAACACTCAAATTCATGCATATAGTAACACGTGTATTACAAACTTATGACCAACTGTACATATATTTACTTTATCGTGACGCCGTGTCACTAGATGTAGTACAGCAATAAATTATTAAATGGAGGTCACCAGTTACGTGGTCATGCTCTATTTTGTAAATACCTATTGATATTATGCGACATGAAAATTGGTACTTTCACACCACGCCGCTCCCGAATGATAAAACTTTCTTTATCAGACTTAACGAATTCTATTGTATTCAACTCTGTGCCACAGGTTAAAGAATTTTTCAGCAGCAGTAATTCAATACCACGTTGTGTAGTTTGGCGGCACATGGTTCGATTCGAACACGTGGTTCCTAATTGAATTGCAGGAACTAAAGGCGCAACTAGCTCGTCTCTGGTCTGTCTGGCCGTTAACATTCCCGCCGACATCAAATCAAACCCCTGGGCACACTGAACGGTTTCTACATTGTGACAAAACATTACGTAACTTTAATCATGACCTTGCTATGGAAGATTTCCTCAAAACCAGTAAATGGTCATTACCCTCTACTCTCCCCTTGATAGAGATAAGAGCAACAGAGATAGCTGAGCGTCCGTAATCCCTGATATTTACAAAATTTCAGTGTCACGTTGCGTTGACCCTGGAGATGATAAGGTCCGGAATGCGTCGAGATCGCGGCAAATTACGACCGATTGCCGTCAATTGACGTGCGCAGCGCGATGTAATAAAGACGAAGAAAGAGGAAGGAATACAGATGCAAAACAATTGAGAAGGCACCCGTTAGGGGGGCCAGTAATACAAGCAAGATGATGACACCTCTACATATGATGTGTTAGAATCGTCTTGGCAGCATGGATGACAAGGTGTAAGTAGTTTTTGATGTGTAATGATGATGAAAAATCTGGCAGATTACAAGCATGCTGGTCTGATGACTTTAAAAAAAGAAACTGAACAACAATTAGAACACAATGGAAAGAGTTGGGGAGATTTACTCAAAAGTACGATTGAATGATATAAAAAGTGTTGTTGTAATGTAAAACATGAATAACTATGTGATAATCTTACCAAATAATAAACTGAATAGTGTAAAATAAAAAATAATAAATTAACAAAATTGACACAAATATAAACCAAGAAAATAAGACATTAAAACAGAATGGTATTCAATTTTGCATTCAACTCTAGTTGGCTGTGAATACCAGAGCTAAGTAAGAGTGATTTTAATCAAATAATACTTTCTAAAATGTAATTGTGTGGCAAAGATAGTGGGTCAGTAGTCAGTAGGCCAATCACAACTGAGAGTTCTAACTGTACTTAATGAAAAGTAATGCAGCTATTCTAGTTTCTGTATTATATTCTATGTAAAACTATTCCTATTTCTAAATACATTGACATTTGAGTCAACTTCAAATTCAATTTAGTAATAGAGAAAGACAACATTGGGGGTTTGCAGGAAGAGATCTCTCTTAGAGATAAGTCACACCCTTTGTGCTTCATATATTTTTATCTAAGTTTGTAACATGTTTTTTGTGTGTACAATAAAAAGTTAAAACATTAACAGAGGGCGAAAGGTTTAGCATCAAGTAACATAAACTAGCACCTTCTGATAAACATAACTTCAGAATTGTGAAAAGAAAGTATTCCAAATCTACCTCACATTACATGAACTGATTCCATAGGCAGCTGGGACTTCACATATGAAAAAGGATTACACTGTAGGCCGAGGGTAAGTTATAGAAAAGTTATTGTAGGTAATATTTTCATACAAAAAGAGGAAGATAGACAAGTCATGCATAGGTATAACAGTACTGATACAAATTTTCCTGAACACATGTTATTGGCACATATTTTTCTTAGAAAGCAGTTAACTGGAAACATTCATTGTGTAAATCAACTTTCATTCTGTGAGAATACCAGAAATAGTTCAGTAATTACTGCATTTAAACGTGTAGCTTCATCTGTAACACCTAAACAGATTTAAAATATGTGAAAAATTGCATTACGATGTGTAATTATAATTATGTAAGCATGGGTGTCTTATGGTGTGAATCATCTGTTCCAAGGGGTTCGCGGACTCCTCAAACTCTAGCTAGCTAGACACATGGTGTGTGCAAGCCATATTCGACAAAAACAGGCACTCGCCATGTGCCTATTTATACAAACCGTTTCAAGCACTTTTATTCTTCGAAGGTCCGTGTAGTTCATTGTTGATCTCCCAAGGGTCAATGGTAGGAAATTGTTGGAAAAGGCTGGCGTATAACCATGTTTCAAATTACTTACGATGTAGCATATGTTTTTGCTGTCACGATCATGTACATTTTTATAGATCAAGTAGGAAGATACTGAATTTCTTTGAGCATATGATACCATATAATCTGTTCAAACATTATTAGGCAGGTATGGTAACAGATAATGTTGTGTTACACAGTCATAGTTTTTTAACACAGGATCACTCCTGTGATGAAAATGGAAGCGCAGAAAGGACACAAAATAAACTAGATTTTTAGGGTTGAGTATGAGTTGCTTTCTTACATTGAATACTTTCCAACATGCAGTTTATAGTACACAGATGCGTCATAGCTTTATGTAGGTACTTATACATACAGAGTAAAAAAGAGAAATTCAGTCTACTTGGCAATGGAAAGTCTATGTAACTCGTCTTCGCTATGTAAATACATGCGTCTTAAATTTATGAGATCTTTATCAGTGTATAAATACAAAGAAAACGCGGAAGCAACACATTTTAAAATAAATTACCTCAACTGTATGTGTGTCACAAACTAGTCAGGCTGTCAAATCGACCACGTTCAATAAACAACCTAAATATGACGCGTTAACTTAGAAATACATGGAAATCACATTAAAACACTGCGGAAATATGCGTCGTGGCCACATTAGTTGATGATTAGGGGAAAACACAAGTCGCAACGTATGTGCGCGGTGCAGCAGCAAAACCACGTGTAGGGTACCGGTAGCGCGCGGGTTCTCACTCAACGTAACACTTTCCACTTACCGATTTGTTTTGAAACTTCTTGAGCACTTAGGTCACTATTATTTTGATCGTTTGGCGATCAAAAATTTAATGAAAATCTACAAATTTCCCGTAAATTATGACGCTTCGTTTGCAAGGAAGCCAGCCACCATCACTACGAATTCGTAAAAGACATGTTGGTCATAGACAAAACGCAATAAAAAGTTTTGTGAAACTGCGCGTTTCTTTTGACAGCCGTCAACTGTAGTATTTTAGATGTGTAGCAGTCGATACCACGTCGATCTTTATGAATGCATCTTTTTCTAACTCAGTACGCTAGAGTGTGACAACTATATTGTTAGCGTCGTATCGAGAACTACGTGAAGAAGTGAAAACAAACATTTGGCGTATTCCATTGTACAAAACTGGCAACATTGAAAGAGTCATGAAAAGTGTTTTTGTAGAAGATAAGATGACGAGAAAAGAATAGAACTGGAACATTAGAGGAAAAGAGAGAAGAAGCTACTTCCGCTATAAGCTGTTCCTGGCACAATACTTTTTGGATGTCTATGGTCATTTAAGTCTACCAATAAGAGACGAGACGTCTTTACTCCAACCAATGACAATTCGTTGTTTCTTGATATTACCGAAACATGTTGAGAAGTTTCCTGTTTTTTTGGAAAGAAAGGTCAAAAGGTGTGAACATTCAAAATTGTATTACTATGACGGACGTGACGTTTGATTTTAGCCTTTTTAATTTTTATGACCAATGTTGCGGATGCGGGATTTTCCTGAAATTTGGTAATTTAGACGTCGTGTTGGTTTTATTTGGGGAATGGCCTCGATCAAATCCTGTGAATGCATTTAATGTAATAAAATTAAATGTATTGTGGACTTTACAAGTTAAATTATAGCCACCGTGAGTACATACTTACGGTTAGGCATGTTTTATTACAAGGCCCTGGATTATACGGCTCCGGCTCACATGCATTCCGCATGTGATTGGAAGCAGCGAAGCGAACCGAATTGGAACAGGAACTGTACACGTGTAGTCCAGGCCTTAGTGTGTGGGGAAAATTCGGATTTTTTCCCCCCAAAATAATACCCAAACTGAGGTTCATATGATTTCGGGCATTTTCGGGTATTTTCGAGATTGCCCAATGGCAACACTGTGATGATGTTTGTCAAGTTTGTTTTGTATGAAATGGTTTGAAATATTCAGAAGAATTGAATTAAATCTATTAAAATGTCGACAGAAAAAAGACCTGCAACTGTTGAAGGTTCAGAAGATACAGAAGAAGGCGATGGATGGATAGGACCCATGCCGTCTGAGGCCGCCGAGGCGGCAAAACCAAAACCTAAGAAACGAAAAGGTTAGTTTTTGCCATAATTTTAGTAACAATTTGTTTTACCGTGGGCGAAGAGGTAGCCCACCGCACAACTCTCAAGATGCTGGAGGACCACACACCTCATTGGTTCTACGATGCGGGAGGATCTTGCAGTAAAACGAGCGTATGTGGTACGCCCGAATGTATGACGGCCGGTCGGATATCTGTCCCAGATACCGCTGGCGCGATTAACTGGAGAAGGATCTGCGAGAGCTTTAGGCGCCTGAATAGCTCGAGACTGCGCAGGAGGGAGTGATGGCGCACTTTGGTATCTGAGGCTAAGATCCATTTCGGGTAACTGCGCTAGCGGAGTAAGTATAATTTTAGTAAGCAATAACAAGGATTCCTGGATAATACCTGCATTGAATTTGTATACTGGTGGCCTGAACAACTCTGACAATAGGTTGGGCACTAACCACACGACAAGAAGTTATTTACTCATAAAAATCGTGTTTACAAGTAAAAGACTGGCCGCATCCTGCAGAGTATCCTGAGAAGGCTCGGGATCATTGCCCCACTGTATGATGGAGCTTATACACTGGGTGAGGTGATAATAAGATGACTTCTCATTAACCTATCTGTATAACACAGATAATAAAATAAAAATAATCTTTATTCACTGATCTAATACATAATTTATTTATTATTTATTTATTGAAAAAAAAACCTAATAATACATAATTATTCTTATTCTATATTAATATTCTGACAGACATCAGCACCCTGATTGTTTTGTTGGTCAGGTTGTGTATTTATACAGATAGTATAAGTTATACATAAGCTAACAGAATACAGAAAAAATATTTGCTTAAAACATGGTATAAAAGGAGTTTTAAATTACCTACCTACCTCTCTTTAATCCTACTAAGAAATGGACATGACCTCTTATCTTATGATAGGGGGCCGGGAATAACCCCAGCGGCACTTCGACCCTTGAGGGTCTTTTGTGCCTACCTCATTTTATACACTGGTCACCTCAGTGTGCAGGTTTCCTCCATTGTTTTCCTTCATCGTTACAGCAGTCGGTAAATGTACGTAAGACTTCGAACAATACGTAAAATTCATTGGCACTGCGCGGTTTCGAACCTGGACCTCCCCTATGAGAGTCCGGTGTCCTAGCCACTAAGCCACATACACTCTTGACATGACCCTTTGCACCAGGAAGGACCCCAACTCTGGGTCCTTTCTGGTGCAAAGGAAATTATAGCATTTCCGTGTGGTAATTAGTATTATTGGCACTTTTTCCCCGGGAATGAACGGAGGGATGTTTAATTAAATGACTATATGAAAATTTGATGTTTAAATAAACTTTTTTAACATTGACTTGTGTTGTAAAACTGGTAATAATTAACTGACAAAGGGTACACATTGTCAGAAATAGTGCCACTTCTAAGACCGTTTCCGACAATGAGTGCCCTTTGTCGTGTAATAATTACCAGTTCTAAAACATTAACGCAAAGTTGTTTTGCAAGTAAAGAACCCATTACATTTCCTACAATTAAAAATAACGTAATAATATTTTTAAATTACAAGCACATTAAAAAAAACCATGTTTACAAGTGTCTCATTTTTAGATGTCTTCTTCTTTCTCTTCAGTTAGTGGCATTTCGAAGATACGAATTCTGCCAATGACGAGGCAGTCATGGGAGTAACAAGATTTGGTTGTGCAGTTTTTAATACAAAGTTACATACGTCACTCATAAATAATATATGGTCATTATCGAAATTAATATTGTTCACAGTTCTGCAGTTCGAGTCTCTGTACATAGAGAATCTGCCCTCGTCAGAGACGTACGAGCGCAGCTACATGCACCGGGACGTGGTAACCCACGTCGTCGTCACCAAGACGGACTTCCTCATCACGGCCAGCCAGGATGGCCATCTCAAGTTTTGGAAGAAACAGGTTCAGTTGAGAATATTAAGTTGTAAGCATAGACTGACTATCAGTTGCACAAAACATCCTTAAAGTTGAATTTTCATTGAAATATAAGCTATCAATTTCTACGCCATAGCTCTACTTGCTTGCTTGCTAATAGTATGGTAAGTGGCCAACCTATTTGTCAGAGTTATTGAGGCCGCCCATAGGCTTCTGACATGGCTTAACGACTGCTGTCGAACGACAACAACCGGGACCGACTGCTTAACGTGCTCTCCGAGGCTCGGAGAAGATCAGATGAAATACACCACTAGCGGTCACCCACCCTGGTACAGACCGCGCCCAACGTCGCTTAACCTGCACGATCACTTTCGGATCGTGCTCGCATAACTCTACTTATACAAGACTTTAATTAAGGACGTTTCTTGCAACTCACAGTAATATTTCTTGGGATCTGAAAGGTGGCAAACTTTTTGAAGGTTTTAACAAAAGAGTCTCCCTTTATTGTTACCCTTTAGAGTTACTCTTTATCTTAGAATAATTTTAGGTTCATCATACATATATATTCATATTATTTTTCATAGATACATACCTTATAATCATTCTATATGCTTATAATGGAAATGGCTAATAAGTAAGTAAGTAATATGTTTATTTCACACACAGCAATGACCGAAACAGTTATAATTATGATAAAACAATTATGTAGTCAAAGGTAAACATATCTAAATCATGTTTGATGGTCTGCTGTTGCTGTGAAAAGGGCCTCAACTCAGCTTATTGCTGCAGACAAGAATGCCTACAGCGCTGGTATAATAAATAAATAAAATGAACTACGAATAACCCAACAAAAAAAGCCAACATTTGTATTTATTTACATTTACAATACTTGTTCTGTTCACTTTCTTATCCTATTCATATTCTTCTAACATATATTTCGCGTTGCCCCGCAGGAGGAGGGCATAGAGTTCGTTAAGCACTTCCGCTGCCACCTGTCGGCGATCAGCCACGTCGCGGCCAACAGTTCGGGCACGCTGCTCTGCACCGCCTCGCCGGAGAAGACCGTCAAAGTCTTCGATGTCGTCAATTTTGGTGTAGTATTAACTTTTTAAGCTTTCATGGTTATTATCAATACTATAGTTAAACACGAGATTCTTATCTTAATATCGAGAGATCAAAACAGCCTCAAACCATGGTAAAAATCCAAACACAAAAGATCCCCATGGGTCGAAGTGTCGCTGGGATACCCGGCCCCCATCCAAAGATGGTAAAAATCCCGTACTGTAATAAAAATTACAGATAAAAAATTTAAGACCCATATAAGACGGACCTTATGTAAAAAGGGTTATTATAAAATAAATTGACTACTTAAATGATAAAGAGGCTTGGTCCTAAATTCAGCTCCAGCTCTGCACATTGTGTACATATATGATTGTTTTCATAATTATTGTAAGATATACTTATTTCAAAAGATGTGCTGCTGAAAGTTTCTTGCGCCGCTGCTTTCCTTTCAGCTATAGCACCTTACGAAGCGGTGGTATAGTAAAACATAATGTTGTAAAAATGTACTGTAAGGTACTCACTTACAATAAAAACATTTTGATTTGATTTAACTTTAGTGTTCATGGATGAAAAAAATGTGATCTCAACCTATAGTATTGATATAGTGTCGTTTTAAATAGGGTTTTACGGCTCTGAGTACAAATGCTTTCAGCATATTTGTCTGCATTGTAGAGACACATCTGACCTTTAAAGATCAGATTGACAGAGTGCTCATAGATTTTAATATACAGAGCAGACGATCCCAACGGCGAGCATGCGTGAAGCGATGAATGACTAGAGGAAGCAAGCGAGGCGTGCCAAGACAGATTCGTGGCGATCCATTCTCTCTGCCTACTGATATAGCGTGAAATTATGTATGTATGCCTCTCACACACAGGCCTCTCCTTATATGAGGTGTGACCCATCAGTGGCGTTACGTGATTTGCTGAAGATCATCCATGTAGATTGTTCGCTAGAGAAGTTTTCTATAGACTCCGCGTCTGCCAGTTGGTGCATGCGATGTGAGAATCTTCCCATACATTAGTCGGACATTGAAATGTAATATGCACTGATCGGAGTAGGTAGGGCTCTTTCGGGTCAATGTCCTCAAAGGTTATATTAATATGGATATGATTTCGGGATCCCGTTTTAAGTTATCGAGCAAATGTTGTAAATTACTTTTATAAACGTCGCCCTTACTCGGCGGATTACGATGTTTAAAAAATTGTAAACTTACGAAGAAGTTAAAACACTACCATAGGTACACTAGCGCCATGAATCTTAAAAAAAAATCAAAACAAATATAACGTTAAAAATCTAAATAATATATTTATTCAATCCCGGGATTATTGGGCATACTTATCCATATTATGACTGTATGTGGCAAGTACCAAAAACAGCCCTACCTATTCCGATCATAGGTAATATGTATGGAACTATCGCGCATTTGCCTAAATCCTTTGGCTCGCTGTCAGTGCTCACATCATCATTCTAGAGGAGAGGGTCCTACTAGTCCAATTTCTGTGTATTATACAAACATGCAAGTTTACTCCTAATGTACGTTTATTATTAGAGGTTAGTAAAAAAGATATTTTTTTTCTGTACTTTTATATATATTTCTATTTTATATTTATTTATTTTTTATTTATATTTATGTGTTTCAGACATGATAAATATGATAACGATAGACTTCGAGCCATATTGCGCGGAGTGGGTGCATTCGGCCGGTGATCCTATATCGGCATTAGCTGTGTGAGTTTCTTTTTTAACCTAGAGCTAATTAGTGTAAATGAGCTATCAGCCATGGTCGTAAACGATGGGGGGAGGGGGGGGTTTCTAAACTCCTTTCGCCCTCGAAATACTTTGAACCCCGAAACCTCACCTCGAAACCGGCACCTCCACTCCAAGAAATTCGCCTGCCTCCCCTGAAACCCCCAAATCAGGAAGACACATAATCCTCTCCCCCCACACACCCTCTCTCTCTCTCTCTCACACACACACACACCCCTAAATACCCTCGTGGTGCAGACTTATCTTCTTACTTTATATTATTTCATTTAGTATATTGGTTTGTTTTCATTTTTTATATAACTCAGTTTTCCGTCCGTTGTGTATCCAATATTATGTGATACCTACAATGGGGATCTGTAAATTTCTTAATTGGCCTTCTATGTTTTTAATTTTAATATGTGCTGTGAAATTTACTAGTAAAATTAAAATAATGTCAGGGGCGGATCCAGAAAAGAAAATTTGGCGGAAGCGCGGAATCCCAAGCCCGTATTACAAAGAGTTTAAGGTTTATTTTCATTTGTTATTGAAGAAAGTCGCCGCGTCTCCACTCTTCTAATAAACGCTGAGCCTTATAACTTATTTGACAGGTCAGAGAAGAACAGCAACAAAATCCATATATTCGACGGCACGCAAGCGTCGGGCACGCCTCTTCACACCTTCGACACCTTGCACCAGAGCGCCGTGGCCACCATCCGGTACAACCCTGTGTACGAGGCGGCTGTGTCCGTGGACAGGGCCGGCATCGTGGAGTACTGGACCGGGCCCAAACACGAGTACAGGTAACATACATATCTTGTGTCCTAAGTTGGACACGTTGCACCAGAGCACCGTGGCCACCATCCGGTACAACCCTGTGTACGAGGCGGCCGTGTCCGTGGACAGGGCCGGCATCGTGGAGTACTGGACCGGGCCCAAACACGAGTACAGGTAACATACATATCTTGTGTCCTAAGTTGGACACGTTGCACCAGAGCACCGTGGCCACCATCCGGTACAACCCTGTGTACGAGGCGGCCGTGTCCGTGGAAAGGGCCGGCATCGTGGAGTACTGGACCGGGCCCAAACACGAGTACAGGTAACATACATATCTTGTGTCCTAAGTTGGACACGTTGCACCAGAGCGCCGTGGCCACCATCCGGTACAACCCTGTGTACGAGGCGGCCGTGTCCGTGGACAGGGCCGGCATCGTAAGGCCTAACGTACACCGCTGGAGTGACGGCGCCGCGTCTTACTTCGATGGAGTACTGCTGCCACCTGTGGGACGGCTCAACTAAGTACCAACTCGCTTCTCTTGACTCAGTGGAGAAACGCGCTAAGCGCCTTATAGGTGACGAATCGCTGGTGGAAGCTAGACTGCAAAGTCTGGAATATCGGCGCAAGGTTGCCTGTCTATCGATATTTTATAGGATACATTTCGGAGAGTGCGCATCGGAATTGCACGACCTAATTGCAGCATCACCATTCCGCCTTCGGACTACCAGGCGCGGGGAGGGGTTCCATCCTTATGTTGTTGATATCCCATCTGCTCGTACGAAGCGATTTGCTTCTTCGTTCATTATGCGAACGGCTAAGGAATGGAACAGCCTGCCGGCGTCTGCATTTCCCGAAACCTACAATCTTGGGATCTTCAAGGCCAGAGTGAATAGGCATTTACTGGACCCGCATGCACCATCGTCGACCTCATCGTCGCTTACCATCAGGCGTGATCGAGGTCAAATGCGGGTTTAGAAGTAAATAAAAAAAATAAAAATAACAATTGAACTAAACCTTACTTACTCCACTGGCGCAGCGACCCGAAGTGTATCTTGTCCTCCGATACCAAAGAGCGCCATTGCTCTCTCCTGCACAGTCTGGAGCCAGTAAGGCGCCCGGAGCTCACGCAGATCCTTCTCCACTTCATCGCGCCAGCGGTATTTGGGACGTCCGACTGGACGTCCGACGGCGTATGTTGAACTAAACCTTAACAACACTGAAATACGGTTTCAAATGGAATGTTAATAGCAAGGGAATCGGCGCGGCGAATCGGCTCGACCGCGCTACCGCAGGAGCGGGATCCGTGCCGCGCCTCCACTCCGCTCCCGTCGGTGTGCGTTGGGCCTTATAAGCACCTTGGTCTACCAACATCAATGGCTTTATTCAATGCTACATAATTGAAATGCTCTCGGGTGCAGGTTCCCCAGGAACGTAAAGTTCGAGTCAAAGCTGGACACTGACCTGTTCGACTTCGTCAAGAACAAGACGTACCCCACCGCGCTCGCCTTCTCGCCCGACGGGAACAAGATGGCCGCCATCAGTTTGGATCGCAAGGTACACACTTGATTGACGGTTCGTGCGACCGTTCTATTGAGAAGATTCACAATAGAACGGTCGTACGAACCGTCCGACAAACATGTGCAAATCATTCGTTCAATATCTTTTGTGGGAAGTGATTCTGGAGTTGTTGTGTGTCCCCCCCCCCCCCCCCCATATGGATAGAAAGAGAAAGCCTGAACTCATTGAGATAAATAGCACCCTTGCGCAGGGTACTGGAATGGTTCACTCTAAATAATCTACTGCTGAATGCAAATAAAACCAAATGCATCAAATTTACTTTACCTAACGTAAATACTTATACCTAATCTTACTCTGTAGTAAAATTAATACCTACCTATGTAATAAATAACTAGTGAACCTAACAAGACAAAAATAAAAAATAAATTAAAAAAATACACAAACACGTCTACTTATAAAAGCAAACTAATAGATACAAACAAGACGGCTTCAAATGGTCACTGTTCTCAAATATGTCGTGGACTCTCATCTTGGATTCATCTCTCTCTCTCGTCGTGGATCCATGCTATTAAACAATATCACGCATGACGTTGTACTTTAAGGTACTTACTTACAAAAAAAAGAATGATTTTGATTTTTTAATTTCATTGTTAAAAAAAAGAAAAACCGAAGGTTAGCAGCGGATCGAAACCCATTTTCGACGGGCGACGGTGACCATTTACCGTCATTTATCACAATCACGATAATTAGGCAGATTCGCACCGTTCGAGATGCGGCTCGGCTGGTTTGACCCCGCCTATAACCCGTCGGAAATATCTGTAGACCTGCAGTAGCGATTATGGCACGTGCAATAATCGAGACAACATTTTAATCCACCTCTTTCACTCCTATAGACACAGACATATGTGTAAGCATAACAACACATTCCGAAGCCGCTCGACTTTGCATGTCGAACGTGCCAGAAAGTTTCTCTCAGGTCCACAGATATTTCCGACGGGTTATATTAACCCTTTTTTTACCATCAGTCAAATAAAAAGACGAAATTAGACATAGACAAAGTTTGTAGGTGTTTTATTTATAACAGTGTTGTATGTTGTTCGTCTGTTGATATAATAGGTGCGTGTGTTCCATTTCGTGTCAGGCAAGCTTCACAAGGTGTTGGACGAGAGCCTGCAGCGCTTTCAGGAGTTGCAGCACCAGACACAGCAGCTGCCCAACATGGAGTTTGGAAGGAGGTAAGGCAGCTGGGATCTGGAAGAGACAGTCCCCTTCTCAAATTGCTTAAGTAATACCAGTGACAATGATGATCACTGCTTGTCTGCCGATCTCATCAGCCTATTAACATCCCCCCACTGTTGGGGCACAGGCACCCTTGCACAAGTGGGGTACGGGCCATGATCCGCCGAGCGGGCCGGTCGGTGATCGGTGGATTTTACATGCCTTCGGAGTCTTTTTAATTTCCTCAGCATCCTTTTGAGATGTTTTCCTTAACCATTAGAGCTGTTGGTAAATGTTCGAAAAAAACCGTAAAACTGATTGGTACATGCTACAAGGCATTGTATGGTTTCGAACTCGGACCTCCCGCATGGAAGCCCGGCGTCAGCCGACGCTATACAAAAATATTCATCAGTGAAGGTCGCATGACCTCCCCCCTAGATCCCCGTGGGTCTGCCACTGGTTTCATTTAGATTTAGTTTTAACGGTCTCACAGGCAGTGTCGATTGTAAACGTTAAATGTCAATAACCTGATCACAATCAAATATGTGCTTATAATTCATACAAAATTATACTCAAAATAAAAAAAATTGTCTACCATAAAACGATTTCAAACAATTCCCCAGAATGGCAGCAGAACGCGACTTAGAGAAATCTGATTTTGTCCACCTCGCGAACATCGTGTTCGACGCGAGCGGCCACTTCGTGGTGTACGCGACCATGCTGGGCGTTAAAGTGGTCAACCTGGTCTCCAACCGCGTCGTGGCCACGCTCGGCAAGCCGGAGAACCTGCGCCCGCTGCACCTAGCGCTGTTTCAGGTAACTTTGGAAAGGCAGATCTTTTTTTCTAGAATTTTCGGGCCCATCGTCATAGGACATAGGCCTCTCCCAGGGCGCGCATTGAGCCCGTTCTTCGGCTGTTCTCATCCAGTCGTTGCCAGCCATCTTGCGCAGATCGTCGCTCCATCTAGCAGGGACGTCCGTCCCACACTACGTTTGCCCAAACGCGGTCTCCACTCCAGAACTCGTCTACCCCAGCGGTTACGGTGTGACAGATGTGACTGGCCCACTGCCACTTTAGCTTGCTAATCTTATGAGCTATGTCGATAACTTTTGTTTTATGACGGATCTCCTCATTTTGGATTCGATCCAGCTGAAATAGCTCATGCAGCTTAGCATAGCATAGAATTTTAGTGTCCGCTTAGTCAGCAAGCTATTCTTTTGGTTCGCTGTCAGCACTCAACTTATCATTCTCATCATCAGGAAAAGAGGGCGGTCCGATTTCTGTGGTAGTAATTATTTACAAAATTGTAATTTTTTCAGGGTAGAACAAACCAATCAAAAGTGGCGACTACCCTCGAGATGGAAGGCTCCGAGAACCCGGCGCTACTCAACGTGAAAACGGACCCCACGCTGTTCTGCACGGCGTACAAGAAGAACAGGTTAAGGCCCAATACCTATCTTAATGATTTTTCAGTGCAGACGAGCAACCGGCCCACCTGATAGTAAGTGGTCCCCGCGCCCGTAGACATCTCACCTCACTATATTATTTTATTAGAGGGTTTTTTGATGTGCTGCTAACTAAGATTCATTGTCTCATGTGCCGGAAATTACGCTGGCTCTCTTACCCTTCAAATCGAAACACAGAAGATAAGAGGGTGGTACCAATCCAGGCGATCCTTCACATCAGAATCTACCACCTGTTATTGTGTGTATTGTTACCGTTATTGTATGTTAGTAGCATTCTATTAGATATATCTAGCGTCCTCAGCCCCCGCCTGTAAAACCAATTATGCCGCCCCCAAACCCTCTTTGAGAAAAATTTCTCTCTAGAGGGCTGTGGCAGGAGCGAGCGAAGCGAGTTCGAAATTTTACCGTGGGTCCGATGTGGTCCTAGAGGGCTGTTGTCCCCACCTAGGCGACGCCCATGGATATGTACTTATACATATAGTGAAACCGCTTAACGCTCTACTGAAAGGTCTGGAGGACATCGCTCTTAGCGATAAGACCGCCTAGATTGTATTCATTGCTCTATATGCATTGTTACATACTGAGTTTTCGTGCAATAACGTGTATTCATTCATTCAACAGGTTCTACATGTTCTCCCAGAGGAGTCCGGACGACATCAAGAGTCCTGATGCGGACAGAGACATCTTCAACGAGAAACCTTCGAAGGAAGACATTATTTCGGCTACGGAAGGACAAGGTAATTCGTTTTACTTAGATCCTCAACGTTATCTATATAGATATCTAGGCGCGGTCGCAGGACATCTAGATGTTAGATTTAAAACAAAACGTAGAGCAATAATAAAATAATAGTTTAGTGGTAAATTATTATCAAGACATAATACTGCACTATTAAATATCCAATTTAATTATCAAGACATGATTGCAGTGATTACTGGTCGAGTTTCAGACAATAATTGTATGTGTCATGAACGGAGATGAGCCAATGCGACAGACAAACAGACAGAACGACATTGTTGCTCTCTATAGTTGGAAAGGGTCAAGTTGAAAACCAGCGTCGCCCTCGAACTTCGCCCTTTTTAATAGATCATATGTTTTTTACTTTAAACCATATCATTTAAAAAATGTATTCGCTTGGTGTAGTATTTTAAGCCAAAAATGAACTATTAATAAAAGATTTTCTATTTCTTGACTAGGTAATTCGTTTTACTCAGGTTCTCAAGGGTCCAGATGTGGGTATGATATCTAGGCGCGGTTATTCTATTCTACGAGTAAACATGAGGACTATTCTATTCTACTTTTATTTTGTACTAATCCATACCATTATATTCTAATCTTTTCTATTATAATTTACAGGCGTACAACGCATATACGAGCAAGCGATCCTCCACACATCCCTCGGTGACATCCACGTGCGGATATTCGGCAAGGACGTGCCCAAGTCGGCCGAGAACTTCTGCGTCCACGCTCGCAACGGGTACTACAACGGACACATATTCCATCGAGTCATCAAGGGGTTCATGGTGCAGACTGGGGACCCTACTGGTGAATACTTTTTATTATTATAATCTTTATTACACACATAGACAAAATACAAAAAATACTTAATAAACGAAAAAATAAAATATGTACAAAAGGTGTAGCATAACTCGTTTCAAGTTTTCTCCCTGCTAACCATCGGGATAGAGAAAGGTGATAAATTCGAGCAGGCAGAGTACATGTACATGTGAATAACATATAAATATATACCTAAAATATATTAAATATAATACATAATAATACTAATACACAGTATATATAGTTACATACAATACATATTGTACAATCCGTACCACACATATTAGTTTGTAAGTTTGTTTTCGTAATTAGCGACAGTTTTTGTAGGTAGCTTTAGATTTCATTGTTGTTACATGTTATGTCCAGTGAGGGTAATTCTTATCGTTGATTGCCACTCGCTGGGACAGTCTCGGAACCACAGCCCTGGAGACAACACCGCTACGCGAGTGTTACCGGATTTTCCATACATTTTGAACTTTTGCCTCATATGGACCCCTCGCAGTGCTGTTATTGTGGTGGTGATACGGTGACGCTCAAAACCTACCTGAACTTTAGATATTGTCGGCGCCGACAGGTGATCTCGGGCTCAGACGCTGGTGAGTTGGCTTTTCGGTGGTATTTATTGCTTTCACTGGACTTTCTCTCGTTCCCCTAGTTTATTTTGCTGTCGCATGATCCCTAGAATCGCTGGGGATCGCACACATATACTTGCTACATAATATACACACATATATACCAATACATAAAATAATAAATAAAGTATATAATTCATAAGGATAGATAATGATCCTTTACTCTACTCTTGAACACTTCCAAGGACGGACTTGCACGTATAGCATGTGGGAGTGAATTCCACAACCTTACTGCATGGACAGTGAACGAGCCATCATAGCGACTGGAGACGTGGGTAGGCATTTTGAGGAGAAGAGAAATGACAGACCGGCAGGGCTTACCTCTAGGGACCATATACTCGAAACGCTCACGGAGATATGCAGGATAAACGGGATTGTTCAATATATTGAACAGATAGAAAAGTACGTGACTATCACGCCTACGTCGAATTGGGAGCCATTTCAGTTGTGATCGAAATTGAGAAACATGGTCAAATTTGCGTAAGCCAAACACGAAACTGATACATAGATTTTGAAGTCGCTCCAGTTTGTTTAGAAGTTCCTCCGTGGCGTCCAAGAAACAGACATCTGCGTAGTCTAGAAGAGGTAAAAGGAGAGCTTGGGCTAATGTGACTTTAGTTGCAAAGGGTAAGAATTTTTGGAGACGTTTGAGAGACTGAAAAGAATAGTTGACTATCCGGCTCACTTCATTGATGTGGCTAGCCCACGACAGGTTGCAATCAAAGATGATTCCTAAGTTTTTAGCGCTATTACTATAGGCAATAGGTTTAAGAAAGAAAAAAACCCACAACAAACGGGCCAACTGAGGGTAAGTGGTCACCGTCGCCTATAGACATCTCACTCTGTTCTAAGTCGCATTTCTCATTTGTGACGGTCGTGATTTATTTGTTTGACTTGCTACAGACTATGAATAGCGTTGTTAGTTTTATTTCATACTCTGTCTTCAACACTTTAGCCAGTTGCACGAAACGTCCTTAAAGTTCTTCTAAGTCGTGTTTCTCATTCATGAGGTTCGTGATTATTTTATTAAATTAACCATATAGAACGACTTTCTTGACAGATTTAATAGGTTTGCCGTTGCCTTTCTCATTTCAGAAACTGGTTATATCACTGTACATGTTTCCTCAAGATGTTTTCCTTCACCGTTAGAACAGGCGATAAATGAATAGAATAGAATTTATTTTATTTCATACTACACCATTTGAAATATACATGTCAAAAATATATTTCTTATTTGTAGAATGATCGTCAGATAAATTATTTTTTTCTTCTCTTGTTCTTCTCTTCCTGTCCTAATTTCCTTCTCTTTATGTCCTGTAATAAATATATAAATTTGTAGCGCCATACAAGTCCTTGGCTACATAATAAGGACTGTTTTGTTAGAAAGGGACAGAGCATCTCTCCAATACTAGCTTTAACCATTAATATAGCTGATGTTAGTTGAGATATCGATAAACGGATTACAGATTTATCTTCAGGATGTCCATGTAAGTTGATTGATGGAATAAAAAAATAGCCAAATACCCTATTCTAAACGTTTTGATCGACTACGCAGCAGTAGCAATTTTCGTTTTAGTGCATGCACCAGAAAAAAGTAATATGTACACGTGTATTTGGTTTTTTTTTGTAACTGTAATATTATGTTTAGGCACGGGCACAGGCGGCGAGAGCATATGGGGCGGCGAGTTCGGCGACGAGTTCCGGCCGCACCTGAAGCACGACCGGCCGTACACGCTCAGCATGGCCAACGCGGGGCCCGACACCAACGGCAGCCAGTTCTTCATCACGCTCGCGCCAACCGTAACTATCCTTGTGTCATTTAACGCAACCATAACCAAGCTTTGTGTGATTTTACGTAACCATAACAAAGCTTTGTGTGATTTTACGTAACCATTACCAAGCCTAGCGTCATCAACTCATCAAAACCGGACCCACACAAATTAATAATTATATCATGGCTAACGCGGGCCCCGACACCAATGGCAGCCAGTTCTTCATCACGCTCGCGCCTACCGTAACTATCCTTGTGTCATTTAACGCAACCATAACCAAGCTTTGCGTGATTTTACGTAACCATAACCCGCCTTGTGTGATTTAACGTAGCCATATCCAAGCTTTGTGTGATTTTACGTAAAACCATAACCAAGACTAACGTCATCAACTCGTCATAACCGGACTCACACACATAAATCATTATATCATGGCCAACGCATTAATAATTCCAGATATAATAATCATTATATTAATGAACATTTTTCACCTTGGTGATTTTGAGCCAACTACACATGTGTCATGTTTATGGTGTCATTTATCGTAACCTAACCACGCCTGGAAAAAAAAGAAATAAACAATTTATTTTCCAGAAGAATTATAGATACAACAAATTATCAGCACAGTCTTCTAATACAAAACGAATTAAATACATTAAATTGCTTGTGTCATTTAAGGTAACGTAAGCATGATTTGTGTGTTTTAACGTATCCTTATCCACACTCCTTGTGTCAATTAACGTAACCTGACCCACACATATAAATCTTTTTAGCGTTTAATATCATTAACTACATATAAATTATCGTAAAATAACAATTACACACGTTACTGGCACGATAAATGATATGGACAGTAGGTCAAAATTAGTGGACCTGGGTCAGCACAGATCCAGGCCCCCCCCTAATTTCGACCTTTCGAGAAATCTAGTTATTAGTTATAATCGATTCAAAAACTCGGAATTGGTTTGATCGGAGTAGGTAGGGCTGTTTATGGTACTTTTTTTTTCGGGGGGATACGCTCATGCTTACCTCTTCGCCGCATAGGGGATACGAAGAGGACTTTTACCGGCCAAAACCCCCCGGTGTTCCTGCGCACCGCCTGACGGCGAAGCCACGGGAACGCTTCCGCATAACTTCCGCGACCTGTTTATGGTACTTGCCACATACGTTCATAATATGGATAAGTATGCCCAATAATCCCGGGATTTCCGGGATTGAATAAATATATTATTTAGATTTTTAACGTTATATTTGATTTGATACACATTTAAGATTGGTGGCGAAATAAATTTTTTTAAGATTCATGGCGCTAGTGTACCTATGGTAGTGTTTTAACTTCTTCGTAAGTTCACAATTTAAAAAAAAACGTAATCCGCCGAGTAAGGGCGAGGTTTATAAAAGTAATTTACAACATTTGCTCTATAACTTAAAACGGGATCCCGAAATCATAATCCATATTAATATAACCTTTGAGGACATTGACCCGAAAGAGCCCTACCTACTCTGATAAGTGGTTATCATCAATTCAAAAACTTAGAATTAATTAGTTCCAGTCGATTCAAAAACTAGAAATGTTGAAGTGAAATCATTTAGTTATGATCAATTCAAAAACTTAGAATTAATTAGTTCCAGTCGATTCAAAAACTAGAAATGTTGAAGTGAAATCATTTAGTTATGATCAATTCAAAAACTTAGAATTAATTAGTTCCAGTCGATTCAAAAACTAGAAATGTTGAAGTGAAATCATTTAGTTATGATCAATTCAAAAACTTAGAATTAATTAGTTCCAGTCGATTCAAAAACTAGAAATGTTGAAGTGAAATCATTTAGTTATGATCAATTCAAAAACTTAGAATTAATTAGTTCCAGTCGATTCAAAAACTAGAAATGTTGAAGTGAAATCATTTAGTTATGATCAATTCAAAAACTTAGAATTAATTAGTTCCAGTCGATTCAAAAACTAGAAATGTTGAAGTGAAATCATTTAGTTATGATCAATTCAAAAACTTAGAATCGATTAGTTTTCATCGATTTAAAAACTCGGAATTGATTCGTTTTTATCATCGTTTCAAAAACTAGATCCAAATAAGTGAATTCGTTAGTTATCAATCATCCATTAGATTCTTCAAAGCAATACAAAATTGTACTTATATGCATTTTAACCGCTGCAACTGCATATTAATAAATTGATTGTTATATCTTTGAAGCAATAAATTGATCTTAATCACTTTATCTTTATATTTTTCCACTGGTCACAGAAGAGATCTGTCCTCCGAGATACAGGAACTTCCTAGTTCGGAGGTCAGCGTTTATTGTAAACTAACTTGTTGCTCACTAATTTTATTTAGTTTAATATAAACTATGCTTAAGTTCCTACTGGTGTATGGACTGTGAATACTTTGTCATCTTACCGCACAAATAAACTTATTCTTATTCTTATCTTTAAATCTCAGCTTCGAATCGGTTCTCTCTAAACAGATTGAATTAGTATAAAAACTGCCTTGGTTACTAACAGCTTTAATTATATTATTATAAACTGATCTGTTCTCTTCCAACAGATTGAATTAACTGCTCTGTTATTTTTTAATTTATTTTTTTATTAAATAAGAAGAGCAGACGAGCAAACGGGTCTCCTGATGGTAAGTGGTCACCGTCGCCCATAGACATCTCACCTCACTGTATTATTATTAGAGGGTTTTTGATGCGCTACTAACCTTGAGGACTAACTAAGATGGATTGCCTCATGTGCTGGAAATTACGCTGGCTCTCTTACCCTTCAAACCGAAACACGGAAATGCAAGCACTTCACGGCAGAAATAGATAAGATGCCACCCCAGGCGATCCTTCACATTAGGATCTACCACTACCAAACAGATTTTATTTCCAAACAGATTGATTAATATAATAAACTGCTCTGTTCTTTCCAAACATATTGAATTTGTATATAAACTTATATATGATAATAACTAATAACTAGACTTATCTAAAGGCAAATTAGGGGGCCTGGATCTGTGCTGATCCAGGTTGTTTGAAACTGCACGCGTTATACGTTACACTATGCCCAAGATGGTATATGGTAGTCCGATTTCTGTGATTATGGCATTTATCGTACCAGTAACTTGCACGGCTTTTCGGAATTATTTTCAGCTTTCCCACACATTTTTATGGGAATGGTTTTTATTGAACTTTATTAACAGTTTTAGTATAACCATAAGTTGATAACTTTAAATATGTGGTGTACGAGTATGTTGGGTGTATATTGAAATGTAAAGGTATATCCATTTTGTTTTTATTTTATGCTTTTTTTTGCTTGTTTTACTAAAAAGCTATTAATTTTGTTGCTTCAATGCATGCATTCTTTTTAGGGATTCATACCTAAATGGAGCTCCATTTATTGTTTAAACTTTCTTTTTACAAGTTGACAAGACTTTTTATGTCGAATAAAAATCGACGGCCATCTGATGGTAAGTGGTTACCGTTGCCCACATCTTACCTCACTAAAATGGGGCATGAGCGTTTCCGATGACCTGCTAACCTTGAGGAGTTAGGTGATGTGCCATCAATTATCATATCATAGAAGAGAATTAAGCAGGTTAGGGGAAAGATTAAAGGTTTTTCTATTTCTAATTCTATTAACCTAATATTTTTTTAAATAACCTATAGACTGTCCCACTGCTGGGCAAAGGCCTCCCCTCCTCCTTTCAATTTTTCCCTATCCTACCTGCAACTTACATCATACACTAAATTTTCAAAAAAGAAGAAAAAATAATTTGAATTGTTATATAATCGAGCCGGTCCTTTATCCCCACCATGGTATCCCCACCAGTAGAGATAAGTAAAAAAAAACCTTATATCATATCTTCATACTTATACCGAATACACAACGAAGAGGTACGTATAATGGCTGGTCTGATTGAAAGTTTCATCAATAAAATGATAAAAGGCATTCTCCGTTGGTTCGGGCATGTGGAAAGAATAAAATTAAATGATGAAGATACGAAGCGAAAGTGAGTGGAAGGAGAACCCGGGGTCGTCCTAGACAGATCTTTAAATATCAGTTTTACAGAGTACTCTATAGTACTACTATAAATCATATATTTACTACTTTAAATCATATCATTCACTCTATAGTGAAACGAATGAATACAATAGAAAAGAAAATCCTTTATTAATAGACCATTTTTGGCTTAAAATACATTATGTGAATACATTTTTAAAATGAATTGATTTAAAGTAGTTAATATATGATCTATTAAAAAGGACGAAGTTCAGCTGAGTGTATAGGTACCCTTTTTTTGGTAACGTTTTTTTTTGACTGGGACTGGGTTATGTGATATTTTTACTCACTAAAACCCCCTCGATGGCCGGCCTCGTGCGTATCCGAGGGCTCCGGGGTCTCCAGTGGAACGCATCGGTGCCCTCCTGCCTTGGGCTCCTCCTGGGAGGTGTACATTTCACCTCCCGGTTCCTCCCGTCACAGCAGCGTGCGGCCATAGCACGTTGCTGCCTTCCCCAGGGTCGCTTGCCAATGGACGGCCAAAGCCCCCACTTTGACCGCCCGCGACCCTGATCCCCTCCTTTTAGTCATCTTTTACGACAGGCAGGAGTTACCGTGGCTCTATTCTTCGCCCGAGACTACAGGGCTGGGGTGTATAGGTACCTATACCTCGCTGGTTTTCAACTTGTCTCTTTCCACTTACAAGAGAGAGCAACTATTTCGTTCTGTTTCTTCGTCTGTCTGTGATGACTGTAGAGGAAGTAAGAGAAGCGTGCAAAGACCAAAGATTCGTGGCGCTCCATTCCCTCTGCCTACCCCGCAAGGGACATAGCGTGAAATTATGAATGGATTATGTCTTCGTACATCGAGAAAATAATTTAATGGACTATAGGAATCAATGTTGTTTGCAGCCATGGCTGGACAACAAACACACGGTGTTCGGGCGCGTGGTGCGCGGCATGGAGGTGGTCCAGAACATCGGCAGCGTGAAGACCAACCCTAAGACCGACAAGCCGTACGAGGACGTTAGGGTCATCTCGGTCACCATCAAATAGTGTTAGCTGTTAAATACGTTCATAATTAAGGATAATAAATTAAGTTAATTTACAGAAAGTTGTTTGTTCTTTGTTTGGACGATGGAGGAGTGGACTTGCATCATGAGAATTTTTCGTTTTTTTTTAAATTACTAACTCTTTATTGTACACACACAATATAATACAAACTAATACAAAAATATGTGAAACACAAAGGGCGTGACTTATCTCTAAGAGAGATCTCTTCCAGCAAACCCCATAAAATGACAATTTGATTCATATCAAGGCAGGCGAAGTGTACACCTATATGCTAAATAAATATACCTACTTAATAATACAAAATAGAAAATACGTACATAAATATAATATAATACATTAATATACAAATAAATAAATGAATACTATATACTAACATATAAATATAATTATAATATAATAAAGATAATACAGCGATGACAAAATAAAAACTAAAGGAGAGAAGAATATTTTTTTAAATTACGTTGATGCAAATATATCAAGGGTAGCATCCCCAGGTTACAACAACGATTACCTAAACCTAACACCCGTTTTGTTTTATTAAACGAGGAAAATAAAATTGTTTTAAGAGGCATCGATTACAGGGTAACCGCCAAAATCTTTTTTTTTATTGACTACTAAACCCGCATTTGACCTCGATCTCGCCTGATGGTAAGCGACGATGAGGTCGACGTTGGAGCATGGGGGTCCAGTAAATGCCTATTCACTCTGGCCTTGAAGATCACAAGGTTGTAGGTTTCGGGAAATACACGACGCCGGCAGGCTGTTTCATTCCTTAGCCGTTCGCATAATGAACGAAGAAGCAAATCGCTTCGTCTGAACAGATGGGATATCAACAACATAAGGGTGGAACCCCGCGCCTGGTAGTCCGTAGGCGGAATGGAGATGCTGGAATTAGGTCGTGCAATTCCGATGCGCACTCTCCGAAAAGTCCCGCTCTCTCTTTCACAATCTCGTAAGTGTGAGCGTGTCAGTTTCTTTTAGGTTGGCGACCACCCCGGAATCGAAGCCATAACGATGTCTATGGCAAGTCTATGGTTTCTTTCTATATATGTGGTGCCCTCTGTGAAAGTGTAGTAGTACTATTAAATAGTAGTGCTATCTAGTGGCGAATAGAAAAATATAGTTTCTACCAGTAGTAGTCAGATGGCGTTGCAATCTGCATTTTAAAATGTAAACAGTAAACAAAAATTAGAATTAACTGTTGGTAATTTTAACCGTGTTTGTACAAGCTTTTTACTGAAAAATAAATAAAGATGTAGTTTTTTTTTTTTTTTTTATGTATAACTAAACCCGCATTTGACCTCGATCTCGCCTGATGGTAAGCGACGATGAGGTGTACGATGGAGCATGCGGGTCCAGTAAATGCCTATTCACTCTGACCTTGAAGATCCCAAGGTTGTAGGTTTCGGGAAATACAGACGCCGGCAGGCTGTTCCATTCCTTAGCCGTTCGCATAATGAACGAAGAAGCAAATCGCTTCGTACTAGCAGATGGGATATCAACAACATAAGGATGGAACCCCTCCCCGCGTCTGGTAGTCCGAAGGCGGAATGGAGATGCTGGAATTAGGTCGTGCAATTCCGATGCGCACTCTCCGAAATGTATCCTATAAAATACCGATAGACAGGCAACCTTAATAGGTAACCGTAGTAGGTAACATAATATAATGGAATTTGTTTTACCTTCAATATAAAAAAACCGGTGTTCAGAACACGGTGTTCTAAAGAAATACCTATGAATATAGAATAATTTTTGTAATAAGTTCTTTCTCATTACATTCAGCCTAATAACATGTACACACGAATGAACAACAGTAAAACATCAGTATCTTTAAAAAAATCCAATAAAGTTTGTATAAAAAATTCAAACCGCATCATGTTTTCTGTCCCAAAACCAAGGCCATGCTACAATGTTATCCAAACAAATGAGTCCCCAACTCCCCATAAATGAAAGAATTTTAGGTGCATTATATTTTCCTTCCACTGTTTTCTGCTGGACTTTATCACTGGTGGGAATGAGAGGGGCACATCGTAGTCTCGCTCGCACCTATGGCCGTCGCGTATTCCCCTCCCCCCGCGCCCGCATATGTTTTGCTTCCCCGCGGCACGGCTACCCCGCCTCCGCGCCTCGCCCTATCTTTTGTGCGTTTCCATTGTCCAATAATAAAGAACAAAGAATTTATTGAACACGATAACAGATAATAGATAATGGATATGATGGTAAAGATTAAAATGTTGTTTATAGTTGAACGACTGCATGTTATGTACCACGAGATGTTTAAGATAGGGTGTAACAAAAAAACCCTGTAGGCCCGAAAGGGGTGTTCAGTATCCATAACAGGAGATAGGTTCCACTACATACAACGTAACTAAATAGAATCTAAACTGCATCGTTATGACGTGTTTCACTATCCACTAACGATCCAATTTCAGTTAAGTTGCGATCGAGTCAACGATCGTTCGAACAGTAACGTATTTGTGCATTCTACTAAAACGTTTAGTTTAAACTGAATCGCAGTTGAACAGTAACAAAACGCTTTAACTGTCAAATATAACGATCGAACATAAGTTCCTCCCAAGGTATATTTGCCCGATCGATAGTAAATCGATCGAAGGTGGCAGTGGTTTAGTTATGCGTCAGCAGAATGCGATTTGGTGTCCAAATAGAATTGGAACGAATTCTAAATTGAAATTGGATAGAAATAGAACTACAAACGTTGTAATGAACACTTTTCACTATGCCTCCAACTCTGAAATCCCGAAAAAATTAGCTGTTCCATACAAAAGCTTCCATACCTACATGACTGTAATGTATGAAGGTAGTTTATGTTACATCCTGTATTATGTACAGTCAACTACAGGTCAACCCCAAAACATCATTAGTGAATCTGAAATGAACCATATTACGCGGACGTAAGGTTGAGATTTCATCGATGGTTTTCGACGGATCGTATACTTTAATTAGTGGTGGACTGTACCTACAGTTTTGTATTATACATATTATCTACAAATAAAACTAGACTAAATGTAAAAACAGACCGATAATACAAAATATTTTGTATATTTATTATCTATGTAGGGGGACCTTTTACGATTATTTCTACTGTTTTCAATTTTTTTCCAGGGTATTTTGCTTGTCCTAGGACTAGTTCACGAGCAATCAGCTGCAGCAGAAATAAGATTCTACTAAGATATACAAAACTGCTCCTTGACCTTTGACAGGGAGCAGTTTTGTATATCTTATATCAGAAGTGGGATATGGTTACCTAAATTATCTAGCGTGAAAATAATATGTATATATGAATTAGATAATTCTGTCTTATTTGTCATTTATGGTAAGTATTTTATTATTATTACACACAGAATTTATTTTCCATAGTATTTTCTAATTTGGACCACCGTGAAAAGAACATCGACATTGTAAGTACACATATTTGCAACAATGTGATCCCACAGAAGTATTATGTATAAGATGTACTATAAAAAGTGTCAGGAGATTTATGGCACGTTATTTTCTTTGCAGTGGAAACGGCGCCACCGATTCTCGGTAATCGCACGAAGTCGTAAACAGCCCGCTGCGGCCTCGCGCCTCGCCACGGCACCGACAGCCAATCCCCGCGCAGTTCGCCCGAACATCACGTCATCGTCCGCCAATGATAGCACCGCCACATCACGCCACGTCCAAAAATAGCCTATCTGAGTCATTGGCATAAAAGCCGTGGTCGTTTCTTAACAATGTTTAGAAACAAGTGGAACGCCGAAGGCGACGGACGTGCGAACGACGCACGAGAAAGTTTAAGTTCGCGCAGTGTTTTTAGTGTTACCGGAGCGTTCGGTGCGGACACATGGTGCGCCACGCCAGCCACGGCATGGAGACCACATTCTACGACGAGCAGTACCCCATCAGCGGTCCCGTGGATAATCTGAAGCGATCGCTTACGTTGGACCTGGATTTCGGGCGCGGTGGCAAGCGCGCGCGCTTGGCCGCGCCTGTTCTTTCCTCGCCAGACCTGCATATGCTCAAGCTGGGCTCGCCGGAGCTCGAGAAGCTGATAATTCAGAACGGCATGGTGACGACGGCGACTCCGACTCCAGGAGCACCGGTGCTCTTCCCCGCCGCCGCGCCTACTGAGGAGCAGGAGATGTACGCGCGTCCCTTCGTGGAGGCGTTAGACAAGCTCCATCACGGGCACGGCGAGCCCGCGCCGCGCCGCGTCTACGCCGATCTCGACCGCCCGCTCGAGCGGTACACGCCCGTCATCAAGGACGAGCCGCAGACCGTGCCCAGCGCCTCCAGCTCGCCCCCCCTCTCCCCCATCGACATGGACTCCCAGGAGAGGATCAAGCTCGAGCGCAAGCGACAGAGAAACCGGGTCGCCGCCTCCAAGTGCAGACGGAGGAAGCTGGAAAGGATTTCCAAGCTGGAGGATAAGGTGAAGCTGCTGAAAGGCGAGAACGTGGAGCTGGCGCAGATGGTGGTGAAGCTGAAGGACCACGTCCATCGGCTGAAGCAGCAGGTGCTGGAGCACGCCAACAGCGGCTGCCACATCGACTCGCACTTCTGATCGCGCCGCCGCCGCCGCCGCGCCACACATTCCATGCTAGTCGCGCCCGCCTGGACGCAGCATACAAAGCGATTTGTGATCTTAATTTTACTGTGTAATATATAGTTAAGGTATGTAGTGCGTAAGGTGTTGTCGCTGAGGACTTGTTAAGTTTGAGAGATTAGAACGCCAGTGATCGTGCAGAACCTCCGCTCCGCTCGATGTAAAATGATCTACTTAACGCGGGTCACAAAGCTTTAGCTTGCATTGTAAGTCGCCGTTTTCCTTGTATCAGTATTGCGTCGTCTCATAGTGTAGTGTAGAAACTAGAAAGGATATTCGTGCAACGTCACTCGCCCGCCGCTGGACTGTGCGAGGCTGCGCGACGTTGCCAGCTTCACGGGCGAATTTCCCGTTTCAGCAACGTTGCCGTCCTTCGTCGTTGGGATTTCCATTGTCCATTCTGATGAAACGTCGTTTTTTCCTCGACCGGAGCCTTACGAGTGTAATTTGCGTTCGGGTTATGATTTATGGGTCTCGTAAACGGAGAGAGAGGGTGATAATTTGGCAGGACTAGAGCTCCGTAGGTGTAAAAAGGATGGGTGTATGCGAGCTGGCAACGCCGCGCGGCGGCACCAAGTCACGAGCGGATGTTCTGCTAATTAAAATTCCGCCTGCGCCGCCCTCGCGGAATGGCGGCCATGTGTTCCGATTCACGTTCAGTTGCACAAGGTTAACTCTTACATTACACTGGACGCCATGAGATGAGACGGAATTTGTTCGCTGCGCTTGTCGAGACAAAATTTCGTGCTTGTATGAAAGACTGATCGAGTGCTAGTGCCTTGAATGTGCGAGTATTGTTGCGCAAGTATTTTTTCGCTGACACAGGCACGTAGCCAGGTTTTTGTGAGGTCCGATCCGATGTACAGTCCACCACAAGCTATAGTATACCATCAAAAACCTTCCGATTAAATCTTGAACTGTGATGCATTTCACATTCTCAAATTGGTTTTGAAGCTCCAAAATAAATATGGATCCAAATACCTGGCTACATGTCTGGTCGTTTAAAATGTTTTCTCAGAACTGACCCGGTGCTCTTTACTCTAGAGGACGCGACATAAGGCCGTCCGTTTAAAATATAATTTTTGGGCGAATGGAGTGAGAGAACATTTCGTAATAAGCGACGTCTGACTATAGAGTGAATGAGACGGAAGTATTTATTAGTGAGAATGAGTTGTTTACCTTTTAGGATGAAGTAGCAATCTCGAGTGCCTACGCTTTGTAAACTAAAGCCTATTACTATGTTTTTATTGTTTTTGTTACCATTATAATGTGCTACAGTGAACTGTCTTCTGTAGGTTACTATAAGTAATATAATACCAATTAACAAGTTGAATTGTTATAGACTATATGCGGGAGCCAGGCGCTCTCTGGAGTGGCAAAGTTGTGTCCGTGCGAGAGGGCGGCTGGTAAACCCATTTGTATTATTTTTATACAAAAATTCGTCAGAATGTTAACAGTAATTTCTAAGTTTATAAAAGATAAAGAACAGTTATACTAAAATAATATATTTCTATGAATTTAACAAAGAATATTGTTTTATACTGAATTCATATTGTACTTTGTATGATAAAAAATTGAATGATGAGAAAATAAATTATGAAGATATTATACCATTTAACATTTCCTTTCATTTTACCGAATGTCCGGGGTGCATACACCTCTGGAAACCCAATCACCCAGCTCCTCAATTCACTGAACAATTCAGAGATTTAAATTAGGTATCTAGAACACACATTACCTAAGAAAAAGGACTAGAAAGAAGGTATATTAATTATGTATGTGCATGCAAATTACATTGACCAATTACGCACGCGCAATCAATCATTATCGATAATTATTATACATTTTAACTTACGCTTACGTCAAACAATGTTTATACCTACTCTATATTCCGTCTAAATTACAAATTCACTTATTTAAAGGAAGATTCCCTAATAATATACAAATTGCATAATATCCACGTGTTATTGCATCATCTATCATAATAAAAGATTACATACGTAATCAAAAAAAATGTGTCAAGTACGCACACGAACAAACAAGACACACGCATCAACAAATTGACAAGCGATAAGGCTCGGACTACACGATTACTGTTCTAGTATCGGTCGGTTCCATGAAACCGGTGTTTCATATAAACTCAAACAAAAATACGCTGTCAACGCACGTACAACGGTTCCACTTGGAACCGGCCTGCTCGGTTCCTGAACCGAACCGTCGTCGTGTAGTCCCAACCTAAGTGTTGTGTCACTTAGATATGGATCGTGTGGTCAACCCAGTCTCCTTGTCCTGCGAATCCAATGTAGGTATTGTAATTTTCCTTGACAAAACAAGCGATAAATCTGTTCAATAATTACTTATGCACTGTGCCAACCAACTCAATAACAATGTTTTCCTCAGAATTATAATATTGAAATATGACTTTTGAGACATATTTCATTTGGGCACGCAATGAGCACGAAAACAGATTCAGTATTCAAGGACATGAGAGCAAGATGCCAAAAAGAATCTGCTAACCGGATGTCCGAAGCGAAGCGAGCGACTCACGCTGAAATACGCAGTTGCTTGGGCAAATATTGGTCAATCTTTGGCAGTGTCTACTGTTAAAAAAATATACCTACATCACTAGAGGCCACCTCACTTTATAGAGTAGGTATCTAAGGTATAAGAAAAGAGCACTGAAATGTTTTATGTGAAGTCACCAGCGACCAGCGACAATTCAAATGAAAATAATAATTTCACGATAAAACCATTTTAAAACGGTGCCAAGATTCCTTAAGGGGATGCACTGCCTTTGTGCCAAGAATAATGGCATGGGCAGTTTTTTTTTGCCAAGAACCATTAACACCCCTTTCCAATCATACATAAAGAATACCCTCGACATGACAAAACCTTATCGAGTATTACGGTGACCAGATTAGAGACGACGTTCCATATTAAATTCCTAGACCAGGAAGGCGATTCTCGTAGTGGAATGTCGAAATCGACATTAGTCCTATCTCATTCGCTCACATTACATGTGAGCGTGACAAGACGTTCGTAGCGCTCGACTTTTGTATGTCGAACTCTGCGAGAATTGGCTTCCTGTCTCTGAAAATCCAAATTTGGCCGCGAGCGGGAATCAACCCGCGTCTACTGCGACTTCATCATCATCAGCCTATTAATGTCCCCACTGTTGGGGCACAGAGCTCCCCTAGCTGCAACTTGCCTTATTTCTAATTTCTTATGCAAGGAAGATAGGTATTCTTTATTAAATCTTCCAGTACATACTTACTCCACTGATTCAAAACCTGATATTACTTTGACCTCGCCTTCCGGCACCAAGGTACGTTTTTCTATTCTTTGCTGCCTCCTGCTCCTGGCTTCTTGCGATACCTGTAGCCATAGGATAGTTACAAATACTATTATTCTATGTTGAAGAAAAGCCGACGGGTCATCTGATGATAATTCGCCATCACGGTGACGGCATCATTGCAATCTCAACTCCCTAAAATTTTTCAAGACAGTCTTCGATGCGCTGCTATACCCTCGAGCTGTAACAGCCTCATGCGCTGATGATGAGGGATTTTCCAGCAGCTTCCAATCAACTCAACAGACGGCGGTGATTGTATATTGGAATGTCAAAATGTGCCAAAATATGGGTACCTAGCATGTACCAAGGTCAAATAATTTGAATTAAAACAACTATATTTTTTATTATTTGATCGTCGATATTAATTCTTAGTTATTTGCTCATTGTTCTTGTTTTGTTACTGGGAAATGATGAATTCGATGAATTTCTATTTTTTTAATAAAAATGGTTAAACTTGCGGTTGTTGGTACTTGGTGAAACTTGTAGTACATGATTAGACTTAAATAATATACTGTTTCACGGGTTTTTACTGTATTTTATTAATTACGACCGGTTTCGTTTACACATCTTCAGGTATTTGTTTATAATTATTATTATCTACCTACATGTAGTTAAGAAAATAATTATAAACAAATACCTGAAGATGTGTAAACGAAACCGGTCGTAATTAATAAAATACTGTAAAAACCCGTGAAACAGTATATTATTTAAGTCTTATCATGTTTTACAAAAAGCTACCTAGTATGCAATGAAAAAATATTATGTCTAAACGACTCTTCTGTCACTTTGACATCCATCTATCTCGAATGGCAGAAACTAAACGACTCTTCTGTCACTTTGACATTCCTGTTAGATGCAGCGCCATCTATCTCGAATGGCAGAAACTAAACGACTCTTCTGTCACTTTGACATTCCTGTTAGATGCAGCGCCATCTATCTCGAATGGCAGAAACTAAACGACTCTTCTGTCACTTTGACATTCCTGTTAGATGCAGCGCCATCTATCTCGAATGGCAGAAACTAAACGACTCTTCTGTCACTTTGACATTCCTGTTAGATGCAGCGCCATCTATCTCGAATGGCAGAAACTAAACGACTCTTCTGTCACTTTGACATTCCTGTTAGATGCAGCGCCATCTATCTCGAATGGCAGAAACTAAACGACTCTTCTGTCACTTTGACATTCCTGTTAGATGCAGCGCCATCTATCTCGAATGGCAGAAACTAAACGACTCTTCTGTCACTTTGACATTCCTGTTAGATGCAGCGCCATCTATCTCGAATGGCAGAAACTAAACGACTCTTCTTTCACTTTGACATTCCTGTTAGATGCAGCGCCATCTATCTCGAATGGCAGAAACTAAACGACTCTTCTGTCACTTTGACATTCCTGTTAGATGCAGCGCCATCTATCTCGAATGGCAGAAACTAAACGACTCTTCTGTCACTTTGACATTCCTGTTAGATGCAGCGCCATCTATCTCGAATGGCAGAAACTAAACGACTCTTCTGTCACTTTGACATTCCTGTTAGATGCAGCGCCATCTATCTCGAATGGCAGAAACTAAACGACTCTTCTGTCACTTTGACATTCCTGTTAGATGCAGCGCCATCTATCTCGAATGGCAGAAACTAAACGACTCTTCTGTCACTTTGACATTCCTGTTAGATGCAGCGCCATCTAACTCGAATGGCAGAAACTTAAGCTGGAAATCCCTCATTACGCTGGCTCTGTTACCCTCAATCAGCAATGCAAGCATTGCTGCTTTGCGGCAGAAATCTCCCCAGGCGACACTACACATCACTTACTTTAAATATCTCCATTATTAGGTGCTGAAATATGGGTCAGTAGAATGGCTTGCCGCCTTGCCTACGCATTGTTCCCTTAAAACATATCTCGGTATTTACCAACAAATCGGTGTTTATGCGGCATACTTATACATACTCGCCTGTCTATTATACAAACACCTATATTATATTTTTGTTGGAAGTTTTTATACAAACACGTGTGTTGATATATGGCTATTCAAATAGAACTTACTGCGCTTGAATTGGATACAGATTTAGGTTGGCTTATTGATATTTGAATATAGACGTACAAATTTGAGGCACATAAAATATACCTCTTATTGAATTTTCCTATGTAATATATCTATACATAGCTTCTGCTACATAGTTTCTGCTACTCTGCTATTTCTATGTCTATGTTAGTCGTGTCGAGCAAAGCAAGAAACTTGTTTGGTTTTAAAATACTTTTTTTTTCGAATTGACTTATGGTGTTGGTCCTAATGACCTTTACAGCTTCACCGGGGTTTTGGGGGCGAGCGCTAAGTGCGCTCCAGCCTGGAGGAGGACTTAAAAACTACTATAAGAAGCGACTGCCTGAGGGCACCCATGTGGATACGGACCTCGGACGTCGCTGGGGAGGAGGGATCGGGGAGAAGTGGCCTGGAACATGCCGATACCGCGCCGGCGTGGACGGGAGGTGTGTGTACTACTATCGGGTGGGGTTTTTAAATGCAATTTTGATCTTGATTTTAATGTTCCATAGGTACGTTGTAGAGTTCTGCGGTCTTTTTCTTTGGTTTCATTCGTCCTTCACAGTAAAGGAACAAGGTTACTTTTGAAATGATTATAATGTACACTCTTCAAAGGGTGACATAAGAAAAGGTTCCTAACGTTAATGCTTCTTGTACGATTACTTTCTCTCTTTTCTTTCTTCTTCGAAACCAATATCTTGCTGCTATTCTCGAAGAAATAGTCGGAAAGTCTCCGAAGTTTTAGTTCAAAGTCAACATAATAATTTTATGTATAGTAATGTTTGTTGGTTTACAAATAATACAATATTGGAATGGTTCCAAAGAAAACCCCGTGTGCGGTCGACCGCCCTCGACTCTTAAGTAACGACAAAGATATAGAGTGTAGCAAAATACCGGTATTGACCACTCGCAGGGTGATGTAGGTTTCAGAACTTTTAGAAATAACAAATATTTCAGACAAATATAGTACCTATATATTTGTATATTTATATATTGTATTATTTTTATGTACGTATTTTCTATTTTGTATTATTAAGTTGGTATATTTATTTAGCATATAGATAGGTGCACACTTCGCCTGCTTTTCGTATCAAAGTTTCACTTAATGGGGTTTGCTGGAAGAGATCTCTCTTAGAGATAAGTCACGCCCTTTGTGCTTCACATATTTTTGTCTGAGTTTGTTATATTTATTTGTGTGTACAATAAAGAGTTAATAAGAATAACAAATTAAAAGACTCGATTAGCGTCGGTGGCGTCGTGGCTAGGACGTCGGACTCCCGTGCGGGAGGTCCAAGTTCTGAACCAGACAATGCCATGTACCAATGAGTTTTTCGGTTTTTTCGAAAGACTTACGTACATTTACCTACTGCTCTGACGGTGAAGGAAAACATCGTGAGGAAACCTGCACACTGAGATAACCAGTGTGTGAAATGAGGGAGGCAATGGCAAACCCTATTAAATCAGCCACGAGAGTCGTTCTATGTGGTTTAATTCCTAAGGCTCATTTTACATTGCCGCGGAATGGAATGGAAGGAAATTTCGCAACGAAATTGTACATAGCATAATGAACTTTATGTCAATTGTGTAACATACAAACTAAATACGCTTTACCGCTAGGGGAATTCTCGAGAATGCGCGAGGATTCCCCGGAAGACGCGCGACCTCTTTTATGGCTCGTATTTAGTTTGTATGTTATACAATTGACATAAAGTTAATTATGCTATGTACAATTACGTTGCGAAAATTCGCTTCCATTCCATTCCGCGGCAATGTAAATTGAGCCTAAAGAGTTTTGTAAATGCAAGTACCCGGAAAGTTAGATAATTTCAGTGCGAACGAAGCAAAAGTGATCAATACATATATTTTGTCACACTGTACATGCATTATGATGCACTCAGTGATAGTAACAACCAACCGAGACTTGACTGACTCACGTTGAGCAAAAAACTCTTTCTACTTTGACAATGTGCGAACGAGGAAGCAAATTGAAGAAGCAGATAGAACACAAAAAACGACCTTTGTTTGAAACGCTTTGTTAGCGATAAGTATTGCAGGCAAATTCCATTAAGGTATTATCTTTTTCACGTGAGAATTTGTTTGACTGTGTTCGTTCCATTGTATTCTGATAAAGCGATAAAGGTTTGGTCAAGGAATGATTTCTGCCCCCACCCGATAGTAGTTCACACACAGCACCTACATACCGCCCGCGCCGGCGCGGGCGGCGACCCGCTTCTGGCGCTTACACGCGCTATCGGCGCATTCCAGGCCGCTTCTCCCCGACCCCTCCATCCCCAGCGACGTCCTAAGCCGAGGTCCGTACCCACCTGGGTGCCCTTAGGCAGTCGCTTCTTATAGTAGTTTTTAAGTCCTCTAGGCTGGAGCGCATTTAGCGCTCGCCCCAAAAACCCCGGTGAAGCTGTAAAGGTCATTAGGACCAACAGCAATTATCAGTACGAAAAAAAAATGATTTCTGCTTCAACTCGCTAGGTCCCTATGTCCGTAGTTCAATGTAATTGAAAGTTGAACGAAAGAACTTTTATTGAAAATCACATGCATTTATAAACTATTGCCTAAATTGTACTTCACTATTTACTTTTCTATCTCATGTTTGTTGTTTTATATTTGTGCAATATAGTGTATTTTACTTTACTTTATTTTGTGGGTACTTCACATTCTCAATCTACGAGCAAGTCATACTCATACATATCAACTTCAATTTTTCTCCCCGTAAAAGCTACTGACCACTTTTTTGTATTGATTATGATGTTTTTTTTCTCCTTGTCCCACTACTGGGCAAAGGACTCCCCTCCCCTCCTATATCACCAAGATCTTCTTCTTCTTCAATTTAAGAGCTATGCTCTTGTCGGTGTAGTAAACGCCACTGTGTCCTGTCTAGGGCCCTTTCCTTGACCTCCTTATACGACGCAACGCCAGCCTTCTCTTTGATTTGATCGAAGTAGCTTATCCTCGGTCTTCCTCTTCCCCGCTTGCCTTCAACTTTTCCTTCTATAAGGTTTCTTATGTATTCGTCGTGTCGTATAAGGTGGCCCACCATATTTCCCATATTCACCAAGATAATAAGTATTAAAAATGTTACATTATTACATTATTTTATTTTAATGGTACTAGTACAGTAGCGTTGTAGCTGGATACATGTAGTAAAGACTCGAACAAACACATACAAATGTACACACCCTTTCACCCTTACACTCTCTTCTACACCAACACGCTCACACACATTTCCAATAAACACATCCATATACACACACACCAAAACTTATTTCTCCCTATAGGCGTTGTTTTAAAATAGGAAATCTGTAATTGGCAGTATGTTTTTAATGGACTTTTTTGTTTTTAAATTTAAGTGCTGTAGATTTTGTAATAAATAAATAAAAAAATAAAAAAAATAATTTATCTGACGATCATTCTACAAATAAGAATTATATTTTTGACATGTATATTTCAAATTGTGTAGCATGAAATAAAATTATTATAATTCTTAATAACTTCAAATTAAAAAAATGACATCAAAAGATTTGTTGTAATGGTTTCTAAATCAGAAGTTATTCATATTCATTTATTTCAGTAATGATCATACAGTGTTATGTTATACATTAATATTAATAAAATGTCTTACTTAAAGTAAGTATAATGTCACAAAATTTAAAAATAAAATAAAAAGTATTGCAGAATATAAATGTACAGTATTTCAAACAATTCATCAAGGAACTCGTTGACAGAATAATAGAGAGAGTTACCAGTGATAATAATGTTTATTTTTAATTCTTGCATCTTCATGGATCACCTTGTGAGTTCAGGCCAGGACAAGCAGCGACCGGGACGGAGCACGCAGGTGTTTCAATCCGAACTCATTGCTTATCTTTTTCTCGGTATCACCTGGCGTGCCTCCAACCGGCGCACGCGCCGATCCGCCCGCACACGCCGAATAAATCACACGGATTCATTGCGACCATTGTTTGTAGGCTCAGGGTATTAATATAATGTTATGTAACCAGTGTATCTAGAAAAATTGGGGGAAGCCTGGTTTAAATATGTTAATAATCGTCATCATCAGCAGCCTACTCTAGTCCACTGCTGGACACAGGCCTCTCCCAGGGCGCGCCATTGAGCCCGATCTGCGGCTCTTCTCATCCAATCGCTGCCAGCCACCTTGCGCAGATCGTCGCTCCATCTAGCAGGGGAGCGTCCCACACTACGCGGTCTCCACTCCAGAACTCGTCTACCCCAGCGATTGTCGGTTCTGCGACAGATGTGACCGGCCTACTGCCACTTCAGCTTGCTAGAGCTATGTCGATAACTTTTGTTCTATGATGCATCTCCTCAAGTTGGTAATCTTTTCGAATAACTCCCAATTTTACCTGAGAGGGTTCGGTTTGCCCGATGCTGGTGCTGAGGTCTACGAACGAGCAACTAATTCTGAAAAAGAAAACCACAACACTTTAGTACTTACCTACATATTCTTATAAATTGAATTTACCAATCTACATTTACCTAATTGACTGGTAACGGTTATAATTTATTTAAAGAATCGATTACGATTATCCTAAATTAAGTTTTAAATATGTACATAGTTTGATGTATTGTAGGTACGAATACGTAATTAATATGTCATTACATTAGTATATTAATTATGTAGAGGAATACCGTGTTTTGTCGACTTAACTACAAACCTAATTAGGCTTCTTTTCTTGTTTTGTTCTTGTAATCTAAATGTAGGTTTCCATTTTGCGAATTGGGAAAAATTGCGAAACATTATTAAGTTCATCTATCGACGCCATTAGACGCTGAACATCTACGCCCTTACGATCTTACACTTTGTATATATACAAAGATATATACGCTATGTGCACGTTTCTAAAAATCCACTCATATCTCTGTCTACAAACACATGTAAATTTTTAAGCACTCCATAACCCAAAAACAGTAATTATTAATATTATTATATATTTAAATCAGACAGGGTCTATACAATAAAGTTAGTATATTATATTACTTAAAGCTATGTTATAGTAAAAAAAATATATTAAAGAAATAATACCAAGCCCATGGTACCGACCCCAAAGCGCTGGACTACTTCTCATTGACATTCAGGTATATCCAGTGCGTCAGGATCGGGGAGTCAGGGGACTCGGCAAACGTCAACAGGACGCTGCTGGGGCTGCTATGTACTCGGTGCATCAGGGAAGCAACCCTTTTTCGTATGATTTCGTGAAAGCCATCCACGCGGGCTTCTGTAAATATCCCCGATGCACTACAGTATTTTGGCAGCCCCGTCAGCATCCTGAAGGCGTATTGGATCCGCAGGGCATTGAAAGCCTTTTTGGTATAATTAACCCACAGATTGCACGTAATTGAGAGGTTTCCTCAAATTACTGGATTCGAAGGCGGCCAGCCACTTTCTAGCTATTTCACAACGTTGCGCGGAAGCTCTCCTCGCCTCGCCTCGGCTGCACTCCTGTCCTGACACACTTTCCTTTATTGTTTACAATGCTTTTACGGCCGTTGCCTTTGCTTTGTTTTGAAATCATTGTCCTTTCTTTGTACCTGTATGTAGGTACTTATGATCCTATACGTAGGTACCTATGATCCTATACATAGGTATATAAGGTCCTTTTTTATTAGTAGCAAATACTTGGACGGGGTATGTGCTGGTCATTTGTACCACTTTACACGAAAAAATAACCCTGTTGTATGAAATTTTTCCATTCTAAAGAAAAATAAACCCCATTATTTTGCGCCTTGGTGGCATAAACTCATCCATGTCATTAGAATGAAACGAGTTTAATTCATACTTCTTATTTCAGTATTAGAATAGCAATAATTCATTTATTTGTAGCATTATCAAACAAAGAATTTTTAAGTTTTTCTCGAAAATTTATTAAGTAAAAAAAAATATTTTTTGCCCTTACCTTGTTGTTATAACGTATAGATGACACCCCAGAAATATTTGCCGCTAATAAAATAGGACCCTATATATCTTTTTGTATGAACAAACACCGATACTGGTGAGAATATCAGACCTATCACTGTACCTAGCGGTGGGTTTATATTGACATTAACTTGACATTGTTCGATGAGAATTAATATTGATAGAATATACAGAATAAAGCACAATCATCAAAATAGGTAAGTATATAGAAGCAGGCGGAAAATCAGCGATGGTAGGTAATCTCTAAGTGTCGTAAAATATTATCAAATTGTCATTCTTTACAAAAAACACGTGATAAAATTATTACACTTTCTAGTCATGCAACTTTCGACTTCTGTGCGTACGTTCGAAATGCCATTAACCGTAGAGTAGCTGTGTGTCGTGCCGGCCATAAAGAATAGCACCACCCTAACTCTTCCCGTAGGTGTCGTACGAGGCGACTGAGGGATTCATATCTATATATTTTGTGTTGTAGACGTGAGAAAGAAGAAGAAGAGTACATTTGCTAAACTTTTCGGCATTTTTTTTCTAATACACTGAAGACAACAAAAAGTATCTTCTTAAAATCAGAAAATGATTAGGTTTATTGTAATTTTACCATCTTATCTTATAATCTTTATTATACACACATATAAAATACAAAACAACTTAATTAACGAAAAAAAACGTATGCACCATCCTATGTAAAAGGAAATATTTTTCTCGAACACTCAATAAAGTCGTAAAAGTGACAATCGCCCGCCGCCTGCGCACCTCCCTTTGTTCCACGAACAAAGAACTGCGTGCGCACGTGTGAGTTTGCCGTGCATATACGGACGTGCTACAGACACATGCACTAATGTTTAATTACATGCGCATTTTATTTTAATATTGGTGTCTAAATACGGGACGTTGGACGTCATAGAAAGTCAACATCATAAAGATTAGATAAAGGGAGTTATGGATTGCAGAAGGGAATCTTGAACCAGTAGGTATAGGAATTGTATGTAGATATATACGTGGTTTGTATGTTTATATGTAGATACTGTTCTTAGTCTAGCTAACATGAACGTAATAATAAAGCCTTGAAAATATTATAAAGTAGGTACTCGTAGGTGGGAAACTATTACCATCTGCCTTAAATTCAACAACAACATTTTGCAGCAATAAAAATAAATAATTTTTACAACAATAACTTTGGAAAACCAAAAACGAACACAAAAACTACTAATGTAATTTAATTAACATGAAACCCGACAAAAAACTAAGAAACTTTGAAGAAAGAAAAATGGCCTCTGAAAAGTCAACGACACTTGAAGTTATTCTAAGCGCCTAAAAGAATGGTGACCATCATTCATTGTCACAATTCGGAAGGGGGAGACACTGAACCTATACCCACACTCCATATTACACTACAAAGCATTCGAACAAATCACATAATATAGCGGGCTTTGGAAGCGAAGTTACGTTGACTCGGTAACCGCTATTGACCTCAAAGTCACTTGACGTCTTAATATTGAGGCTGAAGATGAACCCTCGGATTGTGCTCTGGTCCTAGAATACCTCATTCAGCATTCCTTCGATTTTGATTTGATATACTATCGGATAGAACTCGTATGCCTATTCTATATTCCGAACTTTGACAGTTGTAGTGTTTTTTTCAATATTCGGACTATATCCGCGTTTGACCACAATCCGACCTGATGGTAAGTGACGATGAGGTCGAGGGTGAAGCATGAGGACTCAGTAAATGTCTTTTCACGAGCCTTAAAGAGCCCAAGGTTGTACAAAGGATCATAATGAAATATATGTGTATCGGTCTCTTGTAGAGCGGCTGAGTATCGATAGTTGAACATCTTTTGCCTAGTACATAGCTTTAGAACTCTTCATTCAACTGACGATTATAAATATTTTTTTCTTATTATGGTACAGGATGAAACTCTGGTCCCGTTTAACTAGCCTGAATGTCACATAGATATTAATACCTCCAATCAACGAACATCTGCACAGTGTATGTTTAATGACAGCCATAACAACTACTGCTGGTTATTTTTAGAAATACTATTATGTTGCTTGTTTTGAAATATGAGGCTGCATTAGTTATTCAAGCGAATGTTGTTACAGCCTTAGATTTTATACTGTTACTAGAAATATCATTAGTAAGGATTCATACCAAATCTGCTACCTATGTCGTTTTGTCGTTTTTAAGTTCAATATCCGCTGAGGTTGCTGCGACACGATTCGGTGGTCCTCTACACGGGCTAGCCTAGTGAGGTCCTCCTACTCTCTAACAGCTTGCAACGCTTCTACTTCAAACATATCACTATGTCATTTTAATGCTCATTATTTTACTTAGTTTAGTATTACGTACTTCTATTAACTTAACTTGTGTTTGAATGAATAAAAATAATACAAAATACAAAACAAATACAAGCATAAGCTACTGCCTTTCCCAGGGTCTGTCAACTCAAACGAAACCCCCACTTTGGCTGTCAACGACCGGGATAACCCGTTTTAATCGCCTCTACTCTCGTAGGTACGTTTGACGGACAGGAGCTACCGTACCTCTATTCATCACCCGAGACCGAGAGTAGAATAGGAAAACCTCAGCCCAAGAGTAGAATAGGAAAACTACTGCTGACATAGGTCAACATCATCAGCCTATTAATGTACCCACTGTTGGGACACAGGCCTCGCCTTGCACGAGCGGGGTACGGGCCATGATCCACCGAGTGGCCCAGTGCTGATTGGTGGATTTCACACGCCATCGAAAACTTTTTCTTTAATTTCCTCAGACATTCAGGTTTCATCACGATGTTTTTCTTCACCGTTAGAGCAGTCGGTAAATGTACGTAAGTCTTCAAAAAAATCGGAAAAATTCATTGGTACATGGCATTGCATGGTTTCGAACCCGTACCTCCCGCATTCCGGAGTCCGGCGTCCTAGCCACTAGGCCACCGACGCTCTATACGCTGACATAGGTATAGGTGACATAGACATATTCTAAAGCTATTAAAATCTTTTTTCGGCTCCACATCCAGTTGCCTATGATGATCAGACACTGCGCAGAACCAAGAGGCCAGGATATGTGACCCCGGGAACTGAGTGCCTGTTTATTTTGACATTGTCTTGTCCACTGGTAATTCTTTAATCGCCAACGCGTGGTTTAGTTATTAATTCAGACCGTCGCGTCGTCCTAGCTTTATAGCTACAATGACTGTTCAATTTTATTACAATAGCCGACAGACAATGATTGCATAGCTAGGTACAGTTGTCCCGATTCCACGTGCAGTTGTCGAGCAATAATCCTTCGAAACGAAACAATGAGGCGAGTGTGATGACCCGCGGCGGTTCGTTACACTCAAAGCGATGCGGCTCTCGTGAGGCTCGCATTCACAGCGATTTAGGGCTTAATAGCTGTTAATTTGGACAATAAATGCCGCTCTGCATGATGTATGTAAAGCTGTATAACACGAGAGGGAGGCCAAACATTTTGTTCCGTTCCGTGTTCATTTGAAAGTGAACAGGGAAACAAAGATGAACATCGCCCAGCACCCACTTCATATAGAAAACATGCCGAGAAATACCAGACGAATTAGAATAGAAAGAGTTTTTGTTTTTATTACATTATTTATTAAGCAAACTTATAAACAAATGCATAACTAACTTAAGTTATACAATTACATATGATTTTGTTAACTTCATAATTAATAATTGCTCATTACATCTTGAGATGTGTCAAAGTTAAGTAGGTACTGATTTTACGTAGAGTTAGAAATTAGAATAGAAAGAGTGATATTTAAGACATGTTTTAGTGGGTTCTAGTACACTGCAATACAGGATGCAAGGTTTGCGAAGTAATTCAGCAGCCCGACTGATATGCTGGCTTCACTGTTTCCTGCGTAACGGTCTGTATGACCAGTGTGTGAAATCAGAGTACGAATATGATTAATTGCTGTGTTTGCTGCAGCTTAAACGTTAAGATAGTCTATTTTTATATATATTTGTAATTTTCTTCATATATTTTTTATTATATTTCAATTATTATGTAAACATATGAAAAACAATCTGCCCGCTATTTCAGCTTCGTCTTGTTATTTATCGTCGTCTGCCTTCCTCTCTTCACTCTTAGGTTATATCAACGAGTAGATACCCTACATTTTCAAGTCGTGACAGTGACTTCAGGGTTCAGTATTCAACCGCCTCAGTTGCAAGCATCCTCAAAGTTAGTCCTCCATTTCATCTTACTTACTCCTTTCTGACATATGTTTTAGAAGGAGACGTTGCAAGACCCTATTGTAGCCTAAACTTTACATGATTAGACTTAAATAATATACTGTTTCACGGGTTTTAATTGTATTTTATTAATTACGACCGGTTTTGTTTACACATCTTTAGGTATGTAAACGAAACCGGTCGTAATTAATAAAATACAATTAAAACCCGTGAAACAGTATATTATTTAAGTCCAATCATGTACTACAAGTTTCACCAAGTACCAACAAAGAGCGTCGGTGGCCTAGTAGCTAGTGGCTAGGACACCGGACTCCTATGCGGGAGGTCCGTTTTCGAAACCGTGCAGTGCCATGCACCAATGAGTTTTTCGTATTTTTCGAAGACTTACGTACATTTACAGACTGCTTTAACGGTGAAGGAAAACATCGTGAGGAAACCTGCACACTGAGGTGCCCAGTGTGTAAAATGGGTTGAAGTGCCGCTGGGTTATTCCCGGCTCCCTATCATAAGATAAGAAGATACTCGTAGGTTAAGTCAACAAGTAGATATCCTACATTTTCAAGTCACTGTCACAGGTTCAATATTCAACCGCCTCTGTTGCAAGTATCCTCAAAGTTAGACCTCCATGTCACCTTGGTTACTCCTTCCTTTCTGACATATGTTTTAGAAGGAGAAGTTGCAAGACCCTAATGTAGCCTCAAGTTTACAGTTTTATCAGAATCCTGTCTTGAAAACCTTGCACTAAAACTAAGATCCTGCAAGCGCTAAACTGTTTGCGCCTGCGCTCGTGTTTGCGCACGCAAATCTTATCGCTATCGACTCTTATCTCGCTAAACGTCTCAGCAAACATGTGCCTGCGCCCAAGATGTTTGGCTTTGCAGTCAGATTAGTTTGTTTGCAATTCAACCTGCGGATTAAGTTCGGCTTTTTGTGGACAGTGAATATCCTGTCTCGGGCTTAGAATTTGAACTAATGGAGAGTACCTAATTTTTCATCACGTAGGTATCACGACATACGTATAGTACGTAGGTATAGTATTACTTATACAAATCACAAATGTATATATGTATAGTATGTGTATATAGTATGTATGTATAGTATGTATAAGTATAATATCAGCGTATAAGCCTCGCTATACAGCGGGGCAACGCCGCCAGCCTCCTCGGGACACTCCCTGTAGGGAGCGACCTAGGTAAGGTATTTTATTTGTAAAATAGTTAGGTATTTTGTAATTTTAGCTTAAGTATAATATATATATATATATATATATATATATATATATATATATATATATATATATATATATATATATATATATATATATATATATATATATATATATATATATATATATATATATATATATATATATATATATATATATATATATATATATATATATATATATATATATATATATATATATATATATATATATATATATATATTATTTCACAAATCATCGACATTGAATTAAAAGACTCGATATTCGATAAAAGATTAATGCAGGAGTTTTTTGATGATAAAACCAATACTTAACTATAAAATCAAGTATGTATAACTTATAATGACATTTAATTTAATTTATCCCGTTAGCACTTATTACTATTATAATTTATTATAATCTCTTATTTTATATTGCCGGTGCCCTACTCAAGGCTTCATGTATGATCAATTGATCACATAATATATATTTTTAAGACCAATTGTAACACATGAAAAGCAATAAATGGTATGAGTATATTTCTGTATATATAGGTACATAATATTATTACTACTGCATTGCAAAGGTTTGCAATCTTTATTATTGTTATTTATTTGAGGGTAATATCTATTTCATACGCCTTTTGCACCCGTATATTATGTATCATATGATTTTTCCATGACCTGAAGGGCCGCCTTCTGCACATTGTATTGTACCTGTTTATTCCGGGTGTGCAATAAAGTATATTTCTATTTGTATCCTACACTGTCCACGCTATATTCACTATCATTTTATTCCTATTCTATTTATTCAGAAAACTCTATTTTTTAACTTTATTCATCATCAAGATCGTTAATCGTATTTATGAACTTATTTTCCCGTATGTTACAACTTTATCTAGAATTATTAAAACAAAATGGCGATGCTTATCGAGAGATAACTTATATCGAACGATTGTCAGAGGGGCAGGTCATTCTGATCGTCTCCAAACCTAGATAGATATCAGAAACTAAAGTGCTTGCACTGGCAGCAAATGATTGCACTTATGAGTTTATGACGTATGTAGCACGGACAATAGAATAGAATAATTTAGAAATTTAAGCATAGTGGAGATCCCCTATAGGTTTTCATGGTTATCAGTTGGGAAGAGGTCCTAATATTTGAGTTCAAACTCGAACCACCTATCATTAAGACTCCATTTGACATCAAAGCGACGATCTGTGCAAGGTGGCTTGCAACGACTGGATGAGAAGAGCCGAAATTTGGGCTCAATGGCGCGCCCTGGGAGCCTCAAGGCCTATGTCCAGCAGTGGACTAGAGTAGGCTGCTGATGATGATATCAAAGGTATTCCAAGATATTAGAAACCTATCAGACATGGCTAAGAACACTATCGACAAAATTATCTCATCCATTCGAATCATCAGTTGCTGAGTTATGATGCCATCACAGACAAACAGACATATAGTCCGTCAGAAAAGAATAGAAATTAAATAATAGCAACATTTACTGAAATAGTATGGATATGTCGTTGTGATTACTGATTTGACATCAATGCATGGAAAGTTGCCATTATTTTATTTTATTTCGTCTCTTTTTTGACGGAGTGTACGCTTCAAACTTATTTTTAAGTCCCGAACAAAAGGGAACTCCCTTTTTGTTCGGGTTGTCCCCTTGTGTCGTTGTTAAAAACTTTACCACCAGATTATTTGCACAGTCCTCGTTATCAGGAAACGATATCAACACCCTCGACTAACAATTTCATCATAACGTTGGTTATTGCGCCAACCAACCGCATACAATGGCTCTGCACTACGGGAATATCCGTTTATCATTTTTACTCGTATGTTGTTTATTGTTTCTAATGTTCAGTATTGTTAGCGGTTTTGCCTTTTATGGTCCTATTGAATTTCCTTTTAATATTCATCCAATGGCTATCTGAATACAGACTTTACAGTATAAATATCAGTTTGTACCTACTTAAATGTGATTTTCGGTAGTGTCTGAAGACCTGAACTTATTTTTAATGCGCTGCCAGATACCTAGTATACTTACCCGATTTCCATGAACACAACGCGACACCCCAACTTTGCCACCAGGCGACGAATCGTACCACCCACCGCTATTGGTCGTATCCCGCCATCCTTTTTAATTAATGCGCATCAGGACGCTCCATATAAATACGGACAGACTTCGGTATTTAACATGCCCTTTAGAATAAAGTTACTGAGACTAGCCAAGGACTCAAGGAGTCGAGTTCCATTGTCACCGGCCGAAGGGGACGTCATCTCTTTTAGGTGCTCAGGCCGAAGCCCATCCAGACCCGGCGCCGCGCTGAGCCGTTATGAAAGGAGCTAATTGCTCCGGCCCCATCCGCGGGTGTAACCGAAAAGCAGGGGTCGGACGAGTCAGGCTCTGGTGGCAATGACAATGGACGCGAGGGAATGGGATGCTTCTGTTGTAGGGCAGTCAATGTTTCTGTATTCGTTGGAGCAAGCGAACAATCCGAGACAAGAAGGCGAACCGCCCCCCTCAAATCCCCGTCGTAAACCTTTGCTTCTATGGACCTGTAAATTGAAGCAGGTTTCTGGAAAGTCGCGCTTGGATAAATACAAATCCATGGCACTGATGTTCTCCTTCACCTTAGCTGTAAGCGAGCGCTTTTCATCGCTGCTGGCATAACATTTTTCTCTCGAATTGTAGACCTTAGATTAAGATTCATCGTTACAAAAGTACTTTATATTGGCAACAACAGCAATGCCATGAACGGATTCACGTTAAGACGTCTGTAAAAGGCAGTGGTTGATTAAATCAGGCGTGGGCGAGCCCAAGAAGGAAACTTGCTAACAAACGCGATGTTTTTGCGAGCTTTCTCTCACTTATAAAATAAATTTAACTGTTCTTTGAAAAGTTCTGTTAGTTGAGAGTTTATAAACAACTGGAACTGGAAGATAAAACTTGACAACTAATATATTTAGATGATTAGACTTAAATAATATACTGTTTCACGGGTTTTAATGGTATCTTATTAATTACGACCGGTTTCGTTTACACATCTTCTGGTATTTGTTTATAATTAGGTTTTTAATTTATAATTTGTTTAGAATAAGATGTGTAAACGAAACCGGTCGTAATTAATAAAATAGAGTAATAACCCGTGAAACAGTATATTATTTAAGTCTAATCATGTACTACAAGTTACACCAAGTACCAACAACCGCAAGTATTAACCATAATAGACCCATTGTTTCTTTCTTCATTAATTCTTAATCTGTAAAGAGTAGAATGAAAACCAAGCTTTTTTAAAATTTTTATGTACTTATATGCTTGCGAGCCTAGAGCCTAGCCGCAGAGCATCGGTGGCGTCGTGGCTAGGACGTCGGACTCCCATGCGGGAGATCCGAGTTCGAAACCATGCAATGCCATGCAATACCAATGAGTTTTTCGGTTTTTTCGAAAGACACGTACATTTACCGACTGCTCTGACGGCGAAGGAAAACATCGTGAGCAAACCTGCACACTGAGATAACTAGTGTGTGAAATGGGGAAGGCAATGGCAAACCACCTCATTAAATCTGTCACGAGAGTCGTTCTATGTGGATAATTCCTTAGAATGATCACGACCCTCAGCAATGAGGAATACGACTTAGAAGATGCTTGCGAGGTAATAATATTTGATTTATGCTTTAAGCTTATTTTAGTTCAGCTCAGCATTGACATAGTGGTAATTGACAGACCGATTTCGTACTCGTTCTGTAATCATCTGTTTTTTGTATCCTACCCATCATAAAAAATAACTTAACTCTAAGGCTCAATTTACGGCTAAGAATGGAATGGAAGCGAATTTTCGCAACGTAATTGTACATAGCATAATGAACTTTATGTCAATTGTGTAACATACAAACTAAATACGAGCCAAAAAAGAGTTCGCACGTCATCCTCTCGCATTCTCGAGAGTTCCCCTTTTCCAGCCTCCTGGGGGAGAGACCGGGTTATGTGAGATTTCTACTCGCTATAACCCCCTCGATGGCCGGCATCGTGCTTATCGGAGGACTCCGGGATCTCCAGTGGAACGCACCGGTGCCCTCCTAGCATTTGCCTAGGGCTCCTCCTGGGAGGTGTACATTCCACCTCCCGGTTCCTCCCGTCACAGCAGCGTGCAGCCATAGCACGTTGCTGCCTTCCCCAGGGTCACCCGCCAATGGACGGCAAAAGCCCCCACTTTGACCGCCCGCGACCCTGATCCCTCCTTTTAGTCGCCTTTTACGACAGGCAGGAGATACCGTGGCTCTCGAGAGTTCCCCTAGCGGTAAAGCGTATTTAGTTTGTATGTTACACAATTGACATAAAGTTCATTATGCTATGTACAATTACGTTGCGAAAATTCGCTTCCATTCCATTCCGCGGCTATGTAAATTGAGCCTAACACGCGGATGGCGACCGATCTTATTGTTAGATGGAAGAAGTGTGTAGTTCGTTGAATGTAGAAAAGATTATTCCGTCATTTATTTGGCAATTACGACCATTTTCCTCGAGTTCTACTGAGAATCGTAATTACATAGGTATGGAATCAAACGTACACCTGTATATACGAATACCTAGTAAGCAATTCACAATAAGTATTTATTTCTATGAATCGCACTTCAGTTCTGTTATTATCAGATTAGATCCAGCGGCTTTCCTGTACTTAGAACTATTTGTTGTTGTCAGAGGAAGCATCGATTTTGCACTTTGATAAATGGATAACAAAGTATCAATCAATTAAACGAAAATATACCTACCTATAGTACCTATAATACTGTGTATTAACTCACTAGAAATAGAAATATAATTTATTTGTAAATATGGGTAATGCAGATGTTACATTGTGTTTCAGTATCACCATATTCTGCCCGAAAGCGTACACATTATTTGTTCAATTAATAAATCAAACAATCACGAATTATCATGAATAAATTAGCAAATTAATTATAATATGAATGACAATTTTAATTAAATTATGATGATGTCACAGCTTATCACCAAGGAAGTCACTCAATCTGTAATAACATTTGTCTAAGAGACATTTATATAGTTTATTTTTAAATTCAGGCAGGCTTAATTCTACCACGCATTTTGGCAATTTATCGTAAATTTTGACCTACGGAGCCGAAACGTGGACACTGACGGTGCGACTGGTTCACAAATTGAAAGTCGCTCAGCGTGCTATGGAAAGAGCTATGCTCGGAGTATCTCTGCTGGATCGAATCCGAAATGAGGAGATCCGGCATAGAACAAAAGTTATCGACATAGCTCATAAGATTAGCAAGCTGAAGTGGCAGTGGGCCGGTCACGTCTGTCGCAGAACAGACAACCGCTGGGGTAGACGAGTTGTGGAGTGGGGACCGCGTTTGGGCAAATGTAGTGTGGGAGGGGCGTCCCTGATAGATGGAGCGACGATCTGCGTATGGTGGCTGGCAGCGACTGGATGAGAAGAGCCGAAGATCGGGCTAAATGGCGCGCCCTGGGAGAGGCCTATGTCCAGCAGTGGACTAGAATAGGCTGCTGATGATTGTAAATTTTGGACTCCACGAGTCACAGCCGATTAAAACCTTTAAAATAGTAATCTTTATGTAATAGTAGTAACCTTTTTCATATCTTTACACTACACTGTCGCTAATCTCTTTAATGTCCAATTTACTTCGGAGGTTGCCTGGAAGAGATCGCTTTAAAGCGATAAGGCCGCCTTTGTACATATCGTGTTATTATTCTTGTAGTTTTTACTTTTCCTGATTTTGTGTACAATAAAGTGTTTCTATCTATCTATTTATATTATTATGATCATTCCACAACCTGGATGCAACGTGAAGCGGGAAGGGTGGCATAAAAAGAAGGCATAAGCCCTGCAGTGTAATAGCATGATATGAGTTAATCATGAATGATAATTCCTATTGGTAAGTCCTTGAAAATGAAAAAGTATAAGAAATTTAAAAAAAAAAATAGACATGTCAGAACATGTATTGTCATGTCATGTCATGTCGCTTCATAGTAAACTATAAAGGAACTTTTCCACTTCTCCCAGTCTTTTGAAACATTACCCGTAGTTACGTTTTCTAAATTGTTCACATATGAAAATGGCGACGGTGGCGGCAACAAGGAATCCATTGTAGGTTATGTCTGATGAATTCGTGTACACCCAGACATCCACTTTTGTTTACTTCACTGTATTTCGACAACTTCACTACTTCTAAGTACTTTTTACTGTAAATGACCACGAATTACTGGTTTTAATTGGGACTGCGCCATTTAGAAGGTGTAGGTACGTCAGTAAAAGACAAGCTTCACATTTAGACTGATATATTTTGTTTATCATGCAATTACCCTCACATACCGACACTTCTAAAAGCTTCAGCCATAGTAAAATACAGATTCAGTCTTAGTTCTCCCATTAGTACTGTTTTGCTGGAAAATCTGCAACTACAATCGCTTGTACAAGTACATACATACCAGTACATAGGTAATGGATGAGATTCTTAGTTACAAAAAATCGTTCAATTTATTTTTTATTTATTTATTCTTTTACACTTTTGTGTACAGGTGAGCTTAATGTCTTGCGGCATTCTCTGCCAGCTGACCTTATATCTTATCTTATGATAGGGGGCCGGGAATAACCCAACGGCACATCGACCCTTGAGGATCTTTTGTGTCTACCCCATTTTACACACTGGTCATCTCAGTGTGCAGGTTTCCTCGCGATGTTTTCCTTCACCGTTAGAGCAGTCGGTAAATGTACGTAAGTCTTCGAAAAATACGAAAAAGCATCTGACCTTTGACCTGATAGATAAGATAAAAGATACTTAATAATATGTGAATTTTATATAAGTATTAAAATAACAATAAACTTACATAGTATACTATTATACTATATTGTAACGATGTCGACTTCATCGTCCATATCATCCTCCTTGCAATCAATTTCAACCTCATTGTTAGCGTTTATCTCACCTCATTTCGTGTTGGCATCTTCATTTATATTTTCAAAATTCAAATCATATTTCCATTACATCTCTAAATTCCATTATTCCCTTAATTTCGTTGTTTTTCCTTTATTTTTACCTTGAACGATCGTATGTCCGTTTTATAAAATTGTCTCCTACTACTACCTATTTTTTACTATTGTGTTATTCTGTTCCTGATAAATATAATATCTATTACCAAGTTTCTTCTATTACTTCATCTGCACACTGACCTAGAACCCTGCTAGCCGGCACCTAGAGGACAGATTGTAGCAAATAATAATATAATAATATATCTATAATATTATATATGATAATATATCTACCTATATAGACAACCTATCCGTAAACACCTACATTGATTAGATATTAACAGTACATACCGATACATCCACATGTGCTATAAGTATAAATACTGATAATCTATGTCCACAATGTGACATGCGCAGAGTTCTTGTAAATAAAGAACATTCCTGAGCTTGACCTGAATACCGAGCCTTGAATAGGCTTACCGACGCTGTGGGCACTAATTCGCCGAACAAAGACTTACTGTTGCTAAATATGGCACACAATTTTATTAATGTAGGTATTTTCTTGAACAACATTGAAAATTGAAAAATAAGTATTGCTTTACCACATATTAATTAACATTTCATATTACAAACAGCTAAATATGTGAGGAGCTCGTAGCCTAGTTGCGAGCACGGTCCGAAAGTGATCGTGCAGGTTAAGCGATGTTGGCGCGGTCGGTACCTGGATGGGTGGCCGCTGGTGGCATATTTCATCTGAGCTCCTCCATGCCGTTGTTGTCGTTCGACAGCTGTCGTTAAGCCATATCAGAGGCCACAACTCTGACAAATAGGTTGGCCACTAACCATACGATAAGCAAGCAAACCTTACACACACACAAACTATAACCTCCACACTAGGCGTTGCATGCGTGTGGAGTTTACATAGGTACGTGACACACATTGACCACTTTACAATGTTATGTGCCAATCAAATAACCGAATAAACACAATTACTTAGGTATTTAACAACTAAAACTTAAAAATAAATTAACTTAAAGATAGTATGACTCTAGCCAGCGTTGGGCGAATCTAGAATCACCTTTTTACTTATTTCTACCGCAAAGCAAGGTTTAAAAGGTAAGGAGATCCAGCGTCATTATTGACACATGAGGTACTCCATCTAACTCCTCAAGATTAGCAGCGTATCGAATAGAGATAGGACTAATGTCTACTGCTAGAGGTGGCACAGTGGCTAGGACACCGGACTCCCATGCGGGAGGTCCGGGTTCGAAATCACGCAGTGCCATGTACCAATGAGTTTTTCATATTTTTCGAAGACTTACGTACATTTACCGTAGCTCTAACGGTGAAGGAAAACATCGTGAGGAAACCTACACACTGAGATGACCAGTGTGTAAATGGGGTAGACACAAAAGATCCTCAAGGGTCGAAGTGCCGCTGGGGTTATTCCCGGCCCTCTATCATAAGATAAGATAATACTGCTAGAATCGCCGTTCTCGGCCACATCTGGCGGCGTACCCAGGAGTGTTTTGGTGATGGATTCCGTGTCAGCGAAGCGTAGGTTATTATAATATATCTGTCCCAGGGAAATAGCCGAATTGGGGTTTATTGGTCGTCAATAGTGACGGATGGTGGATTAAAAATGAGTTACAAGATTGGTTGGAGGGAGGGGGGACTGTAAATATTGCGTGTACGTAAGTACCGACCTAAACCTTTTTAAAGAGTAGGTAGTATGGAAGAAAGAACACCGGGGAACCTGCCCTCCCTTAATACCCTCCATGTTCCGCCAAAGATGCTCCGTATCCTCAGAGCAACAATTCCCCCCAGTCTTGGCCAAATTCCTACGGTATTTGACTATTTCCCTACGACAAATCCTCTTATTCATTTAGGTAGGTTTTTTCCGCTAGAGCAGCGGACGACAAGCTTAAACCAGACTTAGTCTGGGCTAAATCTGAATGAACCAGACGTATCTTATCTCTTATTTCTCGTCCAATTTACCTCTTCACCCGAAACTTTCCAAATTGTGCTTTAAATCTCAGATAATAAGGCAGATGTTATCGGTAAAGTTATAGTGGTAAGATCGCGGTCGGTTCGGAAGTGACCCCATTCTTGTGGCCTGCATTGCACAATCTCTTGTTCTTGTGTTACAGCCTGCCACTTTATATGGCGAACCTGGTTAATTGTCTGTTACAAGATGTAACCAACAATCTGAAAATTTTTCCATGATTTTTGGGAGTTATTTCAAGACTGTAGATAGAGTGCGCGTCAATCTCTATGGATCTGAATATAGGCGTGGTGTAGAAGAGCTAAGGAGCGGGGCATGTCCTCCCCCACACTCATCCCTTTCACCGCATTTTTCTAGGCATCAGCGGGGTGTAGAAGAGCTAAGGAGCGGGGCATGTCCTCCCCCACACTCATCCCTTTCACCGCATTTTTCTAGGCGTCAGCGGGGTGTAGAAGAGCGAAGGAGCGGGGCATGTCCTCCCCCACACTCATTCCTTTCACCGTATTTTTCTAGGCGTCAGCGGGGTGTAGAAGAGCGAAGGAGCGGGGCATGTCCTCCCCCACACTCATTCCTGGCTCTTCTACACCCCGCTGACACTTAGAAAAATGTACCGAAACGCGACTCGTGTCCATATTCACATCGATGGCCGATCTGAACACGATTGACGCCCTCTATATTACCAATATATATTTTTTGTAAAAGAAATATAGGTATTTCAAATCGGGTAGAGAACACATACATACATAACTAAAGAATATAAGTAGGAAAATAAAATAGTTGTGGTTTTGACCATAGCCTACGTTTACTGTGAGGAAAATACGTCATTAAAATACACAACAAACAAACAATTATGTATAAAATCAAAAAGGAAAACTAGGATGGCACTAATGTAGTAGTATGTAGACATTAATCAAAATCGACAAACATTATAAACGGAAAATGTATTTAGGTAGGCATGAAGGTAAAAAAAATATTCTTTGTCTATGTAGGTAGGTATATATTTAAGATAACTAACGTATTTTTGTGTTCTAATGAGCGGATAATGAACTTGATAAAGACACCGAGATGGTCAGGTCAAAGGAATTAATGTGCAAGTTATAACTTTAAGACAGGTAACTCTAATGTTTTATTAAACCAACCAAACAGTTAGTAGATAACTTAGATAACTTAGACTGCAATGGCACACCAGAAAATTGAACGAGAATTTTAGCTGTATGTTAACAAATCTCTTTCAGGCGACCCTAATGATTACATCTATCTATCAGCCCGTGTCTGTCCACTGCTGGACACAGGCCTTTTCCAGGGCGCGCCACATTACTCGGTCCTCCGCCTTCCTCATCCAACCATCGCCAGCAACCTTCTTCAGGTCGTCGGTCCACCGGGCAGGGGGCGTGCCACACTGCGCTTTCTTGTACGCGGTCTCCACTCCAGAACTCGTCTCCCCCAACGGTTGTCGGTTCTGCGACAGACATGGCCAGCCCACTGTCACTTCAACTTGCTAATCATATGAGCTATGTCGGTAACTCGTGTTTTGTGATGGATGACTTCATTTCTAACTCTATCCATCATAGAGATACCGAGCATAGCCCTCTCCATAACTCGTTGAGCGACTTCGAACTTTCGGACCAGCCCTGCCGTGAGTGTCCACGTTTGGGCGCCATATACCATACCAGGTAGGACGCACTGATTGTATACCTTCGTCTTAAGACTTTGTGGTATCGACGACGAAAAGACATGACGCAATTTCCCAAAAGCTGCCCAGCCCAAACGAATCCTTCTATCGGCTTCTTTGTCAAAATTGTTTTTTCCTAGTTGAATAGTCTGCCCTAGGTAGACATATTCTTGGACAATTTCGAGGGTCGAATTTCCGACAGCTATGGGTTCCGGGACAACTTGAGGATTAAACATGATGATTAGATATAAATTCGAAAATACCTTGGTAGAGTTTTAAATACGGGAGTAAGATAGATATAAGAACAACTGATAATTACATCACCAGCAGGCGGTGTGAACCGACGACGGTCATATGAAACAAATGGCTACACAGTAATGTCCTCTCGAGGCGACACGAGCCCTCCATGTGGGTCAAGGCGCTGGACTTACATTACATGTTTTATACCTATATGAAGGTAGGACATATAAAAGTCACAGCGTAATATAGCTAGGTACTAAAGGTCCACACATCAGGCTATATTCAGGTCAATTTCTAAAATGCAGGTGCTAAATTATTCAGCACGAATCTTGTGCCCTGGAATCGTTACAAGGAAACGATTCGTTACTCAGAATCAATTTCATGGACTTCCGTTTTTCAATGTACGGTGGAAGACACATAATTTCTTGACATTCGTATGAATGTGAAGCCTAATATACCCTTTGGTACTTTGTCGTTTTAACTTTTTTTACATATTCATACAAATGTCAAGAAATTATGTGTCTTCCACTGTACAGTGGACAACGAAAGTCCATGAAATTGATTCTGACTAACGAATCGTTTCCTTGTAACGATTCCAGGGAACAAGATTCGTGCTGAAAAATTTAGCACCTGCATTTTAGAAATTGCCCTGAACTCAGGCTGGACGGAATTCGGAACATGTCTTCACAATATACTCGCCCTCTGCCGGACAACAGGAAAGTACCTACGGCTCGGGAGAAGACAGATAGGAATTTGAACCCAAAGTTAATTTTTTATTCTTAATATAATTATTTTGTGAAGATACCTTAATTAAATAACTCTAAGGTAAAACCGTAGCACATGCCTTTAGTTAGTAGGTACTTTGTCGCTTAATTTATTTGACTCATTCATACGAATGTCACGAAATCATAACATATATTTATTTTGGAACTAAATGAGTTCTTTCTGTATACCCTTATTTAGGTATTAATTTAATTTATTGAGAGTCTATTTACTTTATTGTCAGATAAATTAATTAATTTAAAATAAAATAATGTAATAAACATTGAAAATAAATCCTTAAAATATAATATACACATATTACATGTGTCAAAATCCTTAATCTAATAAACCGCCCCGAGTGGCACCCGGAGGGAAGGTGCCCATCTCGCTGGCAGCGTCCCCACGCTGAATAGCCCCTATAGCACGAGATGCGCTGCCCCAGGTACGACTCGGCCCGGGGGTCACCTGAGCGCTCTCAGTCGTCGGCCCAAACCTCAGACAAAATCCTTGGCCTCCGTGCACCATACGCCCGTGGTCTCCACAGCGAGTGGAAGGAAAATATAGGCCGTTTCGAGCCCCGCATACTTGACATGTTTTTGTTTGGTCTACACATCTTCAGGTATTTTATTTTAAAATTATAAACAAATACCTGAAGATGTGTAAACGAAACCGGTCGTAATTAATAAAATACAGTAAAAACCTGTGAAACAGTATATTATTTAAGTCTAATCATAGTGTATTTTACCTTAAAATCGTCTGTGTTAAGTGAACATTATATAAGACAGTGAAATGGGAGTGAAATACTACACACGGTGTGATCCGGCAACCTAACCTCCAATTGCACTTGGAATGCAAGACACTAGGCATTCCTAGTGCACACGACTCTCCCTTAATCTCGACATTGGTGAACTGTTTTTTCAAAACAGATGCCAAAACGTTCGAGTTATTTTCAAGATTCTAACACGGTCATTGGCCAAATTGCAGAATGTAAATCACTAGCAGGGATATTCATTAAAGAAAAAGGAAAGTTTGCCATTGCCATTATTTCTTGGTTGTTTTTATCTGCTGTATAATTAATAAAAATCTAATTTCTTCGCAGTGGTTATAGAGACTAAAGCGATTACATTTTTTCAATACCAGTCGCATTGTTATCAGCTAAACTAAGTCATAAACACGTAATTTTCCGGTTGCGGTGACTGGACATATGGAAACTTGTTCGTGTAATTCCTGGATTAGGTGAGGAAGTAGGTATTATAGATAGATACAAAGTGCTTATGAACATAACATCCTTAGAGTTTCATGCAACAGTTTCCTCACACTAAAATGTTTCAAACTAACATACGACGGGTATTATGAAGGGTTTATGGGAAGAATGGGGAGAGTTTCTCCCTATAAGCATTAATTTTAAGATAGGAAATCTTTAATTGGCAGTATATTTTTCTTTTAATGGACTTTTTTGTTTTTAAATTTAAGTGCTGTAGATTTTGTAATAGATAAATTAAAAAAATAAAATAGAGTCATTAGTTACGTAATATTTTTTTGATACCAACAGGTTTTTACAGTGCGTCAAAAAAGAATAGATAATAATAAAAGAGGGAGCCACTGTCAAAAGCAAACTGTCAAAACGTATGGTAAAACTCTTAGTTAGTTAGAAATAACAGTCTACTCTTTTTAACGCATTGTACCTAAATGTATTTTTTTAACTCTAGGCTGGAGCGCATTTAGCGCTCGCCCCAAAACCCCGGTTAAGTTGTAAAGGTCATTAGGACCAACAGCAATTACCAGTACGAAAAAAAAAAAGTATTTTTTTAAACTTTCCTTTCCAACCAACCAAATAGTAGTAGCGTCGGTGGCCTAGTGGCTAGGACGCCGGACTCCCATGCGGGAGGTCCGGGCTCGAAACCATTCAATGCCATGTACCAATGAGTTTTTCCGATTTTTTTCGAAGACTTACGTACATTTATCGACTGCGCTAACGGTGAAGGAAAACATCGTGAGGAAATCTGCATGTCTGAGGAAATGAAAAGTTTCCGAAGGTGTGTGAAATCCACCAATCAGCACGGGGTCGCTCGGTGGATCATGGCCCGTACCTTGTGCAAGGGGAGGCCTGTGCCCCAACAGTGGGGACATTAATAGGCTGATGATGATGATGAAATCGTAGTACCGTTGGAAAATAATTTTTTTAGTTGATCCGGTTTAGTTGGCCGGTTCTGTTGGTCGGAGTGGAACACGGGAGCAAACCTTCAAAATGATAAACTCCTATACACCGCAATGTCATTATTTCAGTATGAAAATTTTATACCTATAGTAATTATTAGTTTTGTCCTGTAACTTTAAACGTCTCCTGAACACTTTACATTGTCCCTTTTTAGGGATCCGTACCGAAAACGGAGCCCTAATGCCATCGCTCCGGCGTCGTCCGTCCGTCTGTCACGCGGGTCTAGCGCCTAAACGGAATAAGATTATAATCATCAATATTTCATGTACATACATTATATTCCTTTGACCCACACTTCAATATAAACTTAAAAATTTTGTAAAATGATTTTTGCAGAGAAGAAGGTCTCATCTCATACAAGGGGGTAGATAAAACAATTATTTTTGTACCCTATCATGTGGGATATCGTTTTTTAGAGTTTATTGATTAGAGTACGAATATACTCGTATTTTTTAAGAGTTTATTGATTAGAGTACGAATATACTCGTATTTTTAAGAGTTTATTGATTAGAGTACGAATATACTCGTATTTTTTAAGAGTTTATTGATTAGAGTACGAATATACTCGTATTTTTAAGAGTTTATTGATTAGAGTACGAATATACTCGTATTTTTTAAGAGTTTATTGATTAGAGTACGAATATACTCGTATTTTTTAAGAGTTTATTGATTAGAGTACGAATATACTCGTATTTTTTCCTAGTGGAATAACGACGTAGGCGCCCGTCAAAGGTGTCAATTTTAGACCACTTTTGTTATCAGCTCTATCTCATGAACGGTATCATCTAGGAACTTGGAAATTGGCTAGAATATGGGCCATATCCTCTATTTACAGAACAAATACTAAAACTGTATATTCTAACTATAATAGTTTGTATCGCCTATATTACATAAAATGAAAAGCAAACTTTAGGATGAACGTGTCATGCATGAAAGCGAAATGAGAATGACTCACGCGATCCTAAACAAACTTACTTTGCGGTCCCAATGAAGCAATCACCATAAAACCCTGCTTAGTGCTAGACAAATTAGGTGAACAACTGATTTTCTGAGTGTCAAACGTAAGTTTGTAATCTGTAAATTGAAATTTGTATCGTTTGACCCATTTGTTCCATTCGCTGTGGGCTCCCGGCGCATTCAGTTGATTTATAATATCCGTCGAGGTACTCAAACACTAATTAATAACGTGTCACGGGCGGGGACACGGCTAATGCATACCTAGTTACGAGTATGTGTTCAAACACGTACATTAATTTCGTAAACGCTATCCTGCCCGCACCTCGACTGCCATGCCATGTTCTGTTACCTAGTTAGGATCAAATAGGTAGTTATTTAGTATTTATATGAAAAAATCGGCTTAAAGATGAACAAGTCCAAAACTAAAATAATGACTAACATTTTCTCTGCCGATAAATGCCAGCTTCCTGTTGAAGTGGTCGACCATTACATATACTTAGGCCACAAAATAACCCTGGGTCTTGACAACCAAACAGCTGAAGTAGATCACAGAATAGCACAGTCCTGGTCCGCCTTTGGAGCTAATGCTAACATTATGCGCTCAAAAACCATCCCCCAACATCTAAAGAGCAAAGTATTCGAGCAGTGTATCTCGCCAGTTTTTACGTATGGAATGGAAACTACCACGTTGACAAAGAAGTCCGCTGAGAAGCTTAGAGTGACACAAAGAGCGATGGAAAGGGCGATGCTCGGTGTAACACTGCTAGACCACAAACGGAACGAGTGGATCAGACAAAGGACGAAGCTTAGACGCGTGGTAGACCTCATCGAAAGCCGGAAATGGAGATGGGCGGGACACATTGCACGGATGGATAGGGACCGGTGGACCAGAAGAACGCTTGAGTGGAGACCACGGCAAAACACGCGGGGACAAGGTCGCCCACCTTTTTTTTTTTTATTTACTTCTAAACCCGCATTTGACCTCGATCTCGCCTGATGGTAAGCGACGAGAACCTATGAGATGGGTGGACGACATTCGGGGAATAGCGGGCCACAACTGGATGAGCACCGCCTGCGACCGTCGGAAGTGGAAGAAGTTGGAGGAGGCCTATGTCCGAAGGCGGACCACACGTGGCTGAGATAGATAGATAGATTCACATCTAGATGTGTATAACATCTAGATGTGAATCTCCCCCTTGGGGGAGGCCTATGCCAGAGAAGGCAACTACTATATATATATATATAATAAATATTGACATACCTATAATAATTTAGTGAAATAATGAATAATGACATGTTAATTTTATTTTAATTTATCAATGATTGTGTATGAGTGGTAGAATTAAAGGCTGTTTTTTTTATTATTTAGATGTGAATCTAGACAGATAGAAGAATTACTTATAAACATATTCAAATCCAATTTTTTTATTCATAATATCACAACACGTCAAGTAAAAAAATAGATTACATTACATAGCAATAACACACGTGAAAACTTTTGTATTAATAATTAGATTTATAAACATCATAGTCAATAATTTAAACAATAAATCATAATAATAAAAAATAAAATACTGAACAATGTCAAGTAATTTTTTTTAATTTTTTTATGTATAACTAAACCCGTAATGTACTTAATATAGTATAATGTCATTCGGAGTCAGTTGTATTTGTATAAAGCGTATAAGTAATAGCGTATAATATATATAATAAGCAGTGATCGGAGTAGGTAGAGCTGTTTTTGGTACTTGCCACATACGGTCATAATATGGATAAGTATGCCCAATAATCCCGGGATTTCCGGGATTGAATAAATATATTATTTAGATTTTTAACGTTATATTTGTTTTGATACACATTTAAGATTGGTGGCGAAATATATTTTTTTAAGATTCATGGCGCTAGTGTACCTATGGTAGTGTTTTAACTTCTTCATAAGTTCACAATTTTAAAAAAATCGTAATCCGCCGAGTAAGGGCGAGGTTTATAAAAGTAATTTACAACATTTGCTCGATAACTTAAAACGGGACCCCGAAATCATATCCATATTAATATAACCTTTGAGGACATTGACCCGAAAGAGCTCTCCGATCGCAGATAATAAGTATAAGCGTATAAGACTGCTGTCGAACGACAGCAACCGGGACCGACTGCTTAACGTGCTCTCCGAGGCACGTAGAAGCTCAGATGAAATATGCCACTAGCGGTCACCCATCCAGGTACCGACCGCGCCAACGTCGCTTAGCCTGCACGATCACTTTCGGACCGTGCTCGCAACTAGGCTACGAGCTACTTTAAGTTAAATAAATACAACACAATAATAAAATAACATATATTTATTGCACAAAGAATTTACCTACTTGTGTGTTGCCTGAAGGTTGCCTGTAAGATATCGCTTAAAGCGACAAGGCCGCCTTCTGCACATTGTATTGTACCTCTCTTTATGTTGTATGTTTTGTATATGTCCCGGGTGTGCAATAAAGTATATTTGTATTGTACCTCTCTTTATGTTGTATGTTTTGTTTATGTCCCGGGTGTGCAATAAAGTATATTTGTATTGTACCTCTCTTTATGTTGTATGTTTTGTATATGTCCCGGGTGTGCAATAAAGTATATTTGTATTGTACCTCTCTTTATGTTGTATGTTTTGTTTATGTCCCGGGTGTGCAGTGAAGTATATTTGTATTGTACCTCTCTTTATGTTGTATGTTTTGTTTATGTCCCGGGTGTGCAATAAAGTATATTTGTATTGTACCTCTCTTTATGTTGTATGTTTTGTTTATGTCCCGGGTGTGCAGTGAAGTACATTTGTATTGTATTTTGTATTGTGTTTATTTTTGAATATGTATTCTTATAAAACCGTGACGGATCTGGCCATGAGTGAATGAACGTTTAAAACCAATTTGTTAATCAGTAGGCAGTTATAAGGTCATAATTTGTTATGTATGTAAGTAATTACGTAGATAGACATTTTTCTTCTTTTTAAAGACATATAATGTGGGTGTTATATTGATTGAGCGCTTGTTTTGGACGGTTTTTTTGTACATTATTTATTTCCACTGTCAGCGTGCCTTTTATTGTGATTAATTTACTTCTGGCTTCTCTAAGAAATTACTTTACGACTAACTTACTTTATTTTGCCTCACACGTTGTACAATTACAGATAGTATACCTACCTCCTCCAAAGGGGAACCATGCTCCCCAAACCTCCCCCCCCCCCCCCCCCCACCAGATCCCTATAGGGCGGGAGGCTCGACTCGTCCAGCTTGACAGATTTTAATACAATTTTCCTATTTCACTAATTAACCGATTGCCATCACCAACATTTTTTTCGGGATCCGCCCTTTTTACTTGTTTATTTGCACTGGTCGCAGAAGAAATCTGTCTTCCGAGCTACAGAAACTTCCTAGTTCGGAGGTCAGCGTTTATTGTAAACTAACTTGTTGCTCACTTATTTTATTTAGTTTAATATAACCTATGATTAAGTTCCTACTGGTGTATGGACTATATACTTTGTCCTTTTACCGCACCAATAAACTTATTCTTATTCTTATACCAGGGATATAGTATAGTATGTGGGTAGTTTTTTAGCCATGGACTGTTACTGCTAGACAAAGACTTCCCAAAACACCCCGTTCTTGCGCTACCTTTGTTCAGATTTTACACTGTGAATCAGGTTGTCTCGCCATAGCCGTTTTTTCCGGGGTCTCCCTTCACGTCTGCCGGTCAGTTACACAAAGCATCCTTAATGTTAAGTCTTATTCTGGTGAGTAGTGACACATTTTCTTTTGAGCTCTTCCGTGTCTAGGAGAACATGTCAAAAGCATACTGGCGACCTGAAAGATTCTGACAATGCCTCTGACCATACGACAAGAAGAATAAATTATCTCAGTAAGTCGTGTCATCATCATCAGCAGCCCACTCTAGTCCACTGCTGGACAGAGGCCTCTCCCAGGACGCGATCTTCGGCTCTTCTCATCCAGTCGTTGCCAGCCACCTTGCGCATATCGTCGCTCCATCTAGCAGGGACGCCCGTCCCACACTACGTCTGCCCAAACGCGATCTCCACTCCATAACTCGTCTCCCCCAGCGGTTGTCGGTTCTGCGATAGATGTGACCAGCCCACTGCCACTTCAACTTGCTGATCTTATGAGCTATGTGGATAACTTTTAATACATACCCATCAAAATAACACTTTATCAATCATACATACTCGTACGTACAAGGACGTAGCGTATATATCTGCTTCCTCAACCCGAGCATTAATCACTCGTTACGATCAAAATAGACAAGAATAATGTTTGCTACTACACGAACTGATGTCGGAGGCTGTGTGTTACGTCATCTATGCAGCCTTCTGTGTTCCTTTGCCATGAACTTATGGTGATTATTAGATTATAGTAATTTTATAAGTGTAGAACGCACTTCTTACTTAAGCCTGGATCAGACAGACCCCAAAATATAGAACTCTGAAGAGGTGCCTTGCCGTCAGTGGTAATTTTATACGAGTATTAGTAACTTTGCCATAAATAATAATTTCTTAGGGTTTTTTTTTTGTAATTTCATTTATGCAATTTTTATACGAGTATTTATGCTTTTTTTAAAAAGAAATTATTTAACAAAGAATATTTAGTAGACTTCCTGTTCCATACTAACTTGACCCCTACATTCGACACATTTTTAAGTAAGTAAAGTAAGTAAGTAATACGTTTATTTCACACACAGCAATGACCGAAACAGTTATAATTATAATAAAATAATTATGTAGTCAAAGGTAAACATATTTAAATCATGTATGATGGTCTGCTGTTGTTGTGAAAAGGGCCTCAACTCAGCTTATTGCTGCAGACAAGAATGCCTCCAGCGCTGGTATTCTGTTGGACCGTGACCGATGGCTGGACAAAACCTGTCCAAGAGGGCAAAGATACGACACAAATAAATTTAATTGAAGATAGGTAGTATTGATAAGTTAAAAATATATATACCTACATTTACCATGACACATAAATGATAAAAAATATATAAATATCGTAAATAAATAAACATATATACCTACTCACAATATATATAACACACATATATATAAATATAATTATACTAAAGGGGTACAGCACGGAATGCTAAGGAGATAAAGGGAACAGATTCAGACTAGGGCAACAGTAATTGCACCGACAGCAAGTGTGAGCGAAGTCTGTTTTTAAATGCATATTTTCCGGTGCAGCTACGTATTATAGGGGGGATGTTATTCCAGCACTTAGTAGCCGCATATCTGAAACTACCCCTGAAAGATGCTGTTCTGTGGATAGGTGGCCTTAATTTTTTCCCTACCGTGGTCCTATATCGTAGCGGGTCACGAGACGCCCATGTTAGTTTCTCATATAGGTATTTCGGTACCCGAGTCTTAATAACTCCAAACATATGGAGATCCCTTCTCGTAAAATTTTCAAAACCTCTATCGCCTAGCTGTCAATCTGGGCTTATTTAAATGTATCCGTGAAAACTCCATTCAAATCCGTTCAGTAGTTTTTACGTGATGTGCGTTCAAACAGACAAACAAAAAAATCCTTTTACGATTTCATTATATGTAATAAATAAATGTGCAATTCCAAACAGAAGTTATTTATTTACCAGCGCCGAAAAATAGAACGTTGTCGTGATCTGGCACCTCTAAATTAGAAATTATTTATCCTTTATTGAAAAGTCATGTGCAATTAACATGCAAGTATAGTGCATCATTTATATTTGTTAAAGCCTATAGACTGTCCCACTGCTGGGCAAAGACCTCCCCTCCTCCTTTCCATTTTTCCCTTTCCTCGGCGTCCTTATACCATCCTTTTTGGAAGTGGTCGATATCGTCCTTCCACCCACGCCTGGGCCTGCCTCGGCGCCGCTGTCCGTCCTGTGGCACCCAGTGCATGGCGATCTTTACCCACCTTTCCGGATGCATGCGGCGTACGTGGCCTGCCCAGTGCCACTTCAATATGATATTACGATATTCAGTCCCACTTCAAGTGCATCATATTACATACATAATATTGAGAATATTTTTTTTCTTTTTTTTCTTTTTAGATGAGAACCTCTCTGCGGGTTTGACACTGCTTAAGTAAGGATGTTTGCTTTAAGTAAGGATTTTTATTTTATATTAAATTGACCTTGTATGTAATAATGATGATTGATTTTTAATTTAATTTACTTATTTATTTAATTTTAATAGTTTAATTTTTACATGTGTGATATTCACACATGTAAAAATTAAACTTTATTACATTGAAATTGTAAATATGGATGATGTATAATTAATACAAAATAAATAAATGATAAATGGTAAAGACCTCTAGAGATAACCAAGCAATTAACATTACATTACAATGTTTTAAAAAAATTGAGATCTATACGCTTCGCACCTAATTTAATTAATTGACCTTACAGTTCGCGCCCGTGTAGAGTCTGGTATCAAATTTTGAAAGCGTAGATATGCTAATTTGTTCAACCCCGATCGACGCGGCGCGCGGCGTGTAAACATTGGAACATTACGAACACGGAACTATGGTGGGTTGATGAGATCCCACTTTCGCCAATTTTTTTCTTGATTAACTCGCAAATTAGGTACTATAATAAAAAGATAAAGATTAATCTTTATTGTAATTGTAACCATAAACTCTATCGGCACATGTACGTTCTTATATTGAATTATTAATAAAGAAGGTAGTACAAATACAAATAATCTTTATTGCACAGGACAGAAGAAAAGATACAAAATACAAATACCATTGGCGGCCTTATAGCTTTAAGCTATTTCTTCCGGGCATATACTTCAGATTCTGGTGCTGGAAAGGACATAGTAGTAGCTTCATAGTAGTCAATATCTTTAGTGTCCTGTATTAATATACATTAGGTATTTAAAATCTGCATTCGTCATAGTAGCCAATATCTTTAGTGTCCTTTCCAGCACTGTCCACCGGGTTCCGTGCAATGTAAACGTAAACATCACTAACAGCGGCGGCGAGCCTGACTTGCTAATGGATCCGCTGCTGTTTGTAGCTGAGTGGGGGCCGCGGTGGAACCTGAAGGAAATAAGAATAAATTTATTTATGCGGTAAGATGACAAAGTATTCATAGTTCATACACCAGTACGAACTTAAGCATAGGTTATTTCATATAACCTATGCTTAACTTCTGCGCAAGGTGGCTGGCAGCGACTGGATGAGAAGAGCCGAAGATCGGGCTCAATGGCGCGCCCTGGGAGAGGCCTATGTCCAGCAGTGGCTTAGAGTGGGCTGCTGATGATGATGACACGATTTATTCTTCTTGTCGTATGGTCAGAGGCATTGTCAGAATATTTCAGGTCGCCCGTATGCCTTTGACATGCTCTCCTAGACACGGAAGAGCTCAAATGAAAATGTGTCACTACTCACCAGAATAAGACTTAACTTTAAGGACGTTTTGTGCAACTGACGGGCAGACGTGGAGGGTGACCCCGGAAAAAACGGCTATGACAACCTGACTCACAGTGTAAAGTCTGAACAAAAGTAGCGCCAGAACGGGGTGTTTTGGGAGGCCTTTGTCTTGCAGTAACAGCCCATGGCTAAAAAAAACTACCCACATACTATCCTATATATCCCTGGTATAAGAATAAGTTTATTTGGGCGGTAATAGGATAAAGTATCCATAGTCCATACACCAGTAGGAACTTAAGCATAGGTTATATTAAACTAAATAAAATTAGTGAGCAAAAAGTAACAATGAACGCTGACCTCCGAACTAGGAAGTTCCTGTATCTCGGAGGACAGATCTCTTCTGTGACCAGTGGAAATGAACATGTAACAGAACAGACGTTGGCCGAGCCAAGGAAATATAAAACTGACAAAATGTGATAGAAAGACAAAAACGAACAATAATAAAGGTTAATATAAGGGGTGGTGGGAATACATTGTGTGTGAAACAAATCAATAAATAAATCAATACTTGTGTATGTACGGGTGTAACGACTCGTGACCCCACTAATTTGACCCACAGTGGTACAGTATCTCGATATAATGGGCTCGTGGTTCCACTGTCTGGTGCGATCATCAGTCAGCCGTAATGCTAGTGGGACTACGAGTAATGGTGGGACAATGTAGGTGGGACACACGCCGTAACGGGTTAATCTTATTTTCTGGCTTGGGATCTGATTCAGATTGAAACGTTTCGTTCATAATCTTATTATTGACGAAGCAAGAAGAATTCTCAGTTTGAAAAGTCAATTGACATTGCGGGCCCCAAAACACCCACCTAACCTTGGTAATCTACAGTTTGAAGGTTGCCTGGAAGAGATCGTTCTTAGCAACAAGGCCGCCTAAATTGTACTTCACTATTTCCTTTTCTATCTTTTGTTTGTGTATTTTACTTTTACTTTACTTTTAATATGTATTAAATATAAATTTAAACGTAATCAAATTCACTTACACCATTAAATTGACATTTTGTGTGAGTTGAAATACTTAATGTTAATTTACCGTGTCAGCTAACTCAACCGCGGCTCTACTCTACCTGTGTACATAGCAGCTTTGCGTGTTGTATTAAGCATGAGTCAGCTTCCTAGAATCGTCTCAGCAGGAATTCACTCTCGTTCCGATCCACATCCGGTCTCGTAGCAGCGTGAGGTCAACGCGCCGGTTGAAAGGAAACCAAGGGAAATTGTGGACAAGTTGAACCCGTTTTCGGGGATCCGTACCAGAAGGGGAAAACGGAACTATCGCTCCCACAGAAATCGGATATCTGGCGCTCGCTACTCTAGAACAAAGATGTGAGCACTGACAGCGAGCTTCGAGTTTTTCCTATAAGGTTTTCCAAATATGGTTCTTTTTTATTAGTAGCAAATATTTGGAGAGGGTATGTGCTGGTCATTTGTACCACTTTACACGAAAAAATAACCCTCTTGTATGAAAATTTTCCATACTAAAGTAACCCCATTATTTTGCGCCTTCCATGTCGTTATAAATGAAACTAGTTTCATTCATACTTGTTATTTCAGTATTAGAATAGCAATAATTCATTCATTTGTAGAATTTTAAAACAAACAATTTTGTCGTTTTTCTCGTAAATGTAATAAGTAAAAATATTTCGTTTGCCCTATCTTTATTGTTATAATATAATAAAATAGGACCCTATATATTTTCATACATTTGACATTTTAATTCCCGACTAATGTATGGGAAAATTCTAACAGTGCATGCGCGTGTCAGACGTGGTTTCCAATTAGAACTTCTCTAGCGAGCAATTTGATTACGGTGAATTTCAAAATCCTTGATCTCTCCCTTTTCCGTGGGTAGATACGAACGGATACGCGGAAAACATCGTGAAGATACGTGAAGTTTACGAACCTACGAGTATAGTTTGATTATAAAGAGTAGAAAAATAATGGTAATGGTAAAATAATGGTGAAGTTGTATCAAAAGGGGGGGGGGGGGGGGGGGGGGGGGTATAGTGGTGGTCTTGCCTCACTATCCCTATAGGCACGACTCGCCTTTGACCGATTTTTAGTAAGTAATTTTCCGATGCTGAGAACTTGAAAATAACTGCATGGAAAATTATATGAATTTAAATAATACGACTTTTACTGAAATAAACTATAAGTTACCTTTATTTAAATTAATCAGACTGCACTTTCTTACGTTTTTCAGGTACAAGCAGTAACATATATTATATGTAGGTAGGTACATTACAGAAGATAAGATATTTGATAACAGCAAATGCATGTAGTGTAGACGTTTTTAAGGTTATCGGTTGTTATTTTTAAGTGTTATCTGTATCTAGAACTATTTAGAGTATTTCATTGTAATCGAGGTACTCTACTTATATCGAAGGGCTTTGACGTAGTACTCGGAAAGCGTCGGTGGCATAGTGGCTGGGACGCAGGACTCGTATAAGGAAGGTCCGGGTACGAAACCATGTAATGTGATCTACTCGTATCAAGGAGTTTTTCGGTTTCTTCGAAGGTTTACGTACCAATAGAGTAGGTGGCGCATCAAAAACCCTCCAACATTAATACAGTGAGGTGAGATGTCTATGGGCGACGGTGGCCCGTTTGCTCGTCTGCTCTCCTTATTTAATAAAAATAAATAGAGTAGGTACCTGTTAGAAGGTAAGTACATTTGATAAAATAGAACTCGATAAAGTAGTTTAGTTATAAATAAATGATTTCAGAATCAGACGGTATGAAAACCTAAGAATGCCTATTTTCAGCCCGATAGGAACAAATATTGAGCATTGCCATATCTACAGCGGCGCCCCGTGGTGGATTATCACAATAAAATTCGGCTAAGAACTTGCTCTGATAAATTCCAAATCATCACCTCTTTCTAACTCCAGTAACACTTTAGTACACAGCGAAGTATCTATAGGTACCTACCACCAATGTCTTCTTATTCTTAGTCACTTCCTCATTGATGAGGCTCGTGTTAATTTTACGAAAATAATACCACATAGATTTAACGGTGGTTTGTCATTGCCTTCCCTATTTCACACACTGATTATCTCAGTGTGCAGGTTTCCTCGCGATATTTTCCTTCACCGTTAGAGCAGTCGGTAAATGAACGCAAGTCTTTCGAAAATACCGAAAAATTTCATGAAATGAAAATGAACTAGGTCGAAAACCTGTATCTTGTAAGTCGGGATTCCGTCGCACTTTCTGTGCAAGCAAATTACAAATTATATTCTTAACCTAAAAGGAATTTGGAAAATTTAATCATAAAGGAATTTAGTAAAGATATTGGTAAGAGTGAGTATGGGTGGGGGTGTGTTAGGTTGTGTGGGAGTGTGTAATGATGTAAGTGTGCATATGTAGTGTAGGGTGAGTGGGTGTGTGAGTGGGGAAGTTAAGTTCATGGTATATACATGGACACCACACCACCACCACAAATGTAAATAAAAATAAATAATGTTTGTAAGTACATTACATTATCTGTCGGCATAATCTAAATACCTTGCATATACATTATCTGCAAATAATCTTGATATCCTGGCTGAACACCTGCGTATTCCATTCATCCGTGCAAGTTGCCTTGTGTGGTGATAACATTAACATTGTTCTTTGGGCCAGCAGCGAAAGGATCCAGTGGCAAAGGCAGTGGTGGACTTAGGATAAAATCCTCCAAGAATGAAGTTTGAGGGACAAGTTTTGAGAAAACGAATGTATTAGGTCTCAAGACAAATAATAAATAAATAAAAGATTATTTATTCATAGACACACATAGCACAGTTAGTATATTATACATATAAAATAAATGACTACCTACTTAAATGATAGAGGCTTGGTCCTAAATCCAGCTCCAGCTCTGCACATTGTGTATATGATTGTATTCATAATTATTGTAAGATATATTTATTTCAAAAGATGTGCTGCTGAAAGTTTCTTGCGCCGCGTCTTTCCTTTCAGCTACAGCACCTTTCGAAGCGGTTGTAGAGTGAAAAATGACGTTGTAAAAATGTACTATAAGGAACTTACTTACAATAAAAAAAATGTTTTGATTTGACATATTTTAATTCCTTATCTATGAACAAAGGAGAGATAACGTGTGGGAAATACACGTTTTGCCCACATTGTGCCTGATGAAATGGTCGAGGCCTCAGCGACACGCTGGTTTTCAGGAGTCGCCTGCTAGATGGAGGATATATACACAACACGAAATAGTACTACGTCAGGTGGTTCAATCTATCATTATGTAAGATCTTAGATCCGAGGAGAGTTGAGATATACAGGGTACAAAATTAAAACAGCTAGTAGATTTAGAATGATAGAAAACTGGACGTATGCCGTCTAAATCTAACTAAATCCAAATTACAAAGGCAAATTGAACCTTATTAGCACACCTATTATCCTAAATTTTGAAAAAAAAAAATGAATTTCACGGCAATAGAAACATTAATAAATACTCCTAAAGTATTTCCGAACCCAGATATTTGATCCAGTAAACTTACTAAAAAAAATAGTGCCACTTTCGACATCAAATATTTGGGTTCAAAGATACTTTAGGAGTTTTTGTCAAGATATGTTTTATGTTTCTAATGATGTCCTCTATCGAATTATCGGGCTGGGATCGATCCCCAAGAAAAAGACATTTTTTTCAAAATCACGGAAATTAGGTGTGCCAGGCTTCATAGAAAAATGTTCCATGCCCTTTGCCTTGCTATTTCACCCCCATCTTAAATCAATCAATAAATCATTTATTTGTCAGAATACACAATCTGACAGGGTCTTATAGGCACGTGTCACAGTATTCAGCATATTAAAAGGGCGTACAAAATATTAATGTTTTTCAATATTACTATTACTTCATAAAAGATATCAAGAACATATTAATAATAATAGTAATGTCAGGATTCAGAAATAATAATATGAATAGTCAAATATAACAATACCTAGTTAATATTTATGGTCATTATACTCCTTAATGCCATAGAATGAACGTTCAAGAAGCCATGTCAAACTTATTATTACTGGTTACAACACCGGCATTCATTGTAATATCACATAGTAATAACTCGTATTGTAACAAAGTGTGCAAAATGTTCAGTCTTGTATTTCGCTGACTTTGTGTACAGCGCACGTGTGCCCTAGATTGATCCTCGATGGGCTGCGCTTAGTGGCTAGGTATTAGGTAGAATATTAATTTGGTAGGTACAGATCGCGGCATATAAGTTGACCTAAAATGGCGGATGCGCAGTGACACAATTCGGGTATCAATCGAAGTGCGGCATGAGTGGGCGAGGAGCCGCGCGTAACCATACGGGATTTGTGTTATACTGTCAACCACTAGCTAAAGTATACCATCTGTCAAATTGTGTCGATTAAAACCTTATGTCCGCTTAATATGGTTTATTTCAGTTTCACAATTTTTGACGTTTTGGGTAGGTTGACCTGTGGTCGACTGTACCTGCGCGGAACGACCGCCATTTAGGTTAAGTTATGTGCCGCGATGTGTATATGGCTAAATTGCTGATGAAAACAATAGGTATTTGGGAAACAAGTCGATAGATTTTTCGAAAATCGCTAGATTTTATTTTAAACCGACAAATCTTAAGTAGAATTTCATTCCAAAGGTGGGATTTCTAACTTTAGCCATTCGTACCGTCGTTTTAAGTAAGTAGGTAAATTTAATTTATCTGTTAAAAATATGTTCTTCTTTCTCTATGAAGGAAAGATTGTACATACTCATATCTACTTATACAAACCTATATCGAAAAAACCATTGATTGGTTCTTATACTCCTAATATAGAATAATGAATGTGATTTGAAAAACATTCCAATTTCACCTTGTGTTGTAATTTGAAAGGAATACAAAGGGCGTAGTACGAGGAAAGAATCCTTTGTTCCTAGAACCAGAAGAGGGTCGGACAATAAACACAGATAAAGACATTGAACTACCTATTTGATAAGATTATGAAAACAAACCTTTTATGTACGTTGTAAATGTAAAGGAATATTTGTTAAATATCCACCTATATTCTTGAGATCTTTTTCTCTCCGATTTATTATATTCCACCGTAGGAAAAAACCCCGTAATAATTTACGGCGTATACGGTATTAACGGAGAGCGCCGGTGGCCTAGTGGCTAGGACACCGGACTCCCATGCGGGAGGTCCGGGTTCGAAACCATGCAATGCCATGTACCAATGAGTTTTTCAGATTTTTTTCGAAGACTTACGTACGTTTACCGACTGCTCTAACGGTGAAGGAAAACATAAACGAGGTAATACCGCCATCATCAGCCTATTAATGTCCCCACTGTTAGGGCACAGGCCTCCCCTTGCACAAGGGGGTACGGGCCATGATCCACCGAGCGGGCCCAGTGCTGATTGGTGGATTTCACCTTTGGAAACTTTTAATTTCCTCAGACATGCAGGTTTCCTCACGATGTTTTCCTTCACCGTTAGAGCAGTCGGTATATGTACGTAAGTTTTCGAAAAAAATCCGCAAAACTCATTGGTACATGGCATTGCCTGGTTTCGAACCCGGACCTCCTGCATGGTAGTCCGACGTCCTAGCCGTTTAGTTTCACAACGTCCACTTCCTGAATGGTCCACTTCCCATAAAGTCCACTTCCCATAACGTCCACTTCCTATTGGTCCACTTCCCATAACGTCCACTTCCTAAATGGTCAACTTCCCATAACGTCCACTTCCCATAACGTCCACTACTAAAAGGTCAACTCCCTCGAGAGGGAGGCAGAGAGGACGAAACGCCATCATCATTATCATTTTGGCACTGGCGCTCGGACTCCGTTCTATCTGCCTAACCCGCGAGGGACACAGCCTGAAGATGGTGATTATCATGGTTTATGGCGCCCCGTTCTCTCATCATCTTCACGCTTTATTCGATACACTTTGACACATTTAATTATTATTACACTTACTCGCTGTATACTTATGCGTTTGCAAAGTTTCGTTTAAGTTTCTTTTTGATGTTTATTTTTTAATTTAGCCACTAGTCCACCGACGCTCTTTTACAAAACAAAACGCAGTGATTTGATGAAAATATTTATTGTAAATAAACGAGTAAAAATAGACTGTACCGTGTCAAAGTAGCTAAGAATCCCATGTTTCATCATTTAGCAGAACGAGTCGGAAGCAAAGTATAATTAATATAGTTAGGTACATTTTTGGTAGGTGTTAGGTTTAGTTTGGTTATTTCAAGGACTTTCACGCTACTATGTTAAAACATGCGTTTACATGGATAGAGTACCTAACTACTCTAAAGAACCCTGTCGCAGTAAGTTTTTGCTATGATTCCTTGACATTCAGTATGAATCTGTTAAATGAGCTATAGCGACAAAGGGTACGTACTAAATGGTATAAACTGATGTGTTGTCCAATGTACAAGTGTATGGAATGTAGTTTTTTACAAATAATACATTGTGTAAATACGAGTAGTGTGGTAAGGACCAAGTTGTCTCACCGGCTAAACACTCGCAGCCTATGTAACCTTACCAAATTAAGAAGTCATAGTTTTTATTTATTATATATAAGGCTTGGGGAGGGGGGGGTGGGGGGGGGGGGGGGGGGGTTTGTACCGCCGTGGGAGTAGTTCTTCAAGTCTGAGAGGAATCCCCCCCCCCAACCCCCCCCCCCCCCCCCCCCCCCCCCCCCCCCCCCTTCGCCGCCCACCCTTTGTCTATACTCTCGCACAGTACAGCCACTAGCATCCCTCTCCTCAACCCCCCTCTTCTATGTTTTGGTAAACCAAAACTATCATGTTTGTTAATTTGTGCCTTATTTGCCTTATTGCGCCTTATTTGTAATGCACTCACCTACGTAGTTTGTTTTAGTCTAAGGTTTTAGTTTGTGTGATGTTTCTGTAGAATACATTCGAGGAGCTCTAAAAATAAGACGCATTAAACCGTCTAACTAGATAGATCGCTCGTCTCACGCCCACTCGAGAATTGGGACAAAAATAAATCATCATTCATCGCCAAAGGACCTTCAGCAAATATTATGGATGTGATCAAATTGACAAAGGTTCTACAGTTGATGAAACTTCACATACTAAGCATAATACAGGGTGGACCAAAAGTCCGTTAACATTTGAATAGGTCGCTGCGTCGGCGCGGGCGGGGTATTGGCGCGGGGGGTGTTACTACAAGCGAGAGCTACTAATAGGGATTTAGTACCATGGCGTCATTCAGCGGAGCGCAACGCGCATTTTGCGTACGCGAGTACTATCGAAACAACGATTCTACGACCGAAGCTAAACGGAAATTTTGTAATCATTACAATATACGGAACAGAAATCAAGCACCAACAATTCAAACGATTAAAAAATGGGTACAGAAGTTCGAAACAACAGGTTCAACTTTAAGTCAACCACGATCCGGCCGACCTAGGACATCGCGCGATCCAGTAAACATAGAGCGTGTACGAGCGTCTGTTCGAGAACAACCTGGTCTCTCTACTCGAAAGCGGTCTAGTGCTTTAGATGTGCCCAGAACATCTCTAAATCGCATTCTACACAAAGATTTACATTTACATCCTTACAAAATTCAAATTGTACAGGCTTTAAAGCCAAATGACCCTGCTCAGAGACTGCAGTTTGCTAACGAAGTGCTTGAGAGGTTTACGAGCTTCAATAACATCTTTTTCTCAAACGAGGCACACTTCCACCTAAATGGACATGTCAATCGACAAAATTGCAGATACTGGAGTGACACTAACCCGGACTTGAAGCACCAAAAACCTTTACACTCGCCCAAGGTTACTGTATGGGCCGCATTGTCAGCCAGCGGAATCATTGGTCCATATTTTTATGAAGATCAGTGAAACCGCGCCGTCACCGTTAATACAGAGCGATACATTGTGATGCTACAGAATTTTTTTGCTCCAGCATTACAGGACTTCTCAGGCTTTAATCGAAGCTCTTGGTTCCAACAAGATGGGGCAACATGTCACACCTCCAATGACTCTATAGCAGCACTTCGTGAAATTTTTGGCCAAAAAGTCATATCCAAAAGAGGTGACATTCACTGGCCACCCCGCAGCCCGGATTTAACTCCAATGGACTTTTACCTTTGGGGATATCTCAAAAGTAAAGTTTACATCAGCAACCCAGTGTCTATTGAGGAATTAAAAGAAAATATACGCGAGGAAATGCAGAACATTTCACCAACCACTTGTCGGGCGGTCATGCAAAATTTCCGTTCCCGGTTACAGGTGTGCCAGGATTTACAAGGGTCACATTTGAATGATGTTATTTTTAAAAAGTGAAATCCTAATTTGTCTACTTTATTATTAAATAAACAGTTTTTCACTAAAGTAGCATTTGTATTTTTTATAATCATTTTAAATGTTAACGGACTTTTGGTCCACCCGTTACAAGACTCCTATTAGACTAGGACTACATGATGCGGTTCCACCGACTCCGCGGAACGCACGTGATTGGCAAACCAACCGTTGATGGAACCGGTGCATGTAGTCCCAGCCTTTTATCAGTTGAATATAAATGGGTGTTTATTCGTTAATTCACTTATTTTTACACACAATACAATCGCATTTTATTATTGTTAAAAAAACATTATAAATATATTGTTGTTATTTCTCGCTCGGTTGTAATCTGAGCTTGACATTGACTCGGAGTCCACCGCTTGGAACCTTATCAAAGCACACCGTGGCGACCTCGTTTTCAATGCCAGAGCCACTCCTGCTACGTTGATTGTACTTTTGTCTACAATACTTTTATTAACGCCTGATAATCCAAAGATACGAGTACTATTGATTTCTATGGTTAGACTTGCTTGACCTTATAAGTTAATTTGTAAGTTTCCGTACTTTTCCCACTTCTTTACCTGCCTATCAAATCACATATTTCCGATAATATACGTGGAAATTAATTAATTATAGTACGTATATATGTTGCTGTTGTTGTACGTACGTATGTTGCTTGTAAACAGTGGTCCGTATCATCGTAGAATAATTATAAATTTCACATGTATATCCGAGGACAAGGATGTGGGGGGTACAATTACGCCTAACGTTTAATGTTTCCTTATTTTTAATACATATTGTACTTCTGTTTATTGTCCCAAGTGTAATAAAAAAAGTATAATTAATTAATTTTACGCGGGGATAAGGGATATGTATGGGGGATATGTATACTCATTTGCTTCCACGTAAAATATCGGAAATATTTGATTATTTTGATAGTCGGGTAAAGAAGTGGGGAAAAATACGGATACTTACAAATTAACTTAGAAGGCCAACTAGCGCGCTAAATAATTTCTTTTATATACAGTATTATCTTGAAAACAGGTATTTACTGTAAAAAGTGATTTTTCAGTATTCTTCTTGTAGTTTTATTCTAAGCCTCGGACTTCAAGGGACCGGTTCCAGTCGCCATTTTCTAAAATTCTCTTATTTGTTAGTTAATAAGTACCTATAGGCAATGTATGATCCACCTGGTATCAGTAGTTGAGTTGTTAGTACGGTTAACTGAGCAAATTAGACTTTATCGACCCGAAAGAATACCTTGACCAGAGAGCGTCGGTGGCACAGTGGCTAGGACACCGGACTCCCATGCGGGAGGTCCGGTTTCGAAACCATGCAGTGCCATGTACCAATGAGTTTTTAGTATTATCGAAGACTTACGTACCTTTACCGACTGTTCTAACGGTGAAGGAAAACATCGTAAGGAAACCTGCACACTGAGATGACCAGTGTGTAAAATGGGGTAGGCACAAAAGATCCTCAAGGGTCGATGTGCCGCTGAGTTATTCCTGGCCCCCTATCATAAGATACCCTGACCAGGAGTATGAAAACCCTATCAAGAGGACGCCATTGATAGTTATATAATGTTTTTTTATTCTTCTATCGCCTAGGATGCCTGGAAGAGATCGCTCTGAGCGATAAGGCCGCCTTTGTACACTTATTCTATGTTTCCTTTCCTATGTAAATTTCTTGTGTGCAATAATCTATCTATCTATAATGGGGCTTCAGAGCTGACCCCGCGTGCTCCTGCGGGGCCGTGCAAACAATGAGCCACCTAACGGAGGACTGCGAATTATGGGCCATACCAGGAGGAATCGACAGATTGCACTTGCTGGACGACGTAGCCATAGCATGGCTGAAGAATATTTTGCCTTTGTAAAATAATAGTGTGATTGTGTGATGCTGACGACCGAACGATAAATAAATAATCTATCTATCTATCTATCTACCTATCTGTGTTATGGACTGCGCTATGAAAAAAATAGTAGGTACCATTAAATTCCGATGGCTTTTATATTCCTGGTCAGAGTATAATATTAATATCTATTAAGTGTTTAATTCCAGCCTGTATCTCGTTTCTTAGAAGTTTTATTTTACAGCTTCATGCATTAGTAGTATAATGGGTGGTTTATTGCACAATAAAGTTTGTTTACTGGCCGCGCGCCGCACAAGGTCGGGGATCCAAGGCGATGTACAATTTATCACATCTAGTGTAGCTAAGTTAGTTTCTACTGCGTAGGCACGTATAAGGCAAAAAAGGCAAAAATGTTTACTATGATTTTCCTGTGTCGTAGTGATCCTTAAATACGAGTACATTATCAATCAGTATTAACAGTAATTAGGTTTTATTTGCTAATTTACAACTTTTAAAACTTCCGTGGTTATATTATTATTATATATTTATAGACAGGCAGCATATATGCTGATGCGTATATGTCATAGTGTTGTAAAGTTATAAGTTCTTAGTTTCAGTTTATAGATTTCACAGTTCACAGTTTTTACACAGTCAGTCATTGTTATTTATTTAAATTAAATGTTTGCACTAAATCATTGCTTTGTCATAAGATTAAAATTATGGTTATTTATCACTGCTTTTTAAACCAGTTGTCTAGTTTATTTTTAAAGGAGTTCACTGAAGGGGCAGGGGCATATACATGTGGTTATTGTTTCATTGGGGAAGCATTGGAGCCAGGTTAGGTTTACGAGTGGTTAATGGTTGGCGCTACCTGAGCGACACTAGCGCCGCCGATCGAAAGAAATCATATCAATTAATTAAGGCATTAAAAAATGGTTTACAGGATTATTTTTTTATTAACACTTCAATGCACAAAAAAAGGTGTAGGTACATGAGGCGAGCTTAACACCTTGCGACATTTTCTACCAGCTAACCATGGGGTTATTCCACGAATGAAGTTTTTTTTAATAGTTTTGTATTCTCATATTGAAACAGGATACTAAAAAATCCTCTTTATTAATGGAATAATCCTGAAATCATTTTTTTTAAATGCCCATATTAATTGATATTTTTTTTTCGATTTTCGGCGCTAGTGTCGCTCATGCAGCCCCCTGTGCAGCGGTTCCAAACCTAAGCACGGGTTCCGCAGATATTATAATATCTCAATGTCCATAAAGTCCTAAATCTAGATGTGCAGTATTCCAGACCTAGTATTGAGAAACTTTTATAGGAGAGTCAATATGAGTTTGTTATTTTTTTCTCGATACAAGTTAAAATTATTATGAAATTACCTAATGCATCTACTACACAACTCTTCATCCCATATTTTGCCCTGAAAGGCTAAAAAATCTTTCGGTATTTAGACAAACCATTTTCAAGCACTTTAGGTGTTTTAAGCGGTCCGTGAGGATACCAAAAAGTTAATTTTGTAACAGTTAGTTGCATGGAACGTCCTTAAAGTTGACACTATTAAAATACATGCTATCCCTTCTTTCTATGTTATATGCTCTATAAACGAGACTTAAGGAAGCCTTAACATTCTATTAGTGAAGACCTCTAATTGGCCTTTTATTGTTTAATTTGGTTTATATTTTACTTTAAGTGGACACGTGGACACTGACGGTGCGACTGGTTCACAAATTGAAAGTCGCTCACCGTGCTATGGAAAGAGCTATGCTCGGAGTATCTCTGCTGGATCGAATCCGAAATGAGGAGATCCGGCATAGAACAAACGTTATCGACATAGCTCATAAGATAGCAAGCTGAAGTGGCAGTGGGCCGGTCACATCTGTCGCAGAACCGACAACCGCTGGGGGAGACGAGTTCTGGAGTGGAGACAGCGTTTGGGCAAGCGTAGTGTGGGACGGGCGTCTTTGCTATATGGAGCGACGATCTGCGCAAGGTGGCTGGCAGCGACTGGATGAGCATGAGCCGAAGTTCGGGCTCAATGGCGCGCCCTGGGAGAGGTTTAGTAGAGAGTTTAGGTTTATCCTGGGAGGATTTATTTATTTACTTTAAGTGCTGTTGGTTTTCCAATAAAATTAAAAAAATAATTAAGGACTCTTGTAACTCACGCTAAGGGTCCGCAGTTAAAAAAGTTTGGGAAAGGCTGCTCTAGTGTTATAGCAAACCGCACTGAGTCATACACAGTTTGCTTTAAGAATAATACCTATTTGCCAATCGCAGCACTTCCTGTCGAGCCGCACGCGCACGTGATGTGATGCCCATTATAGCATCTGCGCATAAGTAGTCTAGAATTAATCTAAGTTTACGTATCTATTCTAGACCACAGCTAAAGAATCACATTTTGAACAGTGGTTGAGCGAGCGCGGATTTTAGAGGCAGACAGCAAATTAACCGGAATCGCTACAGAATCAAAATCGGGGTGCTGTTTTGCTGCTGATTGTTTCTTGCGCCGCTTTTTAATTCCAAGGAGTACAGTCGTCCACAAGCTATGGTGGCGCGAATTAAGGGTTCCTCATACTCATACAATTTATTGCTGTTCATGGGTACTGTCGACCACGGGTCAACCTACCCAAAATGTCAAAATTTGAGAATCTGAAATGTATCTTTAAGCGCAGGCATAAGGTTGTGATTTTATTTTTATTGAATAAGGAGAGCAGACGAGCAAACGGGCCACCTGATGGTAAGTGGTCACCCATAGACATCTCACCTCACTGTATTATTGTTAGAGGGTGTTTGATGCGCTCCTTACCTTGAGGACTAAGATGGATTGCCTCATGTGCCGGAAATTACGCTGGCTCTCTTACCCTTCAAACCGAAACACAGAAATGCAAGCATCTCTGCTTCACGGCAGAAATAGATAAGAGGGTGATACCACCCCAGGCGATCCTTCACATCAGGATCTACCACTACACACTAACTAATCGAAGGTTTTTGTCAGATGGTATATGCCATGCTTATTACCATATTACCATCGTCGACTGTACCTTGGATGCGGTAGGTTAAAAATGACGTAAAAAGTGCTCCAATGTTTTTAAAGCGGATGTGCTTTTGAACGAGCTTAATCTATATCTATCTTGGGATAGTGTTATAACACTAGTGGTATACCACAACTTATATGTGAAGAATCATATTTTTGTTACAGTCGTTCAACGAACGCATTTACCTATAGCATCGTTTCTCAACCTTTATTTAGTGTCGCGACCCACTAAAAACCCAAAAACTTAAGTAAAAAATCTTGCGACCCCATCACTATAATATTTTAAAGTGAGATATTGTGAATTGTGACTAAAGTGGACATGGAAATAATAATAGAGTTGGACCACGAGTCGTAATCTACAACTGTTACTGGTAGTCCCACTGTGCAATGGGACCACGAACCTACATTTTCAGGCTAGTGGGACTACGAGAAATGGTGGAACAATGTGGGTGGGACCACGAGTCACACGCCGATTTAAAGTTTATCGAAGTTTTACATTACTAACGTGATAAAGGCTTGATATAAGCTGAGTTGAGGCCCTTTTCACAACAACAGCCGACCATCAGACATGATTTAGATATGTTTACCTTTGACTACATAATTATTTTATTATAATTATAACTGTTTCGGTCATTGCTGTGTGTGAAATAAACGTATTACTTACTTACTTACTTACTATATAAATACCGAACTACTCGTACAAGAAAGACAGTTTGTTTTAACCCCTTGTTCTCATATGGTTCTTATTTTTTGGACACTTTGCGACCCCCATATTTCTAAACGCGACCCCGTTTTCCAACTCTAGAGGGAAGTCCACGATTCCGATTCGACTATGAGCGTTTTCACATTAGACGTTAACGACCCGATATGTCTCAGTATGAATAGAATATATATTTTAGAAGTTACTCGTTGCCCTGCGCGAACACGGACTGTAATTATAGATCGTAAGGCTCAATTTACATTGCCCCGGAATGGAAGCGAATTTTCGCAACGTAATTGTACATAGCATAATGAACTTTATGTCAATTGTGTAACATATAAACTAAATACGAACCAAAACAGAGGTCGCGCGTCTTCCGGGAATCCTCGCGCATTCTCGAGAGTTCCTGTAGCGGTAAAGCGTATTTAGTTTGTATGTTACACAATTGACACAAAATTCATTATGCATTATTATGAAAATTCGCTTCCATTCCATCCCGGGGCAATGTAAATTGAGCCTAAGACTGTAATACCGTTGCCGTTATCGTCTAATGTGAAAACTCCCAATCTAGGAGCTCGTCAAATATTAAACTTGTTTCATTTGACGGTGTTTATTTCGGTTCCTCCTAACATGCGTTATTATTCGTCCCTCCCTCACCTCAGTTAATCCCTTGCCTGCTTGACGTATCTTTTTAACTTAGACAGTGATGCATTCCTCGGCCGAACACCTTTTAAACCCATAAATCACTTTCGAAAGAGCTTAGGAATGAAAAAGGTTCACGCATTCCTTCACAAAGTGTTTTACTAACATGTAAGTGATATTTTGGACCATCATCGGTAGAAGAAGAAATTGAAGTATTAAGTACATACCTATGATTGTAATTATTAGATACGTATCTTTTTGTATTACTTAAAAACTTGAGTTAATTTTTACCTTTTTTCCGGTTACAGCACTGGTATTTATATCCTGACTGGTATTTATATTCAGGAGGACGCCATTGGTAGTTTTATAATATGTGTCCGCTATGAAAAAAAATTATTTAATTCCGCAATATGGATGGATTTGATATTATTGGTACCTACAGAGCATCGGTGGCACAGTGGCTAGGGCACCGGACTCCCATGCGGGAGGAGATCCGGGTTCGAAACCGTGCAGTGCCATGTACCAATGAGTTTTCGTATTTTTCGAAGACTTACGTACATTTACCGACTGCTGACAATTACCGACGGTGAAGGAAAACATCGTGAGGAAACCTGCACACTGAGATGACCAGTGTGTACAATAGGGTAGGCACAAAAGATCCTCAATAGTCGAAGTGCAGCTGGGGTTATGCCCGGCCCCCTATCATAAGATAAGAAGTATACCTACACTTTATATTATACAAACCGATATCGAGGCACACGAGAGCTCAAAGTAACGAGTTATCTTGCCTTGACACGGGTTGCCAGCTCCGTGTGTGCTGGGTGACCTTAATGTCCTGTGTAATATTAAAGCAAACCTTCAAATAAGCTGAGTTGAGGCCCTTTTCACAACAACAGCAGACCATCAGATATGATTTCGATATGTTTACCTTTGACTACATAATTATTTTATTTTATTATAACTGTTTCGGTCATTGCTGTGTGTGAAATAAACGTATTACCTACTTACTTACTTACTTGTTGACGACGAACAAGATTTAAAATAAAACCCATGCTTAACGGCCGCTTGTTTACCCCATCCTTTGCGAGTCCCAAAGCTTTCCCATTGCCTATTGACATTGTACAGATTTGTAAAATATTTTCTTAACTAATTTTCATAGTTTTAATTGTATTCGCTTATAACACAATAAAAACATATAAACTCGTACAAAATTGTATTTGCTTATAAATAGCTAATAACTATACAGCGGCGCCGAGGCAGGCCCAGGCGTAGGTGGAAGGACTATATCGACCACTTCCAAAAAGGATGATATAAGGACGCCCAGGATAGGGAAAAATGGAAAGGAGAAATAAACAATAATTTTACTAATTGACTTAATTTTCCGGCTGCGCCATGTAAAAGACATGGAAGACACAATGAAATCACGGTAGGGCAATGACTGATCTTTATTAATCGATGTACAATAACCACCTATTGTAGGTAGATACATTTTACATCTACCTACCTGAAAGAGGGGAGGCCTCTGCCCAGCAGTGGGGCAGACTATAGGCTATTAAAAAAAACAACAAGTCTGCCCCACTGCTTTCATATCCCAGTAAATCTTAAACTATTAAGACCTAATATTGCATTTTATCCTTTCATACGCTAAAGTATCTAAAACCCGGCTAAGCTTTAAAATCCATTAAAATGCATCATTTGTCTTGTATTCCTCTCAACTTAAGTAAAATAAGTAGTAATTGTCCTAAGTTAGTTCTAAGAATTAAACCATTCAAAAATATTTCTTTCAATATCCCTTACCGATAAGAGTCTTTTGTTTGTATAGTTAGTTCTAAGAAATGCCAAAACAGGCCATAGCAACTTAAGTTTTCACTATTGAGAAAAGTTTTCAATATAAGCTTTCGTGGTCATTCGACATTGACAATGTTAACAAAAACCTCCTATATAGAGCCTAGAAGGAGGTGTTCAGTTCAGTATTCATAACTATTTGAACAACTTTCACTGAATATATAGAGTAAACAAGAGGGTATCAGATGCTAAAGACTGCCTCGGACTTCACGTGTCTGGTTACAGCCCGCCCCGGTTCCGTTCGTGCAACCAATCACATCAACCTCTCCCCACTTTGAAATCAGCCGCAGCAAAATAAAATTCTATTAGATGCGTTCAGTACAATTTCGTTTGTAAATGGTTGCAGTGGGCTTGCTAGTTTTCTTCTTAAATTTAAGAACCAGGCTCTTGTGGGTGTAGTAAACGCCATTGCGTCCTGTCCGAAGCCTTTTCTTCTTTTTCTTGAACCCGAAAAGTCAGGCAATTTTGGGCCGCGATGAGTGAGCGCATGCGACTACTATATGAATCTGAAACTCATCAACTCCCTTGAACCCTCCCCGACCGCTAATCCTGGCTACGGACCTGTCTTCAGGATGTTTCTGTTTTCTTTCACCCATGCCAATACTTTTTCATTTATCACTCTCTCTCTGTTCAGCTTACCCTTTCCATCCTTCTCCAGCACCACATCTCAAAAATAGGATAATTACGCTGCCTCTCTTCCTTCAAACCGGAACCCAGCAATGTAAGCATTGCTGCTTTGCGAGAATAGGTAAAAGTGTAAGCTACCCAAACTGACTCAACCGCTTGTTTGTCTTTTTAACAACTTAAAAAATTCATAGCGTTAGGTAAATGCAAATGTATCCGGATACTTTCACCTACTTATATCAACGGAATAGCTGTTCGGCAATCACTAATATAACCTGACCTCCCACAGCATGATAACAATCTCTTCACCTCAACTGTTTTCATGAGCACAGTGGGGTGGGAAGGTCTTCGTTTCCTGGTCTTGGGAATATATGGTTGGGTTTTCCCGCATGCAGTTACAATAAAAATTAAATGTTTGTTTTTGGCGAGGTCGAGGTAGTTCAGGTGTTGGGTAGCATACTAAGTTGGTTGGTCATAAAGCCGTGACCATAAATTTTAATTCTTTTCATGTCCTTTTTGCTTCTAGGAAGATATTTAATGTGTCTAAACACATCAAGCTATACCTACTCTGTGGAACCCTGTCGCTTTACATTTTTGTTAAGATTCCGTGACATTCTTTCTCACAGTAAAATTTCGCGAGATGGTAAATTAAACAAACGTAAGTGTAACTAACGTACTTAAGTAAATTTTACTTATTTTACTTTACAAACATTTTTTTTAATCATATTTGGAATACTTATTAACAGTAACAGCACTTAAAGTAAAATATAACTGAAAAATAAATGATCAATTATAGCTCTTCACTAATAAATAGACAATGTGGTCCATTCCCCACTAGTTACATAATCTACTATTTTAATTCTATTAAAATGATCACTAATCTATTATATATAACATTCAACGTAATCTCACAAGAACAAAATTAACATACAATGCTCGCAGTTAAGCATCTAACAGAGATTAAGGTTTTTTTGTCATTTACTTAGTAACCTTCAAATGTCTATTGAATCACGTAAGATGGCAATTTGTATATACAGTATTGTATGATCACTATGGTCAAAATAGGTGCGTCAATTTGGAAAAAAAATTGCATTACGAAACAGCAGCATGAATCATAATACGAATTAACCTAATTTTTAATTATTGCATTAATCAACTTACATGGGCATACTAAAGAAGGATCTGAAATTAGTTTTTCGATATCTTAACTAGCATCAGAGATATTAATGGTTAAAGTTAGTTTTGAACATAAGCTCTGTCCCTTTCTAGCAAAACAGTCCTTTATATGCAGCCAGGACCTGCTTGTATGGCGCTAGAGAACAGTTACGTCATACAACTTATTGCCGTGTCTTTCTACCGTTCTGTTTTTTGATTGTCTGTAGCTATTTTATTTTTCAAATAAATGTTTTCCCATTTAACCAACTATTTATTATTATTTCTTAATTTTTAAGAAATGCATTTAATATTTGATACTTGGAATTTGATACTACTTCAATAAGATGAAAATTGAAAAAAAAAAATCCTTTGCCACATATTAATTAACATTTCACATTAAACTATAACCTCCACACTAGGCGTTGCCTCTGTCGTGGAGATTACATAGGTACACACATTGACCACTTTACAATGTTATGTGTCAATCTAATATTTAGATTCAGAATTAGAATTTAAAATTACAATTTAAGTTAAAATTCATATTTGTATTTTTCCACCTACTGGGTTAGAATATGACATGTAGGATAGATAGCGAAGTTTGCAGATTATAATAAGTAAGACACCTATCATCGGTAGCCCAGCTCAATATTGGACTAAAAAGGCCAAGGCTAGACAACTGAATAATAGATTTAAGTATGAATATGTGTTCGATTCGACTTAGAATAGCAAAGCATAACTCTAACGTCCATAATCCCTTCCGATCCGACTTCGTTTCAAAGTTATTACCTACTTATATAGGGTTCTAAAAGCGAACTTGAATATCTTTCTCGGGAGTACATTTGCAGATTTTTATAATTATACTCGGTGTACAAGTATGTGGTTTTCTGTTGAAATGTTTTTATTTTTATAAACGTGGATAATGTTCAAAATTCGAGCAATGACCATAGTATCCATATGCTTAGTTTCACTCTGCCTCTCGAATTTGGCGTAATTCTTGTCATGATACTTTTTTTATTATTAAATAAGGAGAGCAGACGAGCAAACTGGGCCCCTGATGGTAAGTGGTCACCGTCGCCCAAAGACATCTCACCTCACTGTATTATTATTAGAGGGTTTTTGATACAAGCATCTCTGCTTCACGGCAGAAATAGATAAGAGGGTGGTACCACCCCAGGCGATCCTTCACATTAGGATCTACCACTACTTTACCAAACTTCTTAAGTACCCATTTATTAATGGGTCATTTGATACTTGGCCTACTCTATTTATAGCGTCATTTCTTAGGATCACCGGGTTTCGAAAAAGTAAGTAATTAATATGTTTATTATTAAAACACGTTCACTTTCAGTTAACGACTAATTCAATTATTTTTTCTGAAAAATTACGGAGTTGCTCGTAACCTATTAAAACACGTTGACTTTCGGTTAACGACTAATTTATTTTTTAAAGATGGCGTGACATTTTGTTACAGTATTGCTATACTAAATAACATTTATTTCACACAGCAATGACCGAAACAGTTATAATTATAATAAAATAATTATGTAGTCAAAGGATTATTGAAATCATGTCTGATGGTCTAGTGGTGTTGTTATTAAAAACTAGCTTCAGCAATTGTGAATTGTGTCTTTAGCTGATAGTGTATGTATGACTCAATAGTGCACTGAGGTACAAACAACACTACACTTTGTATTGTAATAGTGCACCCGTATTGCAACAGTAGGTCTGCTTACGTGAGTTTTCACATGCATCGCGTTGCATGAAGGGCATACCATATAGTACCTATCTGTACCCACGAGTATGCTTGGTTTTTACGAGCGCAGACGATGCAAGGAAGTTTCCTTTTCTTTAATGTTTAATCTCCCCGCCACACCCTCCTGCCATCATTTATAAGGGGTTTGAAGGTAGATAAATTATTGTATGTATTGTTATTCATGTTAGAGAAATCCATAGCCGTCGTTGCATTGCGGTTTGAATGGTCAAATCAAATCAAAAACCAATGTTTTTATAGTAATAGTAATTTTTTTTACTCTACCACCGCTTCGTAAGGTGTTATAGCTGAAAGGAAAGAAGCGGCGCAAGAAACTTTCAGCAGCACATCTTTTGAAATAAATATATCTTACAATAATTATGAATACAATCATATATGTACACAATGTGCAGAGCTGGAGCTGAATTTAGGACCAAGCCTCTTTATCATTTAAGTACATACATTAGGTCTGTCTTATATGGGTCTTAAATTTTTTCTCTGTCATATTTATTACAGTATCAGGTATCTTATTATAAATAGGTAAGAGAGCCAGTGTGGCACATAAGGCACTCCATCTAAGTTCTTAAGGTTAGCAGCGCATCAAATGCCCTCTAACAACTAGTGAGGTGAAATAGGGAAGGCAAATGCAATATCACGCCATAAAATCTGCCAATAACATCGTTCTATGATATGAAGCAATTCTACTCGTATGACCGCATATATTTCCTTATTGTTTTCCTTTACAGTTAGAACAGTCGGTAAACATTTACCGACGTACATATAATATATATGTGAGTCGTGATCTGCTATGAAATTAATGAATGAATGAATTATTCGCCAGAAATATGGTACATTGGATGACAAATCTCAAATATTAGGTTTCACATATTTCGCCGGCTTTGGCATGCAAATATTTTAGAGATAAATTCATTAAATTCGAGTAAGTATTTGGAATACAATCATTACATAACACATAAATTATCTATATAAATTAGCATACATTACATGTCACACAGAATAAATTAATAATTATAATGCATGTTAATTCAAAAAAATGTCAACAGCAAATCAGTCAACACCAAAAGATACAATAGTCAAAGTTTGGGGTGCTTTAGACACAGTACACTTTTTGTATTAGGTTATTTTTTTAATTTATAGTGTTACAACACATACCATAACCGCTTCCCATCTGAATGACGAGCCGCACAATGGACAGCCACTCACTATGTATAATATTTCTATCCCTTTTCTCTCCAGTTTTAATTGTTATCTATTTCATCTTTAGGTATTTATTTATTTGTACTTTTATTATTTATACTTTCAATATATTTTTGTTTTCGTCCCTGACTGCCGTTTCGCCCGCGATGCCTTCGTCATGGCACAGCTGAAAACCAGCGCTGTGGTTCAGCCGTACCGGTCGAAACGCAGCACAGGCTGAGCATGTGTCCTTTTAATATTGCATTGTTATTTTATTTAAAGTATTTTTTAAGTTTAATAATGTATGCAATGTTAAATAAATGTTTTTCTTTCTTTCTTTCTTTCTTTCTTTCTTTCTTTCTTTCTTCTTCTTCTTTTTCTTCAGGCTTTATTCATCCACTGCTGGATATAGCCCTCTCCTATATATTTACATGTAGCCCGATTTGCAGTGCATCTGAGCCAAGTCACTCCAGCTCTAGTCCTGATGTCGTCTGACCACCTCGCTTTCTTTCTTTACAATGCATAAATTCTAACCATAATTCTCCTCCTCATCAATTAATAAAATAAGTAAGTAAGTAAGGTTGAGTAGAGTTAGTTTCTAATGGGAAAAGAGTGTCGCGCGTTACTGGCGTAGTGGGTTAGGACGCCGCCCACCGGACTCTCAGTTGGGTTCGAAACCGTGTAATGTCAATGTACGAGTAGGTACTGAAAGACTCACGTACCTTTACCGACTGCTCTAACGGTAAAGGAAAACAGTGTATAATAAACTTCTAATAGAGATAACTAAACACTCCACTAAAGAATTTAAGGTTGTTTAAATAAAAGTACTTTCAGGGAAACGCATATTATCGCTTGAACGAATTCATGTCCACAAAATTAAAGCACACTCATTTTCTCTGACACATTATTCCTTACAAACCATAGAAATTCTATACTTATACCTATTGTAATTAATTATTATTATTATTATTTATTTCCATTCTCTGACGGTGTACAAGACTGTACCTAACTATTATGTTTTATTTTAAATATTTGACCGATACTATAACTAAAACTTTTGATTTTATATAGTTTGAATTTATATTATTGTTAGAGTATATTTAATACTGCTGTTAATGACGTATCTTGTAACGGTTTTAGTTACTATAAGATAAATAAATACAATACAATACAGTGAGGAAATCTGCACACTGAAATATTCAGTGCGTGAAATGGGGATGCCACTGGCAAACCACTCCATTAAATCTGCCAAGAATGTCTTTCTATGTGGTTATTTCAACAGAATAATCACGACCCTGATAAATGAGGAACACGACTTAGAAGAACTGGGGAATTGGCTGCAAGCATCGTTGCGGGCCTGCCTAGTATCCATATAAACAATTTAACGAGCGGCTTAACGACTCCGTTTTATGGGGCGGGAGTATTTTGAATAATTTATAATGGTCCGATCCGATGGTATCTCTGTGGAAACCGAGCGTGAAATGCGTTCAAAGTTAACCGCTGAAGATTTAACTACTTCTGGATTTCGAAGGCCCCTCGTGGTGAGGCGTCAAGGTCTATGTTTTTGACGAATTCAACTGCAGATCAAATAACACGGTTTTATAAATAAGTAGTAAGAAACATGAAGGAACAGCCCCATCGCGGAAAGGGTTTGTTTTCTCCAAGTGAAGAAAACTATATGACAGAAAGAAAGAAAGATTATTTATTTCCGATACACACATACAAACAATTAGGTACAGAAGACAAAAATAATATTAAACAAATATATTATAAAATATAAATAAGCAAAAGTAATTAAGTTTGATGAAGGCGGCGTGCAGCACCGGACAAAGGGAATTTCCTCAGCCTGTTGCCGCAGCGGAGTTAGCACTGCGGCGCTGATTGTCAGGCATCACTCCCTAATGATACACTACCGGAACATATAAATAAATAACGGAAATATTAATAAATAACGGAAGTATTAATAAATAACGGAAATATTAATAAATAACTGAAATATTAATAAACAGAAGTAAAATATTAGGAAACGAAGGAAGGTACTTAATTTTTAAATTATACATTAGAATACAGGATTAGGTAATACTTACACCAATTTCGTTACACACTCCAATCTGGATCTACTTTTAAAGTTTCCAGCTTAGCTAAAGTTTCTTTAGCAGCTTATATGAAGTTGTGATTATAAATGAATTAGTCCCGCTTGCCCCGGCGACGCCACGTTTTACCGGGACAATCCGGGACATGCAGGGCGGGCGCCCGCCGCGGCGCCGGGCCTGGCGCGCCGTCGCGGCGCCTCCGCCCCCGACGTAGGGGCCCGCGCCACTACCCTCGTAACTCGAAAGAACCTCGACAATGGCATCGATTCTGGTGTGGTCGCAATATTGAGCGAAGTTTAAGTAATAATTTAAATGTTATAATATAACGGATAATAATTGTTCCTTGACATATCTGAGCGTAACTTGAAGGTTGCCTGGAAGAGATCGCTCTTAGCGATAAGGCCGCCTAAATTGTACTTCACTATTTCCTTTTCTATCTCATGTTTGTTGTTTTCATTTGTGCAATAAAGTGTATTTTACTTTACTTTACTTTTACTTTGTTATCATAAGATAAATAATAAAAACTAAACTTAAACTAACTAAGAAAAGAACGTTTCGTTTAGGGTTAGCTTTAGATTTGGCGGCCACCCCAGAATCGAAGTCAATATCGAAAGGATTGTTCGTTTGAGAGAGATTAGGTACACAAGCAATAGTATACCATCTGTCAAAAACCTTCGATTAAATCTCAACCTTATGCCTGCGCAATGTGATACATTTCAGATTCTCAAATTTTGACGTTTTGGGTAGGTTGACCTGTAGTCGACTGTACCTACCTTATGACCGTGACTTCAGCTGGCTGTGCAAGAGGGTGCGCGGGTTAAAGTCACCTTTTCGACTACTACGGCTCAGTAGCGTGGGTCTGGCCCTGGTATAGTAGGGGACATAAGTAACCCCATAAATAGATATCCACATTATATTCGTAGTGTAGTTAAGAACTTTCACTTGGCTGGTAGGTACAAAAGGCAACAGATACCACAATGTATGTAACACTAACCTGTCGCTATTTTAAAACCTATCTTATTTCTATTGTCACTATTTATTTATTTACACTTTAATGCTCACAAAAAAGGTGTACATGAGACGAGCTTAATTCCATGTGGCATTTTCTACCAGCTAAGCATGGGGTTATGCAGAAATATTAAGGTAGGTGCATATAAAATTGTTATGCATGTAAAAAGAACAAGTGATACAAATAGTAACTCGCCCTATTACGCTAGTTTTCGTTGCATAAATAATGGTGATAAAGAGCGTGATAGACACTTTTTATCACTAGTGACAGGATACAGAATAGAGCCACTTTGTAGTACTTTGAGACTTACATAATATTAGGAGATCGATTCCACTAAATACAACGTAACTAAATAGAATCTAAACTGCATCGTTATGACGTTTTCATATGCTACTATCCACTAACGATCCAATTTCAGTAAAGTTCCGATCGAATCAACGATCGATCGAACAGTAACGTATTTGTGCCTTCTAATAAAACGTTTAGTTTATACTGAATTGCAGTTGAACGGTAACAAAACGTTTCAACTGTCAAATATTACGATCGAACATAAGTTCCTCCCAAGGTACGTTTGCCCGATCGATAGTAAATCGAAAGGTGGCAGTGGTAGAGTTATGCGTCAGCAGAATGCGATTTGGTGTCCAAATAGAATTGGAACGAAAACTGAATTGAAATTGGATAGAAATAGAACTGCAAACGTTGTAATTTAGGCGAATTGGGCCCCAGTATGGGTACCTAGTACTCTGTGCTTAAGGTAATTTACACATCCATCTAACTAAATGGAAACCTTTCGATTCCTAATATAATAGATAGGAACATAAAAGCCGAAATAAAAGTGTGACAAGTCGATGTTTTTAGCTTCTTGTGTCTTGACTTGCTCATTAATCATTTGAGTCATCAGTCAAGTCAAGCCCAATGAGTTTCGGATTATTGAATAACATAACAAGTGTGCATTTGATTCGTGCCTGTAACATTAAGTTACATATATCATATGTAGGTATGGCTGAAACGGAGTGAGTCACTTGCAGAACTGACTGCTGAACCTGTTGACTTCATTCAGCGCTGCACTGGCAAAAAGGAACCTATACCTAAACAAATATCGTGCCGGTCTCATCACCCCAACTCTTCCCGTGGGTGTCGTACGAGGCAATAAGGATTTTAGTGTATACTATTTTACATCTGGTATTTTTAAATTTTTTTTATTGACTACTAAACCCACATTTGACCTCGATCTCGCCTGATGGTAAGCGACGATGAGGTCGACGATGGAGCATGCGGGTCCAGTAAATGCCTATTCACTCTGGCCTTGAAGATCCCAAGGTTGTAGGTTACGGGAAATACAGACGCCGGCAGGCTGTTCCATGGCTGGTATATGGCAGTAGGCTCGCCACCTATCACGTTTGTAAATCAAATCTTACGGCGAAAAGTGGGAACTACCTACCTATGATGAAGGTGGTTCCTCTGCCTACCCTCTCGGGGATTATGGACGTGAGAGTTGTGAATGAATGAACGTTTATTTCAGGCAACAAGGCCCATAGATACCTTAAAAATACATAACATAAAATTAAAATAAAAACTAATCTATCTTTGCGCTGACGCGGTGTCTGTATTTCGTAGCTGTCCTCGAAACCGACGAAATACGATTTCTTTCGGCTAGAAGTCCACTTTCCTGAATACCTCCAGCTTTTCCTTATGTAATGTATATACCAAATACGGTAAATTCAGTGAAGCTATTGCCATAACAGAGACAATGCCATCGCAATATCATTTCATCGTATTGAGACTAATTTTGAGAATGGTCCCCACTTAAGTCAGCGCTTCGTGATTGGATGCAGCGAACCGAACCGGGACTGGAACCGGACGCGTGTAGTCCAGCCTAATAGCTGCTAAAACTTTGTCAAGTCGTTTAGCAAAAGTTTATATACTTACGGGGTTATATCCTTTTTAGTCTTTGGTTATATCCTGACCAAATTTTCTTTTTACTATGACCCTGAATCGAGAGAAATTGAATGCGAAATAAACCTTATCAATAGAGTTTTTTTGTAGTCGGTTGATAAACCACACAAGCATTGGTGTAGCATAGCAACCAATGGTCCAACGCTGTCATAGTTTTATCCCGAAAATAGACTGAATCGTCTGAAAAATCGCACAGGCGTGCGCCCGCGCCGGCGTCGATCGCTGAGTCACGACGGTGGCGCCACGATATTTATTGTGGGGAGCGGGGAACTAACAGGATTTATAGAGTTACTGAGGACATTTTAATTATCGTTGCCTCTACTTCACGAAGCAAACATTTGTTTTACAACAATATTGTTTTATTGCTAGGGCCATAGTATTTTTGTATTCGTACCGAGATTTACTTATGTTATGTATTAAAAGTGTATAAACCACTAAATATTTCGAAATATTTCACTCTTGTCCACTATACTGCCGGTAACGTATTAATAATTCTTCTATCGCCTAGGTTACGTGGAAGAGATCGCTCTGAGCGATAAGGCCGCCGTTGTACACCTATTCTATGTTTTCTTTCCTATGTAAATTTCTTGTGTGCAAGAAAGTATTAATCAATCGATCAAAAATGCATTGTATTTTTTTTACTTGTAAGTAATTACAAGGATTGTTGTTTCGTAATATGGGACCATGATGATGATGATTGATGACCATGATTAGATGATTTTTTGATGCGCTGCTAACTTTGAGGATTTAGATGGAATGGCTTCTGTAGATGAAGCAAGAGAAGCGTGCCAAGACAGGGATTCGTGGCGCTGCTTTCGCTCTGCCTACCCCGCAAGGGACATAGCGTGAAGGTATGTATGTAGGTATGTCGCGCAGCTGATCGCAGTGCGAGACGAAACGCCGCGCCATCGCGTTGACATCGGGCGTTTTGCACTCTCCGTGATCAACAGGCCGAAACTAGTCGGAGGAGTTCCGACTTCCCTCAGTGAGTAATCCATAGTTAATTACATATTTCTACTCTCTCTATCTCTCCTCTCCTCTACATCATATAGTAGAATAAAAGTGCCCCGTATTTATGCCAGTTACAGCCGTTTATAAGGCTATGGTACGCTGTGCGTATCCGTGCGTATTCCTGAAATAGTCTCGTCGTCGCAAGCGCAGGAGCATCAAGAGTAAGCGACACCCTTTATATTACTGGATCCAGATGTGCGCACACGCCGCTTTTAGCACTGAAACAGCAATTAATGCCCTGAGCTCGACTAAAACATATTATTTAGTGGTGGGACTAAATTCGCACGAAAATAGTGATTCGGGGTAGAGCCAGCTTTGTCCCGACTTACGACTATCTATTTATTTATTTTATTTTTTGCAGGAAATCTTACAGCGATAAAAAAAATTACATAGTAAATGTTCTTTAAATATTTGTATGCCAATCCAAGATTCCACTCATTAAATTTTATTAAAATAACAGCATTAGCTATCTATACATGATGTAATAGAAGATACTATAAACGCACTATTTATAATTTACACTTTTGCACTTTTATAGCGGAGATCCGATTCGAGCTCCTAGAGTCACAGCACAACTCGTTCTATACACTCAACCCCTAAGCGAAGATATTTTGCGCATATAAACCCCTGGCCATATGGCCAGGGGTTTATACCACTGTCCAAGATTTTCTTATGAGTTAAGGATTTCTGAGGTGATTGCCAATCCAATCCTCCTTTAAATCCACGTTTTAGGGCGTTTGAGGGGTCAAACGCCCTAAAAAGGGGGAGAAACCATAGAGGTAGTGTATCTATGGGAAAACCCTTTCGGAAAGAGGGGATTGGAGAGGGTGGCAATTCCCTCAGAAATCCTTAACTCATAAGAAAATCTTGGCGCTTTTCGAGCCTGGATCTTCATTTTTGAGTACTTATTAAAAAAACATTGGATCAAACCTTTCGATTGAAAGCAAAAATAAATTAACTGAACAAGGACCTTCATCCTCCGCTGAAATATTTTTCAGGAGGTTTATTGCTGGCTATGGCCCTGATTTTGCGATTGACTTTTATAGAAAGGTTACTATAGTATTTTTCACATAGGAAGGCACGTCGAATTTTTATAAAAACCTAAATAAAATACAGATTCTCACTGATGAAACTTGGAAGCCTTCCGATTTGTATTAGCTGAGTCACAAAGAGTACACAGAACAGGAGTTGCGACTTTCATCAGTGACAATCTGTATTTTTATAAAAATTCGACGTGCCTTCCTATGTGAAAAAGACTAGCCGATCTAAAGTCGGTAACTAAAGGTCAGGCGTTCCACTTTGATCCCCAACCAAGTAAAAGGGGTACTTAGGGTAATACACATAGATAAAGTATCTTCTTCTTCTTCAGGTCCTAGAGCACCTAGTGTTGCACTCTGTCCGATTCCGTAGACTCTATGGTTTCCCAGGATACTTTAGCCGCTTCCAGGTCTTTTTGAAGACTACGTTTCCATGTAGCCCTGGGTCTCCCACGTTTGCGAGATCCTCCTATAGGTTGCCAGTTCAAGGAGGTGTAGTTTATGCTTTTTAGGCGTGTGTGTATCCACAACCATTTCCTACGGCGGATCTGTTCAGATAATGGTTTTTCACGCGCCATAGCCCACAGGTTAATGCTAAAGTATACCATCTGTCAAAAACTTTCGATTTAATCTTAACTTCGTGTCTGTGCAATATGGTACATTTCAGATCTACAAATATGAGATTTTGGGTAGGTTTGCCAGTAGCCTCGTACTACACAATTCACCCATAGGGAAACCTAAACTAATTCTAATAATCTCTCTACAAGAAAGACTTTTTATTAAATAATCTTTGACACTACAATATCAATCCAAACGTTATCTACAATAGAGCATAAAACGCAAACCGTTGCGTACATGGAGCCACGAGCACACTCCGTAAACAGAAAAGCAAAACGAAACGTCATTTTTGAAGATATCACAACTTTCTCGTTATTTGGGTTAATTTAATTTAATTTCTCAAAGCTATAGTAAAATTGTGATGATATCATGGCATCATATGACCATTTCAACCTAAAAAATATGTCATGACATCGTTGCGCGAGTCTGAAGTGTAAAAAAGAGATTCGGTGGAAAGGAACGTATCTACATGTTGAACGTATGTACCATTGTGCTAGTAATCTTTGATCTGTTTTATCGAACGACGACGGAGAAGAAAATCTTATTTTGCCTCTGACTCAGTCGCAGCATCTTCTTGGGAACTGAATAAATTCTAGAAACTCTCTTTCACCACGTTGCATCACGTTTATTTATTTACCAAGTTTTCGTCACCGGCTGCCCTGGCAGTTGTCCCATTGACAACTGTGTCCGCTTTGGTTGACGTATCCAGGCGGGAGACCAGGGATCTGACCCCCCGGTTGACGTCAGTAATGGAAAGTTCGGTTTTCAAAGACTTGTCACCATCACGACAGTGCAGCGATCACAACCAGGATGGGTGACCGCTATGGACACGATTTCATCTAAATCTCACCATGCCTCGGAGAGCACGTTAAACTGTCGGTCCTGAACTTCTAGTTGCTATCACTAATGACGACCAACAAAGGTGAATTTAATTTAATACGATGTGTTTCATGGTATATTATTCCTGATTCTTCTTGGGCAGGAAAGTATCTTCACAATTCATTTTTTGGTTTCAATTTGAGGTCTATACTGGTGTTATAATACCTGGTGCTACTATCAATGGAATACTACTTGTGTTTCCGAAATTATATTATTTTTGTCTGATCGTATTTTTCTTGTCACTAGAACCACCTTTCCTAGTTCGGATCGTGCCTAACGTTGCTTAACTTGCTCGATCACTTCTGGACCATGCTTGCACCTATGAGCCCCATTTGTGTGGTAAAAAGGCAGCAGGACTGAGGACCCCCTTGAAATATTCCTACTTAGGTCCCTGTTCACATCTTATTCACTGTTCTATTATGAATTCTTTCACACTTCACGATAAGAATTGAAGCCATTATGTGGAGGGATCGTATATTGCTCAAAATACCGGGAAAACCGCTGCGCTTCATTCATCACTCGTGTATTTTCTTTCAGGCGGCCTTCTTGGATTGTAAGTAGGGGAAATGCGACTATGATTGACCGCTGACAGTTATTGCCTACGCGACAAGTACCTACTTATTGCCTCTCACTTAAGTAGTATTTGTCTGAACTCTTTTCCAAAAGGTTGTCTGGAAGAGATCGCTATTGGCGATAAGTCCGCCTAGATTGTATTAATCGTTTCGTACGCACTGTATCACACTAATTTTGTGCAATAAAGTGTATTCATTCATTCTTTTCATGTAACTGCCTGAATCTGAGTGGGAAAAATCTGTAACTTGCAGTGGGCAAAGACTTCCATGACTGGGAAATTTAACTGCATTTGACATTTTTTTTATATTCTTTTAGACTTGATAAAATAAATTCATATTAGTATAATTTGTTATGCTTGTGGCGGCTTCGCGCCACAATGACGGCGCATGCGCGCTGTGCAGTCTGCGCGCGCTGCTGATGTCTCAAAACAATTGCCACCGCTTTTCTCTTACTCGCGCTGTCACTCCTCTTCCTTTCATCATCGTAATATCTATATAATATATTCCATCATCGCATCAACATGCTGACTTTCATTCCGTGGGGCACACGGCCCCATAATTGGTGACCCCGACGCGATTCTTAACGTAGGCAATCACTATTGTTTACCATAGGTTTACCCTAATGTAAGTATTGATGGTTTTGACGGCATCAAGACATTCCTTAGTTGACATCGTGTTGATTGACGTGTGTACCAGAAATTCTTGAGTTTCTTGTTCTTTTGGCCTTGAGATGAAGAAAACTCTGACTTTGCGATTAACGAAACCGCAACCGAACTAGCGCCGAAACTACTCGACGGATTTGGGCCAAATAAACTGTATTTTAAAGAATAGCGTATACGCTACGGTTTGACGTTAGAAAAATACAGTTTGCGATATTAATAAAGTTCTGACGTTGATTGCAAATGAAAATTGCAACGTCGAAAAAGTAAAATTAACAATAGATTGAAAAAATTGAAAACGTTTATTTACTTAGCTCTGTAAACACCAGAATATAGCAAGTACACAATGCAGAAGTATACAAATATTAATAAACATGCAGCAAAAACATCCGGTGTGGTACAGTGCCAAAAAGGGTACACCAGCTCAGCATAATGCTGAGGCAAGCCACAGCGCTGATTTTCAGCTGGCCCTCAGTGACTGCACGGACGAAGAAAGCAACAGTGTGTGCGTGTTAAATCCCGTTTGTAACCGACCAAAATCAGTTTCAGGAGCGGAAAGGATACGTCTCAAGAATCCCAGAAAAATGACACCGACTCGAACCAGGTTGACCAAGATGGTGTGCGCGGAGGACAAATCTGAATTTATGAAATAATAAAACCACACTCTCATACACCCCAATATATCCTCCCATACTATCATAATGTTATAGATATTAAGCACTAAAGAACTTTACCGCCAGCAGCACACACAAAGAAACAATTTAATAAACCGATATGGTGGACCGGAAGCAAATGATCCCGACAGCACAGGGCAACCTATTGTAGGTATCAAATGCAAATATTTCACCCAGCCTAAAAAACACTAGACATTAATTTTGGAAATGGAATATACTCTGTTCGGATTTAGATTAAGATATTTTACATATTTCATTAGTATTTTTATTTGTAAGTTAGTTTAAGGCTTTTGCCATATTTTGAAAATAAACTTATTATTAAACTTATCATAATTATAATCAGTAGTAGCCCCGACTTCTACCCACCACGATTTTTTTCTTTCATCCAAGCACGGAAGTATCAGCGTTGGTTCCTGAGTCCGCAGTCGATCGGTGTGTCATACTGGCAGGGTTCCAGGTCCTCACTCCGGGAGCCAATTGCACGGAACTACGTCGTTTTATTCTCCGTGGATGCTGTTGCTACGGACGAGCGTTGACTCATTTGGCTCATTAAGTCTATTTCAAGGGCAAGGGGTGAAATTACGATTTAATTAGCACATTGCAGCGATTTTGAAACAGAATCGGATCTCTAGGTTCTATAGAAAATAAGTAAGCGTTAAAAAACCGGTAATAGTGACATACACGACAAAGACCTACGACCTACTCATTACCTGACAGTTGAAAAAGTGCCGGTTCAAAAACAGTTTTGGGTAATAAATACCGGTTGCCAAAACACTAACTTTACTCGGCAATTATTAACCAACAATGCGAAATCAGTTTCGAACGTACCCTAAGAAACAGAAAAATATGATTTGGGTATTCCGGATAATATATAGCCATTAAAAAAAAACTCGACACCCGTGCCTGCGCAATGTCGACAATACGTCAAACATATCTACGGTTTCCATAGTTACTAATATTAAGCTGTCATGGCGTCTGTTGAAGTCTCCGTAGGGGTTTGTATTTTCAGTTTATATGTTTCGTGGTCGTATAAAAAGTATTGTATGCAACACACGTAATGGCGATTTTACCACTCGGACGATTTATTATGAAACTCAGCTTCGTTTCGTTTCAAAACAGTTCTCATGCTAAAATCGCTACCATTACGTGGTCGTTGCATAAACTACTAAAATGTCCAGACCACTTTCAAAATTTCAAAATGACAACGGAACTTTCAGAAGGGAATTTTAGGAAAAAGTCACTTTTTTACTTTTAAAAACATCTACTTAATTAATGAGAAGGATGTTGTTTTGTTTCAATAAGCACGCTGGCGACGGCGACGGATTGTACTGTACGATAGTAAAAAATAAGAAATTGCGGACCACCGGAACTCGTGTCATGGGGGTAGGATGTTATAGGGATGTTCTAGGGCCCCATGGACCACACTTTCAGAAACCCTGATCGGTTTACTCTGGAAGACTATATGCATGTAGTAGATACAATATGTAATGTTGGTAGTGACGATTTTATTTTAGCACTAGCAGGTCCCAATCTGTCTAGATAGCGTTGGAGAGCAGCCCAACTGCCTCTAATAATACTACGAACTACTTTTGCAGTATACTCGTACTATACTGTGATAGTCGAAAGTGTGTCGTGTGGTGGACAGGGGAACAGTTCTTTTGTAACCCCATCGATCGAGGGATGTTATAAGTTTGACACGTTTGTCTGTTGGTCTTTTTGTCTGTGGCATCAATACTTAACAACGGATGGTCCGATTTGGACCCGGTTTATAAATTTATTAGAGAATTTTGTAGAGAGTGTTCTTAGCTAGGTCTGATAAAAATTGGACCAGTGGTTTCCAAGATCTTGGAGTATCTTTGATGTAAGATGGGATCTCTGGAACGGTAATAGCTAGATGGTTCGAATTCGTGCTCAAATATTCAGGTTCTTGCTGCGTTTCCGACGTCTGAGACTTTAAGGATCTGGTGATGACCAGGAAAAATTCTTCAAATTGAAGATTATCAGCCTGCCGAAACCATAATAGTTAGGGCCAAGAAAAGAAGATTTGTAGAGAGAGGGATTCATGCCATGGCACGGCGATGCCGAAGGCCGAGCTCCGCGTAGGGCACAGGTTCCCAAACTTATTTCGCCCACCGCCCACTTTGAGAATCAAAAATTTTCAAACGCCCCCCAATTATTTTAAACTTACTACTCGTATCTGTTGCACACCTTAAATATAGCTATTGCAATTTTTAATTTTAAACATGCCATATCCTATTTCAGAGCAATAAAAAGCATACTTAATCTTATTTAAGGGTATTTTTATACAAATTAAAACAAAGTTTTGAATTTAAACGATCTGTAAGATTGTTTATTGAATAAACAATCTTACAGATGACTTATGAACCAGCCAATTGATACAGGAATGCACAATTCAGGTTATTTAACAAAAACTTGTTAAAACATGATTGCCCGCGGTCTACTATCTACGAAAATTACCTATCTAGGAGTACTAATAACTATTAAAATGCGAAAGTATGTCTGTTACCATTTTGTTTGTTTGTTTGTGTCTACTTTCATTTCGAAACGAAGCGACCGATTGACATGATTTTTATTTCATATATTCAATAAAACAGGACAGATATATGAACTACGCGGAGAGAAATAGCGAACCGAGTTTGAGCAATCTCTTAACTAATATTAGTTGATGTTCACAAGTTGTAATTGAGAGTCGAGAGCTCATGCAGTCGGTGTCTAAGAGGCCTCTTAGCTAAATGAAATTACAAATCACCCCCCAAACCTCTACACAACGCCCCCATTTTTTTTCTGGGTCTCTTACCGCCCCCCTTTAGGCCTGCAGCGCCCACAAGGGGGCGTTATCGCCCACTTTGGGAAAGGCTGGCGTAGGGCAAAGCCCAGAGTGTCCCCCTCCCCCCTTCAGTATTCTTAGCAATGCTAGATGAAAATTGGATCAGTAGTTGTAAGATCTTGCAGTATCTTGGGATAATGGAGTATGATGTGATCTCTGGAACGGCAACAGTTAGGTGGTTCGTTTTGAGCTCCCACGTCTGGATAACATGTATTTTAATGATGACTTAATTTTAGATAAGATAATGTTTTATTATATATCTAAATTCAGGTACATTTTGCAGGTAAATTTACATATACACAAATACTTATACTAGATTTCGTGCAAATTACCGTAAGAAAAGTACCTAATTAAGAGTAAACCTACTGAGGCCAATCATGATAAGTACAAATCTCTTCGCAACCGCTGTAGTAGGATGTGTAGAGATGCGCAACGCAAACATATTCACGCTGCTGTGGAGAATGGTAATCCGGCCAAGGTCTGGAAATTCTTAAAGTCACTGGGGATAGGTAAATCTCAACGCATTTCATCTTCTAACATCAATTTGGATGTGCTGAATAAGCTCGTGATGTTGAGAGAAATATCCTTGCCATTAAATCTGACGCTGAGGGAACGGATGGCATAAGCCGCAGAATGATTATCTTGACTCTCAAATACTCCACTCCTATATTATGTCATATTTTCAATACTTCATTACTCTCGGGTAATTTCCCCAACATCTGGCGACAAGCTTATGTCATACCGATCCCCAAAATCAGCAACCCCAACTCCTTTACTCACTACCGACCCATCTCCATTTTACCGTTCCTATCCAAAGTCCTTGAACGCCTTATTCATCAACAGCTGTGTCTGTTTCTTACCACAAATAACCTGTTAAATCCCTTTCAATCTGGCTTTCGTCCAGGTCACAGTACTGTTACAGCTTTAATTAAAGTCACTGATGACATCCGGCTTGGTATGGAAAATCAACTTCTCACTGTCATCGCTCTGCTTGATTTCAGCAACGCCTTCAATACAGTTGACTTTGATATTCTCCTTGCAACCCTACGTTCTCTCAACATATCTCCGATGGTGGTAGACTGGTTTCGCAGTTACTTGAGCGGCCGTCAACAATGCATCCGGCTAGATGACAATAGCTCAAGCTACTGTGACATCGTTGCTGGTGTACCTCAAGGCGGTGTGCTCTCTCCTCTTCTCTTTGCAATATTTATTAACTCCATTACTCAGTCATTAACTTCTTCCTATCATCTCTACGCTGATGATCTTCAGATTTATTCCCAGGCCTTGACTGATGATATTAATGAAGCGATAAACCGGATAAATGCTGACTTGACTGTGATCTACGATTGGACTAAGTCTTATGGTCTGAGCGTTAACCCCAGCAAATCTCAGGTCATCATTGTGGGTGGGTCTAAGCAACTGTCTCGGATCTCACTCGACGATTTACCGGCTGTCACTTTCAATGGCACACTGGTACCATTCAGTGATGTCGTAAAGAATTTGGGGGTCTTGATCGATGGTCGATTGTCTTGGCAGCCTCACGTGGAATCGATTAGCCGTAAGATCTTTGCTGCAATGGGATCATTGAGGCGGTGGAAAAATTTGCTTCCAATCAAAACGAAAACCGAGCTCGCGCAATCCCTTCTCCTTCCCATCCTTGACTACGCCGACTCCTGTTTCCTGGACCTCACGGTGGAGCAACTCAATAAGCTTGAACGTCTACAAAACATGTGCATCAGATTTATTTTTGGTGTGCGTAAATTTGATCACATTACACAATTCCGCGTTCAGCTTAAATGGCTCCCAATTCGGCTCCGTCGCAACTTTCATCTCCTCTCCCTCCTTTATAATGTCCTGTACAGTCCTATCACTCCCGCGTACCTGAAATCCATGTTCACATTCCTAGGCTCTGATCATGGTGTCGCTCTCAGATCCAGCAATGATAATATCCTAAAGGCTCCACTGTGTCGTACCAGATATTACACTGACTCCTTTGCTGTCAAGGCAGCACACCTATGGAACTCACTTCCTCGTCTAATTCGGCATTCGGAATCCCTGACTTCGTTTAAAGCGGGTCTCACTCATCATTATTTGTCGTTGTAGTTGTGCATTTTATTTTCATTATTATGTATATTTACCTATGTATTGTTTACTATCAATTAAATATGTTTTTTATTTATATTATATATATCTATGCATTTAACTATTTTAGTATACCTACATATTTATATATGTATATCATATTACTTTTATTTTACTATATTTACTGTATATTAAGTAATAATAACCATTTTAATATCCTCACACTACACTGTCGCTAATTTCTTTAATGTCCAATTAACTTCAGAGGTTGCCTGGAAGAGATCGCTTTAAGCGATAAGGCCGCCTTTGTACATATCGTGTTATTATTCCTGTAGTTTTTACTTTTCCTGTTTTTGTGTACAATAAAGTGTTTCTATCTATCTATCTAATTATCCACGGTATTTTCCACGGAATTTCAGGAGGAGACCCTTGGCAACCATCCTGATATGGAATGGAGAAGTATCTTTAAGGACTCTACGTGCAACAGATTGTTTATTTATTTACAATTATGTAATCCCATGACCTTGGCGGGCCCCTCAGTGACGCCAATATAAAACCGGCGCTGCAAGGATGCCGCCATGCCGCGATTAACAATTTTTATTTTTTATTTTCCGACGTATGAAGGTAGAAATGTCATGGTCATGATTTTTTACTCTTATTACTCTTAAGAGCATATTTTTTGTATTATTTTATAAATTAACATTTTTAATAAAAATAAAAGCGACGAAGAGGGTCTAAGAATGTCAAAATACATGCCGCCTATATCTAGTATGTTTGTTTGTTTTTATCTGCTATTGTATGTTGTTTTCCGTAGAAACCCAGCATGGGACTCCACTGAAGTAGCGAATATTTAATGTGTAAATATGTAAATATGCTATTTTAATATGCTAGTGTAAATATTTTGTTAGTTTGTAAAGTACACCGCAGCACAAGTATGGAAAAAAAATTCGGTGAAAAAAAAAAAATATGTTACGTGTTTTGATGCATATAAAAAAATACGAAAAAAGTAAACACTTTTACCTAAGATTTTAATAAACTTAGGTATATTTCTGGGATCGCTGAGGGGGGAGGGATCCGTTACTAAAGTCGAAAAATAGTACAGTCGACCATATATAGTATACCATCTGTCAGAAACCTTCGATAAAATCTCAACCTTCGCAATACGATACATTTCAGATTCACAAATTTTGACGTTTTGGGTAGGTTAACCTGTGGTCGATTGTACTAAAAATGGTCAAGGACGAGTCGAGCCTCGCGCCCTACGGGGATCTTACAGGTTTTTTGGTGGAAAAGGGAGAATGGTTCATTTGATTGGCGCCACTTAGTGCGCGTGAATTCTGACACTTTATACAACTGATGGTAGCTATTAAAGTAGGTAAATATTTCCACACTGCGCATCAGAAAAATGCAAAACACTAAGGCTCAATTTACATTGCCGCGGAATGGATGGAAGCGAATTTTCGCAACGTAATTGTACATAGCATAATGAACTTTATGTCAATTGTGTAACATACAAACTAAATACGCTTTACCGCTAGGGGAATTCTCGAGAATGCGCGAGGATTCCCCGGAAGACGCGCGACCTCTCTTTTGGCTCGTATTTAGTTTGTATGTTACACAATTGACATAAAGTATAATGCTATGTACAATTACGTTGCGAAAATTCGCTTCCATTCCATTCCGCGGCAATGTAAATTGAGCCTAAGGCTGTCTTGAACGAACCGTTTTCTCTCGAGTTAACTTTAGCCTGGGTTAACTCGCGAATTGTCTATGATTTTCATACAAAAATGACACCGGGTTAGAGTTAAGTCGGGAGAAAACGGTTCATGCAAGACGGCCTAAGTAACGAATCAAACTTGAATCAAACACAAACAAAATAATTAAAGACTCGAGGTCGTCTATTTTTATTCCACTTGGATTATTTATCACTTGGGTTATATCTAAAATTCCCAGAATAACTTGTTTCTCGTGAGAAATAAATTACACTCGTATGTATAAAATTATTAATTCAAACCAACTTTCTGTTCTGTTCCATTTGGTATGCTGACAAGTAGACGGTTCACCCAAAGTTTGCCTGGAAGTAATATCTCAAAGCTAATTGAATAAGGTCGCCAATTGTATTTTTATATTTTTTTAACTTTATGCCTTTGCCGTGTGGTGCCGGCCATAAAGAAATAGCACCCCCACCCGATAGTAGTTCACACTCAGCACCTACATACCGCCCGCGCCGGCGCGTGCGGCGACCCGCTTCTGGCGCTTACACGCGCTATCGGCGTATTCCAGGCCGCTTCTCCCCGAACCCTCCCTGCCCAGCGACGTCCTAAGCCGAGGTCCGTACCCACTTGGGTGCCCTTAGGCAGTCGCTTCTTATAGTAGTTTTTAAGTCCTCCTCTAGGCTGGAGCGCACTTAGCGCTCGCCCCAAAAACCTCGGTGAAGCTGTAAAGGTCATTAGGACCAATAGCAATTATCAGTACGAAAAAAAATATAGCACCACCCCAACTCTTCCCGTGGGTGTCGTACGACGCGACTAAGGGACTATTCCACACCTAGTAGATGGCGATAGGCTCGTTTGTTCACCAAATCTTACGGCGAAAAGTGGGAACTACCTATGATGAAGGTGGTTCCTCTGTCTACCCCCTCGTGGATTATGGATATGATATGTTACTTATTATACGTTTGGTTCATGTTTGGTTTGTATGCAATAAAGAATATTTGTATTGTATTGTAGATGATTCACCATATACTTGCGTCATCATCAGCCAAGTTCCCAGTGTTGGGGCACAGACAGGTGTCCTCTTCTCAGAGGGGGTTCTAAATCCGCCTTGCGGGGCCAGTGCTGAGTCGGTGGATTTCGAAATGTCTTTTGTCGCTTACTGAACATCGAAAACAAAAACAAAAATACTTATATGAAATTTTTTTTATTTACCTACCTATAATAAAAATAATGGTCAGCTTTTAAATTTCCAACTTAAAAAAAGATAGTTTTGTTTTAGAGCATAACTGTTGACAGCCCTATGTTCACCCTCGCGCTTCGCAACCCCTGAACTACCCTTCCATTTTACACCCTTCGGTGCAGCGAAGGCACCTATCTCTCAGACAAAGGGGAGGCCCTACTTGCCCTACTTGCCCTACAGCGGTTTAGGTTACTGAAGTCAATCAAGCCTATCGTAGGTCACATCAGATCGTCGCCTATAAGTACGGTTAAACGAAGTTCTTCATTTCAATCACAGAAATCGGACTACATACAAGTTCGACAAATATCTTTTTTTTTTCTTAAATGAATGGCTCCCCCTACTAGTGATTTACACTGCAATTTGGCCAATGATCGTGTTAGAATCTTGAAAATAACTCGAACGTGCCAAAACGTTCGAGTTATCTGTCTGTTTAGTCTGTTTTGAAAAAAACGGTTTACCAACGTCGAGATTAAGCTCGCTTCCAAATATTAGTTGAAATGTCAAATTAATGGTGCATTTATCCAAACCCTTCGGCTCGCTGTCAGTGCTCACGTCATCATTATATAGGAGAGGGCGCTACTACACCGCGACAAGGATCTTTCGGTGGTAAAAATCAGAACCACCTAACGCCGCCATCATTGTACAAACGTCACTTCAAACGAGGCATTATTGTTTTAATATGAGAATACAAAACTATTAATACCCTTAATACCAGACACTTTTTTAAAATGCCTTAATTAATTGATATGTTTTTTTTTTTATATATTGGCGGCGTTAGTGTGCGCAATTCTTTATTTAGCATACTGTGAGCAAAGAGCTTGGAGTATCTTTGATCAAATCATAAATATAGGTTAAGCTGACATAGGTAAGTAGATTGTGTTTATATCGTTTTTTCTTCTTCTATTTATACGCTTATCTTATCTTATGACAGGGGGCCGGGATTAACCCAGCGGCACTTCGACCCTTGAGGATCTTTTGTGCCTACCCCATTTACACACTGGTCATCTCAGTGTGCAGGTTTCCTCACGATGTTTTCCTTCACCGTTGAGCAATCGGTAAATGTACGTAAGTCTTCGAAAAATACGAAAAACTCATTGGTACATGGCACTGCATGCTTTCGAACCCGGACCTCCGAGCATAGGACTCCGGTGTCCTAGCCACTGTGCCACCGACGCTCTTTATTTATACGCTAGTACCTAATTAAAGGTATTTGGTCGCTATGTCAACTTGAATCCAACCACGTAGCGTCTTTGGTTGTGTTGATATTGAATCTCTCTGCCGACGATCAATACATACAGCCTTGTTATTACTTATACAGATACCTAACATTTCCATTATTGTTACGCAAAATAAATTATGATCTAGGTCAATATGTCACGCATGGCAATATTTAGCCGTTGGCGTGTCCTAAAACTCAAACTGGTGAGTAGTTTTTTCGCCACACCTCGCAGCAGTCCCGAATTTTTTTTATTTGGTGGGTTAGCAAGCACAGAGGAAGGAAATAAATAACATTTACCGATAGAGTTACCCCAAATATTATATTATTTTTTTATGGTTATGTTTGATAATGAAAGTAGATTTACGTAAGTAGATTTTTAACTCCTCCTTCCCCCTTGTAAGCAAAGCTCTTAACACCCCCACACCCCCGTCATAGGTGCCCCGCCCCCGTTGTCATAAAAAATAAGCAAAGTAAACCCCCCCTTTGATGCTTACATAATACTTAAACATAATACTAAATTAGAATAACAGAATGGAAAGAAATTCGTAAAGGTATAGATAGGTATGTAATTATTGGACAGCCTGCCCTTATCTAACGCACAATCGTAACTACCCTCCGACCCTGTGTCTGTGAAATTACGCATTGACCATTCGTTATTAATATTTCTGACACTAACTTCTGTTATTGTTATGAAATAATTATATAAACAATAAACTTACTAAGCTACGAAATTTTTGGATCTATAGACCCTGATGTTTTATTTATTATAATTATTAACTAAGGGAGCAACCAGGCCCACCTGTTGGTGAGTGGTCACCGTCGCCCATAGATATTTCACCTCACTGTATTATTGTTAGAGGGTTTTTGATGCGCTCCTAACCTTGAGGACTAAGATGGATTGCCTAAGCGTCGGTGGCGTCGTGGCTAGGACCCCGGACTCCCATGCGGGAGGTTCGAGTTCGAAACCATGCAAGTGACTTGTACCAATGAGTTTTTCGCGTTTTTCGAAGACTTACGTACATTTACCGGCTGCCCTAACGGTGAAGGAAAACATCGTAAGGAAACCTGCACATTAGTGTGTAAAATGGGGTAGGCACAAAAGATCCTCAAGGGTCGAAGTGCCGCTGGGATTATTCCCAGTCCCAAATCATAAGATCAGATCAGATCAAGATGAATTGCCTCATGTGCCGGAAATTACGCTGGCTCTCTTATCCTTCAGTAATATTTGTGGGCGTTCCATGACTCTTTTGTTTAACTACACATGAACCTGGTTCCTTAACGTTCACTTTACTCGAGATTTTTTTTCGGAGAAAGCCAAAATGGTTACGGAACGTACCCTTAGTTCCTAAAAATGAAGGCAATAAGTACCAAGCAACGATGTCAGGACTCGTGGCGAATCTGTGGTTTTTTAATAAATAAATGTGGTCGCCACATCGTGTTCTGGGAACCAGGGTCGCACACCCGGCCGGCCGCGGCCTCGCCCGCCCGCCAGAATTGCTACTGCCGGGAATCTCTCGAGGGATTCGAAATGGCTTTTCTTTCCTTTTTTTTTCTATTTAAGTATTTTTTAAATATTGTTTTTTTTAAATTTGTTTATAAGTTTTGTTGTTTTTTTTATTATTATTTTTATTAAGAAAAACAAACAGCTAAAGTAGTACATAATAATAGACAATATAGATAACACAAAAGCCTGTGAAGTTTTCACTGAAAGTAGATAGGTACTAAAAAATAGCTAACAATGTGAAAAGTAATTTCACTGGATGTTATTGTATTATGGTGTTGCTTAATAATTATTACCATTTTCAAGTTTTCATACCAAAAATGTAAAAAAGGAACCCCAATAGTGAGACTCGGTGACCGTCCGTCAGTCTGTATGTTTTAATTATTTTGGAAATATTTAGACACATTTACAAATAAATGATATAATATGCATGCTTTCACTTCACTACACATTATAAACCTTTTATATTTTTTTATATTCTTCAGATTTGGGGAGAGAAGCTATTTTTTATTTCAATTTTCATCAAAGACTTTCAATATCTTCCTTGCAACAAAACAACGTAGTGATTGTATGTTCAGTGAACAAAACTACGTTTAGTTAGCATAGCTAAATGTAAATAGACCTACCTATATTTTATGCAGACAATAAAGAATTTATTATTTAGGATTTATTGAAAGCTAAATAAAATAATAGTACATGGATTTCTTCTAGGTTGTCCCGTTGCGCCATCTAAGATAGAATAGAATTACTATTTGTAACCCTGCCATCTTTTGGGGATTTGAAGAACTTTTTTCAATATGGATTGATTGATGAACTAATTAAATTTGTCTATAGTTTTATATTGTTGCCACAAAAAATATTTTCTAGACTTGTTTTAACGAACGTTTGTGTATCGCCACAACTGGCGTTTTTATATAGAGCACAGAAGTTCATCTTGCACTATTTTGACTCAGCTCGCGCTTTTTCTTATTATTTATTGAGAATGTATCTAAAAAATGAGAATATATTTTTATAATTTTAATAATTTTTTTTTCGAGAAATGCAATTAATGACGTCACTTTTAAAAAAAAATACCATTCTAATTTTTATTCTATATCATGTAGTTTATTGCATTAATTTGCTTTCTTTATCATCCACCCATTAAACCTTATTATACTCAGTTTTTAAATAAAAAGACAAAAGAAACGTTTACTACATTTTCGGGAATTTTTGGTCGCACCGCCTGTAGCCCCTGTTACTTTTCTTAGGCTATACTAGAAGGCAAAGAGTATAATCTTATCGATTATACCAACAGTTTAAGCACGTTTCACACAAAAAAAAGTAAAGACTATATACTGCAAAGCAACATTTTCCCATTTAACAATCAAGATGAGTTTATCGCACTCACAACGAATCGGAAGTAATCCAGGAATTTTCACACTCGTTTGCACTGGTTTACGGAGATTTTTTTAAGCTCGCAACATTATTTGTCTATGGTTCAATATTATTCGTTGACAGCCTGCCACATCCGGCTGGTGAAAAAAAGGGTCTTTTTCAAGCGTACGCCATTGCTGGCGTATGGTAGTTTATTATAGTGAAAGGAAAATCATAAACCATCCAATATGGTGAGTATTTAACTTCATTGATGTGTTCAGAAAAGTGATGCGGTGTGTTTGTGCTAAGTATTCTCGAGTTTATTTTATGGCTACCGCGTCAGACTGACAAATAAAACTTGTGTTATCCACGACCGACGTCTTTGTGAATGGATGACGTTTTCACGTTGAAGCAGTGCTAAATCGAAGTGTTTGTGTAACGGACTGTTAAAGTCATGGATACCCAACGAATATTGATAGATAACGGCATGAGTTTAGATCGTAGCGAGAAAATGAAACGTGCGTGTGACAATGACGTGAACATCTGTGTTGTGCCGAAGGTTTTCATGATGTATTTTTTTTGTGCAGGTGAATTTCACGGTAGACGAGATCCGTGGGATGATGGACAAGAAGAAGAACATCCGGAACATGTCTGTGATTGCGCACGTCGACCACGGAAAGTCGACGCTCACAGATTCGCTGGTGTCGAAGGCGGGCATCATCGCCGGCGCCCGGGCCGGCGAGACCCGCTTCACGGACACCCGCAAGGACGAGCAGGACAGATGCATCACCATCAAGTCGACGTAAGTACTTTTTAACAGCACCACATGGTGAAACGACATGTGTTCAGTTTTTGAAGTCTATTTTGTAATTTATTGCACGCAAAATGCATCCGAAACATTTAGTAGATCATTACGTTTCAGAAAAATTACCATTTTTACATAAAAATAGGGGAAGTGACATATCAACACATTGTGCAATATTTTATCTATTTATTTATGAATGATGATTTTGCAAATATACTGAGACTGACTCATATTTTTATTCTACTTGAAATTAAATGCTATTTTCGAGTATTCCACTGATCTAGGAAATTACTATTTCCAAAACGATGCAATAATTTTAACTTACCCTTAGGTAACATGATGATTGTTCATACCTTATTAAATCTGAGAACCGTTGAAGATTCTTAGAACGGCCATCTGACCTATCTACACTCAAAGAAAGCTTTATTATTTTCATTGGCTGGCAACTAACTAATTTCTTTGTTCCCAGTGCTATCTCTATGTACTTCGAGCTCGAGGAGAAAGACTTGGTGTTCATCCTGAACCCAGACCAGCGTGAAAAGAGTGAAAAGGGTTTCTTGATCAACCTGATTGACTCCCCCGGGCACGTTGACTTCTCATCTGAGGTGACAGCTGCTCTCCGTGTCACCGATGGAGCCCTGGTTGTCGTAGACTGTGTCTCTGGTATGTTAATTGCATATTTTATTATTACATAGGTCATTTAGGAGGATAATACAATACAAAGTAATTAGTGATATCAATATGGGGTCATTGATCTAAACTAGCTGTTTTTTATGTTGAAGATTTTAATGAAAAACATAAAAATGTCTAATGGAGAAGCCTCCAGACATTCTTACAGCAATTCTTTAGTGTTGCTATCCACTAGAAAGATGTCGACCTAATCTCAAAGATTCTCAATGTTACCGGACTGCAGATTTAACTTCACTGATCACAATTTTCTTCAAAAAATAAAACAAGCAACAATTTCCTTTGATCACAGTCAATAAATTTAAGCCATTGAAAAAACCAAGAAACTCAGTAAATACATGACTGGATGTGATCTGGGACCTCATGGGTTTATGGCATGCTAGCACCTACGCCACTATGGTGACTATGACTTTTTAGAGGGATGCCTGCCATTTTTTTTTCTCTGATCTGTTGCTCATGTTATCTCATAATAAACAAATCATCTTTCTTACTCTCATAGGCGTGTGTGTACAAACCGAGACGGTGCTGCGTCAAGCTATCGCCGAGCGCATCAAGCCAATCCTGTTCATGAACAAGATGGACCGCGCGCTACTGGAGCTGCAGCTGGAGTCGGAGGAGCTCTACCAAACCTTCCAGCGCATTGTGGAGAATGTTAATGTCATTATCGCTACCTACTCCGATGACAGCGGTCCTATGGGTGAGTGTATCACTTGTTAGCAGCACTTATGTGGACATCAACAGTCCTATGAGTGAGCCAAGGAGGGAAGAAATGGTTGCAGGTCATGTGGTTTCATCTTCAGGAGTTCATTTTTGTGCAACAAAACTTTCTTAACAACAAAAATCGAAAATTTTATAGATTTTTTTTCTATATTTGTCATGTAGAACAATAAAAAAGGCAGATGTTGGATTTAAGTCTGCAATTGCAATGTCATTGTGAGGAAAAGATTCACCAGCCTACTGCATGCATATTAGTCCAGGGAACTCTGGGTGTATTTGCACAGATATTCACTTAAGGCTCCTTTTGTTTCTCTGAATTTCCGTAATCTAAGCAACACAGATTATACTAGTTTCACTGTATCTTTTACTAAAAATGGAAAATATGAAAGAAAGGCTTACTATAGGGGGTGGGGGGCAGACATATAACTTGCTGAACCGCAGCAGTTTTTATTGGCTTTTGAAATAAAAAGTGCAAGTTTTAACATAAACAATTAGGTGTTATTGTATCATGTTGTTAACACGTGATAATCGCACGAGCCGCTAATCAAATGATAAGATTGACAAGGTCATCACACCACCACTCACTGATATTTGTGTTCAATCTGACTTGTGAATTAGATTTGCTGTAAAATCCGATTTTTCACAACATTGTAATATGTAGTACCAGTATGATTTGATTTAAATAAGAATAAGTACAGACTTATTCCTATTTTTATTAACTCTGGAAGATATAAGATGTTTGTAGATTTGTGTCTACTAATATATTTTAACATAGTATGCTGTTTGCATACAATTCATTACAGTAGATAAAGCTTCAAAAATAGTATAGATTTTCAGATGCCACATAATCTTTTTTGTATGAACTTTGTCAGATCTAAAAATGTGGATCAGTCCCAAGTGTTGCCAGTTAATTATTCAGTATTTTTCTGGGTGTCAAAGTGGACTTACAGCAATATTCTTTACTTTGGCATTGTATAGTTACAAATGTTTAAAAGTTTACCAACTTTACTAAATGAAGAGACATTTTAATCATCAGATGGACACGATTGATTCCAAATCATGTGTGTGGATCTCTCATGGGACAGATAGTTGTTGACATTTGATTTCTTCACCATGAGTTTGTGACCATTCTACACTTTCGAGAAATAATTTCCCAACGAAGGGATATTTTACAGGCAGTAGATTCTAATATGTAGGATCACCTGGGTTGGTCCCACTGGGTGGTATTTTTGCCGCAATGCACGGTTTGAAGGGTAATTACCGGCACACCATCCAAGTCAAGTTTTTTTTAAATTATTTTTTTTTCTCCCACAAATATACAATTTGATTATGACATAACTAGTTATGTACAATAGATTTTTCTAGTTTTGTAATAAGCAGTGGGATCGATATAGTATCAAACGCAGCACATCGAAAACCTTCTAAGAAGTGAGGTGAGATGTCTATGGGCGACGGTGACCACTTACCATCATGTGGATCGTTTGCTCGTCGCTCTCCAAATACAATAAAAATGCTGAAAATCTTATTTTTCTATTAATGGAAAAAAAAGAGTTTCAAAACGTAGAATCTATTTATAAAAAAACGATGTACCAACCAGGCGAGGTTCGCGTGGATCCCAGCAAGGGTTCCGTGGGATTCGGCTCCGGCCTGCACGGCTGGGCCTTCACCCTCAAGCAGTTCGCAGAGATGTACGCCGACAAGTTCAAGATCGACCTCGTCAAGCTTATGAACAGGTAACTGTTTATATATTTTAACATTAAGACAAGGTAGATTCCGAAATCATGATTTGATATACAATTTTATTCTTAAACTTTATCAGTTGATTATTACAGTCACATAAAGACACTTAGCACCTACAATACCAGGAACATTGAACGACTTTACATTTCTTTTTCATCACAATAACTTGTAGTACTACAGAAAATCAACGGTATATATTTATCTTACGCTTTCCCCCTTTTTCCTTCCATACAGCGACAGACTGCGGCTTTTGACCTGCAAAACAACAAAGAAAACTGTAGAAATTGATTTTTTATTAGTGATGCTAGTTGTTCCTTTTAATTTTAGAATGTAGCCTTAACCGAATGGATAAATAATAAATGGCTTCATGCAGTTCATTGTCCCAGAAAAAGTTGTTATTGCGTTCGATGCAACGGTTAACAGTACGTGGTGATTACCTTCTCTCTGGTTACTACGTACATCGACAGATTTTAATTCGCACTCTTGTTCTTTAAATATTGTCTCGAATGACGAACACAGAGTTTTTAATTATAACATGTACAGTAACCAGAGAGAAGGTAATCACCACGTAATAGTTTAGTTTATGAAATCATATTAAAACAACACAAAGTGAATATAAATAAGTTACACTTGTACAAATAATGACAGTCATCGCGTCGACACACGTTTCCAAGAAGTAACGTGGCATTTCCACCATTACGGTTTACTACAGATTAATAATTCCGCATTTACGGCGAAAGCACTTTTGTTGATTGCGTTGTAAACTGGTTAAAGAGTTGTTCGTATTCTTTGAAGACTTACGTACATTTACCGACTGCGGTAACGGTGAAGGAAAACATCGTGAGGAAACCTGCACACTGTGATGACCAGTGATCGGAGTAGGTAGAGCTGTTTTTGGTACTTGCCACATACGGTCATAATATGGATAAGTATGCCCAATAATCCCGGGATTTCCGGGATTGAATAATAATATTATTTAGATTTTTAACGTTATATTTGTTTTGATACACATTTAAGATTGGTGGCGAAATATTTTTTTTTAAGATTCATGGCGCTAGTGTACCTATGGTAGTGTTTTAACTTCTTCGTAAGTTCACAATTAAAAAAAATCGTAATCCGCCGAGTAAGGGCGAGGTTTATAAAAGTAATTTACGACATTTGCTCGATAACTTAAAACGGGATCCCGAAATCATATCCATATTAATATAACCTTTGACGACATTGACCCGAAAGAGCTCTACCTACTCCGATCACAGGTGATGACCAGTGTGTAAAATGAGGTAGGCACAAAAGATCCTCAAGGGTCGAAGTGCCGCAGGGATTATTCCCGGTCCCCTATTATAAGATAAAATGAATAAGCTGTTGGGTTACGCATGGGCCTTCATTGAGGTTATCTTATAAATTAGCCATCATAATTCAATAACCGATGATCCGACTTGGACACGGATCGTTTTACTTAACAGATAATTCTGTCTAGAAAGGCCACGGCTATTAAAAATGAAATCGGGGCTTTCCAAGACCTTGGAGTATTTTTGATGTCAGAGGGTTTCTCTAAAACGGTAACAGGTTCGAGTACGAGCTGAAATTTTAGAACTGTGGTGCTCTTCCCTCACCTGAGGACCGATGATGACGTTATGGCAATTTGATCTCCATACACATTCGTCCCATTGATACTGGGTAAAGTTATCACTGCTATACACCAGTGGCAGACAAGGACGAACATCAGTTTCTCGACAACAGATTGGTGGACTGCCCACGTGGGCTTTTTACAACGAGTTGAGATACAAACTTATAAGTTGCAGGGTCCATAGGGGCAAATTGTAATAGCCTTCCAGATTTTGTTTACGTACATACTATTACATTTTTTACGGTAACTAGAATCTATGTGCCTCCGGGCAAAGGCCTCCCCCAGTCTTCTGAATTATTCCCTTTCCAACGCCACTCTAGTCCACGTCCTATCGGCTAATTCCGCTATTTCATCATCCCAGCGTATAAATGGTCTACCTCTCTTTCTTTTATCGCCTCTTGTATACCAAGTAGTGATAATTTTGCTCCACTTGTCTGGACCTCTCATGGTATGTCCAATCCATCTATCTAGATAGTTTCTTTTAAATAAAAACTTTGCCATTAGAGCCGAGTAGGAGCACGAGGAAACGCCCATAATTATGTACTTAATCAAAGTCCATCAAACATAACTAATTTTTACAAAAATTTTGGTACAGAAATTACCTTGAAGCTTATATGTAAAGTGGAATGGAGACCATGTTTTTCTTGCCTGGGTGGTTTTGTTTTTATTTCTTATCAGCTCAAAAAAGTACCTGGTTTTGGACAATAGAATGTAGTGTAATTTATAATAACACTGTTAGAAAAAACTGTAAAATTCAGCCCCCACTAATGCCCAAAGCTCATCATGATTTCATAATATTTTCCTGTATTAAAAATCGTACATCACGCTGTAGGACTAGGGCTGAAAGCTGAAAAATCAAACGGAAAACGAATGCTTTGGTTTCGTTACTGAAGTCAGAAAATAGTATTAAAGTAAATAATCAAGGGCGAGACGAAGCTCGCGACCTATAAGTGATCTTAGAGGCATTCCACCCCCCCACCACCCTGTCCGTCACATCCGCCACTGCTTCAATACAATGACAATCGTTTCCCAACAGACTGTGGGGTGAGAACTTCTTCAACGCCAAGACGAAGAAATGGGCCAAGCAGAAGGACAACGACAACAAGCGCTCGTTCTGCATGTACGTGCTGGATCCCATCTACAAGGTGTTCGACGCCATCATGAACTTCAAGAAGGAAGAGACCGAGGGGCTGCTCAAGAAAATCGGCGTCACGCTCAAGCACGAGGACTCTGACAAGGACGGCAAGGCTCTGCTCAAGGTAAGCACCAAGTTGTTATGGTTAGGACGGCAGCGTTGCGGTATCCACTCGGGTAGGGCAATTGCTGTATTTTTGTTTATTTATCCAATGGTTAGTGGCCAATCTATTGTCAGAGTTCTACAGGTCCGTAAGGCTCTGACATGGCTTAACAACAGCTGTGTTCAACCAAGGAATCAAAAAATGTGACCAGTGTTTCTTTGCATGTTAAAAATCAATGTTCAGTACATTATAGGTTTAACTAACGCCACCAATAAACAACACATGGACGCACATCATCGTGACAAATATTTTATTTTTAAACATTTAAACCCTGATTCTATCAAACGCGTAATTGCTAAAATCAAAACATTTCAAGATTTTTCGAATTGGAGGTCTTGCAGTCCCAAGTGTTGCCAGTTGCTTACAATAAGCTTCTGGGTGTCAAAGTGGACTTACAGTATTATTCTTTCCGGAATTGGTTACTAGCTTCTATGGCCAGTGACCCCATAAATGGAAGATACATTTTTTCATAGCACCTTTTTTCTTTGTAAGCGGTTCAGGATTCTATTACTGGTTGCAGGCACGGTTATTAGCTTAACATTTCATGTGGTTGGGGGGGAACTTATATTGCAAACTGCCGATTTTGAGGGATTTACCACATTCTACACTCTACACTGTAGAAGGTGGTATGTTACTTCGAAATGGAGTAATTTCAGTAATTCAGTGATGTCTAGGAGTTGGATGGCCGCCCCAGGTTGACTCTGAACAAACTCACCATCACCCATGGTCCCTACCAACCTTGCGGTTATATGGACGAAATCACAGGAGATGCGCTCGCTAAACAATAAATCATATTTTATTGTCGTGCAGGTGGTGATGCGAAGCTGGCTGCCGGCCGGTGAGGCTCTGCTCCAAATGATAGCCATCCATCTGCCGTCGCCCGTGGTGGCGCAGAAGTACCGCATGGAGATGCTGTACGAGGGACCGCACGACGATGAGGCCGCTATCGGCATTAAGGTAACAGCTTATTGTACAACGCGTCTGCGTTTTATACAAAGAGACTGCGTCTTAAACATCTATGAAGTAACATATTTATAAACAAAACAAATACATATAAATAATAATTATACATCCACAGACATGCGACCCCGAAGCCCCCCTAATGATGTACGTGAGCAAGATGGTGCCGACATCTGACAAGGGTCGTTTTTACGCGTTCGGGCGCGTGTTCTCTGGCAAGGTGATCACTGGACAGAAGGCGCGCATCATGGGACCCAACTTCCAGCCCGGCAAGAAGGAGGTGAGGTGGAGTCATTGGAAATTCATTCATTTACCCATCAAACATGCAGAACCTACACGGTCGTTTATACGTCAAATAGGCAGGATATTCGTGTCTACCTTAGCTAGATTTTGGATACTTTATAACGTACTTTCAAACTATATATTTTTTAAACATTACCAATATTCTTTAGCCTTGGACCAAGCCTGTTCTGTATCTGTTCGGTGTGCTACCAAACTATGCGTTAATCTCAAGTGGGGGACGAGCGCATGTGATTGAATGCAGTAAACCAACCTGAACATAACTGGGGCTTCATGAAACTTAATCTACTTTCTACTCCAGCTAGCCTAGAATGCCTGTGAGGAGTGATCTACCACAATGTACCAAAGGTGGATCCGGTTCGGCGATGCTTATGCTGCAGTCTCGTGCGCCATTGAGCCATTGTCGCTTCGTTTATTAGTTAATGGAATCAAGCTTTATTTTGCGGAAATCCATATCAATTAAAAAACATATTTGAGGGAGGAATACTGCTGTTCATTCAGTCTCTCAATCCTTATCACATCCTCAGGAGGTCAGATTTGTCATCATATGCGATTGAATATGCGTTGGAGAGGGCGAATCCGAGGGCGAGTGGCGAGTACTTTCGCCAAATTTTTGGAAAAAATTACTTTGTTTATTAAATATGATTTGAATCTAACACTGTACACGTCGCAAACAGGACATGTACGAGAAGACGATCCAACGCACAATCCTGATGATGGGCCGCTACGTGGAGGCTATCGAGGACGTGCCCTGTGGCAACATCTGCGGTCTCGTCGGCGTCGACCAGTTCCTCGTCAAGACCGGCACCATCACCACCTACAAGCACGCGCATAACATGAAGGTAAGGCGGGATAATTTCTTTGTCGAGTGGTTTGTGACCATCCTATTGTCACTACAGACCACAGACATGGTGTTAGACCATGACTATAGATACCACACGTAACTACTGTCAAACGAGAGTAGTCAGAACCAGCAGTTTTAAGCTAGGATCAATTGAAACTAGCGGCCACCATCTTGGTTCTGATTTTTTTATATGCTCTCACCTAGACTAACCGTGAGTTGCAAGATATGTCCTTCATGTTAAGACTTCCTTAAGTCTGGTGTCATCTCTATCTAGAGCTATGGCATAGAAAGGGATAGTATGTATTTTAACACGTCATTAAGTTTTTCGGAGAGTGCGCATCGGAATTGCATGACCTAGTACCAGCATCTCCATTCCGCCTTCGGACTACCAGGCGCGGGGAAGGGTTCCATCCTTATGTTGTTGATATCCCATCTGCTCTTACGAAGCGATTTGCTTCTTCGTTCATTATGCGAACGGCTAAGGAATGGAACAGCCTGCCGGCGTCTGTATTTCCCGAAACCTACAACCTTGGGATCTTCAAGGCCAGAGTGAATAGGCATTTACTGTATCCGCATGCTCCATCATCGACCTCATCGTCGCTTACCATCAGGCGAGATCGAGGTCAAATGCGGGTTTAGTAGTCAATACGCGAAATGTTCGCCTTACCCCCGGGGTACACTAACTCTTCGTCGTCATTGGTCGTATTCGACATACGACGAATCGAGATAAGGCGAGAAAAGAGTGAGCAAGTCCCGGAGTTGCCTCAACTCTACTCACTATACAAAAAATAACAACTTTGACAAGTAACCATGTTGTGTTTTTAGGTTATGAAGTTCAGCGTGTCGCCGGTGGTGCGCGTGGCCGTGGAGCCCAAGAACCCGGCCGACCTGCCCAAGTTGGTGGAAGGTCTGAAGCGGCTGGCCAAGTCGGACCCCATGGTGCAGTGCATCAACGAGGAGTCGGGCGAGCACATCGTGGCCGGCGCCGGGGAGCTGCATCTCGAGATCTGTCTCAAGGTGAGTGTTTACAGCACTAGAGAGGGACACAAAGATAGGTACTCAAGTTTAATTCTTATGATATTAGCCAGATCCATACTTTTGTCTTTGTCTGTTTCGTCGAAAAATAAGTGTCGCTGACGGGGCACGCTGCCATCGAATCGTTGAATTTTGAACTGTATGCAGTCGCCGATAAAGTTCACTTTTGATGACAAGCAAACATTCCGCGTCACTTCTAAATAACGAACTTTATAGGTGTTTGCATACATAGTTGCAATCCAATATAGCTCTAAATGACTGGTGAAAAACATTCCAGAAACTATTTTAGCAGAACTATAAAAGTGACTATTCAAATTGAATTTCTAACATTTTTCTCTTAAATACAAAACTAAAACGGTGCAATTTCCCTCGCAGGACTTGGAGGAGGACCACGCTTGCATTCCAATCAAGAAGTCTGACCCGGTGGTGTCGTATCGCGAGACGGTCGCCGAGGAGTCTGACCAGATGTGCCTGTCCAAATCGCCCAACAAGCACAACCGGCTGTTCATGAAGGCTCAGCCCATGCCAGACGGGCTGGCTGAGGATATTGACGATGTGAGCACACAGTAATCAGATTCATGACATGTGAGGGTATTGTGTCCAGTGACCGAAAGCGGTTACCTGGATCTATTTTGAAGCACAAGCAAATTTGATGTTAAGATAGAATCTACTGGGTGAAATAGCTCTACATAGAACTGATGACCAGGCTGGCGACCCGGTCATAGTCAAGGTAGGTAGAATCTACAATACATCATTTTGGTCGAATAATAACCGATAGTGAACTGAAATAAAATATGAAAATGAATGAAAAACAGACTTATTCACCCATTGCATTTTGACAATACAGAAATTGTTTCCCCAAACTGTATTAACAGTTTGTTGGCAGATGCATTATTGCTCTCAGATTTACACAGGCAAAATTTATATGTATACCTACTTTTTCAATTATTTTTTATTAGCCTATAGACTGTCCCACTGCTGGGCAAAGACCTCCCCTCCTTTCCATTTTTCCCTATCCTCGGCATCCTTATACTATCCTTTTTGGAAGTGGTCGATATCGTCCTTCCACCTACGTATACCTACTTACCACCTTAAAAATATTAAGTACACATATAAAGTTAACTGCTTAAAGGAATTTATATAAATCAATCAGAGATGTATTTTAATTATGTATTTTTAAGTTTCTCAATTATTTACTTATACACATGAAAGTTCTAGTTGCTATTTTCCTCGCAAAGCTGCAATAGATATTTTACTTTGTTTATGGATTCTATCTTAACAGCATGCTTTTATGTGCTCAATTTAGATTGTGCTGGTGTTTTCAATCTGTGTATGTACGCCGTAGAGCATTCTTTCCCAACCTTTTTTTTAACTGTGGACCTCTAAACTAACGTGGTTCGACATGGACCCCGTAAAAAAAAGACCATATTTTTTACATTCTCCGTGGGATGAAAGTTATGACACTAAAAGTGCTTTAACTGTTTTATGAAATGACATATGGCGGGTGTCTGTTTTTTAGGACTTTTAACAGTGTTCGAGAATCTTTAGGACATGCTGATGGACCCCAGGTTGGGAAAGGTTCCTTTAGGGCTTGTATACACCTTTGCATTTGCCACTTGGCAAAGACAGTTCATACCAAATAAGAAGCCCTTAGAGCTCAGAAGGCTTAAGGCTGTCGCACAGTTATCAACCCTGCACCGGATCGCCTCCGTATCGCCTCGTCGTCCACCAGGGTTCAACCCGGCGCAGGCACGTAACCGGCGCTCAGTATCTCCGTGGTGTCGGCGCGGCTAGCCGTAACCTGGGGGATTGCGAGTTGACCACGAATCGCGAGCGGGGGTCACTAGCTTGTCCCGAGGCTAGGCGATGCCATTACGAAGTTGATTAGCGTGCGTTGCAGTATGAAATTTCATACAAAGAATACTGAACGCCTCGAGTTGAGGCTACGTTGATCAGGTGCCGGGGTGATATGTGTGCGATAATCTTTAACCGATTTGACGAAAGACTTGATACCGTCCCGCGCTACCGTGCCGCGCTGTAGCGCGCGCGATGTCCCCCAAGGCCGTCGCGCGCGCCGTGACAGTGCGGCCGCGCGGGACGCAGAGCGACTTGCCCGCGCCCGCACGCTGCACAGGACCGCTATCCTTATGTCCCGGGACTGCACGCTACGGCAACGGCGATACATTGTTTTTTTTACAGTATTTTTATACTGCGTGAGTTTTTAAAAATGGATTCGGCTCTGTTAAGATAGTGACAGAGACGGATTTTACCCGATACCCGAATCCCCTTCTAAGAGCTCACGGACTGTACTAATCAAACTATCATTTTAGAAAAAACTCTAATATTGAAAATAAATTACCAGATGAATCAAGTTTTATTATAAACTACTTGTAACTTGTAAATAAGCTGTCGAACTTGAAGGGTTTAAGAGTGCTTCCACACCAAAGCCCACATATAAAGTACAGTAGCACAGAAGTTAATTCGCACATGTAGAGGCACTTCATAGTTGTCAAACAAGCCAATCATGAGATCGCTACGACACCGTGAATCCATATCGCCAACGAATTTCAGATTTTTTTCTATGATACACTTTCGTGCAACTTGCAGGTTAAACGTTGCGTTAAATGAGGTGGTTGTGGGAAGTGGTCATTATGTTCAAGTTCATTTATTATACATTATATAAAAATAAAAATACAAGTTTACTATAAAGAAACAAGCAAAACAAATAAAAAATAATAGTGCCAAATAGCTAAAATAATTTAATTTCACGTTTATAAAAAATGACAAATATTAAGGAACAAACAAAATCAAGAATGTCAAATTATTTTAATTTATCATTCAATTCTATTTACACATACATAATTAGTCATTCCAATTTTTATCAGTAATATACTCATTCACTGAATAGTAACATTTTTTCAGCAAAAAGCACCATAAATTTGTTTTAAACACGTTACACCCGGTTATAGACTTTAAGCTCATAGGCAACTGATTAAATAAGGAACAAAACCGTTGTGTTCACCCAAGTTCTAGACTGCACTTGTCTAAACTGGTTTAACAGCACACTAATCATCAATTTCCTCATCCAGGGCAAAGTGAACCCCCGTGACGATTTCAAGACCCGCGCGCGTTACCTGAGCGAGAAATACGAGTATGACGTGACGGAAGCGCGTAAGATCTGGTGCTTCGGCCCCGAGGGCACCGGACCCAACCTCATGGTGGACTGCTCGAAGGGAGTGCAGTACCTCAATGAGATCAAGGACTCCGTTGTGGCTGGGTTCCAATGGGCTGCGAAGGAGGGCGTCATGGCAGAGGAGAATTTGAGAGGCGTACGCTTCAACATTTATGATGTGACGTTACACACTGACGCTATCCACAGGTTTGTCTCTTTGATTGGTTTTAGATTACGAGTGGAATAGGAGTTGTATTTTTTTTATTGAAGGCTTTAATAGTCACTGTATATTCTAAGTGAATGGAAGGAGAAGCCGGGGTCGTCCAACCTTTAAAGTTCAGATTGACAGAGTGCTTTTAGATTTTAATATACAGAGCAGACGACCCCAACGGCGAGCATGCGTGACACGACGAATGACTGTAGAGGAAGCAAGATAGGTGTGGCAAGACAGATTCGTGGCACTCTGTTCTCTCTTTTTACCCCGTATTCTAACATAGCTATGAAAATTTACATTTATTACTTATGACTTATTGTCTGAAAATAAACGTTTATTGATTGATTGAAGTCTGTGGACTAAGGTAGCTTTCACATCAGGATCTCGTGTACCACCTGTAATATACTTTTGTTCTTGAAATATTAACGTGTAGTCTGTTCACGCGACAGGGGCGGCGGTCAAATCATTCCAACGACGAGGAGATGTCTGTACGCGTGCCTGCTGACCGCGCAGCCTCGCCTCATGGAGCCTGTGTACCTGTGCGAGATTCAGGTCGGTACCGCCGCTACACTAATATATATTAACACTTATTACATTTGACTGAATCCAGTCAAGATTTACAGCCTATAAAGATAAGTTAGTCCACTAAAACGTTGACCAAATCGTCGACTGAATTCAGTTCAGTGTACTAAGTGCTATTCCTAAATTAGAAAAAGTGGTGGGGGAAAAATCCGCGAGTAGGATTTAAACCTGCGACCTTGCCGTTCCGTGGCAGTGCTCTAATCAACTGAGCTATCGTGGCTCATCCTGTTTGCTTCAAATTAGTCGATCCTTTCTTCGTATACCGTCTGTATAGGTTTAGTAAATAAAAATCTATTCTTATAAATATTACAACAATCTTGTTACAACTTACAGAGCCACTTGTAAAGAAACAAGCGAGTCAAATATCCAGTGTTAACATTTTATTTTAGGCACTGCTTCAAAACACGCTGGCGAATGTCAGCTTTGTTTGCTTCTTCAATGCAGGTTTCTCGATAGCTCTTCAAGAGTTTACTTTATATGATATATTAAAATTAATATAATTTAATAATGGCGTGTCGATTCAAGGATGGTCGATAAAACGAAATGAAACTATCTCGCTCTCATACTCGTATGCTCGATTGCATAAGAGTGAGAGTGGGTTTTCGTTTATCGATGTTATAATTAAGCGAGTCATACTCCAGAATTGGTGCCATTCAGCCCATAAATTCTCCGTTTTTCGACATAATACAATGCTAGAAAATCATGGCGCCTGTGCCTAAAGATTGACATCCTAGTATGAGATTTGTGTCCCCACGTTCTTCCTGAGCGCGCTAGCATGGTTGATAGTGCCGCCTTTCCGAGACGTGGCACAGCAACAGTTCTTTGTTTGGGTATCGTTACCCACGAGTACACCTTGCCTAAATATGGTAACTAACAAACGAAACAAACTTTACCAAACAATATGGAAGTGAAAATGAAGATAATTTGTATTATGAGGCCAAGTTCTATTTTGTGGTACAAACCAGCATGTTTTAAATAGAATTAGTGCTTTATTCTGCTTTTATTTAAATATTTATTTTTATCATACGCGCATCGTGTAACTTGGAAATAGCTTGATACAATACGTGTGAGATAAGTCTTATCTAGCGCCCTAAGTGCAGGTCTTAACTGTTTTCCCGAACAGCGATTGACAGATGTTATCGCTACGCCGAATTTTCATTTAGTCGAAAATTTATGTTATCAAAAATGACAACTTTTAGGTTGGGATATCTTTTCTTATGAATAAAGTTAAGCCAGCGTAAATAGTGCAGATAAACTTAAATTCGATGTAACGATACTATCTTCAATCTAATGTTCGGGGAAACATTACACACCGATCTTATGGCGTTTGCTATGAAAAAAATTATAGTTCCATTTAATTCCACAATACGGCGAGAGTTTTCTTTTTCGGGTCAAGGTAGAACTTCATGGGTCCAGTTCCAGTCAGTAGTCACGTTTCGGATCACAAATCGCCGACTTCAAGTGAAGGGCGGGCGGAGAACATTTGACTGGTTGCAGCGAATCGAACCGTGGCTGGAACTGGACCGAGTCCTAGCCTAAATATCCAATTTAACACACGAATCATTCAAAACAGTGCATTACATGTGCTGCACGATTTGAACTGTTTGTGAAAATAGATAAAAACTTTATTGTTAGGGAATTTAGTAGCCAGGAAGTACTAATTAATGTTCAGTGGAAGACACGTCAAGCCTTTAGTTCTTTGTCTCTATAACTTATTTGACATCATTATTCGGCGTCTGTATTTCCCGAAACCTACAACCTTGGGATCTTCAAGGCCAGAGTGCATAGGCATTTACTGGACCCGCATGCTCCATCGTCGACCTCATCCTCGCTTACCATCAGGCGAGATCGAGGTCAAATGCGGGTTTAGAGTAATTAAAAAAAACATTCATACGAATATTAAGAAATCATAACAAAAACATTGCGATAGGGTTCTACAGTGTATAGCTTGATGCGTCTTACACTTTAAAAATGGTTTTCATAAATTATATATTTCTTGTGTCCCACAGTGCCCCGAAGTAGCAGTGGGCGGCATATACGGCGTGTTGAACAGACGCCGCGGGCACGTGTTCGAGGAGTCGCAAGTGACCGGCACGCCCATGTTCGTGGTCAAGGCGTACCTGCCCGTCAACGAGTCGTTCGGGTTCACAGCGGACCTGCGCTCCAACACGGGCGGACAGGCCTTCCCGCAGTGCGTGTTCGACCACTGGCAGGTGTTGCCCGGAGACCCGTGCGAGGCTGGCAGCAAGCCTTTCGCTGTTGTTCAGGTCAGTGCTCCCACAAGATCCACTTGTATGGACGACTGGTTCTTTCGTATTATCTCTGGCTCATGTGACAGAAAAGAACAGAGTATATTTACGCTTCATACGACGTTTAAAACAAACAGTTATACATACATTATCAATTATGTAGAAAATTAGAACATGAAAGGCCCGTCCCGCGCTACCGTGCCGCGCTGTAGCGCGCGCGATGTCCCCCAAGGCCGTCGCGCGCGCCGCGACAGTGCGGCCGCGCGGGACGCAGAGCGACTCGCCCGCGCCCGCACGCTGCACAGGACCGCTATCCTTATGTCCCGGGACTGCACGCTACGGCAACGGCGATACATTAATACCTGTCTTTGACTGTCTAATATAAACTTGTCTTGATTGATAGAAAGATGTCCAAGGAGTAGGAATTGAAATAGTAGGGGATGGGGGGACAGTCGAAATTTTGCTGGTTATTATTCTTTTGTTGAATTTTTCCGTCATAACCAGAATTAGATATTCACTCGCCACGTGCGACACCACCCATAATATGTAGACAGGCGTACGTCTAATATTTGCTTTTGGGTTAGTTTCGTCCTCTTATCTTTGGTTTTGTCTGTCTACCCAAATACTGGTACCCATACTGGAGTGTCACTCGCTAGGAGCTCGTAGCCTAGTTGCGAGCACGGTCCGAAAGTTGTCGTGCAGGTTAAGCGACGTTAGCGCGGTCGGTACCTTAATGGGTGACCGCTAGTGGAATATTTCATATGAGCTCCTACGTGCCTCGGAGAGCACTTTATGCAGTCGGTCCCGGTTGTTGTCGTTCGACAGCAGTCGTTAAGCCATGTCAGATGCCTACGGGCGGCCTGAAAAACTCTGATAAAACCTATTTAATAGGTTGGTCACTAACCATACGATAAGCAAGCAACTCGCTAAATTAAATCCTAAACGAAACGTCACATTCTCTCTTATACGACCTAGCATATGAGTGAGCGTGACAGTACCATTTAGTTTTAACATTAGCGGTCTCACCGGATTTGATGTTGTTATGATTGCTTGTTAATAGTTTCAAGTCTCTAACATTCACTGTTTGTGTCCACAGGAAACGAGGAAAAGGAAAGGGCTGAAGGACGGTCTCCCCGATCTAACTCAATACTTGGACAAATTGTAAACGCCGTAGCTAATGCAATCCATAATGTAATATATCCAACATCGCGCGCTTCACGCACCACACATTGTTTTTATTTTACATATGAATTTTATCCACTCGTGGAGCATTCGTTTTCGCCTCGGATAAGTTTCTAAGTGCCCCAAGCGATTGAGAACACACAATAAAATATTGCTGGACGATATTATTGCATTGTTAATATTACCACACATGTGATACTAGACTATTACTGTAGTATCACGCAAGATTATAATAAATATATGATATAATAATTATTATATTGCGATTCGTTTTTTCGTAAGGTTTTGTTATCAATGATAATGTAGTTGGGAACCAGGACTTTCTTTACTTATACTGTAATTAATTTTTAAATTATAATTTTTCTATTGTAAAAGGTATCTTTTAATTGTATTTAACTTGTATACGTGTATAAAAGGTGAGTGTTATTTTCAACATCTATTCACAATGCAATATGACAAGTTTTAAATGACATGTGTAATAGGGTATTTGACAAGTATTAAATATTAAATACATTACATAAAAATAAGAAAATAGTCGAGTCGATAATCAGAATTAAAATCCGTTGAAAAATAAAATAGCTACAGACAATAACAAATCAGACGGTAGAAAGAAACGGCAATAGATAATTGTGACGTCACTGTTATGTAGCGCCATACAAGCAGGGCCTTGGCTACATAATGAGGACTGTTTTGCTAGAAAGGGACAGAGCATCCCTCCACTACTAACTTTAAACATTAATATAGCTGATGTTAGTTGAGATATCGATAAACGGATTTCAGATCCATCTTCAGGGTATCCATGTAAGTTGATTGATGCATTAGAAAAAAAAAAGTCAAATACCCAATTGTGAATAGGTACATGTCAAGTGTCGGCATTTACAATTAATGGTGTCGATAAAGCAGCGATCTCGTGCCAATAAATATTTCTATGTTAAATTGCATTGTGAATAAAAAATAATTGAATATAAATTTTACTGTTACTTGTTATTAATAAGTTCATAATACGATTGCATACTTTTACAGATTATGGCGACTTTTTACGACCGTCTACGATATAAAATGTAAGCATTTTTAATCATCCAGTTTTCCTTATTTGTCTAAGATTCTAGAATACATATTTGAAGAGCTTCTGTTCAAAAGGAGATAAATTCACCGTAACATAATTTTCAGAAAACGCAATAAACTGATATTCTGGAAATATTCTCTTTGATTGAGACATAGTTGAGCGTCATTTTTTATTATTGCAAATAACGCGTTTTACAAAGTTGTGTATTCGAATATAGAGAACACATACACGCATTCTTAACTATTTAATTTAGCATTGCCTTATGTTTTTTCATAATTTATTTATCGGAAGAGACTGGCCCCCACAACACAGGGTATCCTAGTGTGGGAGCCAGGCAAGTCTGACAAAATGTAAAAGATACTGTCTGCATCAATAATTTTTTTTAGAACTAAAAAGAAATTTGGAAAGTGGATTTATAAACATAAGCTCCTCATTTATATTAATGTGATCTGAACTCATTTCGAGTTCCCATTTTATGATGACAAAAACACAGACCTGTTCTGAGCCATGAGGACATCACTAAGTTTTCCTGAATGCAAACTATTCTCAGACTATATGAATAAGGCGATGCAGTCACCTTATTGAATATTATTTCCTTTGTTGCAGAATTAACTGATGTCGGGTGCGTCTGTAAAATATTGAGGTAAATATTACAATATGGTTTATCAACTTTATCGTAAAATGTAATTTTATTATAATTTATTATATTATTTTGTACTAGGCGACTAAGGCTCAATTTACATCGGAATGGAATAGAAGAGAATTATTACATAGCATAATGAACTTTATGTCGATTGTGTAACATACTACTAGCTACTTTTCTTTTTTGGCTCGTATTTAGTTTGTATGTTACACAATTGTCATAAAGTTCATTATGCTATGTACAATTACGTTGAGAAAATTCGCTTCCATTCCATTCCGCGGCTTTGTAAATTGAGCCTAAGGGACTTGATGGATACTATTCAAAACCTAGTAGACGGCGATAGGTTCGCCACTTATCACGTTAGTTCACCAAATCTTACGGCAAAAAGTAGGAACTACAAATGAAGTTTGTTCCTCTGTCTACCCCTTCGGGGATTATGGACGTGACAGTTATGCTATACTTTTTTGTACAAGATTTTTATCGCTGCCATTAGCGGTTCCGATATCTTAGGTTGACTTGCTGGATTAAGCGAATTGTCTTAGGATTTTCATACAAATGACCAGTGTCAACGAATTGCGCAAAGTGAGCATATTGCTAGCACGTCCAGGATTTCCAAAGGCAAGGTATACTGTGTATGACGAATATGAAATGATGATAAAATTGCTCTTGATGCCATCATGATAGTTTCTATAAGCTCAACAGGACTGATTCAGACTATTCTATATTATAATTACAACCAATCTACAGACAGATGTTAAATAATTATCTAATTGTTGCAGATACCAGCACTGCCGATGGAAGAGACTGGGAACTTTATATTTTAGTAGGTAAGTCACTTCTGCTGAATTGCTAACCTAACTAAAAACAAGATACCTAATACGATTGTTTCATGCCAGAGTTAATTACGGCAAACGTCACGTAAAATAGAGTAGATGTCTTATATTTGTATTAGATTACCTTTTGTACTTAGTTACATCACCAAATTCCAAAAATATGTCTGTCGCGAAAAACACTTACCTCACTGACTTTATTACCTATATAAAGTCCGTCCAGGCATATAATAGAGTTATCAAGGGGTACTTTTAATCTGAATTATGGTATGGAGATCATTTATTGAGGTAAGAAGTGGGTAAGAATAAAAAAGAGAGCCATAAAATATCAGTTTAGCTCAGTATAATAACATTTAATTATTGATAAACACCAAAAATGTACTCACTGTCAGAAGCCTAGGTATTCGTTTTCAATTTCCTTTTAGAAGGAATGAGATTTATATTCTAACAACAAGCCGTTTTACACATGTTAGGCACGCGAACGCTAGGTTTTATCTATTAAAAATCGTCGGAATATCAAAACTAATTAAAATAATCTTGAAAACACATGGCCAAAGACCATGGCCCACCTATGAAGGAGTTCTTATTTAGTCTGCCACATATGAAAACTTTTTGTTTAATTTCAAAAGAAAGAAATCATGCTCGGCAGCCGGCACATTTCTTTCATTCTAGCGCCTGAAGTGTCTAGCTACAATGATGATAATCTTCCCCCTGATGCTACCATGACGGTTTTATACAAGCTCAACAGGACTGAATTTTTTTAATACCTGACATCTACGAAGCAAATTCAAACACAACGCCTTAACAATTATTTTTTTACTACAGGTCACACAAGGGTACGGAATTAGTCGGCCGATGTCCGCGTGAGAGGATTCGAGAAGCTGACGTTTTCAAAATGTGAATAGAAGACATATCGGTAATAAAAATAACAAATCTTTACGTTCTTATCATCTTAGCATAAGCATAACTCTCACGTCCATAATCCCCGAGGGGGTAGACAGGAACCACCTTCATCATTGGTAGTTCCCACTTTTCACCGTAAGATTTAGTGCACAAACGTCGAGCCTATCGCCGTCTAGGGGTACGTTCTGTAACCAATTTCGCTTTATCGGGTAATCATTGTCGAGCTAGTGTTATGCAACCGGTATTTATTACTCGACAAGTGTCACTTTTTAACCGAAACGGTTTTGGAACCGGCACTTATTTTACTGTCAGGTAATGAATACCCATTGTCGGGTAATTATTACACGTTATGGAACGGAACCTAGGTGTAGAATAGTATCCACAAAGAGGCGACTAAGGGAGTCGCCTCGTACGACACCCACAGGAAGAGTTGCGGTGGTGCTATTCTTTATGGCCGGCACGGTTCTTATCTTATACCTACATATAAAATCGTAAAGTAAATAAGAGTTTTCACGGTTATACTATGTGATTGTATCCAGATTGACATAGATGTAGATAAGACGTTTTGAAAATTCTACTTAAAAATTGTCAAATGTGGTGGTAAAGTTAGTATGAAACGCGAACGTAGTTTCTGGTAACAAAGAGCTAGTTTTAAAATAAGCTGTTCCGCTCATAGTGGACTTTCTAGGTAAACAAACAAGTAGTGCAGTGTTTTTTCAAGCTAGAAAAAATCCGTGAAGAAATTCTGACGTTTCACGCATGTTTCTTCATGATGATAATTAAAACAAAAGGTGTTTTAAATTATTTTTTTAAATAATAAAGTTTCACCCTGCCAACCCTGCTCGCACTTCACTTCAGTGCTTAGTTTTGTACTGAAAACTCTAAATTGTTAATTTAAATGATGAAATTATCACAGACCTGTTCTGAATTATTTTGAGGTCCACATTATCTAATCTGACTTGTAATTAATCAAACATTGGGGTTTTATTTGTTGACGACATTGAATAAATATTATGTATTTTTTCTGTCCAGGTATCGCAGGAGATCTTCAATAGTGATCTAAGATTTAGTACCTATTTATTTAGAACATTAAATGTAAATATGAATAAAAGTAAAAATAATTCATTTCTTTTATTTTACTGATTGGTTCCCGAGCGTGCCCCATGATACCTAACCTGTGACGTCATCAAAATTTAATTAAAGTTGACATTCATATTATAAATAATTAAAAACATATATTTATTGTTTTTAAAATATATTAATATAAACATTTATAAAGTAAGATAATTATAATGTCAAAAATATAAAATAATAAAATCAATGTCGTACTCTAACTAGGTAAAATTATATAATATAATTCTTTATTGTTGTATTTTTGTTTTGTTATCTTTATTATTATTTTGCTAATTTATTATGACTATTTTATTGATGATAATTTATGATTGATTGATTTATTAATTAAACAAATAATTTGTACGCGTTCGGGCAGAATATGGTGATACTAAAACAAAATGTAACATCTGCATTACCCATATTTACAAATAAATGATATTTCTATCGATTCGACAGACAACACAATATTTTATTACTGTCTTTATGAAGCACCCATAAAAATCTAGAATATTTCTAAGTACTCATAAATCCATTGTTCACTAAAATGCAAGCCAAGACGAAAGTGGAAACTGGGAAGACGAAATTTTTGAACATCATGCAGTTGGGAAAGATGAGAATGCAGCACACATAGCTACACCCGCCCGCTTCCCCTCCGCGCTCGCCCACTTCCCTCCACACGTCGCTACCCCAAAGGCGCAGTACAGCATTTGTGGTCAAGCTATAGGTAAACCGCTTAACTGCGCGGGGCGGGACGCCAGAGGGCAAGCATGTGGCCTTCGGACCTTCTTTGCTTCCGTCTCCAGAGTGTGCACCAGTTTGTAACTTCTCTCTGATGTTGTTCAAGCAAGGCCAAGTCGTCATGACTAAGTAACTAGTCATCGAATGGAGATGCGTTGTCAGTTATCACTGATAACTGGTAACGCGTCTCCTCGTCTTTTAACGGCGTTTTTAGAAATTGAATAGCATAGCATAGCACATTGTCATTTAATGACTGGGTCACTAAATTAATATGTGACTAATCACCGGCGACCATAAATACCTGGCTAATCTTATGTTCTTCAAGGTTCGAAATAATCCGATATTTATATTAGATATCTATTTCGATAGGTAATATAATTAATTACTTATTCCAAAATGCGTATCGCTGACATGGTAACTAAAGCTTCCGTCTTAAAAAGGAACTAGGTTGACCACGTCTTCTGCATGCGTACGGACAGGTTGGCAAAGGTGTCTAATTTTCCATGCAGTGGATACCAGATACTAGGGAGGTCTAGGCGTAATTGGAAGGACTAGCTGGATGGTTTCCAACAGGGGCGGCAGAAGGAGGCAAGGGATAGAGAAATGTGGAAAGAGGGAAGCCTTTGCCCAGGTTTTAGGCTCCAATTTTTTTTATCAATTGATAATTATTATCCAAAGTAAACAAGTACTTTTTTTTGCCTAAACTGCAACAATAGCATTTTTTATCTCTTCAAGTTTTTGATTGATTGATGTACTAAGCCCGTTCTACCTCATCGTCACTTACCACCAGGTGAAATTGAGGTCAAAGGCAAAAAAAAAACCCGAAGCACGATTCTGATCGTGCCAACACTTGCACAGGGGAACCCTGTATGTATTTTATGTCAGAATGAGAGAGCAACCTTGCTCTCGCGGCACTGAGCTCGGATTTATAGTAGAAGGATTATTAGGGGATCTCCGCCCTCGCCGGCGAGGACGGTATGTCGGTGAGGAGTTACGTATGTCGGCGCGATCCGTTTGGCTCGCGATAGCCACGTAATCGGGTCGTCCGGGTCACCAAGCACGTGCTTGGGACGACGACGTCTGGTCGCGGCGTTAGGTTCGGGGTCGTAAGTGGCGGCACTTGCGATCAGCGTGTTGGGAAGAGAGCATGCAGTGTCGAAGAAACGGCGGGAAGCCAATTTCAAGAACTGCTTTAGCGTTCGTTCAGACATGCGGGAATCGTGCGTTTACGAATCGCACGGTTTGAAACCGCAAAATTGTGATGCTATTCAGACACCGCGGTTAGTATGCGATTTTCGTGCGGGTATAGCGTCAGTTTCAAAATGGAGGTCGACGAAGAAGTGTGTGTGTTACTGTGGTTGCTTAAAATATTCTTTTTTTCCAACGTGTCTTCACAATCTCCAAATATCTCCACCAACTCTTGCCAAGCTCGGTTCTTGATTATTTTATTTGAATAATCATCACACTGAATATCCCATATTGCAGGTCTCTTCTCCACCTCATCAATAAATAGTTCAGTGTCGAAACGATCCATGGCGAACTCACGAGCTGTGGACGTGCTAACCGCGCGGTAGCCGCAGTGCAACTGAACGCGAAGTAAAGACTCCATAGTAATAGAAACGCGCGGGAGTAGCGAGATTCTATTTTCTGGCGGTTGGGTTGCGGGAACCGCGCGGGTATGTCTGAACGATTACTTAATAACTCATACAAATAAGACCCGCGCGATTTCCATGCGATTCTGAAATCGCGCGGTTCCCGCCGTGTCTGAACTTGCGCTTAGGGTAGGGAGTTGTAGGCGATGTGTAGGTTTTTGTTACGTATGAACCACGGGGCGTCCGTGGCTCTACGCATGAAACGGTATGGAGCGCCTGAAGGCGGTGGATGTGAGCGGGAGCGGCATCATGACCCATGCCAGTCCTGTGTTCGGAACAGGACTGGCATGGGTCATGATGGGACGAATACAAACTTTGTAAAGTGTAAGCTTATTTCTATTTTTGCCGCCAATTGTATTTGTATTTTGTATCTTTTCTTCTATTCTGTATTTTTGTCCTGTGTGCAATAAAGAATATTTGTATTCTATTGTATTGTATTTTTATTTAATTTCATTTTTAAGCGATATTTTACTCAGTTTCTTGAGGAGTGGGTAGAGACTCGGTCGCGAACGCGTTTCATGTTTACTGAAGGTCAGTTGGCTATCAAGGGTCACGAATAAATACTTGACTGACTTCCCCCAATGGATTGGTCGGTTGTATAGGGTTATCGGTGGGAGGCGTGGATCTCGCCCCTAGAAAAGTACATTGCTGCACTTTTCTCGGGGTTGACCCCAATCCTCCACAGACGGAACCAATCGCTTAGGGCGATTTCGGTGGTGTAGAGAGCGGTATCATCCGCGAATAGGGCGAACTCTACGTGTCCGAGGAACATCGTTAATGTAGAGCGAGAAGAGAGTTGGAAAGAGCACGGATCCTTGAGGGACACAGGCTCGAATCGGTCGGGGGCGCGAAAAGTGTTATATTTTGGAGTCGGTTGGCGGTCTTAGTGTTCCGCCTGTGGCAACATTACTTGGGCTAGGTCGTGGCTCAAAAGGCTTTGGCTTCGAGGCTAATAACATATTTTAAAAAGAAAAACTAGCTGCCCAGGTTCATAGTGAGGTAAGAAGTTAGTCATAGGTAGGGGGTCTGTGTACTAAGTTATTTATTTATTTTAAATCAGGCAAAATGCAATCCATACAAATTAATAAACACAAATGTAAAAAGAACTTAAACAAAAATAAGCTAGGCACCTATTAAATTATACAATATAAGACGTTATTTTTTGTTCGGACTCCGGTGCATGCGCAACCAACTCTTAAAAAATACATTCTCAAATAAGTTGTCATTGAGGACAGACACTAACTCATTTTTAGAGTCACGCACTCTGTCCCAGAAAGTTGCCACCCTGCTCCTTAGCACCGCGAAGTAATCAGGGACCCTGGCGTGGGGCGACCACGCTCGTCGCGCTGCAGTAACGCGGCAGTCTTAATAGAATGCGGAAGGCATCGTTATACTGGACTCTAAGGATGTTGTAGGATCTTCTCGTGTATTTGATCCAAAGCTGCGATGTATAGAAACACATGCAATATGCTTTGAACAGCGTTACTTTAACATCCTTAGAGCACCTAGCAAACCTTCGAGCGAGCATGTTGCACCGTACTGCCAGGGCCCTGCGCTCACGCTCTATATCCAGGTCATCACTCAGGGTTTCCGTAAGTATATGACCAAGGTACTTGAACTGCTGAACAACCCGAACTGCTGAGCCATTCAAGAAAACAGGAGGCACACACTCCGGACCTCCGCCTGCACAAAATACCATCATTTCTGTTTTAAGTACGTTATATTTCATCCCATGTTTCGGGGCAAAATTTTCGCATACAGATAACAGTCTCCTAAGTCCTCTGATCGAGGGACTGAGGAGCACCATGTAATCAGCGTAACTCAGGTTGTTGAAGCATATGCCACCAACGTGACAGCCGATCCCAGTGCTCCTCAGCTCCTCAATCAGGTCATTGACGCACAGGTTGAAGAGGTCCGGAGAGGTTAGCCCACCCTGGCGCACCCCACATTCTAGCCTGTATTCGCTAGAAGTTGTGTCGTCCCACCTTACACTGTTTTTTTGGTTCTCGTACCAGTATCTCATCAGACCCACGATACTGTGCGGTATGTTCGCTTCACGCATTTTGTGCCATAACATGTGATAGTTAACTAAATCAAAGGCGCGGCTTAGATCAAGGAAGCAGGCATAAACCGATGTGTCTCGGTTTTTATAGTAATTTACAACATGTTTTAGACACAGTATCGCTGAGTCTGTAGAGAGACCGGGACGAAAACCAAACTGAGCATCACTAATCGACACATTCTTCATCAGTTCGGGCTGCAACAGCCGTTCAAGCACCTTACCTACTATTGTACCTAGCGATATGGGCCTATAGTTAGACAAATTCGATAGGTCACCAGTTTTGTTCTTAGGTACTGGAACAACTACAGTTCTCATCATGGTATCGGAAGATAACTATGAATGAATGAATACTCTTTATTGCACAAAATTAGTATGATACAATGTAAAAACTAAAAATAAACTATGTTTAATACAGAGATTAAAGAACACAGATAATACTCTGTATATTTCATCACTACCGTACAAGATGTGCTCGACGCTCAAGCCATCATGTCCCGGGGATTTACCTCGTTTCATATTTCGGACTACTTCTCTCCGCAACCACATGCGGCTCTACAGCGTCGGGCACACCCTCCACGTCCAGCGGCTGAGCTTTGAAGTGGTGCGCGAACATATCGGCTATTAGTTTAGGATCATGAACACTGTTCACACTCGCAGGGAGACTCTGTTTTTTGTTGAGCGCTTTGGTTGATTTCCAAAACTCAACAAAATTCTTGTCAGCTCTGTGAGTGACCAAAATGTACATTCTGATGCTCTCCTGATTGTTCTGGCACCACTTCAGCTTGTTCTTAAACACTCTACGACTGTTCACCATATTATTATATATTTCACCGGATTTTGGCTTTCCATTCTGTACCCAAGATTGAAAATACATTCTAGCAGTGTTGTGACACTCTTTTACGTGGTAATTCCAACCGGCGATCTGTTTCTTCTTAGGTTATGTGTGCAGTTATTCTGTCTGCTTGCTCACTAAAATTCTGTTGCGGATTCGAAATTGACTATTAATTTGAAAGCCGTACAACATAACCAAAAATATTAGTAGATTAAACTAAACTAAAGAGAGAGAGAGAGAGAGAGTTTGTAGAGAATAGAATTTTGAAGTGTATGTAAAACGGAAGCCGCAAAAAAATTTATTTCGCGATGTGTCGGAGGTGGCGGTTTTTCGTTGAGCCCCCGAACTGTCTGTCCTGGCTTTGGAACTGTATTTAATGTCAACCAACAACTCGCTCTTTTACATATAATCTAATCTGTGACTCTGTGACGGGGAGGGGTTCATTGAATTCATATCATTCAAATGAATTGTTATAAAATCAGTAGTGTTTTGCAGCATATTCTTCTCTTTGTTTTACAGTGACTCAAGTAACAAGGTTACTTAAATATTTTAGTGTTGTGTTCTGTTTATCGATTTCTGTTTGTTCGTCACAACATTGGTACCCGTTGGCTACCACTGTAATCATACGGAAACGACATAGTTACTTATTTTGATTATGGTTTACGGATAGCTAGGCTTCGTAATGATCAGTATGTTTTCATAATGGCTTGAACAATGGGTAAGCAAATAACGTGAGTGCTACGGTATACGTTGCGAATGGTTGTGAACTTGTGAGGACTAAAATAAAAACAGTTTTTCTGCGTGTTAGTTATTGAAACAGCCAAAATGTATAGTCCACTCACTGTTCTCATGTGGAGGCATATGATAGTGCGAATGAGGAAGTTCATCCTCACTCCCTTGGAACTAATATCCCCTGTGATCATGTTGATCATTTTGTTTGCGATTAAAAATAGAATAATAGATATGATACCCATGAATCAGCAACACGCAGGGGATCACAACATCAAGTATATGGTGAGTGTGGAATCTCTATGTATAAAGTTATTATTATACACGGGTTGGGGGATGTCGCTATGGGGGCTGTGAGGAGAAAAGTGTTAGAAAGATTTGTTAAAAAACATACTGTCACAGAAACCAAAGAGCCCTGCAAAGTGGGGCTCCTTCGACTTCTCTTTGAGCCCCCCTAACGATACTCTGACCTAAAAGTGCCTCATACAACCATTTTAATTCAATTTAATTTATTTATTAGGTAAACACAATAGATTACAACCAGAGAAATTACAGAAAAATCAAAATAAAGTTATGACCTACGTAACCCTTAACATGTAAACACAGCATGGTTAGGAAGTAGAAAATTTGTTGTTGTACAAAATAGATTGAATTTTGCTACCATGTCATGCTGCTAACAGTAAAGCACTTACACTACACTAAATTCATGAGTCTAGTAAGATCCTATAGAACTTGAGTGTCACTGTAAAAGTTGTCCTGAGTTGTATTGACCTTCCTAAATTCTAAATAGTGAAATCAATTTAGGCGGCCTTATCGCTAAGAGCGATCTCTTCCAGGCAACCTTCGGGCAGAGGAAATGATTTTGAGAAAGAGGTAGTAGGTGTGCAAGGTTTATGGAAAACGTTATATAAGATAATTAAGTAAAATAGTTTTTTGTGAAGTTATCTCTGAAATAAGTTAATATGGCTCATTTAAGTCCCATATTTCCTGTGACTTTTCAGGTAGAAATCACACATGCTTGCTCTCAAATTTAAATTTTATCTGTTACACCCAACCCCAAAGACCCCACCCTCCCTACCTCAGGTTAACATACATTAAACATAAAAAATTTAAAGGACCCCGCAGGATTTGTTTGAAAAAATCTTTCAGTCAAAAATTCTGGAAAAAATATATTTCTGTATGTAGACTTAGAACTTTTCAGCCTTCCCTTTTATATGAACTGGATAATAGCCCATTATGTAAAAAAAACTATCTATGAAAAAGTCGGTTTTTAATCAATATTCTATGAAATAAGGTATAATGTACCACATATTAAAAAAAATTGAACTTTGACCGACTAATTATTTTTTAAACTTCAAAAATCATTATTTTTTGGCTCATTTAGAACTTTAACTATAATAACAAAAAAACTATGGCCCTTGAGTAAAAGTTGTCTATGGTTGAATGTTTCTAAATCTTATTCCTTCCTCGATAAAAAAATAAATGCAAACATAAATGTCATATGGTTTAAAAATAATCACAAATTATTACAAGAAGGTTTCGTGATATTTTGAAGTCCAATCATTCTGAAAGTAATAATTATTTTTAAGTGTGTGGGGCTGAACGCGCCCACGAAATAAAAAGGCAAGCCTTGAAGATCGAGAGCAAGAATGTATTCTGTCTGTGTCACAATACTCTATTGACATCTTTAGTATATAAAAACCGATGGCAGTTGTTTTCACACTTGACAGGCGCGCAGCACGCATGCGCCGACGTTGTGGCGGGAAGCCGCCATAAGTGTGCTTAATGAATGATTGGCTTCAATTTTTGAGTTCTTTAATATAAATATTTTTTGCTGATATTGGGGTACTTTTATTTTATTCTCCATACATTTTAGTATGGAAACTGAATTTTCACTTAGCTCCATTTTTCTCAAACTTACCATTAAACGTTTTTTTTTCTTGTTTTAGTCTACATACAGAAATACATGAAATATATTTTTGCCCGAAAGCTTTTTCTCAAATAAATCCTCCGGCGTCCGTTAAACCATATTATGCAAACATAAGGTAGATAATTAATTTGACTCATGGTCTGATACTGTAGTCAGTTGTGGACAGTATAGTGGAATGTCTAAAGATAACATGACAACAGAAGTATTATATGGTGTCAAATGAATGACCATACTCATTCATTTGACACCTACCGTGGTACTTAATATTATGAACTGAGCAAATGTTGCATAGCTCTTGTTTGAATTAACTGACATTGTTGGATCAATATATCTCTATAGTTGATGGTTAGAATTGTATTCCCTTTAATTATTTCCTTAATAATTACTGGTTCCAAAACACTACACTTTACTCAGAAAGTATTTCCTGACAATGTGAAAGTGGTTTTAGAATGTGGCATAGTGCCTTCTTTATATCCACCTTTTTAGTTTCCGCATGTACTTTAATTCACATGTACATGTACCTATGCCACGGAATTCACGAGTCCAGTTCCAAACAACAAACACCCGCCCAAAGGTTTCATACCGCCAAAAGAAGACCTACCACCGGCTTTCAAACTCCCGTGGCCAACGTGGAAAACGCTTAATCGCCTGCGAACCCAGGTTGGCTGTTGCGGAGATAATCTTCACAAATGGGGGTTTTCCAGCGATCAAGGAAAGTGTGAGTGTGGTGTCGCCCCTCAAACCATGGAGCACTTGCTCTGCTGTCCCACGTGTCCGACCACCTGCACGCGGGAGGAACTTTTCGAGGCCAACCAGAGAGCTATCGATGTGGCCGTCTTTTGGTCGGGAAAATTTTAATTCGGATCATCAACACGAAAGAAGAAGAAGAATTTAAAAAAATATTGTCTTCTACAGGAGCCTTTTCCCCTGGACTCTACGAATCCAGCTGCAATCATATACACTCCAGAAACTGAGTACACGGCAAGGTTGATGGATGAAGTCGGGAAGGACTTACACTTGAGAAGGCTTGGATCATTGCCAGGTAACTGGTTTCGTTTTGCTTTGCCTATGGCATTGTGCCAAGGATCATTAAATGAACTACTATATCCTATTCACTGTACAGTCAGTATTGACCGTAAACATTATTCTTAAACAGCCCGTGCTTAATATCGCAAGGAAAAAGCCGAATTCAGAGAATAGGGATTTGGCCAAGAGTAGGGAGAACTGTTGCTCTGAGGATCCGGAGAACCTTTGGCAGTAGGTGGAGGGTATGAACTTCCCTGGAGTTCTTTCCTCCATACTACCTACTCTTTAAAAAGGTAAAGGATGGTACTTACGTGCACGCAATATTTACAGCCCCCATCCGTCACTACTGATGACCAGTAAACCCCAAATCCTTAGGAGATTCGGCTATTTCCCTGTGATGAGTACCTATGTGGTCTTTAAGGTTGAATACATTAATTTGAAATTGGAGCACAACAGTAGGTACAGTATTATATTTCTGAATCCTTGCTGATGTGTATTTTTAGATGTTTATAGGTACCAAGTTCTATGGACACCCATACATGTAGGTATTTTATCTTATGATAGGGGGCCGGGAATAACCCCAGCGGCAGCGGCGCCTTTGAGGATCTTTTGTGTCTACCCCATTTTACACACTGATCATCTCAGTGTGCAGGTTTCCGCACGATGTTTTCCTTCACCGTTAGAGCAGTCGGTAAATGTACGTAAGACTTCGATGAATACGAAAAACTCATTGGTACATGGCACTCCCGCATGGAAGTTTGGTGTCCTAGCCACTAGGCCACCGACGCTCTAACCATGTAGGTAACTTTTTACACTGAATACAGTTCACTACTGTGCTTAGCTTTGATGCATGTTTATTCAATATATTTTTAATATTCTACTTTATTTGTTCTTTATATGATCATGAGCATGACCATCGTTGGAGGAGGGAATTTTCAACTGTCAAACAATACCTCAGTGAAATATCGACTGAATATCACAATATCATCTTACCTTAAATTATTTATTTTATTTTATTTATTGAAAATCTACATAATTTCATTCAAACATTGACATTAACAGTGTAACAAAAACCAATATAGGTTTGTTAAGAACACTGACAGACCGTCGACGGTCGCATAATATTTGTGAGTGTGTGAAGAACAGCACTGTGCTTGTGCATTTCCAGTGCTAGTGCACTGCTTCGGCAAGGAACGCGGTTATTCCCTTGTGCGCGTTATCGGACAGTACTGCACAGTGGTGTCCGTATGCTGTGCCTCACACAGTCACGGGTACGCTGCTCATCACAGGATGTTACCATTTCGAAAAAAGTTTAATTAAATATTTTTAGTTCTAAATTACATGTTTTTTAATAATTGTTGTGGTTATAATTCTAAATTACCTACAGTTCTAATGTTTGTACATATAAATTTCAGATGAAACAGCCAGCAAATACTACTATGGATTCACAAAAGATAATGCTACATCTGAAGCGTATTTAATTAACAAATTGAAGGAATCAGATGCTTATGTCATATTCCAGGTCAGTAAAGAATGATGGAAAGAAATATCCTTATTAAATATTTACCTATCATTAAAAAATCGAATTCATAATAATATGGTTACCTCCAAACCCAATTAAGGCCTAGGGTATAGTAATTACGAGACAGTCTTTTAATTGGTTTATTATGATTTACTCAATTTGTTATAATCATATCTACTCGTATCATGTACGATGTTGACAATGACAAACCAATAAAAAAATTAAAAAACGTGCCGGCCCGGTTCGGTTTGCTGCATCCAATCACGAAGCGCTGATTTCAAGTTGGGGGAGAGCGGAACGCATGTGATTGGTTGCAGCGAACCGAACCGGGACTGGAACTGGACGCGTATTCCATACGCGTAGTCCAGGCTTTAGATAGTTCAGTTTTGTTTTACAAAAGGGCATGGAACATTTTACTATGAAGCCCTGGCACACCAACTTTCCATGATCTTGAAAAAAATGACTATTTCTTGGCGATCGATCCCAGCCCGATAATTCGATAGAGGACATCAATAGAAACATAAAACATATCTTGACAAAAACTCCTAAAGTATCTCTGAACCCAGATATTTTATGTCGAAAGTTGCAATTTTTTGTTGTTGTAAGATTACTGGTCAAATATCTGGGTTCGGAGATACTTTAGGAGTATTTGTCGAGATATGTTTTATGTTTCTATTGATGTCCTCTATCGAATTAAGCTAGGATCGATCGCCAAGAAATTGTATTTTTTTTCAAAATTTCGGAAAGAGGTTTCCTCATCCACAGATTAAATAAGATTTTGATGTATTATAATTTTCCACAGGACATGGTGGACTCATTCCCTGATCATCTAAACTACACTATAAGAATGAAAGTCGAGTTTATGACGAGCACATATGGATCCATGTCTGACAGAATTGAAGATCACCCAAGATTTGGTAAGTTTAATTGACAAAAACCGGCCAAGTGCGAGTCGGGTACGTAATTTGTAAGTTAGTTTTGTGGTTAAAAACAGAACAAAGAAAATCTGACTTTCAAGTTAGACTATTAAAAATGTTACTAAAGTAGACGAGACGATATAAAATGATAAACAAACGACCCTGTACTGAGTTCAGTTACGATTGTGAGCGATAAGTATCTCTGTCCTTTTCTCTCGCATGCAAAAATGTCAAAAGTGGCTGTCGCTGAGTGTTTCATAGTACGGGAATGTGGTCAGTGCATGAACCGTCAACATTTGGGCCGCACATTTAATGTGAAACAGCAGAGGTCAACCGTTATAATCTCTTTGGTTTGTTGTAACTTTGTCATATTCAGGGGGGAGGGTACTACTGCTATTAAGGCTAACTACAAAGCAATAAAAAAGTGCTCCAAGCCGTCAAGGAAGACGAAGAACTACCAAATTTCAAAAGAACTATATTTAAAAAAAATGTTAAACATTCGCAATTTAAGTATATAAAACGACAAAGAAACAATGCAATGACATTATACTATGGAGTAGACATTAATTTTCCAAGTGGTTCCGAATGTTATGAACCCCTGAAAGTTTGTTTACATTCTTCATCTTGTCTCGCTTGCCTTACTTTAGTTTGTTGTTTTTAAATAGAGGATATCCCCAATATTGTAGCCAATTTTCAAGTTCCTAGATAATACCATTAATGAGATAGATCTGGTGTCTCATCTTATTTTAGCGGCACTTCGACCCTCAGGGATCTTTTGTGCTCACCCCTTGCCTTAGTCTCCTTCCTGTTCCTTAAAGATGCTTTGCATCAAGGACACTGTACAGCTTATAGGAAGGAGCCTATAGTCCTCTGGTTTCGGGTAGGCTTCCCCCAGAAGACTCATACGCCCTCTAGACAACGAGTCACATTCGCACAGCAAGTGTTCCATTGACTTAACGGTGTCACCACAGGCTCTGCAGGTGGGATTGTCTGCCAGTCTCATCTTGTGTAGGAGGCTCTTAGGCCAAAATGGCCTGTGAACGCGCCTGGCGGGTGAGACTCCTGTTATGGTTGTAAATTTTTCTACACCCAATCGTGACACCATTTCCAAAGAGCCTCTTAAAGTGTTTTAATTTAGTCCTTTTTGACCACTCCACCATATGCAGGTCCCTGGCTTTAGCCTTAATGGCTGTTTTGATGGTACACATTAAGAGTCCAACAAAAATTTTGAGCCCTTTTTAGTTGATCTGGTAACAAAAGTGGTGTAAAATTGACAACTTTGACGGGCGCCCACGTTATTTCACGAAAAACTAAATAAATGAAATTAAGAAAAGTCCAGCAGAGCTCCGTTGGTTTCAAACCTATTGTAATACCATACATTTTGTATTGAAAGAAAGAAAGAATTTATTCCCTTGCTTGCTTATCGTATGGTTAGTGGCCAACCTATTTGTCAGAGTTATTCAGGCCGCTCGTAGGCATCTGACATGGCTTAACGACTGCTGTCGAACGACAACAACCGGGACCGACTGCTTAACGTGCTCTCCGAGGCACGTAGGAGCTCACATGAAATATGCCACTAGCGGTCATCCAGGTACCGACCGCGCCAACGTCGCTGAACCTGCATCTATTCCCAATACACACATACAAACAATTAGGTACAGAAGATAAAAATAATATTAAACAAATGTATTATAAAAATAAATAAACCAAACTAATTAAGTTTGATGAAGGTGGTGCAGCACCGGAAAAAGGGGACTGCCTCAGCCTTATTTAGCACTGCGGCGCTGATTTTCAGGCATCACCTGTGTGCATTGGAAGATCCATTACAAATGGTTGAAGGTTATAAGCAAATTGGGCATTGTGGCTTGTTCAGGGAAATTCGGACAGCATTGAGCAATCATTTCGTACAATTACTGTGACCAATTTCACGCCGAGGTCGCTGCCGCAAGCAGGGACAATAAACCCAAAAAAGTTACGATTAATTATTTAAAAAATAATTATGATAGATTTTTAAAAAGTTGCACTTTTTACCTTGTACTATTTGAAGTTGAGTTGGAATATTTGATCTGGTCTTAACTCTGTTGTTTTCAGGTATCATATATGAGTCATTCATGCGGTTGCAGTGGGCGTTAGATAAGAACTATTTACAGATGCGTACAGGCAGCACCATAAATCAGGTATGTATACGTTTTTGGGCCAGGACTACACGCGGCCGATTCCAGCCCCGGTTCGGTTCGCTCCATCCAATCATGAAGCGCTGACGTCGGACTCCCGTGTGGGAGATCTGAGTTCGAAACCAGGCAATGCCATGTACCAATGAGTTTTTCTGTTTTTTCGAAAGACTTACGTACATTTACCGACTCTGACGATGAAGGAAAACATCGCGAGGAAACCTGCATACTGAGATAACCAGTGTGTGAAATGGGGATGGCAATGGAAAACCACTCCATTTAATCTGAAACGAGAGTCGTTCTATGTGTTTAATTCCTTAGAACGATCACGACCCTCAGCAATGAGGAAAACGACTTAGAAGAGAGGTGTAGTTGAACGACTTTTTTTGCCAGATTTAATGGGGTGTCATGTAATTGTCTTCACCATTTCACACCCTGGATATCTCTGTGTAGGTTTTCTCACGATGTTTTCCTTCACCATTGGAGCAGTAGGTAAATTAGCATAAGTCTTAAAAAAATCGAAAACCTCATTGGTACATTAAAAAAAAACAATTTTCCGTTCTTCCGATTTAATGAGTAATAAAAAAATTCAAACTACTATGTTTTTTTAAGACTAATAGGAACATACGTTAGCTAATTTCCATAATTACACCTGATACATTTTAATTAAATAAACCCCATATAGGAGTGCTTGATACACAAGATGAGTAAATAAAATCTTTCAAATTGAAAAAAAAATTACAAACATGTTCCAAATATTTTTTTGATAATTCCAATAGTATCTCCTGAGGATCGCCTGGGGTGGTACCACCCTCTTATCTATTTCTGCCGTAAAGCAGAAATGCTTGCATTTCTGTGTTTCGGTTTGAAGGGTAAGAGAGCCACCGTAATTTCCGGCACAAGAGGCACTCCATCTTAGTCCTCAAGGTTAGCAGAAAAAACCCTCTAATGTTAATACAGTGAGGTGAAATGTCTATGGGCGACGGTGACCACTTACCATCAGGTGGCCCGTTGGCTCGTCTGCTCTCCTTATTTAATAAAAAAATAAAATAAAAAAAAAAAACTCCAGAGTGTAGTATATGAAAGAAAAAAAAATATTTATTTGACATTGCATTACCAAGGTAAATAGAAAAACCTTAGTACCGCATATTATATCTATTTAAATAATTAAATACACTTTTTATAATTAAGAAATAGAAATCACAGTTAAAAATGCTAAATTTCGTCAATAAAAAAAAAAGACTTCGATTATGAAAGACGTTAGTCAAAAATTCCGCCCCGTGTCGAAATCTTAAATTATTTAAAAAAAAACAATTAATTTTTTTTGTAATTAACTCAAAAGCTAAAACCTAACACGACCCGTTTTACACGAACGTTTCTGCCACGCACCTGTAAAATGTGGAACTCTCTTCCACCAGACGTTTTCCCGCAGCGCTACGACATAGGATGCTTCAAAAAGAACGTTAAAAAAGTCCTCTCCCTCCACGGCCGGCAACACACGAGCAATACCCCTGGTATTGCTCGTGTCTCTAGGCGACGGTGACTACTTACCATCAGGTGGCCCGTCTGACTGTTTGTCGTAGCTAATTAATTAAAAAAAAAGCAATCGATGATAAAAAAGTGAAATTGGTTTTTTTTGCATGTTACTTAAATTTGGACAGCAGTTTAAGAGGTAGGTAACACTGAAGCCTTATCTAAACATAAAGATAGACTAAAATTGGAACATATTCATATCTAATCTATACAATGACTTACTGGCGCTAAAACCGCTAGCTAAATCTTAAGATAAACCTAAATAAAACATGACTCTCCCACTCGTATGCTAGATTGCGTAAAAGTGAAATAAAATTTATCTCAGAGATATTTTTCCCAGCAAATTCCATAAAGCTACAACTTAATTTTTAGATTCTGGTCAGATAATATATCTATCTATACATATGTGGCGGCTTCGCGCCACAATGACGGCGCATGCGCGCTGTGCAGTCTGCGCGCGCTGCTGTCGTCTCAAAAACAATCGCCTCCGCTTTTCTCTTACTCGCGCTATCACTCCTCTTCCTTTCATCATCGCAATATCTATATAATATATTCCATCATCGCATCAACATGCTGACTATTCATTCCGTGGGGCACACGGCCCCACACATATATTATTATTTATATGTAATGAGTTGACATACTTTTATAATAATGTAATGAATGAACGACATAAAGTATAATTTTGACATTTAGAAAGAAAGAAAGAAAAACATTCATTCATTCATTCATTTATTTAACATTGCATACATTATTAAACTTAAAAAATATTTGAAATTAAAAAAACAATGCAACATTAAAAGGACACATGCTCAGCATATGCTGCGGTCCGACCGGTACGGCAGAACCGCAGCGCTGGTTTTCAGCTGTGCCAGGGCGAAGGCATCGCGGCCGTAACGGCAGTCAGGGACGAAAACAAAAATATATTAAAAGTATAAATAATAAAAGTACAAATAAATATCTACCTAAAGATGAAATAGATAACAATTAAAACTGGAGAGAAAAGGAGTAGAAATACATAGTGAGTGTCTGTACATTATGCGGCTCGTCATTCCGATGGGAAGCGGTATTAGCGGTATTTACAACAATAATAAATTGATAATATGATAACAAATGTTAAGGATAACTTAAATAGAAATAGCAGATTTTAGCATGGCCCTAAAATGTCATACCTAACACCTAATTTATAAGCAAAAATCGGACAAAAAAATGTATTTCATTTTATATAGATATCTTTGCGAACATATTGTGGGTACTATTGCAAAAGAAGAAAACAAAAAATCAAAATCAATGTATTTATTGTAAGTACTTTATATATAGTACCTACATTTTTACAATGTTATTTTTTTTACTCTACCACCGCTTCGTAAGGTGCTTATAGCTGAAAGGAAAGAAGCGGCGCAAGAAACTTTCAGCAGTACATGGTACATACACTAGGCAAAACAGTTTACGATTAAACGACATTTGAAGCACAAGGGTGCGTCATCCACCAACTTGAGTGTTACCACCCACGAATGCCAGATAATTGCACAAACTTTACCATTAAAAATTAAAAAAAACCCGAAGCAAGATCAGATCATGCTTCGGTTTTTTTTATTTTTAATGGTGGGTTTGATCTCAATCTCACCTGGTGTAAGGGGAGCACGATCTGATCTGGTCGTGCCTATACTTTTGGGCACAGGGAACCCTGTAAGTATTTTATGTCAGAATGAGCGACCAGACTTGCTCTCGCGGTAGACACTTACGGCACTGAGCTCGGCTTAATAGTGACTGAGCTAGAGACGGCGGTCTTAGCGTTCCGCCCGTCGTGAATAGAAAGACAGGGTACCCTGTTAAAAATGACGATCGACTGTCTTGTTGTCAGACGGTGACGATGCAAGAGTTCCCGTTCGTGGACACCAGCACCAACCCGATGGCGGACTCCGTGTCGCAGTTGCTCATAATGATGTGCTCCTACGGCCTTCTGCTGCCCTTCGTATTGGTGATGGCGCGGCTTTTGGAGGAGCGCGCCACCGGCGTTCAGGTTGGTGCCTTGAATCTCGCATGTAAAGGGTGCCGACACCTGCAGGTCATTTTGTCATTTCATATAGAGACATCGCAGTGATGTTTGCTTGCTTATCGTATGGTTAGTGGCCAACCTATTTGTCAGAGTTGTAAATGCTTAAACGATAGAGTATTTTGAGGGTTCTACGAAAAACTCGGTAATACAGCGCGGACCCGGGCGGATGCCGAAAAAACTACCTTCAAAATATTATTTTTCTTTTCAATATATAAAACAATTGCCGGACGATAGGACCTAGTTACATTGACGCCGGGTACAGTATAAATCCGTTAAACACTCAGTCATTTTTTAAAATAGCCTATAGACTGTCCCACTGCTGGGCAAAGGCCTTCCCTTTCCATTTTTCCCTATTCTCGGCGTCCTTATACAATCCTTTTTGGAAGTGGTCGATATCGTCCTTCCACCTACGCATGTTATTTTTCTGTGGTACCGCGCTGTATGATCAAGTTTTTCGGAAAGCTCTATCGTTATAGACTGGAGCAGTGGTGGTAAAATAATTTGGAATACATGTGCACGGGATGATGGATTAATCGGCTATGGATACACTGAAAAATGCGATTTATGAGCAGGTGTTTTTTTTATTTTTATTGACTACTAACCCCGCATTTGACCTCGATCTCGCCTGATGGTAAGCGACGATGAGGTCGACGATGGAGCATGCGGGTCCAGTAAATGCCTATTCACTCGAGGTGTTATGAAAATGAATTTTGTTTTCCAAACCACGCTGCTTTTGCCAATATGGAAACCTAAACTAAAACTATACCGTGTACTGATAAATGACACATAACACGAACTCATTATTTTGTACATACATAGATAAGATTAGCTATAAATGAGTGATTGATAAAATTGGTGAAACATTATGAGCGTATGTTTTTGCGAACCGCTATATCTGCTGGTATTACAAATAGGTAGAGTATTTATTATTGTGAGATTAATATTGATATGGCGTATTTATACCTACTCAGTATATAGTGGTTATGATGTTTTTTTTAATGATGAATGATTTTCATGATTTTTTCTTTCATTAATGCATTCTTATTTTAATTTAATTTATTTATTAGGTAAATACAACAGATTACAACCAGAGAAATTACAGAAAAATCAAGGAAAGAAAGAGAAGAAGAAAAGATGAAAAATGATAATGAACAGCCTTTCTCTTTCTATTAAGTAGTTCTGGTGTTGTGCATTTCCACCAAAGGCAAGTGCACAACACCAGAACTACTGAATAGAAAGAGATAGGCTGTTCATTATCATTTTTCCTCAAGTAAGCTATCCACGCACCTACTTTATAATTTTTCAATAGGTATTTTTTAATAATTACATTACTACCTACCTACTTACAAGGAAGTCACGAAATAATGACCTCCCCCTTTTAGCGATATCTGCAGCATGCCACCGATTTCTACGACATGGTGGCGTAAACAATCTGATTAGTGGATTTTTGTTGCATCTATGTCGTGTTGCTTTCGTGTCGCCTGATAACCTAACGTGTTACGCCTTAGATGTGTAGCTGATCAAACTGATCTGCCATCGATTGAGCATTGATCGATAGGTGCATTGATCAACGTCGATTATAAACCGTTTAAAAATTCTGTCCAGGAACTAATTAAATTGTCTGGCGTATTTTCACCGATGCTCGCCGTATCGCATCTCCTGAATGCACTGCCGGCCGGTATCAAAGTACTGCGTTGTTGGCACCACTCTAGCCCTAGCTATGTGGTGTGGCTTTCATGTCGCCTAATTATTATTATTAACATGGCAAAGGCCTCCCTCCTAAAAACAAATAAAACCATCTAGATCGCCACGGCATATGAATTTAGTTATTATAATTATAAAAGTTTTAAGTTTAATTACAAAATCTTTGCAGGAACTAATAAAAATGTCTGGAGTGTCTTCGCCGATGCTGGCCCTGTCGCATCTCCTGAACGCATTGCCGGCCGGCATCATCTATTGCTCCATCGGCACCGCTCTGCTGAAAGCCTCCGACGTCCCCTTCGTGCGCCACTCGGACGGGTTCCTCATATTCATCACGCTGGCTCTTCACTACCTCACGATTATGGCCTGGGCTTTCGTGTGCAGCTTCGTCACCAAACGCAGTGAGTGAATAAGACACCATAAGCATCATAGTCCATCGCCGCAAAAATTGTATAAACTTATATGTATAATGTCGCAAGGAAATAGCCGAATTCAATGAAATAGCCGAATTCAATGAAATAGCCGAATTCTCTGGCGATTTGGGGTTTATTGACCGTCGTAGTAGTGACGGATGGTGGATTAAAACTGTTTATCATGTAATAATGAGTTACGAGATGGGGGTGGGGGTGGGGGTGTAAATATTGCGTGTACCGTCCTAAATATTTTTAAAGAGTAGGTTGCTACCTAATTAAAGAAAGAAAGCTTGCAAAGGTTTGCATTTTTTATTTTTTATTATTGTTATTTATTTATTTGAGGGTAGTATCTATTTCATACGCCTTTTGCACCCGTATATTATGTAGGCCTGAAGGTTGCCTGGAAGATATCGCTTAAAGCGACAAGGCCGCCTTCTGCACATTGTATTGTACCTCTCTTTATGTTGTATGTTTTGTTTTTGTCCCGGGTGTGCAATAAAGTATATTTGTATATGCCATATATATGGGCCAAACCCGTGGCTCGCTGTCAGTGCTAGTAGTCCTATTTCTTTGGTTAACACATTTATTTTTTAACTTGAACAGCTCAGTACATAATATCCATTTCGATGACGACGTACATGGTGCTGTGGCTGCCTCAATACTTGCTGAACTTCTTCCATCTCAACCGCCTGGTGTTGCTGACTGGGTTACTACCACACGCGCCCATGTATTGGTTCTGGCAAGAGGTCGCCAGTCTCGAGCTGTACGGTGAGTGACATACCTTCACGCTATGTCCTTTACCCCGATGTCGCCCGACACAGTCCGCGTTTGAATCGATGGAGTAGCAATACTGTGTCGCTTCTGTAGCGCGGTGCAAATGCATCGCCACGAAAAGTCATGGGCGATGGTCATAATACCTCTCGTACTGTACATAAGTCTAAATGTGTTCTCAGGTAATGGCGTGTCATGGTCGACGATATTTGTATCCCACGGCGACCACCACGGCTCAGTGTTCGAGAGCTACATATTCATGTTGGTGCAGATCATTATCCTGACGCTGCTCACGACCTACCTCACGTACGTGTGTCCCGGACCTCACGGGACCGCTCGCCCTCCGAATTTCTTATGGAAGGTGAGTGATGTGTGTGAGAGAGGATTGTACTGCCGACTGCATATTACATGTCTAAAACTGGGGAGTAGAACGAGCGCATGTGGGACGATGTCCTAGATACCGCTGGCGCGAGGAAGTGGAGAAGGATCTGCGAGAGCTTCAGGCGCCTGAAAGTGCGGTTACAACTGGTCGTCGAGCGACCGTCTGGGAGGTCACAACATGCGGCCGCCGGTTATATGTGATATACCAGTTGTCGACCACATTCGGCGAACGTCAAGTGTCTCTAGGTTGTCACCTGTGACACTTGACGTTCTGTGACCATAGGTCGTCCAACGCGGGGCGGTCGCCGAATCGGTGAACGACCAGGTGTAACTGCGCCTTCATTGTAGCCTAGTTAGAGTGGTTATCTTATCTTATGATTGGGGGCCGGGAATAATCCAGCGGCACTTCGACCCTGGAGGATTTTTGTGCCTACCCCATTTTACACACTAGTGTGCAGATTTCCTCACGATGTTTTCCTTCACCGTTAGAGCAGTCGGTAAACGTACGTAAGTTTTCGAAAAATATGAAAAACTCATTGGTACATGGCACTGCACGGTTTCGAACCCGGACCTCCCGCATGGGACTCCGGTGTCTTAGCCACAGTGCCACCGATGCTCTTAGTTGGAGTGGTTAGTGAAGAATATAAAAATTCTGAATAGCAGCATATTCAAGAGATGTGATTTATTTGTTCAAGAAGAAAGTGACGCCCGAGAAGATATTGGATGACCAGCATGAGCCTATGGTCCGCGACCCTCAGTACTTCGAGGAGCCTCCTGTGAACAAGGTGGTGGGCATCAAGATCAACAAAGTGACTAAGGTACGAGTATAAGTCAAAAGTCAAAAGTAGGCAGGGTTTTTTAAACATGAACATTAATTTGTTAAATTTTTTACAGTGCTTGCTTAATTTCTAATTACTCTATAAGTAGGTAAGTATTCAGTTTTCCTTACAAGTTATATAAGAATAACTTAACTTAGCTTATTATAACTAGTTATATATCTAACTAAATAAATAGTATATCTAACTCATAGTATAGTATATCTAACTTATTAATAGCTATCGACTTTCTAGTTAGTAATACACACAAATGACAAAAAATATTGCCAGAAGCGAGGGAGAGTGAGTCAGCGATAGACAGTGGAAAGCTATTAATAAGTTAGACGTAACTTCGAATTATGAAAAAGTAAAGTAAAATTAAAAGTAAAATTACATTAAAAACTAAAATACACTTTATTACACAAATAGAAAACAACAAACAAAAGATAGAATAGGAAATAGTGGAGTACAATTAAAACTTGGGAAAGAAAACTTTTATCTTATCTTATGGAATACCATGCGGCCACCGGTTATATGTGATATACCAGTTGTCGACCGCATTCGGCGAACGTCAAGTGTCACTAGGTTGTCATCTGTGACACTTGACGTTCTGTGACCATAGGTCGTCCAACGCGGGGCGGTCGCCGAATCGGTTAACGGTTATCGGTAACTGCGCCTTCATTGTAGCCTAGTTGGAGTGGTTATCTTATCTTATGATTGGGGGCCGGGAATAACCCAGCGGCACTTCGACTCTTCAGGATCTTTTGTGCCAACCCCATTTTACATACTGGTCATCTCAGTGTGCAGGTTTCCTCACGATGTTTTCCTTCACCGTTAGAGCAGTCGGTAAATGTACGTAAGTCTTCGAAAAATATGAAAAACTCTTTGGTACATGGCACTGCACGGTTTCGAAACCGTACCACCCGAATGGGAGTCCGGTGCCCTAGCCACTGTGCCATCGACGCTTAAACAAGGACCTTGAAAAGGTAAATGGTAATGTATGAAATACAAACCTTTGTCTCAGGTGTACGGCAAGGAGCGAGCTCTCCACAGTGTGTCACTGGACGTGTACAATGGAGAAATCACAGTGCTGCTCGGACACAACGGTGCTGGGAAAACCACACTTATGTCTATAATTACAGGTAACTAATGTCTAATGATATTTATTTTATTTCGTTTATTACAAAAAAATGCACAGCAGTACAGTTACAACTAAGACACGGTAAATACATATGCTTGACATTAACACAATACAGTACCTAAAGTATCGTATAGTATCGTACAGTAGATTAAATATAATAATAATAATATCTCTATAAAGATAATAATAATAATAATTTAGGAGGACCTCTCTATAGAACTGAAGACCCAGTGGCGGGTAAACACTGTTAGAACTGTACCCATCATAATTTCATCTACAGGAGTCATACCCAAATCCTTACACACCAGCCTGAAAACACTTCAAATACACCCTCTTACTTTCATTCTTCTTCAGAAAGCTGCCATTCTAAACACTTGCAGGATTGTTCGAAAATTCCTGTCCATGGACACATAAACGTCTCACATTCACTCATCATCAACAGTCAAACACACCGATCAACTCACTTTATTTCTTCTGATTAACTCTACTTCCCAGATACTATGGGCTAGGTAGGTATAGGTATAACCCAAGGAAATTCTAAACCAAATAACGGAAGTAGGTACGTATAGTACTTAGAATTTCCTTGGTATAACCATAACAATCATCAAAAGATTCATATTTACTTATAGGATAGAGTACGTAAATAATAATGTATGGTCTCAATAATTATATTTACAGTACCTTACTCATATAGAGGTCATAATGACGATGATTTAAATTCAGTTTGTAAAGTGATTGTGATGTCATTTCTTTAAAAATCTTATAGCTGGGTACCTACTTAAAATAGAGTGCATGCTTGAATAGATTGGAAACACTCTCATCAGCTTATTATTATGTAGATAAGGTACAGATAAACATTAATTACATAACAAACATAATGCTGTCGTAGATTATTTTCGCCTGAAATGAAATAATTAAATTTTCTCCAACCAGCCTACCACCCATAAAACAACTTACAGCTTTTAGGGTTTCATATATTCAAGGTACTCTTCTGTTGGGTCTTCAATGATACTCACAAATTAGGTTAATCGGGAATATATATTTAAAATCAAGTTTACATAGTGACGGCTTAGGAACGACTGACGATCGCGGGCGCAGCCGCGTGCCTTAACTAAAAGTGCTGACATCGGAAAACACACTGTAGAACACAGTGTGCATTGTGTCCATACATTGTGTCCCTACACAGCTCATTCACTCATCTTCTCACAAAATCGCAGACATTGGCGACACAATTCCTTCCATAGACTGGCAAATAAGTCGCATTCCGGTACTTGTGCAAGAAGCGCATTCAGTAGCACTAGTGCACGCACAGAAGGTGAGTTACGATGGAAACCGGTTCGCGACAAAGGCGCTAACAACCCGGCAACATTGCCACTACGATTAGTACCTACTCATATCAGTGTAGAACGTGCTATCGAAATTTTCCTGGGACTTCGCATATATACGAGTTCCAAACATCCATAGTTGGACCAGGACATCTGGTCACCAGGCACAACACCCCGCCTGGTGCAAGATCTTCCGTTTTATGTAAGCATAAAACTGACATTACGTCATTCCATGTCCTCACATAGCACGTCCAAGTTTGAAATGTTCTTAAAAAATGACGAATCATATTTTGTACAGGCATGTTGAACTCCACCGAAGGGCAAGTCTACGTCAACGGCCTGGACTCTTTAACGCGGCAACGCGAAGTGCGCAGACAACTCGGCCTGTGCACCCAACACAACCTGTTCCTGGCGAACCTCACCGTGATCGAACACGTCATGTTCTTCTCTATGGTAATATAATTACATTGACGGGGATTTATTAATTATATTGACGGGGAACATAACAATTTGTCGGGTGCAAGGTATAGTAAATTGCACGATGTATATTGGTATGTCAAATAAAGACCCGATTCAGATGTTGAGTTACATTTCGTAGTCGACTGCAGACCACTGTTAAAAAACTAAATTTACTGCCCTTGCCGTGTATGTATATTAAGGACATATGCTTATTCGTTAAAGCCAATATGCTTCATTTTACAAAGCGGAGCGACTTGCACATTAGGCAGACGAGGCCACAAATAATGAACAAGCTATGGCAGCCCCCGTGACGGAAATACATATACACAAGAAATGTTTATAACATGTGCATAACAGTGTACAACAAATTACCTCATGATATAAGGGTGTTAGAGGGTAGACTCTTTAAAACTGTATTAATGAAATGGCTGCTTGAAAATCCTTTCTATAGTGTGAAGGAGTATAATGAACATTCACATTAGCACTAAAATTGACATTATTTTAATTTATATTCTTTGTAGGTACCTGACATTTTGTACGTCTTTTAACAGGCTGAATATTTTGACTTTAATATATTTTTAAGATCTTTTACTTTCTATACAGTATTCTGACAAATAAAGTATTTTGATTTTTGATATTTTTTTTGACTCAGTATAAAACACTGAACTGTAGGAGTGGTAACAGACCACTCACCAACATTTATTTATTTGATGTCCCTTCAGGAGTGTCTTCTGTCTTTACGTCTGTTTCAAAGTCCCGAATCAAGTTAGTGATGTTGCAACGCCATTTACCTATAATGTTTGTTCGTGTTCTACAGCTAAAAGGCAGCTCATACAAGGAGGCTCGGAGCTCTGCCACCGAGCTGCTGCAAGAGCTCAAGATAGAAGACAAAGCTAACTCGATGAGCGGCGTGCTGTCGGGTGGCATGAAGCGGCGGCTGCAGCTTGCTTGTGCGTTGGCTGGTCGGGCAGACGTGCTCATACTGGACGAGCCCACGTCCGGACTGGATGTGGAGACGCGGCGCGAGCTCTGGGACCTGTTGCTGGTGAGATAGTGGCACGGTGCTGTTGGCAGCTAGCGTGCTCATACTGGACTACGCACGTATTTCTAGGCGACGATGACTGCTTACCATCAGGTGGCCCACCTGTCCTTTTATCTAAGGGTAGGACTTGACTGATCCTGTTCATGAGTCTGTTCTCAACAAATTTCATGCGCTTAGCCGTCTTCCTACTTGAAATCAGCGCTTTGTGATTGGATGCAACGATCGCATCGGAACCCCGTCTTCGAGTTTCAGCCTAATAACGTGTTCGATGCGCGATGTTTCACGCGAGGTACTGGACTTTGATTATACTGAGTATAGACTGGTATTGTTCGCAGAATCTCCGCGACAAGCGCACGGTACTGCTATCGACGCACTACATGGAGGAGGCAGATGCTTTGGGAGACCGCGTGGTGGCGCTCCACAACGGAGAGTTACGCTGCCACGCCACGCCTATGTACCTCAAGAAACACATCGGTCAGTATGATAGCTGTGTGACCCGCCTGTACAACTCTAAAATGGCAACATTGCCGCTGTTCGAGCTATCAATCCTTCAACTGATATAATGTTATTCCTCCAGGCACGGGCTACCGGCTATCCCTGACGACGATCGGTCTGCCGCGCGAGCAGGAGGTGACGAGCGCGGTGACGTCACACTCGCCGGATGCCACGATGCGGGAGAGCAGTCTCAACTCCATCGCGTACAGCCTGCCCGCCGCCGGCGCACACAGGTCACACTTATCATAATTATACCAAAAAGGCTTTCAATGCCCTGCTGATCCAATATAATAACGCCTTCAGGATGCTGATGGGGCTGCCGAAATACTGTAGTGCATCGGGGATGTTTGCAGAAGCCCGCGTGGATGGCTGCACGCAATACGAAAAAGGGTTGCTTCCCTGATGCACCGAGTACATAGCAGTCCCGGCAGCATCCTGTTGACGTTTGCCGAGTCCCTTGACTCCCCGGTCCTGAGGCACTGGATATACCTGCATGTCAATGCGAAGTAGTCGTCCAGTGCTTTGGGGTCTGTACCATGGGCTTGGTATTATTTCTATATATATATTTTTTCTAACAGCTATAAGTAATGTAATATAACATACTAACTTTATTGTATGGACCATGTCTGACTCAAATATATAATAATAATAATGACGTCGGTCTGCCGTGCGAGGAGGAGGGGGACGAGGTGGGGTGACGTCACACTCGCCGGACGCCACGCTGCGGGGGAGCAGTCTCAACTCCGTTGTTATCGCTAGCTTAAAAAAAATATATTCTGTCGAAGTGCAACAAAGTGTTTATGACGCTAGTGTGCGCAATCAATTCCCTTATGGCTCCTCTTCACGATAGGCCATGATGGGCGATTACAGGCACGCACAATGGTGTTATAGGGCATGAACATGACAGTGTGCAATCGGTCATAATGGCTTTAATTTTAATCAGCGACAATCGAATAGCCGTCGGTTTTTCGTACACACATAAAAGCATTCTATTTGTGCCGTTAATCGATCGCGTGTTCACACGATCGCCCATTATGACCCATCGTAGTCGCCCGTCATGACCCATCGTAGTCGCCCGTCATGGCCAATCGTAGTCGCCCGTCATGGCCAATCGTAGTCGCCCGTCATGGCCAATCGTAGTCGCCCGTCATGGACTCATGGCCCATCGTAGTCGTCCGTCATGGCCCATCGTAGTCGTCCGTCATGGCCCATCGTAGTCGTCCGTCATGGCCTATCGTAGTCGCCCGTCATGGTCAATCGTAGTCGCCCGTCATGGCCCATCGTAGTCGCCCATCATGGAGCCGATTGTGAAGAGCCTTTAAATTGTGCGCAGGTTCCCGCAACTGTTCGGCGCATTGGAGGCGCGCCGCTCGGAGCTGGGAATCGACACCATCGGCGTCGGCATGCCCACGCTCGAGGAGGTGTTTCTTAAGTGAGTACACCATGCTTCATCGTCAGCCCATATGAATGATTGAATGAATTATTTATTTTCCAGAAATATGGTACATTGGATGACAAATCTTAATTATTAGGTCTAACATATTTCGCCGGCTTTGGCATGCAAATATTTTAGAGTTAACTTCAATTAATTCAAGTACTTGGAATACAATCATTACATCACACATAAATTACCTATATACCATATCTGGAAGGATCACCTCTATCAGTGTTGCCACCAACCAGAATTAGGGTTGTTATTACCGTTCTCAAAACGATGAAATGATGTCATAGGATGGCGTGCTAAACAGAGACAGCGCTATCGCGTTGGTTTAGCGCACCCTGAAATCTTTTTTTATGGGTCTAAAAATCTGTATAAAATACTAGGTGTCCAAAAAGGGTATTCGCACTTTTAAAGTTCCATAAATTGTAATTATGGGGTAGATATGAAAAAAAAATTGTCTTTATGCGTAGTATTTCTTATAAATTTAGTTGCAATGGAGTCATATACCGGAGCACAGCGTGCATTTTGTGTACGAGCTTACTATCAAAACAATAATTCAATAATAACTGCACGTCGGTTATATCGCGTGGAGTTCAATTTGCGAGGCGTTAATTTATCTCCCAGTGCAAAGGTTATTAGAAAATGGGTTCAGACATTTGAGGCTACGGGATCGACAGTAAAAAATCCTGGTTCCGGTCGTCCACGAGAAATAAGAGTGCCTGAAGTCATTCAAGAAGTGCATGAGTCGACAAGACAAGATCCCACACTTTCTCACACGACTGACAGGTCAATTAGAGCCCTGAATGAGTTGTTCCCAGGAAAGCTGATTACAATAAAGGGTAACATTAAATGGCCCCCCAGGAGTCCGGACTTGAGTCCAATGGATTATTTTTTATGGGGTTACCACAAAAGTCAAGTTTACAAAAATAAGCCGACAACCTTAACTCAGTTGAAGGACAATATTGTAAGTGAAATAAGGATACTCACTAATGGTTTATGTGAACGTGTAATGGGTAATTTACGGTCACGACTTGAAGAGTGCCAAAATCGGAATGGACGTCATTTAGACAACATAATTTTTGGTTATTAATTTTTCCAAATCGTGTACTTTTAAATAGTAATAAACCAATTACAGAATAGAACCATTTTCATTTATGATTTTAACATCTAAACTGGGAATACCCTTTTTGTTCACCCTGTATTTATGGTAAATCCAAAACGTATATTTAAGTTTATTTCGTAAACTATTACATCGTCCAATGCTCTTCTTCGTCATCATACTTACTGTAATCAAGTTCCGCTAGAAATTAAAAGGAATTTAACTATTTTTCTACACAAATAAGTTTTCTTTTACTACAGTGAAAGATGTTTTATGTACATGTGTATTTTGTAGATCTAAACACGTGCGGGAAACGCGGATTAACAGTTGGTAAATTTTCAGGTTATGTAGCAACGTGGATACGTCTTTCGCGCAAGAAGAAATTGATTCTAACGTACCAGGTAATCAATATATTTTTTTACATGATAGGGAAGTAAGCGATGCTTAAAAACGGCAGTCAAATCCCACCGGTGGTGTTTTCTTTGTTATATTTGTAATGTAATAAAACATTTATTTGTACACACATACCATTTGACAAAATAAAAATAATGCATTCCTTCCCGTGTATGGGACGAATTAGAATATCCGTCCCTGGGAAATGGTGTGGCTGTAAATATTCAGCCATTTCCCCTCTCACTGCCTGACAGCCTAGTTTAGACGCCAAGCGACGAAATGTGCTTCCGACGGCGATCGGTCTTACACCGTCGTAAATAAAAAATAAAAATATACTTATCTTCAAACAGACCGCAGTATCTAGAACAACGTTACTTTTCAGAGCCGTCGTTCAAGAAACTGACCGGTTTTCAGCTGTACGCGCGTCAAATGCGAGTGTTATTAATGCGTAACTTCTACTTTGTGTGGTCCACCAAGATGTCCTTTATATTCATGGTGAGTTGTTATAACCAACAGAAGGTATTTATACCCTTACCAACACAACACGCACACAGTTTCTTTCTTCGTCCGTGCAGTCACTGAGGGGCCAGCTGAAAATCAGCGCTGTGGCTTGCCTCAGCATTATGCTGAGCTGGTGTACCCTTTTTGGCACTGTACCACACCAGATGTTCTGTGCTGCATGTATTAATCTTTGTATACAGAAGTATTGTGTTCTATATTCTGGTGTTTACAGTGCTAAATAAACGTTCTCAATTTCAATTTACCAGAACAACAAAAACTTTGTCACGAGGGCGCCACTGGTACTTTTATAATCTGTGTTATGGAGATAGTATGGAAAGAAATAGTTTCATTTAATTTCGCAGTATTGTGAAGGTTTTTGTTTTCTGGTCAAGCTTTACACCTTTAGCATATTGTAACGATTTTGATTCGGAACGAACGCGTGCAAAATTAGAAAAGCGATAATAGATTAATATTGGTTCGCTCCGATCCCGTTTTAAAATTGCTATAGTTTGCTAAAAGCGTATATACAGGGTGTAACATTAAGAACGGTCAGTATGGGAAAGTCTGAAACTATAAGACATACGAAGATCTGTTCTTAGGAACCATGTCATCAATTTTAGTAACAAGAAACACTGTATTCATACATTTAAAAAAAAAACCTGTACTCAGCCTGGAAATCGAACCTGGTTGTTTTGAAAAAAAATCCAACACTATTTCTATTTAGATATCGATTGTGTAGGTCTTAAGGAATAAATGTTAGTATGAAACGTGATGTTTAAAATTAATAAAACGCATTGTTTCCATATCTTTTAATTTATTTTAGTAGGTGTTCGAAATGACTACCATTTTGTGAAATACAACATTCAACTCGTTTAGGTAACGATCTTACTATTGAATGTTGTATCTTCAGGTGGTGAATTTGCGTTAAAATTGTCTCTATGTCTCTAGGTCTTCAATTGTGTCGTAGCTTGTTTTGTACACTTCATCCTTAACGTAATCGATATCTAAATAGAAATAGTGTTGGTTTTTTTTTCAAAACAACCGGGTTCGATTCCCAGGCTGAGTACAGATTTTAAAAAAAATGTATGAATACAGTTTTTCTTGTTACTAAAATTGATGACATGGTTCCTAAGAACAGATCTTCGTATGTCTTATAGTTTCAGACTTTCCCATACTGACCGTTCTTAATGTTACAGCCTGTTTATGATTTATTTCACTATACTATAGGCATCGAACACGTCCTGCTTACCCGTATATAATCTAGCATATGAGTGAGCGTGAAAGTTTCATTTAGGTTTAGCTTTAGTCAAGAAATTAAAATAAATATCATTTAGCTTTAGATATGGCTGGTGGCCACCCCCTGAATCGAAGCCAACATTGGCTTCGGTTCAGGGGGCGCCATTCATTTTTTATTTCTTTATTATATAATAAATAAATAAAAAAAATCATTTTCATATTGCTAACACTATCGTGTCATTCTTCCCATCCAGCAAGTCCTACTAACACTGGGCCTGATATTCTTATTCACGTACACCCTGAACCTGCAAGTGTTCAATGAGATGTACGACTCGCCGGCCGACCTGCCTCTCAACCTGGATTTGTTCCGGGGTATAGAGCGACCGCGGGCTCTGTACCACGTGGACGATGAGACCTTCCGGCGGGTCACTGACACGTTCGCCAGGGTCAAGTTTGAGCCGACGACTGACGTCGCTAGTGGTAAGTGAAGCTGGTATGATTCTATAGCGGGCTCTGTACCACGTGGACCATGAGGCCTTCCGGCGGGTCGCTGACACGTTCGCCAGGGTCAAGTTCGTCTGATGTCGCTGGTGGTAAGTTTACTGAAAATGGTATGAGTACCGGGCAGGACTCAGGGCAGGCTGACTGTACTGACTCGTACCACCTTTAAGATAACTCTAAATTAATAATTTAAAAAACCCCCGACACCATTGTGGAGATGCCCTTACTTTTTCCTGGTCATCATCAGGTCTTTGAGGTTCGTGATGTGGGAAGGGCTCCATTAGAGCTCAAACTCGAACCATCTAGCTGATTCCTGCTATTACCGTGCCAGAGATCCCATCTGACATCAAAGATACTCCAAGATCTTGGAAACCACTGGTCCAATTTTTATCAGACATGGCTAAGAACACTCTCGACAAAATTGACAAAAACCGGAACCAAATCAAATCATTCGTTGCTAAGTTATGATGCCACAGACAAACGTGTCAAACTTATAACACGCTCTCCATTGGTCGGGGGTTAAAGATGATCAGGTGTTGAGATGGCGCCACAGATTAACAGATATACCTGCATCCCTCGCGAGATAAACAGATTGATTAAAATCGAATCAAACTTTTTTATTGTAAGTAAGTCACATAAAGTACATTTTTACAACGTCATGTTTTACTCTGCCACCGCTTCGTAAGGTGCTGTAGCTGAAAGGAAAGAAACTTTCAGCAGCACATCTTTTGAAATAAATATATATCTTACAATAATTATGAATACAATCATATACACACACAATGTGCAGAGCTGGAGCTGGATTTAGGACCAAGCCTCTTTATCATTTAAGTAGTCGTTTATTTTATAATAACCCTTTTTACATAAGGTCGGTCTTGTGTGGGTCTTTAATTTTTTCTCTGTCATATTTATTACAGTATCGGGTATCTTATCTTATCTTAAATCATACACATCATCATCATCAGCAGCCTACTCTAGTCCACTGCTGGACATAGGCCTCTCCCAGGGCGCGCCATTGAGCCCGATCTTCGGCTCTTCTCATCCAGTCGCTGCCAGCCACCTTGCGCAGATCGTCGCTCCATCTAGCAGGGGGGCGTCCCACACACACACACAAATCATACACATAAATCGTACACAGTGCCCCATAAATTATGTGTTTACTTTACTAAGTCTAAAGCGTGGGACTGCAAGTTTGTTTTTATTTCTGATATTGAAATTATGATTATCGCAGTTTTTCGGAAACAACTGTAGATAGATAGAAACACTTTATTGTACACAAAAACAGGAAAAGCAAAAACTACAGGAAAAGTAGCACGATATGTACAAAGGCGGCCTTATCGCTTAAAGCGATCTCTTCCAGGAAACCTCTGAAGTTAATTGGACATTAAAGAGATTAGCGACAGTGTAGTGTGAAGACATGAAAAAGGTTACTATTACTTTATACACAATAAAGTTAGTAAAATGAAAGTAATATGATATACATAAATAAATAATTATGTAGGTATACTAAAATAGTTTTTACAACTGTAAGTTTTTGCGTACATTCATAAATAATACTTACTCCGCTGGCGCAGCGACCCGAAGTGGATCTTGTCCTCCGATACCAAACAGCGCCATCGCTTTCTCTCTCCTGCACAGTCTGGAGTCAGTCAGGTGCCCGGAGCTCACGTAGATCCTTCTCCACTTCATCGCGCCAGCGGTATCTGGGACGTCCGACCGGACGTCCCACATACGCTCGTTTACCTGCCCGATCCTCCCCCATCCTAGTGACGTGTCCGAGCCATCGGAATCGAGCTGCTTTCGTTTCTCCGATAATATTCGGCTCGTTCACCATCTCTTCAATCTCCCTATTCTTTCTTATCCTCCACCCTCCGTCTTCATTCTTGACCGGTCCCAGAATCTTCCTCAATATAAATAAATAAATAATATTTTGATAAATGTTTGAACATGGCATGTTGTTTCAGAAATGCTGTGTATTGGTCAGGAGGATATGACGGCGTACTCTAAATATCTGGTCGGATTAGAGCTGAACGACACCCACGCTAATGTAAGAATGTGTATTTTTTTAACGTGGGGGAAATCTGCCACACCGTTATTAAGACCTATGATTAATATTCAGCCGCAGTCAGGTCGGGAACTTGGTACCGTTATCTGTTATATTTCCCATTGTCTCTGCATGCTTACCAAGCCCGTGTGCTCCATCTTCAGCCTCATCGTTACTTACCACCAGGTGAGATTGAGGTCAAAGCGGGTTTGTGTAAATAAAAAAAGTCTCTGTTTGTTCGCCATTCACACGATAGTGTAACATCTTTCGGGGCGGATATTGTCACGTAGTATTTTGAATGTTTGTAACAGTTACGTCACAGCCCAGAAGAAAATGAAAATTATTATTTATTTTTGCTGCAATACAATACATCATCATAATCATCAGCCTATTAATGTCCTCACTGTTGGGGCACAGATCTCCCCTTGTACTAGGGGGTACGGGCCATAATCCACCGAGCGGGCCCAGTGCTGATTGGTAGATTTCACACGCCTTCGAAAACTCTTAATTTCCTCAGACATGCAGGTTTTCTCACGATGTTTTCCTTCACCGTTCGAGCAGTCGGTAAATGTACGTAAGTCGTAAAAATCGGAAAAACTCATTGGTACATGTCACTGCATGGTTTTCGAACCCAGACCTCCCGCATGTGAGTCCGGCGTCCTAGCCACTAGGCCACCGACGCCTATTCAATATATAGAAAGTTACAAATATATATAAAAATAGAGGTTTCTCCCGCGCTTTTATCGCGTCCACATCAGCTTTTATTCGTTGTCTTGCAAATTGTTTTACAGTAGTTCTTTTCAAGTAAGAATGGACTTTTACAGTAGTGCTTTTCAAATAAGAATGGACTTTTACAGTAGTGCTTTTCAAGTAAGAATGGACTTTTACAGTAGTGCTTTTCAAGTAAGAATGGACTTTTACAGTAGTGCTTTTCAAGTAAGAATGGACTTTTACAGTAGTGTTTTTCAAATAAGAATGGACTTTTACAGTAGTGCTTTTCAAGTAAGAATGGACTTTTACAGTAGTGCTTTTCAAGTAAGAATGGACTTTTTTTGTACTCTTCTTCGAGTAGGTATCGACTACAAAATGTGATTAATGTGTGGGACAGTAAAATAAAGTCAAATACGACGCCGCAGCCCGATCCGTACTTGGCTGGATTTTGAAGAGCCATACTGCGTCCGGGACGCCGTCTTCTTTGGTTCGGTTGGTGCAGAAGCGTGAAAGATTCTCCCAGATAGCATTAAAATGTGTCACACCAGCATTTTAATGAATAATTGAAGAGTTGTTTACAAAAAAAAAACAATATAAAAATAGACTTACTTTTTGGCTTACGTTTAAGCTGCAGCACACAAAGCGATTAATCAGATTAGTACTCTGATTTCCTACACTGGTCACACAGACCGTTACGTAGGAAATTCCTGAATTGTACTTAATACCCGAATGAAATAATATTGCCGATATTGATAATAATAAATGTATATACAACAGATTGCATGCCTGATATATTGTTTGTATGTACCAGTTTTATCAATAAATATTTCTGATTTCTGAATCTAAAATAACTTGGCAGGTGCTGTACACGACAACGGTCCGTCACGCAGCGCCAGTGGCTCTAAACCTGCTATCAAACGCTTTGGCTGCGCGGTTGGTGCCTTGGGCCGCCGGGCGCGCTTTGATCGTGCACAATCACCCTGTGGGCGAGGCGCGTGTGGACGCGCCCGGCCTGGTCGAGCCCATGGGCGTGCCCACGATAGCCACCTGGTCGTTGCTGGTCATGATGAGTGAGTATAGTCACGGGGTGAGGGTGTTAGGCATCGATCGATGTGGTAGCTTTGGCTGATCGACGCGTACCGGCCGATAAAACAATCGATCGATCACGCGAGAGCCATTTCTTCGATCGATGACGGATCGATCTTATCTTATGATTCCCTATCATAAGATAAGATAAGCCGGGAATAACCCTGCGGCACTTCGATCCTTGAGGATCTTTTGCGCCTACCCCATTTTACACACTGGTCATCTCAGTGTGCAGGTTTACTCACGATGTTTTCCTTCACCGTTAGAGCAGTCGGTAAATGTACGTAAGTCTTCGAAAAATACGAAAAACTCATTGGTATATGGACCTCCCGCATGGAAGTCCGGCATCCTAGCCACTGTGCCACCGACGCTCTTTGACGAATCGATAAAAATCGAGCAGTCGGGCAGATCGATGTTTTTGTGTAGTAAGAAACTGTTGATCGGCGTCAACTGATTTCAAACATCTTAAACATGATGGGTGAGTAGAGGGAATGTGAGTGGTAGTGTGTGAGTTGAATCCATTGATTTCTTATCAAGAAAGCAGCTAAGTAGGTACCTACCTAATGTGATTTTTAAGAAAATAGTAGAAAACGCAACAACGTTGGTTTTCTAGTATCTTTTGAATTCTTCTTTGAAAATTTCAGAAATTTTCATAGGATTCCAGAAACATTAGAAAACCATTTGTGTCGCGTTTCTGCCATTTTCTCGTTTAGCGGCATACAGTGCCAAAAAGGGTACACCAGCTCAGCATAATGCTGAGGCAAGCCACAGCGCTGATTTCCAGCTGGCCCCTCAGTGACTGCACGGACGAAGAAAGCAACAGTGTGTGCGTGTTGTGTTGTGTTGTATGGATGTGTTCAAAAATCAAAACATTTTTTTATCTACAAGTGAGAACCAACCATGTTTTGTGTAGATATTTTTGTGTATAAATACGCAAGAGATGCGGTATTGACATTCTACTGTTAACTACCATCCACACACAATACCATGTAAATACACCGCACTATGCCATCACCCTCCCACACACTCAGTACCTCACATACACACTAATATCCTCATTCGTAAAAACAAACACACTCATACAACACAACACGCACACACTGTTGCTTTCTTCGTCCGTGCAGTCACTGAGGGGCCAGCTGAAAATCAGCGCTGTGGCTTGCCTCAGCATTATGCTGAGCTGGTGTACCCTTTTTGGCATTGTACCACACCAGATGTTCTGTGCTGCATGTATTAAACTTTGTATACTTCTTATATACTGGTGTTTACAGTGCTAAATAAACGTTTTCAATTTCAATTCTCGTGTTCTGCAGTGTACCTATCGACAATAATAAACGCGTCCCCGCTGCCGTGCAAGGAGAACGCTGCGGGGACGCGCCACATCCACGTGATGTCGGGCTGCCCACCCGCGTTACACTGGCTATCCCGCGCGTTGTTCCACGCTGTGCTCTACACCACGCTGATCGCGCTGCCCACCATCCTCGCCGTGGTGCTGTTCGACAGGGAGGACACGCTCAGCCAGCCGCAGGCGCTCGGTCAGTTTATTAGGAGTGTTAGGAGACTGGGGCCATGATGGCTCCATGTTCCGCCACGCGTCACTATAGGCCATCTTTACTGGCGCGCTTTACGCGTTCTGTCTATACATATATCCGTGTCGATGTGAGTGAACGAGATGGATTATAGTGTCGTTTCTTTATAATTTAGATAGGTGCCATCATGGCACAAGAAGAAAGAAAAAAAGAAAGAATTTATTTTCAATAGCGCACACATACAATTAGGTACAGAAGATAAAAATAATATTAAACAAATATATTATAAAAATAAATAAACAAAAGTAATTAAGTTTGATGAAGGTGGTGTGCAGCACCGGACAAAGGGGACTGTCTCAGCCTGTAGCCGCAGCGGAGTTAGCACTGCGGCACTGATTGTCAGGCATCACCTGTGCCTGGGATCACTCCCTAATGAAGACGGCTCATTCTTCACCAGGCAGATCAAGTATGCAAATGGCACGATATTCACGTCAGCACTAGGGTACTTCATACAAGTATTACGTTTGATGACGTACGATGACGTAACCTTGTGCTGACGCGAACTTCGAGCAATTTGCGAACTTGATATGCCTTTCTTCTTGTGCCATGGGTACCATAATCGCTACCCCAAGTCCACAGGTATTTCCGACGAAAGCTGTGCGAGGAAGCGAGGCAAAACCCGCCAATAGGATCACTCCATTTTAATCGTGAGGTGATTACGAGGCGATCCTATTGGTGGATTATTTCCTCGCACAGCTTTGGTGGAAAGCCACCCTGGGTGCTTGTGGTCTGGGATAGATCGCCCTCAACGATAAGACCGCCTTCATTGTATTCTACAATATTCTTTTGTAAATCATTGTTTTTTTATTTTAATACTTGCAATTTAATTCAAATATTGGAAACGAGTGTAAAAAATATTCCTCCGACGTGACTCGAACCCGCACCTGACCTGGCACGTTAACCATTTCGCCACTGAGGCTCGAGCAACGCCAATGAAAACCCGATCCACTTTGTTGTTTCTTGACTGAAGCACAAGAAGACGGCTCATTCTTCACCTGGCACATCGAGACCGCAAATTGCACGATGTTCACGTCAGTACAAAGTATCGGGGTCAGCACAAGGGTACGTCATCAAACCGTATGATGACGTACCATTGTGATGACGTGAACAACGTGCAATATGCTTATTTGATATGCCTTTCTTCTTGTGCCATGGGTATATCTATATCTATGGGTAGTCATCATCAGCCTATTAATGTCCCCACGGGGCACAGGCCTCCCCATGCACAAGGGGGTACAGGCCATGATCCACCGAGCTGATTGGGGATTTAACACGCCTTTGGATTTTTTTAAATTTCTTCAGACATGCAGGTTTCCTCACGATGTTTTCCTTTACGAGCAGTCGGTAAATGTGCGTAAGTCTTCGAAAAAATCGGAAAAACTCATTGGTACATAGCATTGCATGGATTCGAACCCGAACCTCTCGCATGGGAGTCCGGCGTTCTAACCACTAGGCCACCGATCTATGGGTAGTATATAATAGATATTTTATTATTCTAGGCGTGTTTCTGCTGGTGCTCGTGCTGGGAACGCTGGCGTGGCTGGCTTTCATGTACCTGCTGTCCTTCAACTTGGGGGAGAGGGGCCTGTCGGGGATTCTCGGTGTCTTGTTGTTGGCGGGTAAGTTTCCCCCGCGGTTATTTTATTTATTTATTTTTACATATTACATAATATACTGTTTCACGGGTTTTTATTGTATTTTATTGATTACGACCGGTTTCGTTTACACATCTTATTCTAAACAAATTATAAATTAAAAACCTAATTATAAACAAATACCTTAAGATGTGTAAACGAAACCGGTCGTAATTAATAAAATACAGTAAAAACCCGTGAAACAGTATATTATTTGAATCTAATCATGTATTATTATTATTATTGTAACACTTTTCAACACTTGATAATTTTGCAGGACTAATCACCTCGGTGGTGCAAGGCGTGTTTGTGCTAATGGACTCTTCGTTGAACGCCTTCTGGTCCGCCATCTTGTCGATCGCCCAATACTGCCTGCCGACGCACACTGCCACCGGCGCTATGCTGAAGACTGGCAACATTGCTCGTCTCAACGCGTTCTGTAGACTCAATAGAGACACGTGCCCGCCCGAGCTGCATTTCGTGCCCGGCCTCGATGTGTACAAGTGTTGCGGTACGTATCATTATTGTGGCAACTCTAGAGACATTCATTAGTAAATGACTCAAAAGGGCTGGAACCCAGACCCGTAAAACTCAATATTTAAAAAAAAACGTGAGTAAAGAGCGGATTTGAAGTAGCTATGATTTGTATTTGTATTTATTTTTATTTATTCAAACACAAATTAATAGAAGTACGTAATACTGAATCAAGTAAATAATAAGCATTAAAATTACATAGTGATATGTTTGAAGTAGAAGCGTTGCAAGCTGTTACAGAGTGGGAGGACCTCGCCAGGCTAGCCCGTGCCGAGGACCACCGAATCGTGTCGCAGCAACCTCAACGGATATTGAATTTAAACTTGCTTGTCATCGCAAGATCAAATACTGTAAAATGAAAAAGAATTTAAAAAAAAAAAACAATTTCGAGTACTTACACACAACTTACTGTGGATAATAATGAAATACAAAAACATTAAAAATATAATAATAGATATTACTTATTACTACTTACTAATGACAATAATATTTATAAATATTCATAAATACATAATATGTTAATACATAAATATTCATAAAGCAATTCCTCCCTGTATATAACTTTTGATATTATTAGTTTAGTATATTTGTCAGTATGTGTTCACAATTTTCTCTTCCCTCATTTATTAGCAATTTTTAATAGCTTTGCTCTTAGCATTGTGATGTTGAATACTCTTTATCTCATCAGGCAGGTTATTTAATAGTCGAGGAGCCAACCATGGGTGGAACCGTTGATTTATATGAATAAACCAGCCGTGTTGACCAGTGGAATAAAAAAGGAAAATAAATGTTATTTTCATTAAAGGAGTATTATACCACAAACTACTACCTATTTATTATGTAAATGTTGTCAACAACTTGAAAAGACTTGCTCTGCCAAAATCAAAATCAAGTCCACACAGTTCTGGACCGTTCGTTATGTCTATAAAAATATATAACAAAATTTCACAAATCATCGACATTGAATTAAAAGACTCGATATTCAATAAAAGATTAAAGTTATATCTTCTTAACAAATGTTTCTATTCACTGCAGGAGTTTTTTGATGATAAAAACAATACTTAACTATAAAATCAATTATGTATAACTTATAATGACATTTAATTCACTTTATCTCGTTAGCATTTATTACTATTATAATATATTATAATCTCTTATTTTATATTGCGGTGCCCTACTCAGGGTTTCATGTATGACCAGATAATATATATTTTTTAAGACCAATTATGATGTCAGGACGGCGATTCTCGTAGTTAAATGTCGAATTCGACGTTAGTCCTATCTCATTCGCTCACATTACATGTGTGAGCGTGACAACACGTTCGTAGCGCTCGACTTATGTCGACTGTATGTCGAACGCTGCGAGAATCGCCTTCCAGGCACTCTCCACTGTCCATTTTAACCATCCCTTTGAGCCATTGACGATTTATGTGATCTGATCACACCGTTTTGTTTACAGAATTAAGAGTGCAGCCAGCGAGTTACTTCGAATTCGATAAATTCAGTCCTGGTGTAGAGATTGTGATCCTGTTCATGCAATTTGTCATTTACATGGTGAGTGTGATCTTATTACTATACGTATACAGGGTGTAAAGAGATGGGGCAGTAAAGGCACCTGAACCGTTGCTGCCCGCGTCTGTATTTCCCGAAACCTACAACCTTGGTATCTTCAAGGCCAGAGTGAATAGGCATTTACTGGACCCGCATGCTCCATCGTCGACCTCATCGTCGCTTACCATCAGGCGACATCGGGGTCTAATGTGGGTTTAGTAGTCAATAAAAAAAAATAAAAAAAAAAAAAGCTACAACGGCTTAGGTGTCTTGAATGGTGGTTTAAGAACTTTTTCTTAAACCTTTGAAAAAAAAAAGAAAAAAAAAGAAAAACACTTGCCACAAAAAAATACATATTTAGTTCACTCCATAATACAATTGGCAATAGCCACCTGGCTCAGCTAATGCTTGAGTGAATACACTCGCGTGTAAACACACAGCGCTGATTTTCAGCCAGTCCTTATACAATGTTTACAAACTAACAACTGCGACAATCTAATCTAATCTTTGAGTGTCTTAAGATCACCCGTGCGCACATCATCATCAGCGTATTTATGTCCCCACTGTTGGGGCTCAGGCCTCCCCTTACACAAGGGGATACGCACTGTACTTTCATGTGGAATTATCTGTCTAGACGCTGGTAATCATCACTGAACACGGGGTGTTCGGCGGCGTATGCGATTGGCTGGTCAACAAGACATACCGGCCGGCGCCGGACAAGTACAACGACCAGATGGTGCGCGCGGAGAACACTTACGTGCACAAGGCCATCGATTTGCGTGAGTATAGCGCTTATAGGGCTCGGACTACATGCGCCGGGTAGGGTCGCTGCAGGCGCTGACTTCAAGTAGGGGGAGGGCGGAACTCCGCGAAACGCCTGTGATTGACTGCACCGATGGTGGAACCGGACGCGTGTAGTCCAGCACTTAGAGCCAACGCGGATGACGGACTGTCCGCCGCGGACAATGTGCGAAGGACTGTCGCGGACTCAAAGCACACGACCATAGAAAACCGGTATCGTTTATTGAATTTCAATTAGTATGAAACACAAGAGCAGAACTTTCACATTAAGATGGTTGATTTTTTTGGGTCGATTTTTAGTGAGTGGCGTGTTTCCGTAAATAATTATAATAATTCATGCACGTTAAAATAATGGAACCAAAATGAAGAAGAGGGAGAGAGCTTGATGTGCAAGTGAGATAGGGTTAGGGTCATGGTAGGCTCTTCCAAGTCGCCACTTTATCGACTATTGAAAAATCGCATAAGACTTAGAAAACCGCTAAAGAAATCTGTACGAAGTCAACCCAGTAATGAATTGCCTGCCATTGTAGTGCGCGTCTTTGTTTTGTCTCTTTCGTACAAAAGCAACTTCCGCGCCGTCACCGTTAGGCTAGGATTACCATGATTTTTGTTGCCATATAGGCGGTGGCCGCATGCTGTGACCGCCCAGACGGTCGGTGGACGACCAGGTGTAACCGCATCTTAAGTCTGCGAAAAAATCCGATAAACTCATTAGTACATACCATTTCCTTTTCATTTAACTTGTTACTAATTCCTTTTAGGTATAGATATAGTTACTAATGTAATGTTTTAAATTGTCATACGCTTGCACGGAAAGTACGACGGAGTCCCGACTTCCAAGGTACAGGTTTCGACCTAGTTTTTAAGTCGGAGGTCCTATTTAATGTGCCTTAAATAGGACCTCCGACTGCCTTGTATGATGTAAATAAATCAGCCTTGCCTGGTTTCGAACCGGGACCTCTCGCATGGCATGGCGTCCTAACCACTGGACCACCGACACTCCTTTAACAATAACCGTATCTATTTGTCAGCAAACAAACAAATCCCGGACGCGATGTTGGTGAACGACGTGCACAAAAACTACTTCAAACTCATCGGCAAGTCCTGCAACTCGGTGAAAGGCGTCAGCTTCTCGGTCAAGAAAGGTATGCCTTCACTCATGCGCTGTTAAAGACATAATTTACTAAACTGGCCACACAGATAGAACATACAAAAAATATATACAAAAATATTTATTAAGCCAAACAATATTCAAATTCGAATCATTTAACAACAGTGTAGTTACAATGTATATACAGGGTGGGGCATAGAAACTTCCTTTTTTGAAAATGAAATAAAAAAGTATATATGTTTTATAAATTCAATGTCTTACTTTCTTCTTGTCACATAACATGGGAGATTTGATTTTACACTGTTTTAAAAAGAACACCTTGTAAGTGTCGCCCTCTACTGTCAATACACTGATTTAGTCGAATTCGGAAGTTTCGATCCACTTTTTCGAGCATGTTGACCGGTATATTCGCAATTTCGGCTCTTATGTTATTCTGCAGCTCCTCCAGGGTCTGTGGACGATTGTTATACACAACCGACTTGAGATAACCCCACAGAAAATAATCGCAGGGGGCTAAATCAGGCGAGCGTGCAGGCCAATTTAAGTCCCCATAACGCGATATCAGCCGGCCGGGGAAAGATTCTCTCAATGTAGCCCTGAATGTTGAAACCCTCGCTGTGTGAGCTGTGGCTCCATCTTGTTGAAACCATACATTGTTCACTTCCATTTCTTCGAGAGCAGGCAAAAAGAACTCCTGGATCATTGTCAAATACCGATCTGAATTCACTGTTATAGCACGACCATTTTCTTGAAAAAAATACGCTTCGACACAAAAAGCACGATGCTGCCTCGCCCATAGCATCTTTGCGACTGAAAGCGTACCGGCACAAATTTCCCATCTAGCACGTTCCGTTGGGCCTTCCCCCACTACTCTCGGACGCTTAAAACGTAAATGGCGCCCAATTCAAAAAAGGAAGTTTCTATGCCTCAAGTTCTTATACAGGATAAGTAAATATCGGTCTCTACTACCCGCACTGGCGTTGTCGGCCGTCTTCTAGCATATTAGATAGCAACAGTCTAATGGCCTGGGGGATACACTTATATAAAAAATATTTTTTTTTTTTTTTTAAATGAAACGTTATATATTTATCCATTATATTGTTGTTCATACCTGTTGTGAGAGGGTGTTTGAGGGTGAGAATTGGTGGAATTTCAAGATTTCTAATGTATTTTTACTCCTGTAGTACGTGAGGTCTTATTGAGGTTCATGAATAAGCTGAGTTTACCCAACATACGCCTAACATTGTTTAAGAGCAATGAAATGATATTTTTTTGCAAGAATATACGTTATGATGGATCTTAAAATTACATAGGCAGTTCCAGCATATCCTACCACAATGTGGTGTGCAAATTTATATAATAGATGTTTACATTATTACACACTCCCACACAACCTAACACACCCCCACCCATATTCACTCTTACCATTATCTTTACTAAATTCCTTTATGATTAAATTTTACAAATTCCTTTTAGGTTAAGAATATAATTTGTAATATAATAATAATAATTAATCTTTAATTCAGGCATTAAAAACCCATATAACACAAGAACAATACAATATACAAAAAATAATAATTAATACTAAAACCAAATACACAAACAAGACCCAAAAAAATATAATAATATTTGGCTACAACTTATTCATTTACGGTTCTCGTCCCGGTGGACAGCCAACCAATGTTTGAATATGGGACTGCGTAGGTCCTCACACACAGCCTTCAGTATGCTGTTGTCAGATTGTCGCAACCGCTTCCAAAAAGAAGCGATGCGAGTCCTGACAACCGCAAAGAAATCGGGCACCCGTGCGTCAGCGAACATGCCCGATGCACTACAGAATCGCGGCAACCGCATAAGGGTGCGAAACGCATCGAATATGCTTGCACAGAAAGTGCGACGGAATCCCGACTTACAAGATACAGGGTTTCGACCTAGTTTGTAAGTCGGAGGTCCTTTTTGTGTGCCCTGTATAAGTAAATAAACTTTTTCATTTTAACAAGAAATTAGAAAAAAAATATGGATACGATGCTAATTAACTAATACTGTTTAGGAATGTCTATGTAATGGCCACTGATCGGAGTAGGTAGGGCTGTTTTTGGTACTTGCCACATACGGTCATAATATGGATAAGTATGCCCAATAATCCCGGTATTTCCGGGATTGAATAAATATATTATTTAGATTTTTAACGTTATATTTGTTTTGATACACATTTAAGATTGGTGGCGAAATATTTTTTTTTAAGATTCATGGCGCTAGTGTACCTATGGTAGTGTTTTAACTTCTTCGTAAGTACACAATTTAAAAAAAATCGTAATCCGCCGAGTAAGGGCGAGGTTTATAAAAGTAATTTACAACATTTGCTCGATAACTTAAAACGTGATCCCGAAATCATATCCATATTAATATAACCTTTGAGGACATTGACTCGAAAGAGCTCTACCTACTCCGATAACTGGTAATGGCAATACGCATATATAATAAATTACCACGCCAGTTTGCCGACTTACCCATAAGAGTTTTTAAAAGAAGATTATTTGAATGGTTACTGGATAAATGTTTCTATTCGGTTAATGATTTTTTTTAAATAATTATTTATACGAAGGTATTACGATCTAAATGACATTTATATTTTATAATTTATCTGACTATTATATTTTTTTTTAATATTTGCATGCTCATTGTTAAGTAGATCGTATCGGCTCTTTGTTTAGAAAATATCATCTTGTAATTATGTACCTACATTCTGGACCAATAAATTAATCTGAATCTGAATCTGAAAAACATTCGGGCATCGGGTAAAATCGATCTCTATTTCTGTCTTACATTCGCGTGTCTCCGTCAATAACCGAGGCCCCCTCTAATACCCGAATGTTTTTCTAAGTGCTCACGGACTTTCATCATCATCAGTCTATTAATTTCCTAGTGTTGGGTTACAGGCCTCCCCTTGTACAAGGGGTACGGGCCATGATCTACCGAGCGCCTTCGAAAACTTTTTTGATTTCCTCACGATGTTGTCCTTCACCGTTAGAGCAGTCGGTAAATGTACGTAAGTCTTCGAAAAAATCGGCAAAATTCATTGGTACATGGCATAGCATGGTTTCGAACCCGGACCTCCCGCATGGGAGTTCGGCGTCCTAGCCACTAGACCACCGACGCTCACGGACAGTACCTTTAGATAATTCTAACTGTTCCTGTTCTATTCTGGTGGTTTACAATGCTAAATCAATGTTTTTCATTTTGAAAAGGTTATAATTTTCAGGGGGAAATAAAAATCGGTGTCTCTTGAAAAACTTATAATCTTTACTTTATTATTTTATTTTTCAATAGGTATTTTTTAATTATTTTTAATCATTACATTCACTAGTATTTTTTGCTTTCCCAACTCAATTTTGTACAACAACCAATTTTCCACTTCCTAACCATGCTGTGTTTACACGTTAAGGGTTACGACCTAGCTCATAACTTTATATTGATTTTTCTGTACTTTCTCTGGTTGTAATCTGTTGTGTTTACCTAATAAATAAATAAAAATTAACTGAAATTTCTCAGGCGAGTGCTTCGGCGTCCTGGGTGTGAATGGAGCCGGCAAGTCCACCACGTTCAAGATGATAGTGGGCGAGACGTGCGCCACCCGCGGGCAGATCTTTGCCAACCAACGCACCTTGAAACAACCACGCGGTCAGGTAATGTGCTTTCTGTTATTTGCTGACAATAGAGTAATTGACGAGGAGGTATCAAGCAGGTTGAGCAACGTTGGGTGCGGTTGGTACCAGGATTGACCGCGAGTGACATTTCATTTGAGCTCCTCCGTGCCTCGGGAGAGGAGCAGCCAGTTTAGCAGTCACTCCCGGTTGTTGTTGTTTCGACAGCAGTCGTTAAGCCAAGTCAGAGGCCTACGGGCGGCCTGAACGACTCTGACAAATAGTTTAGCCACTTACAAGGCGATAAACGAACAAACAAACGGCTCGCAGTGACAGGGGGCCGGGGATAACCCCAGCGGCACTTCGACCTTTGGGGATCTTTTGTGCTCAAAGTCCCGCAGTTCTTCGGGCTGGAAGAGTTTTTGACGGGCGCGCAGAACCTCGCGCTGCTGCTAACACTGTGGCCTTAAAGTTGCAAGTGGCTCATCACGTTTGTCGTAACATTGTTGCACAGTACCTGCGTTCGTTGGGCTACTGCCCGCAGTTCTTCGGACTGGACGAGTTCATGACGGGCGCGCAGAACCTCGCGCTGCTGCTGACACTGCGCGGCCTGCAGGAGGCTGACGTCGCTGCCGAGGTCGACGCCTGGGTGTCTGTCGTCGGTATGTCGCTTCAATATATCATCGCTCTAGTTCTTCGTTCTATCTTCCCCAGTTGTACTCATAGAGCAATTTCACGGAGCCATAAAACAAAGCCTTTGGAGGTGACTCCACCATAGTTATTGTAGACTTTTAACGTCAATAGAAGCTCATCGTCGGGTACACATTTTCCCCGAGAGAAGTAAAAGTAAAGTAAAGTAAAATACACTTTATTACAATACAACAAACATGAGGTAGAAAAGGAAATAGTGAAGTACAATTTAGGCGGCCTAATCGCTAAGAACGATCTCTTCCAGGCAACCTTCGGGCAGAGGAAATGATTTTTAGAAAGAGGTAGTAGGTGTGCAAGCTTTGCTAACACCGGGATACTTTTTAATAATTTTAGCGAACTTAACAGCTTTCTACTTAAAACTACACATATGTATATCTTAAACATAAACAGAATAGAAACAAAAGGTGGAAGAAAAAATACATAACACTATGCAAATTAAAAGAATCCCAGTGGAAATTGTCTGTCGCGTTGCTTGTCTGGAGGTTGAGTATATGTGAGTGTAGTGTGAGTGTTACCGACGATATCTCTGCTATATTCCCTAGGTCTGGAGCAGTACAAAGATCAGCCCGTGTCGCAATACAGCGGCGGCTGCAAGCGGCGCATGGCGACCGCCGCCGCGCTGTCGAGCGGCGCGCCGCTGACGCTGCTGGACGAGCCCACGTCGGGCGTGGACGTGTCGGCGCGGCGCCGCGTGTGGGCCGCGCTACGCCGCGGCTTGCGGCAGAACCGCGCCGTCATCATCACCTCGCACAGGTACACGAGTGATGGTGACGTAGACGAGTGCAATATATAAAGCACGAGTTAATATCCAGCCCCACCCGATAGTAGTTCACACACCGCATCTATATCCCGCCCGCGCCGGCGCGGTATCGGCATGTTCCAGGCCGCTTCTCCCCGATCCCTTCCTCCTCAGCGACGTCCTAAGCCGATTTCCGTACCCACCTGGGTGTCCTTAGGTAGTCCCTTCTTGTAGTAGTTTTTAAGTCTTCCTCCAGGCTGGAGCGCACGTAGTGCTCGTTCCAAAAACCCCGGTGAAGCTCAAAGGTCATTAGGACCAACAATTCGAAAAAAAAACAGAAATCAAAATGACTATCCAGCAACTTCAAAGAGTCACTGCCTTTTGCTTCCTCAGGGGTCATCCCACCATTCGTTCTGCGGTATAGTTGGGGTAAAATGTTTCGAATGTATTCATTTGCAAATATCTATACATATAATATAATAAAATCGTATAAGGAACATTTTTGTTTGTCTGTTTGAACGCACATCACGTAAAAACTACTGAACGGATTTGGATGCAGTTTTCACTGATATATTAATACAAGTACAGATTGACATAGACGGCTTTAGACGTTTTGAAACTATTACTTAAAAATGGGTCAAATGTGGGGGCCAAGTTTGTATGAAAGCGAACGAAGTTGCGGGCAACAGGTAGTCTTAAATAAACTTGTTTCCGAAAAACTGCGGTAACCATAATTTCAATACCAGAAACAAAAACAAACTTGCAGTCCCACGCTTTAGACTTAGTAAAGTAAACACATCATTTATGGGTCACTGTGTACGATTTTATAATAAGATACCTGATACTGTAATAAATACGACAGAAAATTTTTAACACCCATATAAGACCGACCTTATGTAAAAAGGGTTATTATAAAATAAATGACTACTTAAATGATAAAGAGACTTGGTCCTAAATTCAGCTCCAGCTCTGCACATTGTGTACATATATGATTGTATTCATAATTATTGTAAGATATATTTATTTCAAAAGATGTGCTGCTGAAAGTTTCTTGCGCCGCTTCTTTCCTTTCAGCTACAGAACCTTACGAAGCCGTGGTAGAGTTAAAAAATATGACGTAAAATGTACTATAAAGGTACTTACAATAAAAACATTTTGATTTGATATAAAACCGAAAAGGGGGATGTTCTGTATCCATAATTACCTAATGAAAAACCTCTACGACTTTGTGATATTCGTTAAAGCTTTCGACTTTGCATTGCTGTGTTTCGGTTCAAAGGATATAAGAGAGCATATAATTTCCGGCACATGAAGGTTAGCAGTGCATCAAAAACCCTCAAATAACAACTGATATTGAGTGATTGATTACTTTTAAACCATTATCAAGCTCAAGTCCGGTCGTGCATGGAGTACTGCTGCCACCTGAGGGACGGCTCAGCAAAGTACCAACTGGCTGCCCTTGACTCAGTGGAGAAACGCGCTAAGCGCCTTATAGGTGACGAATCGCTGGTGGAAGTTAGACTGCAAAGTCTGGAACAAGGGCGCAAGGTTGCCTGTCTATCGGTATTTTATAGGATACATTTCGGAGAGTGCGCATCGGAATTGCACGACCTAATTCCAGCATCTCCATTCCGCCTTCGGACTACCAGGCGCGGGGAGGGGTTCCATCCTCATCTTGATGATATCCCATCTGTTCGTACGAAGCGATTTCCTCCTTCGTTCATTATGTGAACGGCTAAGGAATGGAACAGCCTGCCGGCGTCTGTATTCCCCGAAACCTACAACCTTGGGATCTTCAAGGCCAGAGTGAATAGACATTTACTGGACCTCCATGCTCCATCGTCGACCTCATCGTCGCTTACCATCGGGCGAGATCGAGGTCAAATGCGGGTTTAGTAGTCAATAAAATAAATAAATAACTTATTTTTTAACAGCATGGACGAGATGGAGGCGCTATGCGAGCGAATAGTTATAATGTCAGCGGGCGAGGTGTGCGCCCTGGGCTCCCCGGCTGCGCTACGAGCCGCGCACGCCGCCGGGCACGCCGTCGTCATCAAGGTCGGCTCGGTGCAGCACGGAGACGGTAAGGACACTGGGTGTAGGGTTACAGGGTACGGTGTAAGGTTCCCCACTGTTGGGGCACAGGGGGGTACGGGCCATGATCCACCGAGCGGGCCCAGTGATGTGCGGTGGATTTCACACGCCTTCGGAAACTTAATTTCCTTAGACATGCAGGTTTTCTCACGATGTTTGCCTTCACCGTTAGAGCAGTCGGTAAATGTTACGTAAGTCTTCGAAATACATCGGAAAAACTTATTGGTAAAGTGGGCCTCTAGCTAATGTCAAAATTCTGCCATCTGAAATGAACCTTAATGCATTCGCCATAGATGTTAAATTTCAATTTGACCTCGATCTCGCCTGACGATAAGCGACGATGAGGTCGACGATGGAGCATGCGGAGAGAATGTGTGAGTGACAGAGAATGAATAACAGTGATTACCACTGATCGGAGTAGGTAGGGCTCTTTCGGGTCAATGTTCTCAAAGGTTATATTAATATGGATATGATTTCGGGATCCCGTTTTAAGTTATCGAGCAAATGTTGTAAATTACTTTTATAAACCTCGCCCTTACTCGGCGGATTACGATTGTTTAAAAATTGTGAACTTAGGAAGAAGTTAAAACACTACCATAGGTACACTAGCGCCATAAATCTTAAAAAAAAATATTTCGCCAACAATCTTAAATGTGTATCAAAACAAATATAACGTTAAAAATCTAAATAATATATTTATTCAATCCCGGAAATCCCGGGATTATTGGGCATACTTATCCATATTATGACCGTATGTGGCAAGTACCAAAAACAGCTCTACCTACTCCGATCATAGGTGATTACATTGTTTGCTTTATTTCATTGATGTGTACTGAATTGATTTGTATGTTTGTGGTTTAAGTTGATTTGTATGTTTGTGGTTTAAGTTGACATGTTTCTCAATTCCATCTGACAAATGTAACGCATTGGAATATTTTCTGTTATGTTGCATTTTTGACTGATAAATTAATTAAATTTAAAGGTCGTAGCCTAGTTGCGAGCACGGTCCGAAAGTGATCGTGCAGGTTAAGCGACGTTGGCGCGGTCGGTACCCGGATGGGTGACCGCTCTGGCGAAGTCGCGGAAGTTATGCGCAAGCGTTCCCGTGGCTTCGTCGTCAGGCGGTGCGCAGGAACACCGGGGGGTTTTTGTCCGGTAAAAGTCCGGCATAACCTCTTCGTCTCCCCCTTGCGGCGAAGAGGTAACCATGAGCGTTTCCCCCCGTAAAAAAAAGAGGGTGGGTGACCGCTTGTGGCATGTTTCATCTGAGCTCCTGCACGTTAAGTTCGACAGCAGTCGTTAAGCCATGTCAGATGGCTACGGGCGGCCTGAACAACTCTGACAAATAGGTTGGCCACTAACCATACGATAAGCAAGCATTAAATTTATTTCAGAAACGGACAGTTCGACGCCGGTTCTGCGGCTTAAATCAGACATGCAGGAGAAGTTCAATTGCAGTCTCAAAGACGAGCACAAGGTAAGTGTTTTCTCTTAACCTTTTTGGATTTTGTAATTCATCGTATGTAGTTTGCTCGCTAGAGAAGTTATTATATCAAAACCTCGTCTGCCAGTTGGCGCATGCGCTGTATCTCCCCAGATATCCAGTCGGCCATTGAAATGTCATATGTGTAACCTGTCAAAATTATATGGGAATTTGTTCAAACCTTTACGCATTCATAAGTATGTTATTGTTGTGTAAATAAAATTATCTTATATAACGATTTCCAAAGTGATTGCACACCTACTACCTCTTTCTCGAAATCATTTCCTCTGCCCGAAGGTTGCCTTGAAGAGATCGCTCTTAGCGATAAGACCGCCTAAAATGTACTTCACTATTTCCTTTTCTATCTCATGTTTGTTGTTTTCTATTTGTGCAATAAAGTGTATTTTACTTAACCTTTGGATCGCTGTCAGTGCTCACATCGTCGTTATACATAGAAGAGATGAATATTTATGATATTCTGGAGTTGGCGTATACAAACCTTGTCAAGAGGGCGCCATTGGTACTTTTATAGTCTGTGTTATGGAGTTCGATGTGAACAAAATAGTTCTATTTAATTCCGCTATATGGCAAGGGTTTATATTTTTCTGGTTAGATATAGGGTATACCTAACTAGAAAAACTAAAACTGGCATACAATTCCTCGGAGGTTTAGCTAAATGGGAAAAATGCATGTAGATAGATAGATAGATAAAAACTTTATTTGATGTTACTATGAAAGCTACCAAATGTACCATGTTCCTTTACTTGTATTAATCAATAATAAAAAAAACATGTATGGTCAAAATATACAATAATATTTAATTACTTCGTTTAAAGACTGGTTTACTCTTGGCCAAGTGTTTAGCGAAGTGGGTAAGTCCAGTTGTGTAAACCGATGGACATGTTAAAAGTAAAAGTTTAAATAAAAAGTTTAAATATTAAATTATTTAAAAATAAATTGTATGAGTGGCTAAATCAAAGTAATTTTTATAGCATTAATGAGTTTATGACAAAATCTGAAGGTCAGATCCTTCATAGTTTATATTTGCATTAATGGAAAAAAACACAATTGTAAATATTTGCATGTATATTGCATGTGTATTAAGTAATAGTAACCTTTTTCATATCCTCACACTACACTGTCGCTAATCTCTTTAATGTCCAATTAACTTCAGAGGTTGCCTGGAAGAGATCGCTTTAAGCGATAAGGCCACCGTTGTATATATCGTGTGTTATTATTCCTGTAGTTTTTACTTTTCCTGTATTTGTGTACAATAAGGTGTTTTTATCTATCTATCTATGCATGATATATTTGTATATTTTGAAAAATCTCACGTGAGATTAGGGGTTGGGGGTGGGGGGGCTCGAATCGTCTCACGTAATTAATGGACGCCCCCTTACCCACTTCGCTAAACACTTGACCAAATGTAAACCAGCAATAATTTTGATACAAATTTATACATCAGCCATATTTCACCAGACAATGCTGCACTACCACATCAACGAGACTCTTCAGTACAGCGAGCTGTTTACGAAACTGGAGTTGCTGAAGGCCTCGTACCCTGAGCTGATGGAAGACTACACGGTGACAGAGACCACACTCGAGGAGGTGTTCCTCTCTTTCGCACAGGACGAGCGTAAAGTCACACAGACAGTCTAATTAAACGCTAGCATCTGTCAATCTGGCAGCACCTACATTTGCACATATAGAGGAACATTTTCCATAAGGAAAGACTACACGGTGATAAAGACCGGGAGGTGTTCCTCTCTTTCGCACAGGACGAGAGTCGGGTCCAACAGACAGTCTAATTTAGGGCTAGTATCTGTTACACATTTACGTTCCAAAACCACTTTCGCTTTGTTGAGCAAAAAAGTAAAGTTAGTGTTTTGGAACCAGTAATTATTTCCCAGCCCCTCAGTAAAGTTGAGCCAAAATAATGAGACATATTATTGGATGTCGGAATTTATTTAGTGAATTTAAAACATCTGTCCTCGAGAAAGATCTCAATGTATGGAAAATGTGTATTTTTAATTTTTAATTGATCTGAAAAATTTCACGTAATTTTGCTAAACTTGTGTATTTTATGTGCTTGTAATACCTAAATTATTATTATTTAAATCATGACATGGCAAGTGCGTGAACTTAATCAATTAATAAGTTAAAAGTCATGAAATATTTATTACGGTAAAGTGTTTTGGTAACCTGTAGAGCCTGTGGTGACACCGTTGAGCCAATGGAATACTTGCTGTGCGAATGTGCTTCGCTGGCTGGAGGGCGTATGAGTCTTCTGGGGGTCGCCTACCCGAAACCAGAGGACTATAGGCTCCTTCCTGTAAGCTGTACAGCGTCCTTGATGCAAAGCATCTTTAAGGAACAGGAAGGAGACTTAGGTTAGGGGTGAGCACAAAAGATCCCTGAGGGTCGAAGTGCCGCTGGGGTTGTCCCTGGCCCCCTATCATAAGATAAGATAACACTCAGTTGGTTGATGACGCACCCTTGTGCTTGAAATGTGCAAATCCTAACAGTTGCCTGGTGATGTACAGGCGACCACAAGCTATAGTAACCTTATTCCCTGCGCATTAAGATACATTCCAGATTCTCCCAGGTAGGCTTTCCACCGGTCAGCTGCGGACTGTAGCCTTTTTGCTTTGATGCGTATAGCATCTTTGTATTCATTATTTATCCCCATTAACCATTATCATCAGCCTATTAATGTCCCCACTGTTGGGGCACAGGCCTCCCCTTGCACAAGGGGGTACGACGGGCCATGATCCACCGAGCAGGCCCAGTGCTGATTGGTGGATTTCACACGCCTTCGGAAACTTTTAATTTCGGACATGCAGGTTTCCTCGCGATGTTTTCCTTCACCGTTAGAGCAGTCGGTAAATGTACGTAAGTCTTCGAGGTCTTAGTCTTAGGCTCAATTTAGATTGCCGCGGAATGGAATGGAAGCGAATTTTCGCAACGTAATTGTACATAGCATAATGAACTTTATGTCAATTGTGTAACATACAACAAAATACGCTTTACCGCTAGGGGAATTCTCGAGAATGCGCGAGGATTCCCCGGAAGACGCGCGACCTCTTTCTTGGCTCGTATTTAGTTTGTATGTTACACAATTGACATAAAGTTCATTATGCTATGTACAATTACGTTGCGAAAATTCGCTTCCATTCCATTCCGCGGCAATGTAAATTGAGCCTTACAAGAGTTTTTGGTCCAAAGAACAGATGAAATCGCAGAGTTGACGCAACAACAAATTATACATTCCTTTAACTATAGTATTTTAATAGGTGATGTAATGATGTTGGGCAAATTCGATTGAGAATAGTTTAGAATCGAGATTCTTGCTGTGGGTGTTAAGATTAGGTAGGTGAAATAATGAAATGTGCTGTGATTGGATATGAAAATCATTGGTGCGTCAACTCCGCTTCCTTTTTTTAACCCCCCACGAGGGCGTGTTATAAGCAGTGATCGGAGTAGGTAGAGCTGTTTTTGGTACTTGCCACATACGATCATAATATGGATAAGTATGCCCAATAATCCCGGGATTTCCGGTTTGAAAAAATATATTATTTAGATTTTTAACGTTATATTTGTTTTGGTACACATTTAAGATTGGTGGCGAAATATTTTTTTTAAGATTCGTGACGCTTGTGGACCTATGGTAGTGCTTTAACATTTTCATAAGTTAATAATTAATAAAAAATCATAATCCGCCGAGTAAGGGCGAGGTTTATAAAAGAAATTTACAACATTTGCTCGATAATTTAAAACGGGATCCCGGAGTCATCTCCATATTAATATAACCTTTGAGGACATTGACCCGAAAGAGCTCTACCTACTCCGATCACTGGTTATAAGTTTGACACATTTGTATGTCGGTCTGTTTTTCTGTGGCATCATAACGAATGGTTCGATTTGAGCCCGGTTTTTTTTACCGAGTGCCGCACTCGACAAATTTTTACCGAGTAGAAATTTGTCGAGTGCTAGCTAAGGCTAGGTCTGATAAAAATTGGACCAGTGGTTTCCAAGATCTTGGAGTATCTTTGATGTCAGATGGGATCTCTCGAACGGTAATAGCAAGATGGTTCGAATTTGAGCTCAAATATTCAGGTTTATGGTGCGTTTCCGACATCTGAAACCTTTACCTTCCTGGTCATCACTAGATAGTGATTACCAAGAACGGTAAGCGAACTTCACAGTATGAAACTTGAATAATTTGAAGATTATCAGCCTGCCGAAACCATAAAAGTTAGATGGGGTGTTCTAGAACTAAAGTTGTAGGGAATACTGAGACATTTCAAGCGAAGCCCGGAGCGTCCTCAGTATTATTAGCAATGATAGATGAAAAGTGGATCAGTAGTTATCTTGGGATAATGGAGTATGATGGGATCTCTTGAATGATAACAGTTAGGTAGTTCGAGATTGAGCTCAAATGTTTACGACCATGATGCCCTTCCCACGTCTGGAACCTAAAAGACCTGATGATGACCAGGAAAAAGTAAGGGGATCTCTACAATGGTTCGCCGGGGGTTAGTTAAATTTCTAATTTAGAGTTCTCTGTGCAACGGCCAGTGTAAAGTGCCTAATGTTTACGTCATAAGAGATGTACTGTTCTGGAATCGATTCCGGGGTGGCCGCCTTTAGCGATGAGCGCTAAACGAATCGTCCAGGTCACTGGTACACAATCTAGCAATGAGTGAGTGTGATAGTTCATTTAGGTTTATCTGTAGATTTGGCGGCCATCCCGAATGCGAAGCCTCTTTCTTACTATCTATATTATAGTGCTATAGCCGTATTTCCGTATACATTGCATGTAATTTATACAAATACTAAATGTAAAAAGAAATATACCTTGAAACACAACTAAAATATGTTTAAAAATTAAATTATTATTAGTTGTACCTTTTTCTACCTTATTTGTAATTGATTAATTTATATAACTTTATTTATTTTTGATGGAGTTTGTAAATCATAATCAGTACCTAACTTTACAAGTTACAAGCAAATTGAGCATGATTTTTTTTAACTTGAAAGCTACTAGTCCGATTTCTGTGATTTAAACTCTTGTAGTACTTTATTTTTTAATCCTATTAATATTTATTGATTAATTGCAACGGTAATCCACTACAGTAATTATTCATATCGATCGCTCCTTGCGTACAAGTTCGTGTTATGCACCTTGAATTCACAGTGGATAGTTACGGAATATTTAGAGGTGCACCGGATATTCGGATACCGAATATAATGTGTGGACTGTGGAGCTTCTAAGGTGTGTCATGGCGGACTATATAGGCCTGGACTAGGTGCGCCGGTTCGGTTTGCTGCAGCCAATCACGAAGCGCTGACTTGCAGTGGGAGGAAGGTGGAACGCTTGTAGCGAACCGAACTGGCGCTGGAACCGGTGCATGTAGTCTAGGTCTTAGGCTAGGACTTTACGGTTCCGGTTTCAGCCCCGGTTCGGTTCGCTGCAACGAATCACATGCGCTCCGCCCTCCCTCAATAGGAGATAATCCTGCAATGTCTTACCACGAGAGGCGCCACTAGCACAGTTAAACAACCATTCTAAATTACGACGTACGTGTACGACTGAAAGATGATTTTATTCTAAACATAAGATAACCTAAATTTATTGCTTTCAATGACATATTTGATTAATAAATAATGATTATTTTGATTAATATTTCTGTTTACGGAGTGTGCTCCTTCCTGGCTTCATCTACGCAACACTTTGCGTTTTATGTCCTATTGAATCAGCGCTTCGTGATTACTAGGCGAGCCGCCAGGTCCCTTACCCTTATATGTTGAAATCAAAGAAAGCAATTTTTGTAATGTTTTAGTCATAAACGTCCAGTAGATGCTTGTTTATGGTTTTAGTCGTCATTTATTTATTTACGACTGATATTTTGTATTATTTCTTATTAAGTCATTAGTCTAATAATAAAAGAATTTAAATAGAAATCTAGCACACAAGATTCGATGAAACATTATTGCAAATAATTATTTAGTTTTCCATATTTCCTATAAAATTCAGGTGTTTACATACTTTATCCAAAGCACAGTAGTTTATTATTTGTAAGGTTATTTACATTTGAAAGTTATGTATACCTACAGCTCCCGTCACATAAAAATAACGCTGGAAGACAGTGGAGGGGATGTGTTTCCGCATGGGTCCACTGACGAACCAATCATGGCACAAGAAGACGTCTCTTGAACCAATCGCGTGACGGCACAAGTCTGCAGACAAGGATCTTTCTGCACGTGGCAAAAATCGGAACTAACGCCGCCATCTAGTAAGTAGGTACTTAAAAGGTTACTACATGCCAGCTCGGTACGTACAAACTGGCGCCCCCTCCAAGTGCCAAAAGATCCTTGTAGCAGTGTAATCGCCGCCTCCCTCTTACCGCCAAATAGACCGAAAAAACACCTAAAATTCTAAAAACGATAGCAAAAGAGAAAGGCAAAGGACTTGGTCCATACAGCCTGTCATATTTTCTAAATACTTAAATAAAAAGCGAAAATAATTAAATTTGATTTCTTACGTCTCTCAACATTAATTTGTAAATTTCTATCGTTTTGTACCATTTAATGACAATGGAACATTCGACCAATCGAATGTCAAACTATGGGTTTGACATTAATTATCCGATGGCCGTTCGCGGGGAAGGCGATTCTCGTAGGTGGAATGTCGAATTCGACATAAGTCCTATCTCATTCGCACACATTATATGTGAGCGTGACAAGACGGTCTTAGCGCTCGATTTTTGTATGTAGAATTCTGCGAGAATTGGCTTCCAGGAAGCCGATTCCCGCAGGTGGAATGTCGAAATCGACATTAGTCCTATCTCATACGCTCACATATGTGAGCGTGACAAGACGTTCGTAGCGCTCAACTTTTTTATGTCGAACGCTGCGTTAATCGCCTAGTATAAAATTTCGTCGTAGAAATTTTATCTGATGGGTTGAGCTTTAGCGTTACGTTTACGTGACGGGACCGGAGGTACCACTATTGTGTATTCTCTATTAAAACCATTGTATTTTTTTAGTCGTAAACTGTTTCAAACTTTGTATACAAACTTTAATGTTTATTTTTAAGAACCCACTATCATTATTTTATACATACTACATACTTAAGTCATAGATAATAGTAACTTGATAATGAAGCCGTCTGTACTTATCTTCACAAAGTTATTGTTAACAAGACTGCTTTTATTCGATTCGGCTAGCTAGATGTTTAAATCAAATATACGAATATATTTATGTGAATTGACTTGATTTTTTAATTTAAAATCTACCTTCAACGCAACCACCACGCACCTATTTGTACTCGGACCAGGGAAAAAAACCGATCACGAGGGCGCCACCTGTAGGTACGTTTATATTATAATCTGTGTTATGGAGATCGTAAAAATAGTTTCATGTAATTCCCCGTATCATATGGCGTGTTTTAATATGTTGTAGGTAGGTATATTTTTTATTTAGGTATGTATTTATGTTCGTAGAAAAAAGTATTGTAGCCACTAGATAATGACCATTTTATCAATCGTGCTTATCTATTGTGAAATGTTAAAATAGCTAGGTGTCATTACGTGGCAAAAAGTTGGCACCGGTTTCATAAGAGATCCCGGAGCCCTCCGACATGCAAGAGGTCGGCCATCGAAGGGGGTCTTAGTGGGTAAAAGATTCCTCGTTAGACTCAATTTACACTACCTAGGAATTGAATGGAAGCGAATTTTCACAACGTAATTGTACATAGCATAATGAACGTTATGTCAATTGTGTAACATACAAACTAAATACGAGCCAAAAAAGAAAAGTAGCTAGGGGAATTATCGAGAATGCGCGAGGATTCCCCGGAAGACGCGCGACCTCTTTTTTGGCTCGTATTTAGTTTGTATGGTACACAATTGACATAAAGTTCATTATGCTATGTACAATTACGTTGCGAAAATTCGCTTCCATTCATTCGCTTCGCTTACATTCCGCGGCCGTGTAAATTGAGCCTATGGGTTCGGTATTTCAAAAGCGAAGATAGAAAATTAATAATGGCAACGAACCTGCAATCTAAATTCAATTCAATTATACTCTTTAAAGTCATACTATAAATTAGTGAAAATTTCATCAAAATCCATTCAGTAGTGACAGTGTGGTAGCAGAACAAATTGTAGTTTACGCTTTTATTATTTAGTAGGTACATAATAGAAAGAAAGGTCATATATATTATGAAATGCGGAAAATTACCAATAAAACGACCGTGAACTGCACGCTTACTACATTTATTAGTATAATATAATAACTAGCCTTGATTGTGGGCTGCAATACAATAGGTACATTACATACAACAAATATTATACTTAACACGGCACCAGCCAACCACTAAGGCTCAATTTACATTGTCGCGGAATGGAATGGAAGCGAATTTTCGCAACGTACTTGTACATAGCATAATGAACTTTATGTCAATTGTGTAACATACAAACTAAATACGAGCCAAAAAAGAGGTCGCGCGTCTTCCGGGGAATCCTCGCGCATTCTCGAGAATTCCCCTAGCTACTATTTTTTGGCTCGTATTTAGATAGATAGAAATATATAGAGAAACACTTTATTGTACACAAAATCAGGAAAAGTAAAAACTACAGGAACACACACACACTACACTACTACTACTTAGTTTGTATGGTACACAATTGACATAAAGTTCATTATGCTATGTACAATTACGTTGCGAAAATTCGCTTCCATTCCATTCCAGTAAATTGAGCCTAAGTAAATGATGTATGTTATTTTCTTTCCTTAAAATTGTCAACCATAAATAGAAATAAAAAACTTTATACAAATTAAGTATGAAACAGGACATACAATGGCCATTAAAGAGAGTAATTCTAAAGGAATGTCAATATTTAATTGTACATATAAGTACCTACCAAGTATACATCCATCTTTACCCTAAGGACACCTGGGGCATGAGTGTACCCCCGCCCCGGCCTGATGGGGGCCCGAAATACCAAAACCTAATAATTTTTTTTATCTAATTAAATTTATCAATTAAAAAAACATTAGTTCTACATAATTAACAAAACAAAATGCCAAACCATGTACATCTTGATGTTTTCTATCATATTTTTTTTAACTTTCTAAAACAGCCCTTTCTGTGTGCCCAAGGTTTCCGCAAAAGAACGCGGTTCAAATAGCCTTTGACCATTTTTAGTACTTACTATTTTACGCACTGGGCCCGGTCGGTGGATCATGGCCCGTACCCCCTTTTACAAGGGGAGGCCTGTGCCCCAACAGTGGGGACATTAATAGGCTAATAATGATGACTATTTTACAATTTGAGTAAACGGATAAAAAAAAACCGGCTCCAAATTTTTTCCCCTAGTTTTCCCTCTACAGTGATAGTAAGAACAAATCATATTTTACATTGCCATACAAATGATTGATTTCTCTTTAGATTCGGAAATCACACTATCCAACTATAGGTGGAAGCCTTGTTGAGCCTGTGAGAAAGAGACGCAAAGATGCAATTTCTGTCAAAGAACAGTGCGCGGGTTCCCTCCGTCTCTTTCGCCTGACGCTGATAAACCGCGCCGGCTCAGCCGTACATACTCAATCCGAACATTCTCTCTTAGATGGTCAATCAATTCTAAAGCTAATTGACACAACTGAGCATACTATAGAAAAAAAGTTATGTATAATCAATATTATTGTAATATATTCTACGGAACCTATAATTCTACCTCATGTAACAGAAGTATTTTTGGTGGGTATGCAAACTGCAAAGCGAGTCAGCTTCAGTGTCGTATACATAGTATTAAAAAAATCTATGAATCCCTTATGAAATAGCATCCACTTTTTCTATGGACACATATGGATGTCTAGAATTTAAGGGGGAGTGAGTGATGCAATGACCCCACTACACCCAAATAAAATAAAATATTAATCAACTTTTTAAAATTCTATAGTAATAAATTATGAATTTACCCTATGCATGGAATTACTAAGCACTAGTGCCGATTGTAAGTATGTATGGAGACTAACAGTTGTAAGTTTGATTTCTGTGGTTAAAATCACTACTTTGTAGTTTGTTAGTAAATAATAAATTATAAGATATCACTGGCATAAAATCGACAAGTCGAAAATTACATTTTTATTTGGTTTTAGCTTAAAATATTACTTAGAATAACTTATGCAAAACTTTAATAAAATCCATACATTATGTAATTAAGAAATATTACATTTCATACTCGGCTCAATATCTTTTGTACCTATCAACAGTTGTGTTCTTATCAAATTGTTAAGGTCAGTTGATAATGGCGCAGCGACCCGACGCGGCGCGGCGCAGTTGCTTGAAGAGGCATCGATTAATAGGCGCTGCACCATCCGGCAAGGTCGCGCGCCGCCATTCGACGCGGCGACTTTAATTCTACTTTTATTGCTAATTTTAAAATGCGCGCCGCGTTGCGTCGTGTCGCTGCGCCAATGTGAACTGATCCTTACAATAGAGGATCACAATCGATCTACTAAGCATGAGTTGCAAGAAATATCCTTAATGAAGAATAAACTTTAAGGATATTGTGCAACTGACCTTATGTGGTTAGCTCATTATATAATAAAAATAATACCCTTATATTCATAAATCTGTTACATTAATTACTTATAGTAATTAAATTTTAATGATTTGCTAATAATTACAGACGAGCAATAAATATTTAGGGTACAGTGGAAGACACATCGAGCTGTTTCCTTAACAGTCATATGAATGTGTCAAAAGTGACAAACTACTAAAGGGTAAACCTATGTATAGCCTGATGAATGTCCACATACATTCTAAAACCAATTTCACTTTCTTGGGTAATAATTGCCAAATAAATTTAGTGTTTTGGAACTGGTATTTATTACCTGACAAAAAGTATTCATTGCCTGAAGTGGTTTAGGAACCAGCGCTATTTCAATTGTCACTAATATTACTACCTGTATTGGAATTCTACCCAAGACAATGTATTTATTGTAATTTTGGAATATGGAACAACTTTAATATTGAAATATTTGTAATGATGTTTAAAGGGCAGCTAATAAAGCAGAAATATAATTAGATAAAACATTTGACAGAATTATATATGGTTTACATTTTTCTTACTTATGAAACCCATCCACACCACCACTCTTTAAAGCATTTGACATTAAATTCTTTTATTCTTGACGTTCAATACAAAGTTTTTCAGGTAAGTATCTTATTATGGGATAGGATGTCAATTACCGCAATGAACACTAACATTGATCTATGTAACAATACTTAAATTAATCAGCTATTCTGTCCAATCCGACAGAGTTGAATGCTTTTTTGACACTTTGGAATACATCTTCAGGTGGTAGTTCAGCGTTGATTTTACGGACACGTCCCATGCTATCGTAATGCGCGATTATAGGCATAGTGTCATTGAGATATGTGTTGAATCTTTTCTGTAAACTCTCTAGGTTGTCGTCGGAGCGTCCGCTGCCTGCCGCGCCGCGCCCTAAACACCGCTCCGTGCATAAATCCCTCGAGCACTCAAAGAACAGTACGAATAGCAGCTTACTTTTGTCAGACATGACCCGCTCCCAGCCTTCCAAGTTGTCCTTGTTTCGCGGGAACCCGTCGACGAGAAACCGTGGCTTACCGGATTTCAGCATAGCTTTGTGAATAAGCGAGCACGTAACTTCGACAGGCACTATTAGTCCGTTACGTATTTTCTCCTCGATCATCTCCCCGAACTCAGATCCGGGTCGCTGCCGCTCTTCGCGCAGTAAATCGCCAGCAGACAGGTGAACAAATCCATATTCTTTGGATATTAGCGAGCACTGAGTTCCTTTGCCGGCGCCGGGAGCTCCTAGCACGAATACTACTTCAGGAACCATTTTGTTAAAATAACACGAGAACGGCCGCAGTATACGTTGCAGCATCAAGCGCTGATATTACTATATATAATAGGATTTAATTTATAAAACATGCGCACAGCTGCTTGCCCTAACCTTGAAGGTTTTTTGGCTGAGGGAGGATATCTCGACACGGTCTATGGGTCACCACAAATTATAGAGGCACGGTGTTTTTTTTAATGATTTACGGCTTCAGCCTAAACCTAAGCGTTTCGGTTGCGTTTTTTTTGTTTATTAAAAGAATCAAATATAGTGCGAAGGTTCGCTATCAAAAACGCAACAATAAAATTGTACAACGTGAAGTGTTGCAAAGTATCGATAGTTTGTTGGATAGTTTTTTAGTCGAAAACACGCCCATTCCATACTATGCGCTCATCGCGCACATCTCACGTTCAGTGTTTGCTTGTGTGGCCTATGACGCTACCAGAGGGAGCTGAGCGATCTGACCGATCTTTATGATGGTACAAGTTTAACTATTACTTTTTTAACTCTTAAACTTTCATTACACGAAGCTCTCGAAAGTGCATCGATATTTTCTTAACCTACGTAACTTTTCTTGGATGTACCTAACGTAAGACATTCATTTGAATTCTTGTCAAAACGGTTTGGGGCTTATAAAAACTTGTAAAAACAATTTGGAGAAAAGTTACTTATAAATAAATAATAATAATATATAAATTTATTTCACGACAACACTATATGCAAATATACAATGGAAGGTCTAGTACAATGATTACTACAATAAAACAAACATACATATTTTCTAATAACGAGCCTACGGTTAGCACCCACACTAGGTAAACCTATGTCGTGGGCGCTGTGGTGGGGAGTGTGTGTTGTGGTTTGTAACCGAAGGTGGTGTCAAAACCGAAGGTTTTAAATTTGATTTATCGGAGTCGGAACCGGAGTCGGAGGCGGAGATTGATAGATGTTCAAAAGAAGTTAATTTTTATAGCTTAAGGGGCCAATATTTTTTATGATGATTTTTGCGGCAATATACATATTCCTTTATGTAGTCCTACACTATTTAATAAAATATTGATATTTGAATATGTTTGCTCACAAACCTCCGATTCAAAATTATCGGTGCCGAAGTCGGATTCGGAGGTGTAAAATCAATCGAAAGTTCCGATCTTTCTGACTCGGAGTCGAAGCTCCGTAACAATCCCTAGTTTGTGCCTAAATGTACTTACTGTAAGTAATGTGATTTGACGAAGTAGAATTGTGTGAGTAATATTGGTGTTTCTCTTTCTACTTGTAAAACTAAATGATTTAAAAAATAATGAACAGATAAAGCTATCAGAATTAAACAACTAAAAAGTAAATAAAGTTCAAACAATCGTCGGATGCGGACGTACTCGTACATTCCGTGTTTATCTCGGAAAATTAATTCAAATTCGAAAAATCGTGATTGGAGCATTTGTGATTTTTTCAAATCCTTGTTACCTACTCTTGGGGAACTGGGCGGATCTAAAAACGGATAAACAATAATTATCTGTACCTTCGCCGAGATCCGAACTGGCATCTTGTGGAGCGGGAGTTCAGCTCGTTCAGCCCGCTCGACCGGGAGCGGGATTCAGTTTGCGGTGGAGGCATGTGGAAAACTATATCATCACCAGTGTGACACACAACACACGTTGGCGGGCCGGAGGTATGGGTGTACCCGGAGTGTCGCGAATATGGGCGAAAGCAATTCTACAGTTGTATGGAAATATCGCCTTGATCTCACTTTTAAGTGCTTCCACATGAGAACTCATCTTATTGCTTTATATGTAGAACTCTCTTACTCTTCTCGGGATTATTTAAATAATCGAAACAATCCTCCGGACTAGGTATATCTTGAAACTAAACAGCAATTATAGGTAATATTTTGTTTAAAATTGAAGGTGAAAATAAACATCATATTTCTGAGAATGTCAGGAGAATGTTTATTTAGAAGCACGGAAGGACGTGCGGGAGATCTATGGTTGCCAGTTGCAGTGGCTTACATGCAAGGAAATTGTATATGAAGTACTTAGAGGACGAATATATCCATGTATTTTTATTTTCAATTTGGATCTTGGACGTTACGTCCAGTTCCCCAAGGTCCAGTCGGTGAAATCTATTCCCTGAATGTCTAATAACTTGAATAACCAATTACTTGAACGTCCAATTTCATAGAGAAAAGGAAATAATTGCCTCCCCAGGCCTACTCTGCACAAAGTACCACCTTCAAAATATTATCGACTCTCGATTATTTAAGCGGACATAATGTACAAAAATTGATTAGGTAAAATAATTGGTGAATAATTAACGAATTCACACCTACATACCAACCATTAATGATTGAAATTATAAGGTATGTATCTATTTTCCAGCCACAGAACGAATACCGGATACCAAATTAATAAAAAAAATTATTGCATCAATCAACTTACATGGGTATACTTACTAAAGAAGGATCTAAAATTAGTTTTTCGATATCTCAACTAACAGAGATGTTAGTATTGGACAGTTCTTCTGTCCCTATCTAGCAAAACAGTCCTTTATATGCAGCCAGGACTTGCTTGTATGGCGCTAGAGAACAGTTACGTCATACAACTTGTTGCCGTTTCTTTCTACCGTCTGATTTTTGATTGCCTGTAGCTATTTTATTTTTACATTTGACCATCAATTTATGACTATTTCTTAATTTTTAAGAAATTCATTCATTATTTGATATTTGGAAACTACCCTATTGAGGAATACGGAATGTGGAATGAGTACACTAATATTTGGTGGATTTAAGCTGTTGGTCCCGGCTGTCTATTTGCAAACTAATTTGCAGAACTTTAGCTTTTATTTCGTGGTAGTGTACACTCGCTTTATCGATTCGACAAAGATATCGTGACAAGGTTGTAACACTCAAAGCGTGTCAGAATTCCGCGACCGTACCTTACCTACTTCAATTTTTAAAACGAGTGAGTTGGGGTAAGTTCGGCTATGGGGTAAGTTCGTTTATATCAAATTACTGCCGCATCTAGTGGTATTAATTGTGCTGGCAAACATCTTGCGAAGCTGTTTTCACGTGCGCGTCGCGAGCTGTATTGCCAGCACTATTACCTAATACCGCTAGATACGACAGTAATTTGATTTGATAATTTTTAATTTTAGTTAGTCTTCGCCGCGTTAATGAGTTTCGGCAGTGTTAATAGAAAAGCCAGTACTTACTAAGCCCGTGTGCTCCATCTTCGGCCTCATCGTCACTTACCACCAGATGGGATTGAGGTCAAACGGGGGTTTAGGAGTAAATAAATAAATACCTAGTTTGATTAAACGATCTCACCCCATAGCTAAACTTACCGCAACATGTTGCAAGTTTGTCTGGTAATGTACTTATTTGGGGTCTCATTCGCTTGCTGGGGCAACAGCGGCTCTTGGGGCCCCGGAGACGAAGAAGGCAACGAAGACGATGACAATGGAGAAGAGGATCAAAGGTTTAAAGGTCCCCTGAACGATTCGAAAAAATGGATGGACCACTGGCCAGGCGAAGTTGCACCTTCTGAAGTAGAGAATTGGGTTGCGAATTATAAGAGAGAACAAGAGGCGAAAGAGGCGGAGTACTTGAAAGCGAATGGTGGAAAACTTCCGAAATATCCAGCAGACGCTGGAACTAACTGGCCTAAGCATTGGATAGGTAAGAAATACACGTTTTTTTATTGAATACGGAGAGCAGACGAGCAAACGGGCCACCTGATGGTAAGCGGTCACCGTTGCCCATAGACCACCTCACTTTATTAATATTAGAGGGTTTTTGATGCGCTGCTGACCTCGAGGACTAAGATGGATTGCCTCATGTGCCGGAAATTACGGCTATCTTGGCTATGACTATGGCTCGCTTACCCTTTAAACAGAAACACAGAAATGTAAGCATTTCTCCTTCACGGCAGAAATAGATGAGGGTGGTACCACACCAGGCGATCCTTCACATCAGTTCTACCACTACGTTCGAGACCTGAGACCACACTTGTTCGAGAAGTGATCTTTTTAACTATTTCTTTAGAAATTAAATGTTTTTCTAAAGATTCAAAGATTTATTTGCAAAAATACTTGTAAGTATATCTAAATCTAGATCTAAGTCTTTGGCCTCATCACTTGATATCCGGTGAAATTGAGCTCAAGGTAATCTGATTTGCTTTACATAGTGCTCGGTCTAGGAACGGGGGGAGTCCCCCCAATTCCATATGGTAAGTGACGTGACCAAAGAGTCCTTAGCCTCGTAATTTACCGTCAGGTAACTGAGATTAACTTTTCATAGTACTCTGTTTAGGAACGGGGGAGTCGCCCCCAAGTATGATAAAGTAACTACTGCCTTTGTAGTCTTTGTTTCACCTGTGATGGTGCAATTGAGGCCAATCCCTCCACCAACTATGGTACTGCCAACCTTTCAGTTATAAGGTCCGAATCACTGGAGATGGACTTGCGTAGGCTCTTTCCCACGCGCATTCTGTTCCTTACGAATTCGTAAGAAAATAGGAATTTGAATTTCTGGAATTCCAGAAATAGTTCCGTCTACCGTCCACTCTATCTAATTTGATCTGCCTTTCATAGGGCTCGGTCTAGGAACGGGGGGAGTCGCCCCCCCTCCGTATGCTTATGTCTACAACAGCGCTGGTAAACCAGACTTCTGCTACCTTCCACCTAAGAAGGGTGACTGCACCAGATATCGAATCAGGTAAGTCTCATACGGGAAGTAACAAAACCCCCTAATATAAAGCTGAAAAGGGGGTTCAGTGTACTTTTTTAAACTTTTGTGCTATGAGTATTTGATTTTTGCAAGCAGTGAAGTGCTCAAATTTTTTTGAAAAAGAAACAAAGATGTCACGTCATTAGTCGGTTTCCATACGTAAATTATTTGCACATTTATATCGAAATAGTGCAATATTTTACCGAAATAATTGTTATTAGGTCAAATTATGCTGTTGTACTGTCGCCAGTTCTAAAACTTATTATAATTTCATTTCATAAAAGATTAGCAAGACTCGACTCCAAAATTACTTTCTTAATCCGCCCCACCCATGTTTGTTACAGATGGGGTTTCAACCACAACTACGGCGACTGCAAAGAGTTCGTCTACAGTGGCTGCAATGGTAACGCCAACAACTTCTACACGAAGAAGAGATGCCGGGAGGCTTGCCTCAACGTGCCTAAAGGGAACTGCAGGCATGACCCCAAGAAGTTGTACCACGAACATCTCGATTGGATATCAGATGTGGTTAACATAAAGATAGATTAAAATAAAGAATGCACATAAATTTATGCATTTAGGAAAATCGTCGTGAGGAAAAGCAAGACTTTCTTGCCATACCTACTTTTATGGGGTGACTTACCATTGCCTTCCCCATTTTATACACTGGTTTGCAGGTTTTCTTATATTTTCCTTCCCCGTTAGGGCTAGTAAATGTAGGTACGTAAATCTTTGAAAAAAGGCGGAAAAACTCATCTGAGTGGTTTCGAACCGGGCCGGACAGTGATTCCCGCATTGTAGTCCTCTATTAGAGCCACTGCGCCACCGAGCCTATACAATCTACCTAGTTATACCTGACGTAATTCTATAGTATGCTGGAAAAATCTGGCATTTATAAGTAAATAAAAACCTAAATCCTGAAGATTTGGTCTCAAAATAACGATGTCAGCAAAAATTGTGAGTCTTTTTTTAGATTACCACAACATAAAAATAATAATTGCGAAATTTTATTAATAAAACTAACAATAAGTACTAAATAATACCACTATTGCAAGAATAACGGATAGTGCGCATTAACTTTGGTAATGAAGAAGTTTGTTTACGCAACTTCTTCTTCCTCTTCTTCATCTTCTTCTTCCTTCGCTTCCTCAGGGCCAGGCTGTAAAAAAATAATATGGAACCATTTCAACAGGATCATCAGCCTATTTTACGTAGGTTTATAGTACTTGGTTCGGAAGCTTTCTCTTCGATTACCTACATCATTTTACCATTCGATAAGAATTACGAGTAAGATACTATAATATGTCAGAGATCACAATTTGGCAAAAAAACCGTCAGATTTTTTCCCCAGCCCTCCTGCCCTAATACCGCCTTCAAAATTGTTATAAATATTCTTTATTTTTGTTTTCTTACCTCTGGTTCTGCAGTAGGTGCTTCCACCACCACTTCCTGCGAAAAGAAAGGAGATAAAAAATGCTAAATAATCAAATTATATTGTGATGGTTGGATCAAAAGTTAGGTAAGGACGCAAGCAAGTTAGGACTTTCTATTTTGGAATTTTCATCAATATTATAACCTACTTCCAACAGTCTCTTTTTGGGAAGTGGACTTTTTGGAAAAGTGGACTAAATTAACCTAAACGTTTGTAACTTTTCCTACTTTCTAAGTTAAGATACGGTAATCTAGGTGTTACAAAACGTGATGAAAATAATCTAAATTTGGCATTTGGTATTTGGCATCAAGTCCCAGTCCCAAGTATTTTTGCATCTTTTAATTCTGATATTTATATATTATGCAAACCCTGTCATGAGGCTGGTATTTTTAAAATCTGTGATAAGGGGATCGCAATGAAAAAAAGTATAGTTCCATTTAATGCAAAATGACGATGATTTTATATTTATAGTCACGCTTTCACCAGGATTGTGCTGTGGAGAACCAAAGCATAAATACACGAGAAAGCGTTACCGGTATTTCTTCCTCCTTCAAACTTTCCTCCTCAACATATTCATCGCCATAGCCGACGGGGAACATGGCGAGGCAGTCGCGCTCGCCGGCCGTGGCGTCGCTGCTGATGTAGCAGGGGTTAAACCCGGCCAACTGGAGCAGCGGTAGACTGCGCTTACGGGATACCATTAGAGCCAACCGGTCCTTGCTGCGGAGTGGTTAAATTGAGTCGACTGCAGAGTTGCAGATACAACGAGAGTTAAGGTTTTTTTATAAACAGACATTTCATGTTAAAGGACTGCTGAAATACATCTAATGGTCAGGACAAAAATGTGTTTCTGGTTCCTCCCGCGATCTATCATCATCAGCAGCCTACTCTAGTCCACTGCTGGACCTATGTCCAGGGCGCGACATTGAGCCCGATCTTCGGCTCTTCTCATCCAGTCGCTGCCAACCACCTTGCGCTGATCGTCGCTCCATCTATCAGGTGGTGTCCCACACTACAGAACCACTCCAGAACTCGTCTCCCCCAGCGGTTGTCGGTTCTACGACCGATGTAACCGGCCCACTGCCACTTCAGCTTGCTAATCTTATGAGCTATGTCGATAACTTTTGTACTATGCCGGATCTCCTCCTTTCGAATTCGATCCAGCAGAGATATTCCGAGCATAGCTCTTTCCATAGCACGCTGAGTTATTATAGCGCAAAAAATGCGATCCATTATGCCTTAAACGTCTACAAGCCATCAAGGAGACCAAAACAGAGACAATACTATTTAATGAGCGGACTGGTCTATCGTCAGCCTGACCAAACCGCGACGTTAATCATACGAAAAACACCAAATTGCTGTAATTTAGTTGTATCTTAAATTGCTGCTCATGTATGTTTGAATGAAACTTACAATCTCCTCAGTCGAGTCATCTTATCGTACTGCTTGGTGGTGTATGCGACGTGCTCCACGTTGAATGGGTCTTCTCCGACGAAGAACCCCAACTGTCATTAAGCAAAAAAAAAATTTTTTTTTAATTTATTTATTTAGGAAAACATACAGCTAAAGTAGTACATAATAATAGACAATATAAATAACACAAAAACCAATGAAGTTTTCACAGAAAGTACTATTAAAAATAGCTAATATGTCACTCGCGTAAATACTATTTGAAATTGTATTTTAATTTACGTATTAATAACTACATTAAAGGTTTTGAATGCAAAATATGGTAATTAATATATGGTCATATTAGCGCTCCTAAGGTCTTGAACCTGTGAGAACGCTCTATGCGAGGACATGGAATGACGTAATGACAGTTGTATGAAAGGGAAAATCTTCCACCAGGCGGGGTGTTGTGCCTCGTGACCAGTTGTCACCGTCGTCCGGGTCCAACAATGGATGTGTGGAACTCGTATATATGCGTAGTACAAGGAAAATTTCGATAGCGCGTTCTACACCGATATGAGTAGGTACTAAACGTAGTGGCGGCGCAATTCGGATGAGCCAATTCTATATTTGCACGACCCAAGTTCATGTTATCGAGTTTTTGTTTGTGTATTTACTTTAACTAATCTAATAAAAGAGATGGGGCTCCCCCATATAAAATTGGACCCAAAAAAAAATTATTTTCGCTTGCAACCAAACATAGTGCATTTGTGATAGATCTCGCCTAGATCTACATTTTTTTATTTGGGAGCTGTTTGCTTACTCGTGTGAAACATAAGTTTTATTTAGTCGCTGGGGAAACAAAAAAATAGAATCAGCGCAATCATTAGTATGAACACAATTTTGACCTCTAGCTCCTATCCTACACGACTTAGGATGTTTCTTCTATAATGAAAGATGTAGTCCTTGGTGAGATCTATCAAATGAGCCATGTTTGGTTGGAGGCGAAGCAGTGGATCCAAAAGCGCCCAATCTCCTTAATACAACACTTACACTAAGAACTTTATTTAGGAAAACATACAGCTAAAGTAGTACATAATAATAGACAATATAAATAACACAAAAACCAATGAAGTTTTCACAGAAAGTACTATTAAAAATAGCTAATATGTCACTCGCGTAAATACTATTTGAAATTGTATTTTAATTTACGTATTAATAACTACATTAAAGGTTTTGAATGCAAAATATGGTAATTAATATATGGTCATATTAGCGCTCCTAAGGTCTTGAACCCGTGAGAACGCTCTATGCGAGGACATGGAATGACGTAATGACAGTTGTATGAAAGGGAAGATCTTCCACCAGGCGGGGTGTTGTGCCTCGTGACCAGTTGTCACCGTCGTCCGGGTCCAACAATGGATGTGTGGAACTCGTATATATGCGTAGTACAAGGAAAATTTCGATAGCGCGTTCTACACCGATATGAGTAGGTACTAAACGTAGTGGCGGCGCAATTCGGATGAGCCAATTCTATATTTGCACGACCCAAGTTCATGTTATCGAGTTTTTGTTTGTGTATTTACTTTAACTAATCTAATAAAAGAGATGGGGCTCCCCCATATAAAATTGGACCCAAAAAAAATTATTTTCGCTTGCAACCAAACATAGTGCATTTGTGATAGATCTCGCCTAGATCTACATTTTTTTATTTGGGAGCTGTTTGCTTACTCGTGTGAAACATAAGTTTTATTTAGTCGCTGGGGAAACAAAAAAATAGAATCAGCGCAATCATTAGTATGAACACAATTTTGACCTCTAGCTCCTATCCTACACGACTTAGGATGTTTCTTCTATAATGAAAGATGTAGTCCTTGGTGAGATCTATCAAATGAGCCATGTTTGGTTGGAGGCGAAGCAGTGGATCCAAAAGCGCCCAATCTCCTTAATACAACACTTACACTAAGAACTAAAATGCATAGAAAGTCTGTCTAAAAAAAGAATAGTTTATGTAAAGATAAACTAATTTTTTTTAAATTTTTTATTTCACACTTTACTGCTCAAAAATAGTGCATGAGGCGAGCTTAATGCCATGCGGCATTTTCTACCATTGGGTCATACAGATATTGCAAGGCAAGTGCATATATATAAAATAGAAGAGAATTACTAATAATTACATGACGAACACGTAACTACATGACGAACACGTAGTTTAGGTCTCGGGGAATGGTATAGTCCCAAGGACGCTGGCTGCGTTACCTCGCTGTATGGCAAGGAGTCTCTGAACGAGGGCCTCCAAGCGCCGGCCCTGAGGTCACTGGAGGCCAGAACCAGCCGGGTGGACAAATATTTGTTTATAAATTTAATATTAAATTATAAAGATGAAATAAAATTTATCTCTCGCTCGCTCTGATAAGTTTACCACATATACCGACAACTGCCATTCTGAGTAATAACACATCGTGATCTTCAAAATGCTAGTCGTTACGTAACATTAACATGAAGAGCGTACGCGGTACAGTGGCTAGGACACAGGACTCCCATGCGGGTAGTCAGGGTACGAAATCGTGCAGTGCCATGTACCAATGAGTTTTTCGTGTTTTTCGAAGACTTACATGTAGTACATTTACCGACTGCTCTACCGGTGAAGGAAACCTGCACACTGAGATGACCAGTGTGTAAAATGGGGTAGGCACAAAAGATCCTCAAGTCGAAGTGCCGCTGGGGTTATTCCCGGCCCCCTATCATAAGATAAGATAACATCAACGTGTCGTACATTGAGAATATCCTCCGGGAACTGGTGGACGATGTCCATCACTTCGTGACGCTTGTCCACGTTGAACATGACCAGCACGTGAGGAGGAAGGTGCTCGGTTTCTATCGGTGTTATGTTCTGCGCTATCTGTTGTCAAAGTTTAAGCAATTACTTTAAAAATTACCATGATACGATTTATTTACAATTGAGTTGCGTCCACAATATCACACATTACGAGTATGTACCTGTTTATGTGTTATGTAAGCTTTATTCGCCTTTATCTTCATTTGTAATGATTGTACAATGTGTGAAGCAAAGTAAAGTAACTACTTATTTACTAAAAAATCCACCAATATTACGTCTGTACTCTGTGACAAAGCTAAAACGACTATTTAGGTATAGCAAAACGCGTTTTATTGCCTAATGAAATAGAATTAGGATTTAAATCTTCTTGTTGTATTATGGGACAGACTCCTGTCGCTGTAACAACTTCCATACATCCCTGTCACCCATCTTCTCCTTACACTTCTGGTACGACGCATTACCACTCCACTTCTTCAACTGCTTCATAAATGGCCCAATAGTAATATCACGATTCAGTGTTTTGTTTTCTAATAAGACATAATTACAACAGAAGATATTGGTGGTGCTAGTAAAACTATCAGCAATCCTACCAATTAATTAACGGAGTCTTAACCCTTATTATGCATAAATTGTGGATGAGAGTAGCATTAGATCGTATGGAATAGCGCTTGAAGGAAGAGGTGGGCAGAGATCGGCCGAGAAAGAAGAAGAAAGAAGAACCCCGTATAAGGCACAATCCTTCTAAGTAAAGAAGGCAACTCACGCTGTGGGCTCGCTGTGCTTTCGCCCCTGTCGGAAGACTCACCCGGGGAGATTTGCAGCGTCACGTTTATTTTGGCTGTTTTATTGACTGGCTGCTACGACGTAGGATCTCTTCCGCCCATGACCATACCTTGGGATAGAAGAACGCAATCCCATTGGCCTTTGCCAGCTCGTTCGGTGGCGAGTACAGACCCGGCACGAACAGTCCACCAGTTGGAATGTACTCTTCTCCTTCCACTTCTATATCGGAGTTGAATTCTTCCTCCTCTGCCACTTTCTCTTCTGTCGCCACTAATTGGTCTCCTTCTGGCTGGTAGGTTATAAAAGTCATTTTTATAACGGAACATATAAACTTGTTTCAGACTTGCAAAAAATTTAATGTATTAAACGAGTGTGCAGCAAGTTTGCCGTGACAATTGAAACTTTCTAGATGCCACGAAAGTTAGATTTTTCCTTATCAATCTTATCATAATACAATAGCCGACAACAATTAAGAACGCCAAGTGAAGTTAGCTCGCGCATGAAGACTCAGTTCACTCGGAAAAGGAACCAATCGCATGACACTTCCCTAAGTTTCTCATGTTTCGTGGCGGTAAATATACTATAAGCATATTCATAAATGTAAAATTTACCGGTACTTCGTTGACGTCAGTAACTTCGGTAACGTCAGTCGCCTCTGTGACTTCGGTTTCCGCCTTTTCGACCTCCTCACCTTCGACCACATCAGCGCCTTCCTCTTTTGGCTCAGGCTCTGGTTCCGCTGGCAACTATATGTTTCAAAAATCAATCATCGCAAGTGAAATGTGACAAATAACTAATCACATTTGGCAAATGACTAATTACAAGTGAAAACAAATAGCATAACTAAGAAGAAGAATTAACCCCAGCCGCAATTCTGGCCATCCGTTCTTCATCGGCCTTTTGCTTCTCTGCCCGTAACCTCTCCTCCTCAGCTTCCCGCTCGAGCCGAGCTTGCTCAGCAGCCAACCGTTCCCTTTCTTCTTTTTCTTCACGCTGTGCATAAACAGTCATGTAAAATTGGGGTTGAAGAAACAGTAAGTACTTTAAAAATTATGTCTTTGAAAATCGGGTTTGTATAAAAAATGATTTTTTTTCTCTTGTCTCTATGATATTGTGCAGTTATCTTCAGTACCTACTTATCCCACCAAAAACATAATGTGATAAAATGGGTCTTATTTAAAACTAAATCTCTTAACTTCTCAAGTTTTCACACAAAACTCTTGAACTCTTCTCTTCTATTCTACTGAATCAATACCCTTCAACGTTATTACCAGTACCGTTTAGGATTTCCCAACGCTAACTTCGAACTCCAGTTAAGATCAGATCCTAACAACAAATGTTAGTTTAGAAATTACCTGTGACCTTGTCTTACAGTCTGGACTTTCTATGAACATCTGAGATTACGAAGGGGTGCACAATCATTGTCGTATCCAACTCTTAAGCTCATACCCACCAGTTTCTGCAGCTTGGCGTTATGTCTATCTCGGCGAACTTCGCGCGCCGTCTTACTGATTGTTGCATATCTTTCGTATGCCGGAATGGGCGGGATCTGCTTCTCAGGGGGAACGTCCTCCTTTGGAATAGGGATCTCTTCATATAAAGCGTACCGCATTAGTTCTGAAAAGAATACCATTAATTTTATAGCCGGGTTTACACTTGATAAAATTCAATTATTTTTTTCTTGCTGTCTTTTTTTTACTCTAACACCGCTTCGTGAGGTGCTATAGCTGAAAGAAAAGAGCGGTAGCGCAAGAAACATATCATAACATAGAGATATCTTTCGAGGCAGACTTTTGCCTTTATCTTTTTCGCCTAAAAAGACGAATCCGATTTGAATATTTCTCAAAATTTTCAGTTTCAGTCTGAAAAAAGACCCGCTGTACAAATTCTCCAAAAGTGTTTCAAGACAACCAGTTATGTGCAAGTGAATCAAAATATTGTTTCAAGATTGACCTAAACGCAAACATTGTTCGTCCATTGACATTTCACTTAAAAAAGCTTATATAAAAAGCACTCACGGACAAAATCTCTGTCGTCAGTGTCGAACATCTTGAAGAGAACGACTAAAACTTCTCCCTCCATAAGCGCGTGGATGCAGGCTTCGTTGGGGTCCACGTCGCTCATGTATAGGGCTTCCTTAATCGAATTCTCGTTCAACTGGAACGTCTCCTTTGCAGACACATTAATGTCTATGCAAAATAAATAAATTTAAATTAAAAATTTAAGAACTCCCCGACGTACCATTGTGGAGATCCCTTTACTTTTTCCTGGTCATTATCAGATCCTAGTCATAAATATTTGAGCTCAAACTCGAACCACCAAACAGTTACCGTTCCAGATATCCCATCATACTCCAACATCCCAAGATACTCCAAGATCTTAGAATCACTGATCCATTTTTCATCTCGCATGGCTAAGAATATTCAGCAGGTTAGACCTACGGCGCTCCCTCGATAGGTTGGGGGTTAAAAAGGACCAGAGCAGAGTCGAAGAGGAGCAGACAGGGTGATTGACTTTTACTGCCCCCATGGTAAGAGATGGATTTAACTGCTGGGACTGGGAACCAATGGCTCACTGATTATCGTGATGCCAGCCAAACAATTCAAGCGTTTTCCTTCCCCACTACTAGAAGAACTAAGACTGTTATGGACCAAATTTATGTTTCATTCATGGTGTTTATTTATCCAACGGGAACAGAGAGCATGATCACTTTCTCTTCCCGTTAGATACGAAAAAGTGGGATAGTGCCTCTGATCAATGCTAAAATCTTTACTGGTATCTCCAGCTAGATTTACGACACGAGTTTCCACCTCTGACCTCAATCAAATGTGAATATAATATCCCCGGCCTAAGTAAAACCGCTCTGTCACGCCTATGGCTCAAATTCTGCGGGTACTAACTGATCATATCCCATTTCTCGTATAAGTCGTAGTGCGCCTGATGGCAGTGTGGCCAGAACATGATAAAGTTTAGTCGCCGAAGGTGCTTGGACAGCCGCTCCGAGACCCGTTTCTTGCGCGCAGCCAGCGTCAGTACCCGCAGACGTTCAGCCGCCTCGTGGTACTCCTCGTCCAGCTTTTTATCCTCTTCTATTTTCGCCTGTTCAGAACAGTTTTGCTTCGGATGCATTTTTTGGGTGAAAATATCACTATCATCATCTGCAGCAGCCTATTAATGTCTCCACCATTGGGGCACATGCCTCCCCTTGAACAAGAGGGTACAGGCCATGATCCACCGAGCGGGCCCAATGCTGATTGGTGGATCCTTCGGAAACTTTTCATTTTCTCACGATGTTTTCCTTTACCGTTAGAGAAGTTGGTAAAAGTACGTAAGTCTTCGAAAAACTCATTGGTACATGGCATTCACAATTACATGGTATCGAACCCGGACCTTCCACATGGGAGTACGGCGTACGGAGCCACTAGGCCACCGACGCTCATTGGTGAAAATGTATGGACTGTCATATCTGTTGTTTAAATCGATCTCAGAATGCTAAAGGACTAACCGCTTCCTCAGGTAGCATCTCGCTGATCTCAAACTTGGGTACAGGGACCCCAGTCTCCACCTCGCGCTGCATTTGCCCCAGTTCCTCCTCGATGACGCGGCACAGCTCTATGCCGTTCGCTCCAAATATCGCACGGGTCAGCTTACCTCTCTGTATGTGAACATAGTTAATTTTTTTACCCCTGACAGATTGAGGCAGGGCGTGTGACACGTTTGACACGTTTGTGTGTCTGTATGCGTATTGTGCGCAATAAGAACGCACTTATTAGTTGTTGCTATGCCCCCCTATACTATGGTTGTGTAGAAGCATTGTAGAAGGTTAAAATAAATAGATTTTGAAGAATAGAAGGTGTTTGTCTGCTCTGAAAACCCATAACCCTCATCAAATGAGACTTTTGTCGAGAATGTTCTTTCGTTCGTTCTTGGAGTACTTTGATGTCAGATGGGATGAAATGATGATACTTTGATGTCTGGAACGGTAATAAATAGATGGTTCGAATTTGAGCTCAAATATTCAGGTTTATGGTGCGATTCCGACAACTGAAACCTTGAGGATCTGATGATGACCAGGAAAAAGTAAGTGGACTTTAATTTCGTAATATGAAACTTGAAGAATTGGAAGATTAACAGACCGCTGAAACTATTTATAATAGTTAGATGGGGTCTTCTCGAACTAAATCAAGAGAAAAAATATATTTTAAAGATGTCGGTAAAAAATTAATTGAAATGATGTATTCATACCTCCACATCACAATGGTACATAGGTTTCTTAAATTTTTAATTTAGTTATCTGAAAGTGGACCCTGATGTGCAAAGTCGCCTGGTGAGATAGCCCCTTTTACCTGTTACTGCCACAAAGCAGCAATGTTTGCATTGGGGTGAATTTCCCGGAACTAAAAGTTGCGTGGCATCGTTGAAATCGGTATAGAAACATAGAGAAATAATTTTCTAATATTTTTTTCTGGTTAGTTGAAACAGTTATCTATGTGTGGCACTAAATATTTTATTAATATAATTATCAGTTACTGCAAAAAAAAAAAATTAAACCTCGAAATCTTTCATTGCCAAGTTTGTCAACACGTCACCTTAGATGATATTACCTCTCATTGGTCAAAATCTATTGGTTTTTTTTATTAAAACCTAGTTTCATTTGATAGGTGAATTGTTAAAGTATTATTACGGAATACATTTATTCAAATATTTTAACAATAGAAAGAATGGTTATTAAACATTCATTTGTCCCAGAACTACCTTTCATCGCCATGTCCTAAAGATGTAGAGGAATATTGTATAATTAACGACTTGCGTGCTCCACCCCGCGGGCGCAAACGTAGGATTCAGTGCCGCCTAAGCGCTCGTCGCGGAAGGACGAGTGTACGTGTCTGCGTTTGCGCGCCATAAATGTAAGTAAATCTATTTTTACGTTACTGGACATTTTTCTTTCATCGCCGTGGATTGATATAACTTCTATTTGAATAAGTTTGTCCTCTCGATTAAGCATCCGACAGAACGCTATTTCTTTTATGTTTATTTGTGAAGCGTTTATAACTTCTAGTAGTTAACAGATATTTTTTTATTTAATATTTTCGGCTTGATTTTCATTGCCGTGCTTTCATTTCCATGGTTTCCGTGGCCAAAATTTGCTATGGCAATGAAAAAAAAGACATGGTAATGAAAAAAATTTCATTGCCATGCTTTGTAACACAATATAGTTTCATTGCCGTGGCCAGGTATTTCATTGCCGTGATTTATGTTTTCATTGCCATGGTATAATTAGACAAAGAATACATCTTTAGCATTACAAAATGATATATACATTTAATTTACACTCACACATACGCGCAAACACACACCCATGCAAGCACGCAAGCGCACACAAACACACATATACACACACACACACGCTACTGTCTGATTTAAAAATGGATTTTTTATTTTTAAGATGCCAAGATGCCTAAACCAAAATTATCTGAAGAGGAGAGAAAGGAGAGGAAAAGATTGGCCGAACAAAAGCGACGTCAAAAATTAAGAAGCGACCCTGTATTAAGAGAAGAGTATCTAAGAAAAGAAAGAGAACGATATGTTAAAAAGAAGGCTGCAGGAATAGTTGTTCCTCGAAGTGCAATGACTTCTCAAAAGCTTCGGGGTCTTCGTAAGAAAAACTTGGTGAGTGCACTTGCTTCTTATAAAAAAAAAGCAAATGGACTTGCTTCTCATAAAAAAAAAGAAAACCGAAAGAACACACGTCCAAATGTGACTTATCATGAAGAACATGCTGAAACACCAAGGATGGAGCCAAATGAAAAGTTTTTTGAGCAAGGTCCTAATCATAACATGCCGATGACTCCTCTAACAAGACGTAGCTTGCGTCTTCAATCTTCAAAATCAAACCGACGACGTCGCTGTGACAATTTGCGGATTGACGCCATAGTAGCAAGTAGCTCAAATTTTCTGGCCACAAGTAGTCCACAACATACACCCCCACGATCACCGCAACTAGCACCAAGCATCAGCAGTATAAATTCACCAGATTCATCTATATTGTCACATCCTGATAGTCCAGCATCAAACTATTCTATTGCAACGTTAAACTTTGAACGTGATTGGCAAAAAATTTTGGCGACATCTGTCAAATCTGTTGTTTCTTATTCAGTCACTGATGCCAAATCACCATGGCAAGTTACACGGTTCAGCAGCATGTGCAAATGATAAAACTTTATTATCAAAATGAGTGTTCGTTAGTGCAAACGTTGCGCGCATTGCGCCCATTTTACGGCAGACGCGGTGGCCCTTCAAAGTCTACTCTCCAACGATTGGTGACCAAATTTGAGACTACCGGTTCGGTAAACAACCAACCAACACCTTTACGTCAAAGGAACGCCAGATCGGCCGAGAACATCGCCGCTGTACGTGAGAGTGTTCAGGAGACTCCGAGGCAGTCGATTTCTCGCCGTGCACAAGAACTCGGCCTTTCGCAGACTTCAACTTGGAGAATTTTGCGTCGGGACTTGGGCCTGCATCCGTACAAGATCCAACTGACCCAAGAGCTCAAAGTTAATGACCATAGACAACGCCGTATGTTCGCTGAATGGGCTTCGGAACGCTTGGAAGACCCCGATTTTGGCCGAAAAATAATCTTTAGCGACGAGGCACATTTTTAGATGAATGGTTTTGTTAATAAGCAATATTGCCGTATATGGGATGACCACAACCCACATGAGGTTCACCAGGTGGCAATGCATCCACAAAAAGTTACTGTTTGGTGCGGATTTTGGTCTGGCGACGTCATTGGTCCGTACTTCTTCGAAAACGACGTTGGCGAGGCCATCACCGTCAACGGCGAGCGCTACAGATCAATGATTAACAATTTCTTTTGGCTTGAATTGAACAATATGGATGTGGACGACATGTGGTTCCAGCAAGACGGCGCTACGTGCCACACAGCGAACGACACAACGGACATTCTGCATGAACGGTTTGAGGGTAGGGTTATCTCTCGCAGAGGTGACGTGAATTGGCCACCAAGATCGTGTGATTTGACTCCGCTAGACTTTTTCTTGTGGGGTTTTCTGAAGTCGCAGGTCTATGCCAATAAGCCACAATCGACCGTTGCCCTGAAAGCCAACATAACACAGGCCATCGCTCAGATTCAGCCGGATCTATGCAGCAGAGTCATTGAAAATTGGACCTCTCGGATTCGTGCCACCATTCGAAGCCGCGGCGGACATTTGAACGATGTTATATTCCATTCATAATGGCATAAAAGGGCCTTTAAAATAAAAAAAAATATTTCGATAATATCTCACACACATCTTGTTTTATTCAATTTTAACATCGACCCGTCCTTGTTGAAAGACCCGATATTTCAAAAACTCCTTTGAAGTAATAGGATAGAATAGGGTACAATAGGACAAGATATGAGAGAATAAAGGAGATTAGGACAGAATATGGTAAAAATGGTAATGGTAGAAATTCTGCCCTAATCTCCCCTATTTTATCCTAATCTTCCCTATTCTCTCCTATTCTGTCCTAATCTCTATAATATTCAGGTAAGTAGATACATATGAAATATTGTTTTATATGGATTTTCATTTCCGTGGATCGGTTCTTTCATTTCCGTGGCATAGTATTTTCATTGCCGTGGACGCTTGTTTCATTGCCGTGCACGCATGTTTCATCGCCGTGGCACGAAATTTTTAATCTTATATATCTCGTTAGATTTTTAAGTAATTTTGCTAGGTATTAAACAATAATACATACTTTTCAAAAACGTTTTGATACACGCTATTTTAAAAAAAAACCACTTCATGATGAAGAAATCCACGGAAATGAAGATTTTACCGGACCTGTTGAAATTCACCCATTGCTGTGTTCCGGTCTGAAGGATGGCGTACCTGAATGTCCATGAGATGGGCGACGATGACTTCATTCAACATAAAAGTAGGGAGGAAAAAGGTCAACTCATTTGTTACTATGGACTTCTTAGATTTTAAGAAGCTAAGATAAAAACTGGAAATTTCTAAGCGCAATGTAAAATTATAAATACTGCCGAGTTAGGTATACCTAAGTATGGTTTTCGTATTCAATTCTTCTCTACAAATGCTAGCTCTATTGGATCTGTGTCCCTAGTACCTAAACTATGTTTGTGTCTTGGTTTTAACCTCCTGTCCTGCCACCCAATTTTTTCGGAGGCCATGAAATACAGACTGGATCTGATGAGTTCCAAGACTAAGTGTAACAGGATCTTAAATTACCTAGTAGTGAAAAAAGTAACCATAATAAAGAGAAAAACCGGTTCACTCTTGTGCTTGAATCTTGACAGGACGTCTATGTGATCTGACTGGGCCTGCAATAATTTTATAGTTACTGGTTTTGACTAGAGGTGAACCGGATAGGGGTTTGGCCGGGTATCCGGATACCGAATACCCGGCCGACGACGGCCGGCCGGATATCCAGCCGAATGGATGGCGCTTCAGAGAGGGCTGAAATGTTAGTTTTACATAAGAATTTAAAATTGATTTAATTTGAATATTGAATAACCTTGAATGTAACTTTAGCACTAAGTTTCATTATGCTTATCCAATATTGTTAACTAATAATTGTCTGCTAATATTGATTTTTAAATATTTTTCTTAATACTGTGTTGTAACTTAATAAGACTATTAAGTTACAATAACTTTACTTAACCGGCCGGATAGCAAAAATCGACCGGATAGCCCAGATACCGGATAGTAACCGGATCATCTCTAGTTATGACGTGCTTGGAAAGCAAGTCAAATATGTCGGTCCCGGTTGTTGTCGTTCGACAGCAGTCGTTAAGCCATGTCAGAGGCCTACGGGCGGCCTGAACAACTCTGACAATAGGTTGGCCACTAACCATAAGTAAGTCTACTAGGATCCCCTAACAAAATCCCCCAGAATATCTACCCCAGGTAAATCAGCATCCCTCCCTACCTTTAACTCAGGATTTCGCAGCAAACTCACGTACCTTCACCATAGCAATTTTGTCTCCTCCTAACTCCAACTTTCCCTTCCTGATGGCATTTCCAGTGGCCAAGCAGTATCCACAGAACTCTGAATACACCTCCATACCTTCACATTAAACATTAATTTTTTTAGCATCTAAATATACAAATACATCTTTATATACAAAGCGTAAACCCTGAAGGAACAAATGCTCGCCCCGAAAGGGGAGGGAGACTATTTCACTCGTATCCCTCTCCCTTCCCCCTCCCACCAATTTACCGGTAGTGGTAGATCCTAATGTGAAGGATCGCCTGGGGTGGTACCACCCTCTTAACTATTTCTGCCGTGAAGCAGAAATGCTTACATTTCTGTATTTCGGTTTGAAGGGTAAGAGAGTCAGCGTAATTTCCGGCACATGAGGCAATCCATCTCAGTCCTCAAGGTTAGCAGAGCATCAAAAACCCTCTAATATTAATACAGTGAGGTGAGATGTCTATGGGCGACGGTGACCACTTAACATCAGGTGGCCCGTTTGCTCTCCTTGTTTAATAATAAAATAATTACTCCCTGTTTGCAAAGAGAGGCCTGTGCAAGGGGAGGCCTGTACCCCAACAGTGGGGACCTTAATAGGCTGATGATGATGATGAACATGACGATGGGATGTAAGGGGGGTCACCAACATCTAGATACCTTCAAATGCCAAACTCACCTGCACGTGGTACATCCTGCCGATTAGCGAACGAGTCCCTGGCGACCGACTAGTGGCGGTATAACCACTCAAATTCTGGCTGGGTCAAAATACCAGAAGCACGATGACGGGCAGCAGCGTCATCGGGGCAAGCGACCCGGCTACTGCGATCGCCAACCCGCAGGCCTAGCGTAGCGATTATGGCATTACCTCTCATAGATAGCGCAAAAGAAGAGCCGAAGATCGGGCTCAATGGCGCGCCCTGGGAGAGGCCTATGTCCAGCAGTGGACTAGAGTGGGCTACTGGTGATGATGGTGATGAACACCCAGTTTTTGTGCAAAACGGACCGCATGAGATTGCACGAATTTGATAGATAGAGTAACTTCATCTTACATATCAGCTGCTCCATATGGGCTTCAAGATAGCTGTCGAATTCTTCGTTGGTCTCTACTGTATCCTGAATAGAAACCTGCCCTTTACGCGCCATGTTGTATTAGATAAACTAGTTATTATCCCATTTAATTTGAAACAACGTAGTCTTTTTAAGAACTACCTATCAAAGATATTAAAATATCTATTTTACAATACATGTCGTTTAAGTTGACATTATTTTGACAAGAAATATCCAAGAAGCTTATAATAGTTAGCTTAAAGCCTCTTCAGCTAGACTTTTGTACCTAAAGCTATTTACTTTTTCCTACCTAAAGCACTTTACTAAATCCGTTTTGACTGAATTCAGTTGTGTAAATCCATTCGGTAGATACGATTAGTCTGCAATTTTTAGACTCAAGTCTCTCTAAATCGTCGGCTGAATTCAGTTACATATAATAGGGAATATAATCAATTACTACGTTCTTTAAAAATCCTCACCTGATCCGTGACGGACCCGCCATGAAAACAAAATATAAAAGTATGTTGACTACACATGACAAACCCTTCATTTCGACTCGTTTTGAGTTGTTTCATTCACTTCTGTAGGTAATTTAATTATGATAAAAATAAACTAAATTATAACCCCTCAGGCTGAGAACGACAACTTCCTAAATCGACAACTTCCGAAAACGACAACTTCCTAAAACGTCTATTCCAAAATAGACAATTTCCGAAAAAGACAAATTCCGAAAATGACAAATTCCGAAAATGCCCTCAGTTATGAAATGTCAAAAATGTCTAATTTATACGTATTAGATATGTGTGCGTGTGGATTGATCATAGGTGCTTTTCGTTAAAAACATGCTTTGCTTCAATGAAGTGAAACAACTTAATAATGTGAGTCAGACTCAACCATGAAGTGTTCTGTAGTAGTAAGTAATAAAAATAGTAAACAACTACTAATTTCATAGTGAAGTTGTCGTTCTCAGCCTCTGACGGTGTTGACATTCTAAAATGTTGTCGTTTTAGGAAGTTGTCGTTTTAGGAAGTTGTCAATTTTAGGAAGTTGTCGTTTTAGGAAGTTGTCGTTTTAGGAAGTTGTCATTTTAGGAAGTTGTCGTTCTCAGCCTGAGGGATTATAACATCTTTATTAACTAAATAAGTAATTATGTATATTTCTTCAAATAAAAATAATACACATTGTATTATAATATATGTAATTAAATTTTAAAACGATCAACAGATTTTTCAGCTTGGTGCACCATCATTATTTCTTGTGACCCCCTGCAATCGAAAACATCATGTCAGAAACATCATGTCAGAAAACATCATGTCAGAAACATCATGTCAGAAAACATCATGTCAGAAAAAGAAATGCCTATCAATTGGCGGTTTCACATTAGGACCATACACCGATAACAATAATCACATGACATTTTTAAAATTAGGAATAGATGTAGTACTAAAGCTACCAAAAAACCGTTAACTCTCATGTTAACTCTAACCGGCTGTCAATTTTGTATTGTATGAAAAGCATCTAAAGTGTATTCAAAGTTGATAAATATTTAAAAAAAACGTCCAGCTATAGCGACTATATTCTCTCCTATAGATAAAGTTCGTAATAAAATATTTTATAAAATATTTTGCTCACAAATCCTCGGTATAACCACCGATTCAAAATTATCGGAGCCGAAGTCGGAGTCGGAGGTGTAAAATCAATCGGAACTTCCGGCCTTTCGGAATCGGAGTCGAAGCTCCGTAACATCCTTAATCAAGACTACCATACTATCTTGTCATTGAAAACCATGTTGCCAGAAATCTAGCCGGCAATTATTTTATGCAGCGAAAATTGTCCATATTAGAAGTCGACTCATGAAAGGGCGAATCGCGGATCTGCACTGAGCTGTCATCGGGAGAATTGGTGCTTATGGCAAAATTGGTGCTCTCTGAGCGACACGATATACCTACAGACTAGGGATGTTACGGAGGTGGTTTTACCGGAACCGCAGTCGAAACCGAAGGTTTTAAATTTGATTTATCGGAGTCGGAACCGGAGTCGGAGGCGCAGGTAGAAGAGTTTTTAATTTTTATAGCTGAACTGGCAAATTTTTTTGATGATGACGTTTGCGGTAACAAAACATTCCTTTTATAGTCCTACACTATTTAATAAAATATTGATATTTGAGTATGTTTGCTCACAATTCCTCGGTATAACCACTGATTCAAAATTATCGGAGCCGAAGTCGGAGGTGTAAAATCAAGCTGAGCTGTCATCGGGAGAATTGGTGCTCATGTCAAAATTGGTGCTCTCTGAGCGACACGATATACACACCCAATGAATCTGTCTATAGATTCCTGTTCTCAAAAAATTACGAAAAAACTACTATCACCTGCAATTGCTTAGAGAATCTTGAACCACCCTCGTCGTTGGCAAAGGTGAGGAACACATCCTCGAGAGTAGTATCCGAGACAGAGTAGTCCTCGACGAGGTCGCTGAACTCGTTGGCGATCGTCTCAATCTGGGTGAAGATGTCGCTGTAGTGCAGCTTCTCGTTTAAGCGGTAGTGGAGCGAGGTCTAGCAGCGAAAGAAAAAGTTATTCTTAGACTTGAATAGCGTCGGTGGTTTCGGATGCGGGAGGTCCGAGTTCGAAACCAGGCAATGCCAATGAGTTTTTTGGTTTTTCGAAAGACTTACGTACATTTACCATCTGCTCTGACGGTGAAGAAAAATATCGGGAGGAAATCTGCACACTGAGATAACCAGTGTGTGAAATGGGGAAGGCAATGGCAAATCACCCCATTATAAATCTGCGAAGAGAGTCGTTATACGTGATTAATTTCTGAGCTGATTCGGATTTCGACTATAGGCGATAGACGGCAGACATCGCTTGCAATTGGCGTATGTCACCTGCCTCAGAGGAACTGATTTGCTTCTTCGTTCATTATGCGAACGGTATGGAACAACCTGCTGTCGTCTGTGTTTCTCGAAACCTACAACTGGGATCTTCAAGGTCAGAGTGAATAGGCATTTAATGAACCCGCATGCTCCATCGTCGACTTCATCGTCATAGCATAACTCTACGTCCATAATCCCCGAGGGGGTAGACAGAGGAACCACGTCATCAAAGATTGTTCCCACTTTTCGCCGTAAGGTTTGCTGGATAAACGTGATAGGTGGCGAGCGTGAAATGTGGGTTTAGTGATCTATAAAAAATACCACCTGCCGTCTGCATTCTGCCATTCGAACTCCTATTATAATCATGCTTAACTGGCTTTCCTGCATTTCTGTGAATCTTATCATGACATCATAATCAGAAAGCGTAACTTGCAGAACAATTGTTCGTTCGTTTCAATTGATACGATACGATAGTAGTGGATTATGGAAAATTTTCAATATCTTTACTCAAACCAGCAAGCTACACTTCGTTTTATAGACATTTTACGTGCAAAGTCACTATTTAAATCTATATTAGTTAAGGAAGAAAAAATCTATATTAGTTAAGGAAGGAAAATAATATCTAATTAGGTATATTTACCAAGTGTTGATCTTTAACTGTACAGTTAAAATTTGCTTCCATAGACTGTTTCAACCCTTGAACTCTGGTTTTTCCTGTAGCTAAAAAATAAAGATAGTTCATCAATACCTAATGATTGAAGGAGATATCAGACTCAGGAAGTGGGGTTGACCATGAGCAGTTACTACGGGTAATTTTTCCGACCCTTTTCATAAGAAAAGAGAGACGCTCACGCGCAGGAGTTTCCGCAGGAAAGAAAGCAATGCAATTGAATCCAGCTACCCGGATTCAATCATTAAGCGCTGACTTCAAGTGGGGGGAGGGCGGAACGTGTGTGATTGGTTATAGAGAACCGAACCGGGACTGGGACCGGACCGGTGAAGTCCGGGCTTACTTACGACTCTGAACCACGTCCGCGTGTAGTTTGAAGACCACAGCGTGTCCGGCCGCGTGCTCGTCCATCAAGGCCCGCGGAGTCCCTAACAGAGACATCTCCCCGGAGCTAAGGATCGTTACCCGGGAGCACAGCTTCTCCATTTCGTCCATGCTGAAACAGACATCAGTCGCAACATCTAGAATTCAGAGGTACCCAAACTGTTTTGTTTCGTAGACCACTTGCCATGTTTTTCGGGTAGACCCACTGCTTACCTAATATTGATATTTTGCAAATTCATCAACTTCAAATGTGTTTTTGACAGTTAGCATACCTAGTGCTACTCACTTTGAAAGATTTAAATTTTAACGGTAGTGTGAAAAACTTAAAAAAATACAGCACTAATTGACGAATTGAACAAGTAAGATTGGTAGCTCTGTGGGATAAGAATGGACAAGAATTTCTACTGCGCGTAGCGTAACATGATGGTTCTGGTATCTTCGACCCTTAACTGACCAAAATTGTGATGATTTTTTTATTGATTTTTTCGACTAAATGAGAGTTTAAACCGAAAGGGAGAAAATGGAATTGATCCTTGATTTGTTATTTTTGAAGCGATATTAATTTGTTGCCGCGGCAATAGCGCGTTAGCTTACCTATGTGAAGAGATGACGAACGCGCGGTCCTGAAGCAGTCCTCTCTTCAACGCCGCCCACACGAGCCTTCGGGCGGCCGTATCGACCCCAGCAGTGGGCTCATCCAGCAGGGTGATGGCTGACCCGCCGCACAGAGAGGCGGCTGTGGCCAGCCGACGGACCATACCTCCGCTGTAGCCTGACACCACGCGGTTACCGTGCTCGTCCATTCCTAGCCAGATCGTAAGAGTTACAATGCCGAGGGAAAGTTACAAGGGTAAGGGAAAGTTACAAGGGTAAGGGAATATTAGAAGAGTAAAGTTACAAGGGTAAGGAAAAGTTGAAAGGGTAAGGGAAAGTTAGAAGAGTAAGGGAAAGTTAGAAGAGTAAAGTAACAAGGGTAAGGAAAAGTTGAAAGGGTAAGGAAAAGTTACAAAGGCAAGGATAAGTTCGCTAATAGTACTTATTGTGTGTTTTCACATCTTACCAACGACCTCCAGCCAGATCCGAGTCTCCCTCTTGACGTCTTCATCAGAAAGACCGCGAAGAGTCAACAGCATGCGAAGATTATTAGCACCAGTGCGAAAATCATCCAGTCCACTGAATTGGGGACAATATCCCAGCGAGTGAAGGTACTGTTTAAAAAAAATCACATTTCTTGAAAAAAAATAAAGTGATGATGAGACCAAGAGCCACTTGACCACTTGGCCAATATAAGGGTAAATTTTACGTGATAACTTTATTAAATAAATTAGAAACAGGGTGAAAAAAATATTTCGCGAGCGAGATTTGAACCTGCGACCTTGCCTTTCCGTGGCACTGCTCTAACCAACTGAGCTATCGCGGCTTACCACGCGATAATTTCATTATTAAAATTGCATTAGATTTTGTCTAGAAACGGTATCGGTTTATTCGTTGCTTTGATACAACCATCCATGCAACATCGATGTCACGTTTAATAATTATGATAAGTATACTTTCAAGCCACAGCAACCTATGGTAGGGGCATCCCAACTTCCATCCACACCCGTTATAAAAAAAACTAATTCACTCCCCCGTGCTTTCATTTCATCTTATGGTATCAATCCAGATCAATCAAGGAAATTGAAAATAACCTTACTACCAGTGAAATGTCCATTTACGAAGACTCTTCCTCTTGTGGCTGACTCTTCGCATGATATTAGTTTGAAAGTAGTGGTTTTACCGGCTCCGTTCACTCCCAGAATACCGAAGCATTCTCCTGCAAAGCAAAAGAAGCATTTATTGCGAATTCTGAACGGGTTGGGAGAGGCCCTCTCCCAACCCGTTGATTTGTTCACCTTGAAAGTACAATAAAAAATTGGAATGTGGCTAACGGAAATGGAATGCAAAGATAATCATTTAAAGGAAATGAAAATACTTTGTTGTCCAATACAATTAGTTAGTCTACCTTTTTTGACAGAAATATTGGCGTCTCTCAATGCAAATGTTGGCTTCCCGCATATCCTATGGTAAGTCTTCCAAGCGTTATTCAGCAGCATCGTGTCTCTTATTTGATTCATTGCTGAAAGTGAATAAATCTTATAACCCAAAAAAACTGTCTTACTTTAAAACTATTCTTAATGTTGTGGTCCCGTTTTGAAGGGTAAGAGAGTCAGCGTGATTACCGGCACATGAGGGACTCCATCTGTCCTCAAGGTTAGCAGCGCATCGAAAATGATCACTTATCATCATCAGCAGCCCACTCTAGTCCACTGCTGGACATAGGCCTCTCCCAGGGCGCGCCATTGAGCCCGATCTTCGGCTCTCCTCATCCAGTCGCTGCTAGTCACCTTGCGCAGATCGTCGCTCCATCTAGCAGGGGCGTCTCACACTACGTTAGCCCAAACGCGGTCTCCACTCCAGAACTCATCTACCCCAGCGGTTGTAGGTTCTGCGACAGATGTGACCGGCCCACTGCCACATCAGCATGCTAATCTTATGAGCTATGTCGATAACTTTTGTTCTATGCCGGATCTCCTCATTTTGGATTCGATCCAGCAGAGATACTCCGAGCCCAGCTATTTCCGATAACTTATCATCGGGGCCCTATTTCACGAAGCAACAATCCTTGTAATTACAAGCCTAAAATGGCAACATTGACGCTGTTTTGTTGCCATTTAGACTTGTAATACAAGGACTGTTGCTTCGTAATCTGGGTTCAGGCCCGCCTGCTTTCCAAAAAGTTTAGCTAGGTATCTTTTGGATATTTCTAGGGTAGAGTACATGATGTTTATACAAAGTGCAATAAAGCTTGTTTTGATCAGGGGCGTATCCAGAAAAAATAATTGGAGTGGGACATCGGTTAGTGAAATCGAAAATAGTACCTATAAAAGAATTTCGTTTTTTTTGTCAAGGGTGAGTGGAGCCTCGCAGCCTATAGAGGTTATACTTACCTGCAATGTAGTGAAGACTATAGATGCAATTAGTTTAGACAAAGCCATACCAGTTTATTCTGGAGAGTTCGTGGTCATACTAGGATCAACTAGTTTGGTCTATAGGCTAAATATAGGTTGATCCTATCGGGCTTAGGACGACCTAGTTCGGCCTAGGCTATACCGGTTAACCGTTAACCTATTCGCGTATCGTATAGGAAGAACTAGTTCGTCCTGAAATCGGGTTTGGCCAGTAACACATATAAAAACACTGTAAAGCAGTCTCAAATTAGACGAAAGAATGAAATGGATACTAACGCAAATTGATGGTATTATTAACGTATGCCTTTTCAGCTGCCACTTGAGGATAATGGTATTTCCTCGGTGGATACTCCAATTTGCGCATTCTGCCTATAGCGTTCCACCACCGGTTAAATATCCCGTAGTCGAGGAGAAGGACTAGGGTCTAACGATAAATTATCTATATTTGGCCAAGATATAACACTTCTATAGATTTTCTAAGAGAGCGTTCCAAAATCAGTTGAAATAATTCACATTTACAAATGTCCATGTTCCATTACCACGGTAACAGCAGAAAATGTATCAAACTTGTATTATAAACAAGCAATGGAACGTGTACATCTGTCAACGTGAATAATTTTAACTGGTTTTGGAACGCACTCTCAATATTTGCAATATATTTGCAAAAATCAGAATTTATGGTTTCGGTTTTGCTAGAGAAATAGACATGGAGTTTTTCGAGAAAGAAAGATATTTCGTGCCTATTTATTTATACTCAATAGATCAGTAAATGTTATTATTGAATTAAATATTGTTATTATTGAAATAAATTGAGGAACTAACAGTATTTTTATAATACGTACCGCAAAAACAGCAAATTGAATAAATATAACAACTAATGTCATGCCAGAAGCGTATTTATGAAATGCAAAAGGATTGAATGGACCTTTTTCTGCTGTTCCTTCACCTAAAATATACAATCAAATTAATGTTTACTCAAAAAATCAAAATCAAAACTTCTACTACTACTTCTACTTCTATCGAAAGTAAATCGGAAACCGAATCATAATGACCAATTCACACTTAATACACTGACAAACAAAAATAAAGAGTCGGTTACAAAACTTTGCAATATCACCTAAACTATGGAAGATAGCTTCTTAAAAGTCACGATTCTTGTTGATGGTCATGATGCGAGGCGGAGAGTCTATACACGACTAGGAGAGCGTTATGCTCAAGCCTGTTTTGAAGAAAAAGTTCCGTATGGTGGAGGCTCTATACATGTATTTTTGTAACCGACCCTTTATCCGTAGGAACTTGAAAAATATGGCGGTAAGGTAACTCACTACAGCATAGTTTTACATCGAATCCTTGAGAGTATTGCAAATCTGGACATTTTTGTATGTTTCTTGAGCAGAATGAGTTAAATTGCGACGTATCTGTCACCCTGACCAAAGCCTGTGTAAACAAATGGGACGGTATCGCTAAACCCACAACATTCATTATCTTACTAAAAGTAGGTTCTTCCTCGTAGTCCTTTAGGTCATCTATTGCCATTATAAGAATCGGGGACAAAAATCCTGCAACGTCGAAAGAATGATTCAGAAACAATGGTTTAGAAAATTCGAGGGAAAACTGGGACGGGTCCAGAAATAATTTGGGAGGAAATCGGTTATTGAAAGTTTTAGGGAAGGGGGGAAGCCCTGTATCCGCAATTAAGAGAAAAGGGTGTAAGATATACCATGATCTATAACTTTTAAATATCATTAAAATATTTTTAGGAGCTAAAGGATAGTACTAACACCCCGCGCTAATACAAGCCGCGCGGGGAGCGGGGAGGGGCGTTACCACTAGCTCGCTTCTCGGAAATTTAGTCGCAATGTATCGCTTCACGGGGCCGCAGCGCGCTTATTGTGTGAAACAATTTTATTTAAACAACAGTTCGCTCATTACAGTGAGACGCTTATTTCGCGTTGAATACGACTTACACGATTTAAATCAGTGTCCGAGTGCTCCATTAATAAAGAAATGGGTTAAGAAGTTCGAAGAGACGGGATCTACACTAAACGTGAAGCAAACCGGCGGCCCACGGACTTCTCGGAGCGAAGAGAACGTGCAGCGAGTTTCCGCATCAGTTCGACGTGATCCAAATTTATCGACGCGCAAACGTTCGGCTGAATTAGGACTATCCCGAACATCATTGCGCCGTATTTTGAAATTAGACATGAAATTACATCCATATAAGATCCAGTTAGTGCAGGAATTAAAACCTAATGATTTAAATTTGCGCAAGTCGTATGCCGAAACAATGTTAGATCGATTCAATAATTTTGATAACCTCTTATTTTCCGACGAAGCCCATTTCCACCTCAACGGACACGTAAACAAACAGAATTGCAGGTATTGGAGCAGCGAAAATCCCAAATCTAAACACGCGAGGCCACTTCATTCTCCCAAGGTAACGGTATGGGCTGCAATTTCAGCAAAAGGAATTATTGGGCCCTACTTTTTCGAAGATTCTCGCGGCCGTTCGGTTACTGTGAATTCTGCTGAGTATGTGAAAATGTTACGGGAGTTCCTGGCACCGAAGCTACTGGAATTTGCTGGCTACAACCGTAACACATGGTTTCAGCAAGATGGAGCCACTTGTCACACATCCAACGAGTCCCTGCCGGTAGTAAAAGAAATGTTTCCGGAAAAGCTGATTTCCAGACGAGGCGACATCCCATGGCCACCCAGGAGTCCAGATTTAACGCCAGCAGACTTCTTTTTATGGGGTTATTTGAAGAGTCGTGTTTACACCCATAAACCAAAAACACTACGTGAACTAAAGGAAAAAATTAGTGAAGAAATGTCAGCGATCTCGCGGTCTCTTTGTCGACGAGTATTCGAAAATTTCGGTGTTCGCTTAGAAGAGTGCAAAAATCGAAACGGTGGTCATTTAGATGATGTTATTTTTAAAAAATAAATTCCAAATAACTAACTTTCTTGTAAATAAACAATTTTAAAAATATGTCAAATGGTTTTCTTTATATGATTTTTTCAATTGTTAACTAATTCATGGCCCACCCTGTATAAGTACCTACGTACCAAACACAATTACGATTCCAACGAGGAGTAGACTGGCAGCTCTTTCGTTGAAGTAAAAGCTGACGAAGTAGGAGAATGCGTAGAAGTTCATGCCGCTTAAAACCATGACGATGAACAATGCAACTGAAAAATATAAACGCATTATTGTAGGTTTAGTTTGAAGTTTTCCACTGTACAATGATAGATTTACCTAAACACATTGGGCGAGGCACTTGCGATTAGATAAGCAACTAAGCATGCCTTATCCTACATGGGGTGACAAATCTGTTAGATCCCAGATTCATCATCATCATCATCATCAGCCCATGTCGTCCCACTGCAGGGTATAAGCCCAGATTACGAAGCAAAAATGGAAACATTAATTTATGTTAGACTTGTAATTACAAGAATTGTTACTTCGTAAAATAGGGCCCTGGTGAGGATGAGATTAAGTTACCGTAAGTTGCAAGAAACATCAATGTTAATACTTCCTTAAGTAAATCTCGTATCATCTCTATCTAGAGTAGCGTAGAAAGATATATCATGTATTTTAATTTTTTTCGTTTCGTGCAAATGTCGGTTAAAGGTTTATATGAGATGACTAAAATAGAATATGACCAAAGTATAATATGATTAAAGCAGAATATGACCACCACCGATCCAACAATGAATAATAGTAGACAGACACTAACATAAGGTCGATCTATCATCCAGGGTGCGATCCTCGTCGAAGAACGCAGCGGCAGCGACCACGGTCGAGCAGCAGAACACTATGTAGAAGCTCATGTGGTATATGAAGGTCGTGAGCCAGTACAGAGCTGGAGAACAGCCGGCCATTATGTGGGTATGACGAGCTACCGTCAACCGCTCTTTGCATGGAAGGGATACGTCGTTCACAGCTGTTGCAAGTATAACTAGAAATAAATGACAATACAGATGTATAACCATGAAGCAAATAACCAATAGAGCACCGATGGTTACATTTCTCCCTACTAACGAAGAGTGAAAATTCACGAGGGGAGCGGGGGAAGAGCTCGGCTCATTACCATTGGCTAACACAGCTGACGTCACAAACAAACACAATCGCGTACTGGTAAGCGCACAAGTAAGCGCACGTAACAAAGCCCCCCTCCACCTTCTCCCCAAATCTGTAAGAAACCTATAAGATAGGACGCGAGCCTCGATTCGCCCGTGACTATTTTTAGTACTAATCTCTCCAATCTTAATAACCCATTTTATTTTCTGGATCAGCCCCCGCATCGCCATTTTCTCGTGCGCGTCGCGAACTGTTTTGCCAGCACTATTAATACCGATAGATTCGGCAGTAATTTGATTAAAACGATCTTATCTTACCCCACATACGAACTCTAGGGGTTATTCTTTAACATTGTTTACTGAAAAATTAACTTTTATATATTTTTATTTTTTATTGACTAAGTACTAAACCCGCATTTGACCTCGATCTCGCCTGATGGTAAGAGACGATGAGGTCGACGATGGAGCATGCTGGTCCAATAAATGCGTATTCACTCTGGCCTTGAAGATCCCAAGGTTGTAGGTTTCGGGAAATACAGACGCCGGCAGGCTGTTCCATTCCTTAGCCGTTCGCATAATGAACGAAGAAGCAAATCGCTTCGTACGAACAGATGGGACATCAACAACATAAGGATGGAACGCCTCCCCGCGCCTGGTAGTCCGTAGGCGGAATGGATATGCTGGAATTATGTCATGCAATTCCGATGCGCACTCTCCGACTTTTCTCGAACTTTTTTTAATCAATATTTTACAAGCTTTGGTACACGGCGAGGTGACCAATGACCATGTCAGCCTCAGCGTTACAAAGGGAAGGAATGGGAAACTCAAGTATTATTAGAGTCAGCCCTCGCTTTAAGAGCTAATTTAGAGAAGTTCACTTACTGCTCATATTGAAAATAGCAAACAAAGCGCAGTTAATCTTGGTCTTCGGCACGTGGTATGTGCTCCTCAGGGGTAGACTGTACGTTATTTTGGTATTTATGGTCCTCCCGTAAGCAGTAAACATGTGTTGGATCGCCAATGTGTTGCTCAAGAGATTGAGGGCAACTGCTGCGCTGTGTGGCAAGTTAGGCTCATAAAAGACGGTAGCGTGTGTATCATTCATCATGTCGATGCCAGCAGCGTAGTGCCCCAAGTTTATTTTACCGCAGTTCTTGCAAGTTGAGCGCAATGATTCTGAAAAATTAATATTAAAATAATTAATTGATAATTTAAAAATTCAACGACCGTCATTTGCTCGAAAGATAGATAGATAGATTAACGCCCAGATCGTTCTCTTCCAGGCAACCTAGGCGATAGAGGAATTATTAATAGGTTATAAGAAATATCTTATAAATAAAATCTTTATTAAAATACTGCTAACACTTTTTACGTCATAGCTCTAGATATAGTAGATATGATACGAGACTAAGGAAGTCTTGACTTTGAGGACGTTTCTTGCAACTCACGGTTAATATCTTGTAAGTACATATTTTTTAGAAAGTGGTTATGACAGTAGAATCTGACTAGTTAAGTACTACCCCTTTACCAATTCCTGCCGCAAAGCAGCATGGCTTGTATTAATGTTCCGGTTTGAAGGGTAGGAAAGTCAGTAGATGTAATCAGCCCATGAGGCACTCCATTCAGACCCTCTATTCTACAAGTCAGCGGCGCATCAAAAGCTCTCTTCTAATAACATTATAGTGATGTCTCTGAGAGATGGTGATAACTTACCATCAGGGGCCCAATTCGCCGAAATTACAACGTTGGTAGTTCTATTTCTATCCAATTTCAATTTAGTTTTCGTTCAAATCTATTTGGACACCAAATCGCATTTTGCTGACGCATAACTACCACTGCGACCTTTCGGTTTACTATCGATCGGGCAAAAGTACCTCGGGAGGAACTTATGTTCGATCGTTACATTTGACAGTTGAAGGATTTTGTTACCGTTCAACTGCGATTCAGTATAAACTAAACGTTTTAGTAGAATGCACAAATACGTTACTGTTCGATCGATCGTTGACTCGATCAGAACTTAACTGAAATTGTTTCGTTAGTGGATAGTAGCATACGAAACACGTCATAACGATGCAGTTTGGATTCTATTTAGTTACGTTGTATTTAGTGGAATCGATCTCCAGGTTGCTCGTTATGTCAGATTGCTCAACTGTTCTCCTTAATAACGTTTAATTTTAAATAAAAAATCGTTATAAAATATGCTTCGACATGACCTTAATGCCGTTATAATTATTTTTTAAGTTAATAATAAAGTAAACTACCAATTATTTGTTCCATATGAATAAATTTGTATGCAGGATATGCCAGTTTAATGACCCCCATAGCATCAGCTGATCGCGTAGCATTGTTTCTGACGCGAAATATTGCTTTCTTGGACACAGTGTCCGAATACATGTCCAGGTTGAGAACCAGATGATTGTTACGTTCCGTTTCTCCATTATTGAATAGCTTTGTCAGTGTAGTGCACAATACGAACGGCATAATAACTTGCTGGAAGTAACAAAGTTTCGTTAAAATTACAATAAGAAGCTGAGCAAAACAGAATTTCCGAAACTTGGCGGACACTCTCGTGTGTCTAGGTTAGGGATGTTACGGAGGTGGTTTTACCGGAACCGGAGTCGAAACCGAAGGTTTTAAATTTGATTAATCGGAGTCGGAACCGTAGTCGGAACCGGATTCGGATCCAGAGTCGGTGGCGGAGGTAGAAGAGAAATGTTCAGAAGAGGTATGTTTTAAACCGTTTTTTAATTTTTATAGCTGAACTGGCCAATATTTGTTTTGGTGACGTTTGCGGCAAGAAAACATGTTCCTTTATGTAGCCCTACACTATTTAAATAAATATTGATATTTGAATATGTTTGCTCACAAATCTTCGGTATAACCTCCGATTTAAAAGTAACGGAGCCGAAGTCGGAACTTCCGATTGATTTTTCAAAATCAATCGGAAGTTCCGACCTTTCGGAATCGGAGTCGAAGCTCCGTAACATCCCTAGTCTAGATCATGGTTCGTCAAAATTGTTTTTCTCCTTAATGGGGTTGCAACTTTAAGGTGGCGCCGTCTCTTGACTACAATAATCCTTAGGTTTATCAATTTTCCGTTGGACTCCACCATGGTGAGTTCAAACATAATTGATGAACCTAAAAACCATAAATGGATGCCAAGAGTATTTTTTAAAGCGATAACAATATATACTTATATACTGATAACAATATCTTGGGATAAGGGGTGAAATGAAAAACAGCGCTGCATAATTGGTACCCGAGTATGTCAGCATTTGCTGATTTCACCCCCTTTTGCCAAATATGCATAGATACTTACGTAGTTAATAAGTATCTGCATCTACATTAAATTTTAATGCTGTTAAATTAAACGTTTTTTTGTAAAATTTGTTATAATGTATTTGGCAATAAATGTGAAAAAAAATGCAATTTCGAGAAGAACCGCAAAGCTTTCTCGAATTTAAAAGAGAAAATTAATAAAATTCGTACCTAATTATGGAAATATTTGACTGACTCACTTTCTCTCCAATACCTAAGGGTTCCAACGCGCTTAATTTAAGAAAAATGACGTAAGTACTTAGTAAAAAGAATAACTTAACTAGAAAAATAAAATCTTTTTCATTTTCACTTTGAAATTTATAAGTAATAACCTTAAAATATAATATAAACATATTATATGTGTCCAAATCCTAATAAAATCCTTAATCTAATAAACAGCCCCGAGTCGCACCCGGCGGGAAGGTGCCCATCACGCTGAATAGCCAGCGAGATGCGCTGCACCAGGTACGACTCGGCGCGGGGGTCACCTGAGCGCTCTCTCAGTCGTCGGCCCAAACCTCGGACAAAATCCTTGGCCTCCGTGCACCATACTAGAAAAATTAACTTAACTACAAAGTAACTTAACTATTTACAATAAAATTAGTTCTGATATGCTTACGAGCTCATGCTTACGAGTATAAGGAAAGGTAGTATCTTGGAACGAGTGAAATCCAACTGCCTTCTAAACAATTGTCGCATTTGCCTTAGACACCGGTGGAAACCAGTGATATATTTATATTGCACTGAAAAATAATCTAATTCCATAAGGTGTAACCTGTAAAACTATTACCGCTCTCAAAACATTGAAATACACACAAACACACAAATGGTTACGGGCCATGATCCACCGAGCGGGCCCAGTGCTGATTTCACACGCCTCCGGAAACTTTTAATTTCCTCAGACATGCAGGTTTCCTCACGATGTTTTCCTTCACCGTTAGAGCAGTCGGTGAATATACGTAAGACTTAGAGAAAATCGGAAAAACTCATTGGTACACTGCATTGCATGGTATCGAACCCGTACCTCCCGCACAGGAGGCCGGCGTTCTAGCCACTAGGCCACCGACGCTCTTTTACTTTAAATTACTAATTTTGCGGACCCATTTCGCTAATTTTGTAAACAAAATCATCTATTTTTTTCATGTTTACCGGGCATGTGATCCGAGTTTTCCTTTTTCTCCTCCGTATCTACGTCACAGCATAATCTTTGGAAAGAGAAAACAAATACAGTCACAAACAGTGATGCCTGCAACTTATCCGCTAAATCTAGCGAATTTTATTTATTTACCTACACATAGTATTATATTTAATAAGTACTGTGATTCAAGATCTTGCTGTCTCATTTTTGTCAGTCTCTGACCAACTTGATCGGGGTTTATTAAAATAGTTACGAGAGTATGCAGATACTTACTCAAGAAAAACTTCTTCCAGTGTCGTAATGCCCACCCCCAATGATTCAATGTCCAATTCTTCTTTCCTGTGTTCTATGTTCTTGAAGAGAGCAGATAAGTTGGAGCCTGCTGGAATGTTGTATACCAAAGTTTTCATTGACTTTTCCTTGAGTAGGGCATTGGGAACGGTTTTTTGTATGGACTCTGTTATTTTGCCTTCGTTTGGATTGTTTCTTGTTGTTATTCCGACACGGAATCCTGAGCCTGTAGGATGCGTTGGGGTAAGTTCGGACGTGGACTAAGATCGTTGAAGTCAAATTACTGACGAATTTGGCGGAATTAATAGTGCTGGCAACACAGAACGCGACGCAAGCAAGAAAATGGCGTCGCGTGTTGCTAGCACATACCGCAAGATTCGGCAGTAATTTACCCTACAACTGAACTTACTTCAGTAAAATTTTGCATCAGGGTTTTCGATGCGGTCTTAACACTGAGGACTTAGTTAGAGTGCCTCATGTGCCAGTTTCAAACCGGAACACAGCAGTGCAAGCATTGCTGATTTGCGACAGAAATAGATAAAGGTTGGTAGGTACCAACTCTCTGTACAGTCATACTACCAAGAATGAACGGTTTATGGACAAAAGTGTAATACCGACAGCCCGCTTCAAAAACATGGGTGTGGCGTGACACCGCAGTTTCCCTGCGTGCAGTGCAGCCATACGATCACCAAGGACATCAGCTTCCTCCATAAAGTGGGTTGTGAGTACCAGCGTCCGATCCCCTCGGAGACCCTGAGAATATTGTGTTGGCTTGAGTTGGCTCCAATACAAAATGATGAAGTGTAATTTGAAATTCCTGAGCTCTGTATAGCAAAGATCGAAAGTCATGCGTCGTTACTTGGTGATCGGTGAACTGATGTACCAATGGAAATATAGTGATTGGTAGTGTCAAAAGGATGCATGTTGATTAATTAATCAAATCACACGACAAGACGAAGGATAGAGATAAAATGGGAAAGTCGAAAAGATGCATTTTAAGGGGTTTTGTTACATTACATCCAGTATATATTACCAATAACATGTCCCAGAGCTCCCTCCTAGCTTCCACATCCAACCCTGACGTGGGCTCGTCGAGGATGAGCACGCTGGCACCACCACACAGTGCACAACCAAGCTGCAACCGCCTGAGCATACCACCGGACAATTCAGCAGTTCTTTTCTTTGCGTGATCAGTGAGATTCAGCTGATCCATGAGAGTGTATGACGAGTTCTTAGCGTCACTGAATTTGCCGCCTTTGATCTGTTGATTTCAAGAAAGTATTAGATACTATTTTATTTTTTAAATATATTCTATCGAAAAGACGCAACGCTTGAAATCTCTCGAAATGTCATATGAGCAGACGCATAGAAGAATTATTTTTACAGTTAAAAAAGCAGATGAGCCAACGAGCTAACTAGACTTTAAACACAATAATACTACATCACTTGAGGAGTGTCTAATTAGCCGATAAATAAAGCAAGCATTGCTGCTTTGCGGTAGAAATAGATAAAAGGGGTACCTCCCCAGGCGGACCCTGCACAGAGCCTTGTCACCTTTAAAAAGTATGTATATAGGTGAGCTTAACGACTTGGAAATTGGTGGAATAAAAATTAAAAGATGACTGAAAACAAATATTCAGACTATTTCCTTTTTGGACATTCCACGTCAAAATACAAAAATCAAAGCTACAAAAATCGTAATCGAGCTACAAAACTCGTAGACAGCGCTACGATTTTTATATCTCGTCCTTTGGTATTTTAATATTTATGTATCTACTAAAACCTAAATGATGACTTTATCATACCACATACCAATGAAAAGAACAGCAAATGTTCCAGGACAGTCAAGTCGGGAAAGAATAGGTTATGCTGAGGGCATAGCCCGAGTTGTCTCCTCACTTCAGCTTGCTGGGTGACCGTGTCCATTCCGTTCACGTACACCTTCCCAGAGGTCGGGTTTATCATGCCTGTGGAGTACAAGAGCTCTGATTTCTGTTTTAAAATCCGACCAGGAACGTAATAGATTTATTAAAAGTGTGACATATTGTGACATATTGTGCGTTATCAAGATTTCTATGAGAAAATTAGTTAGAAAGAAAGAAAGAAAGAAAGAAAGAAAGAAAGAAAGAAAGAAAGAAAGAAAGAAAGAAAGAAAGAAAGAAAAGAAAAAAACACTATTGCCACAAAAAATAAAATAATATATATTTAGTTCACTCCATAATACAATTGACAATAGGCAGCTAATGCTTGAGTGATTACAGAATGTTCACATAGAATGGCGCACTATAAGGCTCGGACTAAACGACGACGGTTCTAGCGACGGTTCGGTTCAGGTACCGGTACCGGTCGACAGCATTCAAAATCATGCGTTGCGCTGAAGACCCGCCCACTCGGTCCAGGAACCGAGCAGGCCGGTTCTAAGTGGAACTGTGGTACGTGTAGTCGACAGCGCATTTTTGTTTGAGTTTATATGAAGCACCGGTTCCATGAAACCGACCGATACTGAACCGGCCTAGGTTCGGGTTTGTTCGGGCTTTAACAGCTCTGACTGAAGAGCTGACGGTTCACGTGTTTGTGGAGCTAAGTGGTCACCGGCGCCTAAATCGTCGTCGGTATAGACATCTCATCTTATTGTAACGTTATTAGAGGTTTTCGCTGCTAAAATTGAGTAGTTACATGTGTCTCATGCATGTTCTAGTTTACGCTGACTCTTTTACCCCTAAAACCGGAACTACGGCAGAAAGAAAGAAAGGTATACCCTTATCTGAGAGCGTCGGTGGCACAGTGGCTAAGACATCTGACTCCCATGCGGGAGGTCCGTGTTCGAAACCGTGCAGTGCCATGTACCACTTTTCGTATTTTTCGAAGACTTACGTACATTTACCGACTGCTCTAACGGCGAAAGAAAACATCGTGAGGAAACCTGCACACTGAGATGACCAGTGTGTAAAATGCGGTAGGCACAAAAGATTCTCAAGGGTCGAAGTGCCGCTGGGGTTATTCCCGGCCCCCTATCATAAGATAAGATGCTCTTACCTGTGACAATAGACATGAGGGTGGTCTTTCCCGCACCGTTGTGACCAAGTAGAACAGTAATCTCGCCCTTGTAAATGTCTAAAGTTACATTGTTCAACGCTTGAAATTTTTTGTCGCCAGAACCGAATATCTGCAAAATGTGAAGACTTTTCTAACATTGATTGCCATTATCATCAGTCAATTTTTGGAATGTTTGGCGTGTCTCTTCGAATTGAAATTTTATTTATTTAATTTTATATTAATCCGACACATTACATAAGTAAGAAAACTGACGAATTAACATGTAATTACATAAAAATAACATTAACTGCGGAAGCATATAAATTGGCTTTTGTTTTTATATATGCATATGTAGCTTGTAAATTTAATAAGGCTGTAAGCTATCCAAATAAAAAATAAATAAAAATATATTGGACTGGGCAGGCCACGTATGCCGCATGCATCCGGAAAGGTGGGCAAAGATCGCCATGCACTGGATGCCACAAGATGGACAGCGGCGCCGAGGCAGGCCCGGGCGTAGGTGGAAGGACGATATCTTCCAAAAAGGACGCCGAGGATAGGGAAAAATGGAAAGGAGGAGGGGAGGCCTTTGCCCAGCAGTGGGACAGCCTATAGGCTATTAAAAAAATATTGTTTCAACAGCATTAAATTAAAAAAAGTCAAGTGTTTCGCTTCGGATGTCGCCACTCCACTAGTCCGAGGACTTGTGTTGGAGTGTCAATTTATTTTAAATTATTTTGTTATGCCTACCGCTTCACCTTTGATTTATATTTAAATTACCAATATAATAATAAAGTAATAGTGAACTTGATCAACAACTGTTAACTAATAGTTGTTAGTTATCAACTATTAGTTAACAACTATGAAAATTATTGATGTAAAAACAAATAAAAGATAGTATCTACAATGTAAGTATAAACCACAACATATAAAAATACATAAATAGCTGTAGCTGATAACATAATTTGTGTTGGCAGATAAATTGTAACGACATATTCAGAATAAAACTTATTATACTTTAAATGAATTTTTGGCAGATATATTGTAATGTAATGACATATTTAGAATTAACAATATCTATTATATATTTCTAGATACTATTATATATTTTTAAGATTGCATTAAATAAATACTTATTAAAAATTTATATAATTTGCACGCCTAGTACAAGGCAAAATGTATTGGTACTTAACTAACAACAACATCCTGTAAATACACCTACATTTTTGCAAATAAATATATTCTGTATTATTCTGTATTCTGTTGGGTATTTTATCTGGATACACGCTGAGCAGTTCGAGTTGGTTCAGCTTGCAATTCATAGTAACGAGTTTTTTTTATGTATCGCAAAATCCGATACTTTTAAATAAGTCGGTTAAATTACCGCAAATATACGGTATGTTATGTACATATTGCCTTATCAAGTGCCACGTCCCCATTACATCTTCTAGTTTACAAGTCTGTCTTTATATTTCATGACTGTGTGATTGATCTACCTTAGATACATGCGAAATTTTAATTCCTGCATGCATGTGACTTGGCGGATCTTCGAAGTACTTTTGGTACGCAGGATCGTAAGGTGCTGTGGAGTCGCTTGTATTTTCTGCAATCTTTATCCTCTTCCTCCAATATTCTTTCTGTAAATAGTTTCAAAATCCTGAACTTAGAATGGGGACTTATCATTCTGCAGCAAAGACCTTACCAAAACTTACCCGACAAAGAAAATTCCAAGGCAGAGCAACGCCATACTGCCCAGGTCGGACCCTCTCGAGGTACCAGGACAGCAGAAAAAAGTAGGAAATCTGCACCGACTGCATCACCAGGGACATCAGAGCAGACCCGTTTTTCTCGCCACCGGGGTACAAAGCAAAGCGGCTATGCCAATTCCAGAATTGTATACCCGTTTCTGTGGAATAATTATTAGACATTGAAATAGGTATATAAACACAATAAACTCTTCGCAGTAGTACTTTAATTTAGAAAATTGTTCTGGAGTGCCAGGTGTGTCTAATGGGATTGGATAACAAGTAACAAGTAAAATATGGACTGCGTCCGCCTATGACCGTTTGGCATGATGAACGGGAGCAACTCCAATAAATTCCTCCTTTTCCAAAACAAAAGAACCTTAAACTCGTTACGACGACCTTAATGACCTCCTCCCCTCCCTAAATTGACAGTTTCCTATTTCTGTGACCAAATAAAAAGTATTTGGTCACATAAATAAAATGTATTTGATCACATAAATAGCAAACTGTCAATTTAGGGAGGGGAGGAGGTCTTTAAGGACGTCGTAACAAGTTTAAACTTCTTTTGTATGGAAATCGAAGATTTTGAGGCGGAAATTATCGGAGTTGCTCTCCTTTCCGATAAACCGCCTGGATCAGGATCAACACGCCACAGGGAATACAGTATGAGCTACAAGCGTCTGTTAAGGACTTACCAAATCGCACTTCAGCGACGAGAGCCTCACTGAGGAACCAGTATAGAGGGCAGTGAGGGCACAGGCCCAGGAAGAAGAGGAACGTATCAGAGTTGCTCTCGTGTCCGATGAGCCGGATGGGGATCCACATGCCGGTGTACACGAACATTGATAAGGACACCGTGTATTGTGCTGGGGGCAGCAGAAAATTACAATCCAATATTGTATAATTATGTATAGTGGGTTGGCGTCGGTTCAGACTACTTCAGACGTAGTGTAAGATCGAATAAATCAAATTATAGATAGATACTTAGATGAAATTTTATTCGCCTTATATATACATTTAAGTTTACAGTCAGATCTTATAAACTAAAATTTATGTTGTATGTATGTATAACCCTGACAAGAAACTGAAAAACCATCATTATATTTCCGGAATTAAATGGTACTTTATTTTTCATGGCAAACCGAACTTCATAACACATATTATAAAACAAGCAATGGCGCTCTCTTGACAGGGCCTCCTCCTCCTCCACCCCACTTTACTTACTTTTACTTAGGTACTTCCACCTTTTTTTACAGTAAAGTAAAGTACATCGAGTAAAGCTCGATTTGGCATAAATAGTGATGTGCCATTGCACATGTGGCGCATTCGCCACTTTAAAGTTATTTTAACCTACCCTTCTTGAAACTTGAAACGTCAAATCGGGCTTTATTCGATGGCCCTATGCTGTTTTAATTTCATAATTTCTAAAATTGAAATTGCAAAATGTGACGTCACACCACCAGGGGGGTGTCTACAAAAATCATGAAATTTGTGTGATGTAATTTATGTTGGCCCCTAAACTATAGATTACTAGATCCTGCTCTTACATCGGACATTTGACAGTGTAGTTACTTAGGTATATCAATTCTCACCGTTCCTCGCAATGTAACTGCAAGGATACGCCATCGCAATGATAGTTAAGTAGTGTAGTAACTGGCTCATGAACAGAATGGTGGGGTTGGTGGTCGGCATTAGGGGGGAGTCCGTGATCTTCAGCAAGATGGTGCCTCCCAGGCAGTAGATCAGACAAGATGGGAGCGAGTTAATGAACTGAGCGATGCCGAGCATTGCCGGTGTCACGCCCACCATCTTCACCAATTCCTGGAAAGTAGGGGGAACAGTTACAGGCTAGGACTTCACGAGACCGGTTCCCTTCCGGTTCGGTTCGCAGCATCATGTTTGAGTAGTAATAAGCAAATAAATATGATATGATCAGTTACAAAGAAATGATTTTTAGAATTGTGATGGATGTCAATTTTGAAGAAATGTGTGTGGAGCTCGAGTGATAATGGCGATGAAGATAAGGAGGTGCTATTCCACTAGGTGACCCGTTTACGTTTCTAATTTCCTTTAATATAAAAAAACCAACGTCCAGTATTGAGAACTAACCTGAATACCGGTAGCCCGTTCCTCCAGCAGACGATTCATGAGGAAGATGAAGGGGAGGAGAGGCGCCACGAAACAGATGTAGGGCACGAGAAAGAACACTGTGTTTACGAAAATCTTGTTCATTACGACGTTCTTTGTGGTCCTGGACAGAGCTTCCAAAGTGATGTTCTAAAAGTTTGAGAAAAAGAACAAACAAGACGGCATGTTATTGTGGAGTTAACAACGTTAAAAAAATAGGGTAAGTTCGGTTCGGATGTACTGCTGTATCTAGTGGTATTTACAATCTTATCCATATTTTAAATAAAGCTAGTTGCTCCGAATCCTTTGCGCGCCTGGCACCTCAATCATCAGCACCCTAAAGACGTTTAATTCGCCCCGATTTCCATCTCCTCCATGTGCTAGATATGTAACTTTAATTTATACCTTTCTTTTCTTGTTATTTTATTTGTTCTGTAATTGGTTTTAACTGTAATCATGTTCCATCCCTTAGTTACTCATTATTTTATAATCATTAAACATTATATAATTGTCTGACGTATTCCGTTAGCGAATGATAATTGTACTTAATAATTAATACACTACCCCCCAGGGTGGATATAACCCTGGGGAGAAACTAAAAAAATCTAGCGGTATTAATAGTTCTGGCAAAACAGATACCGCTAGATAAGGGTTGCCAGATCGGGAAACCGTAATATCTGGACAAAATTACAAAATGTCGGGATTTTGGAGTTGTTGCCTGGCGAAATAAAATAATAATTATGAATCAAAATTTCGCTCCTAAAAAACTTAAAAAAATTCTAAGATTAACAATTTTGATATGAATCAACTTAATCGGTCAATGAACTTAATTTTTACGTTGGCACATGCACTATTGAATAGTTTTTACGGAGATTACCAATTTGGATCCTGTAGTTAGGAGTATTATGTAAAGACTTAAAATTCAAACAGTTTTCCTCGACGTTCAGTCTAATTATTAGCTCAGCTATAATTAACTCAAAGATCATGTAATTCCTATCTTTGGTATACAAATCATTGGCATTTTTGGCGGGAGATTTTATATTTTTCGGGAGTCTAGACATCATATGAAATCCAGGCGAATCCCGGCCATTTGGCAACCCTACGCTAGATAGATTCGGCAGTAATTTGATTTCAGCGATCTTACCCTGCATCCGAACTGACCCCAACAACGCACCTAGAAAGTGTTCCAAGGTTTACCTTTAGTTTTATTTCAAAATTTGACTTCAGTTTCAAGTAACTTGAGTCTATAGCCCATTGCAAGCGCAAAAACGTTTCCGGTTCATTTTCTGTAATGAGTAAGTAATTAGAAGAGTCTATGTATCCAGAAATAATATTAATGAAAAGTTGACTTAGCACACAAAGTTATAAACTAAAGGGAGAGATGTTAAAGGGGTGTAGGCAATGATTGCAAATAACTGGAAATAACTGTTATGATTATTATTTTATTTTATATTTCTGTATTCTTGATATGTGCCCTTTACCGTTTTCTCTCTATTTAATCATATATATTTTTCTGTTGTACATCTTAATTGGCCTTACTCTCTTTTAATATAAGTATATTGTTTAATGTGTTTGTGCTGTGATGTATCGTAATAAAATCAAATAAAAAAAATAAAAAATTATAACGCAATTTTCATTGGACCTTGCCATTTTCACTTGCAATCGACATCAGTACTTTATTAATAAACTGTATTTTTTTAACGCAAACTGTATTCTTTTAAAGTCAAACCGTAGCGAATACTCTATTTTTTAAAATACCGTTTATTTGGTCCAAATCCGTGGAGTAGTTTCGACGTTAACTCACTTTAAACTGAGCGCTAACAGCGCAACATCTCATTTTCAGTGTTCAAGTGAACACTGCCTATGACGCCATCAGAGGGATTTTTTCTTGTCGTCAGACCGATCTTTACGGTGGTATAACTATTACTTATCTAACTCTTAAACTTTCGTTACACGAATAAGCTCTCGAATTTCATTTCATTTCATTTATTTCGTATTTTGGTACTTACAGCACACTTAAACATGTCAGTATACATTACTTAAAATTTATAGTGTAGGTATACAAACTAATATCTGGCTCGTTAGCACAATGTACATAATTTTTCGGTAACACAATTTTTTTGGATACTAACATGCATTCATTTTACCTATGCTTAAGTTCCTACTGGTGTATGGGCTATGAATACTTTGTCATCTTACCGCACAAATAAACTTATTCTTATTTGAATTCATGTCAAAACTACGTAAGAATTATTTTATTTCAGTTATGGTCACTGAACACTTCCCTTTTGGCTTTAGGACATTTTGTTACTACGCCCTGTATTAATTGGTAAGGCGGTGTGTCTAGTATCGAACCCAGACAAGTAATGAGCGACCGCCATTATAGCGACTACACCACCGGCTCTCATTAAAAATATCAGTGTCTTACCGAATTTCTCATACAGCCTTTGATGTTTTACGATTGGTCTGCGCGGCAATAGTGAATTCATTCGTATTGTATAGTTTATTACATCTGGCAACTCAACTTCGTTCATGTTCTGGAAAAAAATAGATGATGATGAATGATCTGGGGTCACTGGTACCTATATCGAGACCCTGGTTTGCACCAGATTTAACTGGAGGCCAATTCCCGCACCTTTGACGAAATGGAGAGACATTTGTAGCGCACGAATTTTGCTTTCGTTTCAAAAGTATCTCAAAGATAGAATATATTTTTATCGTACGCTGCGAGAATTGGTCTCCACTCCATGATCCATCGTGCGGGCCTTTCCTTTAATAGATAATTTAATTGGATATGGTTTCGAATGTTACCACGTAAGTTCACCATTAGAACTGTCACTTTTGAATGCGTGTAAGGTAAAATTATGGACTTCTTCTTTTAAAAATTATGGTAAGAAAGAAAGAGAGAAAACACATTTATTCAACAATGCATTATACATGATTAGACTTAAAAAAAACTTAACATTAAAAAACAAGACAACGTAAAAAAGACATGCTCTTACCGCAGTACCGGTACCGCAGAACCACAGCGCTGGTTTTCAGCTGTGCTAGGGCACGTACTGGTAGGGACCCTCCTGTGGTAGGGACTCTCTGACCGAAAATTCTGTTTTGAATTAATTTTTTTCAAAAAAATTGCACCTTACGTATGTACTAACCTCGAATTCAACAATCGCACAAACGTCTCTTGTGACGGTCGGTTCTTTTAAAAAATTGAGAAGAGCCAACGTAGTGTTCACAAAGGGACAAAATCTTGTCGACGCTGCGAATTAAAATTTACTCTATAAGGAGGGTACACGAACATCGTGTAATGTAACAAATAGCCGCTCGATGGCGAGCATGGCGCGGTACTGACCGGAGGAACATTACATTACACGTGACATATCTTTTTCTAAGTCGTATTCCTCATTGCTGAGGGTCGTGATCATTCTCAGGAATTAATCACATATGAATGAATGAATGAATTATTTATTCGCCAGAAATATGGTACCTACATTGGTTGACACATCTTAAATATTGGGTATCAGATATTTCGCCAGCTTTGGCATGCAAATATTTTAGAGTTAACTTCATTAAATTCAAGTATTTGCATTACATAACACATAAATTAGCATACATTTCATGTCACAGAATAAATTAATAATAGAACGACTCTCGTGGCAGATTTAATGGGGTGGTTTGCCATTGTCTTCCTCTTTTCACACACCGGTTATCTCATTATGCAGGTCGTAAAATCGGTAGTCGGTAAATGTACGTAAGTCTTTCGAAAAAACCGAAAAACTTATTGGTTCATGGCATTGCCTGGTTTTGAACTCGGACCTCCCGCATGGGAGTCCGACGTCCTAGCCACGACGCCACCGACGCTCTACTACTGCGTGACGTATACACTGATGGAATGCTCGATTCCGAGCTGTTACATATGCTCTCGGTTAGTACCTTTAGGAATCCACAGTAAGCGTTTACACCCCTACATCATCATCATTACCAGTCCACTCTAGCCACTGCTGGAGGCCTATGCTTCTCCCATGGGACGCCATTGAGCCCAATCTTTGGCTATTCTCATCCAGTCGCTACCAGCCACCTAGCACAGATCGTTACTCCATCTATCAGCGTTCCACACTATACTTGACCAATCGCGGTCTACACTCCGACCGAACTCGTCTCCCCAACGGTTGTCAGTTCTGCGACAGATGTGATCGACCCACGGCCACTTCAGCTATGTCGATAACATAATAGCTTTAGTTCTATGACAGATCTCCTCATTTCGGATTCGATCCATCAGAGATACGAGTAGCTCTTTCTCCGTGCATAGCGCTTTCCATAGCTACAATAAGGATGTTCTATCTTACCATTCATCGCTGCCACGCGTTTGATGCCCAGCACTTGTGACACCTCCTTCATCAGCTGACGAGTCGAGGGTGTGTCGGGAGCGTACAGCACGCGGACTGGAGGGGGAGTAGAGTCCAGTGCGAAATCCTAACAAACGTCGTCAAAAGTCTAATCAAATAGAATCAATCTTCCAAGGCCATCAACGCACATGCCTCTCCTGGTGTTGCACAACGGCAACCACTTACCAAGAGCGTCGGTGGCCTAGTGGTTAGGACGTCGGACTCCCATGCAGGAGGTCCGGGTTCGAAACCATGCAATGCCATGTACCAATGAGTTTTTTCGAAGGCTTACGTACATTTACCGACTGCTCTAACAGTGAAGGAAAACATCGTGAGAAAACCTGCATGTCTGAGGAAATTAAAAAAGTTTCCAAAAGCGTGTGAAATCCACCAATCAGCACTAGGCCCGCTCGGTGGATCATGGCCCATACCCTCTTGTACAAGGGGAGGCCTGTGTCCCAACAGTGGGGACATTAATAGGCTAATGATAAACCACTTACCATCAGGTAGCCCGTTTGCTTTAGCCTATTTATATTTAAAAATCAGTTCCCCACTCCTGGAACTACGTGCACCGTTTCCAGCGCCTGGTTCGGTTCGCTGCAGCCAATCACGGGGCGCTAATTTCAAGTGGGGTGAGGGCGGAATACTAGTGATTGGCTACTGCGAAACCGAACCGGCGCGGCGCAGCAACCGGACGCGAGTAGCCCAGTACTAACAGGACCTTGTCCTACTTCTCTCACCAGCCTATTGATTGAGGCACAGACCTTGCACAAGGGGGGTTCGAGTAAGATAAGTACCGATTTGTGAATTTCACATGCCCTCGGAAACTTTTCTCCTTAAACATGCAGGAGGCCAATTCTCAAAAACGGGATATAATTTCGAAACTCGATAAATATGATAACATTGTCGACTACAAATATCGACTTAAACTAAGAAGAAAAAGGGAAATAAAACTAAAGATAAAAAAAATGGACTAAGTCCCCCACATCCGGCAGTGTACCCAAGAAACTTGCTGCGTTGCCCCGTTGGATAACTAAGCTGATCCGCTGGGTCAAACAAGAGCCAGCTCTTGGGTCTTTTGACGCGTTGACCAGGCGCATTGCGAGGTCCTTGAAGACGCGGTGCTCTACCCAGGGTCCCAATGTCTCCACCCCAAACGGCTCTAATATGTAGGTTTCACCCAGGTTAACATATTTGTGCCGTTTGGGGTTGAGACATTGGTAGCGGCTTTATGAGAGGTGACTGGAAGGTGAGACGGGGCCAGGGTGTCGACGCAAGTGGCGCCCCACACCAAAGGCCGTAAAACCATCAGTAGCAGCCCAGACTTCTACCGACCCCAATTTTTTTGTTTCAATACTTACCGGAGCTGCATACATATTCGCTCGTAATATTAAAGTTCCGCCAGTTTTCTTCTGCATCAAGTTCTTTAAAATAAACAGGCTTAGCAGCAAAGATACAGGCGCAATGAATTCTATAATGGTCTGCAACCATCGTCTTTTGCGCACCATGTAATGTTTCCATAAGAGCACTTTGAACACCCCCATGATTCGAAGTATATAAAGTTTAGAGAAATCTGAAGATTTGGTGCCTTTTTCAGAATACTTTAATTATGTAAAGATATGAGCTGTGTTACATTGATAGAGCCAAATATTATTGATGTATTTGACAGATGACATTCTTGACACATCTCTATGACGTCAATAGCACAGTTAGGTCAGAAAAGGTCGTGTTGAAAAAGGTTTTTTTAACTTACAGCCAAAGAGGTTAAATATACCTACCTATTTTATATTTTCTTCGCGTAAAACAAAGAAGGTAACTAACTATAAGCAAGGGAGTTCTAAGTTAGTTCACTGCCTTCATGAGTAATCATAATATAAATAATAGTAATATTAAGGTTGCCTGGAAGATATCGCTTAAAGCGATAAGGCCGCCTTCTGCACATTATTGTACCTCTCTTTATGTTGTATGTTTTGTTTTTGTCCCGGGTGTGCAATAAAGTATATTTGTATTTGTATTAATTCAGGACAAGGAACACCCTGCCCTGAATTTCCCCTGTTCTGACCAGGGTTGGGTGGGAACCGAGGGATCTAAAACCGTGTTAAAAATTTACATTTTATTAACATTCTAAACAATGTACAAAAAACAAAAGTGTATAATTTTCATACTAACTTTACACTGCAATATAATCTTATCCATAAAAAGTTCACACTTAGTAGTCCTGTTCATGAATGGCCCAAAAAAAAAGGGGGGGGGGGGGGGGGGGGTATAGTGCGTGAGCAGGGACCTAATATATTCCTTCAGAAACTTGTTCAGGGTGCTTAGGGAGTGAACATACTAAAAGTCCTGACGTCTAGGAGGTGAGCCGCTATTTCACGCGCAATGTACCAGCGAGTTTTTACCAATTTGAGGAGTGTTTGCAGCGCGACGGTTCACATCTGGATGATATATTTTTTTAAATTAATTTCCCAGATTTTTATTTGAATATAGATTTGTTTATATACTATTTCTTGCTTTTTTTAAATGTTTTTTTCATAACCACCAAACTTTCGAGCCCACCTATCTCAGTAACTAGTGTTGAGGACTCGTGTAGCACCATCCTTATGCACAATTTGCGAACAAAAGAAAAGAAACTTCCAACTTCAATTCGAACATGGCCGCGATCCATAACGCATTACACGGCTCGCTATAATAATTTTATTAAAATGTAATACACATTAAGTCTTTAAAAACTACCTATATACTATCGCCTGCTCCCCTCAAGAAACCCTACAACTATAACCACTTGAGTCTTCAAATTGATAAATGTGTATAGAATGAAGCCCCGTGGCGACAGGGTGGAGCGACGTGACGGCGCGCGGTGAGCGCAGCGTTCAGGCTCCCCCCCCCCCCCTCCCCCCCCCCCCCGTGCATCCTTCCGCTCAATTAAATTAATTTAACTACACCTTAAGCCCGTTTAAATGTAACGGCACCAAACACCGGGGATGTAGTGACACCCCGAGCTTCTGTCCGGGCACGAGGTTCGCCTCCAGGCCCGCACCCATTCTCCCCAGCCAGGGTTCGAGTGGACGACCCGTTTGATTGATAGAATGAAAGTTGTACAAAATTTTATGAGCTTTCATTTGATATTGGAAATTGTTTCCCTACGACACGCCGTTTTAGAGATATAAGCGAAAAATCCAATAGTGGGTCCTTCTTTGCTCCTCCCCCCACCCCTCCTAGACGTCAGGACTTTTAGTATATTCACTCCACTCCCTAAGCAGCCTGAACAAGTTTCTGCAGGAACAGCTTAGGCCCCAACTCACACACTCTACAACCCCTTTATTAACTGGACTATAGAAGAAAGAAATAGAAAAACGTTTATTTTTTAACTGCAGAACATGCAATTCCACTTATAGCACCACCTTTATTAGTCTTATAAAATAATATCTAAAGGCGGGTACCTACGTCTTTTCGAACAAACGTTGGAAACCGCGCAAACGAGCCTAAAATTTGTCATGTATGTGTCATGGTGGACAGGTTTGGAGACCCCAGGAACATTCTTCTCATATCTTAGACCTGTAAGGCATCAGTCTCCACTGTGATTGAATCATTTCCTTGTCGTTATCGATGGCCCTCAATTTTTTAATATCTGAAACCAACACAGACATGATCAAATGAGAATAAAGTGGAATGAGAGTGAAGCCGTGTTGAGATTGAGACCCTTTTCGCAACAACTGTTATCAAGTTGAAAAGAAGTTTTTATTAAAAATTGCTTATCTGTATAAAAATGGGCCTATTTATCGATTGAAAATGTGGCGACGCACGACGCGCGCCTCGATTAGTACCTACTCACATCGGTGTAAAACGCGCTATCGAAATTTTCCTGGGACTTTATATATACGAGTTCCAAACGTCGTCGTAGTTGGACCAGGACATATGGTCACCAGGCTCAACACCCCGCCTGGTGGAAGATCTTCCCTTTTCCCTTTCATACAACTGACGTTACGTCATCCATGTCGTCACATAGCGCGTTTCTACAAAAACTTTGCGGGAAGTGCCACATTCCATGAACATATGAATAATATGTACCGCTCACTTTCCATAGACCTACCCACATAACCTACATATGTTCATGTAAATAGTTAGTAGTTACTTTAACAACTTATTTATTTTTTATTTTATTATTTTCAGGTGTATTATAGTACTACTTGTCGAACTCGTGTATTCGTCGCAGGGAAATAGCCGAATTCAGTGAAATAGCCGAATTCTCTAGCGATTTGGGGTTTATTGGTCGTCAGTAGTGACGGATGGTCCTAAACCTTTTTAAAGAGTAGGTAATGGAGGAAAAACCCCGGAGAACTTAACTTCATACCCTCCACCTTCCGCAAAAGGTGCTCCTGGACCCTCAGAGCAAGAGTCTCCCAGTCTTGGCCAAATTCCTAGGGTATTCGGCTATTTCCCTACGACATATCCATGACACTCGCCTTTGGCTCTCTTGCGAAATAACACAGCGATAATTCAGTCCTTCCCGCACTAGTTAGACAATCTACTGTCAACTGTAAATCTGAAATAAACAAACATTAAATTCACCTTTGTCTAATATGAACTGCTGCAACAGTTGTATGAAGGCCTTGGTCGGGACAGCCATGTTGATGTAGGGAAAGCAAGCACCTGTCTCCGTCTTGGCATTGCTGACAATGATGCCCAGCACCTCCACGCGTGGGCTCGACTTCTTGATGCGGAATATTGGGCCCCCACTGTTGGGCAAATGGTTGAAATCTAGGTAGTGCCGAAGGAGGTATTTGAGTATCCATATCTGACTAACTTTCACTATGGGGGACAACTTTGAAATAGGGAAAAAATCAGTTGTTTCATATAAAAGCTGAATATCTATAATGACCGAAAGGTATAAACAGTGTTAATGTATAATTTAATAGAATAAGTAAAAGTTAAAATACCTAACTATTTGAAATTAAAATGGAAAAATTGAAATTGAATTCGTTTATTTAGCGCTGTAAACACCAGAAAACAGATTACAGAAGTATACAAAGTTTAATTACATGCAGCACAGAACATCTGGTGTGGTACAGTGCCAAAAAGGGTACACCAGCTCAGCATAATGCTGAGGCAAGCCACAGCGCTGATTTTCAGCTGGCCCCTCAGTGACTGCACGGACGAAGAAAGCAACAGTGTGTGCGTGTTGTGTTGTATGAATGTGTTTGTTTGTATGAATGAGGATATTAGTGTGTATGTGAGGTACTGAGTGTGTGGGAGGGTGATGGCATGGTGCGGGTGTATTTACATGGTATTATGTGTGTGGATGGTAGTTCACAGTAGAGGCATAATATTACCGAGCACTTCCAGATTGTGAAGGACAGTAGTTACAGGGCACCTAAAGAATGTACGGAGCAGTGTCCGATTTTGTAGATCAATTGTATAGATTTTAAGTTTTCTCCTGAAGGTGTCAAGAGTCTGCGCGTCTCTAATAGGAGGTGGCAAGGTATTCCAAATCTTAGATGCCGCATACTTGAAACTACCCCTAAAAGCAGCTGTGCTGTGACATGGAGGGAGCATTAAGTAGGTAGATGCACGTGTGTTGTACTCGTTGATGTTGTACTCGTTGATGTCGCGCGACAACCTAATTTTCTATTTTACAAGTGAAACAGTTGAATTTTTTTGCGATTAAAGTGTTGCCAAAGTTGTTCAGTTATTCAGGATACTGAACACCCCCCCCTTCGGGACTATGGTATTTTTTGGTACTTTTGATATCATCATATCATATCATTTATTCATAAACAATTATAAATTGTGTTTAAATACAAAATAAATAAACATGCCAATAAATTAATAATTAAAAAAATAATCAAAAATAATAATTAAACTCTTTCAGTGTCAATATTAGCTACAGTATAAGCGTTATAATAAAAGGAATTAAAATTACAAAAAAATTAAAAAAATCCATGTCACAAAAAAATTGTTAAGTAATAAAAAATCAATGTCAAATCAAATACAACACAATAAATTATAATTTGCTAATTAGTCATATTTCCACCACAGGTGCCTACTTACATTATAATTCTTCAACTGAATACAAACTCCTTTCTAAAAGAAGCGCTTTTAATTTAACCCTAACACCCAGTATAGTTACCAACACCCATACATTTGACATTTAAATGCCCGGCTAATGCTGGAAAATGCTCATATCGTATGGGCCAACTGGTAGACACGGTTTCCATATAAACCTTCTCTAGCGAGCTAATTTCAAAATCTTTGGTGTACGTACACAAAGGAATACATAGGAAGTACGTATAAAAACCTTTGCCTCTGAGGTTGACAGTTAGTCAGTGAGTGAAGATGATTTACCTAAATCCAAGAGCGTCTGTGGCACAGTGGCTAGGGCACCGGACTCCCATGCGGAGGTCCGGGTTCGAAACCGTGCAGTGTCATGTATCAATGAGTTTTTCGTATTTTTCGAAGACTTACGTACATTTACCGACTGCTCTAACGGTGAAGGAAAACATCGTGAGGAAACCTGCACACTGAGATGGCCAGTGTGTAAAATGGGGTTGGCACAAAAGATCCTCAAGGGTCGAAGTGCCGCTGGATTATTCCCAGCCCCCCCTATCATAAGATAAGATATGATACCTAAATCCAGACTGGACGCAGCACGAGGTCTGAATCATGGAGGGCGAAGCGTTGTTGATGTGGCCGGACGTGACCGTGGGTTTCAGGTCCTCGAGGTTGTTCTCGTTGAAGTACGGGTAGCCTGCTGCCAGGACCGATTCCCCTGATGGAACAAACGCTATGATTAGTGTTATTAGTCGCTAAAGAGCTTCAGTGGCACAGTGGCTAGAACACCGGACTCCCGTGCGGGGAGGTCCGAGTTCCAAACCGTGCAGTGCCATGTACCAATGAGTTTTTCGTATTTTTCGAAGCCTTACGTACATTTACTGACTGTTCTAACGGTGAAGGAAAACATCGTGAGGAAACCTGCACACTGAGATGACCAGTGTGTAAATGGGGTAGGCAAAAAGATCCTCAAGGGTCTAAGTGCCGCTGAGGTTATTCCCTATCATAAGATAAGATAAAAAGATATTAGTCGCTAAGACTAGAATAGAGGTGGTACAGAAAGGTTGGCATTATTTTAGTAGTTTTACGCATTTGTTTCTATTATTTGTTTACCTGCATTTCTTTACGCCTAATGAAGTGAGCAGTCAAGTTTTGTCCTTGTCATCTGTCTGGAAATTGTCAATTGTGTGTCAGAGAAAGTGCTTTACTCTGCCCTGATACGGAAGAAGGCAGATAAGTGCAAAACGTTATTTTCAAAAAAATAGCAAAAAACGCAACAAATTAGTTGACTAGAATTCTTCTTTGAAAATTTCTGGAGTTTTATGGATTTTTTATAGAATTCCAGAACTAAAAACTCATTTTACAAAGGTTGTAATTACGTGTCAGTTGCATAAATCAAGTTTTTCACTTAGCGGTCTACCTACCTACTTCCGTATCGGTGGATTCCTTGGAGAAGGTGTAGTACCTACCTTTTTCCGCAGCCTCCTCTGCGAACACAGCCGCTGTCAGCTGCGGCCAGTACTCCGGGTTGGAGTAGACCAGAGCCAGGTCGTAGGCTTTGTCGTCAGCAGTCTTGTACCGGACTATCGCGGTCTGTCTCACACCTTGGCAGTACACAGATGTCTTGTATGTGCTGTGCTGGAATTTAAACAGGCACGGTCATCTTATCTTATGATAATAACAACAACCGGGAATAACAGTCTTCCACTGGTACATTGTACATACGTTTTTAAATCAAAGCCGCGCGTAAGAGCAAAGGGATCTATCGACACAGAGAGAGAGAGAGTCGAATATACAGGTGGAAAGTTTCGGCGGGGCACCCAGGGCTACCAGATCCGTTGGAGCTACGAGAAAATGGTCTTAAGAGACCTTCCCTAACTTTTGGAGCTATTTAAAACTGCATTCACAAATTTTTGAAAAAAGGTACAGTCGGCGAGATAAATGCCATTTTCCATTAAAAAAAACTTTTTGATGCCAATCGATTCTATTTCGTGTCAGGAACAAAAGACTCTATGGGGTCAACCGAGGTTTGAGTACTAGAACTCTCAGAAATAGCAAAAAAAACTATTCCCATACATTTAGTACGAACCCCTAAGCCACTGTACTGCATGTCTGCAATAGAGATTATTTATTTATCTATGGTACTACTATGACCAGCCCCAGATTAGAAAGTTATTTTAAATTAAGAACACATGGTTTGTCAACATGGTTTGAATAAGGATCTGGTAGGTATCCTGGGTGCCCCGCCGAAACTTTCCAGCCTGTATAGTAATTGTACAGTTTCTCCTAGTGAGGGTTTTAATTAACTACATAGCTAGATACACTTGCTCTATGGAATCTAAGATGGTAGTATGAGTAGTTAAAACTAGAGAGCGCTTATTCTAGTTATACTAGGATCGCCCTAGATGGCGTTGCGTTAACATACGTGTTTGACGACGTGTGCGCACGTGACGACATACCCCCCTCCGAGGTAGAGCCCCGCGCCCCACGCCGCGCCGCACCGCACGAGCACCGTCGTCTTGTCTATTTGATCTGCAATTTATATTTTAAAAAAACGATGGTTAAAAAAATATTTAAAAAAATCTCTTTATTTTCATGTCGTTCCGGTGTCTCACAAGCCAGCAGTTCTGCTGCAAGGACTCCAGGTCAGGTTTACAGTAGTATGGTAGGCTGTAGAACTGCTCCAGAGCCGGGCTCGCATTTCCGTGCCAGAGGATTGCACGCAGTAGAGTCCATGGATAGTGCGGAAGTGACTCTCACTTCCTCCAGTACTAGATACAGTAATCATCATCATCAGGTTATTGTCCCCACTGTTGGGGCAAGGGGAGGACCCCCTTGCACAAGGGGCTACGGGCCATGATCAATGATCGAACACAAATACACAACCTGTCAAATCTAAGGCTCTACCTGAGCTACCGGTGATTCACGTAGTTAGGACTGAGAGTTATAGCCTGGTTGTTAAAGTAAGAGAAGTGTCAGGCTCAATATGCCCGCGGCTGCTCGGTATGTGGCCGCTGCGGATACTACGAACACGAGGGAGATGCCAAGGGGCATGGTATGATTAGGGAGTTCTTTAACGTCAGTAAGATCTGGTAGGTACTCGCCAACCTCTCGCTCGATTTAAAAAAATAACACTTAGTTTTAATGAAAATTGAAATATATTTTTTTATTTTTTTTTATTTACTACTAAACCCGTATTTGACCTCGATCTCGCCTGATGGTAAGCGACGATGAGGTCGACGATGGAGCATGCGGGTCCAGTAAATGCCTATTCATTCTGGCCTTGAAGATCCCAAGGTTGTAGGTTTCGGGAAATGGAAATATTATTATGGTTAATTATAAATTCAATTTAAATAATAATGGTTTGTAATGGTAAATGTATGTGACGTATAATTGAATAGTATAAATAAAGATCTGAATCTTAATCTGGGCGCTGCGGATAGTACGAACACGAGGGGCGCCAACAAACTGATCTAACACCCTTTTCTTACCCAATATCTCCTGATAAGAGTTGGAGGCCAAGGGGCGCTTAACGCGCGGCGTGGCGACCCTCAGCTTGGCAGACAGCACGGACACGAGGGGCGCCATCAGAGTGAGTCCGACCCACTCTCCCCGCCACCACGACACGCTGCATACCACTGTGCCGATTAGCTCCTTGCTGAAATTAATAAAAGGAATTGCTAAGATTGTGTCCAATACCGGTATTTTTCGCTCAATCTAATCTTGGATGAAAGAAAAATAATGGTCTCCATGTGTAACCAGTGGAACATTTCACGAACGATTCATTACCTACTACCCACAGATTTGTTGAAAATGGACAAATGACATTTCGTTATTTATTTATTTATTTATCGTTCGGTCGTCAGCATCACAAAATCACGTTATTTTTACAAAGGCAAAATATTCTTCAGCCATGCTATGGCTACGTCGTCCAGCAAGTGCAATCTGTCGATTCCTCCTGGTATGGCCCATATTTCGCAGTCCTCCGTTAGGTGGCTCATTGTTTGCACGGCCCCGCAGGAGCACGCGGGGTCAGCTCTAAAGCCCCATTTGTGCATGAGTTCACCACATCGTCCCTGTCCGACCCTCAGGCGGTTCAGTTTCGACCACAGTGATCTGGGCAGGTGAAAACCGTTCACTATGCTGTTTGGGTTCTGGATCAAGTGAGGGACCGCCGAGATGTTCCATCTTTCCGTCCATTTCTCCATTTCGTTGACAAAATTCAACCATTCGGTGACCCGAGACGACATACATTAACTATCCATAGGCGGGCGTTCGTTCCTTCATAAATCTAAAATTCCATAGGATCTAGGACGCTACACTGAAAGAAATTTCCTCCTGTAATCGGCCTTTCCTACCACGAGTTTACCTTCCCTTTTGACTCAGTGGGAAAAATTCCTTCCAGATCAGTAGTAAATATAGCGGAAAATATACCTTCCGAGTTTATCCACCGAATTAGTATCCTAGCTTTACCTTCCACATTTCCATCTATAGTTAGTGGGAAATAGATATCCTTCCAATTTTTCCCACTGAGTCAAAAGGGACGGTAAATTCGGATGGAAATATTATCCACCAAATCATTTACCGTCTATAGATGGTAGTAAATAAGTACCTTCCAAATTTTCCCACTGAGTCAAAAGGGACGGTAATTTCGGATGGAAACATTACCATCCAAATTCATATTCCTACCAGCACATTACCGTCCATGCTATTACCTACTGAATCACGTATCCTGCCCAAAACGGAAGGTAAGTACCTTCCCTTGACGGTAGGTAAAAGGGAAGGTTATTGGGCTTTAACCGTCCACCGCAGGTAGGTAATCCGACATTTCCTTCTGAATGCTCAAATAACCTACCAGCGATGGAAGGCAAAACGGAAGGAAATTGGGCTTAACCGTCAGCCGTAGGTAGGTAATACGACATTTCCTTCTGAACTTTCAAATAACCTACCAGCGATGGAAGGTAAAATGGAAGGTAAAACGGAAGGTAATTGGGTTTAACCGTCCACCGCAGGTAGGTAATCCGACATTTCCTTCTGAATGCTCAAATAACCTACCAGCGATGGAAGGCAAAACGGAAGGAAATTGGGCTTAACCGTCAGCCGTAGGTAGGTAATACGACATTTCCTTCTGAACTTTCAAATAACCTACCAGCGATGAAAGGTAAAATGGAAGGTAAAACGGAAGGTAATTGGGTTTAACCGTCCACCGCAGGTAGGTAATCCGACATTACCTTCTGAATGTTCAAATAACCTACCAGCGATGGAAGGTAAAACGGAAGGTTATTGGGCTGCAACCGTCCACCGCAGGTAGGTAATCCGAGATTACCTTCTGAATGGTCAAATAACCTACCAGCGATGGAAGGTAAAACGGAAGGTAATTGGGTTTTTACCGTCCACCGCAGGTAGGCAATCCGACATTACCTTCTGAATGATCAAATAACCTACGACCGATGGAAGGTAAAACGGAAGGTTATTGGGCTTTAACCGTCCACCGCAGGTAGGTAATCCGACATTTCCTTCTGAATGATTAAATAACCTACCAGCGATGGAAGGTAAAACGGAAGGTTATTGGGCTTTAACCGTCCACCGCAGGTAGGTAATCCGACATTTCCTTCTGAATGATCAAATAACCTACTAGCGATGGAAGGTAAAACGGAAGGTTATTGGGCTTTAACCGTCCATCGCAGGTAGGTCATCCGACATTTCCTTCTGAATGCTCAAATAACCTACCAGCGATAGAAGATAGAACGGAAGGTAATTGGGCGTGAACCGTCCACCCCAAGCAGGTCATTCGAATAGGTATTTCCTACAAAATCCGCAAAATACTTATCTGCTATGGAAGATAAAACAGAAAGTAACTGGACATGAATCATCCACCACAACGATGGACGGTACACGCCTGCTTACTCTGTTTTATCTTCCATTGCAGTTAGATAGTATAAGGATTCTGTAGAAAATATCTATTCGAATGACCTCCTGCGGTGGAAGGTTCACGCCCAATTACCTTCGGTTATACCTTCCATCGCTGGTAGGTTATTTGAGCATTGAGAAGGAAATGTCGGATGACCTACCCGCGATGGACGGTCAAGCCCGATTACCTTCCGTTTTACCTTCAATCGCTGGTAGGTTAATGGAGCATTCAGAAGGAAATGTCGGATGACCCACCTGCGGTGTCGGTTCACGCCCAATTACCTTCCGTTCTACCTTCCATCGCTAGTAGGTTATTTGGGCATTCAGAAGGAAATGTCGGATGACCTTCCTGCGGTGGACGGTCAAGCCCGATTACCTGCCGTGTTACCTTCCATCGCTGGTAGGTTATTTAAGCATTCAGAAGATAATGTCGGATGACCTACCTGCAGTGGACGGACAAGCCCGATTACCTTCCATTTTACCTTCCATCGCTGGTAGGACATTTTAGCGTTCAGAAGGAAATGTCGGATGACCTACCTGCGGTTGACGGTTCACGCCCGATTACCATCCGCTTTATGTTCCATCGTAGTTAGGTCATTTAAAGATTCTGAAAATCTTTGAATAATCTACCCGTGGAGATGGCGCACGCCCGATATACCCTCCGTTTTATCTTCCATCACAAGGTGGTTATCCGAGGATTTCCTCGTTTATCCTCAAATAACTTGGAAAATAAAACTAAATCTACGAAATAACACAAAATACTAAAATAAACAAAAGCTTGTATTACCATTAATAAAAATATAAAATTGTAGAGCACCTAACCTAATACCTACTCTACCTCTTGAAGGGTGAAAGTACCCATGTACAGTCGCCAATAGAGATATGTAAATGAACAGTCGCCATAAGAGGTAGGTAACCATAAAAAAAATCAGCCAAACTTACATTTTTTACTGGTGTACATAATATAATAGACTTTTAAACAGTCTGCTAGTGAAAGATCTCTCATGCTGTCCCTGGTTACCTATCTCTGTTGGTGACTATACTACAACAATCCACAGAAAAAATGTGTATGCATTGGTGGTTACTGAACCAGTACCTATACACTTATGCATACACATATATTTTTTTGAAATAATAATAGTAACACTGGCCAAATACGGTTTCAAAAAGACATATTCTCAACTTAATGCAAAAAACATACAGGGTGGAAACGATAAGTGTTTACAGGCGATTATTTTGTCACTAATATATCTAAAATCTGTTAACTGATATTGCTACTAGGTTGCCTAATGCAAAAAGTGGGAAGTAATATTATTAAATTCCTCTGTAGGAAAAAGTGCTAAGTCAAGAAATGTAATTTTTTGTGTGCATAGGCTGCCATTAAATATATTTATTCAACTCTACACAAAATGTTTAGTACGGTCAGATGTACCTAAAAGTATACAGGGGCAACATATATGTTTGAGATTTTCTCAAAAACTGCTGGACCGATTCTAAAAATTCTTTCACTGATATATAGTACAAAGTCCTAACTACATGATAGTAAAATATTTTCTTAATTGGTCCAGTAGTTTTTAAGAAAATCTCAATCAGTGGCATCACGAGTGAATGTATAGTCCATTTCATATACCATGGCGTATTGGCACTTGAGACTGGACAATAAAGACTGCGATAATAATCTATTGTTGTGTGATTAGTTACTACTTTAACACTCCAAGTCAAGCATCTGTTCTTAAACCAATGATCAACTGTAGCAGGAGTGATGCATTTTGATACTGGTACATTTAAACAATCATTTTGATACTGCTACATTTAAACAATCATTTTGATACTGGTACATTTAAACAATCATTTTGATACTGGTACATTTAAACAATCATTTTGATACTGGTACATTTAAACAATCATTTTGATACTGGTATATTTAAACAATCATTTTGATACTGGTACATTTAAACAATCATTTTGATACTGGTACATTTAAACAATCATTTTGATACTGGTACATTTAAACAATCATTTTGATACTGGTACATTTAAACAATCATTTTGATACTGGTACATTTAAACAATCATTTTGATACTGGTACATTTAAACAATCATTTTGATACTGGTACATTTAAACAATCATTTTGATACTGGTACATTTAAACAATCATTTTGATACTGGTACATTTAAACAATCATTTTGATACTGGTACATTTAAACAATCATTTTGATACTGGTACATTTAAACAATCATTTTGATACTGGTACATTTAAACAATCATTTTGATACTGGTACATTTAAACAATCATTTTGATACTGGTACATTTAAACAATCATTTTGATACTGGTACATTTAAACAATAATGTTTGTTCTACTTTTTGTTTATTTACATTAAATTATAAGCACACCCTTTTTCTACTATTACAATGTCTTCTGCTACATCAATTGTATGTTTAATCACTTTCTTCGGTATCCGTGTCTTCACGCGTGTTTATTATAAATGGTTGAATTCGATCCCTCGAACATTCGTTTTCCACCTTAACAACATGGTCGTAAGCGTTCTTCCAAAAAATAGGGTTTGTGAAATTTACTGCATTTCGTACAGTTTGAATTACATTGTCACCCACTGTTGGCGTAATATTCGATTTACGGACAGTTTTTTTAAATGACTCCACATTAACTCGATGGGGTTCAATACACAATAATAAGGTGGTAGTCTAATTATCTCATGTCCAGCCCCTTAGGGATGTAAGGGGGGTCACCAACAATTAGACCACCAAATGTCAAACTCACCTGCACGTGGTGCATCCTGCCGATTAACGAACGAGTCCCTGGCGACCGACTAGTGGCGGTATAACCACTCAAATTATGGCTGGGTCAAAATATCAGAAGCACGATGACGGGCAGCAGCGTCATCGGGGCAAGCGACCCGGCTACTGCGATCGCCAACCCGCAGGCCTAGCGTGGCGATTATGGCATCACCTCTTATGGACAGCGCAAAAAGAAAACGGCCTCCAGTTCCCGGCCTAAATTGGTGGGTGACTTACGACTGAATTTAGACGGATTTTTGAGACTAGTTTCCTACTAGCTTCACTACCTTTCAATTTGAAAGATATTTCAGTAATTCCGACTAAATTGGTGGGTAACTTACTACTGAATTTAGACGGATTTTTGACGAGTTTCCTACCGTCATCATTACCTTTCAGTTTGGCAGGTAATGTCACAATTCCGACTAAAGTAGTAGGCGACTTTACCACTGAATTAGATGGAATTTGAACACGAGTTACCTACTAGCTTTACTACCTTTCAATTTGAAAGGTATTTCAGTAATTCCGACTAAATTGGTGGGTGACTTACTACTGAACTAGATGGAATTCGATCACGAGTTACCTACTAGCTTCACTACCTTTCAATTTGAAAGGTATTTCATTAATTCCGACAAAATTGGTGGGTAACTTACTACTGAATTTAGACGGATTTTTGACGAGTTTCCTACCGTCATCATTACCTTTCAGTTTGGCAGGTAATGTCACAATTCCGACTAAAGTAGTAGGCGACTTTACCACTGAATTAGATGGAATTTGAACACGAGTTACCTACTAGCTTTACTACCTTTCAATTTGAAAGGTATTTCAGTAATTCCGACTAAATTGGTGGGTGACTTACTACTGAACTAGATGGAATTCGATCACGAGTTACCTACTAGCTTCACTACCTTTCAATTTGAAAGGTATTTCATTAATTCCGACAAAATTGGTGGGTAACTTACTACTGAATTTAGACGGATGTTTGAGACGAGTTTCCTACCGTCGTTATTACCTTTCAGTATTGTAGGTATGTCACCAATTCCGACTAAATCAGTAGGTGATTTTGATCACGAGTTACCCACCAGTTAAACTACCTTTCAATTTGGAAGGTATGTCGTAATTCCGACTAAATTGGTTGGCTTAAAATTTGGTAGGTAATAGGTCACAAGTTACCCACTAACTTTTCCATCAGAGTTGGATGGTCAATTCGGAAGGTAAATGACGTCCTACTAAATCGGTTGGTCTGAGATTTGGTAGGTGATCGATCACAAATTACCTACTAGTATTTCCATTAGAGTTGGATGGTCATTCGGTAGGTAAAATTGGATTCCTTCTGGAAATACCGTCCGGTTTCATTACCTAACAAATTAGAAGGATTTTCCTTCCGGTTTTTTACCTACCAAATGAAATTTGGAAGGATAATTTGGTAGGAAATGGTGGATACCTTCCGTATTTCAGTGGGAAATGGGTTTTCTTCAAGTTTGGTTGGTAAAAAACAGTTGGAATCGATTTTTCTTCGGTAGGTAAGGCGTCTAGAAGGAAAAAATCAGAAGGTTGAGCCGGAAATTTCTTTCAGTGTACGATATCGTGGCTATAGCAGGCTCGACCTGGACTCGCCTAGCCCAAGACAGGGAAAATTGGCAAATGATAGAGGCCTATATCCTTCAATGGATGCCCATGAAACAAAATTAAATTTTTATCATGTTAACTATATATATGGTAGGTATGGCCGCGCCGCTTGTCCACATTTGTTATACGTAGATATAATCGTATGCATAGAGCATAATTTTATTGCACAGTGATTTCCTGTCTCCCTCATTCCTACCTATTTCCAATTAGCGATCCTTTTATTAACCTCACCTCGTGACGCAAGCAGTGTCCGGTCGAGCGTCTCACGCGTCGCGTGCAATTTGACAGCAATAAATCGATACTTCCGGAAAAGGCTAATATACCTAAGTTTTGTGTGCTCTTGTGTGTCTATCCTGAAGACTTCAGCAGCAGAGATAAGAAGAGGGTGGCTACCCAGCTGGAGCAGCCTAAAAACCCAGTTAACCTGTCGAAAGCCGGTGAGTCCCTTTGTGAAGCTGTGCAATCTAGTTTGGGGGATTTAATTATTTATTTTAAATACCTTTAGACACAGATAGTCGAACCTGAACCAGCGCAATCATATATTTTCTTCTTAATCTTGTAAAATAGGGGAAATATTTTTCATTTATTTATTTATTTAGTATCTAGGACGACAGCTAATCGCATGCGGTCCGGATACGATTCTAGGCAAATGCGTGATCCCCCTTCCTTCACAAATCTTCGTCTCCTGCAGAAAAAATCTGAAAATCATTGCGATATTGGTCATCCAAAGCCCCGCAAATATCGGTTTTCTGTACTTGCCCAAAACTAAAGCTAGCACGGCGCCTGTGGAATACTCACGTGGGACCTTCAGTGAAGACGGGGCCCCCTTCAGATCCTAAAGCCGTGGCTGTGTCCGTGAGTAGAAGGGAGGGTCTCTTGCCAACCACACCGCATATTGAACCTCGAGTCACAGCGTTCAGAAATACCTGGAACATTTGAAGACGTCAGGTTTATCATAAAGGTAGAACTAAAGAAATATTATTGATCAAGTACACTGAAAGAAATTTCCGGCTCAACCTTCTGATTTTTTCCTTCTAGACGCCTTACCTACCGAAGAAAAATCGATTCCAACTGTTTTTTACCAACCAAACTTGAAGAAAACCCATTTCCCACTGAAATACGGAAGGTATCCACCATTTCCTACCAAATTATCCTTCCAAATTTCATTTGGTAGGTAAAAAACCGGAAGGAAAATCCTTCTAATTTGTTAGGTAATGAAACCGGACGGTATTTCCAGAAGGAATCCAATTTTACCTACCGAATGACCATCCAACTCTAATGGAAATACTAGTAGGTAATTTGTGATCGATCACCTACCAAATCTCAGACCAACCAATTTAGTAGGACGTCATTTACCTTCCGAATTGACCATCCAACTCTGATGGAAAAGTTAGTGGGTAACTTGTGACCTATTACCTACCAAATTTTAAGCCAACCAATTTAGTCGGAATTACGACATACCTTCCAAATTGAAAGGTAGTTTAACTGGTGGGTAACTCGTGATCAAAATCACCTACTGATTTAGTCGGAATTGGTGACATACCTACAATACTGAAAGGTAATAACGACGGTAGGAAACTCGTCTCAAACATCCGTCTAAATTCAGTAGTAAGTTACCCACCAATTTTGTCGGAATTAATGAAATACCTTTCAAATTGAAAGGTAGTGAAGCTAGTAGGTAACTCGTGATCGAATTCCATCTAGTTCAGTAGTAAGTCACCCACCAATTTAGTCGGAATTACTGAAATACCTTTCAAATTGAAAGGTAGTAAAGCTAGTAGGTAACTCGTGTTCAAATTCCATCTAATTCAGTGGTAAAGTCGCCTACTACTTTAGTCGGAATTGTGACATTACCTGCCAAACTGAAAGGTAATGATGACGGTAGGAAACTCGTCAAAAATCCGTCTAAATTCAGTAGTAAGTTACCCACCAATTTTGTCGGAATTAATGAAATACCTTTCAAATTGAAAGGTAGTGAAGCTAGTAGGTAACTCGTGATCGAATTCCATCTAGTTCAGTAGTAAGTCACCCACCAATTTAGTCGGAATTACTGAAATACCTTTCAAATTGAAAGGTAGTAAAGCTAGTAGGTAACTCGTGTTCAAATTCCATCTAATTCAGTGGTAAAGTCGCCTACTACTTTAGTCGGAATTGTGACATTACCTGCCAAACTGAAAGGTAATGATGACGGTAGGAAACTCGTCAAAAATCCGTCTAAATTCAGTAGTAAGTTACCCACCAATTTAGTCGGAATTACTGAAATATCTTTCAAATTGAAAGGTAGTGAAGCTAGTAGGAAACTAGTCTCAAAAATCCGTCTAAATTCAGTCGTAAGTCACCCACCAATTTAGGCCGGGAACTGGAGGCCGTTTTCTTTTTGCGCTGTCCATAAGAGGTGATGCCATAATCGCCACGCTAGGCCTGCGGGTTGGCGATCGCAGTAGCCGGGTCGCTTGCCCCGATGACGCTGCTGCCCGTCATCGTGCTTCTGATATTTTGACCCAGCCATAATTTGAGTGGTTATACCGCCACTAGTCGGTCGCCAGGGACTCGTTCGTTAATCGGCAGGATGCACCACGTGCAGGTGAGTTTGACATTTGGTGGTCTAATTGTTGGTGACCCCCCTTACATCCCTAAGGGGCTGGACATGAGATAATTAGACTACCACCTTATTATTGTGTATTGAACCCCATCGAGTTAATGTGGAGTCATTTAAAAAAACTGTCCGTAAATCGAATATTACGCCAACAGTGGGTGACAATGTAATTCAAACTGTACGAAATGCAGTAAATTTCACAAACCCTATTTTTTGGAAGAACGCTTACGACCATGTTGTTAAGGTGGAAAACGAATGTTCGAGGGATCGAATTCAACCATTTATAATAAACACGCGTGAAGACACGGATACCGAAGAAAGTGATTAAACATACAATTGATGTAGCAGAAGACATTGTAATAGTAGAAAAAGGGTGTGCTTATAATTTAATGTAAATAAACAAAAAGTAGAACAAACATTATTGTTTAAATGTACCAGTATCAAAATGATTGTTTAAATGTACCAGTATCAAAATGATTGTTTAAATGTACCAGTATCAAAATGATTGTTTAAATGTACCAGTATCAAAATGATTGTTTAAATGTACCAGTATCAAAATGATTGTTTAAATGTACCAGTATCAAAATGATTGTTTAAATGTACCAGTATCAAAATGATTGTTTAAATGTACCAGTATCAAAATGATTGTTTAAATGTACCAGTATCAAAATGATTGTTTAAATGTACCAGTATCAAAATGATTGTTTAAATGTACCAGTATCAAAATGATTGTTTAAATGTACCAGTATCAAAATGATTGTTTAAATGTACCAGTATCAAAATGATTGTTTAAATGTACCAGTATCAAAATGATTGTTTAAATGTACCAGTATCAAAATGATTGTTTAAATATACCAGTATCAAAATGATTGTTTAAATGTACCAGTATCAAAATGATTGTTTAAATGTACCAGTATCAAAATGATTGTTTAAATGTACCAGTATCAAAATGATTGTTTAAATGTAGCAGTATCAAAATGATTGTTTAAATGTACCAGTATCAAAATGCATCACTCCTGCTACAGTTGATCATTGGTTTAAGAACAGATGCTTGACTTGGAGTGTTAAAGTAGTAACTAATCACACAACAATAGATTATTATCGCAGTCTTTATTGTCCAGTCTCAAGTGCCAATACGCCATGGTATATGAAATGGACTATACATTCACTCGTGATGCCACTGATTGAGATTTTCTTAAAAACTACTGGACCAATTAAGAAAATATTTTACTATCATGTAGTTAGGACTTTGTACTATATATCAGTGAAAGAATTTTTAGAATCGGTCCAGCAGTTTTTGAGAAAATCTCAAACATATATGTTGCCCCTGTATACTTTTAGGTACATCTGACCGTACTAAACATTTTGTGTAGAGTTGAATAAATATATTTAATGGCAGCCTATGCACACAAAAAATTACATTTCTTGACTTAGCACTTTTTCCTACAGAGGAATTTAATAATATTACTTCCCACTTTTTGCATTAGGCAACCTAGTAGCAATATCAGTTAACAGATTTTAGATATATTAGTGACAAAATAATCGCCTGTAAACACTTATCGTTTCCACCCTGTATGTTTTTTGCATTAAGTTGAGAATATGTCTTTTTGAAACCGTATTTGGCCAGTGTTACTATTATTATTTCAAAAAAATATATGTGTATGCATAAGTGTATAGGTACTGGTTCAGTAACCACCAATGCATACACATTTTTTCTGTGGATTGTTGTAGTATAGTCACCAACAGAGATAGGTAACCAGGGACAGCATGAGAGATCTTTCACTAGCAGACTGTTTAAAAGTCTATTATATTATGTACACCAGTAAAAAATGTAAGTTTGGCTGATTTTTTTTATGGTTACCTACCTCTTATGGCGACTGTTCATTTACATATCTCTATTGGCGACTGTACATGGGTACTTTCACCCTTCAAGAGGTAGAGTAGGTATTAGGTTAGGTGCTCTACAATTTTATATTTTTATTAATGGTAATACAAGCTTTTGTTTATTTTAGTATTTTGTGTTATTTCGTAGATTTAGTTTTATTTTCCAAGTTATTTGAGGATAAACGAGGAAATCCTCGGATAACCACCTTGTGATGGAAGATAAAACGGAGGGTATATCGGGCGTGCGCCATCTCCACGGGTAGATTATTCAAAGATTTTCAGAATCTTTAAATGACCTAACTACGATGGAACATAAAGCGGATGGTAATCGGGCGTGAACCGTCAACCGCAGGTAGGTCATCCGACATTTCCTTCTGAACGCTAAAATGTCCTACCAGCGATGGAAGGTAAAATGGAAGGTAATCGGGCTTGTCCGTCCACTGCAGGTAGGTCATCCGACATTATCTTCTGAATGCTTAAATAACCTACCAGCGATGGAAGGTAACACGGCAGGTAATCGGGCTTGACCGTCCACCGCAGGAAGGTCATCCGACATTTCCTTCTGAATGCCCAAATAACCTACTAGCGATGGAAGGTAGAACGGAAGGTAATTGGGCGTGAACCGACACCGCAGGTGGGTCATCCGACATTTCCTTCTGAATGCTCCATTAACCTACCAGCGATTGAAGGTAAAACGGAAGGTAATCGGGCTTGACCGTCCATCGCGGGTAGGTCATCCGACATTTCCTTCTCAATGCTCAAATAACCTACCAGCGATGGAAGGTATAACCGAAGGTAATTGGGCGTGAACCTTCCACCGCAGGAGGTCATTCGAATAGATATTTTCTACAGAATCCTTATACTATCTAACTGCAATGGAAGATAAAACAGAGTAAGCAGGCGTGTACCGTCCATCGTTGTGGTGGATGATTCATGTCCAGTTACTTTCTGTTTTATCTTCCATAGCAGATAAGTATTTTGCGGATTTTGTAGGAAATACCTATTCGAATGACCTGCTTGGGGTGGACGGTTCACGCCCAATTACCTTCCGTTCTATCTTCTATCGCTGGTAGGTTATTTGAGCATTCAGAAGGAAATGTCGGATGACCTACCTGCGATGGACGGTTAAAGCCCAATAACCTTCCGTTTTACCTTCCATCGCTAGTAGGTTATTTGATCATTCAGAAGGAAATGTCGGATTACCTACCTGCGGTGGACGGTTAAAGCCCAATAACCTTCCGTTTTACCTTCCATCGCTGGTAGGTTATTTAATCATTCAGAAGGAAATGTCGGATTACCTACCTGCGGTGGACGGTTAAAGCCCAATAACCTTCCGTTTTACCTTCCATCGGTCGTAGGTTATTTGATCATTCAGAAGGTAATGTCGGATTGCCTACCTGCGGTGGACGGTTAAACCCAATTACCTTCCGTTTTACCTTCCATTTTACCTTCCATCGCTGGTAGGTTATTTGAAAGTTCAGAAGGAAATGTCGTATTACCTACCTACGGCTGACGGTTAAGCCCAATTTCCTTCCGTTTTGCCTTCCATCGCTGGTAGGTTATTTGAGCATTCAGAAGGAAATGTCGGATTACCTACCTGCGGTGGACGGTTAAAGCCCAATAACCTTCCCTTTTACCTACCGTCAAGGGAAGGTACTTACCTTCCGTTTTGGGCAGGATACGTGATTCAGTAGGTAATAGCATGGACGGTAATGTGCTGGTAGGAATATGAATTTGGATGGTAATGTTTCCATCCGAAATTACCGTCCCTTTTGACTCAGTGGGAAAATTTGGAAGGTACTTATTTACTACCATCTATAGACGGTAAATGATTTGGTGGATAATATTTCCATCCGAATTTACCGTCCCTTTTGACTCAGTGGGAAAAATTGGAAGGATATCTATTTCCCACTAACTATAGATGGAAATGTGGAAGGTAAAGCTAGGATACTAATTCGGTGGATAAACTCGGAAGGTATATTTTCCGCTATATTTACTACTGATCTGGAAGGAATTTTTCCCACTGAGTCAAAAGGGAAGGTAAACTCGTGGTAGGAAAGGCCGATTACAGGAGGAAATTTCTTTCAGTGTAGTATAATTGATCTGAGCTTCGTACATTCGATCAGAGGTAAACCAGCCAATCCAAAACGTCATGTAAAACTGAAATAATAAACTTGGTCGTAGTCGAACAGGGCTGGAACCGGATGCGTGTAGTCCAGGCCCAACTCGTACATTATACACATACGTTGTACATAAACTAAAGGATCGTAGGTACACTACACACTACACTATACATACTACTACTATTATTAGTATAAGTAATACTTTCACTTGAATTTTTAATGTTTTTTTGAAAACTACCTATAGCTTACGGTTCGATACGTAACACGATTTAAAGCTCACAATTCAGCTTTACTCTGATTCGAGTTGGTGTTGAGTCGGCATAATATATAAGGACCTTTTTTATTAGTAGCAAATATGTGGAGAGGGTATGTGCTGGTCATTTGTACCACTTTACACGAAAAAATAAACCCCATTATTTTGCGCCTTGGTGGTATAGACTCATCCATGTCGTTATGAATGAAATTTTCAGTATTAGAATAGCAATAATTCATTTATTTATAGAATTTTCAAACAAACAATTTTGTCGTTCTTCTCGAAAATTTAAAAAGTAAAAAATTTTTTTTATCCTTTTGTTTTTGTTATAACTACTTATAACGTATAGATGACACCCTAGAAATATGTGCCGCTAATAAAAAATGACCTTATATATGTGACGCCCTATAATGTGGAGTATATTCCTCACCTCACATCCAAAGGGTGTGGAATGCACTTCGATGGTGGACCCTCGTCCAGGCGGCGGCCGCACCAAGTCCAATAATTCAGATAACGGCCTCAACGTCTTCAAACCTGAAATAATAAATATTTTGTTCTTTGAAGCGTATGTCTGTTTGTCTGTGGCTTCTATCTCAATCTCAGCAACTGATGAACCATTTGGACGCAGCTTATTAGTTATGGCAACCCTTACTGAAAACTTTTTGATTTTTACCGAGAATGTTCTTAGTCATGTCATAAAATTGGATCAGTGGTTTCCAAGGACTTGGATACTGGATGGGTTCTCTAAAAGGGTAATAAGTACAGTTAGATTAGATAGGTACCTAGTTCGAGATTGAGCTCAAATATTTAGGACCATCTTATCTTATGATAGGGGGCCGGGAATAACCCAGCGGCACTTAGACCCTTGAGGATCTTTTGTGCCTATCCCATTTACACACTGGTCATCTCAGTGTGCAGGTTTCCTCACGATGTTTTCCTTCACCGTTAGAGCAGTCGGTAAATGTACCTAAGTCTTCGAAAAATACGAAAAACTCATTGGTACATGGCATTGCGCGGTTTTGAATTCGGACCTCCCGCATGGGAGTCCGGTGTCCTAGCCACTGTGCCACCGATGCTCTCAGGACCATGGTACATCTTGAGGACTTGATGACAAGGAAAAAGTGGATCTCCAATATAAAAGTAATAAAATCTCTCTAGACTGTGGTCTGAAAATCATTTAAAACTTTTTCAAATTCATATTCTGTTTTCAAAAATAACGTTTGAAAAAATGCAAATTTTTGACATTTTAAGTCGTCAGATCTGACGTGAACTTCTCTATATTCCTTCTATGTAGTATTATATTCTGTTTCGTGATGATTTCTTCTTCATAATTTTATGATACAACAAATATGCCTTGCGAATGTCATGATTTTAAACAGCCTCGGAACTATGCGAGGTACTACGACAGCCCAGATGGCTGTGAAATTCCGACGAAGGTGCGTTTTCCTTTTAAATTAAATATCATTGGTGGTAGGATCCACTCAGGGGTTTTCCTGACGAAGTGCTGGATCGCCTGATATCGTACTATTTTACTTATTTCAGCCGCAAAGCAGCGATGCTTGCATTGCTGTCTTCCAGTTTGAAGGGTAAGAGAGCCAGTGAATTAACCTTGAATGAGGCACTCGACTTAGGTACCTTTACCGAGTGCTCTACCGGTGAAGGAAAACATCGTGACGAAACCTGCATGTCTGAGGAAATTAAAAGTTTTCGAAGGCGCTTGAAATCCACCAATCAGCACTGGGCCCGCTCGGTGGATCATAGTCCGTACTCCCTTGTACAAGGGGAGGCCTGTGCCCCAACAGTGGAGACATTAATAGGCTGATGATGATGAGGCACTCTACTTACTTCTTTTTTTTTATTATATAAGAAAAGCAGATGGACGAGCAAAAGGACCACCTGATAGTAAAGTGGTCACCGTCTTCCATAAACATCTCACCTCATTGTAATTCTTACTAGAAGGTTTTCGATGCGCTGCTAACCTTAAGGACTGATGGAGTGTCTAATGTGCCGATAATTACGTTGGCTCTCTTATCCTTCAAACCGAAACACAGAAAAGCGAGCATTTCTGCTTTGCGGCAGAAGAGGGTACCTCTCCAGGCGATTCAGCACATCAGGATCTCAAGTGCCTGATGATGAAGACTAAGGTGACGGTATCCTATATTGTCTTCAGATGATGGTGACATCCCGCTACGGCATAATGGCTGGCCTGGTGTTGGGGGCCTATGACGTCATGATGTACTCGCATGCCGTGGGCTTCGGAAGGATCATGTCAAGGTCAGAGGAACGATTGATGGCTTTGAACTCCTCAGTGAAACACATGATTTCATTTTCACTCCGGAAGCGTAGGTAACGCTTCCGGAGTGTCACTCGCTAAACGAAAGAACCGGCCAAGTGCGAGTCGGATCTCGCCATATCTTTAGGGATCCGTATTATAAGATATTGATTGAAAAAAAGTTTTTAAGTTATGGCTCACAACTTACAAACGTACCCCTTTATGGTAATAAGACTAATAAGGCAGCTGTAAAGATAATTTTAATCTTAGTAGAGTAGATTCTGAAACCCAGAACCAAAGATTTTGAAATTCACCCCTCTTTAGATTTACCCCGCTAGAGAAGTTTTATAAGGAAACCGTGTCTGCAAGTTCGCGCATGCGATTTCAGCATTTTCCCATACATTTGTCGGGCACTGAAAGGTCAAATGTATGAAAGTATGTGACCCATTGGTCAACTCCATGGCTCGCTGTCATTGCTCACGTCATTGTTCTAGAGGAGAGAGCGCTTGTGAAAAATGGCGTTTTTCTCGCTGTACAGTCAGCGAGAAAAACGCAATTTTTCTAAGGTCTCCTAAGATCATTTTCTCGTAGCTCCAACGGATCTGGTAGCTGCCCTGTGGGTGCCCAGCCGAAACTTTCCGTCCTGTACCTATATAGGGATAGTTTTTACATTGTTAAGAGTGTAATCAAATTGGCTGTAATGTCAATAACCAATTACGGTTCTATAAATCAAAAATAATCTAGAAAAAAATAAAAAATAAATAAAAAAAACAATCAAACATGATTTGCACTTTGTTGGTTAGGATTTTTTTCAGTGTACTTTTGTTGTCAAAAGGTACGCCATGCACGTGGTGCCGCTGGGTCTGATGGGGGCTACGTTCGCAGCGGTCACGGGCGGGGTGACGCAGCTGCGGCAAGTGAACGATGTTTACAACTACTTCGCTGGTAAGTGGCCGCTTCTTCATCTCTTCGTTATCTCATTCCTCCATTGATATGGGTCGTGATTGTGGCGACGCACGACACGCGCGCAACTACGATTAGCACCTACTCACGTCGGTGTAGAACGCGCTATCGAAATTTTCCTGGGACTTCGCATATATACGAGTTCCAAACAATCATAGTTAGACCGGGACAGCTGGTCACCAGGCACAACACCCCGCCTGGTGGAAGATCTTCCCTTTTCCCTTTCATACAACTGACATTACGTCATTCCATGTCCTCACATAGCGCGTTTCTACAGTGATCATTCTAACCACATAGATCTGCCAAGAGAGGCGCTTTTGGCAGATCTTATGCAGTGGTTTCACACTCTGGTTTCACAACTTCCCCATTTCACACACTGGCTATTTCATTGTACGTTCATTTCATTTTATTTTTATTAATATTCATTGTACATTCATTCATACACATTACATTCATGAAGCGCGTATAAAAAACGCGGTGTTTCTTTTTCAAATATTTTTTTGGCTTTAAAACCCGCATTTGACCTCGATCTCGCCTGATGGTAAGCGACGATGAGGTCGACGATGGAGCATGCGGGTCCAGTAAATGCCTATTCACTCTGGACTTGAAGGTCCAAGGTTGTAGGTTTCGGGAAATACAGACGCCGGCAGGCTGTTCCATTCCTTAGCCGTTCCAATAGGTGTGCATAGGCTCTAATTACGTGCAGTTGCATACCTACAATACTTTTTTTACGACCATGAAATACATAAGTAACTGAAAATACAAACGATTGTGAAGCGTCCAAGCCATGACATGACAACTCGTCAAAACTCCGTTGACAACAGTGCGTAGTCCAAGTTGTCATCTCCATAAGACTTATCATCAAAAAAATTATTTATCACGTGTCAGTTTTATAAACTACTATCATTTGATCAACACTTTTCAACCAGGAGGCTTCGCATGCGGGCCTATTCTGGCCTCGTACCTGGGCTCATGGCACGCGGTACTGCTTGGAGGTATAGCTCTTGGCACCATCGGGATGATAAAGAAGAATGCCATTATACAGAACTACACCCTGATCCCCAACCCGAAATCCCACATGGGAATGGTGGATAGTTGGAGGAGGGACTACACCCTCGTCGCAGATCCTAGGGATGGTAAGCAAGTGTGATAATATTTTCCATGCTAGGATAAGATTCCCTTTCTGATTTATTTGTGCCTACCTACACCTATATATCTAATAAGGCAGGCCGATATCGATTTGGATGCGGGTTCCGTTCGTTTGTGTGTCACGGCAATTTTTTTCTCAGGAATTATTCTATCTAATTTTTTTGGACTTGTTTGCTCGCATCTATCCTAGGTAATATGAATCATACTTATGCTCGTATTTTAGAATAAATTTAAGTTTATTAATTTTGTTTTTCATTGTTTTAAATTTATCCGGAAGCTTGTTATAGCTGTAGCTGAGCGGGAAGCATAGCCCCGCTGAATCTGCTACCCCTCCTTCCCCCATCCCTTATCTTATCTTATGATAGGGGGCCGGGAATAATCCCAGCGGCACTTCGACCCTTGAGGATCTTTTGTGCCTACCCCATTTTACACACTGGTCATCTCAGTGTGCAGGTTTCCTCACGATGTTTTCATTCACCGTCAGAGCAGTCGGTAAATGTAGGTTAGTCTTTGAAAAATACGAAAAACTCATTGGTACATGACACTGCACGGTTTCGAACCCGGACCTCCCGCATGGAAGTCCGGTGTCCTAGCCACTGTGCCACCGACACTCTTAAAAGCTCCCTCATCCTTTAGCTCAGAAGTTTGCAAGTCGAAAAATCGAAAATAATTCAGACTTATAAGTCTGAATTATTTTCGATTATCTATAGATAATCTTCTGTCTTGTTGTCCACAGAATTGATACATTCATGCGGCAAGGACGCCAAAGTTGGTCCATAATTGTGCCTTTGATAAATAAACAGAATTGTTTTTGTAAATATGCTTTTATTAATACTTACCTTCAGAAAAAATATACTTTATATTCTTAGCTAATACAACAACAGTTCAAGGAATCCTGATGGTTTGGAGACGAAGATTTTGTGAGCAGACAGATGACTGGATGATGATGATGGCTAGCATCTCGCCATATCGTCACAGCATAATACTGAGTCAGGGTTTTGCCACTAATGCATGTGAAATTGTGAATTTACTCTAAGTAAAAAAGTAACTCTTAAGTAATGAAATGTAATTATCGTGTTATGTATATATATATGTGCAAATAAATTTTCATTCTTCATGACACGTTGGCGTGGTGAAATTGACGAAACAAGATCAATTTTGCGGCCAGGACGCTTCTCTTTGGTTCGGATGATGTAAATTCGTGGCAGAATCTCATAGACAGCATTGAAATGTTTCACACTAGGCTTTAACAAATTGGAAAGAATTTTACTTAAAACAATCAATGTTACCTCTGTCCTCGCTCTCGAGGTCGACGAGCACGAACACCGAAAGCAGCGCCTTGCCGAGCTGCGTCTGCTTTTCGACGTCGCCGTCTCGGTGGCCGATGGTCCAGCTGTACAGGATGTCGTCCACACACCGGTCGAGGATCGGGCACTGCCACACGTGGCATATCCTGGAACACATTGGCTATTTAGACGAGTTGAAAGCCATAGCAATCTATGGCGGGGCCATTATAAATCTCATCTCCAGGCGTACACTAAGTTTAGGAAGTAGGAACTCTCTTAACTTAATTAAGAAGGGTGGTCCCTAGCTAGGCGGATACTGAATGGGTCTTTCCACGAGTAAGTTAGTGTCTGACTACAGGAGGACGGTTCCAGTATCGTGCGGTTCCATGGAACCGGTGCTTCATATAACAATAATGCGCTGTCGACTACACGTCGACGGTTCAGCTTGGAACCGGCCTGCTCGGTTCCTGAACCGAGTGGGCGGGACTTGAGCACAATGCATGAGTTTGAATGCAGTCGACTACACGGCCGGTACCAGAACCGAACCGTCGCTGGAACCGTCGTCGTGTAGTCCCAGCCTTACTTAGTCGCCTGTCGAGGCGACTAAGCCTAGCCTAGCCTAGTGAAAGGTCTTCAATTTTCCATAGAGGTGTCATCTTATGTCATCCTGCACCATCCTTCCCACCTCTTACCACGAAACCCTACAACTCTCTTAACGTAATTAAATTCATTACTTACCTAGAGACCAACTCGTAGACCAACCAGTTGGTACGTGGGGAATTAGAATATCCCTGGTAGGGATATTCTAAATCCCCCCATACATGAAAAATAAATCTGAATCTCTTATATAAGTATTACATATGATTGTAAACATATTATCTACATATTTATTGGGCAGTTGGTCCGTCGGGAATACAAAAAATAGTTATACCGTGGGGAATACTTTTCAGGTATTTTTAAAATTCCCCACGGACTAAAGGGTTGGGTCTACGAGTTGGTCTCTAGGAAAGTAATGAATGTAATCACTTTAAGAGAGTTATAGGTTTTCGTGGTAAGAGGTGTGAAGGATGACATAGGATGACGTCTCTATGGAAAAGTGAAGATCTTTCATTAGGCTAGGGACATACCTGGAGACAGCTGTCCGACAGTGTGTCGTCGGAGCTTGTACAAATGCGAAATCAGGAGAAAATATCGTAAGCGTGTTCTAGCGTTGTATGGTGATATCGATTTTTTATGCAGACGCCGTTCAGCGCCATCTCTTGATGAGTAGAGCGAAGTAGCGATGGCGTGTCGCTTGATTGAGATATCGTCTTAGTTGGTTTATAAGGGAATATAGAGAACAGTCACACTATACTGAGGAAACTTAGATCCAGTACTTTATCTCAGTAACTTAATAAAACAATTTGTGTTTTGGGTAGCTGTGATTCTAGATCTTACTTGCCAGTCAAAACCCTGATCTGATAGCTGCTGTGCTCCAAATCCGCATCATTATCCATCCCCCTCTCCCTGCTTAGCCTTTCCACCCCCTCGTACATACTCGCCCCCTTCCCCCGCCCTTCCCCTTTCTCGCAAGTCACGTGAATCTCTGGCAGGTTGTCGTAGAACTCCTCGTTCAGTATAGGTTTTCCCTTTGCCTTCTGTATGGCCTGAACCTGCTTGAGTGGGGAGAGGATAGAGCCGTGGGTCAGAACCCATCGATTGGAGAATTTGATGCCTGATGCGGCGACCGTAAGGATGTTTGCCAGTTCGCCGTCTTCGGAATAGTTGTAGGATACCATCACGCCTTCGATCGCCATATTGAATCCTGGAAATAATGGTTAGTATGTCGTTAGGATACTCATTTGTTTTGAAAGAAAAAGTAGTCACCCCAGGTGCGAGTGTTCGTTCCTTCATGGTGACAAGACTAATTTTTTTACTGATTTCAGACAAGAATAGAATAGTAGATGTGAATATGTACCATTAGGCGGTCTTATCGTTAACAGCGATCTCTACCAGACTACCTTTGTATTGTATAAAATTAATCATGAGTTTTTTTTAAAAAACTTCATACAAGTATGTACTCAAGTGATTTGTATTGCACTGATTATCTGACTAATAATTTGTATTTTACTGTCCCCAATGTTGGGGCACAGGGCAGGCAGGTTTTCTCACGATGTATTCCTTCACCGTTGCCCTTACAAGAGGTCAATTCTAAAACAAAGGTATTTTGCAGACTCTCTATTTGTTTAGCACATCTTGAATCCATTGTAAAGTGGAAGACATCAAGCTATACTCTGTGGAACCTTACTGCGACAGGGTTCCACAATGTGACAAATTAATAAGCGACAAAGTACCAATGCCTGATGTGTTGTTGTCCACTAGAAGTAATCGTCATTATTGCGATAAAGTCCCATAAATAGCTCAAATTGGCGGACTCTGCAATTACTGGAATGCCAGTGGAAATGGAAAATTGTCCGTAATTGACATCTCAATACTTAGGATCATGACATCTAGGTATAGGTACAGTCGACAACAGGTCAACTTACCCAAAATGTCAAATTTTGAGAATCTGAAATGTGACATTGCGCAGGCATAAGGTTGAGATTTAATCGAAGGTTTTTGGCAGATGGTATACTATATGTGGTCGTATGTACGACCAGGTGATACGTCCGCTTGTTTGCTTAAAAACATTCAAAATGTCTTGATTATACATAAAAACTAAGCAATGTTATGCATCTCTTCTAAGTCGTATTCCTCATTGCTGAGGGTCGAGATCATTCTAAGGAATTAATCACATAGGACTACTCTCGTGGCAGATTTAATCGGGTGTGTGCAGGTTTCCTCACCATGTTTTCCTTCACCGTAAGAGCAGCAGGTAAATCTACGCAAGCCTTTAAAAAAACTAAAAACTCATTGATACATACAACATTACGTTACAAAAATTATTAAAATTGAAAACGTTTATTTATCACTGTAAACATCAGAACAGTACTAAACATCCGGTGCGGTACAGTGCCAAAAAGGGTATACCAGCTCAGCATAAAGCTGAGGCAAGCCACTGCGCTGATTTTGCACAGTTTCGAACGCGGACCTCCCGGCATGGGAGTCGGACGTCCTAGCCACGAGGCCGGCGCTATGCGATTCATACCTACTAATGAGCGAAATCGATACAACCTAGCGCGCACAGCACGCGTTCGATCGAATTTGCCCATCACTATTATTAATTACTTAGAGTTTGATTGACATAAGCTTGTAGAGTAAACATTCCGCCGAATACTGAAAATGTTAAAAATAATAATTTTGGCCCGCATTTGACCTCGATCTCGCCTGATGGTAAGCGACGATGAGGTCGACGATGGAGCATGCGGGTCCAGTGAATGCCTATTCACTCTGGCCTTGAAGATCCCAAAGTTGTAGGTTATGTGTTTTCTGTGAATCTGTGTGAATCTGAATATTAGATTGACACATAGCTTTGGCCAATGTGTGTACCTATGTGATCTCCACGACACAGGCAACGTCTAGTGTGGAGATTATAGTTTAATGTGAAATGTTAATTAATATGTGGTGAAGGATTTTTTTTCAATTTTTAATATATTTCAGGAACTTTCTAGTTCGGAGGTCAGCGTTTATTATAACTAAGTTGTTGCTCACTAATTTTATTTAGTTTAATATAAGTAAGTAAGTAATTATGTAATACGTTTATTTCACACAGCAATGACCGTGACAGTCATAATTATAATAAAATAATTATGTAGTCAAAGGTAAACATATTGAAATCATGTCTGATGGTCTGCTGTTGTTGTGAAAAGAGCCTCAACTCAGCTTATTGCTGCAGACAAAAATGCCTACAGCGCTGGTATTCTGTTGGACCATGACCGATGGCTGGCCAAAACCTGTCCAAGAGGACAAAGATACATATAACATATGCTTAAGTTCCTACTAGTGTATGGACTGTGAATCCTTTGTAATTTAACCGCACAAATAAATTTATTCTTAATCTTATTTTTTATTCAATATAGGCCTGACGCCCTAGATTGAAACAATGTAGTGGTTGTTACATTTGAAAAGGTTGAAAGGGACACCGAAGTCTCAGCAGTAAGTAACATAGATCCACCAACCAGTTCCAAGCAATAGGCACACAAGTACTCCAGATTGTGAATACAAATAGATAATAATAACCACATGAGTTTTCTTTGCCCGACACGAAAATAATCATCTATTGACGTATGTAGTGTTCATAATATGCGGTATCTTTGCAAACGACTCTTTCGATTGTTTGCGATACACCGCTGCTTGATAATAATGCTTTATCTTGTATAATGATAGGGGGCCGAGAATGCACTTGAGAGCGTCGGTGGCGCAGTGTCTAGGACACTGGACTCCCATGCGGAGGTCCGGTTTCGAAACCGTGCAGTGCCATATACCAATGAGTTTTTCGTATTTTTTGAAGACTTACGTACATTTACCGACTGCTCTAACGGTGAAGGAAAACATCTGGAAACCTGTACACTGAGATGAGCAGTGTGTAAAAAGTGGTAAGCACAAAAGATCCTCAAGGGTCAAAGTGCCGCTGGGGTTATTCATAAGATAAGATGCAATGCACTTCGACCCTCGGATATCTTTTGTGCTCACCCGTTTCCTTATCTTCTCTCTGTTCCTCACGCTAGACAGTTTACAGATTCCTCAGATCGCTACCTGAGTGTTATTATATTAGGCGAGGTTTCATCATCATCAGCAGCCTATTAATGTCCCCACTGTTGGGCACAGGCTTCCCCTTGCACAAGAGGGTACGGGCCATGATCCACCGAGCGGGCCCAGTGCTTGGTGGATTTCACACGCCTTTGGATTATTATTTTTCCTCACGATATTTTCCTTCACCGTTAGAGCAGTCGGTAAATGTACATAAGTTCGAAAACATCTGAAGAACTCATTGGTACATGGCATGGTTTCGAACCCGGAGCTCCCCGCATGGGAGTCTGGCGTCCTTAGCCACTAGGCCACCGACGCTCTGTCGAGGGGAGGTTTATATGATGATATAATATCATTGCAACTGTGGCAGCGCACATAGCGGTACTACGATTAGTTCACACAACTTGACAACAGATGTCGCTGTCGCCCAAAGCATACTCTGCATTTGCTCTGCATACACCGAGGCCGTATTTTCATACAAATGTAGAACGCACTATCGATATTTTCAATGAGACTTCGCCCATATCACAGCGGGCGTATCCATACTAACAACGTTTGAGGTCGTTAACTTGAGGAGGTCATAGCCTAGAAAGTGATCGTGCAGGTTAAGCAACGTTGGCGCGGTCGGTACAAGGATGGGTGACCGCTAGTGGCATATTTCATCTGAGCTCCTCCGCCTCGGAGAGCACGTTAAGCAGTCGGTCCCGGTTGTTGTCGTTCGACAGCAGTCAATAAGCCATGTCAGAGGCCTACGGGCGGCCTGAACAATTCTGACAAATAGGTTGGCCAGTAACCATACGATAAGCAAGCAAGCAAGGTCGTTAACCCTAAATGGCACTACCTAATCCGATCACTAGTTATAATAATTGTTATGTATTTCAATGAACAGCATCCAAAAGCGACACCATCATCCACTAAGGTACAATACATTGGTAGAAGGAAAAAATAACATGAAAACAGGGTGGGATGTCGATTACAAATTTGCGCATCATGAAACACGCCCTAGAGGATGTAATGAGCCTTTCAGCGGGGGGTCAATAACAGCCTTCCATACAATTTGCCCCACTATATAAGCTGGGGGGTAGATTTCCCATCGACCGCATAAGAAGCGCCTGCCGTGAGAGGCGCCCGCGGATACCAGACGGTATTTCTTCGGTTTTCGTTTTGAGTGTTTTTTTAGTGCCCGGTGCATCATTAAGGTAAGTCTGGCGTTAAAGTTAAGACGTGTTTATTTTTTTAGTGTTTTATATATAAATTGGCTACGACAAACAGGCAGACGGGCCACCTGATGGTAAGTAGTCACCGTCGCCTAGAGACACGTGCAATACCAGGGGTATTGCACGTGTGTTGCCGGCCGTGGAGGGAGAGGACTTTTTTAACGTTCTTTTTGAAGCATCCCATGTCGTAGCGCTGCGGGAAAACGTCAGGTGGAAGAGAGTTCCACATTTTACAGGTGCGTACATAAAAAAATTGAAATTGAAAACGTTCGTTTAGCGCTGTAAACACCAGAATATAGAACACTATACAGAAGTATACAAAGTTTAATACATGCAGCACAGAACATCTGGTGTGGTACAGTGCCAAAAAGGGTACACCAGCTCAGCATAATGCTGAGGCAAGCCACAGGGCTGATTTTCAGCTGGCCCCTCAGTGACTGCGCGGACGAAGAAAGCAACAGTGTGTGCGTGTTGTGATGTATGAATGTGTTTGTTTGTATGAATGAGGATATTACGCCATATAGATTCTGGATAGACACGAGATAATAAGAATGTATCTATGTGGGTTCTCTACCCCATGTTAAAACAGTGTGTGCGTTCTGGAAATACATTCTTTTTTTTTTCTTTCCTTCTTTCATAAGTAGAAAGCGATGAGTCAAATGTGACCACTTTTCATTGTCGCTATCTTCTTCTCGTTTCCATATCAAGAAAGAAAGAAAGAAAGATTATTTATTTCCAAAACACACATACATACAATGAGATACAGAAGACAAAAATAATATTTATAATATACCTATTTATACCTATATATATTTATTTATACCTTTCCACACACCCACACCAATACGCACACATGCACACACACTTTCACTCCATGCTTACGTCTTAGTATCTAATGTTAATTTAAAATTGTATACGTTTATTTTAATTTTATTTTTTTCCTTCATATATCAAAATTGTTCCTAAATAGAAGAGCCTAAATCCCGCGACACGGGGTATCCTAGTGCGGGATTTAGAGCATCAACCATGTATTAATTGTAAGTGGCAAAATACATTTATTTGTATTTGTATTTGTAATATTCCAGTAAAACGTTGATCATTGTTGATTGCTTTGCTCTTTCAATGTCTGACTAACAATTAAAATGAGGGTATATTGTGTTGATTAGTGCTATGGAGAATAGTTATTAGTTATTCCTTTTATAACTATCTTTTATCTATTTAAACTAGGCAATATTTATTTATTTCATTTTAAACTCAGTATGTGTTAATAATGTAATAACATAATTATTTATCTATAGTGAATATTACTACGTTAAAAACTACAATAAAATAAAAAATATATTATACCTACATTTTCCGGTGGTGGTGAAAATTACAACTAATTTTAAAGTAAAAAAATAAACAAAAGTACAGTGATTAAGTGATAATTAAAACATATTGAGACACATGAATGGATTTATGATATTCCACACACAGGGAAACCTAGTTGGGAGTCAGATAGCCAGACATTGAATAAGGGTGAGTGAGTGCATATATTTTGAGCCCTGAGTCAGGTTACATCTTGAAATAACTACTCGTATCTCTTACCTGTACCTACTTATGTAAGTTTAAATAAAGTAATAAAATAATAAATATATGAAATATTAAACAAATATATTATAAAAATAAATAAACAAAAGTAATTAAGTTTGATGAAGGTGGTGTACAGTACCGGAATTTTAGCACTGATGCTTTATTATGAGGATCTTCTTCTTACCCTTATAATCTTATGCCTGCGCATTATGATACGATGCCTGCCCTTAGTGATCTTACAGGTTTTGGGGTCATGCTCCCCCCCACCCTAGATCCGCCACTGTTGTTTCGTGGCAGAGGAGATAAAAGAAAAAAAAATTCTTTAAATCATTCTAAAATGTTAAGAGTATAGTACACTAGAATTACAATAGATGGCAGTACGATCAGTACATTTCATTATCAAGATATATCAGTGTTGCTCGAGGACGTAGTTTATAATTTCGACTCAGTCGAACAAGTTTCCGTAGTGTAGCGGTTATCACGTGTGCTTCACACGCACAAGGCCCCCGGTTCGATCCCGGGCGGAAACAATTCTGACTTTTTTGTCTTTTTTTATGTTGTATACATTTTACTGCCTTAAAAAAACATACAAAAACTGAATGACGTTAATAATGCTAGCTTAGAAAATACTACTTATCTTTTCGGAGTGCTTTCGGGTAAGTTTTATAAACAAAACTTAATAATGAAACTAATATCTTTTTTTCTCGATTGGCGGCGCTAGTGTGCGGAGAACCACGCCTTAATTAAAAATTATAATTTTGCAAAAAAATTCCTTCGAGCCGGATTTGAACCAGCGACCTATGGATGTCTTTAGATGCGTTCCTCTACAGTCCACCGCTCTACCAACTGAGCTATCGAAGGTGTGAGTGGCGGCTCCAAATTACTGACCACTTATTATAGGATTATAATTCGCTCACGTCATACCGCGTTATACAATATTAACCAGAAACAATTTTTTTTAATGTTGTTTTCCTGTTGGATTGTTGGAATATAACTACAAGTTCTTTGCGTACTTATGTTTTTCGTTTTTTTTCGACATATTCGATCCTAGGCCATTAGTTTTTAAAAGACGGGTTAAGGATGTCCTCAAGTGAGCTATCCACGCACCTCCTTTATAAATTTTACTTTATTATTTTTATTTTTCAATAGGTATTTTTTAATCATTACATTCAATAGTATTTTTTGCTTTCCCAACTCAATTTTGTACATCAATCAATTTTCCACTTCCTAACCACGCTGTGTTTACACGTTAAGGGTTACGACCTAGCTCATACATAACTTTATATTGATTTTTTCTGTAATTTCTCTGGTGGTAATCTGTTGTGTTACCTAATAAATAAATAAAATAAAATTAAACTATTATTTTTCCTTTAGGGACATTCCTACCACACATTGATAATTTCTAAGATGTTATTTTTCTCCAATAATCTTCCATATTATTATCAAAGCGTTAATTGTAAAACGAAATCGAGCTTTTGAAGAAATAATTTACTTATGGTTATTAGTTTATAACTTATAAGTTTAGTTTTAGGGTTAGTATTATTATAGATTTATCATTGTAGAAATTAATGAAATAAAACATAGTTAAAGGGTGATTGTTGTTGTTTGTTTTTTTAAGGCAAAGGGAACTGAGCCCATACAGCCATGTCTGATGTAAACAACTCTTGCAAGTCTTCATTAAAATGCTGGTGTGACACATTTCAATGCTATCTGGGAGAATCTTCCACGCTTCTGCACCATCCGAACCAAAGAAGAAGGCGTCCCGGACGCAGTATGGCTCTTCAAAATCCAGCCAAGTACGGATCGGGCTGCAGCGTCTTATTTGACTTTACTTCACTGTCCCACACATTAATCACATTTAGTAGACGTTCTTCTAATAAAAAACACCATTCTTACTTGAAAAGCACTACTGTAAAACAATTTGCAAAACAATGAAAAAAAGCTGGTGTGGACGCGACAAAAGCGCGGGAGAAACTCATAAGTTAAAGGGTGATATCATTCAGATGCCAGAAAAAAAAAGAAAAAAAACTTATGAGTTTGACGATTACTTTATGGTTTGAAGTGATAGAGTTAGATAGATTGACCACCTCAAAATTTTGCATCTAAATGAAATGAAATTTATTTACCAGAACATAGTGAAAAATATAGGTGATTTAAAAAGCATAGGTACCATAATGTTCCACCGACAACGGTGTGCAAATCTTATCTGCTATTTGTTAGTGTCGTTGAGATACTCTTTTATGGAGTAATAACATTTCTCTAGAAGCCACTTGGAAATATTAGTTTTAAATTGGTTAGCAGGACCGTTTTTAATGCGACTAGGCAGATTATTATACACTAAAATTGCCATACAGAAGGAATTTAATATAAAAAAATATCTATTATAATTAACAGCATATAAGTATAAGTGCTTTATACCTATTAATAATATTAGCAAAAGTATTGCTATGATTTCAATAAGCAAGCAATACATCATGTTAATTAAGATTTTATGCAATCTAAGAATCTAAGTAAATGCAGGATTAATTTAATTAGTCCACACGCGCCCCTTTTCCTTTGACATGAAAACCAATTACTTATACGTTATATAAACTAATAAGAAGTATGTTCACCTCCTAAGTGGGAAATTAATATTTTTATTTTTTATTTTTATTTACTACTAAACCCGCATTTGACCTCGATCTCGCCTGATGGTAAGCGACGATGAGGTCGACGATGGAGCACGCGTATTTACTCTGGCCTTGAAGATCGCAAGGTTGTAGGTTTCGGGAAACACAGACGCCGGCAGGCTGTTCCATTCCTTAGCCGTTCGCATAATGAACGAAGAAGCAAATCGCTTCGTACGAGCAGATGGGATAACAACAACATAATGATGGAACCCCTCCCCGCGCCTGGTAGTCCGAAGGCGGAATGGAGATGCTGGAATTAGGTCGTGCAATTCCGATGCGCACTCTCCGAAATGTATCCTATAAAATACCGATAGACAGGCAACCCTGCGCCGATGTTCCAGACTTTGCAGTCTAGCTATGTTCCAGAGTTTGCAGTCTTGTTACATGTAAAAAGTAAAGACTATACAATAGCTTACATATTCATAAGATAATGTAAAATCAGTACCTACTTAACTTTGACACATCTCAAGATGTAATGAGCAATTATTAATTAAGTTAATTACTTTAGAAGGTGTCTATTTAGCCTGTTGAAGTTAACAACATCATATGTAATTGTATACCTTAAGTTAGTTATGCAATTGTTTATAAGTTTGATTAATAAAGAATATTTTAAAAACCTAACAAATATTTAGTTCAACTAAATTAGTTCTTTTAATAATAAATAATGGTGCTAAAGGGTTTATTTATTTATAAATAAATAAAATGTCTTTATTATCAGGTAATACACTCATAGTACCTACAAGTTTAGTAAAAGTACAAGTAAAATAAAAATAAAGACATAAAATTAAAATAAAATGTAAAAGAAATGAAAATAAACAGAAAATTAAATTAAAAATAATAAAGTAAAAATTTATACTTAAAATGTTTTGACTTACTCAAGAAGTTATTGTTTTAAAAAGCCACGCCAGGTATCGTATTGAAAAGATGGCGAGACGACCTAGACTAGATCCATTTTGGATCTAGATTTGAGAACGAACGATTCATAAGTATGGGTGGAAAATCAAAATAGGTTAGGGTACAGTAAGCGCAGTTTCCATAGCCGTTCTATAAAAACGTTACTTTGTTTTTGGCACACATAAATAAATATTCTTCGGGAATAAATATTCGCACACACCACATACACACACCACACATCACACACACGCCATCTCACGCACGCACCCCTCACACACACCACATACACGCATACTTAACTGTTTAATTTAGCATTGCCTTATGTTTTTTTCATAATTTATTTATCGGAAGAGACAGGGTGTGGGAGCCAGGGAAATCTGACAAAATATAAAAGATACTGTCTGCATTAATAATTTTTATTTTTTTTATTTTTTTTATTTTTTTATTTTACCCAGATTTTTTGAATTATTTTAAATTTAGTTATAGAGCACTCAAAACTAAAGTGTATTATTTACACATAACCTTTTGAAATATTTTACTGTTTATTTACATATAGGTATGTTTCAAAATCGCTGCAGTGTATTAAGGTGAAACATTAGGTACAACGTACTTTAGTGGCCTCACCAAAATGTGGAGAGTGTGGTGTGGTCGAAAACGTATACCATATACTGATGGAATGTGTCCGGAACGTCTCTCAGGCGAGATACATTAAAAAAATAATTAATGTATGGGATATGGGGGGCTGTAACAGTGCCTTGGCCTTTCCCTTATCGGATTCAGCCAAGGCACTGTACAAATTAGTTAAAGCTACGAGAAGGTAGGTAGATATAAAATGTAGATAAATTGTACCGAGCGATAGTCGCATAGGCGACTAAGCTCAAAAAAAAAACGTATTTTCATACTAACTTTCTAGCACATTCTTGTCTAAATAACAATAAAAAAATTCCGAAAATCATTAAAAATCGCTAATGTACCTAAAAAAACGATGCCCAACATTTTTTTCAGTATCCGCCACTGATTCCGTAGTTCTATCTAAGTCAATATTATTGTACTGAATCTTCCGTGCCCTCTATATGTCAAGAAATAACAAATGATATCTTAACTCTTCGAAGCTGACGACCTTAAGAGTTGATTGCATGCATCCTCGATTGAATTTGACCAAACGGTCGGATCGACCTCATGCCGGTTTGAGAATGGATACCAAGTTGTTTTTCTGGTTAAAGATAGCGACATCTACCATTAAATATAGACTCCAGGCAGAAATATAAAAGAAAAGAAAATAGTTTCATAACGTGTTAACAAAGCCCTACTTTCATATGATACCCCACTTGTGGCTGCCCCAGTTACTTCGGTTTCGGATTTCGACCCCCTTTTTTAGACCCTATTTTCAATAAAAATAAAATTATTTCCACAATTTTACCTATGATATCTATTGCCTTTCAAATTATTTCCACAATTTTACCTATGATATCTATTGCCTTTCAAATTATTTCCACAATTTTACCTATGATATCTATTGCCTTTCAAATTATTTCCACAATTTTACCTATGATATCTAATGCCTTTTATATATACCGTGTTTCGTGCGAATAAAATAAATTTCATTAATTTCATTTCAAGAAACAAACTAAATATATATCTTAGTAAAATCTTATAAAATATCACCTACAGACAGACAGAACAGAATTAACTGAACTGGAAAGTTAATTTAGACTACTTACTCGTACTTTCAAGTCTTCTTTTTTGACGTGTGGTTAGTGGCCAACCTATATTGTCAGAGTTGTTCAGGCCGCCCGTTGGCCTCTGACACGGCCTAACGACCGCTATCGGACGACAGCAGCCGGGACTGACTGTTTAACGTGCTCTCCCAGACACAGCGAGGCAAATGTGAAAACGTGCCACTTACGGTCACCCATCATTGTTCTGACCGTGCCCAAAGTTGCTTAATTTGCACGCTAACTTTCAGACCATGCTCGCAAATAAACCCCTCCAATGCAGCCATCTCAATGGTATTAATGTGACCTACGTTACATTATTTATTATTTGTGCAATTAGTATTAAATAACTTATCAAAAAATTTAAATTGAAAACGTTTAATTAGCACTGTAAATGCCAGAGTATAGAACACAATACAGAAGTATACAAAGATTAATACATGCAGCACAGAACATCCGGTGTGGTACAGTGCCAAAAAGGGTACACCAGCTGAGCATAATGCTGAGGCAAGCCACAGCGCTGATTTTCAGCTGGCCCCTCAGTGACTGCACGGACGAAGAAAGCAACAGTGTGTGCGTGTTGTGTTGTATGAATGTGTTTGTTATCACATAATAATATTTACAAATATCCAGATTTTACTGGACTCCGTTAGACAGTGACCACTTTATTATACGCCAGGGCAATTAAATAATATAATTATGAATAATGACTAAAAACAAGTTACTATTGCATTGAAGTAAGTGTCAAAGAGTAATTCGATATAACCCTAAGCGATAAGTGATATAAAGATACCTATTCAGCGGCGTACTAACAATTTGAAAACAATATTTCAAGAGCCAATAGTTTTCCCTGATCTCTCTAAAACGACCTCTCAGCATTGTCAGTAATTTCTAGTTGCGAAGAAATTTCAATTAGAATGCATATTCCGAGTCTGAGTGTTATTCATCAGCAGCCTACTCTAGTCCACTGCTGGACATAGGCCTCTCCCAGGGCGCGCCATTGAGCCCGATCTTCGGCTCTTCTCATCCAGTCGTTGCCAGCCACCTTGCGCAGGTCGTCGCTCCATCTACCAGGGGGCGTCCCACACTACGTTTGCCCAAACGCGGTCTCCACACAGCGGTTGTCGGTTCTGCGACAGATGTGACCGGCCCACTGCCACTTCAGCTTGCTAATCTTATGAGCTATGTCGATAACTTTTGTTCTATGCCGGATCTCCTCATTTCGGATTCGATCCAGCAGAGATACTCCGAGCATAGCTCTTTCCGTAGCAGAGTGTTATTGATTATGAAAATTATTAGGGGAAGAAGGACCCGCCACTTACCCTCGGATCCGCCATACGTTCACTTGTTCTCATGTTCTGATGATGCCTCGTTTAAAGGCGAAACATGTGAATTCAATAGCACTTTCTAGCTTAATACTGCTATTCATTTAGGTCCTATTCATTGTACACTCCCTCAATCCTAACACTTCCTAGGAGGTCGGATTTGCCAAGTCAACATTTGCGATTGTAAATCTTTTTCTAGTTGGTTATCATTGTGGAAGACGAATCCGAGAGTGAGTGGCGGGTCCTTGTTCCACCAAGAATTTTGATAAGTAGTTTTGCCATATATTCATTTTCCGCACGTTCCATTACGATTCCAAATCTATCCATCAGAGGATCCAAAAGCAATTGCTATTTTATCAGTATCTATTGGAATCTTCGATCACGCAGATTATTTCCTCAAAAAGAATGCTGAAACAACTTTCTGCGAAATAAAAATTCGGGAGCAATACCTGCCTTCAGTGAAAAGTTGCTCGGTCAACATTGGCACATACTTTGGTAAACCCTATGTTTTCCAACGGTTTCTTAGTTATGAGAGGAAGTGGTCGCTAGCCGTCCAATTGACCGAATGAGCGTGAGTAATACTGGTTCCGGTCTTGACGGGGTTTGTGACTCCGTTCCTTACTGGCCTCTTGAACAGTCCTGTCCTCCGTTGAGTACCTCAATTCGATTTACCTACTTAATTATTAACCGTGACTGATGTAATGGAACATCCGAAGCCGAAGCGAAGATATGACAGCGTTTAGAATTCTAAACTTTAGATAGAGGAGGATTCCAGGAAAGATAGTCCATCCTTGTAATTACACTGTCTAAAATTGCAACAGTGCCGCTATTTTGCACGAAGTTTTCTATTAATGGTTTTCTTTTATATTTTCATTTACAATGGTACCATTCTATGCAAAGAATTAATAAAAAGGGTTGTTGTTTCCTAATTTGGATTCAAGGACGCTCCAAGACTGAATGTTTGAGCATAAATGAGACTGTCACAACTCTCAACTCACTCTCAACTAGATGGGATTGATCTACCGTGATTTAGAAGATGCGGCAAGAAATCGTAAGCTTGTTTACTGACCTCCAAACATGAAGATGAACATGAACATGAAGATGGCACCCAATGATCATAACTAATGCAGAATACACACGAAGATTAAATGCGTAATCCATGCTGCACAGTGTTGGAAACTTAACCCGAATTTCTTCACAGTTAATGCAGACCTAACTATGCTTACGATAAGTAAACCAATAATAATAAGTAAAGCAAATTACTGGTAACAGAAACCAAAACAAAAAGTCACTCCCTTTGCCCCGAAATTCGTAGCACTCACACGTTTATCGCTCCCGGTCAGCAATTTAAGACAAGCATTACGGTAAGCTACGACAATACAATAATGGACGCTCTTTTGCCTAATGGGCCACATCCTGCGCTGCGCAGGCGCAAGCCGCAGACCAGTCAATGCTAAGACCTCACTCGCGCCTCTACGCGCCTTTACACTTCCAGAAACTAAATTCGCGACTCTAAAAATCCCGATTTCATTTCTGCATTATTAATTTCATATTTAGGAAGTTTTGTGTTTCAATGTGCAAGTGGTTTCGGAAGATGCGGATTTGGAAAACGATAAAAGAACGAGTTTGAATACGACTAGTGTACAATCGGATGCAGTGCTAAGGATGGAGATTTGAGTGTTTTTTCCGCAGTTCTTGCTCCTTTGGCGACAGGCGAACGGACATGCCTCAGTTTCGAAGGCTGGCTTACAGTATAAAGAAAAAGAAGTCACTTTCCCAGCCTCAATTGCTGAGTCAGTCGAGAGCTTCCATTTACTTGATGCGATAAAGTTTTAGGTGAGTACGGTTCGTTCGCCGACAAAGAAAGTTGTTTAACAGTCCAAGAAAGCAAATGAAATTACGTTGGCTTGGTGTCACTTAAAAGAACTTCGAAGTATAATTATTTATTTGTGTGTAGGTATATATATTTTTCACTTATTAATACTACCTATCTTCAATTAAATTTATTTGTGTCGTATCTTTGTCCTCTTGGACAGGTTTTGGCCAGCCATAGGTCATGGTCCAACAGAACACCAGCGCTGGAGGCATTTTTGTCTGCAGCAATAAGCTGAGTTGAGGCCCTTTTCACAACAACAGCAGACCATCAGACATGATTTCAATATGTTTACCTTTGACTACATAATTATTTTATCATAATTATAAGTGTTTCGGTCATTGCTGTGTGTGAAATAAACATATTACTTACTTACTTACTTTTACTTCAAAAAGGGGTCAAAGTGGTGAACTGATTTCTTTGAGAATGCAATTTGTTTGTTTTCTGGCTATTACCCACATTTTGAACGACTGCTGTCGAACGACAGCAACCGGGACCGACTGCTTAACGTGCTCTCCGAGGCGGAGGAGCTCAGATGAAATATGCCACTAGCTGTCACCCATCCAGGTATCGCTTAACCTGCACGATCACTTCTGACCGTGCTCGCAACTAGGCTACGAGCTCCTCAAGTGTACTTAGTTGAGTAGGTACCTAATTTGTTATTATCACTCCATGGGCGAGTTTAGTCATTAGTCCCCAGGCATTTAACCCATAGACATACGGACAAGTGTTACTTTATCTTTTATCTCTAAAATGTGTTCAGTTTTTTTTTGTTTTTTTTGCGTTTTTTTAGCATTAGCTGAGCCAGGTGCCTATTGCCAATTGTATTATGGAGTGAACTAAATATGTATTTCTAATTGGACAGTTCAGTCACAATTTAACATAGTAGACTGTGGTTCAGTTAAGGTGTAATTTCATTTTAGATAAGTAGATAAATACGAGATTGTTCTGGAAAATCAACAATGGCCACCATAATATAACAAAATTCAATATAACTCTAAATCAAAAATTTAAGAAACCTTCGACTTATCACCATGGAGATACACTTCCTTTTTCTTGGTTATCATTAGGTCCTTAAGATTCCTAATGTGGGACGGCACCATGGCGCTATACCTTTGAGCTCAGACACGTATATTCAAGAAGGAACAAACACCCGCCGCTTCTAGCCTCTAGGGGGGTATTATTACGGTAGAGAATAGAGATGTTACGGAGCTTCGTATCCGACTCCGCAAGGTCGGAACTTCCGATTGATTTTACACCTCTGACTACGACTTCGGCTCCGATTTTGAATCGGAGGTTATACCCATGATTTGTGAGCAAACATATTCAAATATCAATATTTTATTAAATAGTGTAGGACTACATAAAGGAATGTTTGATTGCCGCAAACGTCATCATAAAACATATTGGCCAGTTCAGCTATAAAAATTAACAAACGATTTAAAATTTGAACTTCTTCTGAACATCTCTCTTCTACCTCCGACTCCGATAAATCAAATTTATAACATTCGGTTTCGACTCCGATTCCGGTAAAACCACCTCCGTAACATCCCTAGTAGAGAATGGTAAAGTTTTTAATAGGCTCCACATAGCGACAAGTCACCAAAAGTATTATCAATTAAGTTTGACATTGATGGTGATTATCAAAAACCAAAATGACTGACCATCAAAATACAGTGTCATTTACCTTTGACCGTGGCTTGTTTTCAATTTTGAGGTTATGTTGTTTACAAAACAGACACTCCCGAAACACACAATGCAAAAACAAAACACGTTTTGTTCGTAACTGGCACTGCACTAACACGTTAAAACAGTTATTTATTAATAATGTCGGTTTTTAATGCAATGATCACTTTAAATAATTCCATTTCGTCATCTAAAACAGCTGTTGAGCTGCTTAGGACTGAATCAAACCAATAACAAGTCTATATAATATAATAACCAGTAAGAGATAAGGGGTTTTATCAGTTGGGCTCTCTAATAGACTAGCATACTAAGTAGTTTGTAATAATATCGCTAGATGGCGTTGTAACAAAATAAATATAGAATTAGTTTTATTTAATTTGATATCCAATGCAATGATTTGACTGGTTTTTATACTAATGTTTTTCATCTATTTGCAAATACTGAAATGTCACAGTCATTAGGTAGCTTTCATACAAAATTGTAATTTGAGAATTAATCATATTATTGTATGTTCACGACAGTATAGAGGCATGATTGATCTAATAATATTAATATTTCAATAAAATATTGAATAAATATGAAATTAATTTGCAAAAACTTCAGTGTCAAACCACTTTTCAACGTTTGACCTTAACCTTTTATCAGGCCCCATTAGTTCAGAAAAATATACTTATATATTTAAATATGATATCATCCATATTTTTACCTGAGGAATATATCCCTATTAATTTATTTATTTTAAATTGTTCCCAAAAAATGTGGTTGTTTTATGCCCTATGCCTGTTAGTGTAGTTGTAAAGCAGTATATATCTGTGTCGCCCATACCTCAATGTCTAAAGACAAGAGTCTTTAACCAGTGCGTCCTACCAGTAATGACCTACGGAGCCGAAACGTGGACACTGACGGTGCGACTGGTTCACAAATTGAAAGTCGCTCAGCGTGCTATGGAAAGAGCTATGCTCGGAGTATCTCTGCTGGATCGAATCCGAAATGAGGAAATCCGGCATAGAACAAAAGTTATCGACATAGCGCATAAGATTAGCAAGCTGAAGTGGCAGTGGGCCGGTCACATCTGTCGCAGAACCTACAACCGCTGGGGTAGACGAGTTCTGGAGTGGAGACCGCGTAGTGTGGGACGCTCCCCTGCTAGATGGAGCGACGATCTGTGCAAGGTTCAATGGCGCGCCCTGGGAGAGGCCTCTATCCAGCAGTGGACTAGAGTAGGCTGCTGATGATGATATATCTGTTTCCATTATTACCTATGTAAAGGAAACTGTATACTAGCAGTGCTTTGAACTACGCCCTCCTTAGAGATTAACTAGCGATGGCACATTCAATGGTGTAGCCAGAAATAAGATCAAGGGATTAAAAAAAATTAAGATCGTATCTAGGTATGGTAAAAAAAATAACCATGGGGCTGAATTTTTTCTATGGAATAGTGAGTAATTCGGAGGGGGGATTTCCCCTGCACGAACGAACCCATTCCTGACGAACTTTTTTACAATTTTAGCAACATTTTGGCATAATCAGGTCTGTTTTGGATTCCGGATACGATTTCTGGTCGGATAGGTAGATTTATTTTACCCAAAATTTTATATATTGTTATTATAATTAATGAAAACGGTTACATACAACACTTAATTAGCAATTATCAATATATATTACAATATTGCAAACGGCAATAAATATTTTTACAATTAGAGAAGACACAATCAGTATGCTTACTAAAATAACAGCATAAAATGTACATATTTACAACTTATAATTACTTTTAAAAAAATACTTAAGCCATACAAAATAAAAACCAATTGAAAATTTCCAATCCCGCTCGCTGTAAATGAAATTACTTGGCAAGTTGGCAGTAAAGAAGCGAGTCCATTATACGTGTGCAGGTTAGAACCTTCAACCTGCTTCTTGCATTCAAGACTAAGTGTGTTTTATACGTAAGTAGCCTGAAAGAAACCCGGGTGCTTATAATAAGGCTAGGACTACATGGTCCGTTTCCAGCGACGGTTCATTCGTTGCATCCAATCACGAAGCTCTGGCTTCAAATGGGGACAGGGTAGAACTTATGTGATTGGTTGCAGCGAACCGAACTGGCGCTGGAACCGGCGCAAATAGTCCAGGCCTTACGGTTTTTTCATGGCATGGTATGGCATATGCTAAGTAGATACAGATGATATCATTTGACGGTTTTGAGAACCGCAGTAGCCATGCCGGTCTTAGATCTATATAGTGGGGGGATAAGATCAGCGTCGAATTAAGAAACGAGCATTTCAGCTTATACTTACTTAAAAATTGAACAGCAAATTGGTCATACTTATAGCAGCAGTTTGCTTTAATGTTAATCCGGCCTTGATAAAAACCAGCGAGAATTGAAACGGATACCTGAATCTTAGTTTATAAGCACATGCAAAATAGATTCAGGTTAGGTACCGCTTTCGATCCCTACCTCACCCTACCTGCAAAAAGACCTTGTAGAGTATAGTGTAAACGCTCCGCGATCACTTCTACCCACAAATTCAATTTGCGGAGCATTGCGTAAATTAAAACGTAGGTACCTAAATCAAATCTAATGTTTTTCCATCCATTGAATTCCATCCATTCCATTTGAATGGCTTTCCATCAAAATGTACCTCTATACATAAATTAAATTGCTACATAAAATTAATATTGGTGAAAATCGATGAAGGGTAATTCGGTATTCCGTACGGAAACAGTTGGTACCTATATCCTGATGTGAAGAATCGCCTGGGGTGGTCTCTTCTAAGTCGTATTCCTCATTGCTGAGGGTCATGAATCATGATCATTCTAAGGAATTAATCACATGGGTGGTTTGCCATTACCTTCTCCATTTCACACACTGGTTATCTCAGTGTGCAAAGGTTTATGTTATATTTTGATTTTCCTTATAACGTTCACAAAGTTCTATCAACTAAGCAGGTACGAGTAACTATGTTTCAGAGTGGGAAAACCCTATTGCCCCTATTTTTTAGATAACTATAGTATACCTAATTATAACCTAAGCTTTAATTAGGATGGATAAAGATCTAATACACGACTCATTGTACACTTACAGCCACGATGGAAAACTAGTGTTATACGTAATTCGTATTCAATTCCAACAATGTATTAAGCGCCATTACATAAACATGGCGTTAATACATTTTGTCTATACAACGGTGATGGAGTGATGGATTCATTCATTCTTCGTAGTACTGTACTGACAGCAAAAAAATTATAATTATAAAAATGTAACAGTGACCAAGCGTGAAACGACGAATGACTGTAGACTGTAGAGGAAGCAATAGAGGCGTGCCAAGACAGAGATTCGTGGCGCTCCATTCTCTCTGACTACCCCTTAAGGTGTATATATAGCGTGAAGTTATGTACCTATGTGTGTATTTGGCGAAGGAATCAATAAAAAAGAATCAAGGATCAATCAAAGATTGAGTGGCGACTCGCACCCTCGGATTCGCTCTCCCCAATTATAACCAAATCCAGAAGGTTTTAGGTACAACCGCAAAGGATGACAAATCCAAATAATTTATATACCTAATTAATATGGATTTCCGTAAAGTAGGTAACGCCTGATTTCGCAACTATAAAAAAATGCTATCAAATTAAGCATAAAAAGAGATTGGGGGACCCCAATGTAAGCTTTGGCTTAATTTTTTTTTGTTATCACTTCCAATTATAAATGAAATTGCATTTGACAGATCTCACCTTGAGCTACATCTTTTATTACGGAATAAATGTTTTTGGTTTGTATTTCCTGTCCCATACGACTTAGGACATTTCTTTCATTTTTTCTTTAAAAAAATGTATGTGTGTGTGTATATATGTGTATCTTTTACAATTTCTCAGATTTCCCTGGCTCCCACTTTAGAATACCCTGTGTTGTGGGGGCCAGTCTCTTCCGATATATCTAAATTAAATATTATTATTGAATTATTTATTATTCTTCTTAATTCTTTTTTTCTATCTTTCTTCTTCTTCTTGAAGAAAGAAAGATGAAAGATGTAGTTCTTAGTGAGATCTCTCAAATGCACTATTTGGTTGGAGGCGACGCTACTTACTACATAAGTATTAACTTTATAATCGCAAGTAAAGCTTTATTATTTATTATCTGGTTTATTTTTCTTGCTGTCTGTACTTGTCAATTATTGCCTTACTGCTGACAGTTTATGTATGATAGAAGAGAAGAGTAGAATATTATGAACTATGGAAATATATAACATAGGAAAACCACTATACCGGGAAGCTGCGATGGAAGCTAACCGGAACTTGTCGGAATTGTTCATAACAATCGTAATAATAGGGTAGTTTCCAAGTATCAATACCAATAATAAAAACGTTCCTTAAAAAATAAGAAATAGTCATATATCAAAAGTCAAATGGTCAAAAGTGAAAACAGAATTAAAATTCGTTGAAAAATAAAATAGCTACAGGCAACCAAAAATCAGAACGGTAGAAAGAAACGGCAATAAGTATTATGACGTCAGTGTTACCTAGCGCCATACAAGGGGGTCCTGGCTGCATATAAAGGACTGTTTTGCTAAAAAGGGACAGAGCATCTCTCCAATACTAACTTTAATCATTAATATCTCTGATGTTAGTTGAGTTATCGAAAAACTAATTTTAGATCCTTATTTAGGATGTCCATGTAAGTTGATTGATACACAAAAATTTAGGTTAATACCGTATTCAGAGTCCGCCTGGCTAGCCAATTCTATGTAAAGTCTGTCGTCAAATATCTTCGGCGTTAGTGTGCTTCGGCAGTGTTTATAGTAGAGTCAGTACTTACTAAAACCATCTTCGGTCTCATCGTCACTCCACCAGGTGAGATTGAAGACAAACCCGGGTTTAGTCGTAAATTTAAAAAAACCTGAAGCACGTTTCTGATCGTGCCTACACTCTTGGACAGGGAACCTCGTATGTACGAGTATTTAGGTACGGTTAGCCGATTGCAATTGTTTCGACACCCGCCGTTGCGGTAACGCCCGTTCTGAATAGGAAGACAGGGTTCCCAAATGGTGTCAAAAATAACAATACAAATATACTTCATTGCACACCCGGGACAAAAACAAAACATACAACATAAAGAGAGGTACAATACAATGTGCAGAAGGCGACCTTATCGCTTTAAGCGATATCTTACAGGCAACCTTCAGGTGATGGAAAAATTATAAAATATATAATATACGGGTGCAAAAGGCGTATGAAATAGATACTACCCTCAAATAAATAAATAACAAAAATAATTTAACTTTATTAAACTTTTCAATTTCGTTAAAAAATCTGTGATATGTACTCCGTCACCATTTCAAAGGGTTTAAATAACTTCACGATATAATGGTTGGTATTTTGAATTCATCGTCCGTTACTAACTATTCTAAAGGTGAAGGACACATATCGTGAGGAAACCTGCATGTCTTAGTTCTGAATCTAATTCTGAATTTATTGCACAAATTCAAGATATGCAGGTTTTCTCACGATATGTGTCCTTCACCTTCAAAACAGTTAGTAAAATGTACGAAAGTTTTCGAAAAATCCGAAGAACTCATTTGTACATGACATGCATGGTTTCGAACCCGGACCGCGCCTGGGAGTCTTAGCCATCTTCTTCTATAAGGGTTGCAAGTTAAGATGCGATTTCTTTTTCTTAATTTTTTTTTTGTGTAATTTTCGAAATCCATTACATATTATTATAACATAACAGTAGTGAATCCTAATATACTTAGGTATTAGGTATATAAGACATTGTGTCGTGAACCTAAAGATTTTTCTTTAACAGTTTTTTTTTCACCGTTAACCGTTCTGATAAACAAGCCTCAGAGCCGTAGTTAAATAATGTGGCACAGAGCAGTTAACGAAAGCAGATACTCCCTTAAAACCAGAATATTCCAGAAGTTTATCAGCAGTCCACTCTAGTCCACTGCTGGACAGAGGCCTCTCCCAGGGCGCGCCATTGAGCCCGATCTTCGGCTCTTCTCATCCAGTCGTTGCCAGCCACCTTGCGCAGGTCGTCGCTCCATCTAGCAGGGGGCGTCCCACACTACGTTTGCCCAAACGCGGTCTCCACTCCAGAACTCGTCTATCCCAGCGGTTGTCAGTTCTGCGACAGATGTGACCGGCCCACTGCCACTTCAGCTTGCTAATCTTATGAGCTATGTCGATGACTTTTGTTCTATACCGGATCTCCTCATTTCGGATTCGATCCAGCAGAGATACTCCGAGCATAGCTCTTTCCATAGCACGCTGAGCGACTTTCAATTTGTGAACCAGTCGCACCGTCAGTGTCCACGTTTCGGCTCCGTAGGTCATACCCAGAAGTTCATACACCCGGTGAATAGAATTGACGAAATTAAGCATTTTCAGTTAGTTCAATTCAATTCAATATATCCAAAAAATAATAGATATAAGTACCTACCTAAAACTACATTTTGTGTGAACTAAACTATTTTTATTAATTACATTTTCGAAGGTTTTAAAGTGACTACTTTACAACGTTATATCACAATAAATCATAATTCATAATCTAGTCTGATTTTAAAGAGTATAGTGGACCTCCTAGACGTCAGGAATTTTAGTATATTCACTCCCTAAGCACCCTGAACAAGTTTCTGAAGGAATAGCTTAGGTCCCTGCTCACGTAGGTACTATACACACATATATTTGGGCCATTCATTAACTGGCCTATATATAAGCAAAGAATATTTAATTTACTTCGTAAAAATATAAGAATTGTTCGGTCATTCTCAAGCGTGTAGAGCCTAATTTCCGTGTGCCTTTCCGTCACGTCAAATTATTATTTTAATTTCAAAATCGTGACGAAAATTAGCGGAAATTATGTCTGCTTCTGAGAATGACCGACAAGCATTGTCGTCACGATTTTAAAATTCATATTGATATTAATTTGATGTCACGGAAATTAGGCACTACGCGCCTCAGAATGACGTTTTCTGATTGTAATAAATCATCCATATTTCGAGAGCGGCAGTGGCCTAGTGGCTAGGACGCCGGACTCCCATGCGGGAGGTCCGGGTTCGTAACCATGCCATGTACCAATGAGTTTTTCGGATTTTTTCGAAGACACACGTACATTTACCGACTGATCTACAGGTGAAGGAAAACCTGCATGTCTGAGGAAATCAAAACTTTCCGAAGGTGTGTGAAATCCACCAATCAGCACTGGGCCCGCTCTCGGTGGATCATGGCCCGCACCCCCTTGGTTAAGGGGAGGCCTGCGCTCTAACAGTTGGGACATTAATAAGCTGATGATGATGATGATTTTCGGTACTTTCTACACCGCAATGGCATTTCCATTCTATTTTAGTAAAGATACCGTGTAGGACTTACTACACAACTGTTTTCCACAGTATACTGTGTTCCACGGAACGGATTTTTTTCATCGATTAAACTACTTCGTAATAACTATAATCGATTGTACATCATAATCATTCAATGTCAGGTCATTTTTTGCCAATTTTTTTTCTTAGTCTGGCTGACTGAAGAAGACGTGATCGATACTCGTTATAAGTAAAAAGTACCTATTACTGTTCAAATGACGAATAAAATATAATCATGCGTAAAACCGCTACGGGATTTTTTACGGGTCTCGTGGTAAGTGACAATGAGGTCGAAGATGGAGCACACGGGCTTAGTAAGTTACTGGTGTCTCTATAAATAAAAAAAAATATGTCTTTATTGTCAGGTTTAGTAAAAAGATAAGTAAAAGCAGTATAAAACATTAAAAAAATTGAAAATAAACAGAAAACAGAAAATTAAATTAAAAGTAGAAGTTAAAAAGGGAATGTTTTAACACAATAAAATAAAATACATTAAACATAATAAAAGTGAATTTCCTACATTTTATTCGCAGCCTGGTGCATCTTCAGCCTGTGTCCATAGAACCTATTTCTATGGATATCCTGAAACACTGCCGAAATATAAACACTGCCGAAACATATCAACGCCGAAGCGAAGATATTTGACGACAGATTTTACATAGAAGGGTCGCTAGCAGGCGGACCCTGAAGGGGTCTTACCACCAGCAAGTTACCTACGAGTACGAGGTGACTAACTCGAGTACGAGTTAGTCACCTCGTACGACAGACTTGCCAACTGATTTTTTATTTTCACAAACAGTTATACATTAAGTATAGTAACTAATACACGTATAAGGTAAATGCATAACCAACTACATAATCCACAGTTTACGATGACGATAGGGATATTCTAAGAGTAGTATTTAAAGCAACATGAAATAATGACCATCTATTCTAAATGATGGTCTTCTAATGAATTAGAAATAAGCACCTATTGAATTTCTATTTTAAGTTCATCAAAAGTATAAATGTGAAAACGGTGTCAAGTTCTGTACAAGTGCATCTGTCGACTTCGCCAACTTCGCCCATAAAAGAATTGAAATCTAGGTGCGTGCAAAGTTCAATTAATATTCAAACATACTTATAGAAATATATAAAATCAATTAGAGCTTCTTTTATGAAATTTGGGATCCTGGGGCTCTGGGTTTTGGGCGGCCCAAAATAGACAAATAAAATCACATGTGTGTAGGTCAAATAGATCGAACTAAAAGAAGGTTTTTAGTAAAAAAAAAACAAGATTTAAATAGGGTAAGAGCTCCAGTGAATGAACGACCCCCAGTGAATGAACAAAATTGTCGTTATTAGCTTAAACTAAGAATTCAGCGGTGTTCTACCAAACGATTATATTTTTTTTTGCTTGGCAACCCCTTTACCTAATTTTTGGCAACATCCATGAGGTCTCCAGAGCGTCAGCCATAAAATGGCGAACGTGTAAAGTGAACCAGTCTCGCGCGAACTTCGACTTGTATGGCGGAATAATAAGGATTCAGGTTGGTATTGCCACATTTAACTTGATTTATTAGATTATCCTAAGGTTTCTGCCTTTTGTACTCGTATCTTTCAGTAGTTTAAAGGATTGATAGTGTTATTTCCATGCGATCCAACGTGATTTTGTTTCATTTTAACCAAAAATCTGGATGTTCCATTATTGGATTCGCAAAAATGCAAATATCTAGTAAATGAACCCCCCGTTCATTCCAAGGGGACAGGCGTAAAATAATTTTTTGTAATATTTTGTTTTGCCGATCTTGAAGTAAATTTTTGTTTTCTACAATGTACTTACTAATACATAGACGAGATTATGTCCAGTATTGGAACAACTTTTTAAACATGAGTATTCATTATTGGTTCGTTAATTCCAGTGAATAAACTTTCTTTACTCAGTCTAGTTCATTTACTGGATTTTAGGATCTAGTGTTTAAACAATGTACAAAACATAAGTTTATGTACACGCGTAGAAAAGATATTATGGCTGATACAGGTACAGAGACTGAAAGAGAACATAAAGATGACCTGCGAAGTACTATGAAAATAGTTGAATCAGACATTGGACGGGAGAAACGGAAAGAATTCATCGAATTCTACCAAAGAAAAAAAGTACATGATCATCCTTACTTTTCCTTGTGGATGAAATGCAAACAAGGCATCGAAAACGCAAATCCACCCATCACAAACGAAATTTCAAATGCCGAGACTCCGCTAGACTTGTCAAATACATCGTCTAATGGAGTTGCAGAAACAGAAACTTCAGGTGCCGGTCAGAACCATTTTCCATCTACCCAAAAGAAAAAGACAGACAAAAGTACCCAAAATGATAACTCTGAAAGTCAGGCCACTTCTTTGGTAGTAGTTTCAGAAATCAATGCTGTTCAAGATGAAGAAACAGTCAGGCAGAAGAAAAATACAATTAACCGAAGTAATTTAGATGAATTACCGTGTTCCATAGATTTTTCAATGGAGTCTGGTAGTTTGGTACTTGAAGACATTGATGATATATTTGACAGCGTAACAAGACGAAAATTTAACGATACAGGTGAGATTTGTGAATTCAATATTGAACAGGAAATGAATGCCTCTCGAATTTTGCCTGGACTGGATATTCTAGTTCCTGACACATCGATCACTGGTGTTCGTGATATGGAGGCTGTCATCCTAGATTCAATTACAACGAGTACAGCTGCTATCACTGCACATTCTGTACCTACAACTACTACCAACGCATGTTCAACACCCACAGACCCTGCCACTACAGTGCCAAGGGAAGCTTGCTATACCAATAGTGTAATTGCAGCTCCAGTTACTGTAAGCTCTAACAATGTAGCTTCGTCGATAACCGACTCTACAAATGTAGCTCCTGTGACTTCAGCCTTAGTTGTCTCCAATAATAAATTTTCAACTGGTGCATGTGGTTCAAATCCTGCAACTATCTACGATACAGATCTTTCTGCCGTAACTGCTACAATTTCTGCCACTGCTGCTCCTGAGACTTTGTGCTCTTCTGATACAGCTCCTATGGGATGCTCAAGTAATACAGCTTCGGCAGGTGCAAGTACTGCTATCGCTAGTACGAGTTTGTCAAATATAAAAATTGGAACAATTTTTGACTTATCCTTCAATATCTGGAAAAAAGACAAAGAATATAAAGAAAAAAGAACTGATGCCATATGCATTAACTGGACAAAAATACAAATAATATGTGAGAAAACTGGAAGATGAAAAGAAAAAAAAGGAAGAGGAAATAGAAGAACGAAAAAGAAAGAGATTGGAATCGAAAAAAGTGAAAGATACAAAGAAACGTCATGCACCAGAAAAGGATGAAGGGCCGAAAAAGAAGACAAAAAGTGGTACGAATGAGGAGGAAAAAAATCAACAAAAGAAGAGAGTGACTTCTATAGATGCTATTAAAATGATTGGGAAATACGTTGTCGCACAATTTAAGACCCCAAAACGGATACGACACTTTATCGGAAAAGTGCTCTTAGTAGACTTAGAAGAAAACAAGTACAAAATTGACTTTCTGAGAAAGAAATATTCTGTTAATGATAAAATCAATTTTGTAAAACCACAAACTGCAGACATCGCGGAAATTGCTTTTGAGGATATTGTACGTACATTACCTGAGCCTAACAGTTCTAGGCGTGGATTGATCTCTTTTGAGGATATTGTACGTACATTACCTGAGCCTAACAGTTCTAGGCGTGGATTGATCTCTTTTGAGGATATTGTACGTACATTACCTGAGCCTAACAGTTCTAGGCGTGGATTGATTTCTTTTGCTGATTTAAGTTTCACGGACGTTGAATAAGGTGGAAGTTTTTAATTTGAATAATTGAACTTTCCTCGTGAATTAATACACATTAGATTACGTTATCTGTTAATTATACATTTTATTATGTTTGTTGTTACCTATCTCGGTAAGAAGAAACCTTTATTAGTACCTAAATATTTTTAAGGATTTTGTGAAGTCTGAAACCTCAAACTGATGACTGTGATACCATAAATGTAGATTACATAGGTAGGTAACTAGATTGCTATCTAAGTATTGGTCATTATTAATACGTGTGTAAAACTCTTGGATCTCTCAAAATGTGATTTTAGTGCCATAAGTGTCAGAATAATATTATGTTCCTAAGAAAACTGTGGAGACTGTATGCCATGAAACATTTTCAGTTAGTGTTGGTTTTTTGATAATTGACCTTGTTGATTATTTCATTTAGGTTAAAATAATATATATTTGTAAGAAAACTATGAAGACTGTTAGTTCGTCTTGTACCATTTTTAGTGAAGGGTTGATTTTGTGATTATTTTACTTGTTGATTAATTCAATCATGATAAAAATAATTATGATAATAATAGAAAAGTCGTTAACGACCATTTAATTAAACGAAACTTTACATAAACGTTGTTATCTTTCAATTATTTCTTACAGTTTATTCACTGGGTTACCCGCTGTTCATTCACTAAAAACTACCGTTCATTCCAAGGGGATTTGCCGATTTCTGAGTTTCATTTGCTTTTAAGTCGAACTTGGAAATAGAATATTTGAAAGAAAAGAGATTCATTACAAACTTGAATAAATTCTAATGTCATTGAAACCATATGTATCACACTCAGATAGTAATTTCTAATTCAAATTTATTTTCAAAGTCTACAATGTTCCTTAATCGTCTATTCACTGGAGCTCTTACCCTAGTAATGCACGTTTAGAGTGACAAAAGATAAATGTTGTTGAATATTCTTATAGTTTGATGTGCAATTAGTACTTTTGTTGTGAAAACGGTATTTCTTGATCAGATTAATGATGTGTAATTTTTTAATTATTTAGTTGGATAAGAATTGTTCGTGAAATAATATAATAGCTAAGGTAATTTTATTGATGGGACATTTGGTGTTTGTTAAGTTTTTTGATGCGCATTTAAATATTTTCCATATTCTAATCCGTCCTATACGCGGAAAAACTAGGACAGACTTCCATGTATTACGAGTAGGTATGTAATTACAACAAAATGAAGCCTTGTCTAGCTATGCAATTAGAATATAGTACCTACCCTGTCCAGAAAAATCTCATCTCTCTATTTTCCTTATACTCGTATTACATCCCTACCTAGTTAGGGTATCTATTGGTCCCGTCACAAGTATATTCAACTGGAGATTTGGGATTAGAGGGAACAAAAACCCTCTCCATATTGCGCATTACTAAACTCAAATTCAAATGCCCAGACTATAAAAGTACCAATGGCGTCCTCTTGACAGGGTTTTTATTTTCCTGGTCAAAGTGTACAAACATCATTCCTTTTTTATATAATATGCAGTCTATGCAGTTGAAGGTCAACCTCTTCCACTTGATAGGAATTACCAACTAAATTACTATCTTTCAAATAAATCAAATTTCGACTCAATCTCCGTGTAAGATGGTTTCATTCGGATTCATATTTTTACGTTTTAGGTTACGGGTCGACTGTACCCAGGTATATTGATTGAGTGGCGCCAAGCCACTTACGTAACTAAACAAAATGAAACTTAATAAAAAAAATTGGCGCCGTATACAAACTTAATTATAAAGACTTCGCACACTAAAATTGTTACAAAAAAATGTTTCCAATTAAATTAATTGTTTGATTGGTTACTCGGTTGGTTTAAAGACGTCATGGGTTGATTGGATTTATTTTGATTACTAGCTTTGAAATGAGAATACACAATTAACTTATTATTAATATCGTAGAAAATAAACCAGTCTACTTTTTCAAGACGAAGTTACAATATAATAAAAATAGGTTTCAACCGACTTAAAAAATGCAGGAGATTCGCAATTCGGCAAATAGCAGCGATCAGTAATTAATTGACATTCCGCGATTGCTTGCTATTGGTCGTTATTTTAGCGCCTTTTCAAATTTCACCAGAACCGGATGTCATATTATTGAGCGAGAAGGCAATATTGGAACTCATACGTTTTAAGCGAGATAGAGCTACTTATTTTGACAAGGAGCTTTCTTCTATAACATTCTTTCCTCTCATGATGAGAGCACAGACAGCGAACGGGGTTTGGGCAAAGCATATGTATAGTTCAAACTTAGGCCTTGATAACTAACTGGACATGAAAAAATATGAAAGAAGACATGGCTGTATGGTCTTTGACCCTTGCCTGTTCTTTTAGAACGAACTGAACAAACTCCATACATTTGACATATTAATGCCCGACTAATATGGGAAAAGGAGTTTCTCCCGAGCTTTTGTTTTTCACGTCAGCTTTGTTTCGTTTTGTCTTGCAAATTGTTTTACAGTAGTGCTTTTCTAGTAAGAATGGTGTTTCTTGCTCGAAGAACTTCGACAAGATGTGAATAATGTGTGGGGCAGTGAAGTAAAGTCAAATAAGACGCTGCAACCCGATCCGTACTTGGCTGGATTTTGAAGAGCCATACTGCGTCCGGGACGCCTTCTTCTTTGGTTCGGATGGTGCAGAAGCGTGGAAGATTTTCCCAGATAGCATTGAAATGTGTCACACCAGCATTTTAATGAAGACTTGAAAGAGTTGTTTACATCAGACATGGCTGTATGAGCTCAGTTCCCTTTGCCTAAAAAACGAATAATATGGGGAAATGCTAACTGAACTGGCAGACCCGGTTTCCATATAAAACTTCTCTAACCAGCAATCACGTAACCCGTGATACAAATTCAAATATCGTCTATAGATATTTCTAGATTACCCACGGTAGCTCGCCCCTTGTGTACATTGTTACAAGTGTACATACGTGTTTACACGAGCCGATCATAGGAATCCGTCAATGGCTCCCGAATACTAGCGATCAAGTGTGTTAGTACCTTTAGTTAGGCGAGCCATACCTTTTGTTATCTGTACATTGCTTGACGTAACTTGAAGTGGTCAAAGAGGAACTCTCTCTTCTAAGTCGTTTTCCTCATTGCTGAGGGCCGTGATCATTCTAAGGAATTAATCACATAGAACGACTCTCGTGACAGATTTAATGGGGTGGTTTGCCATTGCCTTCCCCATTTCACACACTGGTTATCTCAGTAGTAGTCGTTTGCCTCTTTATACAATGTAAATATAATATATTCTAACTTTATTTATTATGCATTTCTCATGCTGGGTATGCTCAGTTGGTTAGCACTGCCACGGAACGGCAAGGCCGCAGGTTCAAATTCTTTCTAATTTATTTAATTCATTCTAGTTCCTCTTTGAGTGTTGGTGGCGTCGTGGCTAGGACGTTAGACTCCCATGCTGGAGGTTCCGAGTTCGAAACCAGGCAATGCCATGTACCAATGAGTTTTTCGGTTTTTTTGAAAGACTTACGTACATTTACCGACTGCTCTGACGGTGAAGGAAAACATCGTGAGGAAACCTGCACACTGAGATAACCAGTGTGTGAAATGGGGAAGGCAATGGCAAACAACCCCATTCAATCTGCGACGAGAGTCGTTCTATGTGATTAATTCCTTAGAATGATCACGACCCTCAGCCATGAGGAACACGACTTAGAAGAAGAAGAAAGTGTTTCTATCTATCTAACCACATTTGACATTTCAATGTCTGACTATGTATGGGAAAATGCTTAAAACGCAAACATCAACTGGCAGACGCGGTTTTTTTTTAAATTTATTTTTTATACAGTATAATATACAACAGCGTCTTAATTATATACCGCCAAACTGCTTAGCAGTTTATCGGCGGACATGTTGTTCCGGCCACATCCCATTTGGTAAACCTCATATTATACCTACTAAAAAGTTGCGTTTGGTAAACATTTTGTTAATTCATACATTTAGTTCCGTTTGGTAAACTATGATATTATTGTTATTTTTGTACGGTACAGTCAGTGTCAAATTTATAGCGAAATTAGTGAAAGATTTTTAAAAAAAACGCTATATCTCCCTTATTTTATTATAAATAATCATGATATTTTTATAATTTTTGCGCCTTTTTATACTTACTTACAACTTAATAGATGGTCACATAACCTACGTCACAAATAAAAACACCTTATTACCTACCGTCAAACTACAAAGTACAAAGTAACTGCGTCTCGTAAATTAGGTACCATGTCAAAAAACACATTAAAATCCCTAATATTTCCCTAATGTTTCCATATAAATCTTCTCTAGCGAGCAATCTACATAGGGTATGTTTTAAAAGCCTTGGTCACAGTAGTAAGTGCGTGGAATTGTTGGAATTCCGCCTACGAACGAAACTGCTTCAGACAGCGCGACGACAGTGTTTTTACGTTTCTACTTTCACACTAATTTCAGTCTTAATTATATCACTTTAAAGTCCTAATTATATGAGGAACTTCAGTGTAGTACAGTCAACCTAGTCAAGTCTTAATGAGTATCATATCATGATGATACTAAAATAATTACTCGTATGTTTTTAAATGGTACTAAAAATATGGGACAAGGCGAAATGCAATCAATCAGTGATGATTGTTTCAAATAATAGTTCGATATTTATTTCAAACAACACGACTGTAGTGCTTGACTTTTGCATGTCGAACGCTGCGAGAATCGCCGTCCAGATCCCCGGACTCTCCAATAATGTCATTTATTAAAAAGAAGGAAGGAATACCTACTCAATACATATAGAGTATTCATTCATTCATTCAATACGACATTAGTGTCGAATTCGACATTCTGCGAGAGTCGTCCTCCTTGATGCCTAGTGCTTTACATTCAGATCCTAATGAACGTTCTTGTAGAATTCACATTAATTCTTGTTAAAAATCATCCGTGTTAACTGAACGATTTATAGGACAGTGAAATGGGAGTGAAGTAATACATACAGTGCTGAGTATTGTATAATTTGTATACCGTGATTAGATCTTGTGTCTGACTGTACATTTGGGAAGTGTTTGTCAATAGTGTTTGCTTTATGATTCCGTGTACATACATGCGGCGCGTGCGGCATTCTCGATTATGCATGGCCCTTCAAAGAAATCAGCCCATGACGTTGTTTTAGCTGTAATAAGACCAGAGATGTAAAGCGGAAAAAATAAATTACCCTGATAAATTACGGTAATTTAAAATAGATGACGTACTTTATGAAAAAATTCCATAAATGACGGTGGGTTTTGGTAAAATTTACCAAAGACCGTCGGTGGCCTAGTGGCTAGGACACCGGACTCCAATGCGGGAGGTCCGGGTTCGAAACCGTGCAGTGCCATGTACCAATGAGTTTTTCGTATTTTTCGAAGACTTACCTACATTTACCGACTGTTCTTACGGTGAAGGAAAACATCGTGAAGACAACACACTGAGATGACCAGTGTGTAAAATGGGGTAGGCACAAAAAATCCTCAAGGGTCGTAGTGCCGCTGGAGTTATTCCCGGCCCTCTATCATAAGATAAGATAGCCTTTACCAATAGCTTTGCCTGATAACTAGTTATCATTTGGTAAAATTGTGTTAAGATCCATACACTGGTTTTCGTATATGTTAAACTTACATACCGGAAGTGTCTATTTTTAAACACACCTACCTACCTACCCACTTTATAAGAATGACGCAATACGTCATGACGAAGAATCATCGTTGCCTTGAATCTGAGCTGAGAGGCAGACGAAAGTGCTTGCAGTAAACCAGTAACCAGTAACCTATAGTTAGAGTAATCCACACAAGTTATCCACTCTCGTTGTATTGTAACCTTCATGGCAGGCGCACTATGCATTGGCACAGGTGTACTGCATGTAATGTTGTACGAACTAACCCAGAAGGCCATGTAACATGATTGAGTAGCGCAATAGTGCTGATGTAAGTTTGAGCATTTTTTACAAACGTTCAAAATTGTAACGCGGAGAGAGTTACAGGAAAAAGATATGTAAAAATAAATTAAAACAAGATTCTGTTGGAAACACTAAACTGCTCAAAGGGTATTACACCCAGAGCCTGCAAACATGTATTAGATATTTAAAAAAACCTAATGTCAAACGTCCTGTTATAATCTATGCTTTTCATTCGATTCATCCATTGTTATACAATAAATTCATTTTCAAAAGTATTCTGTACAGCGTTTTAATTATTGACGCGTACACACTCTGAACTGGTTCTGTCTGATTCTACTAGTTCCATTTACTAGTTTTTTTATTTCCTCAAAATAAAGTCGCTAAATAATCTTAAACAGCATTTAAAATTCCCGCGAAAACGCTGGTCGCCATGACAGTTTTGCTGTGATGTCACTATCGACTAAATAAAGAAACAAAACAGAACTGATCGCTCTACATTCGTTGTGTTGTTTAAGCTATAGTGACGTCACTCGACAGCGTCATGGCGGACAGCGTTTCACAGCGTCTCGGGTCACGTGATATACAGATTAAAAAAGGGCGATTTAAAACTTAAATTATTTAATTAAAATCGTGATTTCATAATAATAATAAAAGACAAACAGCGTATTGCAGCCATATTTGCGAAAAAAAAATTGCACACAGGGCCGCAGTTTAGTGATTAAGAACTTTGTTACTCTATAAGTTGCAGGTACAGAAAGAAAGAAAAAAAACTAAAGTTTTTTTTAATTTATTTATGGCAATAAATTGCCACAAAAAAATATTTAGTTCACTCTATAATACAATTGACAATAGGCACCTGGCTCAGCTAATGGTTGAGTGAATACACTTGCGTGTAAACACACAGCGCTGATTTTCAGCTAGTCCCTATACAATGTTTACAAACTAACAACTTTGACAATCTAAGTGGTATGTGTACAGTTAAATCCAAACCTATATCTTAAAAGCTAACAGAAAATATAACATAATATAACACTAAAATAATACTAAAGCTAAAACTAAACTAAGGCTAAGAAAGCTAAAAATACATTTGCAACAATTTTAATAACTATTTGCACAGCAGAGAATTGATGCTGACTCCCACACTAGGCTGGGCCTGTCCCGTGGGAGTCAACTCTACAGAAGTCGGCTCAAAAAAAAGGAGCCGACTACTAAAGTCGGCTCGTATTTTTTTCACGCGTTTTATTTTATCTCTTAATCAATCAGTTTATGGAAACGTAACGCTTCACCAATTTAAAAAAAATCTCTATACGATGTGTTAAAAAACACATTATTTTCTTGTCGCCGACTTTAGTAATCGGCTCCTTTTTTCACGCGTTTTATTTTATCTCTTAATCAATCAGCATATAGAAAGGAAGTAGTACTAGTACTAGTAGTGGTAGATCCTAAAGGGATCGCCTGGGGTGGTACCACTCTCTTATCTATTTCTGCCGTGAAGCAGAAATGCTTGCATTTCTGTGTTTCGGTTTGAAGGGTAAGAGAGCCAGCGTAATATCCGGCACATGAGGCACTCCATCTTAGTCCTCAAGGTTAGCAGCGCATCAAAAACCCTCTAATATTAATACAGTGCGGTTAGATGTCTATGGGCGACGGTGACCACTTAACATCAGGTGGCCCGTTTGCTCGTCTGCTCTCCTTATCAAATAAAAATAAATAAATAAGGAAACGCTTCACAACTTTAAAAAAATCTCTAAAAAAGAAGCAATACAGATATACACATCACGATATTCTGTGGAACTCTGTAGCAATAAGTTTTTGTCATATTTACTAGACAATAGTATGAATGTATCAAGTGGTAGGATAAAGCGACAAAGTACACCAAAATCTGTATGTAGCTCATTTTGCTGAAATCATTTTTAATATTTATTTCAAGAAGAGCATCCTAATATAATCATTTCCTCTACCCGAAGGTTGCCTGGAAGAGATCGCTCTTAGCGATACTAACTTACTTACTCCGCTGGCGCAGCGACCCGAAGTGGATCTTGGCCTCCGATACCAAAGAGCGCCATCGCTCTCTCTCCTGCGCAGTCTCGAGCCAGTCAGGCGCCCGGAGCTCCCGCAGATCCTTCTCCACTTCATCGCGCCAGCGGTATCTGGGACGTCCGACCGGACGTCGCCCGTTAGGGCGTCCCACATACGCTCGTTTAACTGCCCGATCCTCCCCCATCCTAGTGATGTGTCCGAGCCATCGGAGTCGAGCCGCTTTCGTCTCTCCTATAATGTTCTTAGCGACAATGCCGCCTAAATTGTACTTCACTATTTCCTTTTCTATCTTTTATTTGTTGTTTTATATTTGTGCAATAAAGTGTATTTTACTTTGTACTTTATAAAGCACAAGTAGTCGAGCGGTTAGCCGTGTTTACCTTGCACTTTCGCGTACTGGGTAGAAATTTGGTACGATAGTTACACACACCTATAGCTTAGGTACCAACTTGCAACCCAGTACGCCAATCTGCAAGGTCAGGCTGAAATAAGGCCACTAACGGCTGGACTACAAGGTGCTTTTTGCTTGCGAGCGGGCAATGAATGGGCGAGTTACGGCAAGTTACAGTTATTGCCCAATCGGATTCAGAAAGTTCTCTTTAACCCCCGAAAAACTTTTTAATCCCCGACCGATCGAGGGACGGCGTGTTTGACACGTTTGTTTGTTTGTCTGTCTGTTTGTGTTTGTCTGTGGCATCATAACTTAACAACGGATGATCCGATTTGGACCCGGTTTTTTTAATTCAATAGTGTATTTTGTCGAGTGTTCTTAGATCTCTGATAAAAATTGGACCAGTGGTTTCCAAGATCTTGGAATATCTTTAATGTCAGATGGGATCTCTGGAACGATAATAGCTAGATGGTTAGAATTTGAGCTCAAATATTCAGGTTCATAGTGCCGTTTCCGACATCTGAACCCTTGAGGACCTGATAATGACCAGGAAAAAGAGGATTTTTTTTAATATAGGTGGATCTCCACAATGGTACGTCGGGGGTTTCATAAATTTTTAATTTAGAGTTATTTACCTTATTCACTTATTCGTAGATTTTCCTTGTCCTAACAGTATCATACAATTTTGCACTCAAGTGATTCATCTAGTTAATTAGATACCAAAGTTAAATTCCAAATGATTCAAGCTCCCACATTAACTATCTAATAGGTAAAAAAAAAAATCTAACCAACTTTTGGCTGGAAATCCAACACTTTTTGCCCACAGCCTCCCGTGAAATTCAGAGAATTTGATAATTAGATGTTGAGTCATATTGAATTTTGTGATAACCAGTTCTTTAGACAAGGTAGCTATGTTTCAAAAACAGAAGGTCGTTATTGTCGGTTGTTGTCTGCATTTTTATCAATGGTACTCTTTTACCTATTTCTGCTGCAAATCAGCAAGCAAGCAGCTGTGTTTCAATTTGAAGGGCAAGAACACACGAGACTAGTTTTTAATACAATAATACAAATATACTTTACTGCACACCCGGCACAAAAACAAAACATATAACATAAAGATAAGGTACAATACAATGTGCAGAAGGCGGCCTTTAAATGTTAGTAACGGTTCGAAAACCCTCTAATAACATTACAATGAGGGGAAATGTCTATAAGTGATGGTGACCACTTACCATCAATTGGCCCATTTACTCATCCAATGCTCTCCTTATACAATAAAATAGTAGGATCCCCGACCAGGATTTTAAAAAGATGTCAAAGATGCCACTGGGTTCTATCATATGGAGATCGCTATGAAATAATTAGTTAATATAAAAATCCGCATCTAAATAAACTCTGGTCAGGCTTTATCTACTGACATTTCATCTGAAGCGGAAAGGTAGAGAAGTCAAAATTAATGACGTCATAAAATCTGCATTGAATTCCAGACATACCAACATGTCAGACAAAATTGATGCTGCAGAACGGACATCACAGAATACCAACATAACCCAGCAATCCATCACATCTGTACTACCCTAAACACAATGGAATAAAGTCTAAAATTGAGTGCTGATTATTTAGAAAAAGTGCGATGTAAATTTGCATATTTAGACGTTAACCGGTTATCAGTTAAAAAAGAACTGTCGAACTGAACTGTTAGCGCGATGATTGTGAGAAATTAGTTTTTTTTTTCACGGTTCGGTATCTGCAAGGGCTTTGCGTCATCGTCTGCGCGCGCCGACCTCAGAGCGGCTTGCGTCTATTCTTCTTCTTCTAAGTCGTATTCCTCATTGCTGACGGTCGTGACTTCACTCCATTTCACACACTAATTATCTCAGTGTGCAGGTTTCCTCACGATGTCTTCTTTCACCGTTAGAGCAGTCGGTAAATGTACGTAAGTCTTCGAAAAAACCGAAAACTCATTGGTACATGACATTGCATGGCTTTGAACTCGGACCTCCCCTCCCGCATAGGAGTCCGACGTCCTAGCCACGACGCCACCGACGCTCAATTTATAGTGGCTCGGAATTAATGAATTAATTTTTAGTCAAATAGAAAATAAAATAAATATTACAAATGTTTATTTACCTACAACTTTTCAAAATATTCTCCTGAGGCATCAATGCACTTATGCATTCGACTGAACCAGCTTTTAAACATGTGAAAAACTGTTCTTGCGCAGGGTCAAAAAAAAGCGGCCTGCATTGGTCTACTGCTTCGACCGCAGTCGTAAATTTCCTTCCCCGCAGAGATTTCTTCGAAGTGGGGAACAAAAATAAATCATACGGAGCCAAGTCAGGACTGTAAGGGGGATGTGGTAGCTAGCAATTGCATGCCCGAATGGGTTAAAAAGTCCATGGATCTGGCGACCGTGTAAAAATTATACCATACGTTCCACTCCTCGGACGATCGTCACTCAGCTCCTGGAAGGCTTGCGGCAGGCAAACCTAGCTATACCATTGGTTATTAACTGTTCTTCGATCTTCTAGTGGAATTACGGCTACAGGCCCACTACGACGGAAAAAAACGGCAACCATGTTTGGTTGACGCTTCGACCGCTTACAACCTTAGTGGGTAAATCGTCTTCTTCAAAATCCCATTCTGTCGATTGCTGTTTCGTAAGCGGGTCGTAGCTATATATCCAAGATTCACCGGAAGTCAAGATGTAGGTCACCTGTTGTGAGCTACCTCCGTCGAATTTATCTAGCATAAACTGGCACCAATCTACACGTCGGACTTTCTGCTCTTATGTGAGAAAGGGAGGTATCCATCGCGATGCAACCTTCCTAACTTCCTAAAATGGGGGAAACTGCCTGTTGTCCAATCTTCAGTTCATCCTGAAGCTTGGTAATGTTGCGACATTCCTTTATTAGCCACTCCAACTTGATGAAGTTTTCTTGAGTGAATGCCGTTGGTGGTTGCCCCGGTCTAAGGTCATCTTTTAGGTCGCTCCGATCACGCTTAAACTCACGAAACCTATAGGTAATGGTGGCATGTGGCCCATTCCCCAAAGACACTGATTAAATTTTCATGTGATTCCATAAATGTTAACCCTCATTTAAAATCATAATAGATCATAGCACGAAATGCTCGAAGCCTTATTTCCATCGTAGCGTTTGGAAAGTGACAGACTTGTTTTTTTTTAACAATTAATTAAAAAATAACTAAAGTTCGCCAGCCAGTGATATTTGTCCAAGGAGTTTGTAATAAAATTTGCCTCCAAGGGATAATAAAAGTAAAACACTGAGGTTGATAACAAGCTTTGACTAACAATTTTTGGACCGCCCCTCGTAAACCTACTCTGTAGAATCATGTCGTAATACATTCTTGTTATGTGTCAAATATGTTATAGCGACAATATACCAAAGAGTATATAACCTGTACGTCACGGAGGCGGGAAAACCTTACATAGCAACACTCTTTCTTCAGTTCATAATGTGAAAATGTTTATATTAATACGGTTATGTAACTTTTTTTATTTATTTCATCTATCAACTTACAAGGGCATCCTGAAGAAGTATCTAAAATTCCACGATCGACTCGTCGTCACACCAGCTTGTAACACCAGTGTGACTGCCAGTATTTTTTCACATTAGTATAGAAAATACACGTTTTAACTAATTCGTTTTTCGATATCTCAACTAAAATAAGAGCTATCATGGTTAAAGTTAGTACTGGAGAGATGCTCTGTCCCTTTTTAGCAAAACAGTCCTTTATATATAGCCAGGACCTGCTTCTTTGGCACAAGGGAACACTGACGTCATTTTTCTCTATTGGCGTTTCTTTCTATCGTCTGATTTTTTATTGCATATATGAATTTAAATTCTATTTTCACATTTGACCAGCAGTTTGTCTATTTCTTATTCTTTAAGAAAAAAATGCATTTATTAATCGATACTTGAAAAATACCCTATTGTTGTTGGTATAGGCAAGCCGAGGTTCCTTGTCTAACATTTTGTATAATAATTTAGAAACTGAACAGATTTCGATGTTTTCACTCATATTCTTCAGAAGTGACAGAAATTGGCCGTCGCCTCAGGGGGAGGGGGTGTGACCCTCGCTCCGGGTCGTACTTGGTGCAAAGGTTGGCCGTAGCGATACAGCGCGGTAACGCCGCGAGTGTTATGGGCACCTTTGCACCGGGGACGACAAGGGGCGGGTTATTTGAATGACTAATAAATATTTTATTATTAGATTATTGTAAATTAAAACAAAGTTTTGAATTTAAATGACGTGTACGATTGTATATTCCAGAATTACAATTTAAGTTAAAGCTAAAATTTTCAATCAATCAATCAATCATTTATTCGTGAACATAGGTAATAATAAGTAAGTATACAGTTTAAATGAGTTGGTATCACTATGCTCCGTCGTTTGACATACAAATATTTTCAATAAATTTGAATGTCAATATTATATAAATTATTAAAATTAAATAAAACATTTGACTAGTAGTAGTAGTATTAATAGTAAGTAATAGTAGTCGTAGTATTAATAGTAAGTAATAGTAGTCGTAGTATTAATAGTAAGTAATAGTAGTCGTAGTATTAATAGTAAGTAATAGTAGTCGTAGTATTAATAGTAAGTAATAGTAGTCGTAGTATTAATAGTAAGTAATAGTAGTCGTAGTATTAATTCACTAAACACTGATTATGGACATAGATCGGACATAAGGTTTAATAAAAATATTTTAAACATAACCTAGCTTTATGCAATACAATCCACCGAGTGCTTTCAAGATAAATCAACATACATAATAATTATACACGTCGAATTAAGAACATCTTGTTTTTTAATCGTCGGTTAATGAAAGGTTAAAGATATGGAAATACCATAACCATAAAAAGTAAAAGAGATTTGGTTCATAGTTGGTACTACGAATCAACGTGGTTCCCAGTGACGTCAGCGCGGTACCTACTTTGCGGAAAAGGGGATCGTATATTTAGATGACTGCGGTGACTGGCCTAAACTTTTATTTCTACGTAGTATTATTCTGTGGTAGTGGAATACACCATCAAGCTATCTGTGGAACCATGTCGCAATAAGATTTCGTTATGCTTCCTTGACATGAAATTTTTTTGTAATTTTAATTTATTTTATTATAACGCTTATACTGTAGCTAATAATGACACTGAAAGAGTTTAATTATTATTTTTGATTATTTTGTGATGGATGGAGCGAACCGAACTGGAATGGAACCGGACTCATTAAGTCCTAGCCTTATAGTTTCATCATGACCGTCTGACCGTATGTCTCACCGGCCCGGTGTCACCGGGCGTCCCCCTTTGTAACTTTGAAATATGTATTTCAAATCTGTATTACAAATAAAGGTTAGAGGTTAAAGTTAGGTTAGAGTCTGTTGGGGAAGGCAGCAACGTGCTATGGTCGCACGCTGCTGTGACGGGAGGAACCGGAAGGTGGAATGCACACCTCCCAGGAGGAGCCCAAGGCAAATGCTAGGAGGGCACCGGTGCGTTCTACTGGAGATCCCGGAGCCCTCCGATAAGCACGAAGTCGGTCATCGAGGGGGTTTTAGTGAGTAAAAATCTCACATAACCCTATCTCTCCCCCAGGAGGCTGGGTATCTTTCGTATATTTCCCCTCCGTTACCAAAAAAAAAGGTTAGAGTCTGTACCTCCTGTACCTACAAAAAAATCTAAAAATTTCAGAATGATTAGAAAATTAAATTGTTTGAAACGATCGTGAAATATTTTATGTGATAGAACGACTCCAAAACTCTACTACGAGCATGTGCGTGCCTGACCGCACTTCGCCGATTTTAATCACTAGTGACACTGACAATATACAGAATAGAGCCATGCTTGCGGTTACCTTGCGGTAATTGGGCCAGTCACCTCGTGTCTGGCTTGAACCCTTGAAATGCTTATGACGCACAGAAAATACTTACATATTGTATGTACCGTTTAAACTAGTGGTTATACAAAATAACTATTTGCTTATGCACTACTTACGGGGATAATTTTAGAATAATGACTCAGGTTTAGGCTTTATAGTTTCCGACCATGAATTAACCAGTAACCCTGTTGAAAGTGGAACTAAAGTTAGATTTATTTATTTTTGGTTATAAGGGAAAACTTGGTCGCCACTGAATAATAGAGGTTTAATTATATTATTGAAGGAACCAGGCGTTACTTTGCGGAAACCTATTTTTCCCTAATAATTAAAATTATTGGGGGAAGAAGGACCCGCGACTCATCCTCGGATTCGAAACACAAGGTAAAATATGTGTCGAATTTGAACACAAGTTGCATTTTCTAGATGAATACTGCTATTCATTTGGGTTCCATTCATTTCACACATCTCGATCCTCTTAGCACATCCTTTAGAAGATCAGATTTGTTATCGTTTGCGATTGTAAATTCTTCTAAATTTGGTTATCATTGAGGAGGGCGAATCCGAGGGTGAGTGGCGGGTCCTTCTTCCCCCAATTATTAACTAACTTAACTATTTTTTGCGATTTTGACCAAAAACCATTTGACTCATAAATTGCCGAGGAATCTTTTTCAGAACCTCGGATAACCAACCAGTAATAACTAAACAGTAGCCAAAGAAAGTAAATGCCAACTACAAATCGGTTTATCTGTGGCATATTACCACAGTATAGTATAGGCATATCCTACAGTGAGCTTGAGAGATGGAATCACAAATGTGCTGCTCGTGCTCTACAACATTTTTCAGTTTTTTTATTAAAGCCGTTCAGTATTCTTTGTAAGAAACTCCATACTCCAACGCACACTAATCGCGCTAAGCGCGCTGACGTCTCGCCGTCGACGCGGGGATAGCGCGCAGACCGCCTGTTGTTTTATTGGTTAAACGACGACGTAAGCGCGGTGACTGCGAGTTGACCACGAACCGCGAACGGGTCACTAGCTTGTCCCGAGGCGAGGCGATGCAATTACGAGGTTGATTAGTGTGCGTTGCAGTATTGAGTTTCACACAAAGTATACTGAACGGCTCGAGTTGAGGCGACGCTGATCAAGTGCAGGAGTGATGCCGGGGTGATAGGTGTGCGATAACCTTTATCGATTTTATAGTCACCCTCCAAGTGACGACTACCCGTCGCCCAGCCATAGCCGCGCCGACACCTCGGAGGTGCTGAGCGCCGGTTACGTGCCTGCACCGGGTTGTCGCTTGGTTGACCGCGAGGCGATACGGAGGCGATCCGGTGCAGGATAGACATCTATGCATGTATCTATTCTATGTTATTGCCTTTAACGGCAATATGGGAGTGAAATGGCCCCGCCACATCTTGCTATGGCGTTCAACTCATGATAACTAAAGTATAGGTACCTACCTAAATTGCAACTACATTGCGTGTTGCCTCTCTATACTAGGATTGTCTAGACTGTGACGCCACGATATAGAACAGACGGCTCCATAGACAGACGCCAACATGATGCCAGCAGCGCTTGCGTTGCGTCAGCCAAGGCGCGTGCGCCGGTGCAGATAACACCTCTCATTACGGGTGAAACACAACTATAGTAAATTAACCTAATTTTTTTATTCCATCAATCAACTTACATCCTGAAGAAGGATCTAAAATTCGTATTACGATATCTCAACTAACATCAGATAATGGTTAAAATTGAGAGAGATGCTGTCCCTTTTTTTTTTGTACTGATAATTGCTGTTGGTCCTAATGACCTTTACAGCTTCACCGGGTTTTTTGGGGCGAGCGCTAAATGCGCTCCAGCCTAGAGGAGGACTTAAAAACTACTATAAGAACTATAAGAAGCGACTGCCTAAGGGCACCCAGGTGGGTACGGACCTCGGCTTAGGACGTCGCTGGGGACGGAGGGGTCGGGGAGAAGCGGCCTGGAATACGCCGATAGCGCGTGAAAGCGCCTTCATACCGCCCGCGCCGGCGCGGGCGGTATGAAGGTGCTGTGTGTGAACTACTATCGGGTGGCGGAGTGGCTTCCGCGATTGAGATCGTGATGGCGTCGTAGGCTGCTGTGTCCCTTTTTAGTAAAACAGTCCTTTATACGTAGCCAGGACCTGTTTGGCGCAAGGGAACATTGACGTCATAATTCTCTATTGCCGTTTCTTTCTACCGTCTGATTTTTGATTGCCTGTAGCTATTTTATTGTTCAACGAATTTTACTTCTGTTTTCACATTTGACCATCAATTTGTCTATATCTTAATTTTTACGAAAGGTATTTAATATTTGATACTGTCTGTCACTTCTTTGTTTGAACTCTTTTTAATCCCCGACCGATCCAGGCGTGTTATAAGTTTGACACGTTTGTCTGTCGGTCTGTTTGTCTGTGACATCATAACTGAACATCGGATGGTCCAATGTGGACCCGGTTTTTAAATTCAATAGAGAATTTTGTTGAGAGTGTTCTTAGCTAGGTTTGAATAAAAATTGGAACAGTGGTTTCCAAGATCTTGGAGCATCTTTAATGTAAGTAAGTAATACTTTTATTTCACACACATCAATGAAACAGTTATAATTATGATAAAATAATTATGTGTCAGATGACAGATGGGATCTCTGGAACTGTAACAGTTAGGTGGTTCCACATTTGGAATCTTGAGGCCCTGATGATGATCAGGAAAAAGTAAGGGGATCTCCACAATGATACTTCGGGGGTTTCTTAAATTATTAATTTAGAGTTATTATTGTAGATTTGGTAAATAACGTGTTAATATTAGTTGGTCTCTAAATTTAGACATTTTTAGTTAAGGATTAACTTTGTTTCAATTGATAAGAGAACCAATAAGAATGTGGTTAAATATTTTGTTGTTCTATATTAAAGACAAAAGTATTTTAAATTGACTGTGCTAATTTTCCATTAAATTTAGACATTTTTAGTTAAGGATTAACTTTGTTTCAATTGATAAGAGAACCAATAAGAATGTGGTTAAATATTTTGTTGTTCTATATTAAAGACAAAAGTATTTTAAATTGACTGTGCTAATTTTCCATTAAATTTAGACATTTTTAGTTAAGGATTAACTTTGTTTCAATTGATAAGAGAACCAATAAGAATGTGGTTAAATATTTTCTTGTTCTATATTAAAGACAAAAGTATTTTAAATTGACTGTGCTAATTTTCCATTTGACTGTACTTAATTTCTGTCCTACTCAGAATATAACCTAATTATACTCTGACCCATCAATAATCTATCGTACTCAGCATTATACTTACTGAGATTCTGGGAAAACAAATATCTGACCTACTCAGAATCCGAATGAAAAAGAAAAACACTTCTTCAGATTTTGACCTAAAAGCTCAATTGACTCGGCTAGGATCTGACATCCCCCGCCCAAATCATAAATAAACCCTGAAGAAATATTAACTGAAAATTTCCTTGCGATACTTAAATCTTTCCTAATTCCGTTGATACATAAAGAATTATTATCATCTTTGTTTTCCTATAGATAATTTTGTTATTATTTCCTACTTCCTATAATAATGAACGTCTTTACTTCTATTTCTGTAATGCCGCTGGTGTAACAAACACCCCCTATACAACCGGAGGGGGTGGGGGGGAGGTTCAGTGTCCATAACTGAACAACTTTCACTCGTGTTCAGTTGTGAAACCTACAACCTTGGGATCTTTAAGGCCAGAGTGAATAGGCATTTACTAGACCCGCATGCTCCATCATCGACCTCATCGTCGCTTACCATCAGGCGAGATCGAGGTCAAATGCGGGTTTAGTAGTAAATAAAAAAAAGGAGTCAATATCAGTTTAGTTTCAGACGAGGTGTAGATATTAAACTTTTTAAGGAACAGCTGGTTTTATTTCTGCGATTTTAGAGATGACCCCCATAGTGAAAGTCGTTCTGTTATGGATACTGAACATCCGCTTTCTTTCCCGATTTATGATTTTTTTTATATTTTTTTTATTTACTTCTAAATCGCATTTGACCTCGATCTCGCCTGATGGTAAGCGAAGATGAGGTCGACGATGGAGCATGCGGGTCCAGTAAATGCCTATTCACTCTGGCCTTGAAGATCACAAGGTTTCGGGAAACACAGACGCCGGCAGGCTGTGCCATTCCTTAGCCGTTCGCATAATTAACAAAGAAGCAAATCGTTTCGTATGTTACACCCTGTGTATTAAAAAATTTTTTTTAGATAGAAAATCATTTCGTGACGTTTAACCTTAAAAATATTTAGTATATAATATTTACAGTAACATGAGTAGTTATTTATAAATATTTACAAACACTTACCGAGAGCATTGAGTTACGTCATCACATGATAATGTCATTATATCATGGGGATCAAAATAATCTTTTGTCAAACAAACGTCACTTCAGTGATAAGGAAAATATCTGACAAGGATCATATCTGATAAGGAAAATTCACTCCACTTTTGTCAAAATACTGTTGACCAAGTTCATCTTTTCGTTCAATAATGACCTTTTTGTTACACCTGCTCAAAAATGGGTATATTTATCACCTTGTAACGATGTCGACTTCATCATCCATATCAACCTCCTTGCCATCAATTTCAACCTCATCGTTACCGTTTATCTCACCTCATTTCGTGTTGGCATCTTCATTTCTTCATCTATATTTTCAAAATTCAAATCATATTCCCATTCCATTTCTAACTTCCATTATTCCATTAATTTCATTGTCTTCACCTTTCTCTCTGTATTTTGTCTTGAACGGACGTTTCTCCGTTTTATTTTTCTCTCCTACTACTACCTATTTTCTACACTTACTATTTTCTGTGTTCTGATCCTTAAAAATATAATATCTATTACCAAGTTTCTTCTATTACTTCATCTGCACACTGTCCTAGAACCCTGCTAGCCGGCACCTAGAGGACAGATTGTAGCAACCTGATCATTTTTTCGTTCAAAAATGACCTTTTTGTTACACCTGCTCAAAAATAGGTCTATTTATCGCCTGATAACTGTGCGGAAAGTGCCACGTTCTCGCACTGAGCAAAGACGATGTTCACCTATGGTTTTTTCGAACTGACAAATGCTGTTGGTCTTAATGACCTTCACAGCTTCACCGGGGTCTTGGGGGCGAGCGCTAAGTGCGCTCCAGTCTGGAGGAGGACTTGGAGGACGACGTTCACCTATGGATGCGCATGCACTCACTTACCATGGACATTTATCGACATGACCTGCCTTTTTATTTTTTTTACACATACACTCCCTGTGACAATGTGGCCCTTTCCTCACATGTCCTAGTACTAGTATACAAACTACATTTTATATGCATTAAAAAAAATATTTTTACTATTTTAGACTCGGTTGACGGCTGTAGGCTCGCCATCTATCGCGTTCGTTCGTCCACTAAATCTTACGGCGAAAAGTGGGAACTACCTGTGATTGCAAGTGGTTCCTCTGTCTATACCCTCGGGGAAAACGTGAGAGTTATGAACGTGAGAGTTTATGTATGTATCATATTTTTGCTCGTTTGACTTCGTTTGACCTTTATGACACCAAAGCGTGGCATTTTTATATATATTTTTTTATTAGTTTAACTAAAAACAGCCTTTAGCTTATCATAAATCTATACAATACAAATCTCCTAAGTAAAAACGTACACAAATAAGAATATTAAATCAATTGTCAAGCTTCTCCGTGCATGATCGAGAAAAATTACACGTGTGATATTTATTATTGACGTAACAGTTGGCGTTAAAATCCGTGAAAAATTTAGATTCTTTACGGTTTTATGTAAATGTAAAAAATATTTTTCTGTAAAAATATTATGTTCTATGTTTGTTACGTCAATAGACATAAGATAAACTCCAAGATAGAGATGGAAACATTTGTAAAGTCCATTCGCTTAAATAGTCTCGCCTGCGGTCGCTTTTCAAATGAAATTAATTTTTATTTACAAGAATATACGCCAAGTATGAAGAATCTTAAAATTACATAGGTAGTTCCAGCATATCCTACCACATTGTGGTGTGTAAGTTTATATAATAGATACATATATTTAACAAGAAATTAGAAAAAAAAATGATACAAAGTTAATTAACTGATACTCTTTAGACTACAAGAACTCCTAATTTTGTACAATAAAGAGTATTCATTCATTCCTACAAGGATCACAAATTACCAATTCATAATAATAAAACCGACACCAGGCATCCACTTCATAGTCACACTGCCAAACCATCTCGTCAAAGCCGTAACAGGTTTCTGCGATGTGTTTCACCCATCAACCCTGGAAAGAACCCGCCAGAAGTAAGATGCAAGCTGTGGCGGGAGAAATACCCGCCTAAAGATTTCATACCGCCAATAGAAGACCTACCACCGGGTTTCAAACTCCCGTGGCCAACCTGGAAAACGATTAATCGCCTGCGAACCCAGGTCGGCTGTTGCGGAGATAATCTTCACAAATGGGGGTTTTCCAGCGATCAAGTAAAGTGTGAGTGTGGCTTCAAACCATGGAGCACTTGCTCTGCTGTCCCGCGTGTCTGACCACCTGCACGCGGGAGGACCTTTTCGAGGCCAACCAGAGGGCTATCGATGTGGCTGCCTTCTGGTCGGGAACAATTTAGTTCGGATCATCAACACGAAAGAATAATGATAATATAATGATTGCATGTCAATTTAATTTTAAAAAGAGAGACTAATCCTTTATTCATCACTATTAGATGATCAACCATAGTCATCGTTTGACTACTGCGGCGGCGCGAGTGCGGGCGGCATTATCAAAGAGCGAGACTGTTTTCGCGAATGGACTGTACTTCTGTTTCTATTATTAAGATCTACTACTATCCTTCTGGTAATTATCAGATCCTCATCAAGGTTCTAGTGACACATTCTATAATAAGAAAGTCAGTATCAATCACCACCAACAATTACTTTATTCATTTTTCATTTCCCGACGTATCGGAGTTAAACGAACAAACTGATGGTGAGTGGTCACCGTCGCCCATAAACATCTCACTTCACATTTCTAGAGGGCTTTTCATGCGCCGCTGACCTTGAGGACTAAGGTTAAATGCCTTATTTAAATATTGGATTCATAATTGACTAATACCTTAAAATTATTTATATCATAATTACGAGTAGGAAAATAAGAGAAAATGTACAAAAATAAAATGAAATGTTACTTATAATATGTCTTAGATTAGTCTCGTGTGGTAGGGTACCGAGGATGCTGGCGGCGTTGCCCCGCTGGAGCGCTATGCTGATCCTTTGGGCGAGACAGCCGCCAGCCCTTGGGTCCCTCATCGCATCAAATAGACGCTTGGACAGCTCTAGGAACAGTGACCAAGCTCCAGGGCCCCAAGGACCAAGGGTATCTACACCAAATGCAACGAAGTTGTAGTGGTTGCCAACTTATTAAAAATAAAAAATAGTGCTTGCTTGTTTATCTATTTGTCAGAGTTGTTCAGTGTAATAGTCAAAGTTAGTTATTTTTTCAACCTAAAATAGGAAATACTATTTAATTATTACAACTAACTCTGAGAGAGAGGGGCTGTGACCCCCGCTCCGGGTCTTTCTTGGTGCGGAGGTTGGCCGTGGCGATTCATCGTGGCAATGCCGCGAGCGTCATGGGGACCTTTGCGCCGGGGTCGATACGGGGCGGAATTTTTGACTGAGGCCTTTCATAATCGAAGTCTTTTTTTTGTTGACGAAGTTTAGCATTTTAACTGTGATTTATGTTTGTTTATGAATAAATGATATGATACCTGAATTGATTTAATAATAAATTAGAAAAAGAGGATGAAAAATTTTTTGTGAGCAGGATTTGAACCTGCGACCTTGCCTTTCATTAAGTATGACTAACATTTAGCTATCCAACGGGGCAACGCAGCCATTGCAGTCTCTTGGGTACACTGCCGGATGTGGGGGACTTAACCCAATTTTTTTATCTTGAGCTTTCTTAGCCTTAGTTTAGTTTTAGCTTTAGTATTATTTTAGTGTTATATTATATTATATTTTCTATTTGTGCTAACATTTGTAAAATTGATTCAATAAGTGACGATTCGATGTGGTATTAATTGTCATTAATGGCGATACCCCTTTGTAACCGCAACCAGTAGGTGCGTCAATGTTCCGCATGTAAAATGAATGAATGACTGTCACAGTGTAGTTATAAATAATATTTATGGATATACCAAGAGCGTCGGTGGGTAGTGTAGTCAGGACACTGAACTCCCAGCCTTTCCCAGGCTTCCCAGCCAGATTTTCGGAATTTTATCTAAGACTTACATTCATCGACTGCTCTAACGGTAAAGGAAAACATTGCGAGGAAACTAGCATGTCTCAGGAAAGAAGTTTCTGAAGGCGTGTGAAATTCACCAATCAGCACTTGGGCCAGTTTGGTTGGTTATGGCCCGTACCCTCTTGTACAAGGGGAGGCCTGTGCCCCAATAGTGGGGATGTTAATACTGTAGACACGAAATTATTACCACGGTTTGGGATTGTTTTGAGCTCTCGATATAATATCTAACTTAATAGGCTGATAAGAGAGAAATATTTCGGTTTACTCGTATGTGCCATTGTCATAAACGCCATCAGTTGCTACCGCTACTTTACTACCTATTCTTCTTCTTCTGGATCGTATTCCTCATTGCTGAGGGTCGTGATCATTCTAAGGCATTAATCACATACTCATACTGTACAGTTTGGTAGTACAAAATGCCCCCTAAGTATGGACCGCCGAATGAAAAACGGTCTCCAGGACGAAGACATTTATTGAAAATATGCTTTACTATATAAGTCACTCGACACAACAGAACCATAACGCGTTGTAATATGCGACTAGCGCCGTCTATCGACGGATAGGGTCAAACACATACGATTTATTGCTTTTCATGTGTAACAATTGGTGAATTGTAACATATAACGACTCTTGTGGCAGATTTAAAAGGGGTGGTTTGCCTTTGCTTTCCCCATTTTACACACTGGTCATCTCAGTATGCAGGTTTCCTCACGATGTTTTCCTTCAACGTCAGAGCAGTGGGTAAATGTACATATGTCTTTGGAGAAACCGATAAACTAATTGACACATGACATTGCATGATTTCGAACTCGGACCTCCCGCGTCCGACGTCCTAACCACGACGCCACCGACGCTCTCATTACTACCTATATAAAATTCTTTTATATAACGTTTTCCTTATTCTTTTATTTTTATTTTTAGGTTTATACCTTGCACCACAAACTTTACTACTCTACTCTCGATATCATTTCCTCTGCCCGAAGGTTGTCTGGAGGAGATCGCTCTTCGCGATAACGCCGCCTAAATTGTACTTCACTATTTCCTTTTCTATACTTTACTATATAAATAATTAAAATCGTATTTATTAATTGACACACAACACAGTTATTTTATTCTAATTCTTAACCTATAAACAAAATATACGGTAACCTATAACATATATTGCCCCATGTGTCAAATGAAATGGTCGCAACCTCAGCGATATAGCACTGTAAAACAGGTGCCAAACCGCGAAACAACTTTTTACGACAAACCTATATTACAGCCTCTATACAGCCTTCTTTCGCCGTGACGTAGCGTGAGTCAAGCAGGCGCGGTGCTGCCTCAGCCAATCCCAGCCCTTTGCCGCGCCATATATACGTCGGCTGACCGCCGCTCGAACCACACTGTAAACTTACGCTAATACGGCAGCACGTTCGCTACTCTTAAACTGTAACTCTTAAGCGCGTACAGTCGTTCGACATCTTTCAACTCGCGAAAGTGTTGTGATACTCGAAACTTTTAAACCCAAAAAGTGAGTACATTTTTTTATCCCGTGTTCAATGGCGCGTGTACTTGGAACCAGCTGATAGTGATATGGATTTGATATAACTAGTTAACTAGATACTCAAGTAAGCAATGACAGTTTTGTACTTATGTATGTAAAAATAAAGTTCATTACAATTGTGTTTTAATTTTAAGAAATTGTGGTTTATGTTCTTAGGTGGTTCCAAGTGGATGTGTTAATTTGTTTTAAGTTTTAGCTTGATATAAAAACTTTTTTTTTAAGTTAAAAAGTTATCCCAAAATCCGAATAGTGCAATTTCTGCTTAGCTAAAAGAATTCATAACTGTATTAAGAAAAACATTTTAATTAATTATATTTGATTAAAATTGTAGTGTGTCTAAAAAAGTGGCATGACACATACGAGTACATAGAATAAAAAACCTGTATCCTGAAGACTTCGTCAAAATAACGGCCTAATTTTTTTTATTATGTTTGTTAAAAACGCTATAATTTTTTTAATAATTTTCCTTATATATTTTTTCCTAATACAGGCGAGTTAATATTGTGAAATACCTATACTTACATCCCATATTATTTTCCTCACAGATTATTAAATCTTCCATTATACAGAACTCTATAATAATAATTATAATTATTTAAGTTTACTATGTTTTTTACAAATCTTTTATATTTACTTAACTGTCGAGTGTCGAGAACTTACGAGAATGTATTTTATACCACTGTATAAATAAGAAAATAGTAACCTAGTTATAACCAATACGGAAATTATCCTTACCTATGACTAACTAAGACTGGTCATTTTGAGAACTGGTCATTTTGGGAAATGGACATTCTGCACCTAAATGAAGTACATAATGTATTATTTTAAGTATTTTAACAACTTCACATACAAACCCAAAATTACAACACCAGACCTCCAACTGCAATTCTCTATTCCCCATACAAAAGACATCAACGAGCGCCTTTTTGGACCTCACAAGATGTCTTACATCAAAAGTGGTCAAAATTGCGTCATCTTCAAAAAGCACACCCTACTGGGTCTAGTTAGGGACCCCCATAGGGTCCCCAGACCCTTCCGGGAATATCACGGCCTTATCTCTATCCCAATTGGAGTGGATCGGTTCTGTTGAAATACAGGTATGAGAAAAACGTGTCACGATTGACTGGTGAATGTGTTGATTTTAATTTTGTTTTATTATTTTTGTGGGCCTTCTTATAACTACATGTTTCACAATTATTATATAGGGGTATTAATACTTTGGAATTAGCGAATAAATAATATTTTTCATTCGAATTGGAAATTGTTTGGGTTATTTTATCGAGTTAATTCCTAGTTGTGTCATCAAAAGTTGCCTTAAGTTGTACAACAAAAGAAAGTTTATTCTGAAAAGTAACAAACAAGTTTTTTGTTTTTACTTTAAGTTTAAAGAAACTTATCAATATTTTCATAATTCTCTTGATGATGATTTTCAAATAGAATATAGAGTTAATGTATAATAATCACCAAAAACAATCTACACTTCGTTAACATTCACAAATAACTGACGAGTATGTCACTAGTATTTGGAACACTATTGTGTACTATCATGACAGGTGCCACGATTTTGATTTGCAATGTATGTATCCTTAGATATCAAAATTAACAGTCATATAGCGCAAGAATCGATAGAGTTCTGGGTATTTCCTGAACTCAATACCTATATAGTTCGGCGACTTGTGGCTTCGTTCGTACACTCAATCCCGCTTGCGCGAAGGTGCGGGTTAAATGTTCTTAACCCGGGCTAGCTAACCCTAGTTTAACAAGCGAATTGTCTAAGGATTTCATACAAAAAAATTCAGGGTTAGCGTTGGTGAAAGACATTTTTGCACTGAGGTATAGGCACTAACTCTCGTTTTATCTCATAATTCGAGTATCCACTATAAACATTTTTTATAAAAAAAGTTCTGAAGTTAAATAAAGTAAAGTAAATTAAAAGTAAGTAAGTTAGTAGTTGTTTAAAAGTTTAACCTGGGTTAACTCGCGAATTGTCTATGGTTTTCATACCAAAAATGGCATCGGGTTATAGTTAACCCGAGAGAAAACGGTTGGCGCAAGCGGGCTTTAGAGAGTTAAGTCGTTTACTTAATAAGAATTAATTATTAATTAATTAGTTTTGTTTTAAAAAAGCAGATTCTTAGTAGATCTGGGTAGGTCGTAAATTCATGATATAAAGCTCTCGACCAAAATATCAAAATCAATTGAAGCATGTATGTTTTTGTTATATGGCATCATTCTCAACAACCATAACCATATTAAAACATGAACAGATTAAAACTTGGTTAAATACAATTGATCTTCATTACATTTCATTTATTTAAAATACATTACAATTACATACAGCACTGAGCCAATTACCAAAAGTAGTCATACATCAATAGACAGTACGTTAATAAAAAAATACACAAGTCAAATAGGAAATAAATAAATTGATGTCTTACAAACATTATAGATCAATCGTATTAAAAAAATATCTGAACAGTCTTTTTAATTTTAACTATACACAAACCTGATTTCCCAAAATGATTTTAATTGATTTTAAATTAATGCCCTTTTCCGAGGGCGAAAGCTTGTCTATCTATAAAGAGATTGTCCACAAAGTTACACCCAAAGCCAACTGTGACTAATATCCATAAAACGACATTTGATACCGACACCGAATGGTCAGTTTAATGGCCAATAATCGATTTCGGCGCCGCAGTCCGCTCTCGAGTTACCACCAGGTGCGCGACGAATGTAAATCAAATCGTAATAAATTTAATTATCTCTCACTGGAGTCGAATTAATGACGCATTTGTGTAATCTATTAGTTCTATGAAGCTAACAAGTGATGCACGGGACGGAGACAGCATGAAGGAAATTTTGGATTACGATTTCAATTCGTCGGGAAATGTAAAAGTCGTAAATATACGTAACGTTGTCGTAACTATTTGTATGTCAAACGACGGAGCATAGTGATACCAACTCATTTAAACTTACTTACTTATTATTACCTATGTTCACGAATAAATGATTGATTGATTCAAAATTTCCAGTTGTCCAATTCGGAGAAAGGCCAAGTCGATGTCAATGTATCGAGATACAGTAGCAAAGATAGGCTGCTTAGAGACAGGTCTAAAATTTAAATACGAAGCAGCATGAGTCCCTAAACCTAACCAATTACTCTTATTTTCTAAACATATATGATATGAGCATGACATAACCCAATATACATTAGTTGTAGAGTATTCTTACAACGGTTTGTGGTATAATATTGTCAATACCAATTAAACCATGAAAGCCTAAAAAGTTATGTGACCAGCACACAGCTACGGGAAATAATAAACCTATCACTGATATTGAACTAGATCAAGATAATTATTAAATTAAATTAAATTTCTTTATTTATTGCACAACTTGATTCATTGTGTTAGTAGTTGTATTCGGGATTGGACAAATTCTTCGAATTAATTGATCTCGTATTATATTTTGTGCACAACTGTGCATTTTCCGTCGAATCCAAGAATCTGCCCAATCCACTAATCTGTCGAATCAAGAATCTGTCGAATCAAGAATCTGCCTAATACCGAATCTGTCCAATCCCGAATCTGTCCAATCCCGAGCAAGGGCTATAAACTATGTTAGTCGTATACATTATTTCGGCAAAAATTACGAGTTTGTACACTTAGACCAGATGCTGATCAAAGATAACATCATTCGATCAGCACCCGAACGAAGTGTTTAAGGATAGGGGAATCGTATTTATCCGCTATTACATTCAGGATACTCTTGGAGCTGCTCCGAAGCCTGCAAAGCAGAGACGCAGTTCTCTTGCGCATAATTATTGAACTAATATTTTATATTAATTAAGTTCTCTAAAATTTCTAAATTCTGTCACTAAGGACTACGCCTTTTTCAAGGAGATTTTTTTATTTATTTAGATATTGTCTCTGTCTAATTTCTTTACTTATTTTCGGTATGAAAGTGTTGAACAATATCTCACCCTACTCAATAGCAATTGAGGTTGCATGTAAAAAAGATTTTTTTACATATTAAGATATTTTTTAGCGGCACTCCTGGGCGGACATAGTAACACAGATGTGTTACTATGTCCGCCCGGGAGTGCCGCTTGTTCCCTCCACGCCTATTGCAATATTTTATGCGATGGTGTGGCGCGTCAGACCGAAAAAGAGTTTTGGTTTTGTGCAAATAACTTGTCTTGATGATAACGACATATAAAGTTAACTACTAACTAAGTTTTGTGAACCGTTACAAGAAAAGATTTTATTTCCAAGAGCGCACACAAACAAACAATTAGGTGCAGAAGATAAAAAGAGAGCTACCGGTACTTTTGATATAAGTACGTAAAACTAATCGGCTATTGCACGACATGTCCTTAAAGTTAAGTCTTCATTAAATGCATGGTAAGTATAATTATGATAATTAGTAAAAGATTCGCACTCTGAAACTCATCATCATCATCAGCCGCCTACTCTAGTCCACTGCTGGTCATGGGCCTCTCCCAGGGCGCGCCATTGAGCCCGATCTTCGGCTCTTCTCATCCATTCGATGCCAGCCACCTTGCGCAGATCGTCGCTCCATGTCTTTGTCTGATCTGCGACAGATGTGACCGACCCACTGCCACTTCAGCTTGCTAATCTTATGAGCTATGTCGATAACTTTTGTTCTCTCTCTCCTCGGCATGTCGAACTCTGAAACTGCATGTCGGAAATTAAAAGAAAGGCATGTCAAATCCACTAACAGAATATAATCCTACAATGTTTTACCACTAGAGGCGCCACTAGCACAACGGTACGTAGTCAATCAACATGTAGAGACGTTCCTTTACACCAAATCTTTTTTTACCCTTCAGACTCGCGCCACGCTGTCTTATCAGATTTTTTAGGTTTGCTATTTTGAAATGGCCATAATGATACCATGATATCATCACAATTTTACTATAGCTTCGAGAAATTATATCTAATTAAACCAAATGACGAGAAATTTGTGATATCTTCAAAAATAGGAAAAATAAACGTTTGCTTTTCTGTTTACGGAGTGTGCTAGTGGCTCCATCTGCGCAACGCTTTGCGTTTTATGTCCTATTGGCACCACAAAGGCCCGCTCGTTAAATTATGGCCCGAACCCCTTGTGCAAGGGGAGGCCTGTGCCCCACCAGTGGGCACGTTAATAGGCTGATGATGATGATTCGGAACTGAAATAAAAAAAGTATTTTATTTGTAATGTAAGTCGTGTTTCGTTCCGTTTCTGTATCGGCCCTAGTTCCAGAAAAGTAAAACGCACTATCAGTGCGAAATGATCAATTTTAGATCGGCTGTGCATGCAGTGAAAGATGCGCGTTTATTTTAGTTTATTAGAGATCACAAACAGTTATACATTAAAGATTACATAAGCATAGTGACTAACACAAGTATAAGGTAAATGCATAACCAACTACATAATCCACAGTTTACAAAAAAATAGTAAATTCAATTTATAAATATTGCCAACACACGGTGATAAGGTAAGTTAGATAAAGTTACGTTTGTAAATCAAATAGAGAGTTATGGTATAAGGGAAACAACATTGAGAATAAACTTACGAAATCTATTTGCGGACAGTGCCAAGATATCAACATTTACAAAATAAGTGTTGTATGAATCTACAAGCCTCCGGAGCGGAGCAAGTACACCAGCGTTGGTGCGGCAGGAGCCGACTGCGAACAGCGTTACGAGCGGTGTTATGAAAAAGTTCTTTGACATTAAATAATAATAAGATTTTCGCACGGATGTCTCATAATACTAAATTCGTCGTCTGTTAATGATGTCTTACCAACGCTTACTTCATGTAGGTATTGTTAAAGCCCAAAGAAGTGCTAATTTTTGATACAACTTCACATACACAATTTAGAGAAAAATGTCAAAGTTCCTAGTAATATTAGCTAATTACGTAATTTTACTGACGTAAACCTAGGTACAAAAACACAAAGTGTAAACTTATTTATAGTTTTCTATTCGTTATTTTATTACACTGGGTACTATTGTAGTTTTAAAAGATTAATTCCAAATGGCAATTCAAGAATAGCTGACCTTGATAAAACTTCTTTTTACTACATATTAGAAAATAGTAACACCTGGTCTCAGTGTTGTCAGATCCGATTTTTAAAAATCCGTAGGGCGAGGCTGAAATATCCGTAGAATTCCGTAGATTGCCTCTAGAATAATCCGTAGTTCTACAGACTTTTTTAAAGCTTTGTCTGACTGAACTATATCCTTATAATGTAGTTCAAAACTAGCAAAGAAATTAAAAACTAGAACAAACTTATGCGAAACATGTTTAGGACAGAGGGAAAATAAATAAAGGCGGCTCATTGTATGGACTAGAGAAATTCTAAGTAAAGTTGTCACACAGTCATTCTTTTTTTGCTATGTATGCTATTAAGGACGAATAGTGAGGGAATGAATTAAATCACCACAGGAGTGTACGGAACGGCCTTAAAATAATATTTTTTTTAAAATATTGCGTGAGCTGCATGTAACGAAACGCAGTCCAACTGCGTGGTTTTTGCAGTTGTATTTCGTTTTACGCAGATAAAATACACTACGTTTTATTTTTTATACGTTTTGGTGGAAAACTAGATTAAATTCAATAATCCGTAGATTTGCAATTAATTTCCATAGTTCCGTAGACAATGCATACAATCCGTAGATCTACGGATTTTTCCGTAGGTCTGGCAACACTGCCTGGTCTAATGGTTACCGTCTTGGATGTTATCTCTTCTACTTTATCGATATGTAGGTATGTCTGTGGCCTCGTCGCTATGAATCGAAAGGACTAATTTAAATCCCGGTTTTGTCGTATTAAAATAAGTTAAAAATATGTTTAAAAAATAATTATATTATTATTTTAATACGAGTATTTATAATGCCCAGTTAGTAAAACATTATATCTCTTTGGAAATTGTTTTCCGCAGCGCCAGAGTACTTTCTAAAAGCTCTAGTGAGATATTTGTGGGTATAGAACGCATAGATCTATGTGATGGTGACTACTTACTATCATGGTAGCCCATTTTCTTGTCTTCTCTCCTTATTCCATAACGGTAACTACGCTGGTTCTCTTACCTTCCAAACCGAAACACAGGAATGCAAGCATTGCTGATTTACGGCCCCTTCAAGGTCCGTCTGGGGTACCCCTCTAAAAACAGTTTCCAATGTCTTCGCTTCAGCAGCGTTGATGTGTTTCGGCAATTTATTCCTGAAATCGTGCATCTTCGGCCTCATCGTCACTTAGGTATTATTACCATCAGGTGAGATTGAGGTCAAACACGGAATAAAAACAAATGTATCTGGACTGATTCTGGGAGTAGTCGGTCAAGGGCAGCTTCAAACCTATAAAGACCCTGCTCCATTCTTCTCATCCATCAGCGGCATCCGGCATTGTTTAGAATGGCGTGACGTGTTATGTCCGTCATACTCGAAGCATGTAGATCAGGCGTGGCCAACTGCGGCCCGCGCTTTCCTATTTTGCGGCCCCACAATACTTAATAAAATATTAAAATAATACTCTCTGTATGGCTAGGCTAAAGCCCTAGCCGAGGTAACTGCCAGCCCTGCGGTTACCAGAAGGCTCCATGAGGCGCGCTGAAAGATCGTTGAAACAATTAAGTAATTGAGATGTTTTGGAAAAAAACCTAGACGTTTGAGTTCTTTAACGCTTCCCCTCAACCCCTCTAGAATAGAGGGGGTTTAATATTTCTAGTGAAGCTTTACCACGCCATTTCTGGAAGCCCGGGTGCCTCAGAAAAATCGCTGACTTCGCCCAGAGTTTACCACGCCTGACGTAAACTGACGCCGCGCCAATACGATTACGTGGAAGCGAACAGTATGCGATCAAACGACAGCCTGATACTTGACCTATCCAATCCAACCAACCCAGACGTACCAGGGTGTTCATTCCATACTTACTGAAAGATATGTAACCAAGTATGTAAGATTAGCAAGCTGAAATGGCATTGGGCCGGTCACATCTGTCGCAGAACCGACAACCGCTGGGGTAGACGAGTTCTGGAGTGGAGACCGCGTAGTGTGGGACGCCCCCCTGCTAGATGGAGCGAAGATCTGCGCAAGGTGGCTGTCAACGACTGGATGAGAAGAGCCGAAGATCGGGCTCAATGGCGCGCTCTGGGAGAGGCCTATGTCCAGCAGTGGACTAGAGTGAGCTGCTGATGATGATCTAACAAAAACCTTTCCGTGAGTTGAAAGAAACGTCCTTAAGTTAAGGCTTCCTTAAGTCTCGTGTCATCTCTATCTATACAATCCGTTAGAAAGGGATCTTAATAACACAAAATATCTCTATATCTATAGATGTCTAGTAGTTATTTTAGAGAACTACGGGTTATTTTTTTAAATTGAGACATCAGTAAAAATTTTGATGTTTTTGTTTTGTTACCTTTATTATTATTTTGCTAATTTATTATGATTGATTATTTTATTGATGATAATTTATGATTGATTGATTGATTTATATATTGAACAAAAAAATTACGCTTTCGGGCAGAATATGATGATACTGAAACACAATGTAACATCTGTATTACCCATATTTACAAATAAATGATATTTCTATTTCGGGATATGCAGGGCACGCGAATGTAAGACAGAAATCGATTTTACCTCATACCCGAATCCCTTTCTAAGAGCTCACCACATAAATAAAATATATGTATACTCTGTGGAATTCACCGACTGTAGAGCTATCGAAGTAGTTTGGTTATCCCATTTTGTCAGTGTCGGTATTTAACGGAACAAAGGACCTAATTTACCGAGATACCTTCCTACAATCACTGTTTGGTTTACCCTATTTAAATATATTTCTATTCTATTTCTATTATATTCCTATAAGTTCACAGTAACGGTATTTTCATACTTTCCAAAGCACTTACGTTCCTTATAAAAGTTATAGTGAAACGGAAGGCATATCTCTAATTGAATCTCTACTTATTTCCTTGACTTCAATTACTTTTAAACTAACTAACATCGAATGTCCGCTCGCTTCTAATCTAGGATTAGCTTAATTGAGGATATGAAGCCAGAATAAATCCGACGTAAGGCTAGTTAAACGTCTCAAGCTAAAAGTTTTATGAGAAGCGAATAAGATTTCAGATAGAAAAAATAATTCATCATGAATAGAAAATAGAAATAGAAAAACGTTTATTTGTTGTCTGCGGCACACACACAATTCCACACTCCACACAATTAAACAACTAAATTAATAATGGCCGGCGTACATGCTGCAGCACCAAACAGGCCTCAGCTCAGCATAATGCCATACTCTAGAGTAGTCTAGATCCGTTCCTTGGATGAAAGAAAAAATATTCTCCCTGGCGTTCCTTCCTCCATGATCTGTTCGTTGAGGCGTGATTGAACAAAATAGACATTAATCCTTTCCCTTATAAATATATAGATGTATTGATAGGATTTACACCGGGCACTTATCGTACATATATTTATGTATAGGATGTGGATTGCATAGCACGCGTGCGCGAGCGCAATGCCGTAGAAGGCGTCATGGTGTCTCTGTATTTCAAAAGTGTACGCAACGCACACGAGAAACGCAGCATAAGGGGGCTTTTCCACCAAAGCGTGTGTGCGTTCCGGAAATAAATTCTTTAATTCTTTCAAATCTGTGCGGGGAAGCGAGGCTGTGAGCGAGGAAAAATCCACCAGTAGGATCGCGCTATTATCACGTCATATCACGTGACGATTAAAATGTTGCGATCCTATTGGTGGATTTTTTCCTCGTTCAACAACTTGTTTCTTGCACAGTTTTGGTGAAAAGGCACACTAAGGCGTGTTTATGGAACAAAATCCCGAACGCATAAAGACACAATTTTGAAGAACTTTGCGATCTTTAGTTGTGGTAAGGATTATGTATTTGAAAGCTATGAGGTTAGGTTGCAGGAAAAATCGAAATTTTTGACACAATTTAGCATAACAGTTGTCAAAACATTATGTTCACTGCGTTACTTTTTCTAGAATAACAATCGTACACGTAACCATGATGAGGAAAATAATAACTCTGTTAAGAGAGCGCGCCATTGGTAGATACTTTCATAGTCTGTGTTATGGAGTTCAGTAGGTATGCAAGGCTCCATAGTAAAATGTTACAACCTTTTCCTCAGACCAGCATACCCCTGAAAACCCCTTTAGTTACGTCGCTAGTCACTGGTGTAGACAAGACCTTACTGAGCAGAGCCGACGTTGCCAGCGAGTCTGCCGCGTCGTTCGCACACGGACGCGCGTGAAACTCGATCCACGCACACACACACGCGGGGAAAATCGCGAACCTGTTGCGTGTGCGCCGCTGCGACACCGCATCTACCGCGCCTGCGCCGGCTGCAGTGTTAAATTAAGGGTCGGTGCGTATTTAGCAGGAAGCAAGTAATCAAGCGCCACTCAAAAAATCTACCATTTTTACTGCTTCTAACTTAGTATTTGTCTGAACTCTTTTCATTAAACTAATGTATTAGTTTAACTTCCTGAATCTGAACGAACAATAGTAACTTACTCGTACAGTGGGAAATCACTGCAGTTGATTTTTTTTAAATAGACTTTCTACAAAGTATCTTCCTCCTCGCGTCGTAATCCTCAATGCTGAGGGTCGTGACCACCTTTAGGTATCACCTTCGGGCGGATGATCTTCCTCCATTTATTTCTGTCCCCGGCGGTGTGGATGGCATCGTGAATTGTAGAGTCAAGGGTGGTGCGGATACAAAGTATAATACTTAATTATTTAAAATCAGAGCGTCGGTGGCACAGTGGCTAGGGCACCGAACTCCCATGCGGGAGGTCCGGGTTCGAAACCTTGCAGTGCCATGTACTAAAAAGTTTTTCGTATTTTCGAAGACTTACGTACATTTACCGACTGCTCTAACGGTGAAGGAAAACATCGTGAGGAAACCTGCACACTGAGATGACAGGGTGTAAAATGGGGTAGGCACAAAAGATCCTCAAGGGTCGAAGTGCCGCAGGGTTATTCCCGGCCCCCTATCATAAGATAAGAAGATATGTGGTCACCATCGCCTATTCACATCTCACCTCACTAAAATATTGCAAGAAGGTTTTCGGATTAGTTTTAGGACTCCCATGCGGAAGGTCCGGTTTCAAAACCGTGCAGTACTATGTACCAATGAGTTTTTCGTATTTTTCGAAGACTTACTTACATTTACAGACTGCTCTTACGGTGAAGGAAACCTGCACACTGAGATGATCAGTGTGTAAAATGGGGTAGGCACAAAAGATCCTCAAGGGTCGAAGTGCCGCAGGGTTATTCCCGGCCCCCTATCATAAGATAAGAAGATATGTGGTCACCATCGCCTATTCACATCTCACCTCACTAAAATATTGCAAGAAGGTTTTCGGATTAGTTTTAGGACTCCCATGCGGAAGGTCCGGTTTCAAAACCGTGCAGTACTATGTACCAATAAGTTTTTCGTATTTTTCGAAGACTTACTTACATTTACAGACTGCTGTACGACCGTTATAAGTATCTTATCTTATCTAATCTTAAGATAAGATAAGATACTTAATTAAATATAATATTTATACCTGAATGGGATAAAGTATATTTATTGTGGTTGTTCCTTAAGTGTCCAGTCACTATAAGGTTTATCCTACCCAGTAATAAAAAAAGTAGTATTATGTATGATTGTATCTTCGTATGAAAAAAACAAACAGAAATCGGATGTTCCCTGAAAAATATGAAAATACGTATTTCTTTTCTATCTAATTTCATATACAAATACAGTAGAAAAATTATCACCCATTATTGCTAAAAGCATTGTACATACTCGTACGTACGTGGAGCTAATAATAGACACGGCTCGCAAAATATCGAATATCAGATGTTTCTGTTTCACAAATGTTCTCAACCTTTATTACAATTTTTTTTCCTTCAATGAATGGCCCCTGCTAGTGATTTACATTGCAATTTGGCCAATATCCGTGTTAGAATCTTGAAAATCAATCGAACGTTACGGCGTCTGTTTTGAAAAAAAAAAACAGTTTACCAACGTCGAGATTAAGGGAGAGTCGTGTGCACTAGGCATGCCTAGTGTCTTGCATGCAGGTTTGGTGCCGGATCCACACCCTCTTTTGTATTTCACTCCCATTTCACTGTCTTATATAATATAACGTTCACTTAACACTGAGGATTTTTAGATAAAATTCACTAGTTTTACGAAAAAATAACCACTGTAAACCGTTTTTAAACAATAAAATAGGCCGAACACGCCATGACAGCATGAACGCAACAACTTAACCACCTTTATTATAATATGGTGAACAAATTCGTTGACATTGACGTTATGGAGTTGATAATGAGAACTATTGCGTTGCTCTATGGACAGGGCCGGACTTGAAGGTTGAGTGGCCCTGGAGCAACGAAGAAATGGAGGCCCTTGATATTTTTTTGAAATAAGACGAAAAAAAAATCTTTTTCACAGTTTGTCAATAATTTATTCTAAAACATCCGATATGCTTTTAACGAACTGATTAAGGTATGGTAAAATAAATGAAATAAACAAATTTGAATAGTATTATTAAGGCAAAGGAACTTTGCGAGCTTTTTTCGACGAAAAATCATCAATAATTTCAGTAAAATCATATTGTGGTGTGGAGGCCCCTCTCTTGCCCCTGGGGCTCCAGTTCCTGTTCTTCTTCTTCTTCTTTTCAGCCTATCGTAACCCATCGTTGGGTATAGGCCTCTTCATGTGCACGCTATTCTCCTCGGTCTCTAGCCGTTCGCATCCACATCCTCCCCGCCGTCTTCACAATGTCGTCGGTCCACCTCCTCCTCTCCTCCAGCTCCTGTTGCCCCCCTAAATCCGATCATGTCTATGGAACTCAATATTATTATTATGAACAACTCGGGTTGATATGAATTTCACCTGGACGGCGATTCTCGTAGTGGAATGTCGAATTCGACATTAGTCCTATCTTATTCGCTCACATTACATGTGAGCGTGACAAAACGTTCGTAGCGCTCGACTTTTGTATGTCGAACGCTACGAGAATCGCTCTCCTGTTGCCGCGAATATATTACACACTTTGTACAGTACCGAAGCCTCTAAAGGACTGATAAAAAAGCTTAATTGCCACAGTTTGACAACCACTGCAATACAGTGACCCAAATCCAGTGGCAAGTGTCTTGTTACAAGACGAATGGCGGCACTGTGTCTCCTCGTAACCAGACAGCGGTTGAAATACTGTTACAATATAAAATAATATATAATTTGTAGTGGTAGATCCTAATGTGAAGGATCGCCTGTGATGGTACCACCTTCTTATCTATTTCTGCCGTGAAGCAGCAATGCTTGCATTTCTGTGTTTCGGTTTGAAGGGTAAGGGAGCCAGCGTAATTTCCGGCACATGAGGCAATCCATCTTAGTCCTCAAGGTTAACAGCGCATCAAAAACTCTCTAATATTAATACGGTGAGATGTCTATGAGCGACGGTGACCACTTAACATCAGGTGGCCCGTTTGATCGTCTGCTCTCCTTATTTAATAAAAAAAAACTATAGTCAGTGAGTTTTTAAAAAAGGATTCGGATCTTGAGACTTTGGTTATTGATAGCGATACGCGATTGTTTAAGACTGCAAGTATGTAAGACTTAGAATAGAATAGAAAATTTTTTATTTGCTGTCACACACACAATTCCACTTGACTTGACCCCTTTTTTCACATTTATGTAAGTTTTATTGTTATTTTTTTAAATTATGGCCGCTGCTAGTGTACACACTGCATTTTGGCCAATGATCGTGTTAGAATCTTGAAAAACACTCGAACGTTTTGGCGTCTATATTGACAAAAAAAACGTCGAGATTCTGGGAGAGTCGTATGCATCAGAAATGCTTAGTGCCTAACATTCCAAGTGCAATTGGAGATTAGGTTGCCGGATTCACACCATCTGTAGTATTTCACTTCCATTTCACTGTCTTGTATAACGGTCAGTAATCACGGACGATTTTTAGGTAAAATACACTAGTTTTACGAAAAAATTACCACAGTAAATCGTTTTTAAACAATAAAATAGGCCGAACACGCCATGACTGCATGAATGTTCAACATAACCTCCTATTATTGTTTTATAAGGCGATCATTGTTTGATTTACCCTATGTCAAATGTTTTTCAGTTATAAGGCGTTTTCACATTGCATACACGATAAAGACAGTGATATCGTCGGTTGTAGAATTTCTTACATTTAGTACTAGACGTTTTTACGATGTCGTCCACGACACCATACTATCGTGTCAGTGTCGTTATCGTCTAATGTGAAAATGCCCATAGAGGTAACTCTGTTTGCGACTGTCACTCCGGTTATAACCAATTTGGCTGCTCTAAAATCCGAATAAGGCTTGTTCTACATAGTTTTGTCCCATTCATGTCCACTAGTTCGAACCACTGTGCGAAACGAAGCTACTTAGCTCTCGCGTTTCAAAGTGTTTAGAAAGTATAATATTTTGAAAAGTGTGAATTTTCGAAAAATGTGTATTTAGTTATGTTACTTTTTCTTTGTCCAATAATTAATTACAATAAAATACCATTGTATATTATATATAAAGAGCGTCGACGGCCTAGTGGCTAGTCGGAGGTCCGGGTTCGAAACCATGCAATTCCATAATAATAATACCAATAAGTTTCTGCGATTTTTTCGAAGACTTACGTACATTTACCGTCTTCTCTAACGGTGAAGGAAAACATAGCGAGGAAACCTGCATATCTGAGTAAATTAAAAGTTTTCGAAGGCGTGTGAAATCCACCAAACAGTACTGGGCCCGCTCGGTGGATCATGGCCCGTACCCCGTTGTTGCCCCAACAGTGGGGACATTAATAGGCTGATGATGATATAAATATATTCATGAGCTGTATTTAAAAGCGCCTCATATTTGTTTTCCTCATAGGTGGAATGAAAAGCAAAGTGTATACTGATACACCAACATTATTTCCATCTCGGGCGACGTATATTGAATCCCTCGTACGCTCAGGATTCTACTTACTTGAATACTTCGCTAGCTCTGGATTCAATATAACGCCCTCGCCGTAAATATACTATTTTAGACCCTAGTGATACATTCTACTAAGAAGTCACGGACGCGAAGAAAACGGGAAAGAAAAATTGTCAAATAGGATAAAAATTACGTCGATTCCTATAAATAAATATGCTTACGAACGAGCGTCGCACTGGTGTCGATTGTTCTCAGAGCTTTGTTACCTAAATTCCCAGGAATGATTACTGGCGTGTATCACCTTGAGTTCTGTCTATTTCGTGATTTTATCAAAAAAGAATTAAATTAAAAAAATTGAAAATAGACTCCCATAGAAACCGTTCTTCAAAAAATTTTTTTTAAAATTCTGTCGGAAAAGCTGCTGCTATGTACTAGGCATCGAGTCATCATCATCAGCAGCCCACTCTAGTCCACTGCTGGACATAGGCCTCTCCCAGGACGCGCCATTGAGCCCGATCTTCGACTCTTCTCATTCAGTCGCTGCCAGCCACCTTGCGCAGATCGTCGCTCCATCTAGCAGGGGAGCGTCCCACACTACGCGGTCTCCACTCCAGAACTCGGCTACCCCAACGGTTGTCGGTTCTGCGACAGATGTGACCGACCCACTGCCACTTCAGCTTGCTAATCTTATGAGCTATGTCGATAACTTTTGTTCTATGCCGGATCTCCTCATTTCGGATTCGATCCAGCAGAGATACTCCGAGTATAGCTCTTTCCATAGCACGCTGAGCGACTTTCAATTTTGAACCAGTCGCACCGTCAGTGTCCACGTTTCGGCTCCGTAGGTCATTACTGGTAGGACGCACTGGTTAAAGACTCTTGTCTTTAGACATTGAGGTATGGGCGACGAGAACATGTGTGTAGGCATCGAGTAAGATTGCGTAACGGGCAGACATTTTGTATAATCATTTATATATAAAATATATTCCTTCGGCGCTATAAATCGTTAGTAATAAGAGAAGAGTCGCTAAAAATAGACACGCTGTATAACGACTTATCGCTGGGCGCGGGGTGAAGTATCAGCTGTATAGGATGTTGCAAATTCTATAATTATATTTTTTCAAACTCGCAAATATTTATACACGGTGCGACAAATAATATAGTCTACTGCTGGATGATTCAGTATCGTTGCTTGTTTTTTTAAAGGCAAAGGGAACAGCCCATACAGCCATGTCTGATCTAAACAACTCTTTCAAGTCTTCATTTAAATGCTGGTGTGACACATTTTAATACTATCTGGGAGAATCTTCAACGCTTCTGCGCCATCCGAACAAAAGAAGAAGGCGTTCTGGACGCTGTATGGCTCTTCAAAATCCAGCCAAGTACAGATTCAGTATCGATATGAGCCACTTTTACCGAAAATGTTATAAGAAAAGTTTTAAAAAAACTTTACTGTCCCAAAAGCCATACTCATCTCTCCGGGTATCATCTTATTCCTCTACGGTTATCATCTATTCCACCAAAAACACAAATGGAAAACGGGTGCCAAGTTCGGCATAAGGATATTTAAGATGGTTTGTCGGCTTCGACGATAAAATAATTGAGATCCAAATGGGTGCCAGACACGTTCAGTTAACCTTCAAATACGTATGTAGTATTATAGCAACGGGCTGGTTTCCGCAACTCGACGTCTAGCGCCTATTATGCGTGTGATGGAAAAACATGCCACCCCAACCTCGCCAGCAGTCCTTTAATGAGGATATTATTGTCCTACAGGAGTAGGACTTCGGGAAGTAACATTAGGGGTGCCGAGGCTTTCCGCCCGGTAGGATAGTGACCTCACTGCATACTTATATAGCACTTGGGCGACCCGCTCCTTTGTCTCCATGCATGCTCTCAGGAAATAGGTAACATTGTTAATGTGTTTGAAAAGAAAAATTATTGCTTGCTTCAAGCTAAATCACTAACTTAGCAAGTTTTCTCCATATATTACTGATCGGTTTGTATGAAAGATTTTTCATTTGCGAAAATCTAAAAGGCATAGAACAAAAGTTATTCACTTATGAATATTGAACACCCGGGTTACATCAGGTTTTGGTTAGGTACACACACATTCTGTATAATGTCCTATAGTAAACCTATTATTGGTTTGTATGAATAGTATTTTTTTTGCTAAAATCAAAAAGTTCGTTGCAATTTTTTTTATTTCAAATCATGTTTTGGTTTTATAATGTCACAGATAAGTAAGTACATGGATTTGTTTGATTCGAAAGACTGACTCCATTTTATTTATAAATAGTGGGTAGGTACCATTCGGTCGGTGATTAACTGATTACAATGTACTTGTTGGCAACAGCCGCTTTAAAGCTAAAGTTAGCTTTCACTTTCAAGCTTATATTTAAACAATTAAAAGCGCAGTAAATCAGACTAATTAAGGAGTCAAATGGACGTTTTGCTCCCGTTTGTTGGAAGCACTTAAGATGACGTTGATAGCTCATTCGCGTTAGATTTGAGACTTGGCAGTTCTACCGTCGTAAGAAAAGAAAATTTAGATTTAAACGTTATACCTAATAGATTGTTTGTAAGTAATAAATAACAACAACTCAACATTAAAAAGTTAAGAAATCCTAGACTATCCATTGTGGACATTCCCTTACTCTTTCCTGGTCATCATCTGGTCGTCAAGGTTCCAGATGTGGGAAGGGCACCATGTTCCTAAATGTTTTTTTTACTATTAAACCCGCATTTGACCTCGATCTCGCGTGATGGTAAGCGACGATGAGGTCGACGATGGAGCACGCGGGTCCAGTAAAGGCCTTGAAGATCCCAAGGTTTCGGGAAAAACAGAGGCCAGCAGGCTGTTCCATTCCTTAGCCGTTCGCATAATGAACGAAGCAGCAAATGTTTGAGTTCAAACCCGATCCACCTAACTGTTACAGTTCCAGAGATCCAATCTGACATCAAAGATAGCTCCAAAATCTTGGAAATCACTGATCCAATTTTTATTAGACATGCCTAAGACGAGAACTCGACAGAATTCTCTGTTACCTAAATAAAAAACCCGCGTACAAATTTGATCATCAGTTGGGCTGTGATGCCATAGACAAACAGATATACACGTCATTATGTCGTCGAAAACACCTTTTTATACGATCTTGTATATACCTAATTACAGTACATCAACACCCAAAGAAAAGTAGTAGATAAATAAGATACACCAGACAGAGTTCTAGTTTTTGGCAACACTTCTTACGCAAAACTGCGCACTAAGTAAGAGATTAATACACTTTATTTTGAATCAAATTATTACTTTCCAGATGAAACAGTCAACAGAATTATGACTCTTATACACTTCAAGAACTATAATTTTAGAGTCGACGTGTTTATTAGATTCGGAAAGATGTCTTCCTTGCTCTATGCACCTTCCGCCGGTTGGCCTGCCAAGTCTCCATGAAGGTGACTAGTGATCGGCGGCAGTAATGCTCAAACTTTGAGAGGGCTATATTTTTTTATTTACGACTAAACCCGTGTTTCAAGAGCGTCGGTGGCGTCGTGGCTAGGATGTCGGACTCCCATGCGGTAGGTCAGAGTTCGAAACCATGCAATGCCATGTACCAATGAGTTTTTCGGTTTTTTTCGAAAGACTTACGTACATTTACCAACTGCTCTGACGGTGAAGGAAAACATCGCGAGGATACCTGCATACTGAGATAACCAGTGTGTGAAATGGGGAAGGCAATGGCAAACCACCCCATTAAATCTGCCACGAGAGTTAATTCCTTAGAATGATCACGACCCTCAGCAATGAGGAACACGACTTAGAAGAAGAAGAAGAAACCCGTGTTTGATCTCAATCTCATCTGGTGGTAAGTGACGATGAGGCCGAAAATGGAGCACACGGGCAAAGTTGCAGCGAAGATATTTGACGACAGACTTTACATAGATGGGTGGTCGCTATAGTCGCCCAGGGGGACCCACCCTGAAGGGATCCTACCACCAGCAAGTTACTCGCATCGCCGACACGTTTGGCCAGTGGCAGTAGGGATATTCCTATCCCTCTTATACACGGAACAAGCTTTCGTGAAAACACTTTTAAAACTTCGTGGCCATTGTCAATGCTATACAGGGTGTAACAAAAAACCCCTATAGTTCCGAAAGAGGGGTGTTCAGTATGCATAACTGAACAACTTTCAGCTATGGACCAACTCTGAAATTGCGAAAGAAAATAAATCGCGTCACGGTTGGGGTTGTTTTGAGCTCCCGACATTTCGATACAGTTTCATGAGCCATGGTAGCGAGGAAACTGGTCTACCCTGGTAAATCATACAGGGTAGATTTTATAATTATAGAAGTGGGACGTAATTTTTCACAAGTTCTTATTGTTTGGCACGAGGACTCGAAAAGGGACCTTGCCTCCAAGGCCTCGGTTCCCTGCTAAGCTCGGGAGCACCCGCGCCGTCTAGTGCGCCGGCGCGGCCTCGTGTATAATAAAATAAAAGCACACAAATGACACAGCCACTAAATATAATCGCGTCTTCATTCAGCCAGACGGTATAATTTTTGTTCTTAATGCGACCGTCAACGTTTTTTACATAACGGTAAATCAACTTTTTTGGACTTTATACTTTTATATACAATGAAAATCTTTTAGCGTTTCTTGATACCCGTTTGGTTGTAAATTGGTTTTGCTATTTCGGTAATAGGTATTTTGCTAATGTCAAAATAGAATCTAACTAAAATTCTATAGGTTATATTCAAATTTTAAGTTGAAAGTAGGAAAGGGGGAGACTAAATATTTTTTTCATCCATGAAGTTCTTCTTCCTTACCGGTTATTTTTTCGGATAATTAATTTGTCAAAAAAAAAACGCCTAATTAACCTTTTTTTAAATCCTGAAAAGTTCAACTTTTTTCTACACTATCCTTAGAGCAAAGAACGTCACTTTAAGACGACTAGACACTACGTAACGACTTTTCATACTTCGGTAATTGGACCCATACGCAAGGGCGTAGCCAGGAATGTGTTCAGAGGGGCCAGGCAGGCAGGCATGCGCAATTACAGCCCAAGCAGGAGCGAGCGAAGCCAGTTCGAATTTTCTGGGCTGATCAGACACAATTGGTGGGTTAGATTAGAAGGCTAGGAAGGGAACTCGACGTCGCGGATCCGACACAGATGATGGATTAGGTGAGGAGGCTAGGGCGAAAGCGAGTGAAGTGAGCTCGAAAATTCGGAACAGTTCCGTTGCAGATGATAAATTAGATGAGAAGGCTACGGCGGGAGCGAGCAAAGCGAGCTCAAAATTTCGGAACAGTTCCGTCACAGGTGATGGATTATATGAGATGGCCAGGGCGGGAGCGAGTGAAGCGAGCTCGAAATTTCGGAGCAGATCCGACACAGATGACATTATGGATTAGGGTCATGATTCCTCACCTAGGACCGTGCTTGCAGGCAGCCAAGGACCTTCGCCCGCGTGCATCCAGCTCGCGGCGGGGGGGTCCCCCTGCGTTTACCTGGCTACGCCCATGCACACGTACAATGGCACACGGTAACAATATCAGTATTTAGACATCAACTTTCATTACCGATACCCGTCCATACTTGGGTTATAGCTGTTGACTATCTTTTAGTTTCAAAGAAAATCATTCCTACGTGGACAGCTTTTCACAAAATCGATTAAAACTAAACAAAACATCCGGTTGGCAAGCGTTTTTTCGTGAGCTATCCGTCTGGCCAGAGAGTAAAGTTGTCACCGATGTCTGGCCGTAATACCCAGTGTTTATCGTGGAGTGATCCCTGGATCTTAGCGGGCCCTGGCCGGTCGCCAGGAGCGTCATCATCTGATTGTTTTATAACTCTGGCGATCATTCATGCCTCGACCCATTCAGAAGCCAGAATATTCGTGAATTTATAATTTTGATACACTAAACTAGATCGTCGGTGTACACTGACAAAATGTGATAACCAAACTACTTCTGTTATTTTTAAAACTAGTAGCTGTGGCACGCAACTTCGTTCGCGTTCCATAGTAACTTTACCCTCGCATTTGACCAATAATTAATTGGTCGTTAAGTAGAATTTTTTAAATGTCTGTGGCCGCTGAACATATAATCACTGTCTATGGCCAAGATGTCAATCTGGATTTGCTTGCTTATCGTATGGCTAGTGGCCAATCTACTTGTCAGAGTTGTTCAGGCCGCCCGTAGTAGGCATCTGACATGGCTTAACGACTGCTGTCGAACGGCAACAACCGGGACCGACTGCTTAACGTACTCTCCGAGGCACGGAGGAGCTTAGATGAAATATGCCACTAGCGGTCACCCATCCAGGTACCGACCGCGCCAACGTCGCTTAACCTGCACGATCACTTTCGGACCGTGCTCGCAACTAGGCTACGAGCTCCTCAAATCTGGACTTATTTAAATATATCTGTGATAACTACATCAAAATCCGTTCCGTAGTTTTTACGTGACGTGCGTTCAAACAAACAGACAAACAACATTTATCTTTCTACGATTTTATTATAAGTATGTCAAGATAACAAAGCTTTGAAAAGTCAAAGGACAAATCATTACCAAAGGTCATTTGAAAAAAATTAGTAATTTTTACCGATATTTTGGTAAGCAAGTATGGGCTGGCATACCCTTGTGGTTTAAATCGATAACTCCGTATTATTTAAACATACTCGTATATTATTATTATTATGGCGCCATTAAAATTATAATATTTTTAAGCTGTAGACACGCCTAACGCGGTGTTTATAAAATATAAATGAATCATCTGGATTTGTCATCGACTGGCAATTTGTAATTACGTATTATTGTATAACTGCATAGCATACCCATTAATTAAATATCATCATCAGCCTATTAATGTCCCCACTGTTGGGGCACAGGCCTCCCCTTGCACAAGGGGGTACGGGCCATGATCCACCGAGCGGGCCCAGTGCTAATTGGTGGATTTCACACGCCTTCGGAAACTTTTAATTTCCTCAGACATGCATGTTTCCTCACGATGTTTTCCTTCACTGTTAGAGCAGTCGGTAAATGTACGTAAGTCTTCGAAAAAATCGGAAATACTCATTGCTACATGGCATTGCCTGGTTTCGAACCCGGACCTCCCGCATGGGAGTCCGGCGTCCTGACCACTAGGCCACCAACGCTCCTCATCAATTAAATATATGTTTTCTAAAATTACGGATTTCCTCAAGTTTTCCGTCTGTCTAGAATCTAGGCACATAGTTAAAAAGCTCCTGTATAGCAAATCAAGAAAGACAACAAAAACTAAGCTAAGCTCTTACGCAACTTCCCGAACACTCGATTGCCTTTGAATGAAAAGTGGAGACCAAAATACATAACCAGATATTTTTTTTAATTTTAATAAATTTGTTTGATTTATTACGTTGACATAATCATCGTATATTAACTATTTCGGCTACATAACACTACGTACAACAAACTTGGTAATATTAAAATAAATTTATTTAATCTAAATATAGGTAATATAATGATTTGCATTTTATCAAAGGTTAATTTGTGTCAGTGGACTTTAAACAGGTTTTAAATTATTAATTACGTCATTAATTAGTAGAATTAAAGGTGATTTATAGGTAATTTTAAGGATTATAGGTAAATTTATTTTTAAATTTATTGAATTAAAAACCTGTGAACCGGAGCTGTAAAAGCACATTATATTATCGTAAAGTTGATTTAGTATATTTCGTAAAGATGGAATAGTATATTTCGTAAAAATGAAATAGTATATTTCGTAAAGATGAATTAGTATATTTCGTAAAGATGGAATAGTATATTTCGTAAAATGAAATAGTATATTTCGTAAAGATGAATTAGTATATTTCGTAAAGATGGAATAGTATATTTCGTAAAATGAAATAGTATATTTCGTAAAGATGAATTAGTATATTTCGTAAAAATGAAATAGTATATTTCGTAAAGATGAATTAGTATATTTCGTAAAGATGGAATAGTATATTTCGTAAAAATGAAATAGTATATTTCGTAAAGATGAATTAGTATATTTCGTAAAGATGGAATAGTATATTTCGTAAAATGAAATAGTATATTTCGTAAAGATGAATTAGTATATTTCGTAAAGATGGAATAGTATATTTCATAAAATGAAATAGTATATTTCGTAAAGATGAATTAGTATATTTCGTAAAGATGGAATAGTATATTTCGTAAAATGAAATAGTATATTTCGTAAAGATGAATTAGTATATTTCGTAAAGATGGAATAGTATATTTCATAAAATGAAATAGTATATTTCGTAAAGATGAATTAGTATATTTCGTAAAGATGAAATAGTATATTCAGTAAAGATAAGTAAAAAGGAATAGTATAATGTATTTGTGAGTTTAGTGCGAAAAGTGAGAAACTCCAGTGAAAAAATGGAAAAATGATAGGAAAATTACAAATACTTATTTACTTAGAATTCGTCTTTTAAATGGGTTAAATTAAACCAAATTACTTTTAATTTATTTTAATATATCGGAAAACTAACAACTATTCAATTAACAAAATAGAATATTATATAGTACTTAACAGAAAGCCAATCAAAGATTTTAATTAAAAAGTGAATAGTAAAAGTCGTACGTAAACACTATCTTATCTTATCTTATGATAGGGGGCCAGGATTATTTCCGGCTGGGTTATCCCAGCGGCACTTCGACCCTTGAGAATCTTTTGTGACTACCCCATTTTATACACTGGTCATCTCAGTGTGCAGGTTTCCTCACGATGTTTTCCTTCACCGTTATAGCAGTCGGTAAATGTACGTAAGTCTTCGAAAAATATGAAAAATTCATTGGTACATGGCAATGCACGGTTTCGAACCCGGACCTACCGCTTGGGAGTCCGGTGGCACAGGCCTAGCCACTGTGCCACCGACGCTCTTAAGTAAACACTAACTAAACACTTCACTTGATCAACAAACCATTCGTCAAAAATCGACGTAAATATATTATGTAGTACCGGCACTAAAAAGGTAAATGCAGAATTTAAACTTTAAACTTCCTTAACTTATAAAAGTCCTGGTCTTTCATACAATTGCGGTTTCGGGAATACACAATACACATCTAACATGAATGAGTTAAAAAACTTACTTTAAAGTTATCGCACACATATCACCCCGGCACCGGATCGCCGCCGCCTCGCCTGGCACAATTCTAATATGAAATGCCGTTTGTCCCCACGAACCGAGCCCACTAACATAGGCACGTAACCGGTGCGGCTCAACACCGTGTGCGATAACCTTAAAGGATCTACGTCATATTGCGGTAAAATTGATTTTCCTTGACATTGTTGGAAACTATCAAAGTGACGTGCGTTCAAACAAACAGACAAACAAAAAAATATCTTTCAACGATTTTATTATAAGTATGTATAGATAACAAAGGTTTGACAATGACGAGTCATTACCAAAGGTAATTTGAAATTAAGTAGTAATTTTTACTAGAGTTGCCACGAATAGTGATTTGGCCGAATACCGAATATTCGGCAACGCTGTCGGCCGAAGCGCCGAATATTCGGCACAAAATACATGGTTGCCGAGGGCGTAAACTAGTAATAGACAGTCCGCAACCAACCTGTCTCATTACGGTGCATACGGGAGTGACGGACGGGTATTTGTTTCAATTGCGAGTAAATAACTTCACGGCACGCTTTGTCAGATCATAATAATACATAAAACATTAACATTGTGCAGATAATAGTTCTTATTCAATTGTTTGTTCGTTAAAAGGTTTACAAAATGATACCAATTAATAAAAAAATCGCCTATATGGGAATATTATGAGATATTATCCATCACAACCTACCATTGATCAATTTTACTTACTAAAGTATTGTAATTTGGTAATAGAATACATATAATCTTAAGTAATATGTGGGTTTTTTTTTCATGATTTGGTATTCGGTATTCGGTACCGAATACCAAAAAAAGTGACCGAATAGGCCGAATACCGAATAATAGCCGAATATTCGTGGTAACTCTAATTTTTACCGATTTTTTGGTAAGAAAGTATAGACTGACATACCCTGTGGTTTAAATCGATAACTCCGTATTATTTAAACATACTTTGTAAGTCGGAGGTCCTTTTTTGTGTGCCCTGTATAAGTAAATAAACTTTTTCATTTTTATACTCGTATATTATTATTATGGCGCCATTAAAATTATTGCGTTGGAGATTTCAGATTTTTTTGTTTAAATCTAAGTATTGCGTTATTCAATAAACATATTTACATAATAATATCTTCTATAAACATTCGTGGGACATTTACTAGGAGATCTACTCTTGAATGTGAACCAAGGAAGTTATACAGGTACAGTCTACCACAAACTATGGTATACCATCTGTCAAAAACCTTCAATTAAATCTCAACCTTATGGATGCGCAATATGATACATTTTAGATTCTCAAATTTGGCGTTAGGTTGACCTGTGGTTGACTGTACTAAACCAAGTATTCTGTGGCAGTCAGGCAGTAGTTACCTACTATGTCCAAAAAGTTTTAAAAATGATTTAAAAATTCAGAGTCGAAAAAAGTTAGTACCTTACTCTGTTTTCAAAAGTTGTTGTGCAAAGTTGTTTTATATTAATTTTGTTCCCTGATCTCCGAATTAGGTCCAGGACAGCGCATCTCGTAGTGGAATGTCGAATTCGACATTAGCTCTATCTCATTCGCTCACATTACATGTGAGCGTGACAAGACGTTCGTAGCGTTCGACTTTTGTATGTCGAACTCTGCAAGAATTTGGTCCCAGGACAGCGATTCTCGTAGTGGAATGTCGAATTCGACATTAGTTCTATCTCATTCGCTCACATACATGTGTGAGCGTGACAAGACGTTCGTAGCGCTCGACTTTTGTATGTCGAACGCTGCGAGAATCGCCTTCCTGTATTACGGAAATCAGTTAGTTTCTTTCGATGACTCTATAAGTTGTTTTTTTTTTAAAGTTTTGAAATTCGCCCTATTTTTAGATTGCTCTCTAATAAAGTTTATATTGAAACCGCGTCTGCCAGTAGGCGCATGCGATGCGAGCATCTTCTTATACATTCATTGGGCCATTGAAATGTTAAATATGCGCATTTGCTCAAACCCTATTGGCTCGGTGTCAGTACTCACGTCATCATTCTAGAGGAGAGGGCGCTACTAGACCGTTTATTATAAATCAGTTGTAAAAGTTGGGGGATTTTCCCAGACACTAGATTTTTTCCGTAAAGTATTAACCTATTGACGCATGCGCAACTAGTATTACGAGTACCAGCTTAAACCTAACTTCCTTCTTCCTATTTACTTGCAGTTCCCAGTGTCTCATCGTATATAATTGTATAACTTATATAAGTTATTAGGTACCTACCCATATAACAGGTTATCATGTACATTATAGTGGTAATATTATCCTCAGCGATTTTGAAATGGAATCGATCCTAATCCATAGAAATAGAAAATCCTTTATTAATAGACCATTTTTCACTTTCGGACCGTGCTCGCAACTAGGCTACAAGCTCTAATGACGGCACGACTTGATCCTATAATATTTTGCACATACATACGTCAAACCTCTATCAAGGTGTATGTTTGAACAATTTTTGTTCAATTAAAAAGCTAAAAAGCTCACAGCAATAGATAAGTACAACTTTACAATTATCGCGTGTTTGTATTTCAACGACAATTTAGTGTATTTATATTAAACTAATTTATATTTTTAGCTATTAGAACTAAATAGGTTGTGTAAGCTTGGGATCTTCAAGGCCAGAGTGAATAGGCATTTACTGGACCCGCATGCTCCATCGTCGACCTCATCGTCGCTTACCATCAGGCGAGATCGAGGCCAAATGCAGGTTTAGAAGTAAATAAAATAATGAAAAAGGTTATTTAGATTAAAAAGAATAGAACAGAATTACTACTACTACTACTACTACTTTTTACTTTACTTTACAGAATAGAAATTCTTTATTTCATCAACACTCTACAACACAGAGGTTCATAATATAGGTAAACCAAATAGGTATTTAAATCAATCAAGATAGCTTTTAGCGATAATACCGCCTAGATTGTATTAATCGTTTTGTACGCTTTGTATCACAATAATTTTATGCAATAAAGAGTATTCATTCATTCATTCAAAATTCAGTGGTTGGTCGGAGTGGAACACCTGTTTTTAATAAAATAAAATGAAAAATTATTGATGCAGACAGTATCTTTTACATTTTCTCAGATTTCCCTGGCTCCCACACTAGGATACCCTGTGTTGTGGGGGACAGTCTCTTCCGTTTCAGAAAAGAACCTCGCACAGAATTGAAAAAAGCTTTCCGTTAAATTTTCTGTAAGTTGCAGGTGGTAAACAGATTCAATAAATTATGTGATACAAAATCCAACTACAATATACGATGTTACCATCTCGCACTCCACGACGGTACAGTAGACCACAGGTCAACCCAAAACGTCAAAATTTGAGAATCTGAAATGTATCATAGCGCAAGCATAAGGTTGAGATTTAATCGAAGGTTTTTGATAGACGGTATACTATAACTCGTGGTCGACTGTACCACACGATACTAAACACTGTTGATATGACAAGGTCCCATCGTATTTTGATTTTGTCATTTATGACTTATGACAAACAAACTGAACAAGAAGAAAAAGAAGCTTGTACGTATGGAGATTACTCGTATTTCTTCAGGATTTTGTGAATTTGTTTTCGGCAAGAGTCCAAAGTCGTAAACTTCTACATTCATCATCATCAGCAGCCTACTCTAGTCCACTGCTGGACATAGGCCTCTCCCAGGGCGCGCCATTGAGCCCGATCTTCGGCTCTTCTCATCCAGTCGCTGCCAGCCACCTTGCGCAGATCGTCGCTCCATCTAGCAGGGGAGCGTCCCACACTACGCGGTCTCCACTCCAGAACTCGTCTACCACAGCGGTTGTCGGTTCTGCGACAGATGTGACCGGCCCACTGCCATTTCAGCTTGCTAATCTTATAAGCTATGTCGATAACTTTTGTTCTATGCCGGATCTCCTCATTTCGACTTCTACATGCTGAAGGTCAAATCCTCAAGGTCATTGTTGACAGTATAAGACTTAAAGCATGTCCATTCGAACTCTCGATTTCTGCCGATAGATTATACTCGTACGTGAATGTCAACCCATGAAGTCTCTATTATTATGCCATGTTATTATCTTGTAATCCAAGGCCCTCTTGTGTGGTTCAACGGACTAGAGCCAACCAGTCGGTCTGGTTAAACCGACCACGTTATAGTTACGCCTATTTAAAACATAAACGGACAATTTTGAACCGTAATCCGTTTAATTTGGATCGGAAAGTGTTCGGTCAAGTGCGAATTGTAGGGATATGTGTCGGCAAAGCGCCATTTACGAGTATGTGTTTATTTTTATTTTATTTTATTTCTTAAACCGTATCGTGAGTTGCGATTAATGCCGGTGCAAAAGTAGTTGGCGTTTTTTTTTTAAATTTGCTCTCAGGGTGGGCTGTTAAGGTAAACGTCACCAAGTAGTTTTCATGCAAAAGTTTTAAACATACTGTTTGTGCAAAATATTTTTTTTATATTTGACCAATCAAGGATTTGACCAACCAATAATTTGACGAATCAATTAGACCGATATTCATATCATATCATTTATTCATAAAAAATCATAAATTGTGTATAATAAATAAACATTAAAAAAAAATTAAAAATAATAATCGAAAATAATAATTAAACTCTTTCAGTGTCAATCTTAACTACATTATAAGCGTTATAAAAAAGAAATTAAAATTGCAAAAAAATTTTTTTTTTATTCCTTGTCACAAAAAATATAAAAAAATAAAAAAAACAATGTCAAAACAAATACAATAAAATAAAATATAATTTGCTAAATAGTCATATTGACGAGTTTGTCAGTTTACTGTGCTCTCCAAACATGGAGGGGCGCAGAGGAAAATGAGGCAGTATATCTGAGTCCTCAAGGTTAGCTGAAAACCTTCTGAAAATATAATGAGGTGAGATTTTTATGGGTGACGACGGTGACCATCGTCAGATGGTCCCTTTGCTCATCTGCTCTCCTTTTTCAATAATAAAATAAAAAGGTTTGTAATAGCATACAGACTGTATAAATGTTTATGTAAACGCAGCCTGCTTCTCGAACCTTCGGTTGGTACTTTCCTGCCTACAGGTGCCTTATAAAGGGAACAATTTTCCTACAGCCGACTTTTTACTCAGTCCAGTCGAGTACCGGTCTCTTTACAAATAAACTTGATCTAGACTAGTTCTTATAAGTACCTAGCTACAGTCTGATTTTAAAGAACATAATTTAAAATGGCTACTTTCCATATATCGATGTCAGATCGCAATGAGATTTTCGTACAAAAATTTGAAGAAAAAAACGTGTTTAGTAATTGGTACTGAACATCCTGTTTAAGCAGCTATCCATATTTATTGTACAACTTGTATATACTTGTACAGAATATAAACATATTTGTTAGAAATTCGCCTAAATGATACCCGCATACAGCAATAGATCCATAGACGAATTTACATACAACTTACTTGCCTATGCGCATCACGGCTGACATACAACGATTCTGCGCCGTCCAACGCATACTGAGAACATTGAATGCCCTTTCAAACGGATTTTTGAACTATGCCGAAACCGAATTCCAAACCGGGCGTATACAGGAGGAAAAAAAAAGGGGGGGGGGATTGGTTACTAAAATCAGAAAATACTAAAAAAAATATCAAGGCGAGTCCAGCTTCGCGTCCTATAAAGGATGTTACAGTATTGGTGAAGGGGAGTGACCGCCTGTAATCCCCCTTGGATTCGCCACGAAGCATAAGAAAAGAGACGTGCACAAGCAATGTCTATGGTATTGAACTTGTCTATGGTATTACCGTTTGCCTGTTAAGAAATATATGATAAGACTGAATAACATTACTTAGTATTGTTAGATAAAGAGGTCCGTCCACTATAAAACCGTATTTGAACCTGCGACCTTGCCGTTCCGTGGCAGCAGTTCCGGATTAACCAATAAGCAAAATAAGCAGTTGCTTAGGGCTTCACGTCTTGGTTCAAGCCACCCGGCACAAGTCCACAGACAAGAGATGTGACTGAGTGTTGCCCTCTCTTCGGCCTGTGAAGTCCCAAATACATAATTTGCACAAATCTGTTTGAAAATCGTTGCGGAATTAAATTCAAACCGAAACCGAAATGCACTGCAGTGCTTGTGATAAGAAAGCGAAAAGCCCAATGGACACCCCATTGGGCTACTTGGGGCACCAGACTTTTGGATTGCTTAGGGCATCCAAGGCACTTAATCCGGCACTGCATGGCAGTGTTCTATCCAAGACCAACTGAGCTATCGCGACCTCATCCTATTGGCTTCAAATTAATCAACTCTTTCTCTTGAAAATTTTTCCGTCGCCCATACAGGCGTTGTTATAAACGTCTGTCTGTATAGGAAAACCATTTTTCCAACCAACCAACTAATTTATTTAACTACGCCCAGCATGGTTAAATGCTTAATAAATAAAAATTGGCTTTAGTTGGTATTCGCGAAGTGGTATTCGTTGCATCACTTTACTAGCAATTATGTACCACAAGCACGAACGGTGCGTAAGTGTGCGTAGAGAGAGGCGTATGGGCTGTGGTATGCGCGTGAGTTCCCAGACTGCGAGGCGCGCGACCGGCCTTCTTTACATTAGAGCTGTTTAAAGCATCGTTAAATAGTTCGTCACAGATAAAAGGAACATAAAAGGCCATTAAAATATTAAAGGCCACAAATACACGTCAAATTTAACGTAAACCGACTTGTAAAGAATGGAAAGTGACCAGCAGACGGGTCATCTGATAGTAAGTTCGAATTGCTAATCCTGAGGACTTATGTAGATTGGAGTAGATACCTTGCATTGACTCATGTTCTTACCATACTTTACCATTTATCGTCATTACGATATCTCCCTGATATTCATCAGGTCTCATAAGATTCTTGACGTCACGATGGCACACTTGAGGTTTTTTTTCTTAGGGAAATTTACAGACAAATACATAACTACAACAGGCTTATAATATATACATAAAAATATGCTAATAATAAATTTCCACTTATAAAAAACAGTATAAATATAGTACTTACTCGTAAAAGAATGAAAAAGATCACTTTACAGAAACAGGCCGGTTGTAAAATAAATAAAGATAACAATAATGTTTAAACTATTTCTCTTTTACTTTCTTATTGAAAGTAAAAGAGAAATAGTTTAAACATTATGTGACAGAGAATTTGTAAGTCCTTCTGGGATACAACAAGCTTCTCAGCGGTAGGGAAATTCTAATCAATCCCATTACACGGAAAAAACGTCTACCTAGGTTAGGTAAACCTATATAGTGACCTAAAACGATCAGTGTTTTATACTGTGTTTATTAAGAGCGTCGGTGGCACAGTGGCTAGGGCACCGGACTCCTATGCGGGAGATCCGGAAACCGTGTAGTGCCATGTACCAATAAGTTTTTCATAATTTTCGAAAACTTACGTACATTTACCGACTGCTCTAACGGTGAAGGAAAACATCGCGAGGAAACCTGCACACTGAGATGACCAGTGTGTAAAATGGGGTAGGCACAAAAGATCCTCAAGGGTCGAAGTGCCGCTGGGTTATTCCCGGCCCCCTATCATAAGATAAGAAGATATGTGGTCACCATAGCCCATTCACATCTCACCTTACTAAAATATTGCAAGAAGGTTTTCGGATTCGTTTTAGGACTCCCATGCGGGAGGTCCGGTTTCGAAACCGTGCAGTGCCATGTACCAATGAGTTTTTCTTATTTTTCGAAGACTTACGTACATTTACCGACTGCTCTAACGGTGAAGGAAAACATCGCGAGGAAACCTGCACACTGAGATGATCAGTGTGTAAAAGTGCCGCTGTATTATTCCCGGCCCCCTGTCATAAGATAAGATACTGTTTATTATGTTCGTCCCAAAACGTTGAAATCTCGTCTATAATTAAAGCGTAGAGGATTTGTAATCTGATTTTAACGAGTCAATTAAGCTGGCTAAAATGCCACTGATAGAAATAGAACTTTATTAGACGAATGTCATCAGTTCACCAACATTGGTATAATTGATGCGGCGATTGTCCGTGTCTAAATATAAGTATAGAAAATCTACAAAACTAGAAGTGGCATCAAATACATGTGTCATACTGGGGGTACCTAAAAGATACATGGGCAGGTGCTTATAAATAATATTCACAGAGGCTTAATGTGAGGGGAGGGCGGATTTCTAGGGGTGGCATTGGAAGAAGTAGGGACCGCCGATGTTAGAAAATAAAAAAATCGCACTGGCATATCACTTCATGAAATTATGACGATTGTAGATAAGTAGTGAATTTAAAAAAGCGTTGATTGACGTCATGTCTGATCAAAAAAAATTCAGTAGTTTCCAAGATCTGAACCATTTTTGATGTTAGTAAGGGGATCCACACTCTGTTGAACCATTTTATAATGACTGAATATCAAACATCCAGCAGACATGTGAGACATATTTGTGGGATATTTATGTGTAAATGTTAGTTTTACAAGACAATAGCTAATCGAGTAATTGAAATCAAGTTAATAATTTTAAAAATATGTACCTACCTAATAATAATAAACCTATCACATTGTGAAATTATGACGATTTCAGATGGTTGTTGAATTTAAAAAAGCGCGCTGTTAGCCTTATTGTGTCGTGAAATTATTTACTAAACCCTTTTAACATGATATGGAGGTAGGAGTATCACATTTTCCCGATTTTTTCCGCCTAATTGCGAAAAGAGGGGAGGGCGGCAAATTCAGATATCGCTCCGGGCGGCAGAAATCCATTCTACGCCACAGTGTTCACAGTGGATAAATTCTGTAACTTTTTGATTTATACAAATCGATCGCTGATCTACACAACACTACTCGATCTTTCTTTAGAAAACTTGAGAACGCAGTATTGGGACGTGTATGTGTGTGTTATCTTTATCTATCAGCAATAAATATCGAGCCCCCTATGACATCCTAACCTATTTCTACCTCTCGAACGTCTGACGTGAAACCGCGGGTAGTTACGTCACTTTCTTCTACAGTTTTAATTCTGCGTTGACCTACATGCGCCGGCGCACGTGGCTAATTGCTTCTGATTGGCTGCTGCGCGGTCATCACGCCACACCGACCTAGCGCGTTAATTGTTTCGTGACAGACAGACTGACATATCAAGTGGTTATATACAGACAGATTCATTTGCGAATAGAGTCATCGTATCTTCTAGGTAAGTCATATTCCTCGTATCTCGACCGTTATTTTTTATTTATAAGGAAAACAGACGATCAAACGGGCCGCCTGTTGGCAAGTGGTAACTATAGTTGAGTAAGTGACGTTATTAGAGGGTTTTCTATGCACTGTTAACCTAGATGGCATGCCTTATGTGCCGGTATTACACTGTCTCTCTTACCATTCAAGCCGAAACACAGCAATGCAAGCACTGCCGGTTTGCGGCATAAATAGGTGAGGGTGCTATGGTGGTTGCATTGCACGGATGGATAGGGACCGGTGGACCAGAAGAACGCTGGAGTGGAGACCACGGCAAAACACGCGGGGACAAGGTCGCCTCTATGAGATGGGTGGACGACATTCGGGGAATAGCGGGCCACAACTGGATGCGCACCGCCTGCGACCGTCGGAAGTGGAAGAAGTTGGAGGAGGCCTATGTCCGGAGGCGGACCACACGTGGCTGAGATAGATAGATAGCTATGGTGATGGGTCGTTAAATCTTGTCGCCCATGTCAGGCACAAATCACTCTGACAATACGTTAGCCTACCATACGATAAGCAAGCAAGCCGAGCAAGTGACCGTTCCCCGTTTTCCCTGAATCCGCCCCTTCGAAAACTTCAAATACCCACCTTAAAACAGTCTCAATAATCGGTGTCAATAGCCTGCTAGCATTCCCGCGTGGTACAACCACTCAGCTAATAAAAGTGAACGTCGCATGATTGTAATTGTATGCCAATCGTATGCGCGTGAGTCGCTATGGCACTTCACTTCACTTGCATTGAGTGTTGCACTGAATTGCATTAGGATAGGTCAAAATGGACTCCGTTTGCGAGTTGCAGTTGCGGTTTTGTAAATTGATACTTTCTGCATGTGCTATGATAAAGTGCGATAACTCTAAGTATAATATTATGGCAATACTTTAGAGGAAAAGTTTGCACGAGCGGTTGTTTTAGTTTAGCAAATTACACCCATGATTCGGTGCCAATTTTTTGTTCGTAAAAAACTAAATTTGGCTTGCGCGAAAGTCGAATTTAAAGTTAACCTGAGAGTTAGTGCCTAACCCGGGTTAAATCACAAAAACGTCTTGCATAAACGTTAACCCTGAAAATTTTTGTGTATGAAATCATAAACAATTGCGACTTAACCCAGGGTTATCTAATTCGGGTTAAGAATATTTAACCCGCACTTTCGCGCAAGTGGCCCTTCGGAGACCATCTATAAATTACGTCACACGTTAAGGGGGAGGGAGGGGCAACAAAGTGTGACATCGTGTGACAGGGGGGGGGGGGGGGGGGGGTCAAGGACGAGTCATAAGCTGCGTGACGTCACATGCGTAAATCTAAAAGAAGAAGTCATAAATAATATAAAGGAATGGCTTCAAAGTCCATGGGCAAAAGATGATTAAATTTTGTATCGTTCATTTGATTTGATGTAAATATAAATATATAAATAATTTGGGAAGTGCTGTATTAATTTTATAATTTCTAAATTTAAAATTACAAAATTCGTGACGTCACCCTAACTGTGACAAGGACGGGGCTCCAAAAATCATGAAATTGGTGTGACATAATTAATGGATGGCCCCTAATTCCTTAGAATATGATACCTACCCTACTTTACCCAAAAATAAATCTGACCACAAAAATCGGACTACAGCGCTCTCCTCAAATCTTTGGTTAGGACAATGCCCATTATAGGACACTAGTTATTAGGACAGGCATTCGCGTTATTCAAATAGGCTCTAGCTAGAGACAATGCAGCTTATCTCTGCTGCCATCGGATTTAACCGAGCTATTGTGTGCTAGTACCTACAACCTTCAGGCCGGCCTCCGTTACGGCCTTAACTGATTCGCGAGCTCTCTCTTCCTAGTTTTAATTTTACCCATATGGCACGACATGAGCGTCGGTGGCTGAGTGGTGAGGACGCCGGACCCGTGCGGGAGGTCCGATTTCGAAACCATGCAGTGACAATGAGATTTTCGGATTTTTTGGAAGATTTAATCATAATCATAATTTATTCATAAAATTTACATGTCAAATGTTCTTGGTATAAATATTATTTTACAATGTGTTTACATATTACTTACCTACATACTTACTTACGTTACTTTCACATTATTTTTTATAGTTATAGAATTCGTTTATGTTTTAAAATGCACAGCCTAGCAACAACATTTTTAATTTATTTTCAAAAATAATTACAAGATCTATTTTTTGTTTTTTTATTGGGAATTTTATTGTTTTAGTTTTAATTTGGTTTTGTTTGTTTAATATAGCTGTAAGTTTTCTAAATAAAAAAATAATGAATAACCACTCCAACTAGGCTAAAGGAATGCTCCTGTGCAAGGAGCAATTCCTCATTGACCAGGATCCACCACATACTGGTCCAAAGGTGGATTCAATCTGGCGACATTATGGCTTCAAATACTTGCTTTGATTTTTTTTCTCAGACATGGTGTCTTTATAATGTTTTCCTGCAGTAAATATATATGTACAGTGTCTGCCGTATATTTACGTCTTCAAAATAACCGAAAAACACATCGCAAAAGGAAAAATGAAAAAGTTTAATCACTTATTACATGGCACAAGAACAGGACCTCCCGACTTACAAACATCGGAATCGAAACCGGACTTCCTGTGTGACCGTAGCCACTACGCCACCTTTTACTATACTTTATTACTGTATAGAACAGAACATAACAGTAATCTCCCTCTCTCTCTCACACACACACCCTTCCAACACACACAATTACACACTCTTACAACACACATACTTACACACATACTTACACACATACCCTTTTCTTTGTTCTCCCCACTCCCTATTCCACTTTCCCACCTCCATATTTTATTAGCTGTTACTAATTATTATTATTATTTTTTATAAATTAAGGAGACCTATTTTTTGGCTTGCACGTATGTAAAAAAAAGAACAATTCAGGCATTATATAGCTGTAAGGTTTCTCAGAAATAAAAATATATAAAAATAATAATTATATATTCGATAGTAAATCATAAATTCGTTAATAAATTTAAGGAACCTACCATTTAAATACATAGTACCGAACTTCCAAGTAGCCTACTATATATTCAATATTGTATAAGTGTGTAGGTATGTATGTATGCAACGGCGAAGTCGGTGCCACTTTGTCTCAACTCTTCGACTACCCACCCAAGACCTATAAAACGAGTCTATATCCCACCAATCTTAGAAAAGACGAGCTCAAGTGAAACTGGTCAGTTTTAATAGGCGTTTTCATGTTGCGTCTCGTATTTTCGTAAACAAAATAAATTCAATGTGTTTATGTAGTCTAGCGAACTGTATTTCCATTCAAATGTAACTGGTCGTAATTGGGGTATGATCGGGGACTCATTCAGATCCATTATGGATGGGGCCCTATTTGATTACGGTGGTAGCTCTACAGATGGCGCTAGCAGTCCGATTTCTGTTGTGAAAATTAGGTTAAGAATTACGATACCTACCTGATAATTTTTCAACTTTCCAACAATTAAATCTTAAAATTCCAATGAGAGTATTTTGTAAAATAAATAGCATAGGAATGTACTGTTCGTTTTAATCAATTGTATCAGAATTACCGAGTGCGATCAAAAAACCACCGATATGATATGATTTCATCGCAAGGAACCAAACGCTTATCAGACTAAAGTAGACGTTCATTAATTGTTGTTTTCTTGTAAGTAATTCATGGGTATCTAAATTAAAAATATTACTATGCATTTTTAAAGATTCCAAAATTTAATTTAATTTACAATATTGTTTCTTAATTTGACTTTCCAATATTGTTATCAATTATTCACTTAATTACTCATTAAAAAATCTTACTTAAACATTTTGGTGGTAAGTAATTGTACAACATTTGTAGCAAATACTTTTTGTCAGTAACTAATTTTTAAAACAGTAGACATTTTAAAATTAACCTAAGTATTGAATGAATGAATTAATACTCTTTATTGCACAAAATTAGATTAATATAATCTAGGCGGTCTTATCGCTAAAAGCGATCTCTTCCTGACAACCTTTTGGTGGAGTAATTAGCAGTATTCTAACAGGAGGTAGGTTTAACCGTTTCAAATGTTAGTTCTTATTCTTATGGCCATGGGGTATGGCCCCCTTCAATCCTCTATGGATACCTCCCTGTGCGGTGTGCAAATAAAACTAAGACACTATAAAACGTGCCTCGGGTAACGTTTTGTGTCATTTTGTTTGACTTCTTAGCCCAGTGATCACCGGACGAGCTGAGAAGAGGACTAATTAAATATTTGTAGTTTAAAATAACAGTGTACCTAATCAGTTTGCGTTGCATTGTGAGTGATTGTGTGCAGTACCTACAGGCAGAAAGTGTTGTTTATATTTAAAAGTGCTGGTTAGTAGATACATATTCTATTAATTCCTACATTCTAATAATAAAAATATTGAGCGTGTGCGGTTTTCTAGAATTTTAGTCGGTAAAACGAATCTAACTTCAAACTCTGTTTCAGAAAACTGACGTATTCTTAGACGTTTTTTTCGTAACGATTAGAACAACAGTATGTTTATTGTACACACACAATATAATACAAAAATATGTGAAGCACATAGGGCGTGACTTATCTCTAAGAGATATCTCTTCCAGCAAACCCCATAAATTGACTATTTGATTCATATCAATGCAGGCGAAGTGTACACCTATATGCTAAAGTCCCAAAATCGAATATTTTTCACTAAAAATCGCCCAACATCGGAGGTCCATAATTTTTTATGATGAAGTTTTGTGAACAAACAAAATATATCGTGAGAACCGCGCCTCCTTCGTCTGTCAAACGATACTAGATTCAATTATATATCGCAATATGCTTCAAAGTTACAGCGGTCGGAACGTGTTTTCGTCACCGTCCCTTTTCACAACTGCACTTCTATACAAAGCTAAGGTAAGGTAGGACACGGAATTTGATACCATGTCAAAAAATGTAGAGTTATATGACTTTTGTTCTAATCTATACGAATAAAACCATCTTAAATTATAGGCTTGGTGGTAGGACCCCCTCAGTGTCGATCTGGTTACAGACCACAGTTCTCAAGGTCCTATTTAGAGAAGGCTCGGGATTCCGAAAAAAAATTGTTTACCCTAAAAATGTTCTCAGCTATAAATATATTGTTATTTAACCTAAACCAACCGTAATCCGCCTCCTTTCAGATCAGACTTGACACGACTTATTTTAACTTACTTTATACACGTTATCTATTCGCAATATTAACTGCAGTAGATAATCTAAAACAAGTTACTCAAACCATCCGGTTAGAAGGACCAGTTTCCTTTTTTTTAAAGTAAGCCTCGCGCGTTGGGTGGCTGAGGCAGCCGGGCTGTCTAGCTGGACGGTGGTAATTACTATGCGCTCTGAGTGCGCAGGAGTTTAAAGACAGTAAACGTAGTTGGAGGTAATAAGTGGATTCAAGTACTCTAAGGAGGTCTTTAAAAAACCCAGTGTGTGAAATAGGCAACGCAATGGCAAACCACCTCATTAAATTTTGCCCAGGAAGTTGTTCTGTGGTTTCCTAATCCTAATTAATAGAGCGGGGAGTATTTGACCACCGAAAGAACCCAGGGGTTTACCTGCACTGGGAAAACGTATACGTACGAGGTGACTAACTAGGGGAAACATGTTTAGTGTGCCACAGGTTTCTGGCTTCGGTGATGAGTGCTCCGACACTTTAAAAGTGCCAGTCTTTTTTTGTAGAGCTCGTTTTCCTTCTGGCTCGTCTCTGTCATCAAGTGAGAATGAGGTAAAACGCGAGTTGAGCCTTGAATTTAAAAAAAACTATCGACGCCTTTCTATATAGAAGATATGAAAATGAAAAAATATATGAAAAGTTTATTCGCTTATTACAAGGCACAATAATAGGACCTCCGACTTACAAACTAGGTTGAAACCTGTATCTTGGAAGTCGGGACTCCGTCGCACTTTCCGTGCAAATATATGACAATTTAACACATTACATTAGTGTAACTATATTCTAAACATAAAAGGAATTTGGAACCAGTTAATCAAAAGGAATTTAGGAAAGATAATGTTTAAGAGTGTGTGAGGGTGGGGTGTTAGGTTGTGTGGGAGTGTGTAATAATGTAAGTGTGTATCTGTAGTGTAGGGTGAGTGGGTGTGTGAGTATAGTATGTATATTATTATTAGATAGGTATATATTTAAGTAAGTACCTAAATATACTCACAACTAAATACGATTTTAGCAACTCATACTCATTTACTTATTTTACATGAAGGAAATTTCAATATACTAATCTAAGTAACAAAAGGATGGCGATTTTCCATACATTTTGAGGCCCAGTGTTTATTGGCAGCCAGGATTCTTTCTGTCTGTCTGAGGTAGGACCATATATTTCTACGCTGACTAGATAGATAACTGTCATTAAAAGTAAATCTTATTCCTACGCGCACAAGGTTGTTTTTGCTTTGAGATAACCCAAAAAGGATAAACGGGTCAGAAAGTGATACATACATAACTATTACGTCCATAATCCCCGAGAGGGTAGACAGAGGAACCACCTTCATTAGTTCCCATCCTAAACGTAAAAACCGTAAAATGTTGTAGCTCTACTGCCCTCAGAAAGACTAAAGAATCTGATTTAAGAGAGAGAAAGGAAATGATTATGATGCGTCATCATAATATTCTATACTTTTGAAGCTTCGGAAGGGCCCCCCTAAGCCCGCCCCTGGTGCATCATAAAGAAGGCGGCACTTTGAACGGCTCTCCTGTCTCGATAACAAGACGGCACCGACACTGAATCATGCGCCACATCGCTGTAATAAAGTTATTACCTACGTATGCACTCGTTTCGTGAGAACTCCGCTTTTTAGCGGCGCGACTCGCCAATCTTTAAAGTTATTTATGAATCACATTAGCGTACGTTGTGATATTATCTTTATAAAAAATCTTGCCTGTAAAATGTAGTCTTAGGCAAAGATTTAAATCTTTGGTCCTAGGTTAAAACCTAGGACCAAAGAAAAGGTACTTATGAATGTTTAAAACCCTAATCTAACTTAAAAGTTAGAATAGGGTTTTAAACATTCATAAGTACCTTTTTTTTTGAAATCTCGAAAGATACCCAGCCTCTTGGGGTAGAGACTGGGTTATGTTAGATTTTTATTCACTAAAACCCCCTCGATGGCCAGCCCCGTGCTTATCGGAGGGCTCCGGGATCTCCAGTGGAACGCACCGGTCCTAGCATTTGCCTTGGGCTTTTCCTGGGAGGTGTACATTCCAACTCCCGGTTCCTCCCGTCACAGCAGCGTGCGGCCGTAGCCCGTTGCTGCCTTCCCCAGGGTCGCCCGCCAATGGACGGCCAAAGCCCCCACTTTGACCGCCCGCGACCCTGATACATAAATACCTATATTACTTAAGTGAGAGATAGATTATCCAATAAGGAAGTCGCAAGAAGAAGACTGTAATTCATTTCTTTTTAAATACTCGAGGAAATATTTAGAAAGATATATCCCCATAGATACGGTACTTCACGCCGGGACAGCTTTTAAAACTTTACCAAGCTCAAGTCCGGTCGTGCATGGAGTACTGCTGCCACCTGTGGGACGGCTCAGCAAAGTACCAACTGGCTGCCCTTGACTCAGTGGAGAAACGCGCTAAGCGCCATATAGGTGACGAATCGCTGGTGGAAACTAGACTGCAAAATCTGGAACAACGGCGCAACGTTGCCTGTCTATCGGTATTTTATAGGATACATTTCGGAGAGTGCACATCGGATTTGCACGACCTAATTCCAGCATCTCCATTCCGCCTTCTGACTTCCAGGCGCGGGGAGGGGATCCATCATTATGTTGTTGATATCCCATCTGCTCGTACGAAGCGATTTGCTTCTTCGTTCATTATGCGAACGGCTTAGTAATGGAACAGCCTACCAGCGTCTGTATTTCCCGAAACCTACAACCTTGGGGTCTTCAAGGCCAGAGTGAATAGGCATTTACTGGACCCGCATGCTCCATCGTCGACCCCATCGTCGCTTACCATCAGGCGAGATCGAGGTCAAATGCGGGTTTAGTAGTCAATAAAAAAATATATCCCCAGAGATATTAAAATCAAATAGTTAAGGACGGTTAAGCAGGAAATGGTGAAACGCCCTCAAAACGGAACGCAAATTCGCCCGCTTAAGAGCAGTTAAGTTATTAACACGAGATTACTCCGATAATGGTCCAATAATGTTAAAAGTGGACTGAACCACTACCAGGTGGTCCGAGTAAGCCGACCCACTATATTTACACTTTACGACAGTACACTTCACTTAATCACGCATCCACTCACTTTACACTTAACGCGGTGTGCGTTAATCCGGTCGGGGGCGTTAACTAGGGCTTGGACTAAGGCAGTGGTCTATAGGTGCCACCTTCGTCTTCTTGTCGTAGGGTTATTGTAAGAGTTTAGTTGTTGGTTCAGGCATGTGGAAAGAAAGAGTGACGAACGAATGGCGAAGCAAATAGTTATACGAAGCGAATGTGAGTCGAAGGAAAAGCCCTCGGCGTCCTAGATTGACCTTTCGATAGAGTGCTCATAGGTTTTCATATACAGAGTAGACGACCCCAACGGCGAGCATGCGTGAAACGATAAATGACTGTAGAGGAACTTTGTACATATTGTAATGTTTTTATTTTCTGTGTATTTTTTTTTCGTGTGTGTATACAATAAAGAGACTACAAACAAACATAAGCGGCATATAGCGTGAAGTTATATTTGTATGTATGTATGTTTAGGTCGCCCGTAGGTAGGTCTCCGGCTTAACCTAACGATAGCAGGCGGGTCTGACGGTTTAACCAGTTCTTTGAGACACAGAGAGGCTCAGATAAAAAAGTTCCACTAGCGGTCACCAATTCTGGTTCTGACCGTGCCCACGTTTCAGATCTTGTTCGTACCTATATGACGCTGAGAGCCCATCGTTGTTCATTCACACATACACTGTCATCGAGTCACTAAGAGAACTTAGTCTCCGATTTGTCGCGTCTTTGGACTCGATGAAAAAAAATAGTTACTTGCTAGAGTACGAAAATGTTTCAAGTCAGATCGTCGCTCCATAGAGCAGAGGTGCGCGTTTCACAATAAAACCTAATCATGTGTCCACCATGCGCCACTGAAGAGCGTCGGTGGCACAGTGGCTAGAGCACCGGACTCCCATGCTCCATGGTCCTTGTTCGAAACCGTGCAGTGCCATGTACCAATGAGTTTTTCGTATTTTTCAAAGACTTACGTACATTTAACGACTGCTCTAACGATGAAGGAAAACATCGTGAGGTAACCTGCACACTGAGATGACCAGTGTGTAAAATGGGGTTGGAACAAAAGATCATCAATAGTCGAAGTGCCGCTGGGATTATTCCCGGCTATAAGATAAGATGTGCCACTCAAGAACTCTTCTCTAATTACCGTCTTCGAAGGCCCCACTTAATCCGCCCCTGGCAACGCCGGCCTTTCATTTAAACCGCGATAAATGCAAATATGGCCGCTTCCCGCGCCCGCCACCAGATGGCGATTACCGCGTAATCACGTTGCGACACCGATCCGCTCCCGATCGAATGTTCGATCACTATTTATTGAGTCTGTTACGGTACTAAAACATAATTGCAATAGCAACTATCGCCTAAGAAAATAGTCCACTCAGTAAGCTAAGAATTTGGTTGGAGCAGGTTCCTGAAGCCTTATAAATAAAATATAGAAAGTGTATCTCAAAGCAGATATCTGCTGTATTATCTGATGTGTGTGTCGTGTCGGCCGTAAAGAATAATCATAATTTATTCATGAAATTAATTTCTTATATGTTCTTAGTATTATATTATATAATTACACTATCTGAATTTTTATTTCATTGGGAATTTTATTGTAAATTTTACATGGTTTTGGTTGATTTACGATTTTTTTAATTTTTATTTATTTATTGTACTACCAGTTTCATTTTCAAGTCTTTATTTATTATATTCAATTATACGTCTAATACAAACAACATACAAACCATTATTATTTACATTGAATTAAATAAAATTAACCATAATAAAATAAATTTCAATTTTTATAAAAACCAAGCGTTACACCACCCCAACTCTTCCAGTGGGTGTCGTACGAGGCGACTAAGGGTCTCGCCACCTATCACATTTGTCCACCAAGTCTTACGTACGTACGCATGAAGGTGGTTCCTCTGTCTATCCCCTCAGTGATTATGGACGTGACAGTTATGCTATTCTATGTATAAAAAGAATTCCTTCTGTATGGCAATTTTAGTGTATAATAATCTGCCTAGTCGCCTTAAAAATGGTCCCGCTAGCCAATTTAAAACTAATATTTCCAAGTGGCTTCTAGACAAATGTTATTACTCCATAAAAGAGTATCTCAACGACACTAACAAATAGCAGAAAAGATTTGCATACCGTTGTCGGTGGAACATAAGATACCTATGCTTTTTAAATCACCTATATTTTTCACTATGTTCTGGCAAATAAATTTCATTTCATTTCATAAAAATAGAATACGACCTTATTTCAAAATAATTAGTCCATAACATTTATAACCATTGTGGTTAAAGATAGATGTAAAATTTCGGAGTAATCGCATTACTTTTAAATAACTCAACACAACAAAAACATGTCCGAACCGCAAATTGTGGTTTGTAGATTTGTAGAGAACCAGTTATAATATATTACGATCATGGTCAAGGATAATGATTGATCATGCTATTATAATTCAAGTCTAGCATGTTATTTTTACACGGGACTGCGAGAAGAACGTCGGTGGCGCCTGGCTAGGATGTCGGACTCCCATGCGGGAGGTCCGAGTTCGAAACTAAGCAATGCCATGTACCAATGATTGATGAGATGAATACTAACGTACATTTACCGACTGCTCTGACGGTGAAGAAAAACATCGTGAGGAAACCTGCACACTGAGATAACCTGTGTGTGAAATGGGGAAGGCAATCGCAAGCCACCCCATTAAATCTGCCACGAGAGTCGTTCTATGTGATTAATTCCTTAGAATGATCACGACCCACCCTCGCCAATGAGGAACACGACTTAGAAGAGACAACGACCAGAATATCGGGATCGGATGCATAAAATATTGGTGTTTCGGTGTTTCATCTTCAGCTACTGGTGATGACAGTCTGTGCTCTCTTAATCCTGCCTGAACAACTGCTCACACATATTTTCAACTTCACATTGGCAGCTAGTTCTTTCCGCTCCGCCTGGAAAAAGGCATATGTTATTCCTCTTCCTAAATCATCAAATCCAACTTCTTTCTTTCAATTTCGTCCAGTTTCCATCCTTCCATTCCTTTCCAAAATCCGCGAGCACATAGTCCACAAGCAATTGTCGTCCTTCCTTTCCAGTAACAACCTTGAATGAATGAATGAATGAATTAAAATTTATTTGCACACATATACATAACACTATAATTACATTTCATTACTTAAAAGAGTTACTTTTTGACTTAGAGTAAGTTCACAATTTCACATGCATATGTGGCAAAAGTTGTGACGATATGGCTAGATGCTAGCCACCGCCGCAGCGCTGGTTTTCAGTCAGGGCCCGGTGAATCCTTCTGAATCCTTTCCAACTAACGCACTGTCCTTGCCACTTGCAAAGGTGTAAATGCATTTCTCTGTTTCCAGATGCATCTAAGCTCGGTGCAAGTGGCGTGCGCGGCTCTGGTGACGCTGGCGCTAAGCGCGGCGGGCGCGCCGCCGGCGAGCTCGCCGCCGCACCACGTGGCGCGCCGCTCCTTCTTCGACCTGCAATGCCGCGGCGTGTATGACGCGACCATCTTCTCGCGGCTCGACCGCATCTGCGACGACTGCTACAACCTGTTCCGGGAGTCTCAGCTCTATACATTGTGCAGGTTGGTTGAGTCATATTAAAGTAGACACTATTAATGTCACGCGCTGTTCCTTCTTCGACCTGCAATGCCAGGCGTGTATTACGCGATCATCTTTTCTGACGACCACTACGAACTACAACCTGTTTGTCGCAGCTCTACAAACTGTGAAGGTTGTTAGTGGTAAAAAAAGTGTTGTTTACCAATTTCAAACTAGATGTTGGCATGACTTCGTGCAGGGAACCGCAGGTATGGTATACCTTACCTACCTTACCTTGGTTTACCTTTGTTTTGTTAATGGGAGAAATATTCCAAAAATACCCTGCTGGGGCTCTCCCCTAGGAGGCCGATGCGCTGTGCAGGTTGGTGTCATTTGCGAAAGTGGTAGGAAACATCGTGAGGAACTTTGTAGACAATTCTCTTAGCTACTGAATTAGGTTAGATACCAGACACCGTATCAACAAGAGACTATCACCGTATCAAAAGATTAACGACAGGGCTGTAATCAGAGGAGGCTTTGGGGGGTCTGACAGGAATGCAAGCCCTCTTCCCACAAAATTACAGCAGTCTACACAAAACTTGAGAGTCACAGACTTTTACATGTTTTCTCTATGTCGATTAGATATCCAATTTTTCACGTCCCTTTTTAAGTAAATACCTACCCCTCTAAAAATATTACCTATCTGTATACACGTCTACCGTTTAACAAAGACGGTACCTGAGGTAGAAGTGTGGGACGGGGCACCGTCTCATTTAAACGATAGGTAGGCGTGTACAAACAACACGACCAAAACACAGTGGTGGATCTTTTCCCGATTTTCCGATTTCTGATGATCCCCTCAATTTCTTTTCCTGGATACACCCCTGCCGAAACACAACATACCTACTTTAAATACCTATAACATGATGTTCTTCATTGGGGCAGGAAGGACTGTTTCACATCCGACTACTTCAAGGGCTGCGTCGAAGTCCTACAGGAGACCGACCAGCTGGAGGTGTTCAAGACGTATATAAAACAGTTACACGGGGCCGACCCAGGGATTTAGGTATTTTTGTTTTTTTTTTGTTCTGTTCTACCTTCATTTCTCATTCTTCTATCCTTTATTTTTTTCATCCCATATAACTCCTTCAGCCTTTCTTTTTTCTTGTTAAGAAATGTACAGTCTGTGCCCTAAATTATCTGACCCCTTTGATAATGATACGTCAGCTAGGGGGTCAGACAACTCAGAAAACAGGAAATTTTACGAAATATGCGAAAACGCAACATTCCATGGTGAAATCACCCATGAATATTATGTGAAATTTCAAAATTAATTGAAAAAATAAAAATCTCGTTAAATTTTCTTACATTTGCGTAAAATTCGCGCAAGTTTCATTAATTCTGGTTGTGTACAATGGTACAGCCATAGAAATCGAACTAGTAGTGCCCTCTCCTCTGAAATTCAAAATCTTTGGATACAGCTTATGTATGAACAAATACAAGGTGTAACAGAGATTTAAGTGCTTATAAATTATTCCTCTTGGTTTTGGTTGAAATATTGGTCAGTCAAATAGGTAAAAATTAGCTAAAATAATGGCTCACTTATGATTTTATTCTAATATGAAATGACGCCAAGTGCAAAGTTACACCTAGTTCAGAGATTCTACTTATTTTTTAGGGATCCGTATTAACCCATACTGTACCCTCAGCCTGAAATTTTTTTTGCTCCCTATTTTTTTTAACAATTGGGGCACAAACACGCTTACTCCTCGGCACTTCTTTAACACTTCTAATTCTAACAACATTGCACTGCACTGCATTACTACTTACTGCACGTTTCTAACATTTTATTGCACAAAGCACTTTATCTGTCTTTAGTAATTATGAAAAATTTAATCTACATTATAATAGTAGATTGATTACCTAGGGCGAGAGGGATCCGATTGTCGCACGAGTCTACTTCACAACACGAGCCGTAGGCGAGGGTTGCGGATAGACGAGTGCGACATGTAGTCCTCTCGCACGAGTTAAACACGATATTTTTTGTTACATCTACGAGAAAATGAATAAAATATAAAAATATGTCTAAGGTACGTGACTGAGAATTAGTGAATATGAAACAAAATGGCGTCTGAAGTTTCCATGGCCAATAAAAATGTTAATAAAATTAGTGAAAGTGTACGTGTGTGTGTGTGTGTGTGTGTGTAGTGTGTGTAAAATTATAATTTTTAACAATAATTATTATATACATGTGTAGCCATATAAGTTTATAATTATAATTGATAATACGCGCCAATTGATTTTTATAAAATATTAATCATGAAATATCTTCACTACTCATAAAATCCTTCGATTACAAGGTAAAGTTTGTTTGTAATTGGTATAAAAGTTAGCTTATTGTCGAGTACTTCCTACCGTGGGTAATAGATTGCCTTAGGGCGGGAATGTGGGACCGGCACTAAAGCGTGAATGTGGTACTTTACGCCGAGTTTTCTGTCGATAATTTTTGAGCAGATGTAACAAAAAAGACTTTTTTAAATTTTGCACTGTTTCAGTTCACGTCTTAGTCGTTTTTCTTAAGCTACCTATATACATATTTTTAATATTTACCTAGAGAATATTCCTGTGTATATTAATTACGAAAATCTATTTTTTGTATCTATCATGCAACGACTCTTTCATAAATTAAATTACTATCCACAAATAGGTGACATATAATTTTGTGACATTAGACACAAGTCAAACTGTTTGAATTAACTGCCATCTTCTGGAATATTTTCTAGGTAAATATTTATGACGTCAGTAAACAAAATGCTTAAAATCGCTCTTATTTCTTTTCAGAGCAAAATGTTTCACCTCGCCCTACTTCAAGGGTTGCATGGAGTCTTTGTACCTCTACGACGAGGAGGAACAGTTAGATCAAATGATCGATTTCGTCGGGAAACGCTAACACGCAACACAGTACATTACGCGCCGTATGCAGACACATGACGCCTATAACCCGAGTCTAGCGGCAATGTATGACGTACAACGCAATTCCAACGCTTCGCCAACATACATAGGCGTAACTAGGAGTTACTATTAGGCGTAACTGCGTAACTACAGAAGTTACGCCTGGGGAATCGGGAGTTGACAAAAGGAGTGTAACAAGTTTTTAGCCTCCCAGTCCTCTCTAGTTATGCCTATGACTAAAAGCAGAATGAAAGTGAAGTTCCTCCATCAAGACGTCTGCTTTCTCTCCTCAACGTATTCTAGTCTTCGATGCTACATAGATAGATGTTATTTATGTACGCAACTAATTGTAATGTTATCATTTGTATTTAGATGTGTATACAGTTAAGGACTATATTTTTAAATGCAAAAAATATTATACATTTTGTGGTAAGTGTTGTAAGCTTCGAGCCATGGGAGGGTTAAGTACATTAAAGATTTGTTTAATTAATTATTAGATCACCTCCTAGGTTTAAAAAAAATGTAAAATTAGAGGCAGATGCGTTATTTTCTTTATTTTTCGATGCTGGTCATCTCAGCTAGTCGATCTGTCTCCTAAAACGTCCGACTGATTGCCAATTATAACGTAATTATTATAACTGCGCCGCATTCCAAACAGTATTTTAAGAATTACTTACGCTTTTTATCTGAATTTCTTGTTCTACTAACACTGTAGATATTTGTAATAGTTATTATTATTATGTATGACAAAATGCCTAAGTTAACCTTAGTTTTATAACTTTGGAGTTCATAAATTCCACAGTTTATTAGCCTATATACGGTATTCTTTTTCTGACTGCTAGTTTGTTTAATGTCATTACAATAATTGTAGATAGTCAAGTCCTTTTGACAGTTATTTCATTGATTCGATCACATAAAGACACCGTATGTAATTTTCTAAGTTTGACTCAGCTTGAAACTCAATACTTCAAAATGATTATAATGTATTATTTAAATATCACATACACAATATAATATTTTATAAGAAAGGGAAATAGTTGAAGGTATAAGTGTATAAGGGTATAGTGAACAAACAATTATTTAAAAATATTGATTGAAATTTTTAAAACTTCAACTTAATTACAGTGTCCAGGTTTTCATACTTGAAACATTTTATATTTGAACCTCCGTGGAAAAAAACCATAACTGAAAATCAGCCTTCAGGTGTCTTATAATAGTAGAGTTTTCTTCGCTTTAAATCGGTTTTGGTTGTATCGGGAGATAAGTAGGTAATTTAATTTAGTTATCTAAGTATTTATAAAAGAATTATTTTTTATTATAACTTCCGTCTATTTATTATTTGTTACTATTTACAATTTATTTATTTTTAATTCTTTATATTTCATGAAGCCAGAGAGATCACCAGTGATGTTTGCGACTATATTTTACAAATTAACTTTTTTTCTGATTCCTCTGTAAATTGCGGTTTATACTTATTGTACCTACTTGTTATTCACTTTGTATTCGAATCTCAACTTCTAGCATTCTTTAAGCGTTTCTCACTTTATTACAAACTCTATTATAAACGTATATTAAGAATCAATTTTTGATATGAAACTAAAAACTTTTGTAAAGTCTACTTTACTGTAGTGTAATTTAGAACAAAATGGTGCCAATTAATGTCCCAAGACACGCTAGTTTTAACAAATTAAATTCAGGTGAAATTTCAACGTGCAAGTTTATTCAAAAGTGTATATAGGTATATTATATTTGCACGCAATATTTACTGATATATTAATGCATTTTTTGTACCTCATCATCATCATCAGCAGCCTATTCTAGTCCACTGCTGGACATAGGCCTCTCCCAGGGCGCGCCATTGAGCCCGATCTTCGGCTCTTCTCATCCAGTCGCTGCCAGCCACCTTGCGCAGATCGTCGCTCCATCTAACAGGGCACTACCCTACGTTTCCCCAAACGCAGTCTCCAGTCCAGAACTCGTCTACCCTAGCGGTTGTCTGTTCTGCGACAGATGTGACCGGCCCACTGCCACTTCAGCTTGCTAATCTTATGAGCTATGTCGATAACTTTTGTTCTATGTTCTATGTTTTGTACCTAAATTTTGTTATAGACAGGTAAAGACAAAAATAAATAACAAGGTTTATTACAGCTTCTAAAGTGTTACATACAAAAACTAAACTTGCGACTTATATTTGCCCACCGATTAAATATTGAGGTATTTATATCATATTATACAACAAAATAAAGTATGTATTAATAACTTTTGTATGAAAACCGCACGTTGAGGTCTGATCTTAATGCTAAAGGAATCACAGAACCTGTGAAATTATTGTAAAAAATTAAGAATTAGTAAATTATTAACCTATTTGTATACATTTTATAAAAACAGCTAAGAAACGCTACGGGTTCCATGAAATATATTATATTTTGAAAATTGTCTATTGCATTTTATTTCTCTTTCACTCCTTTCGAGTTGATGATCCGAATTAAATTTTTCCCGACCAGAAGGCAGCCACATCAATAGCCCCCTGGTTGGCCTCGAAAAGGTCCTCCCGCGTGCAGGTGGTCGGACACGCGGGACAGCAGAGCAAGTGCTCCATGGTTTGAGGGGAGACACCACACTCACACTTTCCTTGATCGCTGGAAAACCCCCATTTGTGAAGATTATCTCCGCAACAGCCAACCTGGGTTCGCAGGCGATTAAGCGTTTTCCAGGTTGGCCACGGGAGTTTGAAACCCGGTGGTAGGTCTTCTTTTGGCGGTATGAAACCTTTGGGTGGGTATTTCTCCCGCCACAGCTTGCATCTTACTTCTGGTGGGTTCTTTCCAGGGTCGATGGGAGAAACACTTCGCAGAAACCCGTTACCTTTACCGTTACCGTTACCCGTTACGGCTTTTGAGACTCTCTTTCACTTAAGGTCAGCAGGTAACCAGCGGAACTAAAATAAAACAACGAAATTATAACCATACTCATACTCATACCATTTATTGCTTTTCATGTGTAATACAAGTTTTAGTTCCATCTTTAATACAAGTTTAGAAAATCGAAAATAATTGTCAATAAGAACCTACATCAAACACATTTGCTCCACTGGTTTGTGCTGATCTCTGATCCTTTCAGTCAAGAAAATTTAGAGCGCTTTTCTCATATTTTGGTACAATGGTTATTTTGCCTATGTGTTGAAAATGAACAGATTTTTGTACAATACCTTAGTTATTTATAATTGAAATGCAAAACGTAAACCATCTAACACAATTTAAAAAAAAAGGCAAAATAAATGGAATTTTAAAAAAAATATATGAGAAACCCTCTGATAAGATTTGTTAGACATACATCTCTCTTCTAAGTCGTTTTCCTATGCTGCTGAGGCTCGTGATCATACTGAGGAATTAATCACATAGAACGACTCTCGTGGCAGATTTAATGGGGTGGTTTCACCATTTCACACACTGGTTATCTCAGTGTGCACGTTTCCTCACGATGTTTTCCTTCACCGTCAGAGCAGTCGGTAAATGTACGTAAGTCTTTCGAAAAACCGAAAAATTCATTGTTACATGACATTGCATGGTTTCGAACCCGGACCTCCCGCATGGGAGTCCGACGTCACCTACCACGGCGCCACTAGCCACGGCGCCACCGACGCTCCAAGACAGACATACATAGGCGTAACTAATTATCATTCATAAGTTACGCCTACGGTGTCAAGTAAAAGGTTGTTTAACTTTTACAGAGTGTAACAAAAACCAAAACATTTTTGCCAAGTATTCGTAAAACGTTAATTTTGTATCGCCGTACAAATGCGCAGTCGCAATTTGTAAGTAGTTTGTTGCACCCTGTACAATATGATAAATTTTAAAATAAAAACGGAATGAATAGTCAGTAAGTAGGTATATAAATTATATTTAAAACAAAATATAAGTAATTAAATCTTTAACACAACAATGCCATCAACGATCACAGACACAGAAATAACCTTATCTTCGCAAACTTATACATATAATGCGGCTTTATTTATTTTTAATATTTGAATTGGAAGACACGAAAAGAATCTGTGGATGACATGAAGAAAACAATCAAGCTCCGAATGGAGCAAACTTCAGACTTTTTAAACAGGTTTTCCCACTTTACTTCTTTCTATTTCACTTTACTTTTGGGCACTTTTAGAGTGTTTTGAGAGTGTACGTGACGGGCGAAGCGAGAAGAAAGGTAATTTCATAAACGACTTAATATATCCTGACACCAAAAAAGGTTTACTAAACATTTACTACAACAGATTACTACTAAAACGAGGTCATTTATTATGGTAGTTATTATATCATTAAATCTCAATCAACTTTAATGTTTAAGCAGTGTATTCATTAGGGGGCAAATGTTGTGCAGCACGTGGCATCATCTAAACGGTATCATTAGTGGCATGACGCGCTTATTAGCAAATACTCCAGCTCTTATCTAAACAAGGCTAAACCATCGTTTGAGTGTCTAACGTAAAAACCTAAATGACAATAAAATCAAAGATGGCGCGGCTCAATCAAAGATAGACTGGCATCTAGCAGTGGAGCGTACCACACTACGCGGTCTCCACTCCAGAACTCGTCTCCCCCAGCGGTTGTCTGTTCTGCGACAGATGTGACCGGCCCAGCCACTTCAGCTTGCTAATCTTATGCGCTATGTCGATGACTTTTGTTCTATGCCGGATCTCCTCATTTCGGATTCGATCCAGCAGAGATACTCCGAGCATAGCACTTTCCATAGCACGCTGAGCGACTTTCAATAGCGCTATACAATATGATAATGTTTTTTTAGGAGCCAGTCTGTTTTCGGGTGTCACAGGCAATACATGTGTTAACCTCATTTGTAATAAATACTCATCGACGTTACGTGATTTCTTTCATTTTGCTGAGAAACCCGTTATATATTAGTCCTTGGATAGAATTGGTTCTTCAAAACACTACCAAGATATTCAGAAACAGACTTTATTATAGAGTAAGAGTGGTGGTCGCTGTTGTAGTGTCTTGCCTCGTTTGCTAATTATTCCAAAAAATGTTTAGAATTCCGATTTTAATTATGTTCTTTCATCATCATCAGCCCATGTCGTCCCACTGCAGGCTATAAGCCTCCTCTTTCTTGTGCCACCTTATACGATCATGTACTATACGCATCCAAGTCTTCGATGCGACTTTGGTGATGTCATCCGCACATCTAGCTGCTGGACGACGCACTCTATTCACCGACCTTTGGCCGTGGAGTTCTTTTATTAGTTTTGTTATAAATAAATAAGTGCTCATCATTCCACCTGGGCGGGGTTTCGACACACTACCCGCTATCCTGGCAGACCATGAAGAGGCCTACCACCCCACCACCAAGGTTACTCGGGAAAAGTCTAATTGCCCCTAATGCAAAAATGTCTCCATAAAACACGACAGCGTGATGCGCAACATTCACCCCCTAGTAATTACGCGGCTTTGTATACCTACACACTAAAGTTAATAAACTAGGTACTAGACATAACCGAAACAGTCTCATAGCAATCACACATCATTTTAAAAATATCTAAAAATAATAATTAATTATCGACTTGATTCAGAACATCACTACATTCAGAACAGCGCTACATGAACGCACAACGCCCCACACTACGCTCCGCGTCTCCATGAACGAGGCCTTAGGTATCGATGCGACATCGAACATCAGGTTAATAACACCCTAAGGGTCAATTTACATTGCCGCGGAACGGAATGGAAGCGAATTTTCGCAACGTAATTGTACATAGCATAATGAACTTTATGTCAATTGTGTAACATACAAACTAAATACGAGCCAAAAAAGAGGTCGCGCGTCTTCCGGGGAATCCTCCCGCATTCTCGAGAATTCCCCTAGCGGTAAAGCGTATTTAGTTTGTATGTTACACAATTGACATAAAGTTCATTATGCTATGTACAATTACGTTGCGAAAGTTCGCTTCCATTCCATTCCGCGGCAATGTAAATTGAGCCTAAGTATAAATCTCGTTAAACTTCGCTATTACGCTCTAGACTGAGAGTAACAGTAATAATTAAAAAATATTTAATTTTTTAATTTAGGCCTTTTTAAAAGGATTTTGATGTTTCAAATAGCGTTTTTAGGCTCTTATGGGGAAACGTTAATTTAGAATTGGGTTTATTTATAGATGATGCTCTAAATCCAGCCTTATAACTTACTATAACTTGACAAGTTAACAATGAATGTAGAGTAGAATGTTCAGGGCGTTGATATAAAATAAATAGATCAACATTCTTCTCTCTTCTTCTTCGTCAATTTAAGAGCTATGCTCTTGCCGGTGTAGTAAACGCCACTGTGTCCTGTCTAGGGCCCTTTCCTTGACCTCCTTATACGACGCAACGCCAGCCTTCTCTTTGATTTGATCGAAGTAGCTTATCCTCGGTCTTTCTCTTCCCCGCTTGCCTTCAACTTTTCCTTCTATAAGGTTTCTTATGTATTCGTCGTGTCGTAGATCAACATTATATTATTATAAATTAATCTGGACGTAATTTCGTTATAGTTTGCGAAACAAAATTAATTCCAAGGAAACAGCCCATACTGGGCAGGTTCTAGTCAACATTCAGTGTTAACTTGTCACACTATAATAATTATTATGCATTTAGTTAGTTAAACATAATAATTTGATTCACTGACTATTATAATTTATTACAAAACTAAATATTATATAGTGTAGAAAATTAACCATGTGCATTAATATATAATATAATTGAAAAGTTATTTACATTTTAAAAATATATATTCATCTACACAGATTGTAAAATGGCACTACAACAATGTTTTTTTTTTTTAAATTACTTTAGTAACTATACAATGATTAGGAAACTTATAATCGACGGAGAGTTTAGTAAAACTGTCTAAAAAGTTAGAAAAGGGTAATTTTAAGAGGAAATATTTACTTGCTATGTCCTTCAGCCTATTAACGTCCCCAATGTTGGGGCATAGACAAGAGGGGGACCCTTCTTACAAGAGGGGGACCGGCCAAAACCCACCATGTGAGTCCAGTGCTGATTGGTGTATTTCACATGCCTTCAAAACCGTTGGAGCAGCCTGTATGTCAGTGTTTGAACCCGGACCTCCCGCATGGGATTTCGGCGTCCTAACCACAACACCACCGACGGGTCGTTAACGCTTTCAATACTATCAAAACGTGTTTTTTTCATTCGACCGGTTTTGGGTTTTTGCTCAAAACGATTCTGCTAAATACGTATTTCCGATTAACCGAAATATATTACCGGTGTAATCTTTAGACAGACTCACCCATAGATAAAATATGAATTATACAAAAATATTTCATTCCCATATTTACATTCTGACCAGAAAAATAAAAAACCCTGGCACGAGCGCGCCATTGGTAGTTTTATAATCGGTGTTATGGATATCGTAATGAATAAATAGTTTCACTTAATTCACGGTTTTTACATTCCTGGTCAAGCTTTATTAAGTTAAGTATTTAAGAATTAATGTGTACTTACGTTAACACATCGTATACAATACAAATAGATTTCACTAACATGCTTTATTATTTTATATTTATTAAATGAATAAGACAAAATAAAATTATGAATTAGACACTATTTTAATAAATACATAATTTCATCATCATTTATCACAATAATAAGATAGTCATCTTTTTTTTTTATTTACTTCTAAACCCGCATTTGACCTCGATCTCGCCTGATGGTAAGCGACGATGAGGTCGACGATGGAGCATGCGGGTCCAGTAAATGCCTACTCACTCTGGCCTTGAAGATCCCAAGGTTGTAGGTTTCGGGAAATACAGACGCCGGCACTAAAAAATTAATCACTAAAATCTAATCACTAAAAAATTAGATAGGTAATTAATTTGATAGCTTTTAACAAGAATCTTATATAAAATGCTAGAGTAGTACAGTCCGTGAGCTCTTAGAAGAGGTTTCGGTTATCGGGTAGAATCGGTAAGTCTTACTACAGTTTTAGTACATTCGCGTATCGATTTCAACAACCGAAGTCTCAATACCCGAAGCCCTTTCTAAACACTCACGCACTGTTGGTAGTAAATGGGTAGCAGGGACCAAAAGTGGTACCAGTTTTGCAGTACATGCAAAATTGAACACAAAACGGATAAGGTTCAATTTACAATAAATATTTTTGTTATCGGTTACCGGAATTTGACAAAAGTAAATTATTGTACATTCTATCTTAGGCCCAATTTACACGGCCGCGGAATGTAATGGAAGCGAATTTTCTCAACGTAATTGTACATAGCATAATGAACTTTATGTCAATTGTGTAACATACAAACTAAATACGCTTTACCGCTAGGGGAATTCTCGAGAATGCGCGAGGATTCCCCGGAAGACGCGCGACCTCTTTTTTGGCTCGTATTTAGTTTGTATGTTACACAATTGTCATAAAGTTCATTATGCTATGTACAATTACGTTGCGAAAATTCGCTTCCATTCCATTCCGCGGCAATGTAAATTGAGCCTTAACTTTGTGTTTAATTTCGGTCCCTAGTATATTTTATACACATCAAAATACATGGAGACTATAACGCGACAAGGATCAGATAGAACCTTGTCGTGCCAATACAGATTTGTATACAGTTTGGTTTTATTAATATGACAAGGTTTTGAAAGATGCTATATAACCTCGTAATACCACAAAAATCATACTAAATTGTCTTGGAACGACAAGGTACCGTCCTATTCTGATTTTTGTCGGATAATATCTATCTTTGGAATAGGTAAACATTTTTTTTTTACAATGAATATTCAACTTTAGTAAAAATGCTTCCATGAAACGTACCACAAAGTAATACTGGTTGAAATTTTAATATATCTGGCATGAGAAGTGGAGTAGAATATAAGTAAGTAAGTAATACGTTTATTTCACACACAGCAATGACTGTAACAGTTATAACCAGTGATCGGAGTAGGTAGAGCTCTTTCGGGTCAATGTCCTCAAAAGTTATATTAATATGGATATGATTTCGGGATCCCGTTTTAAGTTATCGAGCAAATGTTGTAAATTACTTTTATAAACCTCGCCCTTACTCGGCGGATTACGATTTTTTTTAAATTGTGAACTTACGAAGAAGTCAAAACACTACCATAGGTACACTAGCGCCATGATTTTTGATTTATTTATTTGTATATTTATGTATTATATTATATTTATGTACGTATTTTCTATTTTGTATTATTAAGTAGGTATATTTATTTAGCATATAGGTGTACACTTCGCCTGCCTTGATATGAATCAAATTGTTATTTTATGGGGTTTGCTGGAAGAGATCTCTCTTAGAGATAAGTCACGCCCTTTGTGTTTCACATATTTTTTTTGTATAAGTTTGTATTATAATGTTTGTGTACAATAAAGAGTTAATGAATCTTAAAAAAAAATATTTCGCCATCAACCTTAAATGTGTATCAAAACAAATATAACGTTAAAAATCTAAATAATATATTTATTCAATCCCGGAAATCCCGGGATCATTGGGCATACTTATCCATATTATGACCGTATGTGGCAAGTACCAAAAACAGCTCTACCTACTCCGATCATAGGTTATAATTATGATAAAATAATTATGTAGTCAAAGGTAAACATATTGAAATCAACTTGATATAACTATATCATGTCTAATTACTAAATAAATATATAATAATTTGTTTTGAGTAGATTTGGGTTAAACATATTATTTACATTCAATTGATTAATTGAAAATTATAATTGTACATATCAAAAATTATAAAATTCAAATTTAAAACTTGTTATTATTTTATTATTGGAAAATTATATTATAATTGGAAATGTAGTTTATAATTTGTAAAATTTATGTACATATAATACTAATACTAAATTTAAATAATTTTAATTTATTATTTGTTTTCTATTTCTATGGGACTAGTGCCTGAACTACACCACACAATAATTTAATATTACGACTGAGAGAGCGCTCAGGTGACCCCGCGCCGAGTACTTACCTGGTGCAGCGCATCTCGCTGGCTATTCAGCGTAGAAACGCTGCCAGCGTGATGGACACCGCCGGGTGCCACTCGGGGCGGTTTATTACATCAAGGATTTTGACAAATGTAATATGTTTATATTATATTGACTATGCTTAATTTTGAAGTGATAAAATTATAATATACCTATATCATGCCTATATCCTGAATATTTCATCAAAATAATACTTACGCCAATCTAGACGCTTGTTGTTTGTGAGTGAACAGTATCTTGACAGCGCGTGCGCAACCGCGCGGACGTGAGCGTCAGCGCAGTCCATCACTCGTGATTATTTACGTTAGTTGTTTTTCGAGCACTAATATAACCTAAAGTTATATCACGCGGTAAAGCAGTTTGATGACGAGTGTTCCGCCACAGAATAGATATACAGAAGAACCGCTCCGGGCGACCGCGATTTTGATTACGTCACTGTACTGTAGCGCTAGTTTAAAAGAAACAGCTTGGGAAATATATTTCCCCATAGGTAGTAATCACTGTGGGTTCTTTCCATTTCGTGATTTTTGTCACACAATTAATTTTAAAAGTAGTCATTTTGACGAAATCTTCAGTAAGTTTTAATCCACTTACCACTTACCTATCATGCCAGACAGACTTAAAATATCTTCCAGTATGTACAGTCGACCAAAGGTTACCCAAGCAAACAAACAAAATATTAATGCAGACAGTATCTTTTACATTTTCTCAGATTTCCCTCCCCGCTCCCACACTAGGATACCCTGTGTTGTGGGGGCCAGTCTCTTCCGATATATCTATATTATGAAGACATAATAAACATTAACAAAAACCCCATATAGTTCCGGTATTCAGAATCCATAAATTAACAACATTCACTATGGGGCAAGACTGATATCGCGAAAAAAAATCAGCTGTTTCATACATTTTGGTCATGTAGGTATTGAGTTTTGTATGGAACAGTAGATATAATACAATAGAATTATAGAATTCCTGTTATAGAATTGTAATAGTATTTCAATAAATAATAAAAATATTTTTTACGCGATTTCAGAGTTGGCCCCATAGTGAAACATATCCAGTTATGAATACTGAATATTTATTTTTTATATATAATATTTAATACAAAATACAATACAAATATACTTTATTGCACACCCGGAACAAAAACAAAACATACAACATAAAGAGAGGTACAATACAATGTGCAGAAGGTGGCCTTATCGCTTTAAGCGACAACCAGGCAACCTTCAGGTGATGGAAAAATAATAAGATACATAATATGCGGGTGCAAAAGGCGTATGAAATAGATACTACCCTCAAATAAATAAATAACAATAATAATAAAAAACGTAAACCTTTGCAAGCTGCAAAGCAGTAGTAATAATATTACGTAAATACTATAATATATACAGAAATATAATACTTAATATATAATCAAAAATATAATATTTCGGGACTATAGGGGATTTTTGTTACACATGTATAGCGCAGACATTAGGTTGAGTTTTAATCGAAGGTTTTTGATACTTTATTCTAGTGATCGACTGTACAAAGTGAACAAGGTAGATCGAATGATGGATTACTCACTAACTTCGAGGTTAGAAATCATCAAGGCAGAAGTCGAAATGGTCCTCCATGACTTTGTACTGGTCGCTCGAAAACCTCAGGCATTTCGGGCACTTGTACACCTGGAAACATAATTTTGGGTTAAAGGTAAGCGACCATAGATTTAGAATGTACAAGGTGAAATCGGTTGCTGAGAGCGAAACCTAAAAATTAACGTCAAATGACGAGCTTTTCTAAGTATTAAAAGAAAATTAGCTTTAAAAGAGACGATATTGTAGCCCATGACGGAGATTACTCATACTCATACCATTTATTGCTTTTCATGTGTTACAATTGGTCTTAAAATGTAAATTATCTGGTCATACATGAAACCCTGAGTAGGGCACCGCAATATAAAATAAGAGATTATAATAAATTATAATAGTAATAAATGCTAACGAGATAAATTGACAGAAACTTGTCAAAAGACGGTACTACATAATTATCTTTGTCTCTTTTTCTCATGAGTTTCGCTCTCACGCTCTAACCGTCTTTCTACGTTAAAAAAAGTCTATGTTAGTATATTATATATAAAGCCTCTCCCACACAGGCGCGGCCAGGGGTATACCGTATACTGGAGATCGATTCCACTAAATACAACGTAACTAAACTGAATCTAAACTGCATCGTTATGACGTGTTTCGTATGCTACTATCCACTAACGATACAATTTCAGTTAAATTCCGATCGAGTCAACGATCGATCAAACAGTAACGTATTTGTGCATTCTAATAAAACGTTTAGTTTATACTGAATCGCAGTTGAACGGTAACAAAACGCTTTAACTGTTTATTCATGTTATTGTGATCTGTTGTTATGAAGGGTCTGATCGTTATAAAGGGTCTTTCAACAAGGACGGGTCGATGTTAAAATTGAATAAAACAAGATGTGTGTGAGATATTAACGAAATATTTTGTTTATTTGAAAGGCCCTTTTATGCCATTATGAATGGAATATAACATCGTTCAAATGTCCGCCGCGGCTTCGAATGGTGGCACGAATCCGAGAGGTCCAACTTTCAATGACTTTGCTGCATAGATCCGGCTGAATCTGAGCGATGGCCTGTGTTATGTTGGCTTTCAGGGCAACGGTCGATTGTTTACCGAACCGGTCGTCTCAAATTTGGTCACCAATCGTCGGAGAGTAGACTTTGAAGGGCCACCGCGTCTGCCGTAAAATGGGCGCAATGCGCGCAACGTTTGCACTAACGAACACTCATTTTGATAATAAAGTTTTATCATTTGCACATGCTGCTGAACCGTGTAACTTGCCATGGTGATTTGGCATCAGTGACTGAATAAGAAACAACAGATTTGACAGATGGCGCCAAAACAAAATGGCCGCCACAAATTATTAACATCGACCCGCTCTATTTGAAAGACCCTTTATTTGACAGTTGAAGCGTTTTGTTACCGGTCAACTGAACGGTAACAAAACGCTTCAACTGTCAAATATAACGATCGAACATAAGTTCCTCCCAAGGTACTTTTGCCCGATCGATAGTAAATCGAAAGGTGGCAGTGGTAGAGTTATGCGTCAGCAGTATGCGATTTGGTGTCCAAATAGAATTGGAACGAAAACTAAATAGAAATAGAACTAGAAACTATGTAATTTAGGCGAATTAGGTCCAGGTCGGTTTATCGTAATGCTAGAATGAGAGCGTTAGATTAGAGTTAGCGACTCGGGGGGTTAAACTCGCGGCATCCCGCCCGGGAAAACGCGTATGTATGGGAAAGGCTTAATTCCGCTTCAAGCAAGTTAGAACTTTTTATGTAACTAAATTTTAGCAGTCTACCTAATGAATTGAAGGCATGTCCCATCAAACTTCAAAAATCGTATAAAAGTATTTTTACTAAAAGGGTGTTTGTATTCGATCGAAGAATTCGTAAATCATAGCATAGTTTAATATTTAATAACTAAATCGCTAATGCTAGGTTAACAAACATTAGAAGGTGAGAACACACAAGCAATGTTGGACGAAACGCTTAATTATTAGACCAACTTATACTAAATCGTCTTGAAATGTTATAACATAGAAATAGGTAGGTACATTCCTATTTGACAATGCCTTATGCAACAGCCATATTTTTATTTTGACAATGCCCTTTTACAGCAGCTAGTAGGTGTAAGTAATAATTTAAATGTTGTAATATAACGGATAATATTTTTTTCTTGACGTGTCTAGGCGTAACTTTGTTATCAAAAGATAAATTTAAAATACTAGGTAAATATAAAGCAATGTTAAGTAAAATTTCATGCACGGAATCCTGAGGTTACGATTTAATTTAAAATTGTTTTTTTTTTAATCGCATGTGAAAGGTTGACTAGAAATAAATTTTTTTTATTTACTACTAAACCCGCATTTGACCTCGATCTCGCCTGATGGTAAGCGACGATGAGGTCGACGATGGAGCATGCGGGTCCAGTAAATGCCTATTCACTCTGGCCTTGAAGATCCCAAGGTTGTAGGTTTCGGGGAATATAGACGCCGGCAGGCTGTTCCATTCCTTAGCCGTTTGCATAATGAACGAAGAAGCAAATCGCTTCGTACGAGCAGATGGGATATCAACAACATAAGGATGGAACCCCTCCCCGCGCCTGGTAGTCCGAAGGCGGAATGGAGATGCTGGAATTAGGTCGTGCAATTCCGATACGCACTCTCCGAAATGTATCCTATAAAATACCGATAGACAGGCAACCTTGCGCCGATGTTGCAGTCTAGCTTCTCTCTGGCCTTGAAGATCCCAAGGTTGTAGGTTTCGGGAAATACAGACGCCGGCAGGCTGTTCCATTCCTTAGCCGATATGTATGATACGACGCTATAAACAGGAACTAAATATTTTCTTACTCGTTTCTACTTCGATAGATTATGCATTAGGGTGGGTAGTGACCGGGAACATGTTCATGTAATGTAACAAATAGGAATTCGATGGCGAGCATGGCGCGGTACTGACCGGAGGAGGATTACATTACACGTGACATACTTCACTTATGTAATGCTCGTATTCGAGCTGTTACATTACACGCGAATGTATGTCTGTGACATATCTAATATTACATAATGGACTAAATTTAAATTTTTACTTTGGCATAAGTCATTATTTAACTTTATTAGACACTAGTTATAGTAGTTTGACATTTGTAATTATAAATTTTTAATTAGTCTTAAGCTTTAATTCGCACACAATGTATATTGTTATTCGAATAGATTAATTGGATTGAATTGAATACTGGAGGTCCTACCCACATTTAAATTTCACGGGCATTGAAAATCTGGTGTATTTTATTTTATGTCATTTACAATTATTTTTTACAATTATAAAAAAAAAATATTTCTAGTCAAAGTATATGGATGAGTTTAAAAACTAGATTCACACACACACACACACACATAAACACGACAGTTATCTTAAATAAATAAATAAATAATATCTCACCTATTGTCACATTCATACTCCAAAAGGTATATTAAATCATAAAACTAATTGTAATACCAAAAAATAAGCTTTTATTCCAGTATAAAATACAAATGCATACATACAGTTCATTAAAAATAATTATTTATTCTCATAAAATTAAATTAAATAAATACCTAAGTATGTAGATCGGTGGAGCACAGATGAAAAGTATTAACGAATGTTTCCAGATAAATCGACAATGTTTAGCATCGATTCTGGAGTGGCCGAACGTGACAGTTTCATTTAGGTTTAGCTTTACATTTGACAGTCACCCCGGAATCGAAGCCAATGAATATGTTTGTAAAGGCTGACCGGGCTTATAATTGAGTTCTTAAGAGGATTCCACTGATACTGTACAATGTACCGCAACGAAGCGATTTGCTTCTTCGTTCATTATGCGAACGGCTAAGGAATGGAACAGCCTGCCGGCGTCGGTATTTCCCGAAACCTACAACCTTGGGATCTTCAAGGCCAGAGTGAATAGGCATTTACTGGACCCGCATGCTCCATCGTCGACCTCATTGTCGCTTACCATCAGGCGAGATTGAGGTCAAATGCGGGTTTAGAAGTACATAAAAAAACGGATCTTTTTTGCTGAATGTTTTGTATCCTTGTATACTGGCTGTATTCTGGTGTTAACAGTGATAACTGATAAATAAATGTTTTTCAATTTCAATTTTACTTTATAATCTGACAATGAGATCGCTACGAAAAAGTTAGTTCGCATAAAGTTCCGCAACATAGCGTACTCTATTATAACTTATAAGCCTGGCTGGCCTTTACATGAAAAATGTTCTAAAAGATATGGAAATATAGTATACCCTGACCAGTAATATAAAAATGATGTCATGAGGGCGGCAATTGCACTTTTATAGCCAGTGTTATAATAATAATAATAACAACTTAACAACAACAACTATAACAACTTTAGGAGGTGAAGCTCACTTGGTCCTGGACCCGTGAGCTTCGCTCTAAACTGACCCCAGAAATGGGAGAAAACCTAACAGGTAAACATATAATAATAAATGTATTTATTTCAGGCATACACCCATATTACAAAATAACAATATATAATATAATTTCACTGTAGGTACCATAACTATAAACTGATATATAAAGAAAAAGCTAAAAGATAAAATAAACTAATAGATACAATGTTAGCGGTACCTACTACTTAAAATTGGCCGTTCTCACACTGGTGAGTGGTGCTCGGCCATCTAGTGTTTCATAAAAACATTGGCATAGTCCTCGTGTATAGCACACAAAATTATGTTGTTCGATTTTAACAATCTCTCTTGGAACGATGCTATACGAGCTCTGAGAATAGCATAGAAGTCAGGGACTCTCGCGTCGGCGAACATGCCTTTTGCACTGCAATATCGAGGCAATTTCATTATTATCCGAAATGCATCGTTATACTGCACTCGCAAGACGTTATAGGCCCGTTTGGTGAACTTTATCCACAACTGACACGAGTATAAGCATTTGCATGGCATGGCATGGTTATGGAGTTCGGCGTGAAAAAATAGTTCCATTTAATTCCGCAATATGGCAAGGGTTTTATTTTACTGTTCAGGGTATTTTGACTTTATAAAATGTTAATAAAAGTCGTATGACAATGTGATAGCCGTAAAGTCTATCCGTTTACTTAGTAATCGTGCACCCAAACGTAATTGTGGTATAGCAACCAGTCCGCCCCTATGATTTATCTGTAAAGGTTTTATGTGAGTGACGATTAGAGCTAGAAGTCGTCGGGGCACGATCTAAAATTTGTAAGGGATTGAATGCTGTTTTTATCGACTTTTCTAGATATCGATGTTGTAGCACTACTATTTAATGGGTAGGTACATATCACAATGTCCAAAATCAAAATGTCGTAATTTAAAATGTCTCAGCCCAAAATATTCGTATTTAAAACAATAAAAAATGCAGGCTATTCAAAATACCAAAAATATTTAAAATCAAACAGTTGATTTACTCAACCCCCAAAATTCCGTATTACAATATTTTGTAATACGGAATTTTGGGGGTTGAGTAATTCAACTGTACTTATCCCCAAATAATGTTAATTTAAAATATTTCAGTGAGAAAATAAAAAAAACACTCATGTAATTGTATTATTAATGTTAGAAATTGAAGATAACAGCTTTACAAACCTAACATATAATTTCTTCTTTAAATTCTGTTAAACTGAAAAAGAAAAAGTAAGTCGCTAGGCAATTGTAATATGGAACATTGTAATTATCGATAAGTATTCATTTATCGATAATGCTATCACTATAAATATGACTCTTCTGCCCCGACGACTAGCTCTAGTGACGATAAACAAATAAAACTGAAACTAAACTCCCTCCCGTCATCTATCAGACAGGCCAAATCACTGCCTATATTTAAAAATCTCCTTCGTCAACATTACGAACTGCAGTGTGGATACACTGCCTAATTGTTAAAATGCAGTTTCACTTTAGCATATGATGTGTGTTATTTATTTATTTATTATATTTTTGATTATATATTAAGTATTATATTTCTGTATATATTATAGTATTTATGTAATATTATTACTACTGCTTGGCAGCTTGCAAAGGTTTGCATATATTTTTAAAAAAAATATTTTTATTTATTTATTTGAGGGTAGTATCTATTTCATACGCCTTTTGCACCCGTATATTATATATTTTATGATTTTTCCATCACCTGAAGGTTGCCTGGAAGATATCGCTTAAAGCGATAAGTCCGCCTTCTGCACATTGTATTGTACCTCTCTTTATGTTGTATGTTTTGTTTTTGTCACGGGTGTGCAATACAGTATATTTGTATTTGTAAACTTGTTGAGAAATCCTGTCCTCCCATGGGCGAAAAAACATTTTTAATGCACGTACCATAAACTGTAAAGTGTCAATATAAAATCACATATTCCACGCGCGTTCGTACAATGACAGGCGGTGTCTGTGACGCTGACCGGATCGTGTCGGCATATTATAAAGGAGATCACTAACTAAACGGATATACTTTACACAACAATGCGTGCGATTTCATACAAATCAATACGTCAACCAAAGTCGCACTTGCGTCAAACGCGACCGTGTTTATCGTCTATTGATTTTTTAAATAGAAAATGGCCGCAAACTTCATAATAATGGCACAAGTGGATTGGTCATTCTTCACCAAGCAAAACGGTTATGGGTTTCATGACGTTTCAAGCACAAGGGTGCGTCAATCGGGTTGCAATTTTTATCGAATTGCACATTCATACATTCTTGTTGCAAATTATATTTTAATAATACATAATTAATTTAATCATGTATCAATTTCATCCAAAAAAATTAACAATAGGGTATTTGACAAGTATGAAATATTAAATACATTTCATACAAAAAAAGGAAATAGACATAAAATAAAAATAAAAACATTTATTCAGTAACAAAAAGGTACAAATAATTTTACAATGGTGGAGGCCCTCTTTTACAATTGTGGAGGCCCCTTTTAAGTGTGACAACACCTGTGTCAGAGGGCCACGCTCTTCCATACCTCTTTATTTGTGTACCTATTTACTATATTATAATAATTATAATAATAACGTGTGAGTGAGAGAGAGAGAGAGAGAGAGGGTGTGTGTGAGGGTGTATGTGTGTGTGCAAGAGAGATGTATGGTGTTCCATGCCAAAATGAGTGAGAGATGTTAATTGAATTGATGGTCAAATGTTAAAACAGAATTAAAATCCGTTGAAACATAAAATAACTACAGGCAATCAAAAATCAGACGTCAAAAAGAGACGGCTATAGATAATTGTGACGTCACTGTTTAAGTAGCGCCATACAAGCAGGTCCTTGGCTACACAATGACTGTTTTGCTAGAAAGGGACAGATCATCCCCCCACTACTAACTTTAACCATTAATATAGCTGATGTTAGTTAAGATTTAGATAAACGGATTTCAGATCTATCTTCAGGATGTCCATGTAAGCTGATTGATGCAATAAAAAAAAACTAGTCAAATACCCTATTGGTCGATGACGTACCCTTGTGCCTAAAACATCATGCAAATTGCGACTGTTTTCCCTGGTATTCGTTTAACGTTTATCGTACGTGGTTAGTGGCCAACCTACTGTCAGAGTTATTCAGGCCGCCCATAGGCTTCTCACAGGGCTTAACGACTGCTGTCGAACGACAATAATCGGGACCGACCATTTAACGTGCTCGGCAGGCACGAAGGGGCTGACATGAAAAGTCAGTCAACTTAATGTGGCTTAGCTTGCAGAAAAGAATGAGCCATCTTCTTGTGCCATGATAGTCCCCTCAAAGTAAACATGAATCGACATGTTGCTGCAGCAATATGAGGGACTTGAAAGGCTGGTCGCACACGGGACAGTCGAAACGCAGCGGCGGCGGCGTTTTCTCGCGAGCCACTGCCTTATCCTCCGACAACTTCTTCTTTTTGCGGACCTTGCATTTCATATGGGCTTATTAAACTTAGACTGAATTCAGTCTATGAGTTAGTCGTCTAAAGTGCAATAGCATTCAGTGCGGACAGTCTGCGATTTACACCATATAAACAGAAGTCTGAATTCAGTCTACTAACTCATTTAATCAGATCGTCGCCGGACGGTGAAATCGCGGACAAACCGTACTGAATGCTATTACACTTGATAGAATCAATCGACTGACTCATTCAGTCGACTGAATTCTATCAAATGTAACAAGGTTTATTTACCAGATGTTTTCAAGAAAACTGAATATCAAGTCTACTAAGTAGTGTACTTAATGCACCCAGGTGAATTACCCCAGGTGAATTAAGTATACGACTCCGAATCGTAAGCTAAGGCATACTATAAAACTACTTAATAATTAAACGATTGTATATTTGACGAACACAAGTGTGCTCCGGAAAAAACACAAAATATAACTTCGTATTATGGCTGGTTTTCATGTGTTAAGTGATTAAGTTGTCAAGTAAATTTTACCTATAAAAACAAAATACATACATACAAACAAATACAAAATACCAGAAATATTATTCATAAGGCTGTTTATTTTAAACTGGGAATTATAACTACCCTAGCGCCAGAGGTGTGTATTAACGCGTTAATCGTTAATTAACGGCGTTAACAAAGTGGTTATCGAATTAACGCTTTGATTTCGTTAACGCCGTTATTAACTTCCGTTAACCAAAACCAAGTTCGTTAAACCGTTAACACGACCATGGGTTTATCTATAACATCAGCATTGTATGTAGCTAGTACTATCCAAAAACTATTATTCGACCAGCGTCACCGATTTATCTGAAATCGGTGACCGTAATCTTCGCGCGTGTAGTACCGTACGAGCAATGTCTTATCTCGAAATTACAAGCGCATGATTGGTTAAAAATATTGAAATTACACTGAAGATTTCAGAAATTTTAAATACCCGATCAGCGAATCTCGGTGGCATCTTACGTGCCTTGATTTAATGAAATTATTCTTTCTTTATAGCATTCAGCATCACATTAATACAAAGACACTGGGGAGAAACTAAAAAATATTAAATAATACAAAGTATAGAAGGAAGTCGCTCAGCGTGCTATGGAAAGAGCTATGCTCGGAGTATCTCTGCTGGATCGAATCCGAAATGAGGAGATCCGGCATAGAACACAAGTTATCGACATAGCTCATAAGATTAGCAAGCTGAAGTGGCAGTGGGCCGGTTACATCTGTCGCAGAACCGACAACCGCTGGGGTAGACGAGTTCTGGAGTGGAGACCGCGTAGTGTGGGACGCTCCCCTGATAGATGGAGCGACGATCTGCGCAAGGTGGCTGGCAGCGACTGGATGAGAAGAGCCGACGATCGGGCTCAATGGCGCGCCCTGGGAGAGGCCTATGTCCAGCAGTGGACTAGAGTAGGCTGCTGATGATAGAAGGAAATCTTCTGTGCAAAAGATCAGCTTCTATTCTCAAGGGCTTAATTTATTTATTTATTTATACTTTTACACTTTTGTGTATAGGTAAGCTTAATGCCTTGCGGCATTCTCTGCCAGCTGACCTTTGGGCATGCAGATATGTTATGGCGGTGCAGTGGCAATAATAAAAATGACAAAGAAACTTACTTAATAATATGTGAAATTTATATATTAAAATAACAATATACTTACATAGTATACTAATATACAATACTAATACAAATATACAATATAATTTACTTATATATATAAAAATACAATATAATTAAATACATACGAAAAATAATAAAATATTATGCACAAATATATTGATATGTAAAATATATAGATTTAGGGATTATGAGGAACACAAAAGGTGGATACGAACTTTATTTTTAAACACAAAGCGATTCGGGGCACTCCTTATATCTACTGGAAGATTGTTCCAAAGGCGGGCTGCGTGAACAGTGAACGAGTACGAGTAGAAATCAGTATGATGAGAGGGGAGGCCAAGGCGAAGATTGTAATCTGGGCGTTGATAAATTATTCAATTAGTTGTTTCATACATTATTCATTATACTAAACTAGGCTCGACACCGCTGACTGTCTGTATGAAACAGATGTCCACCATGATACTCGTATATGATAGAGAAAGTATAAGTACTTATAATAATAATACAGTTCAAAAACTAAGTAAGAAATGACGTTAACGGATTAACGTTAACTTATATATTTACACTTCACTGCACAAAAAAAGGTACATAAGGCGAACTTAACTTCCATTACTTTTAAGTCAAGCGGATAGTTAGTATCGGCGTTAACTTTCATAGTAACGGATTAACGATTAACGCCGTTAATTTTTTGATTAACAGTGCCCACTTCTGCCTAGCGATAACGGTAGACGATTTAAATCGCGGACGCCCGGAGCGGACCGGACGGTATCTTTATATTTTTTGCCGTATTTACACAGAAACTTACCATATTCCCGGTGACCGCATTGGTCTGGGGCGACGACGTTGGCCTCGTAGTCTGGCCTGACGCCTGCCCGTTGCTCTGGAGCGGAATAAAAAAAATGTTATTTATCTGTCCAGTGATAACTTTATCTCCATATAAAACTTGTATTCATTATACAGCTTAATATGTTATTATAATAATATAACCAAAAATATGTTAAGTCTATTGTTGTATAAAGTGTATATAAATAAATAAATAACCGTAATAATAGCAGTTTTTTTCCTCTATGGGTAGTTGTTGGAGTAACACGTACATTATGTTCTAGAAATTAATTAAATTTTAAAAAAATATTTTTTTATTAAATAAGGAGAGAAGACGAGCAAACGGGCCACCTGGTGGTAAGTGGTCACCGTCGCCCATAGACATCTCACTTCACTGTATTAATAGTAGAGGGTTGTGATGCGCTGCTAACCCTGAGGACTAAGATGGAATGCCTCATGTGCCGGAAATTACGCTGGCTCTCTTACCCTTCAAACCGAAACACAGAAATGCAAGCATTTCTGCTTCACGGCAGAAATAGATAAGAGGGTGGTACCACCCCAGGCGATCCTTCACATTAGGATCTACCACTACTAATCACTGTTTACAAGTCTTATATTGATATGAATTAACTTACTAGAAATATAAATATCATTTATTTGTAAACATGGGTAATGCAGATGTCACATTGTGTTTCAGTATCACCATATTCTGCCCGAAAGCGTACACATTATTTGTTCAATTAATAAATCAAACAATCACAAATTATCATCAATAAAATAATCAATCAAGGCAACAAAATAAAAAATATTTTTTTTAATATCTCAATTTTAAAAAATACATAAGAATTAACAATAAAGATATGTTTTTTAATTAATTATAATATAAATGTCAACTTTAATTAAATATTGATGACGTCACGGCTTATTACTCAGCACATAATTGCGTCACCACTCGTCAGATAACCAAGTTTCCTTTAAACGCACTTTCACTGCACTGGAACAGATGATGGATGTGTCTTCGAAACTCACTAGCAACACTACACTAGAGCTCGTAGCCTAGTTGCGAGCACGGTCCGAAAGTGATCGTGCAGGTTAAGCGACGTTGGCGCGGTCGGTACCTGGATGGGTGACCGCTAGTGGCATATTTCATCTGAGCTCCTCCGTGCCTCGGAGAGCACGTGAAGCAGTCGGTCCCGGTTGTTGTCGTTCGACAGCAGTCGTTAAGCCATGTCAGAGGCCTACGGAGGGCCTGAACAACTCTGACAAATAGGTTGGATACTAACCATACGATAAGCAAGCAACTAGCAACATGAAAGATCTTGCAAAGCTGTTTGAAGCACGTATGGGTGCTTACGAAGACAAATGAAAGAACATCTCCTCAGCCTCAGCGTCCGAACCTCCAGATCTTGCTTCTCTGTCCCGTGAGTTTGTTGAATTAAGATCTCTCATTTGGAAAGCACTGTCTACACTGAAGGCACAGATTCAACTTCATCAACTTTGTCAAACTGCTTTGACACTGACACTATGATGCGAAGAAAAATGCTGCTTATCCACGGGCTTGAGGAAGAGGAGCTGGCCAAATGGAGCTGGACACTATTTCTGCAAATGATCTGCAGACATGCCACCGTTTGGGCTCTGATCAGAGCAAGTCTAGGACGATTCATATCTGGTTTCTCTATCTGCAGAAGAGACCCGGTGTGGAATAAACTAGACCTAGACTGTAGTAAGAGACGAGAAGATTTTTACCGGATACCCGAATAAATAAATAAAAAGGTTTATTCATCAACAAAAAAGGTACAAGTTTTTACAATTGTGGAGGCCCTCTTTTAAGTGTGACAACACCTGTGTCAGAGGGCCACAAAAATCCCTCTCTAAGAACTCACAAACTGTACAGTTTTTATTTTTATTTATTTTTATTTTTTATTTACTTCTAAACCCGCATTTGACCTCGATCTCGCCTGATGGTAAGCGACGATGAGGTCGACGATGGAGCATGCGGGTCCAGTAAATGATTAGACTCAAATAATATACTGTTTCACAGGTTTTTACTGTATTTTATTAATTACGACCGGTTTCGTTTACACTTCTTCAGGTATTTGTTTATAATTATTTTCTTAACTACATGCAGTAGTTCATAAATACAGCTTTGCGTTTTGTTTTTGCAATTACTAATAAAATGTCAAGTTACGTTCCAAAACACATCAATAATATTTTGTATGTCAAAATTAAACTAAAGTCAACAGGATACGGTCCAAAACTACTTACTTACAAATATTGTCAAAGTTAAAAAAATAAAATGTGTCATTCCTTATGGTATTATAATATAAAATAATTCAAACAGCTGTACAGTTTATTAACCCTGCCAAATCACCGTCTGTTGGGAAGATTTATAAATTGAATTTATTATTTTTTTGTAAACTGTGGATTACGTGGTGGGTTATGCATTTACTTCATACTTGTGTTAGTCACTATGCTTATACAGGGTGTAACATTAAGAACGGTCAGTATGGGAAAGTCTGAAACTATAAGACATACGAAGATCTGTTCTTAGGAACCATGTCATCAATTTTAGTAACAAGAAACACTGTATTCATACATTTAAAAAAAAACCTGTACTCAGCCTGGGAATCGAACCCGGTTGTTTTGAAAAAAAAATCCAACACTATTTCTATTTAGATATCGACTGTGTAGGTCTTAAGGAATAAATGTTAGTATGAAACGTGATGTTTAAAATTAATAAAACGCATTGTTTCCATATCTTTTAATTTATTTTAGTAGGTGTTCGAAATGACTACCATTTTGTAAAGTACAACATTCAACTCGTTTAGGTAACGATCTTACTATTGAATGTTGTATCTTCAGGTGGTGAATTTGCGTTAAAATTGTCTCTATGGCTGCTGGTCTCTAGGTCTTCAATTGTGTCGTAGCTTGTTTTGTACACTTCATCCTTAACGTAATCGATATCTAAATAGAAATAGTGTTGAATTTTTTTTCAAAACAACCGGGTTCGATTCCCAGGCTGAGTACAGTTTTTTTTTAAATGTATGAATACAGTTTTTCTTGTTACTAAAATTGATGACATGGTTCCTACCTAAGAACAGATCTTCGTATGTCTTATAGTTTCAGACTTTCCCATACTGACCGTTCTTAATGTTACACCCTGTATAATCTTTAGTGTGTAACTGTTTGTGATCCCTAATAAACTAAAATATAATAAAAAAATCTAAACTTTGGCCAACTTCGTGAGCGTACCTGCACGGTCATCTCCTGGTTCCGCCTCTGCGCCTGTCGTAGGTCCGTCAGGATATTCTCTTTTTCACAGGCCATTTTCTCGCGAGCTTCACGTTCCGCCTCGAAGTCGCTCCTGAGTAAGAGAGTAAAGTAATAGAGTTTGTAAATCAAAATACAAAAATATTTATTGAACTCTGGTTCATTCAAATTACATCGTCGGTGGCCTAGTGGCTAGGGCACCGGACTCCCGTGCGGAAGGTCCGGGAACGAAACCGTCCAGTGCCATGTATCAATGAGTAATGAAGGAAAACATCGTGAGGAAACCTGCATGTCTTGGAAATTAAGTTTTCGAAGGCGTGTGAAATCCACCAATCAGCACTGGGCCCGCTCGGTGGATCCTGGCCCGTACACCCTTGTACAAGGAGGCCTGTGCCCCAACAGTGGGGACATTCATAGGCTGATGATGATGATGATTCAAATTACAATCAAGTAACAATGTAGTTAGAATGTATCCATAAGTAAGACATATAAAGAAGCAAAGAATTTATTACCAATACACACATACAGACAATTAGGTACAGAAGATAAAAATAATATTAAACAAATATATTACAAAAATAAATAAACAAAAGTAATTAAGTTTGATGAAGGTGGTGTGCAGCACCGGACAAAGGGGACTGCCTCAGGGTGTTGTTGCATACCGGTCTCTACTAACTGCACTGGCCTCATCGGCCGTCTTGCAGCATAGTAGATAGCAACAATATAAAAGTCCAGCAGTCCTTTAATGCACACTTACATCATTACACACTCCCACACAACCTAACACCCCTCCACCCATACTCACTCTTACCATAATCTTTACTAAATTCCTTTATGATTAAATTTTCCAAATTCCTTTTAGGTTAAGAATATAATTTGTAATTTGCTTGCACAGAAAGTGCGACGGAATCCCGACTTACAAGATACAGGTTTTCGACCTAGTTTGTAAGTCGGAGGTCCTTTTTTGTGTGCCCTGTAATAAGTAAATAAACTTTTTCATTTATTTATTTTTCAATGAGGACATTATTGTCCTACAGGAGTAGGACTTCGGGAAGTAATATAAGGGGTGCCGAAGCTTTCCGTCCAGTAGGATGGTGACCTCACTGCATTCTAATAGCACTGGGGCGACCGTCTCCTCTCCCTCCAGGCATGCTCTTCCGCAGTAATTTACATTATAGGTGGTGGCCGCATGCTGTGATCGCCCAGATGGTCGGTCGACGACCAGGTGTAACCCCGCACCTTAACACTCACTTTGTTTTACCCTTTATTTAAATAAAACTAATTATAACTTAAAACATAATACTGGCATAAGCCTCAGGGCTTGTGCGCCAGTAAAGAATCGGTCGTGTTTACTTGTATAGTTCCAGCTGAGCTTTCAGCAACTCGCAGTCGTCCTGATCCATCTTCAGCTTCTGAACTTCAGTCTTCAACGACTCTATCTCCTGACTGCGCGCTAAGAGAGCAGCGGTCAAAGTCTCCACATTCGGTGCGCTTGGCGGTTTCTATGGAAAAGATTTTAAAAAATAGTACATACATTTTTTTTTTATTTACTCGCCTGCCCTAGACGGGTCAATTGGACACCAGATTACGAAACAAAAATTACATTGAAATTACAGGTCTAAATTGGCAACATTAATATGGAAACAGCAATACAAAACAGCGTTAATGTTGCCGTTTTAGAACGAACGAGGGTCATCCTCTCAATCCGCGGGGGGTGAGAGGGTACGGGCCTTGAGGTGGGACCTCTTTACCCGGGCGGGTCTCGGAGCGTTACCGCGCTCTATGAGATAGAAAAGGAAATAGTGAAATACAATTTAGGCGGCCTTATCGCTAAGAGCGATCTCTTCCAGGCAACCTTAGTAGTACCAAGTAATACCAAGCAATTCAATTTTATGGCCTTGGTACATGCTAGGTACCCAATATTTAGGCACATTTTGACATTCCAGTATACATTCAGCGCCATCTGTTGAGTTGATTGGAAGCTACCGGAAAATTCCTCATTGGTCGTCATCGCCCATAGACAGCTCTAAACAGGCTCTCATGGTAAGTGCACTTCAGGTACCAGTAATCATGCTGGCTCTCTAACCCTTTAGACCAAAACACAGCAGCGAATGCATTGCTGCTTCGCAACAGAAATTGGAAAAAGGGTAATTTTTCTTTGCATCGAAATTTGGGAAATATTGAATTACATTTATTTGGGTACTTACATTTTCTTGTGAGATCAAAGACTTTTTAAGTAACTCGTTAAAGTCCTTAAATATTCCTTCGAATATTGACAGCGTGCCTCTCACTTGTGCTCTGAAAAGACAAAGATTATTCTACAATATATTATTACCTATATTTTTGAAATGCTTAAATGAAAGTTACTTATTCCCAACTACAAATCACGTCGTACCACTTTCATAATACGACTTATATCGTATTCCTTATATCGTACCACTAAAAACGTATCTCTAAAATCGTAGGTACCACTTACATCGCACCACTTACATCGTACCACCTACATCGTACCACGTACATCGTACCACTTACATCACATCACTTACATCGTACCACTGCCACAATACCACTTACATTACATCGCATCACATACATCGTACCACTGCCACAATACCACTTACATTACATCGCATCACTTACATCGTACCACTTCCACAATACCACATACATTACATCGCATCACTTACATCGTACCCCTTACATCGCATCACTTACATCGTACCCCTTACATCGCATCACTTACATAGTACCACTTACATCGCATCACTTACATCGTACAAATTTCACAATACCACTTACATCGCATCACTTCCATCGTACCAGAAGTGGTACGTAGTGGAAGCACAATACCACTTACATCGCAACACTTACATGTTACTTAGCGCAGTGCTGTGTTGTGTCTCCAACTGCTGCTTCACCTCACCGAGCCCCTGTTTGAACTGCTCCACAGTCGTTCTGTCCATCTTGAAGTCGTGTAAACTCGCCACTACGCCTAGAGTCTCTACAAGGCTGTCTGATGCGCTGAAAAACACAAATATACAACAGATATAGTCCCGAAACACTCCGGGGTTCAGTATCCATAACTGAACAACTTTCACTATAGCGCGAAATTTCATAGCTAATAAAATCAGCTGTTTCATACATTTTGGTCGTGTAGGTATTGCAGCGATTTCAGTGTTGGCCTAATGGTGAATATTGTTCAGTTATGGATACTGAACACCCCCTTTCGGGATTATACGGGATGTTTGTTACACCTTAGAATAGATGTATCCAGGTTTTCGGTTAAGGAGAAAAATATCGACCACAATAGTCATATTGCGGAATTAAATGGTACCATTTTCATAGCGAACTCCATAACTCATATTATATAACTACCAATGGCGCCCTGACTCGGTTTTTAAATTTCTGGTCGGGGTATATGTTTGTAACGATGTCGACTTCATCGTCCATATCAAACTCCTTGCCATCAATTTCAACGTCATCGTTAGCGTTTATCTCACCTCATTTCGTGTTGGCATCTTCATTTCTTCATCTATATTTTCAAAATTCAAATCATATTCCCATTCCATTTCTAAATTCCATTATTCCATTAATTTCATTGTTTTCACTTTCTCTCTGTATTTTGTCCTGAACGGACGTTTCTCCGTTTTATAAAATTGTCTCCTACTACTACCTATTTTCTACTATTGTGTTGTTCTGTTCCTGATAAATATAATATCTACTATTACCTAGTTTCCTCTATTACTTCATCTGTACACTGTCCTAGAACCCTGCTAGCGGGCACCTAGAGGGCAGATTGTATGATGTTCTTATCCATAGTGTCACTTACCCATGTGTGAGCTTGTTGAGCAGTTCAGACAAGTGTTTCAGAGTCTTATCGTACAACTTCACGTTGGCTATGAAACTGCCGTACTCTGTACTGAATTCGGATTCCGAGCTTATTGAGAACCGCACTGGTTGGAACACCTGCGGAATATAAGTAAAGTTTGATCAGACATAAGTTTTATTTTTTTATTATGATTATGGATTATGGCCCGTACCCCCTTGTGTAAGGTGAGACAGTGCCCCAACAGTGGGGACATTAATAGGCTGCTGATGATGATGATGATGATGGTGTAGGCAACGTAACTGTATATAAAAAATGCACCTGTGTGCAATTTAATTACTTTTCTCAAAAATATAAAATATAATTTAAAAAAATAGAACTTACGGTGGTCTGTGCCTCTTTTAACCTGATATGCAGGTCCTGTATTTGGTCCTTGTACGTCTTTACCGAGTCCGAAACGCCGGATTTGTGTTTCGAGAATTCCAACTGGAAATAAGTAAAAAAAGGAATTAATAAAATTAAACTAAGAACTAATAACTTAATAGTCTGCCTGAGGACATCAGGAGGGTCCCCAACAAGTTCCAGTTCAAAACCCTGGTCCGAGAACATCTACGACAAGGTCCAAACCAATAAGGTACTGTTGTGCCAGTTCACTGTTAAATACAATAAGATAGAGTTTACGTATTTATGTGTTTAGCTATCGAGTATATATATTTATAATTATATATTTATTTGTACATCATAATATATTAGTATTTATATGGTTACAGTAATCCCCCGCTTTACGCGAGGGATGCGTTCCATAGAAAATCGCGTTAAGCGAAATTCGCGTATATCGGGGTTTACTTAAAAACAATTAATAAAATAAACTAACTAAATCAATTTTATATTATTGCAAAATACGAGGTCATACATTTTGAGCGTTGGTTTTACGAAAATACACGTCCAAAGTCTTTTGGGTTTAGTTTTGTTTAAGTTCTTGCAATATAGGAACGTACGTTATTTTTAATAGATTGACACACAGATGAAATACGATTACCAATTTATATTAATCGCACAAGAAAACACCCCAGTCAGTGTATGCAGAAATCGCGTAAAGCGGAGCAATTTAGCACGAAATTTGAAATTCGCGTTGTAACGAATCCGCGCAATACGGGTTCGCGTAAAGCGGGGGATTACTGTATATATACTTAATATTAGTATGCATTTTTTAAAGATTAATGTATATGTATTTTTAATATGTATTATGAATAGCTATTTATATATAATATAATATGAACTTCCATTTTATATTCGCCTACCTAAACATTTCTGCATAACCCCATGGTTAGCTGGTAGAAAATGCCGCAAGGCATTAAGCTCGCCTAATGTACGCCTTTTTATTTTGTACATTAAAGTATAAATAAATAATAAACATAACTCTACATTTATGAGACTGTAGTATTCGTAAAAAACAATATACACCTATTTGAATTTATTAAAAGTCAACGTCGACGTGATCAGCTCTCTTGTTTATCGAAGGTTAGGACTAGTTTCTTACAAAAGAGTGTATTTGTTATGGCACCGAAGTTATATAATAAGGTACCGAAGTCCATACGAGAGTCTAACTGTTTAAACTCATTTAAGCGCGAGCTGAACAAACTGCTAGTTGACAACACATATTATTCAGTAAATGATTTTTTAAGTGACAAAGATATTCAATCAGTGTTTGCCCCATTTTTATTAACCTTACGTCCGATATATGTGTATGTCCATAATCAGTGTTTAGTTAATTATTACTACGACTACTATTACTTACTATTAATACTACTACTACTGTATATGTTACACAATTGACATAAAGTTCATTATGCTATGTACAATTACGTTGCGAAAATTCGCTTCCATTCCATTCCGAGGCAATGTAAATTGAGCCTAAGGGTGCGAAACGCATCACTGTATTGCACCTTTATGGTGCTATGCGATTTCCGTAGGCATTTAACCCAATGTTGGTATTTGGTCAGGAGTTACAAATATGTGTTACCTTAACGTTTTCCAGGTCTAAAATCTTCAGTTGTGCAGTTTTGAGATCAGTCTGTAAAGCTGAAACTTTGCTCTCTAGTTGTTGTATGACAGCTTCCCGAATCGTCACTTCTTCTGACGATACTGTAGACTGGAAATAATTGATATCATTTGTTTGTGTATCGTATGGTTATGGGAGTCGGTGGCCTAGTGGCTAGGAAGCGGGAGATCCGGGTTCGAAACCATGCAGTGTCATGTACCAATGAGTTATTCCGATTTTTTCGAAGACTTACGTACATTTACCGACTGCTCTAACAGTGAAGGAAAACATCGCGAGGAAACCTGCATATCTGAGTAAATTAAAAGTTTTCGAAGGCGTGTGAAATCCACCAATCAGCAGTGGGGCCGCTCGGTGGATCATGGCCCGTGCCCCCCTTGTACAAGGGGAGGCCTGTGCCCCAACAGTGGTAACATTAATAGACTGATGATGATGATGATGGTTAGGAGGGATAGTTCAATGACCTTGGGGGGTCAATGACTCGGGTCGAAAATTCAGAGGCTTTAATGTAATTAATTACTGTGCTGAGTTTATATTAATTTTTTCTTGTTTTGACAATATTTAGTCGCTGAAATAGAGATGAGATGAGTTGGTCGCCAAACTAGTATTTCAGAGGACAACTTAGTTTTACAATAGACAAACATGCTATTTAATAGAAGTTTATTATTATTATTTTTAAAATAATAATGTCTAATTTTTATATAAGTGTATCCCCCAGGCCACTAGACTGTTGCTATCTACTACGCTGCAAGACGGCCGATGAGGCCAGTGCGGGTAGTAGAGACCGATATTTACTTATACATTGTAACTACACTGTTGTTAAGTGATTAAGTGATTACCACCCAAAATAGAACTTGTTGATGAAATAATACTTACAACGCTATTCATGGTCTGTAGCTCGTGGTGCAAATCCTGTATTGTGGTGTTGAGTTTGTTTATTTTCAGTACGTATTCGCTCTCCATGCCAGACAAGTGCAACTGAAAAAAAAACACTTCAGTTCCAATATCGAAATTAAATTACGCTTCCATTTTTAACGAATTTTTATTTATTATTTTTCCGTGTATAGGACAATTACAATATCTCTACCGATCCTGGGCAAGCTTGTACTTCAGAGTCCGCGTTGCTAGCAACCATCCTTCCATATAAAAATCTGTCGTCAAATCAATATAATAAAAAAATCAAAATGTTTTTTATTGTAAGTACCTTATAGTACATTTTTACAACGTCATTCTTTTTTACTCTACCACCGCTTCGTAAGGTGCTATAGCTGAAAGGAAAGAAGCGGCGCAAGAAACTTTCAGCAGCACATCTTTTGAAATAAATATATCTTACAGTAATTATCAATACAATCATATTCACACACAATGTGCAGAGCTGGAGCTGAATTTAGGACCTAGTCCTTTAGTACTTTCTCGCTTGAATTATCTGACAAATTCGTATGAAGTTAGTTTTGACATTAGTATTAATGTCAAGGAATCATAACAACAAGTTATTGTAACAGGGTTCCCACAGAATATAGCTTGATTTGTCTTCCACTGTACGTACATACTAAGCCCGTGAGCTGGAGCACGAGTCGAAGATGGATTTTCGACCTCATCGTCACTTACCACCAGGTGAGATTGAGGACAAACGCTTGCACAGTCGTAAATACTTAATAACTCTAAATTAAAAATTTAACTAACCCCCGACGACGTACCATTGTGGAGATCCCCTTACTTTTTCCCACAGACAAAGAGACAAACACACAAACAGACCGACAGACAAACTTGTAACACGCCCTCCATCGATCGGTCGGGGGTTAAAAAAGCAAGTGCTAATTAAGTAAAAAAATCAGGTTCAAATGTTTCAACCACTTTTTCTATTTTATGTATTTATTCCTTCCTACCTCCAGTTTTTTAATTTTGTCTTTGAGATCGTCCCGCTCCCTGGTCGTAGCATCCACGATATGTTCCAGAGACTCCTTTTGCCACGTCAGTTTCTCATTGTCTACTATAACCTGGAAATAAACATTTACTGGCTATTTTCTACAATTACCAAAGAAATTCTACATACATAAATAAGGTACGGTAAATACGAAGAATAATCTACATTTATCTATGAACTAGATCTAATTTTACGAATTAAAATATAAACAAAATAGTAAAGATATTATCTTGATAAGTCTTCTTCTTGTCGTGTGGTTTGTGGCCTACCTATAGACAGATGTTCAGGCCGCCCGTAGGCCTCTGACATAGCCTAACTACTGCTGACCAGGCACTGAGGGTTCAAATGAAAGTGTACCACTAGCGATCAACCATCCTGTGTCTGACCCCACCCAACGTTGCTACACGATCACTTTTGGATCTAATTTAAGGTTACTTTATATGGGAGTCAACGATTGAGGGGAGTCACAAGAACCCTGTGCCCCCAGGACCGCGCCTCCCTGTAATTGATGATCCCCAAAAACTTAGCTCCCTTCCCTATTCCTTTAGGCTTCCATTCCATTGGAAGGAGAATGTATTCACCTGCCGCCTGTTTCTCGACGAGCTCCAGCTCCGTGATAAGTCTATGGTGTCGTCTTCGGGTGATGTCACGACTTGTCCCCGTCCCTTCAGAGTTCCATTACAAAGAATATGTAATCACTTGCTCTGAATGCGATGAAGAAGAAAAGTGCCAACACTTCAAGACCGAGCGTGTGGTGCAACGGTGTCCTCCAAATCAAGGTGGGAAGCTTTTGGCAGGAACAGCATAGGAGAAGGAGAGCTACAAGACCTAAACAACCGATGCTCCGCAGAGTGAACTGGTTGAAATAGCTCTACACAGAACTGATCACCCGCCTCTGGTGACCCGGCAGGCGTCCCTCCAAAAAGTCATAGTCAAATCATTCACCTGCCGCCTCTGTTTCTCGACGAGCTCCAGCTGCGCCGTGAGCTTGTCGATGGTGTCGTCTTCGGGTGACGTCACGAACTCCAGCGCAGATGCCGGGCCCGACTTGGCCTGCTCCCCGGTCTCGCTGTCCGCCGAGGGCTTCGCTTCCGCCTCGGCCAGGCGGGCGACGTCTAGTTTCAGTTGCTTATTCTCTTGACGGAGCTGAAATGTTAAAGAATATGTTTACAGATAGATCTGGGTTAATGGTCTGATGATGACGATGATTTTAAAGGAAACCTGCATCAACGTGCATATTTTAACAATAGTACATTACTGCAAATGCCAGGAAATTAGCCTTTGCCAGCCGTGAAGTATTTTGGAAGGCCGAGTGAAAGCGCAGTCTTTTAAACCTCCCAGCTCTATTTTCGCCGAGGCGTGTATAGAATTTTTCTTAAATAATACGAGTAAATCGAAAAACAAATATCATACTGGAAGGAAGTTAACAAATCACTATTTTTGCTTCATTCATGATATCTGGTGGCGTATAAATAATAATAACTAAATCTACCTACTTTTAATAATAATATAAAAATATTAATATTAAAGTCAAAAGTGAGATAAATATGCGAAATTACGCGCTTTTAGAATCGCGCCTTTTTTTCTGGCCAGGAGTCTCTTTAGTCCACACTGCGTTTTGATGTTATTTGGTCTCAAATTATAAGCATGCTTCACCAACCTTTTCAATCATGTCCCTGGTTTCGTCAAACTTCTCCTTGTGCACCACATGTGTCTTCATCATATCCTCCTGACACGACGCGATCAGTAGGAACTGTTCCTTCATCGACTCATTGTTCTGCTTCAACGTCTCCTTCAGAATCACGTTCTCGTCCAGAATCTCACCGAAACGCTTCTGGAGGTCCTCTGTGCTCTTGTCATCGGTTATTATGGTGCTGGCTACCATTAGGCTGGCGGGGGATGGCTGGAACATTTTTTTTTATATGCAATATATTAGGCAATAGGGTATTTTATACTCTGACCAGAAACTAAAAATCCTGTCAAGAGGGCGCCACTGGTAGTTTTATAATCTGTGTTATGGAGTTGGCTATGTCAAAAATAGTTTCATTTAATTCCACGATACAGCAGGGTTTGTTAGTTTCTGGTCAAAATTCAGAAATAGACACATATTGATGGTCAAATGTGAAAACGAATTGAAATTCTAATTTTATATCTTTCAAATGATAATATAAACAGTTGGAAACATATGTGGACATGAGCAGGGCTTTCTAGCACGTTCGACAAGCAAATACAAAATACAAATACAAATATACTTTATTGCACGCCCGGGACAAAAACAAAACATACAACATAAAGATAGGTACAATATAATGTGCAGAAGGCGGCCTTGTCGCTTTAAGCGATATCTTCCAGGCAACCTTCAGGTGATGGAAAAATCATAATATACGGCAAAGTCGAGCAGCTACGGAATGTATTGTTACGCTCACACATATGTCCGTGTCTATGCGATAGAACGAAATGGATTGAAATGTCGTTTCGATATGTATGTCGATATGTGCCATAATCCACGGGCTTTACAGTCATTTTAGGACATAGAATTGCAGAAAATCGGTGCTTTAATACTAGGTGTCAGAAAATATTGTATAATCTTTTATGTGTAGAGCTGGCGAAACATTAACATTATCTGAAGCTTAAATAATTATCTAATGTTAATGGAGAATAAACTATTTGCAAATACAGTCTCTTTTAAAATACAATGTTATAATTGTATTCCTCCTATCAGTCCATATTTACAACACATTCTGATAAGTAATTTTGTTACTGATTTGTTTTATAAATTATAAAGACATGTGACACTGCACGATTATGACGCAAAACGCTGAGTTTTGTTTATTTATGAATTTTGTGATAATAGATAGTAGGTACTTATGTCTCAAATTATCATTACAGATATTGATATCGCACTGTTTTTGTTTATCAGAGAATTCGGAGTTTTTGTAAAAGTATTATTATGAAAACATTGTAAAGCGAATATCGGCGACGTAGTGGCTAGGACACCGGTCTCCCATTCGGGTGATCTAGATTCTAAATTATGCAATGTCTTGTACAGTGGACCGCTAGCTAAAGTACACCATCTGTCAAAAACCTTCGATTACATCATCAGCCTCATTCCTAGACAATCTAGCATGAGAGTGAGCATGACAGTTTCATTTCTTTAACATTAGGTGCCAGAATCGAAGTCAGTATGCATGTTTTTCACCTTGTAACTATAAAACCAATACCTTGCTCATACAAAAATTCTCAAAAATAGTGTTTATAACAGTTATCTATATTTCTTTAATAACTTATTGTGTTTGCATTTGCAGGTCTTCTAAAAACCAATACTTCTGATTAAGTATTCATTACTTTCATCTTTAATTAATGAATAATACAATGTATGATAATAAAATTATTGATGTCTCATTCCAGTTATCCAAATATCTGATCAAGTGTACTTTGCTGAACGTAAACGTAGCATTTAACATAAATATGACAGAAATATTTAAAACAAAAAGCATTCTAGTAAACAGGTGCCTGTAACTATAAATGAACTATAAAAAGAAATTATTTTTTACACACACACACACACACACAAACAAACACACACACACACACACACGCACGCACACAGAACATTCCCACCACCTTTCAAATTTTGTCAGTTTTATATTTTCCCATGTTCATATGCACTGGTGACAGAAGAGATCTGTCCTCCGAGATACAGGAACTTCCTAGTTCGGAGGTCAGCGTTTATTATAAACTAAGTTGTTGCTCACTAATTTTATTTAGTTTAATATAACATATACTTGTTTGCTAAGTTGGCTCTCGAAGTGAGGGCTGACTCTAATAATACTTAAGCTTCCTTTTCCCGTTTCTTAGTGACCCTAACAAGGCTGACATCACCTTGTCGTGTACCAAAGCCTCTAAACTACGATTAAAAAAATAACATATACTTAAGTTCCTACTGGTGTATGGACTATGAATCCTTTGTAATCTTACCGCACAAATACTTATTCTTATTGTATTCATGTAGCAAGATAAAAAGGTGTAAATTGCTAATGCTCCTTATTTCAAGATTACACTATGGACATTAACAGCAGTATACGCCCTATTAAAATGGTTGTATATTCAAGATAAGTAATGAACCAGAACAGGATATGGATGGAATCTAACAAATAGCAGGCTAATTATTGGTTTATATACCCTGTATAGAGTCAGTCTGGGGAGGTACAACTCTTGTACCAATTTCTACCGCAAAGCACCAATGCTTGCATTGCTGTTTCTGTTTGAAGGGTAAGAGACCCAACATAATAATTACTAGCATATGAGGCATTATAGTGAGGTGTGATGTTTATTGGCGACGGATACCACTTACCATCAGGTGGCCGGTTTGCTCTGATGACAGAATAAAAAAACCTTTCAGATATAAAAGAGTTATACCAGAAACATACCAATAATCGAATAAAGATAAGGCTTTTGTTTACATTGTTTTTCTTTACAGTTGTATGTTTATTTCCTCATGGGTATGAAATATAGTATAATTGTATTCAATCCCTGCAATACCCCAGGTGTTGCAAGCATCTATAGTCTACAGACAACAGTGAAGTCTGACCACTGACAATAAAGTAACAAACATACCTATTAGGGCCTCTACACATACGCTGCACACGATACGGCACAGGATGCAGAATTCCTTAGATTTGTATGGGCGCTTTTACACACGTCGCACGCGTGTTTGTAAAGTGCCCATACAAATCCACGGAATACCACGTGCGGCTCCATGTGTAAAGGCTCTATACTGTACTGCTTACTATAAAAACAAAAGGCAGTCACTCACCCCATCTCCAACCTTGAAATGGGCCTTGAAAGCCATGCTGGCTTCAGCAGACAAATCCTTCAAAGCATCGTCCAGCTGTGCATGGTCCAGGGAAGTGTCTCCATAGAACCTATCAAAGCCATTCACCTCCAGACTGGCCCCTGGAGATGTCCCCAGGACAATAAACGAATCTTCTTCATTGGATTCCACTTGTGATGCCATGATCAGTCATTAATCTGAAACAAACAAGTTTGGTGGACGATTTCTTTCAGCAAAGACAGTTGCAATTTGCCACTTTGATGTGGGCAAAAGCAGACTGTAGTGTCCATGAAATGATCAATTATTTATAATTATTGTGATTCACGACTAGATAGAATGGTTCAATACAAAAAGTGAAAAGGTTGTAAGAACCTCTCGCTTCTATGTATTGTGCCATCTCTCAGTTAGGATGTTATTAAGGAGGCACTGAGCACAAAAGATCCTCAAGGGTCGAAGTGCAGCTGGGGTTATAACCGGCCCCCTATCATAAGATAAGAAGGCAGCAATGAGGGAAAAAGACATAAAATCAGATTTGTTAAATGAATGGATTCACAGAAACCTAGCGGATGCAGAACTGACTCCAAAACTGATAGATTAGATTATGTTAACATGTGATAATGTGTTAGAAAAATTTGGACTTGTTAAAAAAAGAACTGTGTCACAGAAACCTAGTGTGGATGCGAAACCGACTCGGATATAGTAGGTTATGTTAGGTTGCATTATGACAACCACTCAAAGAGCCTTCTTCGACTACTCTTTGCACCCCCGTAATGACACTTTGACCGATTTGACCCCCTTATCTCGCGTGCCCCTGTGTCCAACCCTAAAAGAACTATTTTAATGATGATAGAAAAGTAAAACTACTGATGAGAGAACAAGGACAATTTTAAAATCAAAAATTGAATGATGAAAATAAACACAATCTAGGCATCTAGGTACTCTAATCTGTGCTAGGCATGACGTATCAGCTGACGAATGTATGTAGCTGTAGCTAAAGGCTTCTTCTTTTTCCACTTTATAGAGAAAATTATTCGAAGCACTGTTTGTGACGCCTTAAAACCGATTTCCGGGTCGCAATTTTTCTCTTGGCTTGTTTATTTCTTCTTTCATGCTCTTGTACTTCAACCAATAACATATCTGCCGCTACTTCTATACCTCGCAGCAGAGAATCAGTCGTGATCTTGAAAACAATGCGTTGGGTGCAATGATGCAAGGAGACAAATGATACTCGGACGCGTAACGTGTCAACTACATTCCAAGTAAAGGGGGAAAACCTATTTGTTTCTTTCGGGATCAGTACCTCCATTTAAAAATTTCACGTGCGCTGTCGCACAATGTAATATAATTTGTGTGAACCAAATCAAAGGAAACTACATAACATGTATCTACACTAAAAATAAATTGTGAAACTTGTTGTAAACCGATATTTTTATCTCGGATATTACTTACCCACCGGTGAATTTCGTTATGAAAATGGTCACTATTTTACGCAAATTGTATATTTGCTTGCAAGGTGATTAATTAATATTATATGACGAACAATACAAAGTTGTTGTTTGTTTTTTTAAGGCAAAGGGAACTGAGCCCATACAGCCATGTCTGATGTAAACAACTCTTTCTATGAAGAAAATGCTGGTGTGACACATTTCAATGCTATCTGGGAGAATCTTCCACGCTTCTGCACCATCCGAACCAAAGAAAGCGTCTCGGTCGCAATATGGTTTTCAATATCCAGCCAAGTACGGATCGGGCTGCAGCGTCTTATTTGACTTTACTTCACTGTCCCACACATTATTCACATCTTGTCGAAATTCTTCGAACAAGAAACACCATTCTAACTAGAAAAGCACTACGATAAAGTGCGTGCAAAGAGCTCTCGCCTCTCCTCTTTCTACTGTGATTAAACATAGTACCTATATCCTCTTTGATTATGATCTCAATAGGTACTTACGGGACATTATACTTAATGATCGTGTGAGGACAACTTTTTCGAGCGATATTTTTTCTTGCACATCTCTATATAACACAACACAACATATATATTACAACGTGACAGTGTTGCTAAATAATTATATTAAGGTAAGGGTGCGATCCAAACGCATTTACTAGATAAAAGTAAGTGTGTTTGTCTCTTCCTTCTAATCGCGCTGTACATAGTGTAACAAAAAACCTCTATAGTAACCTAACCTCCACCACAAACACATTCACTATAGGTCCAACACTGAAATCGCATAGAAAACAGTTTTTATATACAAAAGCTCAATACCTACACGAGTTACACGACCGTAATGTATGAAACAGCAGATTTTTTTGTCCATTTACTTTCGCAATAATGGTACCTGTTTTTGACCGCAATTTTAAATGAGATAAATTTTTGAATTGGTAACACACACATGACACACAGTTGACATATACTCTAATCTGTGCATAATCGGAGTTTCTCCCGCGCTTTTGTCGCGTCCACACCAGCTTTTTTTCGTTGTCTTGCAAATTGTTTTACAGTAGTGCTTTTCAAGTAAGAACGGTGTTTTTTATTCGAAGAACGTCTACAAAATGTGATTAATGTATAGGACAATGAAGTAAAGTAAAATAAGACGCTGCAGCCCGATCCGTACTTGGCTGGATTTTGAAGAGCCATACTGCGTCCGGGACGCCTTCTTCTTTGGTTCGGATGATGCAGAAGCGTGGAAGATTCTCCCAGATAGCATTGAAATGTATCACACCAGCATTTTAATGAAGACTTGAAAGAGTTGTTTACATCAGACATGGCTGTATGGGCTCAGTTCCCTTTGCCTTAAAAAAACAAACAACAACAACTGTGCATAATCTGTGGTGCAGTTGACGTCGACTTGTATGTGGGAGTGGTGGGTGTTCTCATAATTTATTAATTTATCTCGTAACAAAATTCTCAATAATAATAATTCTTCTAAATAATGTCTAACGAAAACACACTAGACTTACATTATGTCCAACAAAGTTTCCAGCGGAGTTTGAAAGAAGAGGACGACGTTGTTATAGAGGCTTACATCGATGGATACAATGAACTTGTAAAGTAAGTCTGTTTTACTGTAATTAAATATCTCATCAATTATTTATCTTTGGGTTCTGTTTCATCAGAATAGAATAGATCGTTACATTTACATCTAGCATTTTGCTAAGCATAACTATGGAAAGACTGATACTAAAACAGGTGTAGTTTACAGAAGGGCAACCTATATAGTTTTTATTCTATTTTTTTTTACTTGATCATTCACTATACACATAATATCTTAGGGTTTTTTACTGGAATATTTGTTTATTCAGGATTTACTAGCTTCCGCCATAACCCATTTCTGACAGTTTTATACCTAAGTAAGTTTTAGGGTTTCATACGTAAATGGTATTTTTTATGTGTTAGGTATCCAAATATTTTCCTGCAGTTGAAAGTAAACATATAATGACATCGTTTAATATCTTCGTATAATATAATAGGTATTTTATAATGAAAAAAACGTTTAAATCTAATATATCTTGTTAAAAAAAATCTCTTGTTTTCTTTTAGGTTCCTCAACCTCATAGGAACAGTGTTTTCCTTTGTGAGCAGTGATGTGAAGAGTAAAATCAAAGTTATGGAGAAGCACCGGGAAGCAGAAAACGCAGTATACTATGAGTCTTTCAAGAAAATGATGAAATACGAGAAAGAGACCAGTTTGCATGAAAAGAACGGCTTCGTTTCTGGCTCCAGAACTATGCTGCGATTGCACAGAGGTTTAGGTTTGTAAAGGAATAGAATTTTATTAATTTTAAACCCCAAATCTGCCCACATATAATCTGGCATATTTTATCATAGTTCCAGAAAAGATTAATTGTCTTGTTCTTGTGGTTAGATTATTCAAATAATAACCAAATCAATTAATCCTTAAAATAGGGTTCCTTTGAAGTTAGAACTGAATATACAAGAATTTGAAATTTGAATATACAAGGATGGTATAAGGACGCCGAAGATAGGGAAAAATGGAAAGGAAGAGGGGAGGCCTTTGCCCAGCAGTGGGACAGCCTATAGGCTATTATATAAAAAAAATATACAAGTCCTGGAATGAATACTTTAGATACCAGAACCAAATGAAATCCTAATTTAGATCATAACATCATAATTTAAAAATTGCACATGAACTTTCAAACCAGGAATCTTAATCCAGGAACCTTCAGCTCTGAAGGTAGTGCCTACAATCCTAGAAGGTTATTAAATGATCACTAATCGTTTTAAGATGGTATTTTAGACAATAATAGAAAAGAGATATCATCAATACATACATACAACATTCTTGTTAGCTAGTTACATAGGTATTAATACTAGGGTGTCTCACATTGAGTTTTGCCTTTTTTGATAATTTCTATCACATGATTTATCTTATCTTATGACAGGGGCCAGGGACAACCCCAGCGGCACTTCGACCCTCAGGGATCTTTTGTGCTCACCCCTTACAATCATATGATTTAATTTATAATCTTTATTACACACATATAAAACAAAATACAAACAAAATACTTAATAAACGAAAAAATGAAATATGTATAAATGGTGTAGCATAACTCGTTTCGAGTTTTCTCCCAGCTAACCATCGGGATAGAGAAAGGTGATAGATTCGAGCAGGCAGAGTATGTGTACATGTGAATAAACATATATATAAACAAAATATATACATAAAATATACTAAATATAATACATAATAATACTAATACACAGTATATATAGTTACATACAATACATATACCCACTTGCTACATAATATACATACATATATACCAATACATAAAATAATAAATAAAGTATAGAATTCATAAGGATAGATAATGCTCCTTTACTCTACTCTTGAACACTTCCAAGGACGGACTTGCACGTATAGCATGTGGGAGTGAATTCCACAACCTTACTGCATGGACAGTGAACGAGCCATCGTAGCGACTGGAGACGTGGGTAGGCATTTTGAGGAGAAGAGAAGTGACAGACCGGCAGGGCTTACCTCTAGGGACCATATACTCGAAACGCTCACGGAGATATAAAGGATAAACGGTATTGTTCAATATATTGAACAGATAGGAAAGTACGTGACTATCACGCCTACGTCGAATTGGGAGCCATTTCAGTTGTGATCGAAATTGAGAAACATGGTCAAATTTGCGTAAGCCAAACACGAAACGGATACATAGATTTTGAAGTCGCTCCAGTTTGTTTAGAAGTTCCTCCGTGGCGTCCAGGAAACAGACATCTGCGTAGTCTAGAAGAGGTAAGAGGAGAGCTTGGGCTAATGTGACTTTAGTTGCAAAGGGTAAGAATTTTTGAAGACGTTTGAGAGACTGAAAAGAATAGTTGACCTTCCGGCTCACTTCATTGATGTGGCTAGTCCACGACAGTCTTCTTCAATCAATTACCTAAATCATATGATATGATATAATTTAAAAAATCTTTATTTTGATGAAATCTTTAGTTTTCATAGTCGACCATTATTCACCGGACCCACAGACTTGCTAAATTGATACTGAACGAAATAATACCTATTGATGGCCTCAATAGCTCAATTAATTTTAGACTATGTTTAGACCAATTAAGAATACTTATGTACAAACACATGTGTTACTTTATTTATCAGTGTTAGTTATTCTTCTTGTTATTGACATCCAAGTACTTATTTTATGGGTCAACAAATACAATACAGAGATCGCTCTTAGCGTTAAGGCCGCCTAAATTGTATTTCACTATTTCCTTTTCTATCTCATGTTTGTTGTTTTATATTTGTGCGATAAAGTGTATTTTACTTTTACTTTACAATACAATACAAATATTCTTTATTGCACACAGGATAAAAATACAGAACAAGAAAAGATACAAAAAACAATTACAATTGGCGGCCTTATAGCTTTAAGCTATTTCTTCAAGGCAACCTTTGGATGAATAATAGAATATGACTTTTAAAACAATTCAAAAAAATAGTAAGTGCTCTTACCAAAAATATAGGTGGTAAAGTACTTGCACAAAGTTTAATTCTTGGTATAATTATAGATTCTCGAAATAGAGTTTCTCATTTAAATATGTCGCAGTACTTTACTTTCAGATATGGAACTCAACTTTTCTTAAAGCTACGGTTTTGAAACGCTTCCCTTCGGATACTTTGGCTCGATTTATATTGATTTGTTCACTTTCACAATAACCAAATTCACAGAAACAGAAATTCGGCACTTTATTGAAAAAAAAATATACTAATACAATACACATTACAAATTAAATGTATTAAATTAAAATTGTTATCTATCTATCTATCAGCCCGTGTCTGTCCACTGCTGGACGCAGGCCTCTCCCAGGGCGCGCCACATTACTCGGTCCTCTATCTTACTCATCCAACCATCGCCAGCAACCTTCTTCAGGTCGTCGGTCCCACACTGCGCTTTCTTGTCCGCGGTCTCCACTCTAAAACTCGTCTACCCCAACGGTTGTCGGTTCTGCGACAGACATGGCCAGCCCATTGCCACTTCAACTTGCTAATCATATGAGCTATGTCGGTAACTCGCGTTTTGTGACCGATGACTTCATTCCTATCTCTATCCATCAATGAGATACCGAGCATAGCCCTCTTCATAGCATAGCAGCAGCCATATTTTTTCTTTTTCTTTTGACAATGCCCTTTTACAGCAGCTAGTAGCGTTAAGTAAATTTAAATTTCAAATTGTGTACAAACTTACTATTACATAATGTACATTCGTATTTGACAATGCCTTATGCAGCAGCCATATTTTTTCTTTTTCTTTTGACAATGCCCTTTTACAGCAGCTAGTAGCGTTAAGAAAATTTAAATTTCAAATTGTGTACAAACTTACTATTACATAATGTACATTCGTATTTGTCAATGCCTTATGCAGCAGCCATATTTTTTCTCTTTCTTTTGACAATGCCCCTTTACAGCAGCTAGTAGCATGTCAGTAATAATTTAAATGTTATAACGGATAATAATTGTAGCATGACGTATCTAAGCGTAATTTTATTATCAAAAGATAAATATATTAAATACAAAAAAAAAAAAATACAAAAATAGCGACGGTAAAATTGTTAAGTTAAATTAAATTATAGGGAATTTAATTATTGTAGGGAGTGTAATAATTTTATTCAGTTATATTTAAGTAGGTGTTAGTTTGATTTTAAAATAATGTGTTTGTAAGTAGTTATTTTAACAATTAATGTATTTTTATATTATTTTTCTGAGGTTGTGTATTTTTATGTTTTATGAATTTTTGTGACTACAATTTTGGTTTCGGAGTATCCTGTCATGAAATTGTAATGATTTCTAATAAATAAAAATACATAACGCCCGACCAACGCCGGCCGCCGCGCGACTTGTGTCTTCAAAATACATAGAAGCGCGCTGTTTCAAATAAATCGAGTAATAACTCTGATAATATATAAATAATAAGAACTCGAGTATTTTGGAGAAACCCTAAAGCAAGGTTTGCAAATAAAAATGTTTAATAAACTTCCAACAGAGATCTCTAAACACTCCACTAAAGAATTTAAGGTTGTCATAAAAAAGTAGTTTCAGGGAAACGCATATTATAGCTTGAACGAATTCATGTCTACAAAATTAAAGCACACTCATTTTCTCTGACACATTATTCCTTACTAACTATAGAAATTATATACTTATACCTATTGTAATTAAATAAGAATAAGTTTATTTGTGCGGTAAGATGACAAAGTATCCATAGTCCATACACCAGTAGGAACTAAAGCATAGGTTATATTAAACTAAATAAAATTAGTGAGCAACAAGTTAGTTTACAATAAACGCTGACCTCCGAACTAGGAAGTTTCTGTATCTCGGAGGTCAGATCTCTTCTGTGACCAGTGGAAATGAACATGTAACAGAACATGGGATGATTATTATTATATTTTTTATTTCCATTCTCTGACGGTGTACAATACTGTACCTACTATTATGTTTTGTTTTTATTTTAAGTATTTGACCGGTCACTATAACCAAAAACTTGTAATTTTATATATTTTGAATTCATATTGAGTATATTATCAAATCGATTTAATACTGCTGTTTTTTTAGTTTCTCCCCAGGGTTATATCCGCCCTAGGGGGGAGTGTATTAATTATTAAGTACAATTATCATTCGCTAACGGTATACGTCCGACAATTATATAATGTTTAATGATTGTAAGATAATGAGTAACTAAGGGATAGAACACGATTACAGTTAAAACTAATTACAGTACAAATAAAATAACAAGATAAGAAAGGTATAAATTAAAGTTCATAATTGTAAGATTAATTTGTTACATAAACAAAGCTGAGTAAAGTGAATGGCTAAACAAACAGGTGATCTCGAAAGCAGAAAAAAACCACATAGCTAGATGGGGGGAGGAGAATTATGGATTAGGGGAGGGGGAAGAAGGGTTGGGGAGAGGAGAACGTGACATATCTTGTAACGGTTTTATTTACTTTAAGATAAATAAATACAATGCAATAAGAAAGCGCGTAGCGCGGAGTCCTGGTCGTTTTAAAAATATTGTGCCCTTAAACCATTCATAAATAAATGAAATATCTTTTTGTTCCAGACTTTATAAAACTATTCTTACGGCGCCTTAGCGAAGGCGACGAGGCCCTGAGTACTTGCACAACATGCCAGAACTCTTACAATGAGACTCTGGCCGAGTTCCATCCGTGGTACATCCGGAAAGCTGCCACTTTAGCCATGCATGCACTGCCTACCAGACCGGACTTGCTCAAGAAGGTGAGTGAATGTTATCATTTATATATAAAATATTTTTTTTATTGACTACTAAACCCGCATTTGACCTCGATCTCGCCTGATGGTAAGCGACGATGAGGTCGACGATGGAGCACGCGGGTCCAGTAAATGCCTATTCACTCTGGCCTTGAAGTACCCAAGATTGTAGATTTCGGGGAATACAGACGCCGGCAGGCTGTTCCATTCCTTAGCCGTTCGCATAATGAACGAAGAAGCAAATCGCTTCGTACGAACAGATGGGATATCAACAACATAAGGATGGAACCCCTCCCCGCGCCTGGTAGTCCTAAGGCGGAATGGAGATGCTGGAATTAGGTCGTGCAATTCCGATGCGCACTCTCCGAAATGTATCCTATAAAATACCGATAGACAGGCGACCTTGCGCCGATGTTCCAGACTTTGCACTCTAGCTTCCACCACCGTATTAAGTGTAGGTACTTATCGTTTTAGTTATATTATTTATAAATTACTTGACGTATATCAATTTTACAATACCTACCCACTTTACCTGATAGTAGGCGCAATTCTGTAGTCACATACTTTAAACGTCTTTAAATAGACGTTAATGTCGCGTCACAGTCTATTTGAACACAGCCGAGTAGGGCTATAATACAATGTAGTAATTCAGGTACAGATCTATTCCACTACAATGGAACAATGTTTGATTTATTGTTGATTTAATGAAAAAGAGATTTTAAATTGAAATATATAAACAATTTAGGAAGTGCTGTTTAATTCAATAATTTCTAAATTTAAAATTGAAAAATATGTGACGTCATGCCTGGGGGGGGGGGGGGGGGGGGGGGTGCTGGTCACACAAAAATCATGCATTTATGGATGGTCTCTCAGAGAGATAGAGCTATGTTTGCGCATTTCTGAATGGAGATTGCGCTATGCATGTGGCGGGGTAAGGCAAAAGGAGTCGCCTTTGCGATCTAATACCTTAACACACGTATTTTTTTAATTATAATATTCAATTTTCAATCTTAAATTTAGAAATTAATACATTATAAAACTATACCTTATTGTATTAGATACTATACTACTGTGTGCTTGTATACTGTGGCCAAAGATTTATCACCTAAATCATAATATCGTTTGATAAGAACAATGGTTCTCACTCACGTCCATCAAATGATAATGGTAAATCCAATATTCATCCGCTTATCTTTTTATCGCTTACTGCTAGTTTTCCATTATACGGGAGTCTTATCGTCAGTTGCACGAAACTTCTTTAAAGTCTTCATTAAAACACGCTATCCCTTTCTACGTCATAGCTCTAAATAGAGATGACGCTTAAGGAAGCCTTGAGTTTAAGGACATTTTTTGCAACTCACGCTTCGTCACCTGGGTATTACCACAATCTTAAAAGCCACCAAAGTAAGTTTGTTCAAAAAAAAATAATCTTCAAACTATTTTTAATAAAAAATCGCATGTAGTTTCATCTCATCGGTTGATAAAATTAATTTACATGTCAAATTTTCTAATTAATAATAACAAGAATTTTCTAATAATAAAATAATCATTAGTCATTCAAATAACCCGCCCCTTGTCGTCCCCGGTGCAAAGGTGCCCATATCGCTCGCGGCTCTCGTGGCGTGCAAATAGAATCCATCCACCAGTTCGTGGTGAGGTTAGCGCGGTCGATGTACCACGAACACTTGATAAATATTGCCCCGCTGCCCAATGTACCATATTTCTGGCGATATGTATGTATATTAAGGACATATGCTTATTCGTTAAAGCCAATATGCTTCATTTTACAAAGCGGAGCGACTTGCACATTAGGCAGACGAGGCCACAAATAATGAACAAGCTATGGCAGCCCCCGTGCCGGAAATACATATACACAAGAAATGTTTATAACATGTGCATAACAGTGTACAACAAATTACCTCATGATATAAGGGTGTTAGAGGGTAGACTCTTTAAAACTGAATTATGGAAATGGCTGTTTGAAAATCCTTTCTATAGTGTGAAGGAGTATGATGAACATTCACATTAGCATTAAAATTGACATTATTTTAATTTATATTCTATGTAGGTACCTGACATTTTGTACGTCTTTTAACAGGCTGAAGATGCACCGGACTGCGAATAAAAAGTAGAAAATTCACTTTTATTATGTTTAATGTATTTTATTGTATTGTATAGTGTTCATTCACTTCTTTACTTCTACTTTTAATTTAATTTTCTGTTTTCTGGTTATTTTCATTTCTTTTCAATTTTTTTTTTTTTTTTTTATTTTTTTTATTTTTTATCATCATCATCATCAGCAGCCTATTCTAGTCCACTGCTGGACATAGGCCTCTTCCAGGGCGCGCCATAGAGCCCGATCTTCGGCTCTTCTCATCCAGTCGCTTCCAGCCACCTTACGCAGATCGTCGCTCCATCTAGCAGGGGGGCGTCCCACACTACGTTTGCCCAAACGCGGTCTCCACTCCAGAACTCGTCTACCCCAGCGGTTGTCGGTTCTGCGACAGATGTGACCGGCCCACTGCCACTTCAGCTTGCTAATCTTATGAGCTATGTCGATAACTTTTGTTCTATGCCGGATCTCCTCATTTCGGATTCGATCCAGCAGAGATACTCCGAGCATAGCTCTTTCCAGAGCACGCTGAGCGACTTTCAATTTGTGAACCAGTCGCACCGTCAGTGTCCACGTTTCAGCTCCGTAGGTCATTACTATTTTTTATGTTTTATTTTAATTTTAATTATATTTTTATAAAACTTAGGCACTATGTGTGTATAACCTGACAATAAAGACATTTTATTTTATTTTATTTATTTAACAGGCTGAATACTTTGACTTTAATATATTTTTAAAATCTTTTACATTATTCGATACAGTATTCTGACAAATAAAGTATTTTGATTTTGATTTGATTTGATCGAATAAATAATTCATTCATTTATTCATTCGTGGTTCGCCACAGAACTATATTTGTAGCCGGGCTTTAAATATTTTATTTACCGATGTTGTGATTAAACCTAGATCCTACGTTTATGGTAAACCTTACTTACATTGAGCTATACTGTAATTAGGCTTATTCGTCGCATGTAACGCTGCTAGTGATGTAATGAATGACGTTGAAGCGATAATATTCAAGGTCGCACCTATTCACACGAGTTAGCAATCATTATTACCTGCCCTCCACTATCAATGCTTGTAATTCTTTGGTAAGGTACTTTTTTTATATTTTTTTAATGTATCTTTTGATATCAAAGTCACGCTTAGATACGTCATGGTACAATTAATAGCCGTTATATTACAACATTAAATTATTACTTACATGCTACTAGCTGCTGTAAAAGGGCATTGTCAAAAGAAAAAGAGAAAAAATAAAAATATGGCTGCTGCATAAGGCATTGTCAATATATAATATGGCATATGTGCAATATATAATATGGCATAATATGTCACATGGTAGTGTGCATAAGGCGTTTACTTTGTGGTTTTTATAAGCATGGCCATAGACGAGGGGAACCCTCCCCGAAATCCTTATCTCTTACGAAATTTGACGCTTTTTGGACCTGAATCATCGTTTTTGAGTATTTTGAAGAAGAAAAAATAACCCACATCAGCCTACCGTATCATATATAGGACGGGCGGAGTTTATTTTTTGTGGGTACAATTAATTTTACTGTCACCATTTGATTTTTAAGTTATAAAGTATTATTTGTCAAAGCTATTGCCATGTCATCTCAGAATCATATCAAATGTAGTTTTTTTTTTTTTTTTTTTTTTTTTTTTATGTAGAACTAAACCCGCATTTGACCTCGATCTCGCCTGATGGTAAGCGACGATGAGGTCGACGATGGAGCATGCGGGTCCAGTAAATGCCTATTCACTCTGGTCTTGAAGATCCCAAGGTTGTAGTTTTCGGGAAATACAGACGCCGGCAGGCTGTTCCATTCCTTAGCCGCTCGCATAATGAACGAAGAAGCAAATCGCTTCGTACGAACAGATGGGATATCAACAACATAAGGATGGAACCCCTCCCCGCGCCTGGTAGTCCGAAGGCGGAATGGAGATGCTGGAATTAGGTCGTGCAATTGCGATGCGCACTCTCTGAAATGTATCCTATAAAATACCGATAGACAGGCAACCTTGCGCCGATGTTCCAGACTTTGCAGTCTAGCCTCCATCAGCGATTCGTCACCTATAAGGCGCTTAGCGCGTTTCTCCACTGAGTCAAGGGCAGCCAGTTGGTACTTAGCTGAGCCGTCCCACAGGTGACAGCAGTACTCCATGCACGGCCGGACTTGGGCTTGGTAAAGGTTTAAGAGCTGTCCCGGCGTGAAGTACCGCCTAACCTAACCTAACCTAACCTTACTCAGGATGCCCAATTTTTTGGCTGCGGTCTTAGCTTTTGACTCAATGGAGCGCCCAAAGTTAAGATTGGAAGTCAGATCCAACCCCAAGAGGCTAAGGTGGTCGGTAATCGGTACGGATACATCCCGGAAAGTCGGAGTCAGGTGGAAGGGACTCCGTTTAGCGGTGAATAGACACGCCTGCGTTTTAGTGGTGTTAAAATTGACCAAATTGGCATCGCCCCAATCGGCCACGGCCTTTAAGGTCAAGTTGATACGCTCAACCATGGCCTCTCTTTGAGTCTGGATCTCACCAGCACCAGCGCGCGCAACAGGAAGATATCTCTCCGTAACCGTGCTGTCGTCGTTAAGGGTAAAATTATTATAGAATTCATGTAGATTTTATTTTGCATTATTGTTTGATTAGTTGATAAAAATTAGTGTTCGACCGAGGCTTCGGCTTCGGCTTTGGCCACCTTCGGCCAAAAAAACCACCTTCGGCCAAAATGGGCCGAAGTTTTGGCCGAAGCCGAAGGTTCCTAACAAACGACGAATTCGAACGAACTTTTCAATAATCATCAAATCAGATTTACGATAGGCAATTATCAAGGAAAAAAGTATTAATATCCAATCTAGCTAAAATGTTGTTTCCTGAAATATGGAAACTGCATATCATCAGTTATGACTTTTTCGAGTATTTTTTTTCCATTTAATGACATTGCTAGAATTTAGGTTTTTAGAGTAAAAAAGCTGTTTATTTTATTTTTGTCAGTGTTATGACAACCATAGATGCATCTAAGCGCCTGAAAGTCTGTTAGACCATGTTAATTTATATACCAATTATCAAATAAATAAATAATATTCTTTATAATCAGATAAATATGGTTTAGAATCAAATTACATTACTTTTTTATTACATTTTAATATTTTAACACAATAATACTTAGGTATATATAATAATTTTATACATAACCATAGTCACTGCTTATAATCCTACTGTCGTCCTATATGTAGGACAGTTAATTCCTCAAAAGCCTTCAGGCGAGGATATTTTTTTTCAGTATTTTTACATTACATTTTAAGCCATTATAACAGATATTTACCATAAAATATTTAATATATGCGACATAAATAGTTTCAAGCTTATGTGGACTAATATAACCCCTCCGGAATATTAGAAACACTCCTACTCCCAAGAAATTTCTGGCCACGGCCGGGCTTAGTGGTATAACTCCAGGATCAGAACAAGTATTCCATTTCCAGAACAAGTAGTCGGTGGCCTAGTGGCTAGGACACCGGACTCCCATGCGGGGGGTCCGGGTTCGAAACCACGCAGTGCCATGTACCAATGAGTTTTTCAGATTTTTTCGAAAACTTACGTACATTTACCGACTGCTCTAACGGTGAAGGAAAACATCGCGAGGAAACCTGCATGTCTGAGGAAATTTAAAGTTTCCGAAGGCGTGTGAAATCCACCAATCAGCACTGGGCCCACTCGGTGGATCGTGGCCCGTACCCCCTTGTGTAAGGGGAGGCCTGTGCCCCAACAGTGGGGACATCAATAGGCTAATGATGATGATGATGATTGAGTTGGCCCGTTCGCTCGTCTGCATTCCTTAATCATGGAAAAAATGTAAACTGAATGAAGTAACCTTCTCCCCCAGATCTTCGGTACGGAAGAGAGTCTCGCGGCAGCGCTGCAGATCATGCCACAGATGCTCCAGTCGTGTGATGACGTGTACCGGCGAGTGGAGCAACTTTACACCAATTTCGACTTCCATGGCTTGCCTTAAACAGTCGGTACAAACAATTGTATAAAACACTGGAAAAAAACCAACCTTAAAAAAACACAGTTTAAAATACATTGTTTCAAAAATGGCTTAAAAGGCTCATAAAAAACTTTGAAGCCAATTTGGTTTTAAACATGTTTTTTTCGGGTCTAGAAAACCATTTGGACGGCAACTGTAAACATTATATTTAAAATTATTTAATGCAACGAGTTATTAACGTAAGACAAGCTGTATTTTTTATTAAAATAAATAGGTTTTACTATTTATAAAGGATATATTACAATATTTTCTAATACAAGTATTCTATGCTGTTATTTAAATCATAATTATTATTTACTGGATTTTTAACTATGCCTATTTTGACTATGCCATTCAAATGTTTCCCAAATGTTTAATTCAATCGATTTTGTCCCATTTGCGGTTGAAACGACAGGTTGTTGGGGGCGGAGGCAAAGGATTTTGTCAGGGAGGTCGGCCGTCGCCCGAGAGAGAGGGGCTGTGACCCCCGCTCCGGGTCGTTCTTGGTGCAGAGGTTGGCCGTGGCGATTCAGCGTGGCAATGCCGCGAGCGTCATGGGGACCTTTGCGCCGGGGTCGACACGGGGCGGAATTTTTGACTAAGGCTTTTCATAAGTCTTTTTTTATTTTAATTTATTGTATTTTGTATTAATTTAATTGTATTCGTGATCATGATTTTTTTATACTTATGCCGATAATATTCGTAGTGTTTTTATGCATTCTTAAAATCATTTCAAGTTCCCCATATAAAAGTAAAATATATAATATTTATATATGATTGTCCAACATAGATTTTCATAATTACCAAAACTTGCTAAATTTTTTATTTACTCAAAACTATAATGGTTTGCTCGTTATAGTGACCAAGTTAAAATCACGCTTTTTAAAGCCTACTGCCAGACCTTCTACACGAGCAGCTTGTGGAGCAATTACACCAAAAAATCGGTCAATGCCCTGCGTATACAGTATAATAATGTCTTCAGGATGTTGATCGGGTTGCCTCGTTTCTGCAGTGCCTCCGGCATGTTTGCGCATGCACATACCGATGGGTTTCAAGCCATTATGCGCAAAAGAACTGCGTCTCTGCTTTGCAGGCTTCGGAGCAGCTCCAACAGCATCCTGAACATGATAGCGGAAAAGTATGATTCCCCTATCCTTAAACACTTCGTTCGGGTGCTGATCGAATGATGTTATCTTTGATCAGCATCTGATCGAAGTGTAAAAACTCAAACAATTTTTGCTGAATATATTTACTAACATAGTTTTAAGTACACTAACACAATGGATCAAGATATCTGAAAAATAAAAATATTGAATTGAATTGAATATAATGAAAAACGACAAAGGTGGACCTTTTGCATACGAGCAGTTATTAATATTTTTTTATCAATCGTAAACGTAGATTAGTACTTATCTCAATAGTAATTCTGATAGCTGCCTAATAAATTAGGGCCCGTCCATAAGTTACGTCACACGTTAAGGGAGGGGGTCGTCTGACAAGGAGTGACGGGGGGACGAGTCATAAGCTTGGTGACGTCACATGCGTGAATCTAAAAAAACTAATAATATAAAGGAATGGGTCATTTGATTTGATGTTTTTTTAAAATGTTTGATTTATTGTTGATTTTTTTTAATAGGCCTCCCCTTTCCATTTTTCCCTATCCTCGGCGTCCTTATACCATCCTTTTTGGAAGTGGTCGATATCGTCCTTCCACCTACGCCTGGGCCTCCCTCGGCGCCGCTGTCCGTCTTGTGGCACCCAGTGCATGGCGATCTTTGCCCACCTTTCCGGATGCATGCGGCATCAAAATATCATGAAATTCGTGTGTCGTAATTTATGGATGGCCCCTTACCTTGCTATATCGATATTGGTTTATCTGGCTAATATTTTACGTCAGTTATTAGACAGGAAGTAAAATTATTTCAGTATAGCCAGTGCAAAATATTAGGAACCGGTACTTATACGAATATAAATTTAAGGCGGTTCCAGCGACGGTTTGGTTCAAGTACCGGTACCGGCCGTGTAGTCGACTGCATTCAAACTCGTGCGCTGCTCTCAAGCCCCTCCCACTCGGGTCAGGAACCGTACAGGCCGGTTCCAAGTGGAACCGTTGTACGTGTAGTCGACAGCGCATTTTGGTTTGATTTTTTATGAAGCACCGGTTCCATGGAACCGACCGATACTGGAACCGGCGTAGGAACCGTCGTCGTGTAGTCCGAGGCTTAAATAAGCTCGCTCTTTGAAGCGCCGCCGCTAGTCAAAGGATGCCGCCGCGTGAACAGAGGACGCAGACTGCCGATTGCTTCCATTTGTGTATTATTAAATTTCCTATTTTATATTTAAACACCCGCAGTCCCGCAGTCAAACTGGGTATAACGAGTTTATTTAAGCGAATGGACTATACCAGCGGATACTTTCTGGTGGGACAAAATCTGAAGAAAAAAATATAATTTACAGTTCTTGGTTTTCGATTTCTCTTTGTAAAAATATTCCGCCTGTTCCACATATCCCTACTGATCTATCCCTACTGGTAGCGAAGAACGGATTTTTTTTCCACTTTTTACTACTAAGGGAGATACTTTTCCACTTATCTCCACTCACTCTAATAAGCCAGGAAATCGGTATCGTCACATTGAAAATGTTTAAGTGCTTCTTTAAGTGTTTTGTTTATTACAATGATTCTACCAGTATTACAAACTTCTTCATTACGAGTAATATATAGTAATATATAGTAGGGTATTTTTTAGATATGTTAAGATAAATAAAGTTATTTTTTACTGATTTCAAAGAAGACTAATTATTATTGTTACAATACAGGATTTTCTCAGGAATGACCTGTACACCCACCAGCTTCACCCACTTACGTACGTGCCTGTACTTTAACTTAGTAGAAATAGGTGGAAGTAGAATTTCCATTTATCTCCCCTAACCTACCAGTAGGGATAGATCAGTAGGGATATGTGGAACAGGCGAAATATTCTCTGACATAGCCGAGTTTTACGCGCTTTCTCTCATATTTTCCCTTATTATTGTTCTGGAAGTCGGTTATAAAATCAGTTTGACTGAAAATGAAAAGTTTGAAAATGAAAAGTCTATTCACTTATTACAAGGCACAATAATAGGACCTCCGACTTACAAACTAGGTCGAAACCTGTATCTTGGAAGTCGGGACTCCGTCGCACTTTCCGTGCAAGCATATGACAATTTATAACATTACATTAGTAACTATATACTATACCTAAAAGGAATATGGAACAAGTTAATCAAAAAGAATTTAGAATATACTTAATAATAGGAGGGTGGGGGTGTGTTAGGTTGTGTGGGAGTGTGTAATAATGTAAGTGTGTATTTGTAGTGTGGACCGAGTGGGTGTGTGAGTGTGGGAAGTTAAGTGTTAAGTAATAACGAGTCTGAAGAACATAATGAGTTGTGTGTAAAATTGTTTGTTAGATGAGTAGAGCCTCAGTTTCGTCGTAATCTAAAGGGAGTAGCCATCTCTTAAGTTTGGTTTTACAATTATGTTTATTTAGTGGGTAGATATCGAGTTGATCGTTTATTTTATTGTACACTTAAAGATTGTAGATGCTGGAATGCGTAACTATAACTTTTCTTACTTTTAAACTTTTCATTTTTTCTATCACTTTGACTCGAAACATGTATGCATAGCTACACTAATTTTGAGAAAGGTGTGATCTCATAATTAAAATTATAAATGTATGCATAATAATGTAAATTATAATTTGTCATGGATATGTATCTAAGTTAATGAAATATTTATAAATACGCTTTAAAGTGAAAGTAAAGCGAAAAGTATTTCGACACAGTTCGTGGATCTTTTTACCACAAATTCGTTTGGCGTTTACAGGGGTAGTAGTCGACAGGTTTCTGAAAAATGTCCTTACCTACTTATGTCCACCATTTAGAATGAAATAAAAATGGTTGACATACCCTGACCTAGAAAATAAAAACTCTATCACGAGGTTGGGTAGGCCTTTTTAATGTGTGAGAAAATCGCAATGAAAAATAAAACTTTAATCTAATTCCGCAAAAGGCGAGGGTTTTTATATTTATGGTTAAGCTTTAAAACGATAGCTGATATAAGTAATTAAGTTCGAACAAAATCTTCTGAACTGTTCATATCCCAGAATAAATATGCTATTAAAGTTGTATTAGGCAATTGGTCATTATAACTTGTATTAGTCAATTGGCATTATAACTTGTAATTATAACTTGTATTAGTCAATTGGTCATTATAACTTGTAATTATAACTTGTATTAGTCAATTGGTCATTATAACTTGTAATTATAACTTGTATTAGTCAATTGGTCATTATAACTTGTAATTATAACTTGTACTAGTCAATTGGTCATTATAACTTGTAATTATAACTTGTATTAGTCAATTGGTCATTATAACTTGTATTAGTCAATTGGTCATTATAACTTATAATTATAACTTGTATTAGTCAATTGGTCATTATAACTTGTAATTTTAGTACAACTTTGTTGGCATAAATCTTGAAAACCTGACACTTTATGAGATTTTGTATATGTATAACATTTCTTGTTTGTATTCATGTCTACTTTCGATTTAAAGAGGTACAACGTGGCTATCCACCACTTTTATAGATAAGTCAGGCTCCACAGTAAAATCTTTAAACTAGGGAGGTGGTTTTACCTGAATCGGAGTCGAAACCGAAGGTTTTAAATTTGATTTATCGGAGTCGGAACCGGAGTCGAAGATGGAGGTAGAAGAGAGATGTTTTAAACCGTTTTTTAATTTTTGTAGCTGAACTGGCCAATATTTTTTATGATGACGTTTGCGGCAATACATGTTCCTTTCTGTAGTCCTATTTAAATAAATATTGATATTTGAATATGTTTGCTCACAAATCTTCGCTTTAACCTCCGATTCCAAATTATCGGAGCCGTAGTCAGAGTCGGAAGTGTAAAATCAATCGGATGTTCTGACCTTTCGGAGTCGGAGCCGAAGCTCCGTAACATCAATACTTTAAACTCCTTTATTTTTGGTTTAGCTGCGAAAAAAGACAAGCGCTATAAGACCATGTGATACGTAATACATGTTTTGTTACAAAAAAATTAATAGATATTTTGAGGGTATTTGCTGGTTATAAATACCAGTTCTCACCAAGAATAACTGTCTAATTCATTTGTAAATTGTCCATACAAATATTGACATTTGTTTACGCTTTGATAAGGAAGAATAGTTTATTACGAATAAACAATTACGAATTGAGATTATGGTCAGATGCGTATATGGTCATTTGCGAATTGAGATTATGGTCAGATGCGTATATGGTCATTTGCGAATTGAGATTATGGTCAGATGCGTATATGGTCATTTGCGAATTGAGATTATGGTCAGATGCGTATATGGTCATTTGCGAAACGGAATATTACGGTTATTCGCGTATCTGGCACTTTGCGAATTTGAAATATGGTCCTTTGCGTGACTGGTCAAGTGCGAATCTGGCCACATGCGTCGAAAGGAGATTACTTTTTGTAGATAAATAAAACGAAGAAAATATTTAATGTGCAGCGAAGTAAAAAAAAACAGATTTTTTCTTGACAATTTAATAAGAAAACATTGGTTATTGTTGTAGATGCTATCTTTTAAATATTTCAAGCTAATTGAAAAGCACCTTATATTCTAAAACGTATTTAATTTTAAAACATCGTATTATAAGTATAATTGTTACCTAATGTTACGTAAGGCTAGAGCTCAACATTGTAACTTTGCTCAGGCTGTAGATTTTGATATAAAGTATTACTTTCATACATTCATCGACCTGTATTAGCTGTAAAAACCATTTACCTAATGTAAAAATGAGATTTCTATTAAGTAGGTACAATGAGTTAAACGCCTGGACTACATGCGCCTGTTCCAGCCCCGGTTCTATTCGCTGCAGCCAATCACGAGGCGCTTCGAGTGACGGGAGAGCGGAACGCTTGTGATTGGCTGCAGCCAACCGAACCGGCGCTGAAACCGGACACGTCTAGTCCAGCACTAAGGTGCACCGTCACGACTGGATTTCTCACGTTTCAATAGGAGATAATCCTGCAATGTTTTACCACTAGATGCGCCACTAGCACAGTTAAAAAAACATTCAAAAATACGACTTGAAAGATGATTTTATTCTAAACATAAGATAACCTAAATGTATTGCTTTCAATGACAATAATTTTGATAAATAAATAATGATTATTTTGATTAATATTGGATGATTTTACAAGATTTTTGTTTAATAACTTTAAATTAGCACATAAAGCCAAATATCAACGTGTAGATACGTACCTTTCTACAAAATTCCTTTCGACTCGCGCCACGCTGTTTTAACAAATTTTTAGGTTTACTATTTTGAAATGGCCATATGATGCCATGATATCATCACAATTTTACTATAGCTTTGAGAAATTATATTAATCCAAATAACGAGTTATTTGTGATATCTTCAAAAATGACGTTTCGTTTTGCTTTTCTGTTTACGGAGTGTGCTCGTGGCTCCATCTACGCAACACTTTGCGTTTTATGTCGTATTATTTCGCCACGACTTCAATTTATATTACACTTTCTAGTCGTATTTGTGGAATAATTATTTTACTGAAATATTATTACTATGTATTAGGTCAGCCACTGTTATACAATCGACCACTAATTAAAGTATACCATCTGTCAAAAACCTTCGATTATAAAATCAACCTTACGTCCGTGTTATTACCATATTTGGTTCATTTCAGTACAGTACCTGTGGTCGACTGTACTTGTACAGCTGTTGTACTGTCGCAAATTCTAAAAGAAAATATATTACAATTTATCTTTTTAAAGTTTATTTTATTATGCACTTGAAGGTTTTCATACAAAAATGGAAGGACAACAAAGAAGGGATACAAAAACTGAAAGTTGAAAATTAATCATATTAAAGGTTACTTATTGGCGACAGTATAATAGCATGATCATCGAGCTGATAGTAAAAATATTTGGTTCAGTAAAATATTGCAGAAATCTGACATGACTTGAACGTAAAACACTTGTATAGAAACATCGCCGTCATGTTGCACCAGTGTTAACAATAACATTGGTCAAAACTGTATCATACCTACCCATCATTATTTTCTAAAATGTTTGATTTATTGATGATTTTATAAAAAAAGATTTTAAATATATAAATAATTTTGGAAGTACTGTTTTAATTTGCAATTTGCAAAATATGGGACGTCACACCAGTTGGGGGTCACACAAATGTGACCACCTGTGACAAGGGGGAGGCTCCAAAAATCATGAAATTCGTGTGACGTAATTTATAGATGGTCCCTACGGGGTGGAACAAAAACCCCCTATAGTCCCGAAAGGGTGGTGTTTAGTATCCTAATTCCTATCCATAACTGAACAACCTTTCACTCACTATAGGGCTAACTCTGAAATCGCAAAAAAGAACAGCTGTTTCATAATACATTTCAGTTTTGTTAGTTTGTTTGTGGTCTCTTTATTGTACACACAAAAAATACACAAAATAAAAACATTAAAATATGTACAAAGGCGGGTTTACCCCATAGGGATCTCTTCCAGCCAACCTTTGTCAGTTCAGTTCAACCTTCAGTCAATACCTACAGTATGGAACAGCTGATTTTCTTTTCCATTCCATTCGATTCGAACGGTTTTTTTGGTTAAAAAATTATGGCCTGCCATGTCCTGTTTACTTAAATCGATGTTTAAGACAAGTGTGTAAAACACACACATGAATTAAATTATCGAAAATCGCTCGAAATTGTTCCTGTAAAATAATATAACACACGTCGTGCGTCGTCGCCGTTTTCTTTAAGAACTTGGCGGACACACTCCCGTGTGTCTAGATTAGGGATGTTACGGAGGTGGTTTTACCGGAACCAGAGTCGAACTTCCGATTCAAAATTATCGGAGCCGAAGTCGGAGTCGGAGGTGTAAAATAAATCGGAAGTCCTGACCTTTCGGAGACGGAGTCGAAGGTCCGTAACATCCCTAGTCAAGATTATTTGGAGAGTTGTTCATGAGTAGAGTGGGCTGATAAAACTTTGGGTAATGATTTTGTTAACCGTGTAGTTTAGGGTAGGTATAGTATATTATAAGCAAAAGACGAGATTATCTTAGTCCATTCTTAAAAACCTGATGCGTCATCGTGGCGTGAAATTTATTATTAAATATTTAAACCTTGCTCTACGTGGGTGACTTGCTTGCTTGCTTATCGTATGGTTAGTGGCCAACCTATTTATCAGAGTTGTTCAGGCCGCCCGTAGGCATCTGACTGGGTGAGTGACTGAAGAAAAGTTATTTTAGTTTCGTATAACACACTGAAAGTTCCTATGTGCTTCTATGAATATCTGCTTACGTGGAATAGCTACCAACGTATTGGCTATTTTTCTTTGACATGTACGGTGGGGGAAGAGAAAATGGGTACACTTTTGGACTTTGTCAAATTAAACGCCAACTTGTCATTTGTAAAAATGATAAGTATATTGTACATGGTCAGACAGTGATCGGTCAGGTTAAGCAACGTTGGGCGCGGTCAGAACCTGGATGGATGACCGCTATGGCACATTTTAAACTGAGCTCTTTCGTGTCTCGGAGAGCGCGTTAAGCTGTCGGTGCCAGCTGCAGTCGTTAGGCCACGCAGGCCTGAACAACTCTGATATTAGATTGACCATCAACCACACGTCTAGAAGTATGATCTATCCATTATTTTTTTCCTTTACGTACACTTACCGGACCATTCTTCGAGATTTGTAATGAACAGCTGTTATTACCGATCCCCCGTATTCATCCACTAAGGTTTGAATCGGGAATTTAACTCCTAATTCAACTAACAACAGTGGTAAAACGGGAATATGTTCCATAAGTAACAACTTTCTATATTCTTCCTTTTGACTTAACTGTCCACTTGTCCGGATGATGCCTCGTTTAGATGCGAACGAATTAAAAGATTGTCTTATTGCAAGCGATCAATAATTCTTAGCTTTGTCGGGCTTTTTACATTCCCAAATCATTCCTGGCAAGATGTATTGGAAGAATTAATTAAGTGTAATTTAAGAATGATTGTATTAGAGCTTTATTTTATTGTACCTAATTGTAAATACCTATGCAATTTTACATGTATTTGCAATAAAATAATTTTGCCATGCATTTATTTGATTTTATTAAATTATGCCTACTAAGTAAAAGAAACCGCACTAACTATGCACTTTAGGAAGGAGTGACAATACTATACTACTACTATACTATACTATTTCTAAGTAGGTACCAAATCAAATCACGAGATTTACCTTGAGAGGGCGCTCAGCCGCAGGCCGCGGCGATGTATAGAAGTGGTATTGTAATCACTTAGGTCGCGAGGAAATGTTATTCCTCTATAAATTAATTCAATAGAAAATTTCCTTCATACTCATAAGTACCTACACTCGAATCCACAATGGTCATGGCTATGTGGACGGGGTAACGACCAAAACAAAAGACGACCGGTTTATACCGGTCGTCTATAATTGGTCGTCTATTTTGTTATCAAAAGAAGACCGGAATAACAAAAGACGACCGGAACAACAAAATAAACAAATTATTGACTGCTAGTTATATCGAGGTTGTTTTGGCGCCTAACAGATACAGGTGTATATGTGGCAGTTCCATAACACTCGTAAAACTACCCGTCAGTACCCAGTAGTTCAATTAACAGTTCAATCAATTGAACTAGTTGGAAGATTTTGACCCAACAGTTCAATTGAAAAGAGTGATTGAACTATTGGGAAAAAATTGTCTCAGTAGTTCCCTATGATATGTTCAGTATGTATTCTAATTCAGCAGTTCACTTTTTAAAAACAAGACCACCTGGGGGATCAGCTACGGGAGCCTGGTGGACCGCCCCGTTCTGTTGAGTTGGTCGGATTATTCCTCTAGCACCAATAGTTCGGTAGTTAGTCCGTACAATAATAATTATATATAAATACCACACCATACACGCATACTTAACTGTTTAATTTAGCATTGCCTTAGGTTTTTTCATAATTTATTTATCGGAAGAGACTGTCCCCCACAACACAGGGTATCCTAGTGTGGGAGCCAGGCAAGTCTGACAAAATGTAAAAGATACTGTCTGCATTAATAAATGTTTGTTTTTGAGAAAAATAACTTATTTTAAAGACGAAAAATGTTAATTTTTAGAGAAACAGAACCTTCGGTGCGCGAGTACGCCACGCACTCGGCCGTTTTTTACTGAAGACAATTTTTCCCAACTTCCAACTAGTTCAATTGATTGAACTGTTAATTGAACTACTGGGAACATACGAAAGTACCTACGCTCAAACGTCGTTTCAAACCACTAACTTCAAAACGAAAGGCATTTGGGAACGTTGCCAACTTGTAGGTATATTTACTGTGTTATGGAGTTCGCTATGAAGAAAATAGAAATATCATTTAATTCCGCAGTCCGCAATATGGTTTTTATTTTTCATGTCAGGGTATATTCCTCGGTAATGAATGAAAGACAATGATCGCTTTAGGCTCAATTTACATTGTCGCGGAATGCAATGGAAGCGAATTTTCGCAACGTAATTGTACATAGCATAATGAACTTTATGTCAATTGTGTTACATACAAACTAAATACGCTTACCACTGCTGATTGGTGGATTTCACACGCCTTCGAAAACTTTTAATTTCCTCAGACCTGCAGGTTTCCTCACGATATTTTCCTTCGCCGTTAGAGCAGTCGGTAAATGTACGTAAGTCTTCGAAAAAATCGGAATAACTCATTGGTACATGACACTGCATGGTTTCGAACCCGGATCTCCCGCTTCCTAGCCACTAGGCCACCGACTCCCATAACCATACGATACACAAACAAACAATATCAATTATTTCCAGTCTACTGTATCGTCAGAAGAAGTGACGATTCGGGAAGCTGTCATACAACAACTAGAGAGCAAAGTTTCAACTTTACAGACTGATCTCAAAACTGCACAACTGAAGATTTTAGACCTGGAAAACGTTAAGGTAACATATTTGTAACTCCTGACCAAATACCAACTTTGGGTTAAATGTCTACGGAAATCGCATAGCACCATAAGGGTGCAAAATTCTCAAACTCAATTTACATTGCCGCGGAATGGAATGGAAGCGAATTTTCGCAACGTAATTGTACATAGCATAATGAACTTTATGTCAATTGTGTAACATACAACAAAATACGCTTTACCGCTAGGGGAACTCTCGAGAATGCGCGAGGATTTCCCGGAAGACGCGCGACCTCTTTTTTGGATCGTATTTAGTTTGTTTGTTACACAATTGACATAAAGTTCATTATGCTTTGTACAATCAATTACGTTGCAAAAAATCGCTTCCATTCCATTCCGCGGCAATGTAAATTGAGCCTTATGGACTGGGAATCGAACCCCAGAGTGACTTTCAGACACGAGGTGTGCATCGACTATGCCGGAGGTCGTGATAGCTATACATAATAAAACAAAGTATTATTCATTCGTTACCTTTATTCAGTACCTAGGTACACAATCAATGGTCAAAAATAAACATAACTTGATTCCATACTAAATCAACAATGAAATAATATATTATTTTATAATTATACACCTTAATAAATAATCTTATATAATTTCATGTTCACGGTTTCACTTATTTATATCTTATTTTATACACTTTGAAATCTAAGGTTTTCTACAAGATCATTAAGGTCGATTTATATGAAAACGCTCAACCGCCCGCCGTGCTTTCGTCAAAAAACACGGGTTCTTATTAGGTACTCTATTTATTTGAAACCGCGCGTTGGCGAGGTTCGCACGCGCGGTTTAAGGCGAGGGAATTCAGCGCTAGAGAAAATTTAAGGGGGTGAAGAAAGTAGCATAGACTCGTGTTCGATAGTGCCACAGTCTACCGATATTCAGTAAAACAATTGCGTAACATAACATTAGATAGGTATATGGAATGAGTTTATTTTATTTTATATTTTTTGCAGGAAATCTTACAGCGTTAAAAATTTTACATAGTAAATGTTGTTTAAATATTTGTATGCCAATCCAAGATTCCACTCATTAAAATTTTATTAAAATAACAGCATAAGGACAGAAAGGAGAATAATATATAATATAATACATATAAGTATTTACGTATTTACTAATAAATGAATTTTAAAAATAATAATATATATAAGTGATATCTTGGTAAGTAATTTTTAACGTACATTATTTAAAAATTTATTTTGAAACAAAATAATTCAGAATAATATTTAGGAATCTTCGCTTCGATTGGCGATAAGTACAATACAAAATATGGATGAGGCATCGTAATATTATAGATAAATAAGTAAGTAGGTACCTTTGAGTAATTATAATGATTAATGAATATGACTGAGCAAATTTAATCATCTCTTCTACCTGTAGGTACTTTAGCAGGTATTTTGGTTGCGACGTAAATAATATGCAGTATTGTAATCGAATTAATAACATTTTAATAACAATAAAATTGGTAAACTAATCACAATTCATAAAAATTAAAGTTTCGCGAACTATAGACGCCGCGAATGGCGGCTCTTTCATTTTGCGATTTCTCGACGTTATTTGGGTACGTCAAAAAATTTTTTTTGTACCTAGGTAATAGTACATTTTAGGTACCTACATTTATTCCACATAGTTTATATCGCAATATTAAAAATACACCCAAAATTGTTGAGTAACATTCAATCGGACTGAAAACTAATGAGTCTAATGACTATCGTCGTTAGTCAAGACTAATGATTTATGATTGGTGTTAATCATACGGAATGATTGATGACTAATCTACTAACTAAATTCTACGACTAATTAGTTTTAGTGTTAAACATTACAATATTACATTGCATTACATTTTAAGTTACGTCACGTCACATCTTGTCTCGTCTGGTTTCGTTTCGTTACATTACATTTCAGTAGACTTCATTTCATTTCAAACATTACATACAAATATTGGTTACGTTTTGTACACAGTGGTAGTTTTGACTGAAATCTAACTTGACATTGTTATAGTAGGTCATACTGTTATATTTTCTATACTCTATACTATATATTATATTCTCTATACTCTTGTTTCATACGAATTATTTTAGTTGAAGCTCTGAGCGCTGCGAAAATTGGCTAGCGTCCGACTTCCAACCCGTTCCGCTCGGGGCTGAGCGGGGTGAGGCGGGCGTCGATTAGGAGTAGATTTCGTCACGATTTTGGTAATTTTGACATCGAATTAAAAAGGCATGTTTTGTAGAAATGTTCTAGCGAATTCGTCTTTAATATTAACGACAAATATTTTGTTATAAAATTATAAAAATAAAGGTCAAAAATATGGTTAAAAATGTTGATATAAGGGTAATTTTGGGATTATTTATGGTCGAACGAAATAAGTCTAATCGTGTACTGAATAGCGAAAATGTTTAGCCAAAGGATTCAAAAATAATGTATATTTTTCTTAGGACTAAAAATCCACCACCATTATTTTAAAAATGGAATCAATATATCGGTACTTTCGCATTCGCCGGGAATACCTGGCCTTAATATAAATAGAGTAATAAGAACCCACGTATATTGACGAAGTGCGTCGCGCGGGCGGTCTGTTGGGCGTTTTCATACAAATCGACACTTGGTTAGGTAAAAATTAAGGAAAATGAACAATGGTACCGATTCCAGAGTGCTATTCGCTAAAATTTTAATGAAACGTCACGCTCATCCACAATCTAGTTTAAGAGTGAGTGACAGTTTCATATAGTTTAAGATTTTCATTTAGATATCACGCTAGAATCGGAACAATACCTGTTTACACATTATGTAATGTTACTAAGCAAAGCATTATTGCATTATTTATACAATATTTTATTATAACGGTGAACAAGACGCCTTGAAAGAACGCAAAAACTCTTATGGTTTTTATTATAACTAGTTTACACATTATCACTGATCGGAGTATGTAGGGCTCTTTCGGGTCAATGTCCTCAAGGGTTATATTAATATGGATATGATTTCGGGATCCCGTTTTAAGTTATCGAGCAAATGTTGTAAATTACTTTTATAAACCTCGCCCTTACTCGGCGGATTACGATTTTTTAAAAATTGTGAACTTACGAAGAAGTTAAAATACTACCTACCATAGGTACACTAGCGCCATGAATCTTAAAAAAAAAATTTCGCCACCAATCTTAAATGTGTATCAAAACAAATATAACGTTAAAAATCTAAATAATATATTTTATTCAATCCCGGAAATCCCGGGATTATTGGGCTTACTTATCCATATTATGACCGTATGTGGCAAGTACCAAAAACAGCCCTACCTACTCCGATCGTAGCTCATTATTGTGCGTTACTTCAGACACCTGTAGATCAGTGGTTCAAATGAATAATATGTCCACTTACAAATATCGGCAAGGAACTAAAAAGCTGTGAATATAACAGCGCGGTTAATTTCAGAGCATTTTAGTTAGCTGCAGAAACTTGTAAGAAATATGTTCTTTATAACCTTTACGGTCAGTTGCACGACTTATTCTTAACATAATCATCCATTAAAACACACTAAGTATTTATCTATGTCATAGCCTTTTAGGAAGGGATTATCACGCGACATGGAACTCTGAAGTAAATCTTAATAATACAAAGTGGATGGATTAGTTTTTTCTTATATGGAATTGTAGCGATTTTAACCCTTATTAGTAGCTTACTATAAAAACTATTTCTACGCGTTGACTATTAGGTACAGCTAGGGCGGTAACAACAAAAGATATAGGTCGTAAACTCGACGGCAGCGGGCGGTTCGGCTCTAGTAGAGCGGCGACGCGGGCGTTTCCAGCGTTTTGTGTCGTTTTGGCTAGGGGTTCACGTGTCCGGTTCCAGCCCTGGTTAGGTTCGCTGCAACCAATCACATGAGGTCCGCTCTCCGGGAGGAGGGCAAGGTGGGACTTGAAATCATGCGATTGGCTGCAGGGAATAGAACCGGTGCTGGATACGGACCATGAAGTCCGAGGATTATTCAACGTAGTCGTAATTTCGACGAAAAAATTAATGTCAGTTAATCTGAAGAGACCAGTGTCATGGAATAGTAAACATATTATAGCGTTAAAAAGGATTGTTAATTATTTATTGGAGGTTTTCTGAGCGGTGTGCCCACTGGCGTCCACACCAAACCAGACCCGCCATGCCGCCCGCTGCCGTCCAGACCTCGGCCAATATATGCAATATTTATATATATTCTATGCCTCGGCCTAAGGGTAGATTTAATTCAGCAGAGGAACCACTGCAACGGCTAATTTCGGTAGAGTGCGCGAGCGGAGCATATAAAATCGTTACATTATTATAAAAACCGTGTAATTTCGCGCGGCGGTTTAACCGCTGAATATAAATCGACCCTACTTTCCATCGCTCTGTATAAGCTCAGGCTTGGAAGCTGTTACTTATACTTTCACACGCTAAGCAGTGTAGTAACAGCTAATGTGTAAGGGCTCTTAATATTAAATATTGGTTACAATTATATTTACACGATTGTTAAAATTATAGGAATAGCACATAATAGACAACATAGAATAGTAGGTTCATCTTATCGCACACAAAATGTTGCCAGGGGCATTAAAATGATCGAGGTTTGAAATATTTTACCTACGTAATTACAAATGTCCTGCGGTTTTTATGAAAACGGTATCCGTAGTCAAATCGAGTTGTTAGATCAATCTGACAACAAAGATCAGATCTATGTAATTTTTTAGTATCCTGAAGCAAGACAGGCGTGCCAAGACAGAGATTCGTGGTGCTCCATTCTCTCTGCCTACCACGCAAGGGACATAGCGTTTGTGTATTATAAGTAGTTATGTAGATAGGTATTCATGGTCAGATTTGACAAACGACAATTTTTTTAAAGTTATTTATAAATAAATCCCTAACTATACGGTTTCTAGCTTTACACCAAAAAAAATTGGTTAGATAATTCCACGAATGGTAATATATTTGATCTATTAACTAGATCTAGATCTATAAATTAACTAATAATAATAAACATGGTTATAAATAATTAACTTTATTGCTGGTTGAGTTTACGTCGATTTCAATACTTTATCTGTTGAAAATATTTAAATATCAGTAAACTTATTTCGATAACGACTGAATAACAAAGCAATATTATAGGTACAGTTTGATTTTATAGAATAGAATTTAAATAATTGTAATCTAAAATTGTATTGTATTTTACCTTAGATCCATACTCCGTATTTCGTCAAACACCTATAAGAGATTGCCCGACGCAAATGGTGCTGGAAACGAAGAGGGGAGACAAATACCGCAAGGACCGCGTTCGAGTGGCAGCCACGCGGGAAGAGAAAACCTGGCCGTCCTGTACACACGTGGAGGCGACTCCACCTTGAACCAAAGGAATTAGGCAGACGAGGTCACAAATAATGAACAAGCTATGGCAGCCCCCGTGACGGAAATACATATACACAAGAAATGTTTATAACATGTGCATAATAGTGTATAACAAATTACCTCATGATATAAGGGTGTTAGAGGGTAGACTCTTTAAAACTGAATTATTGAAATGGCTGCTTGGAAATCCTTTCTATAGTGTGAAGGAGTATAATGAACATTACATTAGCATTAAAATTGACATTATTTTAATTTATATTCTATGTAGGTACCTGACATTTTGTACGTCTTTTAACAGGCTGAATACTTTGACTTTAATATATTTTTAAGTTGTTTTACATTATTATATACAGTATTCTGACAAATAAAGTATTTTGATTTGATTTGATTTGGGTTGAGCTGGAGTGAAGCTAAGAAGGTGGCATAAGACAGGGCGGCGTGGAGAGATCTCGTGGAGGCCCTCAGTACCTCAGGAGTACCATAGGACGACAACAACAACAACAATCTAGAAGTCACTGCGATTTAAATTCTACTCTTTAAAACCAGATTGTAATTTCGCTACTGTATATCGATTGAGCTCAACGGGTCATGTGTTACACTATAATGGTGTGTTACTGTCAGTATGTACGAAACACACCCTTGTTAGTGAGCGTCAGATCTTAGACTGCTTGTCAAACTTTGCCCTGCTCTGTTGTTTACTAGTGTGTGAGGGGGTGTACGAGGTGAGGGTGTCTCACAAACCCTAATATACCACACACCCTTGTTTGAGAGCGTCAGATCTTAGACTGCTTGTTAAACTTTGCCCTGCTGTTTACTAGTGTGTGAGAGGGTGTACGAGGTGAGGGTGTCTCACAAACCCTAATATGCAAAATACCCTAGTTTGAGAGCGTCAGATCTTAGACTGCTTGTCAAACTTTGCCCTGCTCTGTTGTTTAATAGTGTGTGAGACACCCTCACCTCGTGCACCACGTACACCCACGTGGTGCACGAGGTGAGGGTGTCTCACAAACTCTAATATGCAACACACCCTTGTTTGTGAGCCTCAGATCTAAGACTACTAGTGTGTGAGGTGTGTGTGCGTGGGAGTGCGTCAGGCCGTTGTCCCGTGAGTATACTCGTATATTAGACTACAATAGTGTACTAGGGTGTCTTAGTTTGTATGATGGTGTATCTCACACACCGTAAATGTAATATGTCCTTGTTTAGGAGCGTCAGATCTTAGACTCTAGGGGTGCGTCAGGCTTGCGGCGGTTCATCGAGCGGCCACGGCTGTACAACGTGTTATACTATGATTAGTTATAGTAGTGTATTAGGGTGTGTTAGTTTGTGAGAGGGGGTGTCTCATACCCTTGTTTGGGAGCGTCAAATCTAGTATTAGATTACAATAGTGTATTAGGGTTTGTGTTTGAAGGGGTGTGTTTGTGAAAGGGTGTCTTACACTCTCGCATACGAAATACACCTTTGTTTGGGAGCGTCAGATCTTAGACTCTAGGGGTGCGTCAGGCTTGTGGCGGTTCGTCGAGAGGGCTGGCGCGCGGGAGGTCGCTGTCGCGCGCGTGTGTGTCTGCGCGCGGCGAGCCCGGCGCGGCCGACGACCCGCTGCGGCTGCTCGATGTCGACGTGGATGTGGAGGACGATGAATCGGCGGGCTCCGAAGGGCCGGACTCCCTGGGGTACAATGAGGCAGAAATTTATATTACATACATAACTATCACGTCCATAATCCCCGAGGGGGTAGACAGAGCAACCACCTTCATCATAGGTAGTTCCCACTTTTCGCCGTAATATTTGGTGGACAAACGTGATAAATGGGGAGCCTATCGCCGTCTACTAGATGTAGAGTATCCACTAAGATCCTTAATTGCCTCGTACAACGCCCACAAGAAGGGTTGGGGTGTTTAGGGCCGGCACGACACAGCATTTGTATGAATGTATCAAACAAGTTAACGCGACAAAGTGCTAAATTGTGATTCATTTTTTAATTGTAATTCATTTTTAAATTGAAATTCATTTTTTAATTGTTGACAGTAAAAAAACACGATTAACTTGGTGGTAATAATATTCCAGTTGAATATTGCAAAAATACGACATGAATGTGTAAAATATTAGTTAGATTCATGTGTGAATGGTAAGATTATTGTTTCCATACAAGACATTTTACACATTCAAGATTCTTGTTTCCAATAAAATTGTTGCTAATAATTTATTAAAGCATAAACTACTCGGTTGCCGCAGAGGGCGCCTATATCAAAAAGAGATGAAAGCCATGAACTTTCAGAGAGTACAAATAAAATTTTTTTTCGTACTGATAATTGCTGTTGGTCCTAATAACCTTTACAGCTTCACCGGGGTTTTTGAGGCGAGCGCTAAATGCGCTCCAGCCTAGAGGACTTAAAAACTACTATTAGAAGCGACTGCCTAAGGGCACCCAGGTGGGAACAGACCTCGGCTTAGGACGTCGCTGGGGAGGGAAGGGTCGGGGAGATAGTAAAATTAAATCCAAGATCTAAAAATGCTATATAAAACCCGAGGTTACAAAACGATGTCGCCAGGTACAAACGCACAGCGCCACCTGTCGGCAAATTATCTATCAAGGTACAGTGGAAGAACTTGGAGGTCTATCTCCAGGGACAACCTTCCGATGTCAAACCTAGTTGATAAGTAAATAGTAGTTGATAACATGATTAGACTCAAATAATATACTGTTTCACAGGTTTTTACTGTATTTTATTAATTACGACCGGTTTCGTTTACACATCTTCAGGTATTTAAGGTAAGTAAGGTAAGCGGAACCGGTTGTAATTAATAAAATACAATTAAAACCCGTGAAACAGTATATTATTTAAGTCTAATCATGTACTATAAGTTTAACCAAGTACCAACAACCGCAAGTATTAACCAGTAGTTGATAAGTAATCCAAGGTACAGCATTATACACTACTGTTTGAAGACCATTTAAAACTCCACTTACTTGTGAAACCCGTTAGTCTGACAAGTGTTGTAGACACTACTGTTTGAAGAACATTTAAAACTCCACTTACTTGTGAAACCCGTTAGTCTGACAAGTGTTGTAGACACTACTGTTTGAAGAACATTTAAAACTCCACTTACTTGTGAAACCCGTTAGTCTGACAAGTGTTGTAGACACTACTGTTTGAAGAACATTTAAAACTCCACTTACTTGTGAAACCCGTTAGTCTGACAAGTGTTGTAGACACTACTGTTTGAAGAACATTTAAAACTCCACTTACTTGTGAAACCCGTTAGTCTGACAAGTGTTGTAGACACTACTGTTTGAAGAACATTTAAAACTCCACTTACTTGTGAAATCCGTTAGTCTGACAAGTGTTGTAGACACTACTGTTTGAAGAACATTTAAAACTCCACTTACTTGTGAAACCCGTTAGTCTGACAAGTGTTGTAGACACTACTGTTTGAAGAACATTTAAAACTCCACTTACTTGTGAAACCCGTTAGTCTGACAAGTGTTGTAGACACTACTGTTTGAAGAACATTTAAAACTCCACTTACTTGTGAAATCCGTTAGTCTGACAAGTGTTGTAGACACTACTGTTTGAAGAACATTTAAAACTCCACTTACTTGTGAAATCCGTTAGTCTGACAAGTGTTGTAGACACTACTGTTTGAAGAACATTTAAAACTCCACTTACTTGTGAAACCCGTTAGTCTGACAAGTGTTGTAGACACTACTGTTTGAAGAACATTTAAAACTCCACTTACTTGTGAAACCCGTTAGTCTGACAAGTGTTGTAGACACTACTGTTTGAAGAACATTTAAAACTCCACTTACTTGTGAAACCCGTTAGTCTGACAAGTGTTGTAGACACTACTGTTTGAAGAACATTTAAAACTCCACTTACTTGTGAAACCCGTTAGTCTGACAAGTGTTGTAGACACTACTGTTTGAAGAACATTTAAAACTCCACTTATGTGTGAAGTCCGTTAGTCTGACAAGTGTTGTAGACACTACTGTTTGAAGAACATTTAAAACTCCACTTACTTGTGAAACCCGTTAGTCTGACAAGTGTTGTAGACACTACTGTTTGAAGAACATTTAAAACTCCACTTACTTGTGAAACCCGTTAGTCTGACAAGTGTTGTAGACACTACTGTTTGAAGAACATTTAAAACTCCACTTACTTGTGAAACCCGTTAGTCTGACAAGTGTTGTAGACACTACTGTTTGAAGAACATTTAAAACTCCACTTACTTGTGAAACCCGTTAGTCTGACAAGTGTTGTAGACACTACTGTTTGAAGAACATTTAAAACTCCACTTACTTGTGAAACCCGTTAGTCTGACAAGTGTTGTAGACACTACTGTTTGAAGAACATTTAAAACTCTACTTACTTGTGAAACCCGTTAGTCTGACAAGTGTTGTAGACACTACTGTTTGAAGAACATTTAAAACTCCACTTACTTGTGAAACCCGTTAGTCTGACAAGTGTTGTAGACACTACTGTTTGAAGAACATTTAAAACTCCACTTACTTGTGAAATCCGTTAGTCTGACAAGTGTTGTAGACACTACTGTTTGAAGAACATTTAAAACTCCACTTACTTGTGAAATCCGTTAGTCTGACAAGTGTTGTAGACACTACTGTTTGAAGAACATTTAAAACTCCACTTACTTGTGAAATCCGTTAGTCTGACAAGTGTTGTAGACACTACTGTTTGAAGAACATTTAAAACTCCACTGACTTGTGAAATCCGTTAGTCTGACAAGTGTTGTAGACACTACTGTTTGAAGAACATTTAAAACTCCACTGACTTGTGAAATCCGTTAGTCTGACAAGTGTTGTAGACACTACTGTTTGAAGAACATTTAAAACTCCACTTACTTGTGAAACCCGTTAGTCTGACAAGTGTTGTAGACACTACTGTTTGAAGAACATTTAAAACTCCACTTACTTGTGAAATCCGTTAGTCTGACAAGTGTTGTAGACACTACTGTTTGAAGAACATTTAAAACTCCACTTACTTGTGAAACCCGTTAGTCTGACAAGTGTTGTAGACACTACTGTTTGAAGAACATTTAAAACTCCACTTACTTGTGAAACCCGTTAGTCTGACAAGTGTTGTAGACACTACTGTTTGAAGAACATTTAAAACTCCACTTACTTGTGAAACCCGTTAGTCTGACAAGTGTTGTAGACACTACTGTTTGAAGAACATTTAAAACTCCACTTACTTGTGAAACCCGTTAGTCTGACAAGTGTTGTAGACACTACTGTTTGAAGAACATTTAAAACTCTACTTACTTGTGAAACCCGTTAGTCTGACAAGTGTTGTAGACACTACTGTTTGAAGAACATTTAAAACTCCACTTACTTGTGAAACCCGTTAGTCTGACAAGTGTTGTAGACACTACTGTTTGAAGAACATTTAAAACTCCACTTACTTGTGAAACCCGTTAGTCTGACAAGTGTTGTAGACACTACTGTTTGAAGAACATTTAAAACTCCACTTACTTGTGAAACCCGTTAGTCTGACAAGTGTTGTAGACACTACTGTTTGAAGAACATTTAAAACTCCACTTACTTGTGAAATCCGTTAGTCTGACAAGTGTTGTAGACACTACTGTTTGAAGAACATTTAAAACTCCACTTACTTGTGAAACCCGTTAGTCTGACAAGTGTTGTAGACACTACTGTTTGAAGAACATTTAAAACTCCACTTACTTGTGAAACCCGTTAGTCTGACAAGTGTTGTAGACACTACTGTTTGAAGAACATTTAAAACTCCACTTACTTGTGAAACCCGTTAGTCTGACAAGTGTTGTAGACACTACTGTTTGAAGAACATTTAAAACTCCACTTACTTGTGAAACCCGTTAGTCTGACAAGTGTTGTAGACACTACTGTTTGAAGAACATTTAAAACTCCACTTACTTGTGAAATCCGTTAGTCTGACAAGTGTTGTAGACACTACTGTTTGAAGAACATTTAAAACTCCACTTACTTGTGAAACCCGTTAGTCTGACAAGTGTTGTAGACACTACTGTTTGAAGAACATTTAAAACTCCACTGACTTGTGAAACCCGTTAGTCTGACAAGTTTTGTAGACACTACTGTTTGAAGAACATTTAAAACTCCACTGACTTGTGAAATCCGTTAGTCTGACAAGTGTTGTAGACACTACTGTTTGAAGAACATTTAAAACTCCACTGACTTGTGAAATCCGTTAGTCTGACAAGTGTTGTAGACACTACTGTTTGAAGAACATTTAAAACTCCACTTACTTGTGAAACCCGTTAGTCTGACAAGTATTGTAGACACTACTGTTTGAAGAACATTTAAAACTCCACTTACTTGTGAAATCCGTTAGTCTGACAAGTGTTGTAGACACTACTGTTTGAAGAACATTTAAAACTCCACTTACTTGTGAAACCCGTTAGTCTGACAAGTGTTGTAGACACTACTGTTTGAAGAACATTTAAAACTCCACTTACTTGTGAAACCCGTTAGTCTGACAAGTGTTGTAGACACTACTGTTTGAAGAACATTTAAAACTCCACTTACTTGTGAAACCCGTTAGTCTGACAAGTGTTGTAGACACTACTGTTTGAAGAACATTTAAAACTCCACTTACTTGTGAAACCCGTTAGTCTGACAAGTGTTGTAGACACTACTGTTTGAAGAACATTTAAAACTCTACTTACTTGTGAAACCCGTTAGTCTGACAAGTGTTGTAGACACTACTGTTTGAAGAACATTTAAAACTCCACTTACTTGTGAAACCCGTTAGTCTGACAAGTGTTGTAGACACTACTGTTTGAAGAACATTTAAAACTCCACTTACTTGTGAAACCCGTTAGTCTGACAAGTGTTGTAGACACTACTGTTTGAAGAACATTTAAAACTCTACTTACTTGTGAAACCCGTTAGTCTGACAAGTGTTGTAGACACTACTGTTTGAAGAACATTTAAAACTCCACTTACTTGTGAAACCCGTTAGTCTGACAAGTGTTGTAGACACTACTGTTTGAAGAACATTTAAAACTCCACTTACTTGTGAAATCCGTTAGTCTGACAAGTGTTGTAGACACTACTGTTTGAAGAACATTTAAAACTCTACTTACTTGTGAAACCCGTTAGTCTGACAAGTGTTGTAGACACTACTGTTTGAAGAACATTTAAAACTCCACTTACTTGTGAAACCCGTTAGTCTGACAAGTGTTGTAGACACTACTGTTTGAAGAACATTTAAAACTCCACTGACTTGTGAAATCCGTTAGTCTGACAAGTGTTGTAGACACTACTGTTTGAAGAACATTTAAAACTCCACTTACTTGTGAAACCCGTTAGTCTGACAAGTATTGTAGACACTACTGTTTGAAGAACATTTAAAACTCCACTTACTTGTGAAATCCGTTAGTCTGACAAGTGTTGTAGACACTACTGTTTGAAGAACATTTAAAACTCCACTTACTTGTGAAACCCGTTAGTCTGACAAGTGTTGTAGACACTACTGTTTGAAGAACATTTAAAACTCCACTTACTTGTGAAACCCGTTAGTCTGACAAGTGTTGTAGACACTACTGTTTGAAGAACATTTAAAACTCCACTTACTTGTGAAACCCGTTAGTCTGACAAGTGTTGTAGACACTACTGTTTGAAGAACATTTAAAACTCCACTTACTTGTGAAACCCGTTAGTCTGACAAGTGTTGTAGACACTACTGTTTGAAGAACATTTAAAACTCCACTTACTTGTGAAACCCGTTAGTCTGACAAGTATTGTAGGCTCCACAATGTTGACATTTGAGCCCCACCACATGGAATTTCACTGTTGATAACTGCAACACAAATACAAGTCAATTTATTGGTTGGAAATGTGGGTAGCTCCCATAAGAATAGCGCTGGACGACAGTGGAGGGGATGTTTTTATAGCGTCAAGGATTTTTTGGACGATAAACGTTAATTGACTGCTGATTGTATATTTATATTTTAATTGGATTATTATTAACATTTTGTAAATTTAATATTAATGACATTGTATACATTTTAATGACATTCTCTTTTTCTTTTTTGTTTCTTCTCATAATCTGTATAAATGTATTTATTTTATTAATTTGTGAATTCGGTGTATTTGTGTGTGTAAAGGTAAAGTTTAGTGTGACATGTTTATGCAACTATATCTGCAATATTTGTAATTCTTACCTACACTTTTACACAACAAATCTTATCTTATCTTATCCAGTGACGAACCAATCATGGCACAAGACGGCTCATGAGTAGAGTTAGAAGTTGTCGGGACAGAATTGTCATATTTATAGTGATAGCATTATCGATAAATGAATACTTATCGATAATTACAATGTTCCATATTACAATTGCCTAGCGACTTACTTTTTCTTTTTCAGTTTAACAGAATTTAAAGAAGAAATAATATGTTAGGTTTGTAAAGCTGTTATCTTCAATTTATAACAATAAAAATACAATTATCTGAGTGTATTTTTCATTTTCTCACTGAAATGTTTTAAATTAGCTCTGTTTTAGTAGCTCTTTTAAGTACCTAATGAAATGTAATCGTGTTATGTATATGTGTGCAAATAAATTTTAATTCATTCATTCAATTAACATTATTTGGGGATTAGTATTTTGTAATACGGAATTTTGGGGTTGAGCAATTCAATTGTTCGGTTTTAAATATTTTTGGCATTTTGAATAGTCGGCATTTTTTATTATTTTAAATACGAATATTTTGGGCTACGACATTTTAAATTACGACAATTTGATTTTGGACATTGTGATATGTACCTACCCATTAAACAGCAGTGCTACAACATCGATATCTAGAAAAGTCGATAAAAACAGCATTCAATCCCTAACAAATTTTAGATCGTGCCCCGATAACTTCTAACTCTACTCATGAGCCAATATCGTCACGGCACCGACATGCGGCGGACAAGGATCTTTCTGCGCGTGGCAAAAATCAGAACTAACGCCGCCATCTAGTAAAACGTCACTACATGACAGTTCGCTACGTACAAACCGGCGCCCCCTCCAAGTGCCAAAAGATCCTTGTAGCAGTATAATCTCCCCGTCCCTCCCTCTTATCACCAAATAGACAGAAAAACGCTTATGTTGAGCTTCAGCGTTATTTTTACGTGACGGGAGCTTTATGCATAACAATCTTAGGCTGTTAACTCGACGGCAGCGGGTAGCGGCGCGGCTCAGCGGCGAGTAGCGGCTATATAGATACAAAACTATCGATAGATGGATAACCGATAGTTTCAGTCGAAAACACCCACACTGTCGATAGTGTTTTCGATTGTATCATCTCATCTTGATATTATTGATAGCCGAAATGATCTGTACTATCGGTAGGCAGCGATAGTTTCGATAATATTGCAAGTTTTGATAGATTTTGGACATCATCATAGGCCTGATACGTCTATTGCAGACGATTTAAGCAGCGTCGCGAAGGCATCGCTAGTGGCTAAATAAACCTATTCGGGAACGGCACACACACCCGCACGCGCGGTAAGCGAGTGGTGCGCCGGGGAGATGAGTGATCTCTCGGTGTTTGTTTGCTCTCCTGGCCGCCAGTATTTCGAACCACTTTCCATCGTGTTCCTGACATCCCTCTCGAATACGTTTCCTCCATGCATCTGTCACCCGCGAGCTGCTGCCAATCATCGTGACTGATTGCGACAGATTGCATCGTGACAGATTTTGGACAACACTATCGATAGTAACGCCGTCAAATTAAATCTATAAGTTTATATCCCAAAACAGTAAAAATAACAATAGTATCGCTGTATTCTGAAAGCACTGCTTATTTCTATCGATACTATCGATAGAACCGTGACGAGACAATACTATCGATAGCACTATTGATAGTGTGGGTATTATCGACTGAAATCGAAACTCGATAGTTTTGCATCGCTAGAACAACCCTATTCGCCCCGCTTCCCGCTGTTATCGAGGCCACGGCCTTAGCGTTACCTTATGACAATCCTTGCATAGTATAGTGGCTTTATAGTCTGCATACTCCGGCGGCATGGGTGTCGCTGCTACCTCTGAGTCCAAATAGCTCCACAACTGGAAAAACATAATAATAAATAAATTTATTTCACGACAACACTGTATGCAAATACACAATGGAAGGTACAGTACAATTATTACTACAATAAAACAAACATACATATTTCCTAATACCGAGTCTACGGTTAGCACCCACACTGGGTAAACCTGTGTCGTGGGCGCTGTGGTGGGGAGTGTGTGTTCTGATTTGTACCTAAATGTACTGTAAGTAATGTGATTTGGCGAAGTAGGATTGTGTGAGTAACGTTGGTGTTTCTATTTGTAAAACTAAATGATTTGAAAAATAATGAACAGATAAAGCTATGAGAATTAAAAAACGTAAATAAAGCTTAGTGGGTATGTCCGCTAAAAATACCTACTTTATACCCAAACCGTCAAAGATGTACAATAAGATGTCTGGAATGACATTTCATCATGCATTTTATTATAACTTTTTACTATTATATATTTATAGACAGGCAGCGTATATGCTGATGCGTCTATGTCATAGTGTTGGAAAGTTATAAGTTCTTAGTTTCAGTTTATAGATTTCACAGTTCACAGTTTTTACACAGTCAGTCATTGTTAATAATTTAAATTATTGTTTTGTCATAAGATTAAAATTAGGGTTAATTATCACTGCTTTTTGAACCAGTTGTCTAGTCTATTTTTAAAAGAAGTTCACTGAAGGGGCATATACAACATCATCGAAGAACAACAACAACAACAACAATAAATACAACATTATATATGGCATATGCCTACTGGCAGGCATTTCATTTTAATTCGTAACATTTAATTTTCAGCATTTCTGTTAGGTAAAACTATGGAGATCATGTTAGGTTCTTCCGTGAGTATCGATCAGTTTGCTTCAATTATGCATTAATGATGGTGATATGATAGGACTCAGTGCAGAGTCAGTCTGAGGTATAGAAATAGGGTGGTTTAAAAACAAATCAACATGGTTTTGGAACAAAAGTTATCGACATAGCTCATAAGATTAGCAAGCTGAAGTGGCAGTGGGCCGGTCACGTCTGTCGCAGAACCGACAACCGCTGGGGTAGACGAGTTCTGGAGTGCAGACCGCGTTTGGGCAAACATAGTAATTCTGCTAGACGATCTGCGGAAGGTGGCTGACAACGACTGGATAAAAGAGTCGAAGATCGGGCTCAAAGGCGCGCCCTGGGAGAGGCCTATGTCCAGCAATGGACTAGAGTAGGCTGCTGATGTGGTTTAAATGGAGGACCTTTTACCGATTTCTATATTTTCTGGCTGATAACGTTGGGGAGGGCGAATCCAAGGGTGAGTGGTGGGTCCTTCTTCCCCATTTAAAAAAAATTTATAATGTATATCTGCAAAGTGACGTCAGATCCATCGACTAGCTAAACAATAGTCGTGAGGAAACCCACATTGGACATGTCATTCATGCTGCTCGAAGGGATTAGACTCACATTGGACATGTCGATCATGCTGGTCTGGCACGTGGGGCACGCGTAGTGTCCCGAGTGCAGCAGCTGTTCAAAGCACGGCCGGTGCAGCAGGTGGCCGCAGTCTGGGATATGGCACGGGATGCGAGATGTGTGGATGTCCTCCAGGCATACGGGACAGTTTGACCTGGACACGTTTTCGACACACTGGAAATGAAATAGCTTAATATGAGTATTTGATGAAGATGTGCTGCTGATTGTTTCTTTTTTTCTTTCAGCTATAACACCTTCAGAAGCGGTGGTAGAGTAAAAAAGGTGACGTTGTAAGAATGTACTGTAAGGTACTTACAATTACAATACAAATAACCTATTGTTGTCAGATTCCCATTCTCTAAGTCTGGGTTCGAAACCAAACATAGCTAATGTACCAATGAGTTTTTCGGATTTTAGGAAGAAATATGTACATTTACCGACTGCTCTAACAGTAAAGTCTGGAAGAGATCTCTTTTAGAGATAAGTCACGCTCTTTGTGTTTCACATATTTTTGTCTAAGTTTGTAACATATTCTGTGTGTGTACAATAAAGAAAAAAAATGTTTTCTTAAGGCATGTGAAATCCATCAATAAACACTGAGCCAGCACAGTGGATGATGGTCCATATACCCTTGTGCAAGGGGAGGCCTGTATCCCAACAGTGGAGATGTTAATAGGCTGATGATGAGAATCTGTGGTGAGCGGTGAACAAATGAGACTTCACCGTCTCAGTAGTTTGGTGCTGCAAAACAACCAGTCTATTGGGAATTTTAGCACGGTGTTCAGATTTAATAACTAAATCGGACTACTGATACCAGGCCGAATCGATTAAGTTAGATTGAAAGGCTACTGTTTTCGCATTTAGACTTTAGACACATAAGTGGTCCTTTATGTGTGCAGGTAGATTAAAAATTTAGTCAATCTAATAGGATTGATAGGATAGGATTGACTAAATTTCCAGTCAATCCAGCTCCGCTATGGAAATCGCTTACCCTGTGGCCGACTCTCTGTAGTTGCACTGGCAGACACATATTGCAGCGTTCGCAATGGAAAAACCGATCGCGGCCCCCGACCCGGCATATGCCGCAGCCGTCGCAGTGGTACTGCTTCTTGTCCTCGTCGTCGAATAGGTTGCAGATCAAACATGTGTACTGGAAGTAAACAGCAATGTAACTCAAGGAGATTCTCAGCGAAGATAATTATCATAAAATGTGAAAGTGAAGGTCAACCAGGGATATAACAGAATTATGTGAACAAGATTTATAGGATCTCTCAATCCCCCCTTCCGAAATCTTTGTATCCCCCTTTCCGAAAGAAATTTCTACAGCCCTGGTGCTCTAGTTTATCTACTCAAGAAGCTCCTATCATTCTAGTAACGTTCCCTAGCCACCTGATAATAACGACCTAGCCTAGTGTTCTGGTAAGTCTCGTAACAGTGCCCTAGTCTCCTGAAAATAATGTCCTAGCATTCTGGTAATAGTGTTCCAACCTCGTAACAGTGTCTTACCATTCTAGTAAATATGTCCTAGTCTTTTTAGAACACTCATGGTAACAGTGCCCTTACCTCCTGGTAACAGTGAGTTTATATGAATCTGTGCGCAGACGTGTCAATGTCGATGAGTACATTGCTCGTCATCTTGTTCTTTCACTGACGTTTTGACTTCATAATGAGCAATGGATATTGATTTTTGGTCCGCGTCACACAGCGGACGGCCTCCTATTAATAGTGGTACATACCTTCCCGAACCTGACTCCACAGTTCTGGCACTCAGCCTGCACCTTCTGCCGCGTGTCGCACTCGGTGCATATCAGCTCTGTCACCGACTTGCGGTTGAAGTAATGCTGCTCGTTCTCGTCGTGGCAATAGCGGCACATGTATAGCTTGTTGCAGCATGGTGTCTGAAACATATAATATGCAATAGACTGAAGAGTGTTGATTTAAAAAAATGCTTCCTTATAGTGACTATTCTTTCCTACAGATAATGTTCGCAGGGGTATACATTGTAAATGAAATTCTCTGTTTGGGCACGTTTCTATAATGCCAACTTATCCTGTTATCGTCAACTAGCTCTTAAGGTATGGACAAGTAAGATAAAAACATAAGTACACTTATTTATTGTGTTATGTAACTTATGAATTATAACAAGCCACTTTTAATTTTCTGTTTGTTTTCATTTCTTTTTTTTTCAATATTATTTTAATTTTATGTTTTATTCTACTTTTACTATACTTGTATTTTTACTAAGTTAGGGTGACTATTCCATAGGGACGATTTGGGAGGGTCAGGCCATGCCTAGACTAGATAAACCAGGTTACTTTGTTTCATACAAAAAGGATCAAGGTTAATAAATGATAACACACATAATAATTTAATTTTTTATATTATTTATTTATTTATTACAGCGTCTTTCAGATTTTGTTTACTTACATACTATTAAATTTTTTACGGTAACTAGAATCTATGTACCTCTGGGCAAAGGCCTCCCCCAGTCTTCTAAATTCTTCCCTTTCCAATGCCACCCTAGTCCACGTCCTACCGGCCAATTTCGCTATATCATCATCCCAGCATTTAAATGGTCTACCTCTCTTTCTTTTATCACCTCTTGGATACCATTACCACCATTATTATCCTAGAGGCTAATCATTTTAATTACTTGGAATTAAAACCATCATTGAAATGAATTATGACACTAATATAGGGTAGATTAATGGAATCTAACAATCATACACGTATATAAGATAAAAAGTTCATTGTTAGATATTTCGCTAATCTCACAATTTGATATACCCACAATTACATGTCAGATAGTGAGTAGTGATGATTCTTTTTATTAATTAATGATGATAGAAATTGGATGGGTTTTTAATAATAACAATAAATAATAAAATGTCTTTATTATCAGGCAATACACCCATAGTACCTACAAGTTTAGTAAAAATACATGTAAAGTAAAAGTAGAATAAAACATAAAATTAAAATAAAATTGATAATAAACAGAAAATTATTAAATTAAAAGTACAAGTAAAAAAGCCACACATAATTTTACGTAAGAACCAAATGTGATCAATACTTTCAGAAAAAAATAATAGTGAGTTTTTCTCTTACAGAAAAAAATTGTTCCAAATACTGAAAAGGGAAGGTGTCCTTATGACATAAACCAAAATCAGAGTCAGTTTTGTGACCACTAGGTTTCTGTGAAAATGTTAATTTTTAATAAGTCCGATATTTTCTCTTTCTCCCTCTTTCCCGCCTTAGGGGCCATCCATAAATTACGTCACACGTTAAGGGGGAGGGAGGGGGTCAACAAACTGTGACATTGTGTGACAAAGGGGGGACGAGTCATAGGCTTCATGATGTCACATGCGTGAATCTAAAAGTCATAAATAATATAAAGGAATGGGGAGGGGGTCAACAAAGTGTAATATTGTGTGACAAAGGGGGGACAAGTCATAAGCTTCGTGATGTCACATGCATGAATCTAAAAGTCATAAATAATATAAAGGAATGGGTTCAAAGTCCACGGACACAAGATGATAAAATTTTGTCTCTTTCATTTGATTTGATGTTTAGTAAATTTTCTAAAACGTTAGATTTATTGTTGATTTTATGAAAAAAGATTTTAAATAGAAATATATAAATCATTTTGGTAGTGCTAATTTAATAATTCGTCAATTTGAAATTGTATAATTTGAGTGTATACATACAGTGAGTAAATAAGTTATGCAAGTGACACCCAGGAAACTATCTGGTTATTAGAAATTTTATCTATAATTATCTAATGAGATAAATAAAAAAGAATATAAAAGATAAATGTATGAAATATACTTTTAGGTATCATATCACTATGTAAAAATATTGCCTATTGACAATTTAATTGCCATATGTTTCAGTAATCATAGAAATCGGACTAGTCCCCACTAGTCCGATTTCTATGATTACTGAAACATATGACAATTAAATTCTCAATAGGCAATATTTTTACCCTCTCCTCTAGAAAGATGATGTGAGCACTGACAGCAAGCCAAACGGTTGGTGCAAATGTACTTAAATTTCCATATATTTGATATATGAATGCCCGACTAATGTATGGGGAAATGCTCACATCGCATACGGTTTTCATAAAAAACTTATCTAGGGAGCAACAGGTGAATTTCAAAATCTTTGAGAATAATATTGTATATTAAACTGAGAGAATCAAAATCATTAAACATAATGTCTGTTTTCTGAAGGCCATTGCTTCAAGATTTCGCTTAGAATCCCACATTAGTAATTTATAACATTTTGGAACAAAAATAATTCACCGTGCCGAAATTACGAGTGCGTTGACATTGCTTTGTTTCCCAAATTCGCATTTCATCTCTTGAGGTTTCTGCGCCGCGAAAGTATAAAATTAGACATGGGTATTTTGAACCCGTCGTGTCCGAACAAACACATAAATTATCGGGAATATTGATGAAATATAGTTCTTAGGGATTGTAAACTTACCACAAACTTAGCCCTACGCTTGTAATGAGCGCAACCAATGCGTTTTTCAGAACTTTGTTCAGTCGCCACTGCCGTATCATCACATTTTGCCTCCTCGTTTTCGTTCGACATTTTCTATGAAACACAACTAACAGTAATGAGGACGTATGTATGATGGCACTGTGTCACTACACAATATCACTGAATAAAGTCTCAATAATTAACTTTTATTGGATATTAATTTCCACGACATGACAATGAATGACACTGAATTCGCCAAATTCGCGAATTTGATTTTTTCCCGTCTGATTTGATTTGACAGTTACGTTTCGTTTCATGCAAATATGAATTATATGAATGTTATAATATAAGAATGGTTTGATCAATAAGGTTAATTATTTGTTCCACGGTTCCATCAACCAATCGTATCTACGATTCCACGTGTTTTCTATCAATCTTATCGTTAGATTCGTTTCACAGAACAAAAAATAAGATTTATTTCCTTTTTCCCCACAGAAATCAAATATTATATTACATTATATAGGTATATAGGTACCTCTGTGCTTTTTCAATGATTCGTTTGTATTTTGGATTCGTTCATGTCAAAAATCCAAGTATTCAAGTCATAATTAAAAAAGTGACTATCTATTGATATTTCCGTTTCCGGCACATGCCGCAAATTTCAAACTGTCAAGAACAATGTTATTTCCTTTCATTTCCTTATTTCATTAATTTAATATCACTTAAATGTAAATATTAAAATGTAACTACAATAAAACCCATTCCTATTTATAACTCTCTCTCTCTCTTGATAATGAAAACAATAGCCTTGCTTCTACTTATTTTCCTATCTTGCGCATCATGTCTATTACCCCCGAAGTTTCAATGGAAGACCATTAATTTTGCCTGGAATAATGAGACGAGGGCAGCGGCAATGTATTCTGGAGACTACATAGCGGAAAATAACATGCCTACAGGGCTAGCGAGATGGAAAAACAAACTGTTTATCACCATTCCAAGATGGAAAAAAGGTAAAAATACAATATGATTATTAAATAACTTTCCATTATACCAATTAGGTACCTACTTATCATTTTGTATCATCCAGTTATCTTATAGTACAAAGTCTTATTGGAGGAGGATCTGCAATCCTAGAAGTTGTACATTTCTTAGGCGGCTCCGGCTTGCTTCTTTTTTTATTTTTTTATTTATCAAGGCATTGGCAACACAGGTCATCAGCCTAAACATTAAGCAATTTAAAATAGTTTTTAGTATTTTAGCATCAAAATGTTGTGGTGTAGACGCATTTTAACACTCCTAGGAGTTATGACGGAAATTTCAACCGGTCTAGTCTAGACCCGCCGCAGAATTACAGAGTGAAACTACGCAACGAACCACTAACGAGAAGTTTATTTTAAGAGTTCAACACATTGTCACTGTTACTGACGTTTGCTAGACAAAACTATACCGATTTTAGCTATCAAAATCACCGGAAAACAATTTTTGAGCAATAAAATAAACACCGTAGAACCTTCTCTAGCGACTTTCCCGCCAAAATTCTGCCGGCTTCGTAGATAGATCCTGATGTGCAGGATCGCCTGGGGAGTTATCTTATTCTGCCGCAAAGCAGCAATGCTTGTATTGTTGTGTTTCAGTCTGAAGGGTAAGAGTGACAGGCACATGAGCAGTCCTCAAGGTTAGCAACGCATCGAAAACTTTCTTATTAGAAAGTTACCTTACTGAATTATTTAATACCTATTGGTATTAAATAATTCAGTAAGGTGAGATGATTAAGGGCGACGGTGACTCTTACTACATGTAGAGGTGGCCCGTTTGCTGGTCTGATCTCCTTATAATACTTAATAAAAATGAAATATAAAAGTTATTGGATAGTATCTATGGCTGGGACTACATGCGCTTGAAGTCAGCGCCTCTTGATTGGCTGCCACGAACCGAACCCGTGCTGGAACCGGCGCAAGTCCATGCCTATGGCTCAATTTCCAGGCGTCCCGTCCTCGCTAAACTACGTGAACCTGAACGGCAGTCAGTCGCAGCCTCTCAACCCGTACCCGAACTGGGACGACGCCTTCGTCTCAGATAGTGCTTGCTGCATCAACTCCAACGCGACCGTGGTGTCGGCATTCAGGGTGTACGTCGACGCGTTCGACAGGCTCTGGGTGGCTGATAACGGTGTTGCTGACATGGCCAGTGAGTATAGCTACTGCGTGAAAGCTTTGGCTCCAACTGGCCTTTTAGACATGGTTCAAATTTTTAAAAGATATTAAAAATGAAGGTAGGTACAGGTTTCTTGTACGTCTACGGGATAATAATAATGTCGGTCGATTAATCTGATCCCAACAATGTTTACTAAGTTCCCTATCAAAGAGATAAGAATAAGTAAGAAAATAAACTGGAATGTTGATTTGTTATGATCCTTGGAGCTGGTTTCTATAAGTATTGTTACCGAGTTATTAAATGAACCTAACCAAATCCACACTCTTTCATTCTGTGGATTTCTTTACAGTTTTTATCCAAAATAACTAAGTAGATAGTACGACTCCCTTGGCAGATTTAATAGGGTGGTTTGCTATTGTCTTCCCCATTTCATACACTGTAATCTCAGAGCAACGAAAAAAACCGAGAAACTCTTTGGTTCCTACATGACATGATTTTGAACCCGTACATCCCACATGGGAGTCTGGCGTTCTAGCCACCTCGCCACCGACGCTCTACATGGTTATTTCTATAGAATGATCACTCTCATCAATGAGGAAGGAATACGAAGAAGAAGTTATCTAAGTCTGTTTTTCTGATCAGCGGACGTGAAGCAAATCGCGGAGCCAGCCATAGTGATATTCGATCTGAACCGCAATGCAGTACTCCGACGTTTCGTGCTCCCGGACGAAGTGTTGAGGGAGTCTTCCGTGTTGACCAGTATTGTGAGTATTTTCAGCATGTTTAGGTACCAAAGAAATTCGCATATTCTTTGCTTTTTTTCAAAATTTTAAGGAATCCCACATCTCCACCCTATTTGCGTGAACGCTTTAATTTCATGCTATCTGGTGGTAAGCTCTCTAGGTCCCACATTAGTTCCTTTCTACAGTTTCCTCGCATCCCCCACAAGACCGACTTCTTTAACTACTCCTTCTCTTCGGTAAGGTTGTGAAATGCTGTCCCTCCCGGCATCCGTGAAAGTCAATCCTTTCCTACCTTTAAGAAACTTGTCAAGGAACATTATTCTTCTCCCTAAATATGTTTTGCGACTTTAATACTACTTACTTCGTAGTTAGTTACTTATGAGGTAACATTTCTTTAAAGTATTTTTAATAGGTTGTGGAAATCGTCCCCAACAAAGAAGGCTGCGAATGCAAAGACTCAGAGGTGTTCGCATATATCACGGATATGGGTTCCAACGCCATAATAGTGTATAACATGAAAGACAACGCGGCGTGGCGTGTGGACCACCCCTTTTTTAGCTTCGATCCTCTAGCGGGGGTATACAGAGTGGGAGGAATCGACTTCTATTGGAATGATGGAGTTTCCTCCGCTGCTTTGTCTAATCCGAACAAGGACGGGTATGTATCATCATGGTGATAATAATATGAAGAAGCTCGATAAGATTATACTTCATCAGCCTATTAATATCTTAAGGTGGTATGACTGCAAAATAACGTCGATAGATTCCCATGTCCTATGAAGGTCCGTGTTCGAAACCATGAAGTGTCATGTACCAAAAGGGTTTTCAGTTTTTTCAGAGACAGCTCTACCAGCAAAGGAAAACAACACACTGATGTCTCAGTGTGTTGTTTTCCTTTGCTGGTAGAAACCAGGGTATGAAATGGTGAAAGCAATGGCATAACCACCCCATTATAAGTATTTCAAAAGAGTTGTTCTAATCCCATAGAATGACACGACCCTTATCAATGAGGGTCTTAAAAGCATGTCAGCCTGGCTGGGGAGGCACCATCTAATATTTTTGGTTTGGTCCCTGACCTGCTGTTACGCCCGCGATGCCTTCATCCTGGCACAGCTGAAAACCAGCGCTGCGGTTCTGCCGTACCGGTCGGACCGTAGCACATGCTGAGCATGTGTCTTTTTAACATTGTGTTGTTTTTTAATGTTAAATCTTTTTAAGTTTAATCTTGTATAATGCAATGTGGAATAAATGTGTTTTCTTTCTTTCTTACCACCCTTTTACCTATTTTTGCTGCAAAACCGTAATTCTATATTAGGCCTGAAGGGTAAATGAGCTTACTCTTACAAACAAACTCTAACACAGCAAAACAATGCAACATTTTTTTTATATTAAATAAGGCGCTGCTGCTGCTTGAGGCAGAAATAGGTGAAAGGATAGTACCTCCCAGACTGATCTGAATACTACCACCAATTTTAAAACTTTAAAAGCACATTATATAGAACATGATACCAGCTTTATATTATAGGTTACCTTAGTTGTATTGTAAGATGTAATAGTTTAACTACTATACAATAGTTTAACTACTATAATGGCGAACTCCCCTATCGGCATACAAACCTTTCAAGGTTTTGCCTAATGGGATACAGTATGTACCATGTACTTTGTATGTATTAAACAATAAATAATAATAAAATATGTATTTCAAGGTATCGCGACTTGTATTTCCACCCCACTTCGAGCACAAAACAGTTCCGGATGTCGACGAAACTGCTGCGGAGCAAAGATGTTCCCCGAGAGGACATATTCAGTGGAGTTGCAGTAAGTCTGACCAGATTTATTTAGAGTAGAGTGGGTTTCTTGCTCCGCTTCTTTCCTTTCAGCTATAGCACCTTACGAAGTGGTGGTAGAGTAAAAAAGAATGACGTTGTAAAAATGTACTATAAGGTACTTACTTACAATAAAAACATTTTGATTTGATTTGTGCCTTTGTGAACAAATTTTTCATAGTGCAAGTAACGTCCTAGGAATTCACCTCGAGTACTTCGGCTAAAACGTACTATCCCTATCTACGTCATAGTTCTAGAAAGTAGCCAGAATGTTAAGGATACTTCGTGAAATCAGAATCTTTAGAAATGCGCATTAAAAAAAAACCGAAGCACGATTCTGATCGTGTCTATAGTTTTGGACAGGGAACCCTGTATGCACTTTATGTCAGAATGAGCGAGCGACCTTGCTCTCGCGGTAGACACTTACGGCACTGAGCTCGGCTTAATAGTGACTGAGCTAGAGACGCGCGAAAAGTGTTACATTTTGGTGTCGGTCGGCGGTTTTAGCGTTCCGCCCGTCGTGAATAGGAAGACAGGGTTCTGTCTAAATTTCGTAATTTTTTTATAAAAATAAGTAAGTATATGACAGCTTTTTATCTGCCACGCTTCAGCGAAAACCATACAAATTTATAAAACCGAAAAATAGATTTTAATTTAACGGTTTCGGTCCGCTTCCGTTACGCTTTCGGTACAGTGTGCTAAGCGTTGGGGCGGATCCAGGAAAAAAAATAAGGTTGCGCCCCTTAGCTTACCGAAATCGGAAAACAGTAACAAGGTTCTAAAAAAATGGTCATAGGCAAGTCCAGACTCACACCTACAGGGATATTACTTATTTGGGGTGGAGGGAGGGAGTTCATGGCTCCCCTAGCCCCTCCTGGATCCGCCACTTCTAAGAGCGTCAACTCAACACGTTTGAATTCCAGGTGGTAGGCGACAGGGGGTCCAAGTCCCAGGCCACTGCGTGTGCCTTCGATCCCAACACTAATGTGCTGTTCTTTACACAGGTAAGTTACCAGGAGCTTACAAGTTGATTTTTTTGAGTAAAAAAGGGAAACATTATTAATGATATTTTTGCAGCTCAGTAAAAATGGCGTGGGCTGCTGGAATACTGAGAAGCCGTTCACGAGGGACTCCGCGCCGGTCATCATCAGCGACTGTAACATGCTCGAGTTCCCCAACGATGTGAAGGTAATCTCCCACTGCTGGGCAAAACCCAGTGTATTCTCTGATTGCTAAGCTAAATCCTAGTGTATCTTCCCTTTTTAAGGCAAAAGTCCAAGTGTATCCTCTGTAGTGTATCCTCGCACTGCTGGGCAAAAGTCTAGTGTATCTTTCCAATGTAAGGCGAAAGTCCAAGTGTATACTCCTACTGCTGGGTAAAAGTCCAGTGTACTCTCTGACCGCTGAGCAAAAGGCCAGTGTAAGATACAATGTAAGGCAAAGTGTATTCTCACACTGCTGGGCGAAAGTACAGTATCAGTGGATCTTCCCACTAAGATAAGATAAAAGTCCAAGTTTATCCTCACTACCTGGCAAAAGCCCAGTATATCATCCCACAGTAAGGCAAAAATCGAAGTACTAGTGTCTTTCTGCAGCTGGGTCAAGGTGCAGTGTATCTTCACACAGTAAGACAAAAGTACTAGTGTATCCACTCACTGTAAGGCAAAAGTCTAAGTGTATCCTACCACTGGTGGGCATAATACAAGTTTATCCTTCTAATCTTCCCACTGCTGGGTCACGCGGCTCTTAAATGACTAAAGGTATCCAACAATGAAAATACAAATCTTTTTTTTTTGCAACTATAGGTAACCAACGATGAACGATTTGATGCACGTAGGTGGCCTATTGGCTAGAATAAAACACCGGACTCCCATGCGGGAGATCCGGGTTCGAAACCGTGTAGTACCATGTACTAATGAGTTTTTCGTATTTTTCGAAGACTTACGTACATATACCGACTGCTCTAACGGTGAAGGAAAACATCGTGAGGAAACCTGCACACTGAGGTAATCAGTGTGCAAAATGGGGTAGGCACAAAAGATCCTCAAGGGTCGAAGTGCCGCTGGGGTTATTCTCGGCCCCTATCATAAGATAACCAACGATTATTATACATATATAATTTCATTTTTTAAACTCAGGTGGATGAAGAAGGTAATCTCTGGATACTGAGCGATAGACAATCACGGTTCCTCTACGAATCTATGGACTTCAGTCAGGTTAACTTTAGAGTGTTAACTGCACCTGTTAGCAAGGTCATAGAGGGTACGCCCTGTGACAAGGGGAGGAGACAGCATACCAGGAGGAGGCGGAAATCCAACTGAGGTTCACAAGGAAAAATTGATTAGAAAAAAATTAAAAACGTGTTTGGAAATAGAAAAAAAGGACAGAGTTGATTTAAAAAAAAATCTTTTTTACGTAAATTATTGTTTTAATAAGAATAAGTATAATTAACTATTGCAACAAACTGAATAATTTTAAAGCATGATTTTTATTATACGGTTTTTAGACGCTAGTAGAGCGTCGGTGGCACAGTGGCTAGTACACCGGACGTACCAATGAGTTTACCGTATTTTTTGAAGACTTACGTACATGTACCGACTATTCTAACGGTGAAGGAAAAACATTGTGAGGAAACCTGCACACTGAGATGACTAGTGTGTAAATGGCTCTCTCTGCGTCTTCTATCGCGTATATAATGGGGAGTGCTCTTCAGAACTATTTGACTTGGTGCCGTCGTCTACTTTCTTGAATCGCACCACTCGTCGGCGGCTCAATATCCACGACCCGTTTTACACGAACGTTTCTGCCACGCACCTGTAAAATGTGGAACTCTCTTCCACCCGACGTTTTCCCGCAGCGCTACGACATGGGATGCTTCAAAAAGAACGTTAAAAAAGTCCTCTCCCTCCACAACCGGCAACACACAAGCAATGCCCTCGGTATTGCACGTGTCTCTAGGCGACGGTGACTACTTACCATCAGGTGGCCCGTCTGCCTGTTTGTCTTAGCTAATTTATAAAAAGTAAAAAAAATGGGGTAGGCACAAAAGATCCTCAAGTGCCGCTGGGGTTATTCCCGGCCCCCTGTCATAAGAAAAATACACTACCTTTTGTGTGAAAGTAGGTAGATGTTAAACAGTTAGATAAGAGACCATAATTATTTATTATGTCTAAGTGGGTTTTTGTGGGTAATCTGAATTTTATTTATTTATTGTAAAGGACTTTGAGACACAAAGGAGTTCGGGCGTTTTTGGACGCACGGCTTCGCCTCCAATCAAACAGTGCATTTGATAGAACTCACCTAGAACTACATCTTTAATTATTCAAGAAACATATAAATACATAGAAATACGACACAGTCTATTATTTGCCTTATTATTGTTAATTCACATCTGTAATATACGCTGTCGATTGTCCAATAAAATAAAAAATAAAACTAAAAAAAACATTCTAAGTCGTGTGGTATAGTCTTCATACTAACTGCTCTGATTCTATTGATTTTATATCGCCAGCAACTAAACAAAACTCTTATTTGACGGAACAAACATCCTAAGATGTTTATTCCTTAATAAAAAGATGTATATCCAATTATAAATAAAAAATAAATTATAATAAAAAACATTCCAAGTCGTGTGGTATAGTCTTCATACTAACTGCTCTGATACTATTGATTTTATATCGCCAGCAACTAAACAAAACTCTTATTTGACGGAACAAACATCCTAAGATGTTTATTCCTTAATAAAAAGATGTATATCCAATTATAAATAAAAAATAAATTATAATAAAAAACATTCCAAGTCGTGTGGTATAGTCTTCATACTAACTGCTCTGATACTATTGATTTTATATCGCCAGCAACTAAACAAAACTCTTATTTGACGGAACAAACATCCTAAGATGTTTATTCCTTAATAAAAAGATGTATATCCAATTATAAATAAAAAATAAATTATAATAAAAAACATTCCAAGTCGTGTGGTATAGTCTTCATACTAACTGCTCTGATACTATTGATTTTATATCGCCAGCAACTAAACAAAACTCTTATTTGACGGAACAAACATCCTAAGATGTTTAATCCTTAATAAAAAGATGTATATCCAGGAGAGATCTATAAAATGCACTATGTTTGGTTGGAGACAAAAAAAAAATGGGTCCATCGTTGTATGGGATACGCCCAACTCCTTTGGGTTCGCGACCCGTGGACCCAGCACGATGACCCACTAGTGGGTCCATTGTAAGTACTAAAGAAAACGGCAAGTAAATTTAAACGTAATTTTTTATTTAAATATACAACAATGTGATTGAATAGAGTTATATTTGCACGTGTCATATCGTGTGTTCACTGCCGATCTTCCATTTTGTATATTCGTTCACTTAAGTGTGTTCAGTCTTTTCACTATAAAACTGAAACAAATATTTAGGAGATATGAAGGTAGACACAAATTCAAATTGTAGGAATATCTTAATATACCCCCCTCTCATCCTATAATAAAAATGTTCTTGTTAGTGCAGTATGAAGCAGTCTTCGTATTGTAGGTTGTAGGCATTATAAAGAGATGAAGTCCTTATAATTTTGATTTAGACTAGTAACGTCGCAAAAACAAAATCAAATTGAATTTTGTACTGTGGAAAACACATCAACCTATACTTGATGGAACCCTGTCGCAATAAATTTTTGTTACGATTCTTTGACTGTACCAATGTGTCAAAAAAAACTCACAAAGTATTAAAGGGTATATAGGATCCTATTTTATTAGCGGCAAATATTTCTAGGATGTAATTTATAGGTTATAACAATAAAGATAGGGCATTTTTTTTTACTTATTCTATTTTCCGAGAAAAACGACAAAATTGTTTGTTTGAAAATTCTACAAATGAATGGATTATTGCTATTCTAATACTGAAATAAGAAGTATGAATGAAACTCGTTTCATTCATAACGACATGGATGAGTTTATGCCACCAAGGCGCAAAATAATGGGGTTTATTTTTCTTCAGTATGAAAATTTTTCATACAACAGGGTTATTTTTTCGTGTAAAGTGGTACAAATGACCAGTACATACCCCCCTCCAAATATTTGCTACTAATAAAAAAGGCTTATATACAGAGTGTACCATTGAGATGGGTCAGTATGGGGAACTGTGAAACTATAAGAGATAGAGAAATAAGTTCTAAGGAACCATGTTGTCGATTTTAGAGTTAAGAAAAACTGCATTCATGGATTTATAAAAATACTCATACACGACTCGGGAATCGAACCCGGTTATTTTCAGAAAAAAAGAAAGTGCTTTTTTTATTTATTTAAGTAAAACGTCTGGAATTGCATAAAATAATTAAATTAAGTATATTTTTTTAGTTGTAGACACAAGGTTCCATAGCAACAGTTATTCCTTACAATCTTCGCTATCAATTTTCGTAATAAAATAACATACGTTTTGTTTTCTGAAAATTACCGGGTTCGATTCCCGAGTCGTGTATGAGTTTTTTTTGTAAATCTATGAATGCAATTTTTCTTAACTCTAAAATCGACGACATGGTTCCTTAGAACTTATTTCTTTATCTCTTATAGTTTCAGAGTTCCCCATACTGACCCATCTCAATGGTACACTCTGTATAGCCTGATGTGTTGTCCACTGTACAATGTATGTGTGTGGCACTAAAATAATTAGCATACAATTAAGATTTAACCACTTTTCGAACAGGTGTCGTATAAAAATAATTACCACTTCCCACATACCTAGAAAACTTAAAATTTTCCTAGAATAGGTGCATAATACTTATTTCTACCTCCATACCTTTACATTACGACATCAAACAGTGTCAAACCCAAATTTATTTTTTATTTTCTATTTGTCTGGCCGTGCTGCGTATGTCCTTAAGGTCTGTTGATTCTAACACGAAACAACTAACACCACTCTCGTAAGAAACGGTCTAAGAGTAAGGATCAAAAACTCGTAAAGACAAGGCAATTTCGAAAAATTCTAAATAAGGGACCGAAAGCGGTTACCTGTATCTATTTTGTAGAACATGCAAAAATGAACACAAAAGGCACGCTGTTAAGGTAGAATCTGCAATTAATATTTTTGAAAAATATCTATATCGGTTACCAAAATAATTCATTGCAAATTCTACCTTATCCACATGCATTTTGTGTTCAATTTTGCATGTGTCGCAAAATAGATTCAGGTAAGTAACCGTTTTCAGACTCAACACTAAAATAAAAATTTAGAAACCGTGACATACTATTATGAAGATCCCCTTTTTCCTGGTCATCATCAGGTCCCCAAAGGTTCCAGATGTGGAAATGGCATTGTCCTAAACAGTTGAGATTAAATTGGATCACCATGTTATCTCAATAACCATTGATGCTATTTGAAAACTTTTTTAACAGATATTTATGTCGTGTTTTTTATGTCAAATGGGGATGTAAGGGGGGTCACCAACATCTAGACCTCCAAATGTCAAACTCACCTGCACGTGGTGCATCCTGCCGATTAACGAACGAGTCCCTGGCGACCGACTAGTGCCGGTATAACCACTCAAATTATGGCTGGGTCAAAATACCAGAAGCACGGTGACGGGCAGCAGCGTCATCGGGGCAAGCGACCCGGCTACTGCGATCGCCAACCCGCAGGCCTAGCGTGGCGATTATGGCATTTCCTCCCATGGATAGCACAAAAAGAAAGATGAGAAGAGCCGAAGATCGGGCTCAATGGCGCGCCCTGGGAGAGGCGTATGTCCAGCAGTGGACTAGAGTAGGCTGCTGATGGGGATCTCAGGAACGATCCTGAGATCAGTGTTTTCTTGATGTCAAAAAACCACTTGACAAAAATATCTGTTATAAAAGTGTTCAAATAGCTACAATGGTTATTGAGATAAAATGCCACAGACAGACAAATGCCATTGCAACCGATTTAAACTCTTTACTTTCATGTTTCTAAAGAATCAGTTCTCATCCATAGAACGTGAAAAACTGAATTTTTCAAAACCACTCTGTGTTTTAAGACAGTTAATATTTTTTAAGAGAATGGTGCCATAAAGGGCCGAGCCTTAAGAACCGAACTTACAAAAGCGTTGCGTCTTTACTATATTTACAATATTATTGCTCGACTTTCATTTAACTATAGGCCATAGTTAAAAAGTTACAAAAAAGAATTTAATTCCTCTAGTAAAATAATTAAAGTTTTCGACCATACCAAAGTATTTGCCACAAAATAAATAAATACAGAAAGGAATAGTACAGGTCAATTATCTAAAGCTGGCACAACACATTCACACAATGCGTTTGTGTAGTGTCTGTGAATAAGCGCGCGGCATGACGTCACAGTGCATACGCAACATGAAAAGTCTCTGTCTCACTCGCACGCGGACAAGCCTATGAGCGTGACTGAGATTGTTATTGTTTTGTTTTTACTACTATTAAGAAATACAGTGTGATGATTATTTTGAGGTTAGAATACAATGTCTTCTGAAACAATTGTATCTGGCAAAACTTTAAGAGGACAATCTCGTGAAATTGTGTATAATGTTTTTAACTATTTCATGCATCACAATAATATAATATTTCTACAATTATCCCATTGTTTTTTTTATACATAGCCCACCCAACTACTGTGAACGTGCCAGCTTTAGATAATCGACCTGTACAGTTCTAGCGTTCTCATGCGAGGTACTTACACACTCGCACGCCGTGTGCTGTCATTTAACGGGCAACTTCTTTATCGGCCAAATCGGTCACCGCGAGCGTGCCACAAGAATGTCGGTACTAGTTTCACTTCTGTATTTAACTATTTTGTGATTTAACATTCACATAGTGCTGTGTGTAAACGCGATCTTTTAGGATTACAATCTAATGATTAGATAAGAGACTCGAGTAAGATTCGAAGTTGAGAGCGTTGGTGGCACAGTGGCTAGGTCACCGGACTCCCATGCGGGAGGTCCGACTGCTCTAACGGTGAAGGAAAACATCGTGACGAAACCTGCACACTGAGATGACCAGTGTGTAAAATGGGGAAGGCACAAAAGATCATCAAGGGTCGAAGTGCCGCTGGGGTTATTCCCGGCCCCCTATCATAAGATAAGATTAGAAGTTTATCTCATTATCTGGGCAGAATCTCGGCGGGTGAAAGGCAAAATAATTTTCACACAACCCCGGTGGACACTCTTCTATCGAGCAATCTACAAGCCACGATTAGACTTAAATAATATACAGTTTAATGCGTTTTTGTTGTATTTTATTAATTACGACCGGTTTCGTTTATACACCTTCAGGTATATGTTTTAATGTTAGGTCGTAATTAATAAAATACAATAAAAACCCGCGAAGCAGTATATTATTTCAGTCTAATCATGTACTATAAGTTTCACTAAGTACCAACAACCGCAAGTATTAACCATCTACAAGGCAATTTACATAAACCAATCGTCAAAAACGCGATTACACAAACCACTCCCCACTTATTCCGTACAAGTAATCGAGTAGACAAAATCAGGTAAAATAGGTACCAGAATCTCATGGTAAATAGGGAACTTGAAAAACGCCACCTGGTATCCTTGTACCTGAAATAAACGTGGCTTGAACCCAGAGCCGTAAAAATAAATATAAAAAAATTAAAATAAACGTCATGTTGCCAGCAATTTGACGTTTTTTCAGGTGAAAAATGTTGCCAGATGAATATCGATCGTTTTTAGGGTTCCGTAGCCAACTAGAATGGTGATATTTATGGGGAAGACAATGGGAAAACCACCCCATTAAAGCTAATAAGAAAGTCGTTCTATGTGGTTATTTCCATAGAATGATCACGAACCTCACCAATGAGGAATATGACTAAGAAGAAGGCAACTAGGAAACCTTATAGTTTCGTCATGTCTGTCTGTTTGTCTATCCGTCTGTCTGTCTGTAAGGGCGTCCCCCTGAACTTTTGAAATAGGGTTACAAAAAATCCGAATGATACCTAGTAGTACGTACTTTGCAGCTTGCAAAGTTCTGCATTCTTTATTATTGTTATTTATTTGAGGGTAGTATCTATTTCATACGCCTTTTGCACCCGTATATTATGTATTATATAATTTTTCCATCGCCTGAAGGTTGCCTGGAAGCGATAAGGCCGCCTTCTGCACATTGTATTGTACCTCTCTTTATGTTGTATGTTTTGTTTTTGTCCCGGGTGTGCAATAAAGTATATATGTATGAAATTACAACGAACCCAGTAACAAAGTTACGTTGAAAAATGGAATTTGACAAAGTTATAGTGGAGTTAATTTGTATGAAATCGCCCGAAAAAGGTTTTTTTCTAACAAAACGGCTACGGAACTCTAAGACACGCTCTTGATTGGTTCTTTTGAATGTTGTACCATCAGTTTCTGGTACACTGGTACATAAAGATGCATTATTACATGCGAAACATTAGTAGAGTCCGTACCCAGTACCGAGTAACATTCCAACAGCATATCTCCCGAATTACCTAAGCGAATAACAATGTGCGCGTAGGCGTAACTAGGATAACACGGAGGGGGGAAGGGGGGGGGGGGGTTTCTATCATTGAATTAATTTAAAAAAAAGTGGGGAAATTCGAAATAAACCAACCCTTATACAACTAGCTGATAGATGTCTGCCAAAAAATTTTTTTTCGTATATCGAAAAGTTGTTCAGTTACTAAGCTGCCATCTTCCCCTTAAATGAGGAAGTAAATAGAATTCTCTCTGTCTCTGTCTGTCCGTCCGTCTGTCTATCTAAACAAGTTTTGAAATAGTTAAAGAAAATCCGAATGATACCTGGTATTATAGTATGTAGCAGGGATCAAAAGCGGTTACCTGAATCTATTTCGTAGCACATGGAAAATTGAACACAAAACGCATGCAGTTAAGGCAAAATCTACAATGCATTATTTTAGTTCAAATACCGGTAACCGATAGTTATTTAACAAAAATATTCATTGTAGATTACACCTTAACTGCATGCGTTTTATGTTCATTTTGCATACAAAATGAACTACAAGCTAGGATTAAAATAATACCGGTAACCGATACAGATATTAAATTAATACCGGTAACCGATACAGATATTAAACCTTCTGTATGTGACGTGCCATTGAAAAGATTACAAAAATATTCTACTTTAGGTTGTCATCGAGCGAATGACTTTGGACGACTTCGGTCAACGACCAAGTGTAAACAACGGAGGTCGGTGACCGTAAGTCGTCCACGGAAAGTCGGTCGCCGAAGCGGTCAACGACTACATGTAACTGCGCCTTTATAGATACATTCTGAGTGGTCAATACATCCCTCTAGTTACGCCTACCATTACACCTAAAAGGTCATCTGTGACAGAGGAATTTCTACCTTAAGTCGTTTCACTTAGTCACAATTCGAGTCCATTATCTAGAGTTCTCCGCGTTGTCGGCGGTATTCGGAGGCGTAAGTTTGGGCGCTTCGAGCCGCTTCTGTAGGGGCGCGGTGTACTCCCAACCGTCCTCGCCTTTCGGACTGAACAGCTGGAAAGAAACAACAAAATAGGGTAAAGTCCATTCGCTCAAATAATGTCGGTACTCACAAACGAAATGTGTGAATGAATGACACACATACATAACACGATAATTAGACGCGCCAATCGCATTGGCCGTTGTTTCGCCACCCAAAGCCGCACAATTATCATATATAAAAAGAAAAAGAACAATTATCGCTAACTTCACCCCGCTTACCGCGACAACTTCATTCAACCTCTTCTTCATATCTAGCTCACATTGAGCCACGTCTATATATTTTCTCCGCTGAATATATTAACTGAATTTCGTTAATTACGACTATCTACACCTCACATCCATACATAAACACTAAATAAATCAATACACTACAATTTAACAGTGAGAAAGTGGCTGTTTACCTCTGGATCGTCATTTCCCCGCTTGGATGGGTACTTAAATGGCCTTAGCCCGGTCTATCTAATAATTACATTTCACTACTTAAAAGAGTTACTTTTTTACTTAGAGTAAGTTCACAATTTCACATGCATATGTGGCAAAAGGGTCCCTGACTCAGCATTATGCTGTGACGATATGGCTAGACGCTAGCCACCGCCGCAGCGCCGCAGTCAGGGCCTGGTGACACGAAATGTGGGATTGCGAGTGTTTAAAGATCGTAAAAGGGCCACCAAGATCCCGTACAGTTTACGGCGAAGACCTTATGAAGAAAGGCTCAAAGTCTACACTCAAGGAGAGCCGATTGAGAGGAGATCATCATCATCATCATCAGCAGCCTACTCTAGTCCACTACTGGACATAGGCGTCTCCCAGGGCGCGCCATTGAGCCTGATCTTCGGCTCTTCTCATCCAGTCGCTGCCAGCCTTGCGCAGATCGTCGTCCATCTAGCAGGGGAGTGTCCCACACTACGCGGTCTCCACTCCAGAACTCGTCTACCCCAGCGGCTGTCGGTTCTGCGACAGATGTGACCGGCCCACTGTCACTTCAGCGTGGAGATCTCATTGAAGCATATAAAGTCCTAACGCACAGACACAACCTCCCATATCTGCACGAACTCTTCACAATGAAGGATAAACGGCCCTTGCGAGGGCACCATCTAAGAACAAGCCGCACCAAAACCGCAACCAACGTCGCATTTTAAGAAACAGAGTAGTCCGAGCATGGAACCAGCTCTCCGATGATGTTGTGTCTGCCCCTTCAGTGAACTCCTTTAAAAATAGACTACACAACTGGTTTAAAAAGCAATAATAAATAACCCTAATTTTAATCTTATAACACGGCACGGAGAGAAATGGAGAGGATATAAGTGTATCTAGAGTTCTAAACATACCTGCGTGGCCCACTTCTCCCCCGAGGCCTCCCTCTGTTTGACGGCTTCCCTCTGCGCCTGCTCAACAGTCCGTTTCGCGGCGGTCGCGTCGTCGCAGTCCGCCGCACGTAGCGCGCACGTCACGTGGCGCCACACGCGCCGAGACTCGTGCGCCGCCTGCCGGGTCACGGGCGCCACGCGCTTGCGCCGCGGCTTCATGTTGGATACTTCGAATAGCACTTCTGTGCGCTGTGGGAGAGGATGAATACTTAGAATAGATAAAACGCAAGGCGTTGCGTAGATGGAGCCACGAGCACACTCCGTAAAAAGAAAAGCAAACCGAAACATCATTTTTGAAGATATCACAAATTTCTCGTTATTTGGATTAATTTAATTTCTCAAAGCTATAGTAAAATTGTGATGATATCATGGCATCATATGACCATTTCAAAATAGCAAACGTAAAAATCTGTTAAAACAGCGTGGCGCGAGTCTGAAGGAATTTGGTAGAAAGGTACGTATCTACATGTTGATATTTGGCTTTGTGTGCTAATTTAAAGTTTATTAAACAAAAATCTTGTAAAATCATCCAATAATAATCAAAATAATCATTATTTATTTATCAAATTATTGTCATTGAAAGCGATACATTTAAGTTATGTTATGTTTAGAACAAAATCATCTTTAAGTCGTACACGTACGTCGTTTTGAATGTTTTTTAAACTGTGCTAATGGCGCATCCAGTAGTAAAACATTGCATATTGCAGGGACGCTGAGAAGCTCAAAGCAGGTGGTACTTGTATAGTTAGAAAACTTCCACTTAAAGTCTTGAACCCCTGTGAATAATGACTTTGAGTGTCCGTAGACAATCACTATTCCACTTGAACCCCTGGAGTTGCGGGTGGTAGTCAGTAAAATTGTTTTAGGTTTTTTTTGTTGTTTGACTGTCTGTCTATGAGAAAAAGTGATCGAAAAAATTAATAAAATGACTCATAACGGTACTGTGTCAAAGTGTTTATCTAGAATATCCGAATCGATCTACCTGCCGTCTATCCTGGAGTTTCACTCTCATCAGGCCTAGAAGTCAGCCTATCGGTTCCATAGCTAGCTAGGCAGAGTTACACTCACCCCAGACTCAGTCCATCTCCCGTCCATCCTGGAGTTCCACTCCCCCTGCGCGGAGTAGTAAGGCTTCTTCTCCGTCCCGGCGAACACGTCACAAGTGACTCGATGCTTCTTCCCGCCGTAGAACGGTTTCGTGAGGAACTCTATGTTGGCTCTATGGCCGGTCTGCACGCATTCTATGACCACAGAGCCGCCGAGCTCGATCCACGGCACTGTTAGTATCGATCTAGAACATAAAAATAGGGTATTTGACAAGAATCGACAATTAAATGCGTTTCATAATCATTGTGCCGTGTCGTGCCGGCTATAAAAAATAATACTCATGTTAATAAGTCCTGTCGATAAGTTTTCAGTCCTGTAGTGAAAATATGTTCATAGAAATATACTACTGCTTGGGTTGAACCCTAATACCATAATCGACCGGTCTATATCTCGGTTTTCTAGATTTCTTCAGACCGCTTCTGATTCAAACACTCTCTGACAACAACAAAATTCTTCTTTAAAAGAGCGACAAACTGAAAGAGTTTTTGTGCCCCCCCCCCCCAAACCCTCATCTACTCCAAACTACTACGAGGGTGTATTTGAAGTGTTTTCAGGCTGGTGTGTAAGGATCTGGGTATGACTCCTGTAGATGAAATTATGATGGGTACAGTTCTTACAGTGTTTACACATCACTGTGCCTTTTTTTAAAATTTTTTTTAATAAATTAGCTACGACAAACAGGCAGACGGACCACCTGATGGTAAGTAGTCACCGTCGCCTAGAGACACGTGCAGTACCAGGGGAATTGCTTGTGTGTTGCCGGCCGTGGAGGGAGAGGACTTTTTTAACGTTCTTTTTGAAGCATCCCATGTCGTAGCGCTGTGGGAAAACGTCGGGTGGAAGAGAGTTCCACATTTTACAGGTGCGTGGTAGAAACCTTCGTGTAAAACGGGTCGTGGTAGACACCCAAGGCTTTAGAAAGTGCGGGTGGCGGGCGGCCTTCAGCTCTATAGAGTGATCCGTATACTTTGCTATTTCTTCCGCTGGGTAGTATATTATTAATCGTAAACCGTCCACTAACCTGCCGTAACCGTTGGGGAACGTCAGAGTATATTCCTCTCCGGTGTCGAGCAGCGTGACGATTCCCTTGCCAATGTTGTGGACACCGATGGACAATCCCAGGAACTTGCTTTTAGTCCACACCCACGCCTCGAACTGTAGAATAAATATACATTGTAAAGTTATATGTACAAAGTATAAAGATAAAGAAGGTACACTCCGGGTCGCGATTTTTGTCACTATAGTATACAAGTAACTTAGGTTTAGGTTTAAAGCTATTTATTAAGACATATTGCCACTTACATGTGAAAAAGACTTAAAAAGATGCATGTTCGCTTCTTACACTATTCACTAACACTATATATTATATATAGTTAGTAGAACGCAACACACTAAAATTGTGGTACCAAAGCTAGTACAGTATTAAGATGACGGGAGCAAACCACCTTTCAAAAAAACAAACTGCGCTAATTTTAGCTTAAATTCATATAAAGAATGTGTTTTTAATCGGTGAAGGTAGATTATTATAACAGCGCGCACCCTCGTATGTAAGCATTCGTTTGCCATAGTTCGTTCTCGTCTTTGACAGAAGTAATAACTAGCACGTCTCGTGCTGCGTTTAGTTACATGTTTTACTTGAGTAAGTGATATTGATGTGTGTATGACTTTGGTCAGTATCTACGAATTAGAATACACGCGTGGTAGAAGTATAGCTGTTTTATATTCATTAAATTTGTGTTCTTGTAAACTGTGGTGGTTGGTGTTAAATAGGGGTAATGGAAAAGCATTTTAATTCCTTCCAACAAAATTCACGCCGCTGTGTGCGAATTGAAAATAATGCGACACATTTCTCACACAGTGAATCTCAAATTACAATTTGAACAAAAATGGCGGCGATGTCACAAAGGTGAATATCCGTCTACGTAACTCTTCTTAAAAAGACGAATTCAGTTGCGAAATGCACGCGGTGTGACGCGAACGACTGGTAGGTTTTTTTAAAACTTACAATAAATTAAATACACTGCCAGAAATATTTTTCACAAATCTGTCTTTTTAAAATGGGAATTATAACTGTCCTATCGCTACAATCGGTGGCACAGTGGCTAGGACACCTGACTCCCATGCGGGAGATCCGGGTTCGAAACCGTGCAGTGCCATGTACCAATGAGTTTGTCTTATTTTTCGAAGACTTACGTACATTTACCGACTGCACTGACGGTGAAGTAAAACATCGTGACGAAACCTGCACACTGAGATGACCAGTGTGTAAAATGGGGTAGGTACAAAAGATCCTAAAGGGTAGTGCCGCTGGGGTTATTCCCGGCCCCCTATCATAAGATAAGAAGAATAACGTGTACTCGGTAATCTTATGCGTCTACTGTTAAATACCATCCACACACATAACACCCTGTAAACACACGCACCATGCCATCACCCTCCCACACACTCAGTACCTTACATACACACTAATATACTCATTCATAAAAACAAACACATTCATACAACACAACACGCACACACTGTTGCTTTCTTCGTCCGTGCAGTCACTGAGGGGCCAGCTGAAAATCAACGCTGTGGCTTGCCTCAGCATTATGCTGAGCTGGTGTACCCTTTTTGGCACTGTACCACACCGGATGTTCTGTGCTGCATGTATTAATCTTTGTATACTTCTGTATTGTGTTCTATATTCTGGTGTTTACAGTTTTAAATAAACGTTTTCAATTTCAATTTACCTGTATGCGTTTGTTGACGTGTTCGGCGTAGAAAGCTGATATTGGCGGGTGGTGCGACACCTGTTCGGCAACGAACGACAGCTGGTCCGGCGAGCACCACGGCACCGGACCGTCGCCTACCTCTTGCTGGAATGACACATTATTAGAAAGAAATATAATAAATACAATGCAATATTAAAAGGGCACATGCGGGGTATTGGGGTATGTAGATTCATTACTCAACAAGAGATGATCCGATTTGAAACAGGGGTTTTAGAGAAAAATTTGAGTAACTATATGTAGTGGTAGATCCTGATGTGAAGGATCGCCTGGGGTGGTACCACCTTCTTATCTATTTCTTCCGTGAAGCAGAAATGCTTGCATTTCTGTGTTTCGGTTTGAAGGGTAAGAGAGCCAGCGTGATTTCCGGCACATGAGGCAATCCATCTTAGTCCTCAAGGTTAGCAACCCATCGTTGGGTATAGGCCTCTTCATGTGCACGCCATTCTCCTCGGTATCTAGCCGTTCGCATCCACATCCTCCCCACCGCCTTCACAATGTCGTCGGTCCACCTCGTGGGCTGTCTACCGACACTACTGCGCCCCACTCGGGGTCGCGACTCGAGCAGCCGTCGGGGCCACCTATCGTCCTGCATTCTACACACGCAGCACGTAGCAGCGCATCAAAAACCCTCTAATATTAATACAGTTTTACTGGACCCGCATGCACCATCGTCGACCTCATCGTCGCTTACCATCAGGCGAGATCGAGGTCAAATGCGGGTTTAGAAGTAAATAAAAAAAGTTTGGTGACATGTCTATGAGTGACGGTGACCACTTAACATCAGGTGACCCGTTTGCTCGTCTGCTCTCCTTATTTAATAAAAATAAATAAACTTGAATGGACTATAGGGTTGTATGGCACAGTGTTGCCAACTTTATCTACCATAAGACAGAGTCCACTAACCAGTGTTACCTTCTCGCTAGTGGCCGCGTTTGGCTCGGCAGCGTCTAAGTCCCAATGGCACCGGAAGAGCTCCCCCAATATGGGGTTGTATGGCTTCTTAGCGACTTGGGACTTGCGACCGGCGTGGAACGAACTGAGGTACCATCGTACCACTTGGATCATCCGGTCGCATGGTGTAGGCATGTCCACTATTCTGGAAATATACAATGAACCAGAATTTTAATGGGCGACCTTATTTTAAACTAAATTTATAGATTAAAAATACGTTAGGTGGTAGATCCTTGAAAATCAAAATGTTTATTATTGTAAGTAAGTACCTCATGGTACATTTTTACAAAGTCATTCTTTTTTACTCTACCACCACTTCGTAAGGTGCTGTAGCTGAAAGGAAAAAAGCGGCGCAAGAAACTTTCAGCAGCAAATCTTTTGAAATAAATATATCTTACAATAATTATGAATACAATCAAATATGTACACAATGTGCAGAGCTGGAGCTGAATTTAGGACCAAGACTTTTAGAAGCTGGAGGAGAATTTGATGTGCAAGATCGCCTGTGGTGGTTTGCACCTAAACCAGAGTTTGACCTCAATCTCACCTGGTGGTAAGTGACGATGAGGTCGAAGATAGTTTCTGCGGTAAAGCAGATGTGCTTGCATTCCTGTGTTTCGGTTTGAAGAGTAAGAGAGCCAGCGTAATTTCCGGGACATGAGGCAATCCATCTAAGTCGTCAAGGTTAGCAGCGCATCAAAAACCGGTTACCTGAATCTGTTTTGCAGCATGTGCAAAATAGGGAATATGCATGTGATTCAAATATAGGTCAAGTATTTCTTTTTGTAATCTTTATTATTACAGAATTGTACCTAAACCATTCTTTATTAAATCGGTTTTTAATTAAGAATTTAAATGAATAAGTGGGAAAAATGTGAGAGAAATTCATAATAGAAAAACGCAACGCTATTGGTTAGACCGAAACGTAACGTCAGCGTCCTTGTTAGATTGAAAAAAAATTAAAATGAAAAGGGTATTTACTTATTACAAGGCACAATAATAGGACCTCCGACTTACAAACCAGGTCGAAACCTGTATCTTGTAAGTCGGGACTCCGTCGCACTTTCCGTGCAAGCATATGACAATTTATAACATTACATTAGTAACTATGTATAGATTGTCAACAAACAAGTAACTTCCTTTGGCTGAACACTCCACAGTCATTATGTTGTGGACGCTGACGTCACAGAAAGCTCCCCAAAATGAAGGCGTTTAAATCGCCCGATTTGATTGCAGTTTTAAATATTTATTTTTATAATAAATATTATATATAAATGATATATTTTTTACGGTACTGTACTAACGTAAGCAACCAACTTCTTCTTCTAAAGTCGTGTTCCTCATTGCTGAGGGTCGTGATCATTCTAATAAATTAATCACATAGAACGACTCTCGTGGCAGATTTAATGGGGGGTCGTTTGCCATTGCCTTCTCCATTTCACACACTGGTTATCTCAGTGTGCAGGTTTCCTCACGATGTTTTCCTTCACCGTCAGAGCAGTCGGTAAATGTACGTAAATCTTTCGAAAAAACCGTAAAACTAATTGGTTTAGCAAAACCAATGAGTTTTAACAATTGTTTGTTTGGTAAAATTTTTTTATAGTTTTAGTAGGTTATTTAGAGAGCGTCGGTGGCCTAGTGATATTAGTGAAGATTTATGTTCATTTACCGACTGCTCTAACGGTGAAGGAAAAACATCGTGAGGAAACCTGCATGTCTGAGGAAATAAAAAAAAACCAAAGACGTGTGAAATCCACCAATTAACACTGAGCCCGCTCGGTGAATCATGGCCCATAACCCTTGTGCAAGGGAAGGCCTGTGCCCCAACTGTGGGGACATTAATATGATGAGTATACCTTAACATCATGGGTTTTGTGTTTAATTTTACGTGTGCTAGCAAAATGTATTCAAAATCGGTAGAGCGTATCGTCGTAATGAACCATTAGCCTCGGACTACATGCGTCCGGTTCCAGCTCCGGCTCGGTTCGCTACAACCAATCACATGAGCTGCGTGAATTCCGAGGCTTATATAAAGGAGGAGGATACAGCACCTTACGAAGCGGTGGTAGAGTAAAACATGATGTTGTAAAATATACTGTAAGGTACATACAATAAATTATAATCGTAATAAAAAAAAATCCTTTTATATTGTAGATACATGTATGTATGTCTATCTATTTTATCATATTAGATCTTCCCATGTCTTACGTTTGGCTGGAAGAGATCTCTTCTTAGAGATAAGCTCTACCTAATGTACCCTATAATTATATCTTGTAACATTTTTTTTCCTGTACAAATAAAGTATAAAAAAGTTTGATTTGATTTGGAGATAGCTAAACTTACTTCACGAACTGGTCTGGATGTGCGAATGAATCCGCGTACATTTCGAGAAGTGACCGCCTCTCCAGGATGAATGTGGGCAGCACAACCTGGAACACGATGTATTTGGTTTAGAACACAAACAATTAGCATTTTGGCTGCTTTATAATCTAGATAACCAGAGTATTGAGCTACGCCTAGACAAGCTCTACCTGAATACTTCAAACTTGTAAAATTGTCCATTGTAAAGTATTGCACCGAATATTTTAACAATACACAGAATCAAACTAGGTTATCTATTATAATGCCTCAATTCATTTTGCAGAAACTTAGAATATAGAAAACCATTTTCCATCATCATCAGCCAATTAATATCCCCACTGTCCCCACAGGCCTCCCCTTGCACAAGGAGGTGATTGGTGGATTTCACACGCCTTCGGAAACTTTTAATTCCCTCGGACATGCAGGTTTCCTCGCGATGTTTTCCTTCACCGTTAGAGCAGTCGGTAAACGTACGTAAGTCTTCGAAAACATCCGAAAAACTCATTGGTACATGGCATTGCACGGTTTCGAACCCGGACCTCCCGCATGGGAGTCACTAGCATCCTAGCCACTAGACCAGCGAAGCCATTATTAGTCTACCAAAATTGAATACAAACACCATTAAGCCCCGTTTTCGTAGTTAAAAAAAGTTACTAAGCTGTTAGAGCTGGAGTTGTCACTATAATTGACGACGACCTGGTATCTAAGCCAGTAAACACAATTATAAAGTAGCGGCATTCTGAAGACAGTAGAGTCCCAACTCCTTTTTTAAGCAGGTGTACGAGAATGAAATAAAAATTTATTTTATTCGCACGAAACACGGTACGTATATGATAGTAGTATTGTTGGTATAGATCGTACATGTTTCGTCATTATTTTGGAATGCAAATTTTTTTTTTACGTCATGAAAAATAATAATAGCTTAATTTTATTCTAAATCGCAATAATAGAATAAAATTAAGTCCTCCAACTAGCCATAAGGTTAATGTCAAATTCATTAATTACTATCAAAAAAATCCTTTATTGAAAAAATCATTTTTCAATTAGCCATGCTTTAAGTTTTGTATTTAGACCTGTCGAGGGCAACTGTCTGATGTCTGCTGGTATGTGGTTATAAATCCTTACAGACATAATGAAGCAGTTTTTTTCATACAGTGTCGTCCGACATTTTGGCATTAATATACGTGTCAGATCTCTCTCACGTAATCGCGAATCTTGAACCGGTTTTTTAAAAAGCTCGGGGTGTGATTTTACAAAGTGACATATTTCTAGAATGTATAGTCGTGTTAGTGTTAGTACTTTCTTTAACCAAAGATTTATTTTCGATGTAGAAGACCGACCTTGGTGAGATCCATGCCGATCTTGACCTGCGACAGGAGGTGTGTCACCACGGAGCCGTGGTTCTCCATCGAGCCCAGGTCGCTGTCAGACTCGTCTTCGTATAGAGCTGTTGAATTCACGTTTTCAAATACAATTATTCATATTAACTTACTGACTGTTGAATTACGTTATGACTAAAATTTCGAATTGGCTCAGTGCTGTATGTAATTGTAATGTATTTAAATTAAAAAAAATATTAAAAAAAAAATTCATGCAGACAGTATTTTTTACATATTCTCAGATTTCCCTGGCTCCCACACTAGGATACCCTGTGTTGTGGGGGCCAGTCTCTTCCGATATATCTAAATGTAAAAACATTGGTAATGTTTTAACCACATAAATCGGGCTACTATAATAGCGCCTCTGATGATGAATGATGACGTGAGCACTGACAGCGAGGCATTAGGGTTTGTAATGCTCATATAGTTAAATAAATTTGACATTTCAATGCCCGATTCCTTCTAAGTCGTGTTTCTCATAGCTGAGGGTCACATAGAACGTCTCTCGACGTTTCGAACCCGGACCTCCCGCATGGGAGTCCGAAGTCCTAGCCACGGACGCTCCAGAACTTATCTATAAAAGAGATTTTTTCCAGCAAACCCGCGAAAGTGAAAGATGCGTTATAATTTAAAGGTAGACAGACATAGTGTGTACGTCAAATAAAAATAAATACAATATATAAAGACAATTATAATAAATACGTTATACGTTATTTTATCGCGCAATGATTTTTTTTCTGGCAACATTTTTTTGTAGGCGTAACCTCCGCACGACCTTTAGCACTGACCTTTACTTTTATGAAATAATAATGAAAACTCACAAACCGATGACATATTAATAATGAATTACCGTTCAAACTTGGGTGGTAACACAAAGTTATTTAGATTACGTCGATCAAATGACTAAGTCACTCCATTTGAGTATAGGAAAATAAATATAGACAGTGAGCAACGCTAATGTAAGCAATAATTTTTACTATACCTTGTTCATTTTGGGATGATGATGATAGAAGTTAGTTTGACGTATGATATAGGGATGTCTATTCGGTGCTCGAATCATTACCGACCGATTATTTAAAAGATTACGGTTTAAGATAGATTATCTTATCTTATGACAGGGGGCCGGGGATAACCCCAGCGGCACTTCAACTCAGGGATCTTTTGTGCTCACCCCTTACCTTAGTCTCCTTCCTGTTCCTTAAAGATGCTTTGCATCAAGGACGCTATACAGCTTACAGGAAGGAGCCTATAGGCGACCCCCAGAGGACTCATACGCTTTCCAGCCAACGAGTCACATTCGCACAGCAAGTGTTCCATTGACTCAACGGTGTCACCGCAGGCTCTGCAGGTGGGGTTGTCTGCCAGTCACATCCTGTGTAGGAGGCTCTTAGTGCCAAAATGGCCTGTGAACGCCCCTACAATGAGACGGGTGAGACTCCTGCTTAAGATCGATTAATTTTTTCGATTAATTAATTTCCATTTCATTTTGTAAAAAAAACCGGTCAAGTGCGAGTCGGACTCGCGCACCGAGGGGTCTATTCTCAACAGAAATTATGAATAAGACGATAACTCTTTATCGGAAGAAAAAAAATATGTTTTAGTTAGACACAATCGCAATGACAGACATGTAACTACTTAAATTATACTCAAACTAAAGTAAATAAGAAAACATATTTTGAGGTATTTTTCTTCAGTTTTACTTTTCATCATCACAATTACAAGAAAAAAAAATCGATTGGAGACTTTTTTACAATAATTGTCGATTTCATTGAGTTAATCTCTAGACGATACGAGGCAAGTATGTAACTGCGCAGTTATTGCAAAAATTATGGTAACAATCTCATTTCAAACGAATTCATAAAATAATCTATAAATCTTTTTAGTACAGCGCATTTCCCTCGCCATTCAGCGAGGGAACGCCGCGAGTATCCTGGGTACTTTCGGCCAGGGGGCACTTCGCGGGGGGCTGTTCGACTGAAATTATATTATATATTTTTTACCTAGTTATAGTATGACATTGATTTTATTATTTTATTTTTATATTTTTGACATCAAATTATTGTAGTTATTGGTATTTGTAACAATATTTATATATTTGTAACTAAAATAAAAATAAAAAATACATTTTGTATTTCTGGTACAAATCTATAAATAAATAATAATTTGAATATAAAAATGTGTGAGTGTGGTGTCTCCCCTCAAACTATGGAGCACTTGCTCTGTTGTCCCGTGTGTCCGACCACCTGCACGCGGGAGGACCTTTTCGAGGCCAACCAGAGGGCTATCGATGTGGCTGCCTTCTCCGGTCCGGAAAAATTTAATTCAGATCATCAACACGAAAGAAGAAGAATATAAAAATTGCATTATATGTGTATTTTCGGTAGCATTTTAAGTTCTTATTTTGACATTGGCAAAACGCGACACATTTAGGCTGTATGGCATCTATCAAAAAGATCATCTCAAATTATTCAAAGTATAGACATTATACAGGTCAGATTTTCATTTTTCCATGTTTTTTGTTGTCAGGCGTAGATTTTACCACTCACAGGCGGCGAGAATTACTTGATGGACTCTACTACTTCTAAAAGGCGTGACGAAATCTTCTCGCTAATGTACATACGTCTATGTCTACGTCTCATTATGAACGGGTGGCTGAATTGATTGCATAAAGCTTTCTCAAAACTCAAGTAAACTTTTTTATTGTAAAACCGACCTTTGGTGCCTTTCCACTAAAGCTTCACAGCTTTCGTTATCCTCGCTCGAGCGAGGAAAACATCCGCCAATAGAATCGCTCCATTTTAATCGTCACGTGATGATGTGATAATGGCGCGATCCTATTGGTGGATTTTTTCCTCGCTCACCGCTCGCTTCCTCGCACAGCTTTTGTGGAAAGCCACCTTAATGGTACAGTAGCAAAAACTCTATAGCACATTGTATGGTAATACTTGGAGCTTTCAAACAAAACGCTTGAGTCATATTGGGTCACGTTCGTTTCGCGAAAAATATAAGTAATTACTTTATGAATAAAAGTAACTACTAAGAACTTCGTTTGACGTCTTCAAGGTCAGGGGTTAGGTTTCATTCATACGTAATATTCCTGCCTATTCTCTGCCAGTATTTTTAGTTCACCTAGTTACCTATCGTCATTCATTACCTATTTACGTGCGTCCCCACTATTTGGGGGTACGGGCCTTCCCTTGCTCCAGTGTGAAGGGGCCAGCATAATTATATCCTCAAGGTTTGCAGCGCTTCTAAAACTTATAGTGGGGTTTGATGTCTATGGGCGAGTTGGGCGGTGACCGCACCAAAGGAAGGAAGAAGTTTGGAAGTTCAAGCCCCTCCCCCGAAATCCACCTGACCTATGTATATTAAGTACATAAAAATGAACTATATTTATATTTAATGACATGTTTAGGTACCAAAAGATCAATAAATAAAATCTCTCTCCCTAAAACAACAAAACTACCACTCCCTTTACGAAATCTCATCTTTCCCCACTGAGGGTAGCTTTCCACCAAAGTTGCGCGAGAAAAAATCCACCAATAGGATTGCTTCATTTAACTCGTAACGTGATAATGAAGCGATCCTATTGGTGGTTTTTTTCCTCGATCACCGTCTCGCTTCCTCACACAGCTTTGGAGGAAAGCCACCCTCAAACTCCAAAACTCCCAGAGAGCCTCACCATCATAGTCGATCTCTCCATCCCTGGTACGCGGCAGGTCCACCGGCTGAGTCGAGTCCTGCTCGGCCGCGCCCTCTGGCGGACACGTGCGGCTGACGCTGTAACAAGGAAACACGGTATAAAGCCAACGTCAGATAAAGCAATGAATATCAGCCATTTTGAGTTTGAGGGGTGTCCTTTTTTGCCTCCACAACATCACACATTATGTATGTGTTATGTAAGTTTTTATCTTTCTTTGTAATAATTGTATGATGACGAGATTATACCTTTGCCTAGTCAGATAGCTGCTATAGCATTCTAATTGGATCATGGGCGTTAAGTCCAATTCACCGAATGACCAGTTTCCGGAACGTCAATTTCCCCGACCGTCCAGTTCCCCGAATGTCCAGTTCCCTGGTCACTTAGAGTAACTGTTTTAAGTACCCGTTTTCTTCTAGCTTATATGCTAGCAGAAATTTATTCAATATAATTTTATATCAGAATTTCAAAATATTTTTTTTTGTAAATTGTTCATATTAATGATTGATTACCTTTATGGAAAAGGAACAGACATGGAGGTGAAAAACCTGGCAGGCAGGTTTCATATCTTCATGGCTAGAGTGCTATAGCATTTTAATTAGTACAGTCGCCCTCTACCTAAAGTATACCATCTGTCAAAAACCTTCGATTAAATCTGAAACTTTTGTTATGCGCAATTAGGTTTATTTCAGATTCTCAAATTTTGACGTGTTGGGTAGGCTGACCTGGTGTCGACTGTACAATACTACGTAACTGTTTTGAGCAACCCAGTCACGTTGCAACCGAACTATAACATAAATATTTACATATTTAGGCCGAATAATGCGAACAATAGCTGAATTAACGATTATAATTATACAATAGCCGGAGGTAAGTAAACACTTAATTGTGGAAATGTACGGTCGCTAACAAGAGTTCGGTTCGCATATAAAATGAAAGTGGGTCGTGAAAAGTTACTGTTTTCGGCCTTTTGGGAGGTCAATATGAAATTCTCATTTTGGTAGAAGCAAATTTATTCAATGTAGCGCACCGGGGACGATGACACTGAATTTGTACCATCCTCCCCGTTAAATATTCCCACCAGGGACGATGACACTAAATTCGTACCATCTGCCCCGTTAACTATTCCACCGGGGAGGATGAGACTTTTTTTCCCATCTGCCCCGGTACCGGGGCAGACTCACCGGGGACGATGACACTAAATCTTTTGCAGGATCACATTTTGGTGGAACATTATTCATAAACAATCATAAATTGTGTTTGAATATTTCCATGTCAAAAATAATAATTAAACTCTTCCAGTGTGTCAACCTTAGCTAATTTATAAGTACCTCCGTTATAAAAAAAGAAATTTAACACTTTGACAGTCCCCATACAAAGTTGGGTTAATTATATGAAAAAAACTGTGATTAAAAGATAAATAAATATTTAATAATTACTACTTGTTTGATTTTGTCTGCTGACTGTACGGAAAAAATCCAGTGTGGCGAGTTTACAATTAAAAAGAGTGTGGCGAATTTACAACAACCTGTACCTACCTGTGGCGAGTATACACATATTTTTCTTGTGTGGCGAATTTACAATGGGGCGAATTTACAATGGGGCGAATTTACAATAACCCGGCTATAAAATAAGTTCCGTGGAGTCCCAATGTTTTTTTGTTTAAATACATTATGTTTTCCAACAAAATGAGTGAGGTGTGGGGCCCATATGTGGTACCCGGACTTGTGCGGCTTGTCTACCGGTACCCACATGTGGTACCCGGGACTATGAAAGTGTTAAATTACAATTTTTTTAATTAAAATCCATGTCATAAAAAAACTGAATCTAAGCGTTATTGTCAAAATAAATACTATACAATAAATTATAGTCATAGTTCCGACACAGGTACCAACTTACATTAAAAGTAATGGCCTAACGTTATTAGAGGGTTTTCGATGCGCAGCTAACCTTGAGAACTTTGTTGGAAAGCCTCATGTGCCCTTCAAACCGAAGAACATCAATGCAAGCATTACTATAGTGAAACCGCGTAACAGGCGGATCGCCCGCGACAGAGGGCGAGCATGTGGAGTGCGGGAGGTGGGGTCTGCCGCCCGCTCCCGCCCGCTCATCCTCTGTCGTCCCACCCCGCGCCTCTGTTACGCGGTTTCACTATAGCACAGAAATAGAATAAAGGCTGGCTCTCACCCCAGGCTGCACATAATCATACTCGTACCACTTTCAAGATATGATATTAATCATAGGTTTATTCAGAATCTCCAGACTCCTTTGGAGTAAAAAAATATATTTCTTCCTTGCCACATAGGACAGAACCGTCCTACAAGACAATTTTAGTACGATGTAAATATTGCAGTTTTTAAGGCACAGTATTCCTAGAAAGTTAGCTAATAGTATCTAACTTCGCGTGGCACGTCATAAAACTAACTAGTTCGCCTTGAAACTGAATGTATAGAGTTAGGTCACGTAACTGCCAAAGAAAACCTCTCTGAATCATCTTATAAATCGGTGTCATCACATCATCATCAATCATCAGTCCCAAAAGAGTGATTAAAATAGTTTAATACGATGTTAGATCGTGTATATTGTTATTGTCACATGAAAAAAAGTAAAGCCTATACAAGGTTATGGGGAAGGCAATGGCAAACCACCCCATTAAACCTGCCACGAGAGTCGTTCTATGTGATTAATTCCTTAGAATGATCACGACCCTCAGCCATGAGGAAAACGACTTAGAAGAAGAAGAATACAAGGTTCTAGTCATTACAATCAGTGGTACTTACTTGTATATTTATTTTTAATTAACTTTTGAATTTCATTTAACAAATCAGTTGTGTCATTAATCACAGTCATAAATTAAACATAATAAACGCTAAAACATTGTCACTACACCGAAGAGCTCAAGGGCTTAGGCTCAATTTACATCGCCGCGGAATGTAATGGAAGCGAATTTTCGCAACGTAATTGTACATAGCATAATGAACTTTATGTCAATTGTGTAACATACAAACTAAATACGAGCCAAAAAAGAAGTCGCGCATCTTCACTATATATACATCAGCTATATTAATGGTTAAAGTTAGTAGTGGTAGTGTAGTGCTCTGTCCCTTTCTAGAAAAACAGTCCTTATTATGTAGCCAAGGACCTGCTTGTATGGCGCTACATAACAGTGACGTCACAATTATCTATTGCCGTCTCTTTCTACCGTCTGATTTTAGATTGCCTGTAGCTATTTTATTTTCCAACGGATTTTAATTCTGTTTTCACATTTAACCATCAATTTATGTCTATTTTCTTAGGTTTATGAAATGTATTTAATATTTGATACTTGTCAAATACCCAATACAAGTAACGACTACCACCTTAAGTATTTAGAAAACGATTACCTAACTGAAGAGGTGGTCGATTAGTAAATGTAACAATGAAAAGTCAATGTGCCCTGTGGTGCCGGCCCTAACGAATAGCACCACCCCAACTCTTCCCGTGGGTGTCGTATGAGGCGACTAAGGATCTTAGTGGATACTATTCTACACCTAGTAGACGGCGATAGGCTCGCCACCTATCACGTTTGTCCACCAAATCTTACGGCGAAATGTGGGAACTACGATGATTGATCTAGATCTAGAATTTATGTATTATGTAAAAGTCAAAGTCACCCTTAGTGGGACAGAAAGCCCTACGCGATACAATAATGTCACCCTTAGAGGGACAGAAAGCCCTATGCGATACAATAATGTCACCCTTAGTGGGACAGAAAACCCTACGCGATACAATAATGTCACCCTTAGTGGGACAGAAAGCCCTACGCGATACAATAATGTCACCCTTAGTGGGACAGAAAGCCCTACGCGATACAATAATGTCACCCTTAGAGGGACAGAAAGCCCTATGCGATACAATAATGTCACCCTTAGTGGGACAGAAAGCCCTACGCGATACAATAATGTCACCCTTAGTGGGACAGAAAGCCCTACGCGATACAATAATGTCACCCTTAGTGGGACAGAAAGCCCTACGCGATACAATAATGTCACCCTTAGTGGGAAAGAAAGCCCTACGCGATACAATAATCAATAGCCGCACTTAGTCTCACCCTGGCAGTGACCGATGTGACGACGGATACATTGCTGCAGGAGTTGCCTTCGAATGGATCTGGCATTTTATACGATACATTGCCTAGCTGCGAGCATGGCCGTAAAGTGTTCGTACCAGTTGAGCCACGTTGGGCGAGGTCAGTACCAAGATTGGTGACCACACATTTCACGTGAGCCTCACCGTGCCTCGGGTACACTTTAAACAGTCGGTACCGGTTGTCATTCGACAGCAGTCGTTCGGCTATGTAAATCGCCTACGAGCGGCTTGAACGACTCTGACTATATATTATTTATTTTTATATTTACACTCAGAAAAGATATATTTCTAAATTACCGTGGATTTAATCGAATTGGAACGTCCTAACTGGACGCTGGCAATAATGGTCAACTATTGCCATTTAAAAAAAACTCTTGACAATAGGTTGGTTAGTGGTCAAGAGTCGCTGGAGAAGGTTCTACGGTGTTTATTTTATTGCTCAAAAAATGTTTTCTGGTGATTTTGATAGTTGAAATCGGTGTAGTTTTGTCTAGCAAACGTCAGTAACAGTGACAATGTGTTGAACTCTTAAAATAAACTTCTCGTTAGTGGTTCGTTGCGTAGTTTCACTCTGTGATTCTGCGGTGGGTCATGAGAATTCGTCAGAGACTAGACCGATTGAAATTTCAATTTCACTACAACAATTTGATGCTGAAAAACTAAAAACTTTTAAATCGCTTAATGTTTAGGCTGATGGCCTGTGTTGCCAAAGCCTTGTAAATTAAAAAAAAAGTTGTCAATCTATTGTCAGTAGGATCGCGTCCAGCGGTCCTACTAGGTATGCGTCCGTTTTTCTGATTATAACACAAGCTTACTGGATATGGATTTGTAAAAACATGGAACAAACATATAAATAAGGAACTGGAAAAAGAATAAACTAAAGAATTGGCTTAGGCCTTGAGAACTAACTGGACATGAAAAAATATGAAAGAAGACATGGCTGTATGGTCTTTGACCCTTGCCTGTTCTTTTGTCCTTCTTTTAGAACGAATTGTACAACTCTCTATTGTCAGTATTGTTCAAGCCGCCCTATACGACAACAACAACAATCAGCTGTTGTCGGTATTACACGGTTTCTAATGAAAACTTGACGGGATTTTTAAACCGGTGTCCTAGCCGTTACGTCACCGACGCCTGAACTGATTAGTTAAAATCTTTTTTCATAAAATCAACAATAAATCAAACATTATAGAAAATTTACAAAACATCAAATCAAATGAATGATACAACTTTTAATCATCTTGTGTCCATGGACTTTATTACACATATTACATTATATTATTCATGACTTTTAGATTTACGCATGTGACGTCACGAAGCTTATGACCCCCCACTTTGTTGACCCCATCCCTTCCCCTTAACGTGTGACGCAATTTATGAATGGCCTCGTAATAATATAAGTGGCATGAATCAAATGCCACATCAATCTATTTTATGTGTATGATTCTTGGCTTATATTTCTGTATCCAAGTCCTTGGTCGCTACTTAAGGCTCAGCACGACATATTGTCGCCTAAATGAAAGAAAGGATGTGTTAGGGCGTTTACAGAGTTGTGCGTATTCCGTCACACACACAAGCGTGCTCCACGTATCACATTGTTTCATATAACATTGCAGTAGCTATTATGCGTGATACCTGTATGCGGGGTGCGTGCAGACCAGGAAACAAGTAACCAATGGAGTACCAATAGCTACATTTCTTCCTACAAACGTTGAGCAAAAAATGTGGAGGGTAGCGGGGGGAAGAGCTCGGCCATGGCAATGAAAAAACGAGACAATGCTATACAATTAAGCACATGAAAGAAAAAGGCGGCGACAAAGACATCAACGAGCTCGCTTTAACTCTGATAAGCGTCTTGAGAATATAAGAAATATACTGCTAATGTTCGGTGCGCGCGGGTCGCCCGCATCGGCAGTCCAGTGGTTATATTGACATAGTGATTTTTTCCGCCTGCGTGACGAAATCAGTTCGACTCTGAAAACGCACTTAAACCCAAGTAATTCAGTGCTTTATTGATGCAGTATGGAACGTTCTCCTTTTTTGTGCCGTTAAATACTAAATTTCTTTATATTTGACCCGTTTTGCGTAGGAACTGAGAGCGGTTACCTGAATTTGCGTATCGAACATTTTACGTGAAAGACAACATACAATCAGATTTTAAAGAGAGTTTATTATGGTCGTTAAGTACCTACCTAATTACTACTTCAATTCCATATAACTTTACGAGAAAAAAGTGTTACTCTTACAAAATGTACCGATTTTCAAAGACTATTTAAAATTTTGCAACACTATCATTTTTGCAAAAGTAGAGTTGTAGAACAAAGGATATTCAGTAATCGACCGTGACCATTACATTTGTGGATATGTCACCCCAGAAACCTTCATATAACAAAGCTTCTATTCACCTTCACCTTGGATCAATCGATACATTCAGTGCTGAAAGGAACAGCGAAGGGAACTTTTACAGCCGCCTGCCACCTCGAGGACACCGCTGGTCCGTTCTCACCGATATGCTGTAATTACAGCGTTTTGCTGTCGGTAACTGCAAATACAGTCCAGCCTTGAAATGTTACACAATCAATATTCTACAATTTATAAAGCATCAGCCAATCAATATCAGTAAAATAAAAACAGTTTTTTTTTCTTTAATAATAGCCCCTGCCAGTTTGGCCAATGACCGTGTTAGAATCTTGAAAATCACTCGAAAGTTTTGGCGTCTGTTTTGAAAAAAAAAATAGTTTACCAACGTCGAGATTAAGGGAGAGTCGTATGCATTAGGAATGCAATTGGAGGTTAGGTTGCCGTATTCACACCATCTGTAGTTTTTCACTCGCATTTCTTGTCTTATTAAACTGTCTTATATAACGTTCACTTAACACGGACAATTTTTAGGTAAAATGCTCTAGTTATACGAAAAAATGACCACTGTACCGTTTTTAAACAATAAAATAGGACGAACACGCCATGACAGCATGAACGGTCAACTAAACCTCCATCATCATCAGCCTATTAATGTCCCCACTGTTGGGGCACAGGCCTCCCCTTGAACAAGGGGGTACGGGCCATGATCCACCGAGCGGGCCCAATGCTAATTGGTGGATTTCACACACCTTTGGAAACTTTTCATTTCCTCAGACATGCAGGTTTCCTCACGATGTTTTCCTTCACCGTTAGAGCAGTCGGTAAATGTACATTAGTCTTCGAAAAAATCCGATAAACTCATTGGTACATGGCATGGTTTCGAACCCGGACCTCCCGCATGGAAGTCCGGCGTCCTAGCCACTAGGTCACCGACGCCCAAATAAACCTTCATAAAAATAATATATCTCAAGCTTATACCTGTGCATTATGATGAAATGAAATTAATTAATTTGTCCGAATTTTGGTTATAAATTAGGTGTTAGGTATGATATTTTAGGGCCGTGCAAAAATCTGTTATTTCTAGCGTACAAATATTAAAGTAATCCTTAACAATTAATATTTGTTATCTTATTATTAATTTATTATAGGTAGTTGTAAATGTCAAAGATAAAATGATACATTTCAGATTCTCAAATTTTGACGTTTTGGATAGGTTGACCTGAGGTCGACTGTACTGCAAGGCTGCAATACGAGTCGCAACACCGACACGACTTTGTAACAATTACTTGGTATTAAGTATTACTTGGTATTAAGTATTACTTGGTATTAAGTAAGAATCGTATTCGGCAATCGAAATCGAAATGTTTTGTAGTTGCAAATCGATTTTCTTTCCGATTCAGTATCGGCCCTAGTACTATAAAACTAAAACGCACTATAGTGCGAAATGATCAACTATCGAACGGCTACACATGCACTGAAAGATGTGCTTTATGAGCAGGTGTGATGAAAAATATAATTTCATTGAAAACATCAAGCTATAAGGTTGCCTGGAAGAGATCGCTCTTAGCGATAAGGCCGCCTAAATAGTACTTCATCATCAGCAACCTATTAATGTCCCCATTGTTGGGGCATAGGCCATGATCCACCGAGCGGGCCCAGTGCTGATTGGTGGATTTCACACACCTTCGGAAACTTTTCATTACCTCAAACGTGCAGGTTTCCTTACGATGTTTCCTTCACCGTTAGAGCAGTCGGTAAATGTACGTAAGTCTTCAAAAAAATCCGAAAAACTCATTGGTACATGGCATGGTCATTTAATAGTAAAATTGTACTTCACTATTTCCTTTTTTAACTCATGTTTGTTGTTTTATATTTGTGCCATAAAGTGTATTCTACTTTACTTTACTATAAGGCAGCCAATTGTATTTGTATTTTGTATCTTTTCTTCTGTCCTGTATTTTTGTCCTGTGTGCAATAAAGGATATATGTATTGTATTGTATCAAATGGCCCGCCATAGTTTGCCTATGACGATGATGCCCCGTCATGAACTCTTATCTACGCCGCATCCACAACCAATCGAGTATTTTCAAAGCGCGACTGCAAACTTCAACCGGGCAGTGCAATGTCAGGGCCAAGCGGCAGTATTGATTGTTCTTAGAGATGTGTGAGAAGTAAAGCCTTATTGTGTAAGGCACAAGGACGGGTCAAACAGTCCCGTGGCATAATGTACATTACGCATAATGTTCAATACGCAAAACGTTCAACTCGCAAAATTCATATTTTGACGGTCATCGGTTACTGAACTTGGAAAATACTGCTAAAAATGGTCAAGGTTACTCAAGATGAGTGAGATGTAAATAAAACCTTATTGTGTAAGGCTAGAACATGGACGGGTCAAACAGTCCCGTGGCATAATGTACATTACGCATAATGTTCAATACGCAATACGTTCAACTCACAAAATTCATATTTGTGGCCATCGGTTACTGAACTAGGAAAATACTGCTAAAAATGGTCAAGGTTACTCAAGATGAGTGAGATGTAAATAAAACCTTATTGTGTAAGGCTAGAACACGGGTGGGTCAAACAGTCCCGTGGCATAATGTACATTACGCATAATGTTCAATACGCAATACGTTCAACTCGCAAAATTCATATTTTGACGGCCATCGGTTACTGAACTTGGAAAATACTGCTAAAAATGGTCAAGGTTACTCAAGATGAGTGAGATGTAAATAAAACCTTATTGTGTAAGGCTAGAACACGGGTGGGTCAAACAGTCCCGTGGCATAATGTACATTACGCATAATGTTCAATACGCAAAACGTTCAACTCGCAAAATTCATATTTGTGACCATCGGTTACTGAACTTGGAGAATACTGCTATAAATGGTCAAGGTTACTCAAGATGAGTGAGATGTAAATAAAACCTTATTGTGTAAGGCTAGAACACGGGTGGGTCAAACAGTCCCGTGGCATAATGTACATTACGCATAATGTTCAATACGCAAAACGTTCAACTCGCAAAATTCATATTTGTGACCATCGGTTACTGAACTTGGAGAATACTGCTATAAATGGTCAAGGTTACTCAAGATGAGTGAGATGTAAATAAAACCTTATTGTGTAAGGCTAGAACACGGGTGGGTCAAACAGTCCCGTGGCATAATGTACATTACGCATAATGTTCAATACGCAATACGTTCAACTCACAAAATTCATATTTTGACGGCCATCGGTTACTGAACTTGGAAAATACTGCTAAAAATGGTCAAGGTTACTCAAGATGAGTGAGATGTAAATAAACCTTATTGTGTAAGGCTAGAACACGGGTGGGTCAAACAGTCCCATGGCATAATGTACATTACGCATAATGTTCAATACGCAAAACGTTCAACTCGCAAAATTCATATTTGTGGCCATCGGTTACTGAACTTGGAAAATACTGCTAAAAATGGTCAAGGTTACTCAAGATGAGTGAGATGTAAATAAAACCTTATTGTGTAAGGCTAGAACATGGGTGGGTCAAACAGTCCCGTGGCATAATATACATTACGCATAATGTTCAATACGCAATACGTTCAACTCGCAAAATTCATATTTTGACGGTCATCGGTTACTGAACTTGGAAAATACTGCTAAAAATGGTCAAGGTTACTCAAGATGAGTGAGATGTAAATAAACCTTATTGTGTAAGGCTAGAACATGGGTGGGTCAAACAGTCCCGTGGCATAATATACATTACGCATAATGTTCAATACGCAATACGTTCAACTCGCAAAATTCATATTTTGACGGTCATCGGTTACTGAACTTGGAAAATACTGCTAAAAATGGTCAAGGTCACTCAAGATGAGTGAGATGTAAATAAAACCTTATTGTGTAAGGCACAAGGGCGGATCAAGCAGTCCCGTGGCATAATGTATATTACGCACAATGTTCAATACGAAAAATATTCAACTCACAAAATTCATATTTGTGGCCATCGGTTACTGAACTTGGAGAATACTGCTATAAATGGTCGAGGTTGAGTCTCGTACCCTATATGTTACAGATTTTTGGGTATGTTAAACCTGACCAGGAATATACTAAAGCTGTCGTGATGTCATAATGATGTCGACGGTCCGTCTGTTAGAGACGAAGAGATTTGGCAACGGAACTCACGCCCACTACGCTCGTTATTATCTAGTTGGATACACTGTTATGTTTTGGCAAGGGAATTATATTTACATTTTTTATCTATGTATACGACCAGTATATCTATGTATAATTATTGTAATTTATTTATACTGATTTTGTTCTATGCCGGATCTCCTCATTTCGGATTCGATCCAGCAGAGATACTCCGTGCATAGCTCTTTCCATAGCACGCTGAGCGACTTTCAATTTGTGAACCAGTCGCACCGTCAGTGTCCACGGTTCGGCTCCGTGAACAAAAGTTATCGACATAGCTCATAAGATTAGCAAGCTGAAGTGGCAGTGGGCCGGTCACGTCTGTCGCAGAACCGACAACCGCTGGGGTAGACGAGTTCTGGAGTGGAGACCGCGTTTGGGCAAACGTAGTGTGGGTCTAGATGGAGCGACGATTTGCGCAAGGTGGCTGGCAGCGACTGGATGAGAAGAGCCGAAGATCGGGCTCAATGGCGCGCCCTGGGAGAGGCCTATGTCCAGCAGTGGACTAGAAACATTTCGATCGTGTAGTATTGAGCTTTTGTATGAACTGTTTTTGTTTCGCTATTTCAGAGTTGAAGGCCCATAGTGAAAGTTGTTCAGGTAAATGGAAACTGATCATGAACACTCTTCCTTTCAGCTCTACACGGAGTTTTTGTTATATCTGTATAATAACTGACAAAGTTTTTTTACACCTGTATAAATACTGACAAAGTTTTTGTTACACCTGTATAAAAACTGACAAAGATTTTGTTACACCTGGAAGGCGATTCTCGCAGCGTTCGACATACAAAAGTCGAGCACTACGAACGTCTTGTCACACTCACACATGTAATGTGAGCGAATGAGATAGGATTAGAGTCGAATTCGACATTTCACCACGCGAATCGCCGGCCTGTATAATAAATAACTGACAAAGTTTTTGTTACACCTGAATAAAAACTGACAAAGTTTTGTTACACCTGTATAAAAACTGAGAAAGTTTTTTTACGCCTGTATAATAACTGACAAAAATTTTCTATTCCTGAAGTACTTATAGGTAAACCATTTAAGTCAGGCTACGTCCACGATGTAAGAGGGGTGCGGGGGCGAGACGACAGCGGGCGACCGTGCGACGATATAGGTGGGGCCTGTCTCCCGCTTGCCGCCTGCTCGCGCTCTGTGATCTCGCCCCGCGTCCCTCTTACGTCACGGGCGTAGCCTGAGTTAAATGGTTTACCTATATAGTTTGTAACAATGATTAATTTAATTTAATTGATATTTTAATTAATTATAGTAATACATAATATTATGTACTCATTATTAATGGTTATTATAACTTTGTTATATAATGAATAATTGTTCTGTAGTTCCTCCGGGAGTTACTGTATTTATATTTTGTCTGCGTGTACACCTTAGTTAGAGCGTCGGTGGCGTCGTGGCTAGGACGTCGGACTCCCATGCGGGAGGTCCGAGTTCGAAACCAGGCAATGCCATGTACCAATGAGTTTTTCGTATTTTTCGAAGACTTACGTACATTTACCGACTGCTCTGACGGTAAAGGAAAACATCGTGAGGAAACCTGCACATTCAGATAACCAGTGTGTGAAATGGGGAAGGCAATGGCAAACCACCCCATTAAATCTGCCACGAGAGTCGTTCTATGTGATTAATTCCTTAGTATGATCACGACCCTCAGCATAGAGGGATACGACTTAGAAGAAGACACCTTAGTATATGCTGCATATTACATTAGTATATAATGTACTTTGACGTATAATTAACATTATCAATAGAATATGTCATGTCTTGTTGTAGGATATCGTAAGATTTGACACGAAAAATAATGTACCATGTGTGTGTCACAGCCATAGCTATAAAAAGCACGCGAAGATTTATCTAATCAGATCTCTCAAAATTATTTATAGTCTGTAACGACTATCTATTTGAGATAACATACGACCTATGAAAGTAACTACATGTATTCAGTTCCATGAGAATACAAATCTTTGGCGAATTGTATCTTGTACTATTATAGACGTATTCAAATCAAAAATATGTTTAAGGCTGTATGAAGAACGTGAAAAGAATAATTCGTCAGTGTAAAGGAAAAAATGCGCGGAGGTTTTGGGAGTTAAACTTTTTATCTAAACTAATTAAATGATGTTTACCTTATAATGGAATCTTATTACGGTCTTTTATTCTAACTATATGAACAATTCTTCCAATTCCAATTCCTTAGTGATAAGCTGTGACATCATCAAAATATAATTAAAGTTGACATTTATATTATAATTAATTAAAAACGAATCTTTATAGTAGCTTGAGGAGCTCGTAGCCTAGTTGCGAGCACGGTCCGAAAGTGATTGTTTGTGGATGGGTGACCGCTAGTGGCATATTTCATCTGAGCTCCTCCGTGCCTCGGAGAGCACGTTAAGCAGTCGGTCCCGGTTGTTGTCGTTCGACATCAGTCGTTAAGCCATGTCAGATGCCTACGGGCGGCCTGAATAACTCTGACAAATAGGTTGGCCACTAACCATACGATAAGCAAGCATAGTAGCAATTGTTATGTAATTTTTAATACAAATACAAATGTACTGTATTGCACACCCGGGACAAAAACAAAACATACAACATAAAGAGAGGTACAATACAATGTGCAGAATAGATATAATACAATGCACAGTGCAGATGTCGCTTTAAGCGATATATTTTTTATTTACTTCTAAACCCGCATTTGACCTCGATCTCGCCTGGTGGTAAGCGACGATGAGGTCGACGATGGAGCATGCGGGTCCAGTAAATGCCTATTCACTCTGGCCTTGAAGATCCCAAGGTTGTAGGTTTCGGGAAATACAGACGCCGGCAGGCTGTTCCATTCCTTAGCCGTTCGCATAATGAACGAAGAAGCAAATCGCTTCGTACGAGCAGATGGGATATCAACAACATAAGGATGGAACCCCTCCCCGCGCCTGGTAGTCCGAAGGCGGAATGTATATGATATAATGATATCTTCCAGACAACCATCAGGTGAGAAAATAAAATAAAATAAACAAAATTGAGACATTTCAGTAAAAATTTGGATGTTTTTGTTTTGTTAACTTTATTATTATTTTGCTAATTTATTATGATTGATTACTTTATTGGTGATAATTTATAGGCTTGAACAAAAATTTATAGTACATGATTAGATAATTACTAGTCATGTACTACAAGTTTCACCAAGTACCAACAACCGCAAGTATTAACCATTAAAAATTTGTAGGCTTTCGGGCAGAATATGGTGATACTGAAACACAATGTAACATCTGCATTACCCATATTTACAAATAAAAGATATTTCTTTTTATTTTCAGCTTCCTTGCTGTCTTATCTTCAACACAAACTTTAAACTTCGCAATCCTAAAACATTTGTATTAAATGTTTTTAAGAACAACACATCGTTCTATAACCCTATTGTGCGAATGTGTAGATTGTTTAACGAAATCTCTTCGAACAGCAACAATGAGCCATAGTTAGACTTATTCGATCCTAGGACATTAGTTTTTTAAAGACGGATTAAGGATGTCCTCAAGTGAGCTATCCACGGACCTACTTTATAATTTTTACTTTTCAATAGGTATTTTTTGATCATTACATTCTCTAGTAATTTTTGCTTTCCCAACTCAATTTTGTACAACAACCAATTTTCTACTTCCCAACCGTGCTGTGTTTACACGTTAAGGGTTACGACCTAGCTCATAACTTTATATTGATTTTTCTGTAATAATCTCTGGTTGTAATCTGTTGTTCTAATAAATTTTTAATTATTTCAAATTGTCTCCTGCTGTACAACAATTCTCGTTACCCACTATTACAATTTTCTTATTTATATAAGTACAGGGTGGACCAAAAGTCCGTTAACATTTAAAATGGTTATAAAAAATACAAATGCTACTTTAGTGAAAAACTGTTTATTTAATAATAAAGTAGACAAATTAGGATTTCACTTTTTAAAAATAACATCATTCAAATGTGACCCTTGTTCATCCTGGCACACCTGTAACCGGGAACGGAAATTTTGCATGACCGCCCGACAAGTGGTTGGTGAAATGTACTGCATTTCCTCGCGTATATTTTCTTTTAATTCCTCAATAGACACTGGGTTGCTGATGTAAACTTTACTTTTGAGATATCCCCAAAGGTAAAAATCCATTGGAGTTAAATCCGGGCTGCGGGGTGGCCAGTGAATGTCACCTCTTTTGGATATGACTTTTTGGCCAAAAATTTCACGAAGTGCTGCTATAGAGTCATTGGAGGTGTGACATGTTGCCTCATCTTGTTGGAACCAAGAGCTTCGATTAAAGCCTGAGAAGTCCTGTAATGCTGGAGCAAAAAAATTCTGTAGCATCACAATGTATCGCTCTGTATTAACGGTGACGGCGCGGTTTCTCTGATCTTCATAAAAATATGGACCAATGATTCCGCTGGCTGACAATGCGGCCCATACAGTAACCTTGGGCGAGTGTAAAGGTTTTTGGTGCTTCAAGTCCGGGTTAGTGTCACTCCAGTATCTGCAATTTTGTCGATTGACATGTCCATTTAGGTGGAAGTGTGCCTCGTCTGAGAAAAAGATGTTATTGAAGCTCGTAAACCTCTCAAGCACTTCGTTAGCAAACTGTAGTCTCTGAGCAGGGTCATTTGGCTTTAAAGCCTGTACAATTTGAATTTTGTAAGGATGTAAATGTAAATCTTTGTGTAGAATGCGATTTAGAGATGTTCTGGGCACATCTAAAGCACTAGACCGCTTTCGAGTAGAGAGACCAGGTTGTTCTCGAACAGACGCTCGTACACGCTCTATGTTTACTGGATCGCACGATGTCCTAGGTCGGCCGGATCGTGGTTGACTTAAAGTTGAACCTGTTGTTTCGAACTTCTGTACCCATTTTTTAATCGTTTGAATTGTTGGTGCTTGATTTCTGTTCCGTATATTGTAATGATTACAAAATTTCCGTTTAGCTTCGGTCGTAGAATCGTTGTTTCGATAGTACTCGCGTACGCAAAATGCGCGTTGCGCTCCGCTGAATGACGCCATGGTACTAAATCCCTATTAGTAGCTCTCGCTTGTAGTAACACCCCCCGCGCCAATACCCCGCCCGCGCCGACGCAGCGACCTATTCAAATGTTAACGGACTTTTGGTCCACCCTGTATATATAGTGTGAGCGTCGTCGGTGGTCTAGTGGCTAGGACACCGGACTTCCATGCGGGAGGTCCGGGTTCGAAACCATGCAATGCCATGTACCAATGAGTTTTTCCGCTTTTTTCGAAGACTTACGGACATTTACCGACTGCTCTGACGGTGAAGGAAATTAAAAGTTTCCGAAGGCGTGTGAAATCCACCAATCAGCACTGGGCCCGCTTGGTGGATCATGGCCCGTACCCCTTTGTGCAAGGGGAGGCCTGTGCCCCAACAGTGGGGACATTAATAGGCTAATGATGACATATATATCAGTATTATATAAGTATATATTTTATATAAGTACGTGATATTTGTTCCGTGCACTCATTAAAAGGAATGGTGCCTTTTCTTCAGGAATGGTGTGTATCCTCGACCTTGCCGACCGAGTTCAGTAGTCGGGTAATGACTCCAAGGTAGTTCTATCGCTCACAATAACGAGCCATCGTTCACCAGCTCCGGCGATTATTACGAAACTTACGCGAACATTGCTTGAACTGAGTGTTACGCTACAACGGCATATCACAGGCAATTTTCAATAATTTCCGCTTTATTTCAAAACTGAGGTTCATAGAATTGGTGGCGGGGGATCTCAGAAGTCCATAAATTGCAATTTTTGTACAGTAGCTCTGTACAAATAATTTTACACACCACACTCATTATGTTCTTCAGACACGTTATTAACACTTAACTTCCCACACTCACACACTCATTCACCCTACACTACAGATACACACTTACATTATAACACACTCCCACACAACCTAACACACCCCCACCCTCACACACTCTTAAACATTAACTTTCCTCTCTATTATTAGGTTTATTCCAAATTCCTTTCAGGTATAGTATATAGTTACTAATGTAATGTTATAAATTGTAATATGCTTGCTCGGAAAGTGCGACGGAGTCCCGACTTCCAAGATACAGGTTTCGACCTCGTTTGTAAGTCGGAGGTGTTATTATTGTGCCTTGTAATAAGTGAATAGACTTTTCATTTTCAAACTTTTTCATTTTCATTCTTTTATCAGTAGCGGTGTATTTTTCGTAACTCGTAATAATTCAAGGAAGTGCAGTTCTACCATGTTCAGGCAGATAACTCAAAAAACGTTTCTGTTGAGTTCAAGTATTGATTTTCTGGCAAGTCTTGACCCAAGCTACCATCGCCCTTAATACAATAACACAAAACTCTTGAAGCGACAATGGTTAGGACACGAAAGAAGCGTCACCGGGTCGAATCCACCTATGGCCCAAGAGGCCCAAATTACGTCACACGTTAAGGGGTGGAAGGGGGTCAACAAAGTGTGACATCATGTGACAAGGGGGAGGGGGGAGTCATAAGCTTCGTGACGTCACACGCGTAAATCTAAAAGAAGTCATAAATAATATACTTTTATGGTACATTTGACTTATTGTTTTGTAAATGTTCTAAAACGTTTGATGTAAAGTTGATTTTTAAAAAAAAAACAAACATTTTAATCACAAATATATAAATATTTTTGAAACTGCTGTTTTAATTTAATAATTTCTAAATTTAAAATTGTAAAATATGTGATGACACAGGGGGTCCACACAAATGTTACCACCTGTGACAAGGACGGACTCCGGTTCCAAAAATCATGAAATTCGTGTGACTTATGGATGCCAATGTGGTGGACCACTTCTAGCACATACTACTTTATCCTAGTTGGAGTGGTTAATGAATAATAACAAACTCTTTCAAGCATGAACCAGAAGTCCAAATACAGCACAATTCTAGTAAATTCCTTGCAACAGCGATCGGATCCGCCGCAGCTCAGTCGAGCGCAGAACCCGTGAAGCGGTACAGTTAGGTATACCGGGCGATCGACCCCGCTCCACTGGTGCACGTTCGATTCAATCGCGGATTTAGGGCTAGTTTTCACGAGACAGTTTTGCCCCGGTGCAAGGTTTTAGACAGCGGTTTTGTGGTCTGGAAGAGATCGCTTTTAGCGATAATTGAAAATTGAAATTGAAAATATTTATTTCCAGAAGCACAAAACATGGTCTTCTAATACACACACACATTACAAATTAAGATACATTAAATTAGATTAAAGCTTGTTAAAACAATTAAATTAACTTAAATGAAATTTATAATAATATTAGCATAACAACACAAAACATAAATATTTCTCTATATTGTTGTCAAGTTATTGGCACATGATAAGTGGCCCATCTCCGATGTAGTGGGCTCTGAACCCAAGACCGCCTAGATTGTATTAATCGTTTTGCACGCATTGTATCACACTAATTTTGTGCAATAAAGAGTATTCATTCATTCCATACATAACTGACGTCCGGATTTAGGCCCAGCTTGAAACCGTGTCTAGCTTGAAACCGGCTTAAAATCCCTTTCATATGATACCCCACTTGCCCCAATGTCAGATTTCCACCCCTCCTTTCGGACCCCATTTGCAATACAAATAAAATTATTTCTGATTTTTTTAACCTGAGATACGAGTAGATGCGAGCAAGCAAGTTCTACAACTATGCCAAATTTCAAGTCTATATTCCTGAGAAAAACTGCTGTGACATACAGACGGACGGACACCGAAGTCTGTCCATAAGGGTTTCTTTTTTACCATTTTGGTACGGAATCCTAAAAATCGTATATCTGACAACATTTTCAAAATATACGGTTTGTAACAAAAACCCTCTATAAAGTCGAAAATAGGTTTTTCATGACTGAGTAATTTTTGTTCTACGACTTTTTGGTAAAATTTCTTTATCTAGGTCAGCAACTGAAAAATAAAAGTTCAGCAAAGCGCCCAGACACACTGGTTCCAAAATCGTTTAAGACACAATCTAGGTCAAGAGAGCTGGATCCACCTTTGCTCTTTCATTCAACATAAAAAATGGCAGAATAGAAGCTGAGACTAACGACGTAAAGGCCTCCGGGTGCTTTGCGCTTTCATTGAACTCTAATTGGATCTCTACAAAGGGAAGTCATACGTGAAACGGAAAACAATTCAGTTTTAATTTAATTTCCAGCGTAATTTCCGGCACATGAGGCACTCCATCTTAGTCCTCAAGGTTAGCAGCGCATCAAAAAACCTCTAATATTAATACAGTGAGGTGAGATGTCTATGGGCGACGGTGACCACTTACCATCAGGTGGCCCGATGGCTCGTCTGCTCTCCTTATTTAATTTAAAAAAAAAAAAAAAAAAATTTAACAGAGATGTAACATTTCAGTAAAAGCGAAATAATAATGAGGGAATTAGCTTTAGCATTCTGTTTTCTGAATATATTAATGTGTAAGTACTTTTATTTTATGGGATATAAATACTTATAAAGTAGGTACTTATACATATGAACAGCTTACGCGAAAAATTATATTCCCACACGAAATACTTTTATATCGATTCCAATTTTTATTCGTTTTAAAAGTCATATCCAGAGCTTACCATGTGTCTTTTTAACATTGTGTTGTTTATTTAATGTTAAGTTTTTTAAAGTCTAATCATGTATAATGCAACGTTGAATAAATGTGTTTTCTTTCTTACTTTACCCTGACATGACCAAAAGAATGTCGCCCTCTTGACAGGGTTTTTATTTTCCTGGTCATGGTATATTTTAGTACTCAGAGATAAGTAGAAGCTGGCACCCCTTAAAGTTCCCTTTAAGTGCGGGATTTCCCAGACACTCACACTAAAAAGCACCAGAAAATACCTCAAAATCCCTCACCTGCCGCTGTCCCGTCGCAACGACCATCTCCTCGACGTAAGAGCTCGGATCATATTCATTACAACACACCCTAACACAAGTCACACCCCACACCCCAAAACACCCCTTATGTTAGTTAGTGTTATTAACAAACTACGCTAATCTCACAGACATGGTAAATGCACTTGTTTATATTGATAATTGTTTGTTAAAATTATTAATTGTTCCACTTTCACACTGAAATCACATTTGCGAGGCACTGATTCTAGTTTTTTTTAAGTCTGTTGCTTATGTTATGACATTCTGTAAATGCAAAATATGGATTGAGAATGATAAATACATTATGTGGGAAATATAATGGAGCGTACTGACTAAATACATTTGCCTATAATAGCTTTTAAAGGTAGTGCATCGACACGAACTTGCAAAAGCTCGCTTTGGAAAGTGCATTCTGGAAATATATTCATTCTTTCTTTGAGAGGGTCTGACTGATGTACAATGGAAGACACATCAAGCTATATTCTGTGGAACCCTATTCAATTCAATATTTTTATTTCAGGTTAAGTCCATAGAAAGTTAATAAGTTTTAATATCGTAATAACTAAGCTTTGGTTATGATTCCTTGACATTCGTATTCGTACAAATAAGAGATGTGCTGCTGAAAGTTTCTTGCGCCGCTTCTTTCCTTTCAGCTACAGCACCTTACGAAGCGGTGGTAGAGTAAAACATGACGTTGTAAAAATGTACTTTAAGGTCCGAGCGACCAAGTAAGGGATTTTTTGGTGCTTTGTCCCTTTAAGTTCAACACATTCATTCGAATGTCAAGAATCATAACGAAATTTATTGCCACAGGGTTCCATAGAAAACAAGCTGTGTCTTCCACTATACACTCCAGACTTCAAATATCAGAGTATACCGAAGAAGTTTACCAACCATTCGAAGGTTTAGTTTCAAAATACGATACTACTAGGTTATTTAAATAATTTTATTTTCAACACTACTTTTACAAATTCCAATATTCAGCCGTAAGGACTTTGAAACGAAGAACCATTGCTCAAATGTCAACTAAAAGAGAACACCGCAAGGCATTAAGTTCACCTTTACACAATTGTATGAAGTTTAAATAAATATATGCTCGCTAGCAAATATTTGAAAACAAATTCGCGTCTGAGATTCAAAGAACTGTATACGACTTTTAGTCAGTGCGTTGTAAACGCAGCCCAACCTTGTTGGCTCGAGGAGCCAGGATTCATCGCACCGGGCCGTTGCAGGCCCAGCGGAACACGACGGGCGCGAGGCCCAATGACGGCACAATGGCGTCCGAATTCACCATAGACTGTAACCACCCAAACAGGCATATGGCTTCAACAAAGTTCGTCGTTCACTTGTGTTTGAAATGCTCGCTTTCGAATGTTCGTTGACGAATACTGCTAGTCAGTAGGTACAGTAGACCACAAGCTAAAGTATATCATTTGTCAAAAACCTTCGATTAAATCTCAACATCATACACATGCCTTGCGCAATATGACACATTTCAGATTCTCAAATTTTGACGTTTTGGTCGACTGTACGCGTTTGTTTGATGTATATTAAAGAATACCATAAACAATAGAAATATGTAAACAGGATAGGCTATGAATTGGATGAATAGTGGTATGAAGATTTCATAGTTTAAAAATTGTCAAGAACACCTAAACCGGCCAAAACCGTGTCGGGAATGCGCATGATAGGGTTGTGTAGCCGTTCAATCACATAAATATTTCACGGTCGGTTCTGTACAATTTGTTCCACATTAACTACACTATAACTTTCTCGAGTTCTGTTTCGCAAAGTTACTTTGGTACTGGGTCTGTTATAAATTAGAATTTTCATTGAAAGTACTTCCTATTTTTCAGATTAAAAAAACAGATGACGGACGAACAGACAGACAGACATAAAGCTATAAAGGCGCGGTCACACATGGTCGTTGACCGCTTCGGAGACCGCCCCGCGGCGGACGACCTACGGCGACCGACCTCCGTTGTTCACACTTGCTCGTCGGCCGAAGTCGTCTAACGTCATTCGTTTTATGACAGTGGTACGGTGGACAGCCGACGAGTGGTAATTCACATTAGGGATGTTACGGAGGTGGTTCAGAACAAGTTCAAATTTTAAACCGTTTTTTATAGCTGAACTGGTCAATCTATTTTTATGATGACGTTTGCGGCAATAAAACGTTCCTTTAGAGAGTAATGTAGGAATACATAAACAATAATACATAAATGTATTCCTACACTATTTAATAGGAATACATTCGACTCCGACTTCGGCTCCGATAATTTTGAATCGGAGGTTACACCGAAGACTTGTGAGTAAACATATTCAAATATCAATATTTATTTAAATAGTGTAGGACTACATAAAGGAACACGTATTATTGCTGCAAACGTCATCATAAAAATATTGGCCAGTTCAGATATAAACTAAAAAAAAAACGGTTTCAAACATCTCTCTTCTACCTCCGACTCCAGTTCCGACACCGATAAATCAAATTTAAAACCTTCGGTTTCGACTCCGGTTCCGGTAAAACCACCTTCGTAACATCCCTAATAAGTACCTATTAGAGCGGCGGTGGCACAGTGGCTAGGACGCTCTCACTTCTTAGGTTCGAAACCGTGCAGTGCCATGTACCAATGAGTTTTTCGTATTTTTCGAAGACTTACGTACATTTACCGACTGCTCTAACGGTGAAGGAAAACATCGCAAGGAAACCTGCACACCGAGTTAACCTATGTGTGAAATGGGGAAGGCAATGGCAAACCACCCCATTAAATCTGCCACGAGAGTCGTTCTATGTGATTAATTCCTTAGAATGATCACGACCCTCAGCATTGAGGAATACGACTTAGAAGAAGTTGGGGCTCAATATTATTTATTAGTTATTACACTTATTACCTTACAAGCCTTTATACTGTGATATTATTAATGATTTCACACCATGCGAATATGCAATAGGTATGTATAGAGAGGTACAGTGGGGATCGGAAGCGGTTAGCACTGGCAACTTAACACAATCGCAAATTTCTCTGAAACGACTGTACCTAAGTACAATGGCGGATTCTTTAATAATGACGTGGTCAATTCTATGGCAGTCGTACAGTCGACCAGCTATAGTATACCATCTGTCAGAAACCTTCCATTAAATTTCAACATTCATCATCATCAGCCCATGTCGTCCCACTGCAGGGTATAAGCCTCCTCTCTTTTGTGCCACCCTATACGATCCTGTGCAAGCCGCATCCAGGTCTTCGATGCGACTTTGGTGATGTCATCCGCCCATCTGGCTGCTGGACGACCTACTCCTCTTTTCCGTTTCTCTTCTCTTTTTTTTTTCAACATTATGCCTGCGCAATGTGGTATATTACAGATTCACTTGACGTTTTGGGTAAGTTGACCCGTGGTCGTCTGTACCTTACCTAAACGCGGCTTATAAGTATCAAGTGATTCCTCAGCCTGGATCGTCACGTAATCTCATGACATGAGCGTTCGATTTAAAAACGATATTAATGGATTCGTGGGCTCCTATCTCTCTGCCTTAAATACGGATAGCGAGAAGGTAAGTGCTCATACGAGTAGGTACAGTCGACCACAGGTATAGTCGACCACAACGAAAAAACGAAAAAAAAGAAGTCAAACTGCATAAGGTTGAGATTTAATCAAAGGTTTTTGACAGATGGTATACAATAGCTTGTAATCGACTGTACCTACTTAAAAACCCTTCATCATAATCATCAGCATATTTGTGATCCACTGTGGAGACACCGGTCTCCCTTTGCACGTAATATGAACAATAACAAGCCAGAATATTACATGTACGAATAGTTAATTTTTCTCTTCTTATGTATGTTTTGTTCAACAATTTAACACGTTCACGCGCGGTACTTTTTCCCATTTTGGCAGTACCAATCTTCACTGCCGTAATGCATAAAATTAATAAGTAAGTTATACTAACTGTTGGTGCCGTAATACGATACATAGAATACCTGTCATGTCCGTACTGTCAATGTGTAAGTGCGTGTATATGTAAGTCACGTCCAAAAAACAACACCTATTAATCCCGCAACTTTGCCAGTAGAAACAAAATGCACTCTGTGCAGAATGGCAGTGAGAGGGGCCTACGTACCGAGTTCATAGAAAATCGTCACGTATAACCGTAGTGCTTTTAAGAAACGTGTAAATATTTGCCGACGATGACCGTACTGTAATTTTGTAAACTCAATTTAACGGCATTAGCCGTTACCGCACGCGATCGTGTTAAGCGCCTACAAAAACTACATTCTACATTGCATGACACAACGTAAACAATAGAGTGTGCGTAAGAAACGAAAACAATGAGCAAGTTCTAACAGTAGCCGGTCTAAAACACACGACACACAATAAAAAACAGATGGTAAGGGAAACGTACGTAATTTTGACGAAATTAACACGCGGCGGGTGGGAAACGCGCGTCTTTCGGACGGCGCAGAGGCGTTTTTGTTGCGGTAGGGCGGCGGTGGTATCGATCGCGGGCGGGCGCCGGCGGCGTGTGCCTGGCGGCACGTACACTCGTGCACTGCTGCGGCGTGCGAGATGAACAACGAACACGTACGCGCAGAACGGTCGCGTAGGCAGTTTACTCTCAGAGGGACATGTTCAACGGCAACATGAGAACAGTCACACGAGCGACACTCACACTCATACCATTTATTGCTTTTCATGTGTAACAATTGGTCTTAAAAAATATATATTATGTGATCATACATGAAACCCTGAGTAGGGCACCGCAATATAAAATAAGAGATTATGATAAATTATAATAGTAATAAATGTTACGGCATAATTGATTTTATAGTTAAGTATTGGTTTTATCATCAAAAAATTCTAGATACCTGTAAGCTGGTGAAATCATATTTAAATAAATTAAGTAGTTTTTTCTCTGTAATGAATGGCCCCTGCCAGTGTACACACTGCAATTTGGTCAATGACCGTGTTGGAATCTTGAAAATAACTCGAAGGTTTTGGCGTCTGTTTTAAAAAAAAACAGTTTATATACTTCGAGATCAAGGGAGAGTCGTTTGCACTAGGAATGCCTAGTGTCTTGCCAAGTGCAATTGGAGGTTAGGTTGCCGGATGGACGAACACTTAAGACAGGCCAAGGTCGGGGAAAAGAGGAGTAGTTCGTCCAGCAAGTAGATAGGCGGATGACATCACCAAAGTCCCATCGAAGACCTGGATGCGACTAGCACAGGATCGTATAGGGTGGCACAAAAGAGAGGAGGCTTATACGCTGCAGTGGGACAACATGGGCTGATGATGATGATGTTGATGAAGACAGAGCTACATGGAAGAAGGAGAAATTTAACCGCTTTTTGCATTCTTTTAGAGCATCCACCTTTCGTTATTGTCAGCGGCACATCATCATCATCAGCAGCCTACTCTAGTCCACTGCTCTCCGCCTCTCCCAGGGCGCGCCATTGAACCCGATCGATCACAGCGGCACATTTGTTTATAAATAATCAAGCATTCTCAAAGAATCGAAATGATCGGAGTGTATCTTCTGTCTGTATTCTCCACTCTTTGCCGCTGGAACCGCATCGCGCCGACGCAGCGATTGCGGTCCGCGTTACCGGATAAGATCGACGGACAACACAGCGGCACATTTGTTTATAAATAAACTGTACTCTTATCTACTATATGGGATAGTCTACTTCACCGCAGAGATTCAGTGAACAATAGGTCATTTGTCATACAGAAGAGGGCCATACGAACTATTGCACGAATACCTCCCTGGGAGTCTTGCAGGGGCTATTTCAAAAAATACCAAATTTTAACAGTCCCTAGCCTTCACATTTTGGTTCTACTCACAGATATTATTAAGTGTAGGCACTTGTTTGAAACGGACGAGCAAATGGCACTACGAGTAAATACTAGGAGGAAAGACTTGGGAAGCCGAATCACTCCGTTACTTAAGGTCGCTACTCACTGTCCGCGGTATCAGGCAGTCCGACTGTTCAATAGGTTGCCGGTTGAATTAAAAACTATAAATAGTGTAAATATTTTTAAGCGTAAACTAGGAGCTCTACTTGTTGAAAAGTGTTGCTATTCGATAGAGGACTTTTAATTATTGTTTAAATTTGACATAATTTATTATTTAACTTTATTAGACACTAGTTTTAGTAGTTTGACATTTATAATTATTAAATTTTTAATTAGTCTTAAGCTTTAATTCGCACACAATGTATATTGTTACTCGAAATAAATTGAAGTGAATTGAACCAATTTCGAGGAAAACACGACAGAAAAAGGACCTAAGCACGGGACTCGGAATTCCGTATTGCGTGTTGAAAGACTTGCTTTAAAAAAATCAAAATGAATTAATTTGGCGTTCGCGAACTCCGAATCTGTTGTTTATAGAACAGTCTTACCCTGGGGCACATGGACTTCTGAAGGTCGTGAACCATCGTCCACATCTCAATGTGAAGCCCTAAATTTAGACAAACAGCGTATTTCAGTCAGATTGGCGAAAAAATAATAATTGCAGGACAGCAGTTTCGTGATTAAGAACTTTTGTTCCTATAATGGGCCAAAGCCTAAAAAAATAAATAAAACCTTAATCATATTCAAACGGCACCGGCTAACAGCTATGTTATGTATACATACATAAACTCACATCTACAAAACAAAATATATAGAAATGTTGTGTCCATAATCCCCGAAGGGGTAGGAATCACCGACAGGTAGTACCCACTTATCGCCATAAGATTTGGTGGTGGACAAATGTGATAGGTGGCGAGCCTAACGCCGTCTACTGGGTGTAGAATAGTATCCACAAAATCCCTTAGGCTCAATTTACATTGCCGCGGAATGGAATGGAAGCGAATTTTCGCAACGTAATTGTACATAGCATAATGAACTTTATGTCAATTGTGTAACATACAAACTAAATACGAGCCAAAAAAGAGGTCGCGCGTCTTCCGGGGAATCCTCGCGCATTCTCAAGAATTCCCCTAGCGGTAAAGCGTATTTAGTTTGTACGTTACACAATTGACATAAAGTTCATTATGCTATGTACAATTACGTTGCGAAAATTCGCTTCCTTTCCATTCCGCGGCAATGTAAATTGAGCCTTAGTCGCCTCGTACGACACCCATGGGAAGAGTTGGGGTGGTGCTATTCTTTATGGCCGGCACGACACACGACGTCCATATCGGCCAGGGTCGGGTATTCTTACTAGGTTAGGTAGCCTAGTGACCTAAATTGCTGTGTCAGAACTGAATTAGGGAAAACATGATTACTAAATTAGTCACCTCGGGTTCGGTATAAGTGGGGATCGATAACCTGAGAATGAAATAAATAAAGTAGAATGTCGAGGTAGGTAACCACGGGTTTCGTGGAAAGATAAAATCGGCCATTCTAAAATGTGCATTTCTCACAGAGTCCCATCATTTATCTTTGCCAACACATTTACAAAAAATCTGAATTATACATAATAATTATAACGGACCCAATAACAAAGTTGGAAATGGAACTCGACAATTAGTTAATTTGGAAAAAATTGTACGAGTGTGAAATCGACCCCAAAATATTTTTTATGATTTATGATTCATAATCATTAAAAAAAATTATGAATATAAGGGTTAACGAAAATATAAGGGTTCCTTGTTGGCTACGAAATCCTAAAAAGTAATCATCAACAACTTGACAACAACAACAACCTTGGACTATGACAGCACTGAGAAAGTATTGGAAATTGTCTAATGAATAAACACACTATACGGGGTGTAACATTAAGAACGGTCAGTATGGGAAAGTCTGAAACTATAAGACATAAGAAGATCTGTTCTTAGGAACCATGTCATCAATTTTAGTAACAAGAAAAACTGTATTCATACATTTAAAAAAAAACTGTACTCAGCCTGGGAATCGAACCCGGTTGTTTTGAAAAAAAATCCAACACTATTTCTATTTAGATATCGATTGTGTAGGTCTTCAGGAATAAATGTTAGTATGAAACGTGATGTTTAAAATTAATAAAACGCATTGTTTCCATATCTTTTAATTTATTTTAGTGGGTGTTCGAATGACTACCATTTTGTAAAATACAACATTCAACTCGATTAGGTCAAAATTGTCTCTATGGTGTAGCATAGCAGCCATAGACACAATTTTAACGCAAATTCACCACCAGAAGATACAAAATTCAATAGTAAGATCGTTACCTAAACGAGTTGAATGTTGTATTTTACAAAATGGTAGTCATTTCGAACACCTACTAAAATAAATTAAAAGATATGGAAACAATGCGTTTTATTAATTTTAAAAATCACGTTTCATACAACATTTATTCCTTAAGACCTACACAATCGATATCTAAATAGAAAGTGTTGGTTTTTTTTTTAAAACAACCGGGTTCGATTCCCAGGCTGAGTACAGGTTTTTTTAAAAATGTATGAATACAGTTTTTCTTGTTACTAAAATTGATGACATGGTTCCTAAGAACAGATCTTCGTATGTCTTATAGTTTCAGACTTTCCCATACTGACCGTTCTTAATGTTACACCCTGTATATACTAGTCATATACTCATTCATACTCATCATAATCAATATACTAGTCATGCAGTCACACACCCGCAAACTCTCACACACCCTAACACGCACACTCTCACACACCCTAACACGCACCCTCACTCTCACTCTCAACAAACACATACCCTCACCTTTCCACACCCCCTCACCAATACGCACACATGCACACAAACTTTCACTCCATGCTTACGTCTTAGTATCTAATGTTAATTTAAAATTGTATACGTTTATTTTAATTTTATTTTTTCCTTCATAAATCAAAATTGTTCCTAAATAGAAGAGCCTAAATCCCGCGACACAGGGTATCCTAGTGCGGGATTTAGAGCATCAACCATGTATTAATTGTAAGTTGCAAAATAAATGTATTTGTATTTATTTATCTGGTCTCTGTTAGAAGTCGCCAAATCACATAAAATCTTCGAAAATAGAAAATATTTCATATGAATCAACTATATAGAAACAGTACATGCTTTTTAACAAAAAAGATTCTAACTAATGTCATTCACACACAAATCACGTTCACCAAAAAAGTGTATGCAAATAATCTACGGAAAAGAAATCAACTTGAAGTACGTGGACCTAGAACAAATGTTGGTAAGAGGAACATATTGTTTGAGGGAGCACAGCTATATAATACTCTGTCCAATGAAATCAAGGAATGTGAATCTTTAAATTGTTTCAAAAACAAACTTAAAACATATATTTACAATAATGTATAGTATCGTCATGTCGTCCTTTGCTCTGTTACATTTTTTTTTGAGAACTGTTTTTAGTTTTCGACTTGCTGGAAATATTTTTTAATTTATTTATTTATTCTTTAACACTTTTGTGTACAGGTGAGCTTAATGCCTTGCGGCATTCTCTGCCAGCTGACCTTTGGGCATGCAGATATGTTATGGCGGTGCAGTGGCAATAAAAAATGACAAAGAAAATATACAATATAATTAAATACATACGAAAAATATAATAAAATATTATGCACAAATATATTGATATGTAAAATATAAAGTTTTAGGGATTGTGAGGAACTCAAAAGGTGGCTTTTTTTCAAATTGTTTCTTTTATATTAGTTTTTTTAGTCTTCATTTATATTAGTTTTCTCTGTAAGTGAACTATGTTCTTAAGAGAAAATTCTTTAAACCTATTTCATGCCTTACAACCATACGATCCCCGTGGGCCCTTCACGAAGCAACAATCCTTCCAATTAATTGGCAGAAAACACTAAGAGATAGAACAAGCGACTAGGAGAGAAGAATACACACATAATTGTTCACGCCATAGCGTGCCAAGACATTCCAGAATGCCAACGTATTTTCAGACCCATGGAGCAGTATTTGCAAAAAAATTGCATTGTATTTAAATTCGGGTGTTAATCTTTAAGTTAAGTTTAAGACTTTGATGGTTTTTATGTTTACTTTGTACCCGTAGGTAATTGTGAAGTACTTTGGAGTAATCTGTGAGCCAGACATAATTATTGTAACAAAGAAATACGTGGCGCTCCATTCTGTCCGCCTACCCACCAAGAAACATATCTCTCGCTCTCGCTGGCACGCTTCTCTTGCTTCCTCTACCTTTTCTTTTGGTAACGGGGGGGAAATCTTCGAAAGATACCCAGCCTCCTGGGGGAGAGACTGGGTTATGTGAGATTTTTACTCACTAAAACCCCCTCGATGGCCGGCCTCTTGCTTATCGGAGGGCTCCGGGATCTCCAGTGGAACGCACCGGTGCCCTCGTAGCCTTTGCCTTGGGCTACTCCTGGGAGGTGTACATTCCACCTCCCGGTTCCTCCCGTCACAGTAGTGTGCGGCCATAGCACGTTGCTGCCTTCCCCAGAGTCGCCCGCCAATGAACGGCCAAAGCCCCCACTTTGACCGCCCGCGACCCTGATTTCTCCTTTTAGTCGCCTTTTACGACAGGCAGGAGTTACCGTGGACAGTCATTCGTCGTTTCACGCATGCTCGCCGCTGGGGTAGTCTGTTCTGTATATGAATATCTATGAGCACTGAATCTAGATCAGTCTAGAACGACCCCGACTTTTACTTCCACTCACTTTCTTTTGAGATAAGAATAGGGTCACAATAACAAACGTTATTATATTAAAAGCCGCTGGAAATCACAGACCTGGGTCGCTGGATACGCATTGTTCTTGATTGCAATAACAATTCAAACCTTGTTCGTTTTATTTTTATATGCAATAAAACTTCGCTACACTCTTCAAACGGTTTAGGGACAAGGCGTCAACGTGTCAAAATGCACAATTGGCGAATCGTACGAATGTCAAAATATACAATTTGGACATTTACATTTTATATATAAATTTGATTTCATTTCGAGGTTTGGGCCGACGACTGAGAGAGCGCTCAGGTGACCCCCGCGCCGAGTCGTACCTGGTGCAGCGCATCTCGCTGGCTATTCAGCGTGGAAACGCTGCCAGCGTGATGGGCACCTTCCCGCCGGGTGCGACTCGGGGCTGTTTATTAGATTAAGGATTTTATTAGGATTTTGACCCATATAATATGTTTATATTATATTCTAAAATTTAATTTCTCAGGTTTTCGAGATATTTGGAAGTTTAGTAATTAAAAAAATAATTAATATCCGGGTTAAAAAAGCAAGTTACATAGCATTTCACCCAATCCCTGCCTTCACAGACAACTTTAGGCAGTTCTTTGTCAAACTGCGTGACTTCATGAGCAAACGGGTCTAATTTTGGTATCTTACAGCCCGTTTCTTTTATATATTTATTTACACTTTATTGTACAACAATACACTTAATAAAAACCAATATAATATATAAAGACAACTAAGTACAGATAAGCAATAACAATAAAATAAATATCTCTAAAAAATACAATGCATAATATACATACATATTATGCATATTATACATATACATACATACCTATATAGGTATAAATAAATATTAACAAACTAAGATCGATGATATAACAGGAATCAAATTTGAGAAAGGTAGTGTTCTTTTACTTGTTTTTTGAAAATGGGAATTGTTTGACTCTCACGAATACTGGGAGGTAGCGCGTTCCACAACCTAACTGCGTGAACACAAAAGGAGTAATTTTGACTTAATTTTAATTTTGTACATTTTGACACGTTGTCCCTAAACCATTCAAATCCCGTCATGCGAATTTTTCAGACAGCCTTTTATATTTATACTGTATGCTCAATCGCACTAGGTTTCTTTTTGTTGGGAAATGGCCACTTATTCTTTTGAAATCGATCATACAGGCATCATTTAGGCAAGGGTTGAAATACACAGCAGAAACAAACACACTCTCTTACACACCCACATTCACAAACACACTCTATCACTCGCCTTTAAACCACATATTGTAATTCTATTTCTTCTATATATTCAGCTATTGCTATTTCATTAAAATTCATTTTGAGTTATTGTGTAATTGGCGTTATAACTTTTTAGACTGTACAATACAATAGCCAGCTGTACAATAACCTATAATAAAATAAAAAATTAAATACTAAAAAATAAACTCTTTATAGAGCAAGGAAATAATGAAAAACCGACCATTCCGTTTCGTTATGGACTTTTTACACTTGACTCAATAATTCAGTCAATTGTAAATGCATTTAGTAGGTTAGTCTGCGATTTACAGCATATAAAAAGAAGTATGTCTAGTTAGTCGACTAAACCTTGGTATTTATATGTTATTGTTGTAAATAAAATTATCTTATATAACGTTTTCCATAATACTTGCACACCTACTACCTCTTTCTCGAAATATTTTTTTAAATTTATTTATTATAAAATCCACTGCACTTAAATTTAAAAACAAAAAAGGCCATTAAAAAAAACATACTGCCAATTACAGATTTCCTATTTTAAAATAATGCTTATAGGGAGAAATCAGTTTTGCCTTGTGTTTATTGGAAATGTGTGTGAACGTGTTTGTGTAGAAGAGAGTGAAAGGGTGTGTACATTTGTATGTGTTGTGTCATTGCCTCTGTCCGAAGGTTGCCTGGAAGAGATCACTCTTAGCGATAACGCCGCCTAAATTGTACTTCACTATTTCCTTTTCTATCTCTTGTTTGTTGTTTTCTATTTGTGAAATAAAGTGTATTTTACTTTTCTCTCTTCTAAGTCGTTTTCCTCATTGAGGGTCGTGATCATTCTAAGGAATTAATCACATAGAACGACTCTCGTGGCTGATTTAGTGGTTTGCCATTGACTACCCCATTTCACACACTGGTAATCTCAGTATGCAGGTTTCCTCACGATGTTTTCCTTCACCGGTATTTTACTTTTACTTTACTTTAAATCGTTGATTGAATTCAATCAAGCGTAATAGAAGCTTTAATCTACAGAGTCAAATCACCACGTTCTGTAGCTCAAGTCTGCATACTAAATCTATATGCTCAGGAGTGCCTACAGAAATAGTGTCGAATTATTCAAATTGGAATCATGACTTATTCCTATGACGTAAGAGTTAGTCGAATCTAGGACGGGTGTGTGGACGTAGAGCGGCTGGATATACGAAGTATACCGGACATTTTAAGAACATTACCCTTCCTTTGAAAACAAACACATTCATACAACTGTTGCTTTCTTGTGCGTGCAGTCACTGAGGGGCTTTGGGTCACAGATAAAAAAATTGAAAACGTTTATTTAGCACTGTAAACAACAGAATATAGAACACAATACAGAAGTATACAAAGATTACCGCACAAATAAACTATTCTTATTCTTATTAATGAATACACATGCAGCAGAAAACATCGGTACAGTGCCAAAAAGGGTACACCAGCTCAGCATAACGCTGAGGCAAGCCACAGCGCTGATTTTCAGCTGACCCCTCAGTGACTGCACGGACGAAGAAAGCAACAGTGTGTGCGTGTTGGCTGTGATTAGGATATCTAGTTGTATTACATCATTTGGTGTATATTATTATTATTATGTGATTAACCTTGGGCCCGGTGAAGTATGTTGGACGACAGAGGTGTTATTTATTCAGGTTTAACCTGAAAATTGCGTGCTGGTGGAGTTGCGATGGATTTGGACAAGGTTCAGAACTCAAAACAAAGTCCACGTTCACACGTGAACGTAAACTTAAAACTTTTTGATTGGATAGGTGTCTGATTTATAGAGTATAACGGCGACTTTTACAGATATCGTGTGGAAATCTCATTGCGATGGCTTAATCCGTAAAAATCTAAGTGACCAGGGTACTGGACATTCGAGGAACTGGACGTTCGGGAAAATGGACGTTCGGGAAAATGGACGTTCGAGGAATTGGACATTCAGGTAATTGGACTTTAAGGGAATGGATTTCACTGACTGGACATTCGGAGAATTGGACGTAACGCCCATGATCGGATTTGACATCGTTGTATGGAAAGTACCAATAAAAAATCTACTCTTTAAAATCTGACTAGCCGTTGAAATCACTTTCATGCCCCATCTCAAATCGGCGAAGAAAGATCGCTCCTCCGCGCTAGTAGAGAAAACGATAGGTTGTCCAACTGTTTACTTGGTACTGTAGTATATTTTTATATAGGGTATGTGCGTAATTTAGTAAATCAGTTCTATCTTGTTCACCATCTCTTCCATCTCCCTATTCTTTCTCATCATCCACGCTCCGTCTTACTTCTTGACTGGTCCCAGAATCTTCCTCAATATCCTCCCAAACATTATCGGAGAAACGAAAGCAGCTCGACTACGATGGCTCGGACACATCACTAGGATGGGGGAGGATCGAGCAGTTAAACGAGCGTATGTGGGACGCCCTAACACCGCCCAGATACCGCTGGCGCGATGAAGTGGAGAAGGATCTGCGTGAGCTCCAGGCGCCTGACTGGCTCGAGACTGTGCACGAAAGAGGGCGATGGCGCTCTTTGGTATCGGAGGACAAGGTCCACTTTGGGTCGCTGCGCCAGCGGAGTAAGTAAGTAAGCTCTATCTCGGCTGTAAAAGGAGTTTTGTTGGGTCCCGTGAATTTTCCCATAGTTTTTCAAAATAAACTATTAGCGCCGAGGCTGGGATCCGAACCCACGCGTTGTATTATATATATAGTATATACAAGAATTGTACAGTGATTGACCGCTTGTGTGACCCCGAGAAGCAGAAGAAGTCCAAAATACAGATATTTAATTTTAAATGTTATATCTTCACTACGCCAATATTTTACGTACCTAGACCCATATTAGCCTTATATCTGTAGTTTACGAGTAGGTACGTGCTTGGCGTACTCATGCGTGAAGGCAAACGGCCTTGTGAAGTACACCCTCTAATAAATTACAAGCGAGTGGGTAAAGGAAAGAGAGAGCCGGTGGCATGGATAGGACGTCTGACTCCTATGCAGCAGGTCCGGGTTCCAATCCATGCAACATTAACATCATACACACGTATCAATGTTTTTTCGAATGACTTACGTACATTGACCGACTGCTCTGGCGGTGAAGGAAAACATCGCGAGGAAACCTGCACACACTGGTTATCTCAACCAGTGTGTGTAATGGGGAAGGCAATGGCAAACAACCCCATTAAAGAGTCATGCTATGTGATTAATTCCTTAGAATGATCATGAACCTTAGCAATGAGGAATACTACAAGTAAAACTAAAAGTACTAAAAGTAGTCTAAAATATCCAAAGGTTGGCTGGAAGAGATCCTTATGGGATAAGCCCGTCTTTGTACATATTTTAATGTTTTTTTAATATTTTTTATATATTTTTTAAACAAAAAAAAACTACTTAGAAGAAAAGTAAAAGGAAGGGATGGGAATCATTCCACTAGGTTTATTCTTCTTTTCTTGTACCTAGTTTGTGGCCAACCTAATGTCAGAGTCGTAAGAGACTAATACTGACAGTTCGGCATGCTCTACGAGGCACGAAGAGGCTTAAGCCACATTTAAATGTGCCGGTAGCATTCTGGTTTTGACCACGCCCAACGTTTCTTATCTAGTATGATCACTTTCTGACTATTCTTGCGCGCGCCTTGCATATGATCCCCTCAATATTGAAAAGCTTATTTTCCTTAAATGCTTAGAAAGTTACGTCATTTACAGTTAATTTTTTGGTCCCGCTGTCATATTGTACATTTTAAATCTATGCGAAAAACAAACAAACCATCGACCCATGTCACGACCCATATACAACAATTGCAACCCCTGTATAAAACACAAAACCGCAATTAGACGAATGCTCAAACCACGCTGAATTTCAGCGGTGCAGCTGGGTCAAAGGTCAAAGGTCGACGACCGGGTGACTATTTCGGGCACACGGGTAAAACGTGACCTAGAAATTTGATCGATTTCTTTAACCCAGATTTTTTATGACTCTATTGATATAGGGGTACTAATTGTAAGTACTCATTCAGTCTAGATTTCTAGAATAGTCGTAATACAAATGGTATTACTGTAACGATGTGAAAGTAGCAGTACAAAGTGTAGAATTAGAATTTAAAACGGGATTCTTGCCACGATTTGTTGGTAGATCTACCTGGGACCATGCCGTATGCAAGTGCTGAGATATCAGGAACTCAAAATAAGAACTAATAAGAATCTGTTTCAAATGATAATTCTATAGTAAATAACCACTACAGTTTCAAAAGTCATATTATCTTATCTTATGATAGGGGGCCGGGAATAACCCCAGCGGCACTTCGACCCTTGAGGATCTTTTGTGCCTACCCCATTTACACACTGGTCATCCCAGTGTCAGTATACAAAGATTAATACATGCAGCACAGAACATCTGGTGCGGTACAGTGCCAAAAAGGGTACACCAGCTCAGTATAATGCTGAGGCAAGCTACAGCGCTGATTTTCAGCTGGCCCCGTTATTATTAAAATGTAGCTCGTAATTTGTCAAGAGCTTGCTTGCTTGCTTATCGTACGGTTAGTGGCCAACCTATTAGTCAGAGTTGTTCAGGCTGCCCGTAGACCTCTGATATGGCTTAACGACTGCTGTCGAACGACAGCAACCGGGATCGATTGTTTAACGTGCTTTCCGAGGCACGGAGGAGCTCAGATGAAATATGCCACTAGCGGTCACCCATCCAGGTACCGACCGCGCCAACGTCGCTTAACCTGCATGATCACTTTCGGACCATGCTTGCAACTAGGCTACGAGCTACTTTGTTTAGTGACTACATCGGTTACTAGCCCTGTAGCCCCCTTGGTGTCACTAGAACACTCGACCACTAGCTATAGTATACCATCTGTCAAAAACCTTCTCTTCTTGATTAAATCTCAACCGTATGCCTGCACATTATGATACATTTCAGATTCTCAAATTTTGACGTTTTGGGTAGGTTGACCTGTGGTTGACTGTACAACTCAGCCGCTTTCTAGTAATTGAGCTTAGGACTGGGTCCATCATATTATCCAGTAGTGTGAGTAACCGAACTCAGGGTTCCCTCTCATAAAAATCGCACTAACTTCTTCGCTAGTAAAGCGGCTAGCACAAAATGGGCGCTTTTAAGATTACCGTGCCGTTACCGTCCACGATATTATTGTGTCGTATCGACCACAAGCTGTAGTATTGGTGGAAAAATTTGCGGCAGAGAGCTAGAAGGAGACAAGACTTACTTGAGAAGCTCCTGAATCTGATTTTCGGCGGCTGGTTTCTTCGGGTTTCCACCAAAGTTTGAAGGGGTGAGCACTTAGAGCACAGGCGATAGTTCAATTACAAAATTAGAGTAATTAGCGTGGAAATTAATTAATTCCGAGGAGCGTTTGTTTTGCGACAGAAGTCATTTCACGAGTGAATTTGATTAGCAGATGACATTGTGGCGTCATCACTATGCGTGAATTCTTTCGCCGTTGACAATAAAACGTTACTGGAAATTTAAAAGCATCTTCACATCACACAACTTTTCTAAACGGCTAAAGCAGAATCATCAGCGCCATGCTGTAGACTACTCTAGAGTATGGCATTATGCTGAGCTGAGTGATGCTTATTTGGTGCTGCAGCATGTACGCCGTCCACATATTTTAGTTGTATAAGAAAATATATTATAATATCTAAAATATATTAAATATATATCCTATACTTACGATAAATAGAACTGTGTGCGGCAGTTAACAAAGAAACGTTTTTCTATTCTATTCTTCATACATTTCCATACATTTTGCTTCCCTGTTAAACGTGACGTGACGGTAAAACGTGCCGTTACCGTGCAACATTATAAAAGCGGTCATTGAAGCCGTGTTTTTTTGCCTTAATTTTCACTTACCTGGGCCCCGGCGTCACGTGTCCATCATCTGCGTCATAGAAGTCATCTTCCCCCTCAGACGACGAGTACGACGTATCCGGCACTAGCAGCGACATCGCGCCCCCTGCACATACCAATGGGGATGTCAATTTGGTAGCTGAAGATAATAATGGTAGTGGTAGATCCTAATGTGAAGGATCGCCTGGGGTGATACCACCCACTTATCTATTTCTGCCGTGAAGCAGAGATGCTTGCATTTCTGTGTTTCGGTTTGAAGGGTAAGAGAGCCAGCGTAATTTCCGGCACATGAGGCATTCCATCTTAGTCCTCAAGGTTAGCAGCGCATCAAAAACCCTTCAACATTAATACAGTGAGGTGACATGTCTATGGGCGACGGTTACCACTTACCATCAGGTGGCCCGTTTGCTCGTCTGCTCTCCTTATTTAATAAAAAAAATATGGATCGTCTAACTGGTAGGTAAAGGGGCACATTGTTGCAGCGAGTGTTATTTTGCAACACGAGCCACAGGCGAGTGCTCGTGGCTCCATCTACGCAACGCTTTGCGTTTTATGTCCTATTGGGTAGACATCTGCGTAGTTGGGTCCTGTACGCAGTGTCCTATCCAAAGATATTTTAAATTCTGTATTATATACCCTAACATAGTTTTTAAGTTGTATTTGTACTAACATCTTTATGGACCTTGTTGTCTGATGAATACATTAATTTATAATAATAAATACACGTAAAAAAATCGTTTAAAAATAGACTAGACAACTGGTTTAAAAAAGCAGTGATAAATAACCCTAATTTTAATCTTAAGACAAAACAATGATTTAGTGCAAACATTTAATTTAAATAAATAACATAGACTGACTGTGTAAAAACTGTAAACTGTGAAATCTATAATCTGAAACTTAGAACTTATAACTTTCCAACACTATGACATAGACGCATCAGCATATATGCTGCCCGTCTATAAATATATAATAGCAGACTCGTACAAAAAGCAGTTATAATAAATACATGCAGAATAGTTCGCAAATTCTTATCAATAGAAGAATAAACTTAAATTACTATAAAATACTTACATATTTATCATTTTCATATATATGTCTTTATTTTTTCCTCCCCACTCTCGTTTGGCCAAAAGCCCCGCGATTGTGGTAGAATACCCCAATAAATGGGAGATAAAGAAGTTTTAAAATACTACTAAATACTTAATTAGTTTTGCTTTTTATTTTTGTAATATATTTGTTTAATATTATTTTTGCCTTCTGTACCTAATTGTTTGTATGTGTGTATCGGAATTTGGAGCGTCAGTGGCACAGTGGCTAGGACGCCGGACTCCCATGAGTTTTTCGGTTTTTTCGAAAGACTTACGTACATTTACCGACTGCTCTGACGGTGAAGGAAAACATCGTGAGGAATCCTGCACACTGAGATGACCAGTGTGTAAAATGGGGAAGGCAATGGCAAACCACCCCGTTAAATCTGCCACGAGAGTCGTTCTATGTGATTAATTCCTTGACCCCTAGCAATGAGGAACACGACTTAGAAGAAGAGTGTATCAGAAATAAATATTCTTTCTTTCTTTCTTTTAAAACATGATAATAAAATAGAACCAGGACCAGTTTTAACCGTTTGAGCGTCTTATTTATAAAAACAAAACGTACTGGGGGAGTCGATGTGATCCAGAGGTGTGTGCGGTGCGGACAGCTCGCGGCACTCCGCGCCCATCTCCACCCGCTGGGTTTCCGAGTCTGGTACAATACACGACCAATATTAAGTACAAGCCCTGAGGATTTACAGGTTGTAACAGAAACACCATATAGTCCCCAAAGTGGGGTGTGCCGTTACCATAAATGAACAACTTTCTCTATGGCCCAATCTACTCAAGCAATATAAATTATTTTCTGAGTGGTCATATAAATTATACCGCCCCACCCGATAGCAGTTCACACACGCCCGCGCCGGCGCGTGCGGCGACCCGCTTCTGGCGCTTACACGCGCTATCGGCATGTTCCAGGCCGCTTCCCCCGATCCCTCCCTCCCCAGCGACGTCCTAAGCCGAGGTCCGTACCCACCTGGGTGCCCTTAGGCAGTCGCTTCTTATAGTAGTTTTTAAGTCCCCCTAGTTTTCTAAACCCCGGTGAAGCTGTAAATGTCATTAGGAACAACAGCATAAGTCAGTTCGAAAAAAAATTATTTTTCTTAGAAATTATTACTGTGCACTGTGCAGAAAGAATCTAAAATAATTTAATAAAATAAAATATTTCATCAAATAACTATTTTGTTTTAATCATCATCATAATTATTTCAGCAGAGACTTCCACTGCTGGATCTCCATTTTCCTTTTTTAATTCAATTTGTTATTAGTTAATACTTGCGGTTGCTGGTACTTGGTGAAACTTGTAGTACATGATTAGACTTAACTAATATACTGTTGGTGAGCGTCGGTGGTCTAGTGGCTAGGACGCCGGACTCCCATGCGGGAGGTCCGGGTCCGAAACCATGGAATGCCATGTACCAATGAGTTTTTCGGATTTTTTCTAAGACTTACGTACATTTACCGACTGCTCTAACGGTGAAGGAAAACATCGTGAGTAAACCTGCATGTCTGAGGAAATTTCGAAGGCGTGTGAAATCCACCAAACGGGATGCCTGTGCCCCAACAGTGGGGACATTAATAGGCTGATGATGATGATGAATATACTGTTTCAGTTGGATTTTATTGTATTTTATTATTTACGACCGGTTTCGTTTACACATCTTCAGGTATTTGTTTATAATTATTTTCTTAACTACATGCATGTTGTATTTATCTACCTACATGTAGTTAAGGAAATAATTATAAACAAATACTTGAAGATGTGTAAACGATACCGGACGTAATTAAAAAAATACAATTAAAACCCGAGATTCAGTATATTATTTAAGTCTAATCATGCTATTGTTTGTTACTTGAATAACAAATCATATTCATATAAATCTAATAAACACGCGATTATCTCGGAACATACTATAAGCGTTGAAAAGGGTACGTAATGAAGACGCTCCCGTGACGGACGCCTACCCGCCGTTATTATATCAATTTTTACCTACGGTCATGTTTTGATTTGTATGTGTTAAGTTGTTTCTATATTTGGTTAGTGTTTCTATTTAAGAGTGGAATGTGCAGCGCCCAGACAAACCAGCTTTCTGGTTTCAGGGCGCGAAGATTTGTAAATAATGAAACCTTGTATGTACACAACAATAATATATAATAAAAATAATAATAAATAAAAATAATATTATAATTACAACAACAACAACAGTAACTGTGGCCATGTGAACCCACCCTGACTAACGCTCTCTCACCTCCCCGCACCTGTCCCTCACACCAGACACACAACTCGCCACTCGTACATCACACACGCACACACACACACACACACACGAACACACACACACACACACGTAAACATTATGCGACGCATTTCTCTCATTCATAATAGTTACCTACATCTGTTTTTTGTTGTTTTCTACCTAAGATATATTATATAATATTAAGTAACATAATGAAAATTTATAATTGGCAAATGTTATAGTTTTTTTTTATAAGGTCTTAAAAAAAGCTGTAAATTTAAGTAAATAAATAAAATAAATAATAGCTACTTCAAATCCACTCTTTAATAATTATGGATACGGATAATAATTATAATGATACCTTGTTTGATATGTGCTTCGGAAGGATTCGTCGGTCCCGTGTAGATCCCGTTCACTGGGTTTACGGTATTCTGTAAAATATAACGGTAGTTCAAAACCATATATCGGTACTGAAGTATACCTATATTTTAATTTGACTTGTATTATTAAATGAATTATGTAAATAAAGACATACTTTTTAGCATAAAAAACTAAAGTATAATAGTAAGCCCGACCAGGAATATATTGGGTCCTATTTTATTAGCGGCAAATATTTCTAGGGTGTCATCTATAGGTTATAACAATAAAGTAAGGTCAAGATATATTTTTTTACTTATTAAATTTTCGAGAATAACGACAAAATTGTTATTATTATTATTAACTCTTTATAGTACACACATAATATTATATATGTCAGCGCAAACAACAAGTGACGTCATAGTGCACGTGCAATGCCCACCTGCGCTTGCGACGAAGCAAACACGCAGCCGATACCACGTCATGCCGCCCCCCACTGCCTGGCCTCTATAAAAGCGGGCGCCCGACCCAAGGTGACATCATTCTCTTGCGACTCGTCGACGAGGCAGTCGGACTTGATATTTTATTGGAGAATATTGCATTTCCGAATAATTAACCGTAACTGGTTGCTATCAGGGGACTCTCGTATGGCCGGTTACTATTGAATGTCTAACCGGTGACTAGTGGTTGCTATTGAGGTGATTGGACTGCGACTAGTTGCTGTCAGCTGGCTGAGCAGTAACTGGTTGAAGTTAAGGTTACTCCGGAAGCTATTGGTTGCGTTTAAAATGATTAATCCGTGACCGGTTACCGTTGAGGGATAGGACAGTAGCTTATTGCTGTTAAATAACTCTAAAATAAGTTGATTGAGTATTAAATTATATTTCGCTGTTTTTTTAAAGCAAATATGGAACCACAGGGTGAGGACAACCCGGAGAATGATAGCGGGCCATCTATGCCCTTACCCTGAGATCTGACATCAGATTTGGGATGACGACGTCAAGTGCCATCACCTGTACTGCAGTTTAACTCAAACTTGGTCAATAGGATTCTATACACATAATGTCTGTGATGCAAAAAAATACCGATCAAATTACTGTCACGCAAACTCACAGCAAAATAAAAGTGGAGCTGACAGCTGCATTATTCGAGAATAGAATTCCTGGACGACGCAACATTGCAACCACCTATCTAAAAGGTATTGAGATCCACAGTATCGCGCCAGGAGTTAGCCGAGCGAATGGTCCACTTCAAAAAACATACATCTGACATATATTGTGGCGACGCACGACGCGCGCCGCTACGACACAGTACCTACTCACATCGGTGTAGAACGCGCTATCGAAATTTTCCACGGACCAGCACATCTGGTCACCAGGCACAACACTCCGCCTGGTGGAAGATCTTCCCTTTTCCCTTTCATATAACTGACGTTACGTCATTCCATGTCCTCATGTTCCTACAATTGGTGACCCCTACTACGAACACTTAATTGGATTGGATCCGTTCCTACAATATTATAAACTCGGACAAAAATATGTGACGCACAAAGTGCGTGACTTGTCTCTAAGAGAGATCTCTTCCAGAAAATCCCAATTGTTTGTTTGAAAATTCTACAAATGAATGAATTATTGCTATTCTAATACTGAATATAGTATGGATAAATTTCATACTAGCAAAATAATTATTTTTTCGTGTAAGGTGGTACAAAGGACCAGCACATCCCCCCCCCCCCCCCCCCCCCCCCCTCCAAATATTTGCTACTAATAAAAAAGGGCATAAGTATTGTATAGAGCGCTATATGAAAAAAAAATATTTATTAATAAAAGTATGTGTAACCGTACCTTAGCTATCTGAAGAAGCACTATGGAATGTTTTATGTTATCCAACATGGCCTGCAAAGGAAAATGGTGTGTATGAATCACAGAATAAGCTTGAAAATAAGTCGCAGAAACAATTATGAAGCGGCAATTGATGAAAGGTTACGGCACAAGACTGCGGCGCAAGCGCAGCCCGGATCGAGTCCTCCTTTGGACCATTGTGGCACCACAATGGTGGTGACAAAATATTGATAATGTTTTTTGTAAAAAAATATATATGATTATTATTTTATTAGAATTAAATACGTGATCTATCAATGATATGGACCATTTATTTTTCTTAATATGGGGATCGCAAATATTTAGCAGCCTTCCTTTTTTTTTATTAAATAAGGAGAGCAGACGACCAAACAGGGCCACCTGATGTTACGTGGTCACCGTCGCCCATAGACATCTCACCACACTGTATTAATATTAGAGGGTTTTTGATGCGCTGCTAACCTTGAGGACTAAGATGGATTGCCTCATGTGCCGGAAATTACGCTGGCTCTCTGACCCTTCAAACAGAAACACAGAAATGCAAGTATCTCTGCTTCACGGCAGAAATAGATAAGAGGCTGGTACCACCCCAGGCGATCCTTCACATTAGGATCTACCACCACTTCGATCCTTGTCGAGTTATTAAGTATGTGAAGTCATTTTTTCTTAAAAATGCTCGGAAATGTGTTCAATACATTCGAATTTTGAGCCAAAGAAGTACATACTTCCTGACTCGAAGCCAAATTCAAGTCAGGAAGTATGTACTTTTTAAAAAAAAAATTACGACAGTAATGGATTTTCATACACCCTTACCGGGCTAAGGCCAGGAATTCTCTCGATGTGTTTTTTACTTTTTAAAATTCGAATTTGTCACCACACCAAAATAAAATAAAATTCTTTCCAAAAGGAAAGAATTTTATTTTATTTTGGTGTGGTATTTTGTGTTTTAACATTCATAAAAATGAATGCCTAGTACTTTCAACTTGGAAGCAGTATTTGGAATGTGATTTTCTTTTCGATTTCCTCGCATTATTTGAGAAAAGCACTATACAAGCATCGGTTAAAATAGCCCTTTTCGGCCTTGGATTGTTAAAATGTTGTTTCAATATGATCCGTTGTTTTCTACTTAAGATTAAAGTACTTTGTAGCAACAAGTGTGTTTGTAATATTACACTAGTACTTGTAGTATTTATTACTATGTATTTACTACCTATTATTGGATAAAAAATAATAATTGAATTGATAAAAAATTGGGCATCCTGAGCAAGGTTAGGCGGTACTTCACGCCGGGACAGCTCTTAAACCTTTACCAAGCTCAAGTCCGGTCGTGCATGGAGTACTGCTGCCACCTGTGGGATGGCTCAGCTAAGTACCAACTGGCTGCTCTTAACTCAGTGGAGAAACGCGCTAAGCACCTTATAGGTGACGAATCGCTGGTGGAAGCTAGACTGCAAAGTCTGGAACATCGGCGCAAGGTCGCCTGTCTATCGGTATTTTATAGGATACATTTCGGAGAGTGCGCATCGGAATTGCACGACCTAATTCCAGCATCTCCATTCCGCCTTCGGACTACCAGGTGCGGGGAGGGGTTCCATCCTTATGTTGTTGATATTCCATCTGCTCGTACGAAGCGATTTGCTTCTTCGTTCATTATGCGAACGGCTAAGGAATGGAACAGCCTGCCGGCGTCTGTATTTCCCGAAACCTACAACCTTGGGATCTTCAAGGCCAGAGTGAATAGGCATTTACTGGACCCGCATGCACCATCGTCGACCTCATCGTCGCTTACCATCAGGCGAGATCGAGGTCAAATGCGGGTTTAGAAGTCAATAAAAAAAATATGTACTAGGTAAGTAAGATAAACTTACATTGGAGTGGTCAAGAACGAGTTGACCTCTGCTCTTTTCGTGTGGGTCTGCTAGCTCTGACACTCTTGTATTCATTTTCTGAAACAAAAACAACTTTTCTGAGAAAAAAATTTTGACTTACACGTTAGGCCTATTATTTAAGGTTTATATATAAGGTCCTTTTTTATTAGTAGCAAATATTTGGAGGAGGGGTATGTACTACTAGTACAAATACAAAGTGGTACAAAAGACTACATTTGTACCACTTTACACGAAAAAAATAACCCTGTTACTTGTATGAAAAATTTCCATACTAAATCAATCAATCAAACAAAAAAATAACCAAAAAAAAACGAAAAAATCGAAAAATTAATCCTGTTACTTGTATGAAAATTTTCCATACTAAAGAAAAATAAACCCCATTATTTTGCGCCTTGGTGGCATAAACTCATCCATGTCGTTATGAATGAAACGAGTTTCAAACATACTTCTTATTTCGGTATTAAAATAGTAATAACTCATTCACAATGAGGTGGACAATCCGTCAGTGCTTAACAGAATGGGCCTGACCGTGCAGCGAGGGGGCACGCGGAGCGGTGACGGGGCCGTGGCGCCGCGCTTTTGTCCTGTCGTTATTGTTATAACCTATACACACAACCTAGAAATATTTGCCGCTAATAAAATAGGACCCTATATACTATTTAACAATCCACTATAGTAGTTACACGACCTACAGCTTCTGTTTAGCAATTTCTCTACCGATATATTGTTTGGAAGAGGTCGCTCTCAGCGACTAGACCGCCTACTACGTTACATTCTACCATAACATACGTACGCATTGTTATTATTAAGTTTTGTGCAATGACATATTCTATTCTATTTCTTACAGGTGACTGTACTTAGAGAAACAAGTTCTATCATAATTTGCAGGTACGTGTCGGCTTCGGCTATACCTCGCATGAAGTGGGACCAGCGATCCCATCGTCCATAGCTGGATATCGTGTCCTTGATAAATGAATCTTAGCTCTTCAGTTCACACAGTACTTACGGCAACAAGTTCTATTATGATCTGCAGGGACGCGTCGACCTTGGCTGCGTCGCTCCAGGCCCCGCTCGGCGCCAGCTCGGAACTAGACCTTCGTTCGTACCTGAATATCTGGTTGTTGTTGTTTTTTTAAGGCAACGGGAACTGAGTCCATACAGCCATGTCTGTTGTAAACAACTCTTTCAAGTCTTCATTAAAATGCTGGTGTGACACATTTCAATGCTATCTGAGAGAATCTTCCACCCTTCTGCACCACCAGAACCAAAGAAGAAGGCGTCCCAGACGCAGTATGGCTCTTCAAAATCCAGCCAAGTACGGATCGGGCTGCAGCGTCTTATTTGACTTTACTTCACTCTCCCACACATTATTAACATCTTGTCGAAGTTCTTCGAGCAAGAAACACCATTCTTACTAGAAAAGCACTACTGTAAATCAATTTGCAAGACAAAACGAAACAAAGCTGACGTGGATGCCACAAAAGCGCGGGAGAAACTCCCTGAATATCTAGTGTTCTTGAAAAAAGAATCTCCATTTCACATATTTTTTTTAAATTATGGCCTTTGGTTTACAGTAGGTAGTGTAGGTAGTTACAGAAACAAGTTCTATCATAATTTGCAGGTACGCGCCGGCCTCTGCTGCGTCGCTCCAGCTCCCGCACGGCGCCGGCACGGAACTAGACCTTCGATCGTACCTGGATATCTAGTGTTCTTGAAAAAAGAACCTCCATTTCACAATACTTTTTTAAAATTATGGCCTTTGGTTTACAGTAGGTAGTGTAGCTACTTACAGAAACAAGTTCTATCATAATTTGCAGGTACGCGTCGGCCTCGGCTATGCGTCGTTCCAGGTCCCCGTGTCTATGGCACGGCGCCGGCACGGATCTGGACCAACGTTCTCTTCGTCCGTGCCTGGCTATCGTGTCCTCTAGCGCTCGGACCCAACGCTCGCGCTCTGTGCCGTCTCTGGCCTGGAATAAGTTGATATTTTCTTGGATACAATTCTACATAGAGCACTTGCGTCAGTGGCACATTGGCTAGGACACCGGACTCGCATGCGGGAGGTCCGGATTCGAAACCATGCAGTGCCATGTACCAATGAGTTTTCGTATTTTTCGAAGACTTGCGTACATTTACCGCCTGCTCTAACGGCGAAGGAAAACATCGCGAGGAAACCTGCACACTGAGATGACCAGTGTGTAAATGGGGTAGGCACAAAAGATCCTCAAGGGTCGAAGTGCCGCTGGGGTTATTCCCGGCCCCCTATCATAAGATAAGATACATAGATCACAGCTCTATCATACATAGATAACTTCAACGTTTCTCCCTTATCTTAGAGCTCAGGAGATCAGGAGAATGTAAACTGATCTGTACTAGTCACCTGGAAGTGGAAGGTTTTGTGGTCGACGGTGATGGTGAAGGTGGAGTCGTCCTCGTCGTCGATGCCGATCACTGCGCCGCGCAGGCGCACGCATCCGCGCCGCACGCCCCGCGTCATCTTCTCTTTGGACTGGAATTCAAAACAAACAAAAATATTAGGTAGGTACCTTTTTTTAAATTACAATAGGATAGTTTCCAAGTATCAAATATTAAATGCAAATAAATTGATGGTCAAATGTGAAAACAGAATTGAAATTTGTTGAAAAATAAAATAGCTACAGGCAATCAAAGATCAGAACGGTAGAAAGAAACAGCAATAAGTTTTATGACGTAACTGTCTCTAGAGCCATACAAGCAGGTCCTGGCTGCATATAATGGACTGTTTTGCTAGAAAGGGACAGAGCATCTGTCCAATACTAACTTTAACCATTAATATCTCTGATGTTAGTTGTGATATCGAAAAACTAATTTCAGATCCTTCTTTAGTCTGACCATGCAAGTAAATTGATGCAAAATTTTTTTTTGGTTAATACCGTATTAGTATTAAATTTCGAGTGTTTTTAACTGAATTTTGTCTAAACATGTCTGATACAAATTGGAACAGGGGTTTACTTCTTATTATTATCAATAAAATACTATTATAGTACCAAATTCTATCACTTGCGATCGAGATAGGGTTTCGATCCCACAGTCTCTCAGCAAAATTACGTAACTGCTGGCCCTATGTAGGTTCTGTACAAAACACCTTCTTATTCTTATCTTACGATAGGGGCCGGAAATAACCCGTAAATAAATTAATAATAAAGGTTGTCTGGAAGAGATCCCTATGGGATAAGCCCGCCTTTGTACATATTTTAATGTTTTATTTTTAATTCTGTGAATTTTTTTTTGTGCAATAAAGAGACTACAAACAAACAAACCCAGCGGCACTTCGACCATTAAGGATCTTTTGTGCCTTCCCCATTTTACACACTAATCATCTCTGTGTGTAGGTTTCCTCACGATGTTTTCCTTCACCGTTAGAGCAGTCGGTAAATGTACGTCAGTCTTTGAAAAATTCGACAAACTCATTGTACTGCAATACACACACAAACACACACACACACAAACACACACACACACACACACACACACACACACCCTACACTACATATGCACACTTACATCATTACACACTCCCCCACACCCTAACACCCCCCCACCCATACTCACTCTTATCATTATCTTTACTAAATTCCTTTATGATTAAATTTTCCAAATTCCTTTTAGGTTAAGAATATAATTTGTAATTTGCTTGCACAGTAAGTGCGACGGAATCCCGACTTACAAGATACAGGTTTTCGACCTAGTTTGTAAGTCGGAGGTCCTTTTTTTTGTGTGCCCTGTAATAAGTAAATAAACTTTTTCATTTTCAATTTTCATACATGGCACTACACGCTTTCGAACCCGGACCTCCCGCATGGGAGTCCGGCGTCCTAACCACTTGCGCCAGCGACGCTCTAAACTGCCACAAAACACCTAAAAAGTACTTTCTCCCTGACACTGAGGTCAGTCTTTTAGGTAGCACGTATATTTACTAAGACTACATTGAAATTGCAAATAAGTCAGCCGTTAAACAACATTGTACGTCCGTTTGCAATCAATTTGCAGGGTGTATCTAAAAGATTTAGATGAATTGCCTTACCAATAACAGAGCGTCGGTGGCCTAGTGGCTAGGACACCGGACTCTCTACCAGGGAGGTCCGGGTTCGAAACCGTGCAGTGTCATGTACCAATGAGTTTTTCGTATTTAAGACTTACGTACATTTACCGACTGCTCTAACGGTGAAGGACTACATCGTGAGGAAACCTGCACACTGAGATGACCAGTGTATAAAATGGGGAGGCACAGAAGATCCTCAAGGGTCGAAGAGCCGCTGGGTTATTCCCGGCCCCTATCATCATAAGATAATAGTAGGATTAATTCACCATACCCAATCGACTTACTTTAATTTGCTAAATAGGCAATTTTGATACTTACACAATCAACGTTTTAGGTATTAATTAGAGTGGTGACTAGAACTGTTAAGGACGCCGGACTCCCATGCGGAAGTCTGGATTCGAAACCATACATGTACGAATGAATTTTTCAGGTTTTTCAAAGACTTGACTTAAGGCAAAGGTAAATATCGTGAACACACTGAGATAAACAGTGCGTGAAATTGGGGAAAGCAATGGCAAACTAACCACCCCATTAAATCTGCGACGAGCGTCGTTCTATGTGGCCAATTCCATAGAATGATCACGACCCTCATCATTGAGGAATACGACTTAGAAGAACAATCTGTCAAGAATTTAGAATGGTCACTACCGTAATTTATGAGAAAAACGACTCTATTCTTCTCTTCTAAGTCGTATTCCTCATTGCTGAGGGTTGTGATCATTCTAAGGAATTAATCACATAGAACGACTCTCGTGGCAGATTTAATGCCTTCCCCATTTCACACACTGGTTATTTCGGTATTCAGGTTTCCTCACGATGTTTTCCTTCACCGTCAGAGCAGTCGGTAAAGTATGTAAGTTTTTCGAAAAAACCGAAAAACTCATTGGTACATGGCAATGCCTGGTTTCGAACTCGGACCTCCCGCACGGGAGTCCGACGTCCTAGCCACGACGCCACCGACGAGAAAAACAACTAGAAGATAAAAGAAAATGTACGCTGTATTGAAGAGGAATAAACACAAAAAACGACCACTCTGTACAATACCTGACATAATATTTAACATAATGTATAAATTAAAACACTTAGTACATTGCTTAGTAACCCAAAGTGCAGTGATGTGTATAGATGAAATAATGGATTTGATTGCGAGAGCTTACACTTCAGTGTTCTATGAAAGGGCAGGTAATTACACATTTTTCTTTAATTATTGCCTCTGCTAGTGTAATCACTGCAATTTGGCCAATGACCGTGTAAGAATCTTGAAAATCACTCGAACGTTATGGCGTCTGTTTTGAATAAAAAAACAGTTTACCAACGTCGAGATTATGGGAGAGTCGTATGCATCAGGAATGCCTAGTGCCTTGCATTCCAAGTGCAATTGGAGGTTAAGTTGCCGAATTCACACCATCTGTAGTGTTTCACTTCCATTTCACTATCTTATATAACGTACACTTATCACGGACGATTTTTAGGTAAAATACGCTAGTTTTACGAAAAAATTACCACTGTAAACCGTTTTTAAATAATAAAATAGGACGAACACGCCATGACAGCTTGAACGTTCAACATAACATTATATAGGTGTCCTAAACATTTAGTGAAATTAGCTGCTGTTTAATGACTTGTCATTTAAGCGTATAAATGGCATTTGCTGCAAAATCTATTTATGACAAGTTAAGCAGCTTCCACAAAGTTTTCGAGTCTTACCCATTTTTCCCCCATAACGAACACATTCAAGCTCATTTACGGGATTGAACCCCGAACCTGTATATATAAGATGAAGAACCCAAAGATTTTATCTTTAACGCTCCATTGACCCAAACATGTATGACTGAACTGAGAACGTTTTCGGAGACATGGCATATCCACCAATCAGCATTAAGCCCTAACAATGGGGACATACCTATATATGAGACGAATTTCATGTTGACGAATATTACGCGAGTTTAATTGGATTCCTTCAAATCTAGAAGTCCAATCCAGTCCATTATAATGTCTAGTGTACCAAAATGTCAAGAGTGGCCTGGTCCAATCCAATTCCACTGTATCAATTGGACGGCTAAAACTTGCATAACCCCTTTCAATCAAACACACATAGCTCGAAATTCCGTGATGCATATTTCAGATTGCATGTTATGGTTAAAAGATAAGATGCTATCAAATGATATAGATTTGTTGAAACTATAACATCTTAATGGAAGCAGTCGTGAGTTCTGATCTGACCAGTGTTATTTAGGGTTCCGTATCTAGATGGTTCTCGCTGGACAAAACTTACAAAAACAGTATAATAAAGTATCTGTGCCTGTGAATATGAAATCAAACTATAGTATTATTATGGCATGCTGGAAATTACCAGGTTTTGAACCTTGTGTTTCTCGCTGAATCGGGCTAAAAACAAAAGACTTACTTAAGACCTTATATTAATCTGAATATCTTTTGTAATCAATGAAGTAACGGACTACAGAAGCATAGTAGCGCATGAATACCAGTATTCCTCATATCGTTTTTCTCATAGCTGAAGGTCGTGATCTATTGGAAATAACCACATAGAAGGACATTTTACCAAGTTTACACACTGGTTAGCTCAGTGTGCAGGTTTCCTCAAGATGTTTTCCTTCACCGTTATAGCAGTCAGTAAATGTACAAGTGTTTCGAAAAATCTGAGAAACTCATTGGTACATGACATTGTATGTTTTCGAACCCGGACCTCCAACAGTGCGACGTCCTAGCCACTACGCCACCGACGCTCTGAACTAGTATTATAGTATTGTATTGTATTTATTTATCTTAAAGTAACTAAAACCGTTACAAGTTACGTCATTAACAGCAGTATTAAATATAGTCTAACAATAATATAAATTCAAACTATATAAAATCACAAGTTTTAGTTATATAGTATCGGTCAAATACTTAAAATAAAACGCCTCTGGCGCCTCCGATCCGCCGTCGGAGACCTGCCGCAGGCGATTGGCATATGCCCTCCGCCTGCCCTAACGGGGATCTTCGGGCGATGGATCGGGGGATCCACCGCCTGAAATAAGAGATCCCGAGCTGGAAGGCGCTCCACGTGTTTCGGAGCACCTTCGGCGGAGGAAGAGGGCACAAGCCCTCAAGAGACGGGCCCACGATGTGGGCTCCCGCTGACGGGGTCACGGTCATGTGCGAAAGCGTTCCCGCTACCCCGTCTCACGCGGCGCGGGCGGAACACCCCAGGAGTTTTAGTCGGTATATCATCCCTACGGGGGTGGGGACTCCGACATAAATCTGTCCCCCCGGGTGGGTGATACCCATAAAGGGTTTCCTGTGCAAAAAAAATAATAGGTATAGATCAGACATTACTGCACAACCTACTAAATGTAGGTCATGTGGCAGATAATTTTAGATGCAGACAGATTTCCATTTAAAATTGTAACCCTTTTACATATACCTATAATATCCGACTTCACACTATGGTTGCCAGACGATCCAATCGACGTGAAAGAGGAATGTTCTACGGAACAGCTCCTGTCTCGTATTTTAACAAATCTACGTAAGGGGAAATTTAATCAGGGTGAAAGAAAAATGGGTGATAGAGTCTATCACATGAATTATGGCAGCCCATTTTAGTAAAGGAATATAAAAATCTACGTAAGCAACACTATAATATTATTATAATAAATATAATATAATAAATAAAATTTATTTCCATTTTTGTTCCACTACATACAGTGTTTGTAACATGGCAGGCAATATCGCAAAAAATGTTTCGTCAAGTATAAGTCAACATATCATTGTAGTATTAATAAATAACATGTAGGTATTAAAGGTAGGTATGTAGGTTGTAGTAGACACAAAGTTTGTCTTTTAAAATAATAAAAATAAGGGATCTCTTAAAGTAGAGTTAAATTACTATTGCATAATAGTAGACATTGACAGGTGACATTTCTTTTTTTCCTCTATGTTTTTTGTTGCCATATGTATAAATTTTACCACACACAGGCGACAAGAAAGACTTGATAGATTCTAGTAAATATTAAATACCTAACATTCACAAACAAATGTAAAATTGTACAAATATGTTAAGGTTATTGCAGTAATTTAGATTTCACAAGTCACTATACGTCTTTTCGAATATAATAAACATCATAGGTGTATAATATTTTATTTATTCAGATAACCTAATATAAATTACACCGAATTTATAACTAGACAAAACGTTTACCAAAATCCCTCACGGTCGAGAAATAAATCTGGCAGCCCAGTCCGACAGCCTGACACATTCGTATGCCCCCTGCCTGCGACCTCACGCGCCTTTATTTTATTAGCACCACAAAACAGTTACCTAACACATAATCAAGAGATGGTTGTTGACGTGTGTGACGACAGCGATTTCACAGATCTCACTCACCTGCTAAATTAATTTGATTTACAGTGTTGCAAAGGCTAATAAAATGCGACTTTCTTATTAAAGTACTAGGCACGGAAGCAGGGGAAGGGGGGAGGGGGAGGGGTCACAGATGTCACCCTTCCAAAAGAAATATCATCCCAGAAGTTTGGTAGGTGATCCAAAATTTCATTGTAATACTGGAGATGGACAACCCTTTTTATATTTTACACAATGTTGTTGCTGGTCAACCCAGAATCGATGCAAACGTCTGACCTAAATCTTTATTACGTTCACTTGTATAGGTAGGCACATACTAGATTGTGCAACAGTAGCGTGAAGTTTTTCCGTTTAGCGATAATTTTTAGAGAGTAACACCCCGGAATAAGTCCCATTCTGGAGTACGTGATCTATATTTCTTATAGAAGAAGAAAAACACTATATCGCCACACAAAAATAAAATAATACATATTTAGTTCACTCCATAATACTATTGGCAATAGGCACCTGGCTCAGCTAATGCTTGAGTGAATACACTTGCGTGTAAACACACAGCACTGATTTTCAGCCAGTCCTTATACAAAGTTAACCAACTAACAACTGAGATGATCTAAGTATTGCTTTATGGTTTGTGCTCATTAAATAAATTAATAAACTACAGGTAGGTATTACTACAGTTTACCTCTAAACTGTATATAATTCTAATATACGTAGGTATATGTATGTGGGTGACAAGGCTTTTACACGCATATTAAAAAAAAGTTAAATTTATCTGTGGAAGCCCACAATATTACATAAAAATAATATAAATAAACTAGATAACGTTAGAATAAAATCTATTTTTTTTTAGAAGAATTGAACGATTTTTAGCTTTAAAGGTTAGTAGTAGGTCTTATGACATAATCTGATTTCTGATATTGAGGCCACAGACCCTTAAGTGACCCCAAAAAACAGAAAAAAATATTAATGTGATTAATTAAAGATTATTCACTGATGAAAGTCAGGTCCTCCGACTAGTTTCAGCCTATTTCGAAAGCCTTGATCATTGATCCGTAATTATTCAAATCACATATTTAATAAGTCCCACTACAGTTTCAATTCTAAAATAAAATTCATTGTTTTTAACCCAACAGATGCTCGGGTACAAAACTGGCTCTACATGACGTCACCATGGCCTGTCATCGCAACTCTGGCCATCTACATGATAGTCATCAAAGTGATCCTGCCGGCCCACATGAAAGACAGGAAACCGTACACGCTACAAACGGTCATCAAATGTTACAATATCATCCAGATAATCGCAAATACTATTGTTACTTGGGGGGTGAGTTATTTTCATTTGGTAATAGTTCAGTTACTTGGAGCTTCAACAAAGTGATCCTGCCGGCCTGTATGAAGGATAGGAAACCGTACACGCTACAAACGGTCATCAAATGTTACAATATCGTCCAGATAATCGCAAATACTGTTGTTACTTGGGGGGTGAGTTATTTTCATTTGGTAATAGTTCAGTTACTTGGAGCTTCAACAAAGTGATCCTGCCGGCCTATATGAAGGATAGGAAACCGTACACGCTACAAACGGTCATCAAATGTTACAATATCGTCCAGATAATCGCAAATACTGTTGTTACTTGGGGGGTGAGTTATTTTCATTTGGTAATAGTTCAGTTACTTGGAGCTTCAACAAAGTGATCCTTCCGGCCTATATGAAGGATAGGAAACCGTACACGCTACAAACGGTCATCAAATGTTACAATATCGTCCAGATAATCGCAAATACTGTTGTTACTTGGGGGGTGAGTTATTTTCATTTGGTAATAGTTCAGTTACTTGGAGCTTCAACAAAGTGACCTTGCCGACCCATATGAAGGACAGGAAACCTTACACGCTACAAACGGTCATCAAATGTTACAATATCGTCCAGATAATCGCAAATACTGTTGTTACTTGGGGGGTGAGTTATTTTCATGTAGTAATAGTTTAATTATTGGAGCTTCAACAAAGTCACCGTGCTGTCCTACATGAAGGACAGTAAGCCTCAAATACTATCATCAAATTTTAAAAAAATCCCTTTGGCATATTTGAAAGACATGTACCATACAATGCTACAACATCATATCACACAACATAATCTTAATTAAAAAAATCCAGTTCGCCCTGACGTATTTAAAGGACAGGAAGCTTTCAAGCTGGGAACTAACATTTAGCGTTACAAAGTCATCCAGATCATCACGAATACTTGACTAATGGGCGAACGGAACTTTACAAACTTGTTTAAAAAAGCAAAATTACTTGCACGTGGCCAACCTGGAAAACGCTTAATCGCCTGCAAACCTAGGTTGGCTGTTGCGGAGATAATCTTCACAATTGGGGGTTTTCCAGCGATCAAGTAAAGTGTGAGTGTGGTGTCTCCCCTCAAACCATGGAGCACTTGCTCTGCTATCCCGCGTGTCCGACCACCTGCACGCGGGAGGACCTTTTCGAGGCCAACCAGAGGGCTATCGATGTGGCTGCCTTCTGGTCGGGAAAAATTAAATTCGGATCATCAACACGAAAGAAGAAGAAGACTTGCACGTACTTATTATACAAATTAGTATTGAGCACTATTAATTATAACTGCCCTCATACTACAGCTATCATAACACTTGTGCTATAAAAGTTATATAAAAACATTGAAGCTACTGCGTTACTGTTATAGGAAGTACTTATTGTCGAACAGTTCGAGAAGCATTTTACAACAATGGAAACGAAGATGATTGTTATCTTTTAATTAAATCTTCTTGGAATACATAAGAGAAGAGAATCAGCGCTAAATTTACGTAAGAAATTCCAAATTTCAGAATGAACTATAAAGGTACTTGTAATATTATTAACAAGCCCTTAGCGCGTCCTAGCTAGCTTTGTATGGCCCCACGGGTCTAGAATCTAAGTGGCATACAAACTGATCTGTTTTTTATTTTATAAGGAGAGCAGACGAGGCAACTGATGGTAAATGGTCACAGTTGGCCATATACTTCTTACCAAACTGTTTCCGAAGCACTGCTAACCTTGAGGACTTACATGGAATACCTCATGACCCGGTAACTGGCTCTCTTACCCTTCAAAGCAATGCATAAACTGCTTTTTTTATTAACTACTAAACCCGCATTTGACCTCGATCTCGCCTGATGGTAAGCGACGATGAGGTCGACGATGGAGCATGCGGGTCCAGTAAATGCCTATTCACTCTGGCCTTGAAGATCCCAAGGTTGTAAGTTTCGGGAAATACAGACGCCGGAAGGCTGTTCCATTCCTTAGCCGTTCGCATAATGAACGTTGAAGCAAATCGCTTCGTACGAGCAAATGGGATATCAACACCATAAGGATGGAACCCCTCCCCGCGCTTGGTAGTCCGAAGACGGAATGGAGATGCTGGAATTAGGTCGTGCAATTCCGATACGCACTCTCCGAAATGTATCCTATAAAATACCGATAGACAGGCAACCTTGCGCCGATGTTGCAGTCTAGCTTCCACCAGCGATTCGTCACCTATAAGGCGCTTAGCGCGTTCCTCCACTGAGTCAAGGGCAGCCAGTTGGTACTTTGCTGAGCCGTCCCACAGGTGGCAGCAGTACTCCATGCTTGGTAAAGGTTTAAAAGCTGTCCCGGCGTGAAGTACCACCTAACCTTGCTTAGGATGCCCAATTTTTTGGCTGCAGTCTGAGCTTTTGACTCAATGGAGCGCCCAAAGTTAAGGTTGGTTGGTTGTTTGCGGCAGAAATTGGTAAAAGGTTGGTATCACCACAGGTACCGACCAGACGTACGAACTGATTGGTGCAGAGGTCTGCAGTCGAGGATACGCGCCGCAGACCGCGTAAAGCAACTCCTGTGGGCACGGAAAAGTCTAACCAACGAACCGCGTAACCGCAAACTCTTTGTTGGCCTAATCTCTTCAAATCGCCGAGCTAAGGATAAGGACACACTTGACGGATTTATTGTGTAATTTGCCGTGAAAACCGGCCCCTCCAAAGAAAATTAATTAAGCCAGTAGCTTGGCGAGGACGCTCTGTAATTGATTAATGGCCTTGCACGTACTTGAAGTTGGAGCTACGTTGTGATCTGGTGTTTATTTTAAAATCTCTTTCATGTAGCATCTTATCTAGATAGGGGGCCGGGAATAATCCCAGCGGCACTTCGACCCTTGAGAATCTTTTGTGTCTACCCCATTTTACACACTGGTCATCTCAGTGTGCAGGTTTCTTCACTATGTTTTCCTTCACTATTAGAACAGTCGGTAAATGTACGTCAGTTCACTCATTGGCACATGGCACTGCACGGTTTCGAACCCGTACCATCCGCATGGTAGTCCGGTGTCCTAGTCACTGTGCCACCGACGCTCTTTTAACGTAGCATAGTTCAGTTTGAAAGGATATTTTTTAGAAAAAAAATCCATTGGTAATGTTTATATAATATTTTTCAACTATGTTAAAATTCCTGGGCTACGATGGTCCAAAGGTGGATTCGATCAGGCGACAAATCTTGCGCCGCAGTGCCTTAAGCCTTTAAGCAATTGTCGCTTCAGTTGTCATGTCATATAGTCTAGCGTTTTTTTCTAGGGAGGCCTAGAGACCTGTCTAGAACCTGTTCAAAACTGATATTGATTTCATTTATTTATTTTCAATTGAATTTTTTGGGGGGAAGGGCATCGTATTTCCTTAGTCCGTTTTTCAAAAGCTGCTTGCCAAAACTTGTTCACTGAGTCCACTTGCAAGTTACACACTGTATTCCACGCAGAACTTTAGGTTCTGACTTGGCCAAAAATCAAAATAAGTTTGTGAAAGTTATCAAAATGATAAAAAACGATCTATATCTCATCTTTCCAGATAATGACATCGGGTTGGACAACCACCTATCACTTCGGCTGCATGCTCCCCGACTACTCCGACAACCCAGAAGCGGTGAGAATGCTCCGTTTCCTCTGGTGGACCATCGTGCTGAAACTGCTCGAGTTGTTCGAGACCATGTTCTTCATTATGAGGAAAAAGGAACAGCAAGCCTCGTTCTTACACGTGTACCACCATATCAGTTCGCTAGTGATGATATGGTCAGGGGTGAAGTATGTAGGAGGTTAGTCATGGATACTATTTATCTTATTCTTTTTTTAATTGTATTTGGAGAGCAGACGAGCAAACGGGCCCCTGGTGGTAAGTGCCCATATAGACATCTCACCTCACTATAATGTTCTTAGAGGGTTTTCAAAGGGGACTTGGATGGTGTGCCTCGTGTGCCGATATTTCTTGATCGAGGGTATTCTCTGTGCATAGTCAGCCTGGGGTGGTACCACCCCTTTATGTATTTCCGCCGCAAAGCAACACTGCTTGCTGTTTGGGTTTGATGACATAATAGACACCTCCTCACCTCACTATAATGTCTTTAGAGGGTTTTCGATGTGCTGCTAACCTTACGGCTTGCCTAGGTGGAGTGGATACTAATAATATAAAATACTCTAATAATTATCGTATAAATAAATCACATGACTAAAAAATAATTGCCTTTTACACGCCGTTCGAGTGATTTTCAAGATTCCAACACGGTCATTGGCCAAATTGCAGTGTGTACACTAGCAGAGGCCATAATTATAGAAAAAAAGTCAAATCATTCAGTCTATGAATTTTATTGTCACTAGCATTATGCCAAGAGCGTCGGTGGCTAGGACGTCGGACTCCCATACGGAAGGTCCGAGTTCGAAACCAGGCAATGCCATGTACCAATTAGTATTTCGGTTTTTTCGAAAGACTTACGTACATTTACCAACTGCTCTGACGGTGGAGGAAAACATCGTGAGGAAACCTGCACACTGAGACAACCAGTGTGTGAAATGGGGAAGGCAATGGCAAACCACCCAATTAAATCTGCCACGAGAGTCGTTCTATGTAATGTATGTTAATTCCTTAGAATGATCACGACCCTCAGCAATGAGGAACACGACTTCGAAGAAGAGAGCATTATGACAATTTCACATAATCAGAAATTCACTACCCAATGTGTCCTTTATGATGCACGACAGCCTAAAATACCAGTAATATATCACGATCTCGTGGCGTCACCATTTCTTAGTGGTATTTGAACAAGACTTTACTATTTGGTTTATTTACAGACTCCAATTCCACTGTTTTACAACGTTTGGCGTTATTTCCCAATTTTTTTAAACGTAGTTTTTAGCAAGAGATGGCGTTCAATTGTTTTAAACAGTTCTGTCACTGAAAACGAACACACGCATGAATATTTTTTAGAGGTTATCCAATTTTTCACTGTAAGTACATAATCGTAATTAATCCACTGTCGCTTCATGGTTTCATCAGTTGGAAACATATGAATTCCTTCTTTACGACGGCACAGACACGCATTTTTTCAAAGTGGACTTCACAAAATTACGTATAATAACGATTTGATATAAAGTATTTCACTTCACTTCACTTTTTCAGTAGGCAGTATCTCTATGAAAAGAACCAAAAGAAGCCCAGAGAAAAGTTTGACATTGACAAGTCAATTTTGTGCTCACTGCGCCATCTAGTGAGAGAAGGCGAATTAATTTTTTTTTTAGAAAACGCCTCATTAAGTAGCTTTACGTTTTAGTATCAATCCAATTTCAACTAGGTATAAATCGCATTCTGCTAACAAGCGAACGGACCAATCGAGGCTTCACCGAAAGGTAACGTTAATCGAACGGTTCGTGATTATTGGTACACGAAGAACGTCAAGTCGTTGTGTTTTGGTTTATATGGAGATTACGTTGTATTAGTAGAGTCGGATCCCTGATGGCGTGTGTCTGCGTCGTTCAAGGGTAGTATTTACGTCGCAGTATTTACACAAATGCCACGTTTATATGCTTGTAACAACATAAAAGAGTATAATATATAAAGGTCCTTTTTTATTAGTAGAAAATATTTGAACTGGGGTAGACTTTATACTTTATTTTTGCACACATAAATCACAACAACAAGAAATTTGACGTACCTACACAGGTAGAGCTTATCTTTAAAATAAAGATTTCTTCCAGCTAAACCTAGACAGCTAGTGTATGTGTTGGTAATTTGTACCACTTTACACGAAAAAATAACTCTGTTGCTTGTTTGAAAATTTTCCACACTAAAGAAAAATAAACCACATTATTTTGCGCCTTGGTGGCATAAACTTTCATTCTATTAAGTTTATGTTCATTCATTTGTAGAATTTTCAAACAAACAATTTTAACGATTTAGTCGAAAATTTAATGAGATTTTTTTTTTACCTTATCTTTATTGTTATGACTCATAATATAATAACTATAGATAACACTCCAAAATTTGCCGCTAATAAAATAGGACCCTATGTATATGTGTAAAAGTATAATTCGGTTAGCTAGCGTTCACACACACATTCGCACTTATACACATATGTTTCTTAAACTGTGTTTCCCACTGATATTGTACAAAAGGGCCAATTATTCTGCGTGGAACATGTAATTTTTTTAATAAGTAGTTTCAATACGTTTACAGTTTACAAGGTGTGGGTTTAATTTCTTCTTAGACGTATTCTTCTTTGATGTCGGTCGTGATCATTCTATGGAAATAACCACGTAGGACTACTTTCTTGGCAGATTTAATGGGGTGGTTTGCCATTGTCTTCCCCATTTCACACACTGGTTATCTTAGTGCGCAGGTTTCCTTCACCGTTTCGTTAGTTCGTTACGCTTCATTAATTCTACGATTTATAGAAATTAATAAAAAAAAGTCCCGTACAGTCAATACAAATGGTCTAAACCAAACCAAATGTTGGCTGGAAGAGATCCCTATGGGATAAGCCCGCCTTTGTACATATTTTAATGTTTTTTTAAATTTTCTGTGTATTTTTGTTGTTGTGTGCAATAAAGAGACTACAAACAAACAAACAAACAATGGTCAAACTGACCACAACAACCGTTTATAGTTACACGTGTTAGTTTTGAATTTGATATAATAGTGAGAGGATAGACTTATGTAACAGTTAGATTACCCTCTTCTGAAAATCAGAGCAAAGGAGAGGCAATCAGACACCACTGTCGAGACACCATTGTACGTATAGAATACAGAACAAACATCACTAACGAAGCGAGACACATTAAGTTCAATCACTTGCTGTGAAAAATATACCTATGTCTTGTTTACGTGAAGGAATAGACTATATTTCCTTTCATCTAAGTTTAGTTAGGTATTTTGTTTACTGAAGCGTTCGGTGCCGTAGAGACTAGTGACTAAAACCTACAACCTTGGGATCTTCAAGGCCAGAGTGAATAGGCATTTACTGGACCCGCATGCTCCATCGTCTTGTGTCGATCCGGGATGCTTGGGATGGAGGCATTGATCATGAAAAACCAATTAAGATGGTGGCCACGTTCAGCGCATGGATGACTGTAGAATACCAAAAGCCGTATTCTACTCGGAGCTCTCCAGTGGGAAGCGCAAATCTGGTGGACTGTTCCTGCGCTATAAGGACGTGCTGAAGCGATACACCTAAATGCCTGCGACATACCAACTGAGCGGTGGGAAGAGCTCGCGTCACGGAGGCCGGAGTGGCGTATGAAAGAAAACCATAGTAATCAAATGCAGAACTATTGACGCTGGTAACACAGGTTACGATGAAAAGAGACGGGATGCCTCGCTTACTCTCTTTTTTTTAAATGCATCTTTGTCGGAATCAGTTTACTACCGATACAACAAAAGCATTGATGCGAGTTGTCTATTGGAATTCTAGACACTTTCCGGTCTAGATCATCCGTCAGATAATCCGATTCAATAGAAACGTGAATAACAGATGTCGTAAGCGATCAGATAACTTTGCTAGTGGTGGCAATCGGAACTAAAAGATAAGCGAAACGGTCTTTTAGTACTAACTTCTGTAAAGCGACTTTGTCTATAGATAAGCGAAATCTCTGATTGAGTCACACTCTGATTTAGCATTTAGCGAATGTTGCTGAAAGGAAACATCTTGAGGAAACCTGCATGTCTGAGGAAATGAATATTTTGTAGTAAAGAAGAATATTAATAATGTGTAAAACATTAGTGAAGTTTATAATAAAAAAAAACTTTTTTAATGTCGCAAGCCACAATTCGTGGCTTAGTGGCTAGGACGCCGGACTCCCATGCTGGAGGTCCGGGATCGAAACCATGCAATGCCATGTACCAATGAGTTTTCCGATTTTTTTCGAAGACTTACATACATTTACGGACTGCTCTAACGGTGAAGGAAAACATCGTGAGGAAACCTGCATGTCTTAAAAATTAAAAAAAGTTTTCGAAGGCGTGGGAAATCCACCAATCGGCACTGGGCCCGCTCGGTGGATCATTGCCCGTACCCCCTTGTGCAACGGGAGGCATGTGCCCCAACAGTGGGGACATGAATAGGCTGATGATGATTAAGCCACAATTTGTGATCTTGAAAATAACTCTAACATCGATAATATCGAAATTACGATATTACCGGTATCCAAAAATTATTGGTAGCCAGTAATACTTACCTATGTAAAAAAGGAAATAGCGAAAATGGAACAAGAACAGTCGAATGTTGCCAGTTCCAAAAACTCAAAAGTTCAAAACTAGTACCTAGTGTCTTTTTTATGTAATCAGTGCTTTGAAGAATCATATCGGTAATTGGGTCGCATGGGTAACTATCCATATTTACTAACGAGACTGATTTTGAAGTCGTAATTAAACTGACTTTATGAAAATTTAAATGAAAAAGTCTATTCACTTATTACAAGGCACAATAATAGGACCTCCGACTTACAAACTAGGTTGAAACCTGTATCTTGTAAGTCGGGACTCCGTCGCACTTTCCGTGCAAGCATATTACAATTTAAAACAGTACATTAGTAACTATATACTATACCTGAAAGGAATTTGGAACAAGTTAATCAAAAGGAATGTACTAGTTTTGAACTTTTGAGTTTTTGGAACTAGAACCATTCGACTGTTTTTATTTATTTATTTGTACTTTTATTATATTTTTGTTTTCGTCCCTGACTGCCGTTTCTCCCGCGATGCCTTCGCCCTGGCACAGCTGAAAACCAGCGCTGTGGTTCTGCCGTACCGGTCGGACCGCAGCACATGCTGAGCATGTGTCCTTTTAATGTTGCATTGATTTTTTAATTTCAAATATTTTTTAAGTTTAATAATGTATATAATGTATGCAAAAGAGCGTCGGTGGCCTAGTGGCTAGGACGCCGGACTCCCATGCGGGAGGTCCAAGTTCGAAACCATGCCATGTACCAATAAGTTTTTCGGATTTTTTCGAAGACTTACGTACATTTACCGACTGCTCTAACGGTGAAAGAAAACATCGTGAGGAAACCTGCACGTTTGAGGAAATGAAAAGTTTCCGAAGGTGTGTGAAATCCACCGAACAGCACTGGGCCCGCTCGGTGGATCATGGCCCGTACCCCCTTGGTCAAGGGGAGGCCTGTGCCCCAACAGTGGGGACATATAAATGTTTTTCTTCCTTTCCTTCTGTTCTTGTTCCATTTTCGCTGAATATCGATATTTTTTCAACGCTACATATTCCTAGTACAAATATACTACTACCATGAAACATTGGCATCCTAAACGAAATGAATACCAGCAAATGAGTGCAATCCATCACTGTTTACCCGGGGCGTGGCGAACAGTCGCCCCGTCAACACGACTTGTTTGTGTTTAGTGTTTACACAGAAATGTTTTGCACTCGTGTGGTGGGCTGTATGTTTATTTTGTTCAACTAAGTATAACAATAGAAATAGAAATAATAGAAATATATTTATTGCCAAATTACCTAACAATTTAAAATTATAGTACAAATAATTATAATATGATATACAGGGTGTAACATTAAGATCGGTCAGTATGGGAAAGTCTGAAACTATAAGACATACGAAGATCTGTTCTTAGGAACCATGTCATCAATTTTAGTAACAAGAAACACTGTATTCATACATTTTAAAAAAAACCTGTACTCAGCCTGGGAATCGAACCCGGTTGTTTTGAAAAAAAATCCAACACTATTTCTATTTAGATATCGATTGTGTAGGTGTTAAGGAATAAATGTTAGTGTGAAACGTGATGTTTAAAATTAATAAAACGCATTGTTTCCATATCTTTTAATTTATTTTAGTAGGTGTTCGAAATGACTACCATTTTGTAAAATACAACATTCAACTCGTTTAGGTAACGATCTTACTATTGAATGTTGTATCTTCAGCTGGTGAATTTGCGTTAAAATTGTCTCTATGGCTGCTGGTCTCTAGGTCTTCAATTGTGTCGTAGCTTGTTTTGTACACTTCATCCTTAACATAATCGATATCTAAATAGAAATAGTGTTGGATTTTTTTTCAAAAAAACCGGGTTCGATTCCCAGGCTGAGTACAGGTTTTAAAAAAAATGTATGAATACAGTTTTTCTTGTTACTAAAATTGATGACATGGTTCCTAAGAACAGATCTTCGTATGTCTTATAGTTTCAGACTTTCCCATACTGACCGTTCTTAATGTTACAACCTGTATAATGAATATGTAATGTATATTTGGCAAAACGGGGGAAAGTCAGCAAATGCTGACATACTCGGGTACCAAATATGCAGCGCTGTTTTTCATTTCCCCCCTTATCCCAATATGTTAGTGGGAGCGATAGTGCTCGTGGGTAAAAAATAATAATAATTAAAATTAAAAACTAAACATCACATAGAAGGTAAGAATTTGCCAAAAAGAAAAAAAAAATGGCACTAATGACCTGTGATACATATTTTGTGTGTGTGTGTGTGTGTGTGTGTGTGTGTGTGTGTGTGTGTGTGTGTGTGTGTTGTGGATGTCAGGGAGGATAGAATGAATATGTTTTTATTCCTATAATAAGTAATTAGATTAGGTTACACGAAACTATCATAATTCTCGAAGTGTTTAGAATTATGTTATGAATCGATTAAACGGAACATTAGTTTTTTTCATCAGGGGCCATCCATAAATCACGTCACACGAATTTCATGAATTTTGGAGCCACATTTGTGTGACGTCACGTATTTTGCAATTTTAAATTTAGAAATTAAAACAGCACTTGCAAATTAAAATTTAAAATTATTTATAATGTCTATCTAGGCAAAGAAATTTCATATTATCTTCTGTGTATACTAAAGCGTTACAAAATATAAATTTCTAAAGTACTAGTAGGCATATCTACTAAGTCATTTATATCAATATACAAAGCCATCAAAATGGACAGCTCAGTCAAACAAGCCCCTTCTCACCGTGTCCCCAAAAGTCCCCATAATGCTTGCCGCATTGCCCCGCTGAATTGCGATAGAGATGTGTTGGGCGAGGAAGTGTCCAGACCGGGGGTCGCACCCCTTCTTCAGTCTTGCAAATTTTTTTTAGTAAATCTTTTTTTTGTCATAAAACAAGAACAAATCAAACATTTTAGAAAATTTACAAATCGAAGCTTATGACTCGTCCTCTCCCCTTATCACATGATGTCACACTTTGTTGACCCCTCCCTCCCCCTTAACGTGTGACGTAATTTATGGTTTGCCCCTCATTCGTCCACATTTTATTTATATTTAGTCGTTATTTCCGTAGAATGATCAAGACACGACGAATAAAGGATGTGTAATAGAATCCAGTATTACTTTGTCTTTATGAGCACAATGATACGGTATACCCTGATCATAGGAACTAAAGACCCGGTAGTAATCAGTGCTAGGGAGTTTGCTATAAAAAAATAGTACAATTAAGCGAGGTTTTTTAAGTTCCTGGTCAGGGTTGAAATGCCTGACTCGATTAATATTGATAGCTTATATCTTTATCTTATCTTATGATGGGGGCCGGGATTAACCCAGCGGCACTTCGACCCTTGAGGATCTTTTGTGCCTACCCGATTTTACACACTGGTCATCTCAGTGTGCAGGTTTTTTAGGTGAAATATGTGTCCTGTTGTTAAAATATAATTATGCCGAGTAGCCTATTACACTATGGCTTAACGACTGCTCTCCAAGGCACAGAGGGTCTCAGATGAAATGTGCCACTATCGGTCATCCATTCTGGTTCTGACCTAGCCCAACGTGGCTTACCTTATCTTATGATAGGGGGGCGGGAATAACCCAGCGGCACTTCGACCCTTGAGGATCTTTTGTGCCTACCCCATTTACACACTGGTCATCTCAGTGTGCAGGTTTCCTCATGATGTTTTCCTTCACCGTCAGAGCAGTCGGTAAATGTACGTAAGTCTTAAATACGAAAAACTCATTGGTACATGGCACTGCATGGTTTCGAACCCGGACCTTCCCGCATCCGCTCTTTATATATTGCTAGCTTAATTGACCGTGGTGTTGTTAGCTTGAATTCGATATCTTGCATTGATTTACCTAGATTAAATCGATTACTGTAGGTACCTAGATTAAATCGATTACTTAAAAATATCTATGAATATTGAAATTTCAAATACAATAAGATCCAATAAGGATATGAAACTAATTAACCTTGCACACCTACTACCTCTTTCTCGAAATCATTTCCTCTGCCCGAAGGTTGCCTGGAAGAGATCGCTCTTAGCTATAAGGCAGCCTAAATTGTTCTTCACTATTTCCTTTTCTATCTCATGTTTGTTGTTTTATATTTGTGCAATAAAGTGTATTTTACTTTACTTTACTAATTAGCAATGTACTCGTATACTACCATAATTAATGGTTCCTTTATTCTACACTATCCTCACATTTCCCCTTTTCATTTGAAATGGGCTCTCCTAGTGTCTCTAGGACAAGACCCACATATTCCCTATGCCTGGGTCGTTTAATTGGGCAATAAATGCCATCCTCTATTTAATATAGCATCCTGTCTACGTGTTTATTGATACCCCAGCTGTATCTAACTTCACGCCTTATATTAAAAACATAACGACCCATAAACATTTAATGCCATTATTTACGACTGTTTCATATGTTCGTTCATACTAAATATATTTAAGGAAATCATCGCGAGGAAAACTGCAAAAGTAAGACGAGTGCTTAGGAAATGCTATCTGGGAAAATGTGCGCAGTGACCTTGGACTGAATAAGGAACAAAGTGATATGAAATAGGCTAGTCTAAAACCTGAAGAAACGTGTCATTCATCATAGTTATTAAATTAGATGAAATAATTGATATCTCCTTAGCTCGGATATGCTTAATCAACGCGCGATGAACACAAACCGAAAATTAATTTTAACATTATCGAAAATAGTTTGGATTCAAGGCAAGTAGAGCGTCGGTGGGCTAGTGACTAGGACGCCGGACTCCCATGCGGGAGGTCCGGGTTCGAAACCATGCAATGCCATGTACCAAAGAATTACGTATATTTACCTATTGCTCTAACGGTGAAGGAAAATATCGTGAGGAAACCTGCATGTCTGAGGAAATTAAAAGTTCAAGAAGGCGTGTGAAATCCACCAATCAGCACTGGGCCCGCTCGGTGGATCATGGCCCGTACCCCCTTGTACAAGGGGAGGCCTGTGCCCCAACAGTGGGGACATTAATAGGCTGATGATGATGATTAGTAGACAGCCCATTCTAATTTGGGTCACATTAAATATTCAACGGATGCTAGGTAAAAAGTAGTTTTACCTAATAAAGGTTGGCTAAGATCTACCTGCATAATCTAGTTTTAGTTTGAACATAGCTTATTACGCGGCCGAATATCAGCAGCTAATAATACTCGCATATTCGGTTTTTTTCTACAAGGACTGGCCCCTGCTAGTGATTTACACTGCAATTTGGCCAATGACCGTGTAAGAATCTTGATTTGGCGACTGTTTTGATAAAAACAGTTTACCAACGCCGAGATTAGGGGAGAGTCGTGTGCACTAGCAATGCCTAGTGTCTTGCATTCCAAGTGCGATTGGAGGTTAGGTTGCCGGATCCACACAGTCATCCGTAGTATTTCACTCCCATTTCACTGTCTTATATAACGTTCACTTAACACGGACGATTTTTAGGTAAAATACACTAGTTTTACGAAAAAATAACCACTGTAAACCGTTTTTAAACAATAAAATAGGACGAACACGCCATGACAGCACGAACGCAACAACATAACTTCGCGTATTCGGTTGTAAGTTTGTAACGCGACAAACCAAAGGCTGAAAATACCGGACAAAAATAAAAATAATAAGCTAGATTTGTCGCGAGTAGTTTAAAAAGTATTGTGAGCGTAAGTTCAACCGCGTAATTTTGGGAAGGTGTGTTGCTACTTGCAACCTTTAATGGGAATAAAAACGATATAAATATTCAAACGGATCATCTTAGTTACTTGACTGGTGCTGATGCACTGGATGAAAACGAACACGTCTAAAAATACCTCAAAAACCTAATCAACCCGTAGAACGACCTATACCTGAGCAATTTGTGAATGCTGAAACTAGAAACTAATTCAAGAATAGATTGGACAGTCACTTACTAATCTTGAAAAAGCAGGCTAAAATGGTCTCTCTGCTAACCTAATAATAATAATGAATAATCTTGCAGATGAAGATTTAGAGAGAACTGATCATTATGTATTTTTTTAAGATTTAAATATATGTATTTTTAATATGTATTATGATAATGCCTTGCGGCATTCTCTGCCAGCTGACCTTTGGGCATGCAGATATGTTATGGTTGTGCAGTGGCAATAAAAATGACAAAGAAACTTACTTAATAAAATGTAAAATTTCTATATTAAAATAACAATATACTTACATAGTATACAAATATACAATATAATTTACTTATATACATAAATACAATATAATTAAATACATACGAAAAAATAAAAATATTATGCACAAATATATTGATATGTAAACTATAACGTTTTAGGGATTATGTTATGGGGAACTCAAAACTATATATTTACTTATATAAGTTTATGTAACCTAATATAATAACAACTTCCATTTTATATGCACCTACCTAAATATTTCTACATAACCCCATGGTTAGCTGGTAGAAAATGCCGCAAGGCATTAACCTCGCCTCATGTACACCTTTTATGTGCATTAAAGTGTAAATAAATAAATAAACTGATCTCTAAAAACACACGAGAAAATTATTAAAAAAAAAAGTTATGCTACAGTCATGTTTCAAAACTAGAGCAAGCCCTAATTGCAGTTATATTTTTAGAACCTTGTGCATGAAGAAAGTCTCAGACCGAGTTTTGCTTTAGTAAACTGAAAGTCACGGCAAAGTGGTTGCTTCTCTACTGTAAGCTAACATAGTGACTCGAACTAGATTCCAGGTCCAAAAGGGAACTGGAACTAAAAGTTCTCTTAAACCACACACAGCCTAAAGAATAGCGTATTTCTTATTTCATTATCGATTTAAGTATACATAAATATAATATATATCTGCCTATTTATTTTATGTACTTAGTATATTATATGTTATTGTTGTAAATACAATTCTATTATATAACGTTTTCCATAAACCTGGCACACCTACTACCTCTTTCTCGATATCATTTCCTCTGCCCGAAGGTTGCCTAGAAAGATCGCTCTTAGCGATAAGGCCGCCTAAATTTGGACTTCACTATTTCCTTTTCTATCTCATGTTTGTTGTTTTATATTTTTGCAATAAAGTGTATTTACTTTACTTTGAATAAACTTTGCATACCTACATATTTTAATAGCTTACATGACACCAAGATTTTACGAGTCAGATAATATTTTTTTAAGATTTTTCTCGTATATCCAAAAGGGAATTGGATCTGAAAGTTTTCTTGAACAACAGTCCAAAGAATAGCGTTCCCTGAAAGTACCTAACTAGATTGAATAAGTAGGTAGTGCGTACCTATTATCTAGCTTCAACCCTGTCTTTTCTGTCAATTTCAATTTACAGGGTGGCCCAAAATAACGTTTACAACTAATTTTACAAATAACTCTAGTAACTATATATAGAGATACAACTACTTTTGATTAATAATAGTTATTTGACTTCGAAATACCCTCCTTTATCGTTGATACAAAGCGTCAAAAACAACTGCAGCAGATCCGGATTCAGAGGAGTAGATCGTGTCATATTGACGGTTATGGGCTTGTTCAAACGAAAAAAAAAACGTCTGCAAAGACGATGTTTTGCCAGTTCTCAGTAGCGACGCGACGCTTAAGCAAACGACCTCTCAATGCGATTTTTTTATCTTTATCTGTGAGAAGCTGTGCTTCTCGTATTTTGTATGCCCTCAAATTGAGATCAACATTAACAATACGCTGCACTGTAGACCGACTGATTCCTAGATATCGAGCCATACCGTAGCTTGATGATATGCCGCGTTCTAGAAGTCCTAACAGTTCTTTTTCTTCCTCTCCCAGTACGGTGGGCAATGTTGCCAAGCTCCATAAATCGTATAATCGTTAAAGAAACTCACTGGCGATTAACGTCGAGACTCCTAACTATCTCACACTGTCGTTTTCCAGTCTCGTGCACCGCTCTAATAGCTGCACGCTTTAAATCCATGGCAAAAAAATATATAATTAATCGACTTAGTAACTGAGAATCAATGTTAAAACGACGCGAAGATAAGCGAAATCAATAATAGAAAACAAATGAAATCACAAAGCTTTCCATTTTTGACATTTCGGCTTTTTTATTGAATATTATTATTATATATTTATAGACAGGCAGCATATATGCTGATGTGTCTATGTCATAGTGTTGGAAAGTTATAAGTTCTTAGATTCATTTTATAGATTTCACAGTTCACAGTTTTTACACAGTCAGTCATTGTTATTTATTTAAATTAAATGTTTGCACTAAATCATTGTTTTGTCATAAGATTAAAATTAGGGTTATTTATCACTGCTTTTTAAACCAATTGTTTTTTGTTTTAAAGGAGATCACTGAAGGGTTTTTTGTCAACGTTATTTTGGGGCACGGTGTATTTCAATAATAATGAGAATTTTAAAACAAACGTAACAATCACTGTATCAGAAAGAATTGCAGTCTGTACTAGATTCAATCAGACTGCTAAAGGTACGGTCACGAACCTTAAATATTAGGACCCACTATAAAACATTGAACGAGTTTGTCATAGACAATACTAGTTTAACGCTAGTATTAGATCTCCTTTGATTGACGTCTTATCTTATCTTATGACAGGGGGCCAGGGATAACCCCAGCGGCACTTCGACCCTCTGGGATCTTTTGTGCTCACCCCATTTACACACTGGTCATCTCAGTGTGCAGGTTTTCTCGCGATGTTTTCCTTCACCGTTAGAGCATTCGGTAAATGTACGTAAGTCTTCGAAATATACGAGAAACTCATTGACACATGGCACTGCACGGTTTCGAACCCGGACCCGGACCCGGACTTAGTCTCCTTCCTGTTTCTTAAAGATGCTTTGCATCAAGGACGCTGTACAGCTTACAGGAAGGAGCCTATAGTCCTCTGGTTTCGGGTAGGCTACCCCCAGAAGACTCATACGCCCTCCAGCCAGCGAGTCACATTCGCACAGCAAGTGTTCCATTGACTCAACTGTGTCACCGCAGGCTCTGCAGGTGGGATTGTCTGCCAGTCTCATCTTTTGTAGGAGGCTCTTAGTGCCAAAATGGCCTGTGAACGACCCTACAATGAGACGAATGAGACTCCTATTTATTGATTGACGTCTACTTTATATTGTGACAAAGTTGTTCTGTTTCAAAGCGGGTCCCAAAGTACGTGACTGTACATAAGCACGGTAAAAATTAACGTATTATTTGTGCGCTAGACTTTACACATTGGTTTTAAAAGCAGGAACTTTTTGAAACACTGTAAAACAACCTTTATTATTTATTTTTGTAATTTTCAGCGTTGAATAAATTAAATTAGGGCGATTCGTCATGACGAAACAAAGGCTGTGTCGGGATTCCATCACGCCACTAAGCCACGGCGCATTAAATAACAATTTTACGGACTCTAATAAGGGACTAAATTGACATTAAAAATAATGATAAACAAAAACACCGCCTAGCATTCTTCGAAAACGATTGTCTTAAGCATTTCTTTTTTTTTTACTGCCAAAGGGGAGTGAGATAAACCTTTGGTAAGATTACAGAGGCATTGGATTAGATGGGTAATGGGGGAGGGGCTTAATAGACACACAAAATTACAAGTGTGTAAGTCAAATTGTTTGAGTTATTATTGGGGGTCGAAGAAGCTCGTAATGGTTCCTGTAATACACGTCAGTGCGTCGTTCTTGTCCATTTTTTTCCCGAACTTGGTGCGAACACTCCCTTGTGTGTAAGTAGATGAGCCAGAGATTTAACAGATTAACAAGATTTAACATTCAGACCGTCTATGAAGGAACCTGAACACGCACGCACATTCTAGTTAATTATTATAAGGATATATTCTATGGTCAAATGAAACATCTAGCGAGCTGTCTACATAATCATTATCATCATAGATAGAAACACTTTATTATACACAATTACTTATCGCTTAGAGCGATCTCTTCCAGACAACCTGTGACGTTAATTGGACATTAAAGAGATTAGCGACAGTGTAATGAGAATTGACGATTTATATTTTTTCCAGGAGGCATCACCTCATTTTCTCCTATGTTGAACAACGCTGTTCACATCATAATGTACAGTTACTACCTGCTGTCTTCTGAAGGGAGCCCCAAAGTCAAAGCCTTTCTTAAGAAGTACAAAAAATGGCTGACTGTACTGCAAATGGTAATTTCAATTTATCAAAAGTCGAGGGCTATGGATGTCTTGTTGTATTCACACATACGAGTATTAAAGCAAATGAATAGAGTTAATGGAAAATAAGGTTTCCAGCACTTAGTTCCACAAATGTTTATTTATTTTTAAATAAATTCACCGCGACCGAAATAAAAAATAAATAATTGAATGGTGAATTTATTTTAAAAATTAATAAAAATTTGTAGAGCTCTAAAAACCTTATTTTCCATTAACTAAAAAGAAATTCTACCAAGTAATGACACAGAATGTGAATAATACTGACTGCCGTTACGGCCGCGATGCCTTCGTTTCGTCCGGGCACAGCTGAAAACCAGCGCTGCGGTTCTGCCGTACCGGTCGGACCGCAGCACATGCTGAGCATGTCCTTTTAATATTGCATTGTTTTTATTTTATTTGATTCAAAATTGTTTTAAGTATAATAATGTGTGCAATGTTGAATAAATGTTTTTTCTTTCTTTCTTTCTAATACAAAGGAAAAGAATTAAACTAAACATTCGACTCTGGCATGTTAATGTTATTATTTTATTAAATCACTGGGAATACACATTGACCCCCTCAATGTGTTTTCTTTGGTTATGGCTGGGTTAGGTTTAGGGCTTAATTATTTTGTAGCTAGGTTTACGATTTTATTTATTTACTGACAAAATTTGAAAGAAAGAATAAATCGAATATTAAATCTGTAATTTACGTCAAAATTAATGTACATGTCAAATAATAAATAATAATAATAATTTTCCAATAAAAAAAATAATGTCAATCAAATAGCCCGCCCCTTGTCGTCCCCGGTGCAAAGGTGCCCATAACGCTCGCGGCGTTACCGCGCTGTATCGCTACGGCCAACCTTTGCACCAGGTACGACCCGGAGCGAGGGTCACAGCCCCTCTCCCTGAGGCGACGGCCAATCTCTGCCACGAATTGTTTCGCCTCCGCCCCCCAACAACCCGTTGTCTCCACCGCGAACGGGACGAACAGGTAGTTCTGTTGGTTACTTATATTATTGAATATATTAAACACTAAGTAGGTTTCAGTGGGTTTTTGTGTGCTTTCATCAGGGGGAAGTCAGTACATTAGCATCAAAAGAAAAGAAACTAAACTAGAATCATCAAAAAGAAATATTTCAGATGGAACACGCCCATTGTCTATGGCTCCATTTAAATTTGTTTTCAATCTTCCAGATACAATTCACCATAATGCTGATCTACAGCTCCCAGGTATTCCTGCCCAGCTGCCCGGCCCCTCTGGGAGTCACCATCATATACTTCCCCAGTGTTATCATAGTTTACTACATGTTTCTGGACTTCTTCAGGAATAACTTCGGAAATAATAAGAAAAATTTGAACAGCAATGGCGTGAAAAAGGAAGCGTAACCTATGCTATTGTTAAGTATTGATTTTTTCACGTTTTATACTTTCTTGGCTTGGCCAACGTCTGTTACATGTTCATTTCCACTGGTCACAGAAGAGATCCGTCCTCCGAGATACAGGAACTTCCTAGTTCGGAGGTCAGCATTTATTGTTACCTTTTGCTCACTAATTTTATTTAGTTTAATATAACCTATGCTTAAGTTCCTACTGGTGTATGGACTATGAATACTTTGTCATCTTACCGCACAAATAAACGTATTCTTATTAAATGATGTGGTGTTATAGCGTTATGTTTCCACTGTGCCTAGGTGGACGAGTGTAAATATGTCCATAGACAGGTATGCTATACTATATACATTATCTTGGTATATACATTACTCAACAAATTTCAAACTTTTTAAATTATCTGAGATCTTACTAAAGTGTGTTTTGTACGCAAAGTAGTTAATATTTTAGATCTACCCGCAATTTTTAACCTCAACGCCTATTAAAACAATAAATGTCGAAATTCTCCGGTTCTAGATGTGATAACTATGAAACTAAAATACCTACAGATATTTTTTAATAGTCAGATTTTTTAGTGTTGAGATGTGACTCATATAAATGATGACTAGTTCCCATTATTTTATATTTTATGAATGTTAAAGTTACAATAGTTAGTCTTACCATGATTTGGGATTAAATCCGGAACTCGAATCAAGCACAAATTGTTGTAAGAATCCTGTCTATTCTAATCTGTGAAGCCAATTTACTGTTGGTATTATTTACACATTATTTGAATGTGCCTAGGATAACAATTATTTATGGAAATGAATTAATTATGTAAAGTTTATTTAATGTACGAAGCATTACAAATAATGTCAACTTAACTAATAAATAATTATATATAAACCTCCCCCCTTTGCCGCTCCCGATGCAAAGGTGCCCATAACGCATGCGGCGTTACCGCGTTTGATAGCTATGGCTAACCTTTGCACCAGGAACGACCCGGAGCGAGGGTCACAACCCCTCTCCCTAAGGCGACGGCCAATCTCACCCACAAACGATTTTGCTTCTGCACCCCATCAGCATGAATTAATTTAATTTTGATTTATTTTAGCTAGGAATTGATGCAAAACGATTTTTTGGAGCCACATGAAAGAGACAGAGTGAAACTGTACATACACTGACTCATCAAGCTATGCTCTGTAGAACACTATCGCAATAAGTTTTTGTTGTGATTCCTTGACAGTCAAATAAGTTAATGCGACAAAGTACTAAAGAGTATGTCCTGATGTTTTGTCCAATATACTTTGACAGCAATTGCAGTGAGCGTCATTGCTCCGCCCCTTTCACACAGGAAGCAACATCTGCACTGCCACCTATACCCAATGTCACTCATAATTTAGAGAGTGGTCTCCAGACAGCTGAAATAACATAACTTAAGAAAACAGGGATTTTCATGATATTATTGGATAACATATAAATGTTGAAAACATTCCCCTCATATGTTAGTCAAATAAAAAGAAGTATTTTTATTGACTACTAAACCCGCATTTGACCTCGATCTCGCCTGATGGCAAGCGACGATGAGGTCGACGATGGAGCATGCGGGTCCAGTAAATGCCTATTCACTCTGGCCTTGAAGATCCCAAGGTTGAAAAAGAAGTTATTTACTTTCTGGTGGTTCCTCTGTCTTACCCTTTCAAGCATTATGGACATAAGAGTTTATGTATGTATTATTTACTTCAACTATTTATTCTATGGGTAATAATTCTACTTCTGTTGAGACAATGGTATCTAGTAATTATACATATGTATGTAATAAACACACCTGTTTCCCTCAGGGGTAGAACGAGATTAAAGATCTCCACCTGCAATGATCCTGACAAACCATTCTCGCTTCTTTCACACTCATCAATCTCTTTAACACGTTCTTCGGTTAGTGGTTGACTTCACCTGACCTTTGTTTAGAATGTCCACAATCTGGTTGACGTAGGTCCTTCTAGGTCTCCCCTTTCCTACCCTTCCATTCACCTTTTCCTTATACACCACTTACGTTACTCTCTATTCATATAAAGTTATAATTTTAGCTTCTATACTTAACCTAACAAATCTCATTAAACTTTAAAGTAACTTCTTTGCATTGAGAACTTGCAAGTGTTTATTATTTAGTGAACTAAAAATCAACGAATTCTCGGCAATTTTGGTAAATATTCAATAAATATATAGGTATCTACAAATTATTTACACTTGATCTTGACAAAAAATTATGGCCAAATGTTTACATATAAAAGAAATCTCAAAACTCTCAGAATTTCCCATAGTATTTATTTATGTTCAATGAATAATTAATATAATAATATTGAATATTTCTAACTTGACACCCAAATCCTTTTGAAGTTTTGTAAGTAAATTCAACAATCTCAGTATCAACTTGGAATAACTTTTACAATGTAGCGATCAACTTTACTACCAACTGAATGTTATTGTACAGTATAAATTATCATAGGAGATACATAGTATTGCTAGAATCAGTAGTAATGTAGTAAAAAGGCAATAATATGATACGATACGTCACTTACCGTATAGTACGAAAGCAGCCCAGCATTATCGTCCAGAACGAACCACCGGTACTGCCACCCCTTCATCACATTTGTCCATTTACTCAATGAACTTTCCATCATGATTGCCGAACACAAAATTATATCAAAAAGGCATGAAAATATAAAACGGTGAATTTAACACTGCGGCAAAGTCCTTCCACCATAAATAATCCATACGTTTGACACTTGTGCAGTTAATGTTGCCAGCCGTGAAAATTGTTAATCGAATCGGAGGTATCGATTTGGACATACGAAATCGATTCAAGTTGTGAAGAATGATGCACAGTCAGAAACGTATTCATCATAGTTTAACGTCTATTTTCCAAGTTAATTATTATTATTATTTTTTTGTATCAAGGCCGCTACAAACTGGCAGATGACGTATCACTAAAAAGTTATAGATAACTTTTATAAATTATTTTATTTTTAGTACCTCAGTTGTAATAATAAAAAAAAATCATTTGTGTGAAATAAGTTAGATCTAACACAAATGGTTACAACTTACTAAAAATAAAATAAATTTATATTTACTTCTCAAATAAATAGACTAATTGTTAGGTCAGAGTGATGCCATCTGTTTTGTATTCTTTTATCCTATTTTTTTCTTCTAGTTTAAATGCATCATTATAATGAGATCGTTATTTGCTTCTAATACTTCTAGCTCTCTTCATATTAACAGAAATTCTTCAAATTCTCCAGAGATAATTCATGATTCGTAATTTTCATAAACATAGAAAAATAATTAGACATAGACAAATACCTGAGGTCAAGGCACAAGAACAAGTATGAGCGTCTTCTTGTGCCATGCCTGAGGTAACTTGGATACTGGTGACAGTACTTACCCTGAGATTCAGTATTCCTAATTATAACGACGAATGTCTGTTCGGTTTACATTTTTCTAGCTAGATTTTGTGTATGAGCAAATTAGGCTTTATTAAGCTTCAAAACAGTTTTCAAATAAAGGAAGTATTCAGGAAAGAATATAAATACAAAATAAGTATAAAAAGGTACTTTAATATTGTACAACACGATTATCACTTTCGTAATATAACGACTAAATAACATCACGCCGTTTTAATTTATTTAGTAATACTACACTACACTATTTACAAAGATTAGGACGCCCCATACGGCGTTTGCGCATGTCAATGTCTTCTTAACGCTCTACCGTGTTTTGTTTTACTATAACCTGATGATATTGACACTTGATTACTGTTCTCATCGTCTAAGCTTATACCTGATAAGTCTACTAATAATGGCACGTTTTCTGAGGCTTCCGCAGCATCTTCGTTCTTGTTGAATGTCTCAGGGGTACCGTCCCCTTCGATGGCCAGTTTCTCGATGTCTTTGCTGAGTGAGTTGTTTTCTGCAGCCTCCACAAAAGCGTTCGATAGATCTCCACTGAGTTTGTTCACGTTGCCCGATGAGATGTCGTACATGTAGATTTCTCTATCTGCTGATTCATCATTGTCCCTGAAACGAGAGAAAGAAGTTATACTTTTAGATAAATGTATATCCTCACAATTTATTTATCGTGTCGTTTGATTGCTTTCTTTTGCTTATTTTACTTTAACGATAATAGTTAATTTTTTTCAAAAATATACTAGGAGTTAATGAGTTTAAATTAAAACAAGTATTAAACTGACTTTTATTTGAATTCACAGACAAAGTTATAGAGTTATAGTAGGTATTTAACATTAGTGTCAAACTGTTTATGTATTTATTAGCCTGATTTATTAATACATACCCTGTTACAAGAAGAACGACTGATTGCAAATCAGTAGCAGTATTCTTTTCAGTTTCCAACCATTTTTCAAAGTTGTCCTTCGTGGGTCGTTTAAGCAAGTCTTGTAAGCTATCACCAGCAACAAATTTTATTCCTTTCAAACTGTCACCTGCTGCTCGCTCTGCTCTGGCATGATCACTATTTAGCGCTTCAGTTTCCACGGGAGCCAGTACAACCACTGATGTTACTTTCCTCCCTTTCAATATATCTGGTAAGGGAAACTGGTTGCCACTTACTTTCAAAGGCAAATATCGGTTGTATTTCTTATCATTCAACGTTACTGGTTCCACTTGAGTAGCATCTTTTTTGACATAATCTTTTGCAATCTTTTGACCTTCAGCTGTTTTAGGGTTGAAGTGGACTACTTTCATCTCAACGGCTTGATTTTGAGATGGAGGTGGCGCAACATAGCTTGGGACATTTTCTGACGCAGCAATTTCTTGATCGTCATCATCATCGGCATCTATTCTAGATTGGATGCGTTCTCCACTGGGAGAAATAATAATTGGTCGTTGTTCACTAGCTGCTATTTGCTGACCACCCCCTGCGCTGAAGAAATTTGCTAACTGATCTGGGGGCAGCGAATCCAAAGGAGTATCTCCTACTTTGTCGTAGTCTAAAATGCTAATATCAGCATTATCGAGGATACCTGATGACAGTAGTTGCTGGCGAAGATCATCCGGAACTTCGTCGGGAAGTTCAACGGCAGGCCTTCTCTTTTTCTCTTCCTTCTTCGCTTCGGGCGTTGGGCTAATTGAGTTCAGGGTAGATGATACATACTTTTGTGTTGTGGGTTTGATTTCAACTGTTCTCGCAGTGGACTGATACCGGCTATGGTAGAGCGGAGCTGACGTGCTCGATACGTAAGAAGTCTGGGGTCTTGGTTTCTGAGAATATTGAGATTTTGGAGTAGTTGCTTGAACTTGTTGTTGTCTGTGATTGTTTCGAGCCTGTTGTTGATAATTTTGTTGTTGCTGTTGATGTTGTTTCTGTTGCTCATGTTGCTGCTGTTGTTCATATTGCTGCTGTTGTTCATGTTGGTGTTGTTGTTGTTGCTGTTTTTGTTGCTGATGTAGTTGCTGTTGATGTTGCTGTGATTGTTGTTGCTGGGCTTGGAGCAACTGATTCTGTAGCCGTTGAATTTCTTCCTGTTGCTTTTGAACATTTTGCGCTAATTGTAATCTAACTTGTTCTTGTTCTTGATCATAAAATTGTTGTTGCTGTTGATGATATTGCTGTTCGGGTTGACTGGCCGTTGGTGAAGGTTGACTAGGACTAGGTTCACTGAAGCCATTGAAATTTGTTTGAGCAGTCGGGCCACCAATCGTGATATGCTGTTCGTATTTTGGTATAGCAGCCACTAGTTCTCCTCCATTGGGAACAAACTGACCGACATTCTGCTGGTGCTGGAAGTTGGCTTGATCTTGGAAGTTTCCTTGATGATTTGGTGGTCTTTCAGATGGGCCTTGCGATTGTTGGAATTGTGGTCTTTCTGAAGGGCCCTGAGATTGTTGGAACTGCGGTCTTTCTGATGGGCCATGAGACTGGAGGAATTGTGGCCTTTCTGAAGGACTATGAGATTGTTGAAATTGTGGCCTCTCTGAAGGACTATGAGATTGTTGAATTTGTGGCCTTTCTGAAGGACCATGATATTGATGCTCTTGTTCAGGAGTTTGCGACGGTTGAGCATGGAAATTAAAAAGTGTTGGAGCAGATGGTTGTGGCAAAAATTGAGTTTGAGGTATAGGTGATGGTGAGGCAGAAAACTGACCTGAGAATGTATTTTGACTATGAATATTTTGTTGCGCTGGAATTTGAACAGACGGTCTGGATAAAGGTTGAACACCTTGGTGGAAACTGAATTGCTGCTGTCCTGATGGTCGCTGAGGTTGTTGCTGGAAAGGAGGACGACTTTCTTCTATTTGAGGAGGTGATGGTTTAAGGTTGAAGAAAGGCGACCCACTTGGTGAAATTGAGAATGATGGCTTACTGATAGAATCAGTAAAATGTTGAGGCGGTCTTTGTTGGGGCAATTGCTGGTTTAATGGAATTAACTGAGGTCGGCTATGATGGTCTTGGAATTGAGCAGGAGTAGGACTTGGGCTTGGTCTTGGAACATGCTGGAAGCTTTGTTGTGGTCTGCTCGGTAACAGCTGATCCTTCGGAGAGTCCACTTGTTCAGTAGTAATGGTATGGTAGTTTTCTTGTAAATATTTAGGTTCATCGAAATATTGTTGAGGTTGAGGTTGCGGTTGATGGAAAGGTCTTTGAGGTCCAGGGTGGAAACTAGGTCTTGGTTGTCCATTGAAATGCGGTCGTCCGCCGAATGATGGTGCATTACTTGGCCTAGGATGAAATGATGGCCTTGGAAAAGCACTGGGAAAAGCTGGCCCTATTGGTCCTGCTACTGTGGGTACACTATTAGCGAAATGTGTGGTTGAACCGGGAAAACCGCTTGCGAAAGTAGGATTATGATTCAATGAAGGTGATGGACCGAATGAGTTTTGTCGAGAAACATGTGTCTGAGCTCTGAATGGTGATACAGATGGTCCTTGTCTTGGCAGCTGTTGTTCGTTATATAAATATGGCTGCTGGAATTGAATACGACTTTGAGCATGTTGCGACACGGGTCTATAAGTCTGTGGAGGTTGATGATTCGATGCAGGCCTCGGAGGTTCTGGATGCCTTGGCTCCTTTTGATTTCTAGTCTCTTGGCGCCTCGATTCCTGTCTCGTTTCCTGTGGTTTAGGGGATGCAGATCGCGCCAATGGCGGATGAGTCGGGGGTTGTTGTGGAAAAGCTATGGCAGGCCTTGGAGCAGTTTCTTCATGGTCTTCTCTCTCTGAATGGCTTTCGCGTCTATCACTATAATGACGTCCTTCATTTCCAAACGTAACCTTGACACTACTGTCGCTGTGATATAGTTCTGATTCAGGCTTGATGATAGCTCTCAAGGTAGTTGTTTGCTGCGGGAGATACAAAGGTTCAGGTGTCACTGTTACATAATCATCATGATGATGATCTTCTTCTTCGTTGGTAGGAGGAGTTATAGCTGGAATTGGTTTCTCGTAGACTACTTTATCCTTGTGATGGGGATCCTTACTGTATTTGACATAGAAGACATGAACTGGTTCCTTTTTCTTTTTCTGGATTGGAGGAGGTGGTGGAGCAGGAAGGGATTCGTTTGATTCCTTGATGATGATTTCGATGATGGGTTCCGGAGCTTCATAATAATGAGGATGTGGGTGTGGGTGTACGTCATGGCTGTACAAAGGTGCAGTTGGAAATGCTCCGTATGGAGGTCCATAAGAGCCTTCTGAGTCCTGATCGTGTACGTTAAGAATTTTAGCCTGAGCGTAAAGTTCATTTTTGTTTACAACAGAATCTTCCAAGTTGTCTAGAGCAGGGTCATACAGCGGATCTTTTTGAGAATACTGGACGACAGGTTCCATTTGCACCGCGTATGGCGGGAGCTTGCCCCCTCTTGGAGATACATTTGAGATTCTTCGTTCGCTGTTTGGACTTAGCGATCTAAACTGCGTCACTCTTGAGTGTGGGAGTACTAATGAATACTGAAGATTTTGCGGTGTTCTTATGCTGTCTAGTTGTCGTTTCGGTTTCGTTTTCGATGTCGAATTCTTGGCGTATGTTATGCTGAGCACAGCCAGGGCTGTAACCTGAAACAAGGAAAAAAGAGAATTAGCTAGGTATTAGAAACTTGTTTAAGGCGCTTTATTTAGAGAGATTATGAGCGAGATAAACGTATTGAAGTTGTAGATGTGCGTGAGCGGGACGGGACGCACGGTGCCGGAATTTCATGGGCGCGAACTTTTTTTTAGGTGTTCAATATTCAAAATATAATTACCGGCGTTTGATGTAGGTACACAGATTGTTACTTTGGTTCAAATTCCAATACCTAAAATCAAATAGGAACCAAATGAAATGAGTTATATTTTTTACAAAAAAAGAACTCATTTATTCTTTTTTTAATTGTGTATTATATTTCGAATTTTATTGCTATCGAGCGTTTATAGAATCGTGTAACGAGTTACCGACGTACGTGCTTAAAGGTCTTAAATATACTATATAGGTACCTATTTTTTTTCAGAATCACAATCGATAAGTTTATGAATAAAATTAGGTTGTCCTCGTATACCAAATCATTATCTAGCTAAGCACAGCGCTTTAATCATATACAACGAAACAAAAAAAAGGTTCAGATTTTATAATCGATTCAGTCGATCTTTTTCCCATAAATCGATTTTAATTTTTCTCTTCTGGCAATATAGTAGTGTGGCTATGTTATTTAAGAAAGTTCCTATTTAATTCCCTGAAAATGTGGCAGAATCAAGATGATTTTGGCGCTAATTGTAATGATATCGAGTTGATGATGTATGTGGATATAGCGACGCAGTTTTATTATAAAATTTAAAAAAATCTTGATAAATGGCATCATCACCCTGTTCACGGTCAAAGGTTAACTGGAAGAGATCCTTTGTATTTGTCATTTAATGTTTAAAATATGTTTTATTTTTATCTTTAATGCGTAGGTATTTTAGCTGCAATATAGTATAAAATCAAACCAAAAAAAATCAGGTTTCCTTACGATGTTTTCCTTTAAAGGAGTAAGTAAGATAACCGTGAGTCTTCGAAAAACGAAAAACTCATTGGCACGTCTTGTGCTTGGAAACGAACGAACCCGGACCACCTACAATATCCGGTGTCATAGCCACTACGCCACCGTGGTACCTATTATTGTTTACTACAAAAAGAAAACGAAGAATCGATAACTCGAGCAGCCTTGACACTGAGAGCAAATCGATTTCACGGAACGTCTACAACCACTGCCTCTCAGCTTCACTATCAGAATGCCATTGTATTTATTTGTGCTTCGCGCACGGTTAGCTGGTTGTTATTTGTTTTTTTTATGTTATCGACGATGACGAGGTCTGTTCGGTTCGAATTTACGTGAAGAAAGTCCTCTTTTTTTAGGGATCCGTATGAAGGGGAATACGGAACCCTATTACTGTCGCTACTCCGTCCATCCGTCTGTCACGCAGGTCTAGGCGCCTAAACGGAATAAGACCTTTTAACCTTAATTTTTTTACCTATTCCGACCGCAAAGAAATTCTTGCATAGTTTTGCTGTGTTCCGTTTTGAGAGCGTAATTACCGGCATATCAGACACTCCTCAAGGTTAGCAGTGCATCGAAAACTCTCTAATAATTTATAGTGATCTATATAGACGATTATATATGGAAGATATCTATATTGAAGAGCGTCGGTGGCGCTTGGCTAGGACGCCGGACTCCCAAGCGGGAGGTCCGAGTTCGAAACCAGGCAATGCCATGTACCAATGAGTTTTCGATTTTTTCGAAAGACTTACGTACATTTACCGACTGCTCTGACGGTGAAGGAAAACATCGTGAGGAAACCTGCACACTGAGATAACCAGTGTGTGAAATGGGGAAGGCAATGGCAAACAACGCCATTAAATCTGCCACGGAAGTCGTTCTACGAGTATGTGACTAATTCCTTAGAAACGAACGACCCTCAGCGATGACGAATACGACTTAGAAGAATGAATGAGTGAATACTCTGAAGAATATGGACGACGGTGACCACTTACCACCAGATGACAATAAAAAAAAGGAAGTGTTAAAAATAGTTTAAATGTTAAAAAATGCCGACACTGGGATAAAAGTGGTTCTACTTTCGTTGTCATTGGAATGCGGATAAACAGGTTGCACGAATTTCCTAGATGGAGGGTCCGGTCCAAGTTCGAGAGAAACGGGCAGTATAACACACATTAATGTTTGAAATGTCCTTTGCAACGTTATTTAAAACGTTCGCGCGCCGTAACGGCTAATGCCGTTAAATTGAGTTTAAAAAATTACAGTAAACGTTTATTTCACACACAGCAATGACCGAAACAGTTATAATTATGATAAAATAATTATGTAGTCAAATGTAAACATATTGAAATCGTGTCTGATGGTCTGCTGTTGTTGTGAAAAGGGCCTCAACTCAGCTTATTGCTGCAGACAAGAATGCCTCCAGCGCTGGTATTCTGTTGGACCATGACCGATGGCTGGCCAAAACCTGTCCAAGAGGACAAAGATACGACACAAATAAATTTAATTGAAGATTAATAAGTTAAAAATATATATACCTACATTTACCATGACACATAAATGATAAAAGATATATAAGTATCGTAAATACATAAATATATATACCTACTCACAAATATATATAATATACATACGGTCGGTACGGTCAGTACGGTCATCGCTAGCAAATCTTCACACCTTTCTTAAAAGCACTACGGTTATCACCACACCCATAAATTGTAGCTTTTGCTCCCGATCTCAAGACTAAACTTCGTCGCAGGGTTACGAAATACACACACACACAAACACTCTTTTCTCGTACTTTTAATAAATTTAATTATATCTTAGTAAATAGGTACATAAATAAAGAGTTATGGAAGAGCGTGGCCCTCTGACACAGGTGTTGTCACACTTAAAAGAGGGCCTCCACAGTTGGAAATTTTTTGTACCTTTTTTGTTGATGAATAAACCTTTTTATTATTATTTATTATTAGGTGACGATTTTCTATGAACTTAGTACGTAGGTCCCTCCCACTGCCATTCTGCAAAGAGTGCATTTTGTTTCTACTGGCAACACTGCGGGATTTATAGGTGTTGCTTTTTGGACATGACTCACACATACACGGGTACTTACACATTGACAGTACGGACATGACAGCTATTCTATGTATCGTATTACGGCACCAGCAGTTAGTGACTTACATTAATTTTATGCAGTACGGCAGTGAAGATTGGTACTGCCAAAATGAGAAAAAGTACCGCGCGCGAACGTGTTAATAATCTACTACCGCTTCTTATAAGAAAGAAACAGTCAAAAACATTTACAAAAACACCTCACTACAGCCCATGAACGCTTCAATATAACCCTTATGTCATACTTACAAGTCGGTATGTCCCAAAGCAAGTAAACATTAAGTCATACATATCTACTTATAGTGCATTCCACGTGAACATTGAAACTTTCACTTCAAACAAACAGTTATGAAAATACTTAAGTAATATGATGCGACTCTTGCGCAGACGTGTAAACGAGAGACAGCGCATAATAAACCTAATAATATGGATGTACTCGTACCTATATGGTGTGTATCATTAGGGAGTGATCCCTGGCACTCAGGGGATGCCTGAAAATCAGCGCCGCAGTGCTAAAAGCGCTACAGCAACATGCTGAGGCAGTCCCCTTTTTCCGGTGCTGCAAACCACCTTCATCAAACTTAATTACTTTTGCTTATTTATTTTTGTAATATATTTGTTTAATATTATTTTTGTCTTCTGTACCTAATTGTTTGTATGTTGTATCGGAAATAAATAATCTTTCTTTCTAATACTTATATAAATTCTACTTAGTCGTATTCCTTATTGATGAGGGTCGTGAACGTGATCATTCTATGTAAATCGTCATCATCATCATCAGCCTATTAATGTCCCAACTGTTGGGGCGCAGGCGTCCCCTTGACCAGGCGGTACGGGCCATGATCCACCGAGAGCGGGACCAGTGCTGTGCGGTGGATTTCACACGCCTTCGGAAACTTTTCATTTCCTCAGACATGCAGGTTTACTCACGAAGTTTTCCTTCGCCGTTAGAGCAGTCGGTAAATGTACGTAAGTCTTCGAAAAAATCCGAAAAACTCATTGGTAAATGGCATGGTTTGAACCCGGACCTCCCGCATGGGACTCCGGCATCATAGCCACCGACGCTCTATGTAAATAATCACATAGTATGACCACAATTATACGTAGTCTTTATACTGTGGTTATGACTTTCTTGGAAGATTTAATGTGGTGATTTGCCACCACCTACCACATTTCATACACTGGTTACCTCACAGGTTTCCTCACAATGTTTTCCTCACTGTTAGGAGCAGTCGGTAAATGTACGTAAGTTTTCGAAAAACCGTAAAGCTCATTGCCTGTTTTCGAATCCGGACCCTGCCACATAGGAGTCCGGCATCTAAGCCAATACGCCATCGACGCTCTCTAGCTTAAAACGCGATATAACGTAAATACTGTGAATTTTTAAAATATCATAAGTACCTCATGACTGCGAAGAGTAAGTACATATTGTTGAGTTATTGAATAAAAACACTTAAACTTAAACGAGTGGTGGTCTAGTGGCTAGGACGCCGGACTCCCATGCGGGAGGTCCGTGTTCGAAACCGTGCAGTGCCATGTACCAATGAGATTTTCGTATTTTTCAAAGAATTACGTACATTTACCGACTGCTCTAACGGTGAAGGAAAACATCGTGAGGAAACCTGCACACTGGGATAACCAGTGTGTAAAATGGGGTAGGCACAAAAGATCCTCAAGGGTCGAAGTGCCGCTGGGGTTATACCCGGCCCCTATCATAAGACTAGAATAAGAAGGTGTTTTGTATAACCCTACGTAGGCCAGCAGTTACTTAAGTTTCCTGGGAGACTGTGGGATCGAAACCCTAGTTACGTCTAAGTTAGTTATGACTAGTTTAAAACTAGTCAGTCTATAACTGAAAGCAGAAAAACATGGTAAACCTTTGCTGGACTATAAATGCAGACTGTCCATATTATTTCAAAATGGTCACAACCGAAGAGGCCGAAATGCTAAATATATCGCAAAATCCACTTGTTGCACATGTGATGTATTACACGTGTCGTAATGCAGCTTACAGGTGTGCAGTTACCAATGGTACTTATTACAAAATGTCTAAAAGTAAGAGGATATTCTGGTGAAGTAATTGTTGCATTATATGAATTAATTTTAATGATAAACCGGCCAATGTTTATTTTATTAGTATGGACAATTATGCTTTGGAATTTTGACATCACAATCCGACAATAGCCGTGCTTCTTCGAACACATATTTATACATACAGATATGATCGCGTAATTTGAAATTCGCCTATGGCTCTTGACGCGATATTACACTCACTGCGACAATGAGGCCCTTACCCTACTAGTTATACAATGTAAGTAACTACCTACTCAACTTTATTATCTAAGATTGCATAAAACATTAAAGCACTTTTGCATACTGATTGACGGATGACTCAGGAAAACAGATTTGCATTTAACGAATACCCACATTAAGAGAAACGGTCTTATTCTCACAAGTAACAAATAGGTATAAAATATTTAAAAAGTAGGCATTTCTCAAGCTAAATAGGACTCTATTTCTTTGGAATACCAACTGGTCGTCGCAACGAACCGGAAAGTAAAGCCGGTGCAAAAAGTGAGGTAACGTAGCTATTGTGTTTTTTTCGCACGATAAAGATACGCTGTTTGATGTTAAACATCTCTAAATTCAGAGTTTTTGCTATATAATAGTGAGAGGAAAAATACGTTAGGTCAAATATATCTGTGTATAGAGCCGTTTATAGTTGTGTAACTGATACTGATACTCTGTTATATATAACTAACTATTATTACTAAGAATAGGAAGCACTAAACTTCTCTTACATTATTTTGAACAACGCATTTCATAGCTAAGTTGTGGTGGTGGTGGAAAGATAGTATTTCTGTGACTGAGGTCTGGCTATTTAGGTATTTCAAGACCTATGTGTTCTCAGTATTATTATCTCAAATACAATACGCAGGTACCTAACCCAATGACAAACATATGACCAAGATTAAATAGTAAGTAAGTAATAAAACACCTTTCCGAAAACGAATCGAAGCCGGAACTTTCGCATTCGGCAGGTGGCCCTACTAAGCGTCAGGAGGTCGCCGATTGCTTTCGCGATGGCTCCAAGGCCGTAGGCGCAGGCGCAGCCGCCGTTAACCACGTGGAGCCAACCCAGCGCTTTAGGCGCCAAATCTAGCGCATTGATCGAATTGATCGATATTTTTAAGATTGCATTAAATACTTGTGTTGACATTAATTTTACCATATAGATACTTATTATACCTTTTGCTGCTGTATAATAATTTGCACGCCTTATACAAGTAAAATGTATTGGTACTTCACCCTGTAAATACACCTACATTTTTGCAAATAAAGATATTCTGTATCCGTTACCATCCCATCTCCCTATATCGCCTTCTAAGTTAATTCAAAGAGTTAAGATGGGGTGGCCCTGTCACACGGAAAAAAGGTGAGAACCATCCTGCTCTATTCGTAACTGGGAATCACAGGACACAAAAAGGCCGATAAGGAAGGTTTGTTTCACACAATTGTTGTACCTATAACTAGATTTTGTGTAACTATGCAATATGGGAGGGAAATACACAAATACCTATGATCATAGATTTTGATAGTGTTTGCGTTTTGTTAATGCATTTATTCCAAAAAAACATTCTACAAATTCTTCATTCCCGACTTCTAAAAATGTACGACTTGTATTAAATAACTTAGCATAAAATTCTATTTAATATTACACCTATATCATTTATAAAGAGGTCTTAGTTTATTTTATAATAACTGGGCACTATGTCGCCATCTTTGTCCGAATTTGTGACGCATTTTTCTAGTCCGTAATGAAAACCAATCGCGTTCTGGGCTAGTCAGCAGCGCTTTTTCGCTGTACAAAGGCATGAAACCCGTGTGAAAGTTAGCGAGTGATTTTGATTTGACGTAACTTGTAGAATGTAGACATCTGTTGGTACCGTCGGTACACGCCCGCTTCGTGTTCGCGCATCTATCTCTATGAGACAATAAGACAAACAAATTCGCGGGTCAGAAGGTCGATATGGGAGGACAGATTAAGCAATACATAGGTATTGCTCGTATACGTAGGTACTCAGTTACCAGATATCGAGTATCGTATTCGAGTTATTTTATTTTACCTACATATATTTTCTTTATGAATACCAATTGGGATTGCATATTTGCGCCGTTCGGGGTGGAGACCTTGGGGCCGTGGGGGCCTGGAGCCCACTGCCTCTACGGGAAAATAGCCAAGCGCCTCGTAGAGACATCCCGGGACCGGAAGGCTGGCCTCTACTTCGCTCAGCGTATAAGCCTCGCTATACAGCGGGGAAACGCCGCCAGCCTCTTCGGGACACTCCCTGCAGGGAGCGACCTAGGTCAGGTATTTTATTTGTAAAATAGTTAGGTATTTTGTAATTTTAGCTTAAGCATTTATTTTAGTATAGGTAATTACATAAAAAACAAATTCATAAAGAAAATATTCGAATACATAGGTACTCAGTTATCAGAAATCGAGTATCGTATTCGAGTTATTTTATTTTAACCCAGTAAGATACACGAATCACATACCTATTCGGGTTCCGTAACACGAAAATAAAGTCCCTGACCAGAAAAATAAAAAATCTTATCATAAGCCAATGGCACTTTTAATCTGTGTTATGGAGATCGCAATGAAAAAAATTGTTTCATTTAATTCCGCAATCTAGTACTTTCTAATACTATAACTATGGTTAGTATGGTAACTATGGTAACTAACTATGGTTAATTATAGTATTAGTAAGTACTAGATTCGTAAATTAGAGGACTCCGCAAATCACCAGTTCGCACGCAATCCGCGGTTAAACACAGGTAAATCTGCAATTTGCCCAGGCCGTGGGAAGTGGACGATCTGCGGAAATGGGGGACTAGTGGGTAACCTGTTAAATACTGGGTAACCTGGGTAAATAAACGGTTGCATAGAATACTTACAATAGAATGACTGAAGCAGTGAATGTTATTGTTACCATACTTACTACATTTCCATTCTACTTACGAATAATATACTAAGGAACTCTACGTTTATGTCTGTGGTGTAACGAAAGTGTGTTGGTAGTAGAATCTACGTATGGCAACAAAAAGGTTTACTTATCAACTAGCTGTTGCCTGCGATTTCGTTCGCTGTAGAGATGTTATATACCAAAATCAAAATGTTTTTTATTGTAAGTAAGTACCTTAGTAAGTATAGTACATTTTTACAACGTCATTCTTTTTTACTCTACCACCGCTTCGTAAGGTGCTATAGCTGAAAGGAAAGACGCGGCGCAAGAAACTTTCAGCTGCACATCCTTTGAAATAAATATGTATCTTACAATAATTATGAATACAATCATATATGTACACAATGTGCAGAGCTGGAGCTGAATTTAGGACCAAGCCTCTATATCATTTAAGTAGTCATTTATTTTATAATAACCCTTTTTACATAAGGTCTGTCTTATGTGGGTCTTGAATTTGTTCTCTGTCGTATTTATTACAGTATCAGGTATCTTATTATAAAATCGTACATAGTGACCCATAAATGATGTGTTTACTTTACTAAGTCTCGTAAGTACTCGTATAATCAATACAACTTACCCTGCATTTGATCAATTTTTAAGCAGAATTTTCAAAACTTCTAATACCTTGATTTCAATCTAGATTTATTAAATATATTCGTGAAAATTCCATCCAAATCCGATCAGTAGCCAATAACCCAAATATTTTAGTCAAATTAAAATCTTAGGTATTGGTTTGTAACGATGTCGACTTCATCGTCCATATCAACCTCCTTGCCATCAATTTCAACCTCATCGTTAGCGTTTATCTCACCTCATTTCGTGTTGGCATCTTCATTTCTTCATCTATATTTTCAAAATTCAAATTATATTCCCATTCCATTTCTAAATTTCATTAATTTCATTGTTTTCTTTGTATTTTGTACTTTCTCTCTGTATTTTGTCCTGAACGGACGTTTCTCCGTTTTATTTTTGTCTCCTACTACTACCTATTTTCTACATTTACTATTTTCTGTGTTGTTCTGTTCTGTTCCTTAAAAATATAATATCTATTACCAAGTTCTTCTATTACTTCATCTGCACACTGTCCTAGAAATATTTAACCCAGAACCCTGCTAGCCGGCACCCAGAGGGCAGATTGTAGCAGGTTTACGTATACCTAACCTATCTAAAGTAGGTAACCATCTATTGGTTAAGCTTAAACCGCTTACGAGACAAAACATAAACATAAAACCGATAAGAGAGATCTAAAAATAAAACCAGGCCACTTATTACACTATTACTATTACTATTACATATCAAATGACAGACTGACGGACGAACTAGTTACCTACTGTAGACGGAAACGTAACGAGATATAACAGTAGGTAAGTATGCAATCTGAATCTGACCATCATGCATTCACTTTCATTCGAACACCGTTCTCTAAGCTGTGGCGTAATCTAGACTCTATTTTTTTTTCTATGAATAACTGTCATAATGACGAAGCACCAAAAATTGTGGGTCAATTTATATGAAAATGCAAGTATTTTTTATGTAGGTATAAAAGTGATCAAAATAAGAACTGAAATACGTACGATATTAGAAGTCTAAAAGTTAAGTTTCTAAAGTCGTGCCTACATATTTTGGTATTTTCAGAAAAAGCATATGTTACTAAATGAATCTATGAATTTTAAATGTGGGGTAAAAAAATACTATCCTCAGGAATCAAACTAAAAAAAACCAGGAACACAAGAACTTTCTTCATCCGCTTCTAGATTAGATTAGTATTCACACACATACGGACGTCTATAAAATTATGATACGTAATGATTAAAATTCAAGAAGAGAAGAAGGAAGGGAGACAGTTTCCAGTCAAGAAGGAATATGAAAGAATAGGGAGATTGAAGAGATGGTGAAAGATGAGAAATTATAGTATATTTTTATATAGGGTATGTGCGTAATTTAGTAAATCAGTTCTATCTTGTTCACCATCTCTTCCATCTCCCTATTCTTTCTCATCATCCACGCTCCGTCTTCCTTCTTGACTGGTCCCAGAAACTTCCTCAATATCCTCCCAAACATTATTGAAAAAACGAAAGCAGCTCGACTCCGGTGGCTCGGACACGTCACCAGGATGGGGGAGGATCGGGCAGTAAAACGAGCGTATGTCGGTCGGATGTTCCAGATACCGCTGGCGCGATGAAGTGGAGAAGGATCAGCGTGAGCTCCAGGCGCCTGACTGGCTCCAGACTGAGCAGGAGAGAGCGATGGCGCTCTTTGGTATCCAAGATCCACTTTGGATCGCTGCGCCAGCGGAGTAAGTAATGTAAGTATGATTAAAATTCAAATTTTAGTTTTAATGAAAATAGTGCCAATTCATCATTCTTCTTTTAAAACATCACATAACACCTTTAGCGTACATTTTAAAACGAAATCTGACTGAACGAATAGAACTCTACTTATTTTTATGTCTGATTAATTGGTTTTGGTTTGAAACAGCGCTGCATAATTGGTACCCGATTATGTCAGCATTTGCTGACTTTCCCCCCTTTTGCCAAATATACATAGATTATAAGTTATAAGTTAAGTTACATAGATTCTGTTTCAATATCGCAGTTTGCTTAGGCGACCATTCACAAAAATCGGTTGATAATCCAAAACTATCATTTATCATTAATCTGACAATTCTTGTCTATATTACACTGTAATACCATATCTATTACATTTTGTTTGTTGACAGCCAAACGTTGATTAGCGTTAGTTAATTAATAGCTAGATACTCGTAATAAACGATCAAACTAATCTTGATGGTTGACGTTTGTCAATGGTGATAGTGTTAGAATTAACACTAAGTACATAGTAATTAAAACTTTCCTTTCTTGTGTTTATAATTAATAGGTGAATGATAATAACTATGGCCTCTGACCTCATCATTGTTTGGCTAGTAAAAAGTGTTATTTATTTGTTCGATATATTTGTTTCTCTTTGACGGATGGATATGGGTGTAACACAAAATCCCGATTATTATATCAGAAAATGTTTGTATATCATTTTGACTAGCATAGGGGGCGTCAATTAATTACGTGAGGCGGTTAAGGGGGTGAGGGGGGTCGAGCCGAATCTCACCCAATCTCACGTGGGGGAGAGGGGGGAGGGTATCGGCAAATATCACGTAATTATGTTTTTTCTCAAGAAACAGTGTAAAATTGCGAGAAAACTTGGTTAAATTAAGTAAAACATGTTTCTCCACTAAAATATGGTTTCTCCACCAAATCTCACGACATCTCACCAAGGGGGGGATCGGAAAATCGCCAAAATCGCCTCACGTAATTAATGGACAAAGCTTGAAGATGTATATATGAAAAGAGTTGGGACGTATATGCATCTTGCTATTTATTTATTCCGGACTGATTCTTGGAAAAAGTCGTTCCAAAATAGACAAAAAGTTTCAACGAATTTTCGGGCTACGTCGGAATACATTTGTATTCCGACGTAGCCCGAAAATTCGTTCTAATAAGAACCTATACTCGTACATGTCAAAGCAGCAGCTTTCGTATTTAAGTTCTGCTGCAGAGCAAAGAATGCGTTGCAATACTTACATTGCTAAATTGGGTATAAATATTAATCTCGTATAATTAGTAATTTTCTTTACTAACATAAGAATTTGTATGAGATAATCTTCTAAATGCAGTATTACGTAACTTTCAAACATTAGTGGAAAAGCAAACTGTTATTTGAAAGGTTAATTTGGCAACTACGAACAACATAATAGATTCATATTTATTTTTAATTTAAGACATCGCTTACAGAACTCTCGCGTAACTTTTGGGTTAATTGCGAGTTAACGTTAACTCTTAAAGAGTAATTGAGAATTGATCGATGTAACATTGACAGAATCAGTTTTTAAAAGGTTTTGAATTGATTATTAATTTGTGTAAATGGACCAAGAGTTTTGTTTTGATGAAGGATGGTCGGTGACTTTAGATGAAGTAGAAGTAGAAAATCCTTTATTAATAGACCATTTTTGGCTTAAAATACTACACCATGCGAATACAATTTTAAAATCATCAGCAGCCTATTCTAGTCCACTGCTGGACATAGGCCTCTCCCAGGGCGCGCTATTGAGCCCGATCTTCGGCTCTTCTCATCCAGTCGCTGCCAGCCACCTTGCGCAGATCGTCGCTCCATCTAGCAGGGGAGCGTCCCACACTACGTGGTCTCCACTCCATAACTCGTCTACCCCAGCGGTTGTCGGTTCTGCGACAGATGTGACCGGCCCACTGCCACTTCAGCTTGCTAATCTTATGAGCTATGTCGATAACTTTTGTTCTATGCCGGATCTCCTTATTTCGGATTCGATCCAGCACAGATACTCCGAGTACAGCTCTTTCCATAGCACGCTGAGCGACTTTCAATTTGTGAACCAGTCGCACCGTCAGTGTCCATGTTTCGTTTTTAAAATGATATGGCTTAAAGTATTTTTTTTAATGGCAACTGTAATTCCTCTTGTGGGTCGTGAGGATCAATACTGCCAGCGTCAAGTGATTGATTCATGCATGTATAATTTCGAACCTGATTGAAACCTCTGATACACAAGATTACAACCGGCGTTCTCCTTCAAGAAAATTGAATGAAAATTCTGGCTTAAAGTAGTAAACATATGATCTATTAAAAAGGGCGAAGTTCGGCTGAGTGTTGCTAGATGTATAGATACCTATACCTCTAGCGACGCTGGTTTTCAACTTGACCCTTTCCAACTTATAACTATAGAGAGCAACAATGTCGTTCTGTCTGTTTGTCTGTCGTATTGGATCATCTCCGTGTCACATACAATTATTGTCATAACCTACTAAACCAACACTAACAGTGAATTAGAACTGAAGATCTATATATAAATAGATCTTGTTATGTCAAGTTTGTTAAAATCTGTTACAGCTCTGTAGAACCATAAAGTTGTTCATGAGACAGAGAGTGCTGAGTAGGACTCTAGCATAGCCAGTGCGGTGGGGGATTGCGTCAAAAATGTATATTATATCTTCCACTTTCCTTCAAAACGGAAAGTATTCAATTTCTCCATCTCTTGTTGCAATGTAAAGGAGAGCAAACACACACCGAGGGATCACTCATCTACCCGAATAGGTTTATTTAGCCACGAAAAGAGATGCCTTCGCGACGCTACTTAAATCGTCTGCAAGAGACGTAACAGGCCTATGATGATGATGTTGCAACGATAATTTTGTAGGGAATTTTCGCTAAGCTTACATATTGGTTAAATATTTATCAAGGTCCAGAATAAAGTAGGTTTAATAGCGTAAAAAAATATGAAAAATAGCTTTTAAATTCTTTATTTGAATTATATGCTGGGTTCTTTTTCCCTTCGGGTACTATCATGATAACAGTTATTGTAGAATCCTTAAGAAATAAGAATTTCTAGCATAAAATACATCTTTCATCCTATTTTTCGGAAATTTAATCACCTAGTGAGACAAACTTAGGGGCCGTTCATTAATTACGTAAGGACAATTTGGGCAATTTTTGACCCCCCTACACCCATATAAGGACACATAAGATTTCTCGGACCCTCCCTCCTACTTCTTGCATAAAATTTCACCTAAAAAGCGTTAAAAAGTTAAATGTCGTTAGAAATGGTTCAGTTACACTAAAACACATAATTATTTGACATAAATCAATAATTTTTTAAAATAATAATTTGGTCTTTGGAAAATGCGTATTATAAAAGAAAAATGCGTAAAGGTAAGATTTGAAACAATCTTATTTTCGACTCGTAGTAAAATATTGCGTAAGATACCCTTATGTAATTAATGAACGGCCCCTTACCCAGCAGACTGATGTCAGACAATCTATGTTACACCTGTATCGTTGAAAACCATATCTACTCTTTATCTATAAACACTATACGGTTTCTATTGTCTGTCAATCTATCTCCTGGCAGGTTGTAGACTACTCGATTGCCTTCAGGCTATCTCAGTCTGACCCATTCAAACGTGTTGGTCACACACTCCGGCAATTACCTTGTCATAACGTCCCTCAATCTTGGCTGCTCTAATGTTTAATGGACATCCATCCATTACTTACGATTCATCCGACGGATTTGTTTCTTTTATTGTAATCTGGTCCATTACATCACTGGCTTTTATTGTAGGCAATTATATCGGCATTGTTGCCTTAGCCCGCGCTGTCAGATGGTTTTATTACGGGAATTATAATAAACTACCTTTTGAGACACGATTGAGCAAGTGGTTATTTTATGGCCAGGAGAGCGATTCTCATAGTGGAATGTTGAATTCGACATAAGTCCTATCTCATTCGCTCACATTACATGTGTGAGCGTGACAACACGTTCTAGCACTCGACTTTTGTATATCGAACGAGATGCGAGAATCGCCTTCTAGGATGCAAGAATGATAGGTGACCTACCTATCATTTCACCTTCTGATGCTTAAATAGAATTTTTGGTGGAAGAACGATCTACAGTTGTTTTCTTTCTTCTTCTTCTAAGTCGTATTCCTCATTGCTGAGGGTCGTGATCATTCTAAGGAATGAATCACATAGAACGACTCTCGTGGCAGGTTTAATGTGGCAGGCTTGCCATTGCCTTCCCCATTTCACACACTGGTTATCTCAGTATGCACGTTTCCTCACGATATTTTCCTTCACCGTCAGAGCAGTCGGTAAATGTACGTAAGTCTTTCGAAAAAACCGAAAAACTCATTGGTACATGGATGGCATTGCATGGTTTCGAACTCGGGACCTCCAGCATGGAAAGTCCGACGTCCTAGCCACGACGCCACCGACGCTTGTTTTCTTTAAACCAGTAAAAACTTGGTCCAAGTGACCATTTTTCACTAGTTTTTCAGTTTCGCAAAATTGGCACCGATTCTGGAGTCCGCTAAATTAAAACATAGATAAATGAAACGTCTTCTTCAAAAATGTAGAAAGTGATTGAGCGTGAGAGTTTAACAGAATCGACTCCATTACTTCGAGATAAACAGCATAATAATTGTTACAAGTTACTAAGACACTTTATGTTTTCCTACATACAAAAGAAAACACATGTCCCTTCTAAGCAATAGATTCCACACAGTTAACAATCACAAGTTCAGAACCTAAAAAATCCCCACTATTACGGTTTAATAATCTGAATATTTTCATTAGTTTTGATCCATTTTTTCTATTGTTACACTCCGTCAAAAAAAAGTATAAATTAAATAATGGCAACTTCCCATACATTCATGACAAATTATAATGACATTTCCATACTTTCAGTAAACGTTGAATGTTGAGTAACATAATGTAAAATTATCATTGGCAAATGTTCAAGAATATTTTATTCTTTTTATAAGTTCTGTATAAAGCTGTAAATTTAAGTAGATAAATAAAATAAAATAATAATAATTTAAATAAAATAATAATGGGGCTCCGAGGCAAAGGATCTGATTCGCGCTGTGGGGAGACGAATTAAGGAGAGAGGAGGTGATCCGCGAGCCGGCCACTTTTTAGTACAGCGCATTTCCCTCGCCATTCAGCGAGGGAACGCCGCGAGTATCCTGGGTACTTTCGGCCAGGGGGCACTTCGCGGGGGGCTGTTCGACTGAAGTTATATTAAATAATTTTTACCTAGTTATAGTATGACATTGATTTTATTATTTTTTATTTTTATATTTTTGACATCAAATTATTGACATGTATTTTCCATTTATTGTTGATAAATAAAATTGTAGAAATTATAATAATAATAATATTTTATTTTAATATTTTTTTAAATTGAATTTTTGATTTCTATTCTTTCTTGAAGGACTACAGTCCAACAATGACAGTGTAAATACTCAAAGGTTTTCTTTCTATTCTTTAAAGTTTAATCGAGATGATCTAAATCTGATTTCAACATTTCTTTCATAGAAAGTTCGATATCTGCTTTCATCATCTCCCTAATGATTACTAATGATACATCTAATCGAATTCTGTGGAACCAAATATCGTAAAACTGCGGTAGGTTAACCTTATATCACTTACATTTGATTCCAGTTTTATCAACTCTTTGTTAAATTCCGTAAATTAAGAATAATCTTTTCTAATGCCTTAAATAAGCGCAGTAAGATTCAAATCTTATTTCAATATAAGTCATTATTTTTCTGTCTTGTAGAAGTGTTTTTTCAAGTTGTATGCGCAACCGCAATGAATTAACGTCTTTAAATGATTTAATTATATTTTGAAGGTGGTATGAATCGGTGGCCTAGTAGCTAGAACGCCGGACTCCCATGGGGGAGGGAACGAAACCATGCAATGCCATGTACCAATGAGTTTTTCGGATTTACCGACTGCTATAACGGTGAAGGAAAACATCACGAGTAAACCTGCATGTCTGAGGAAATGAAAAGTTTCCAAAGGCGTGTGAAATCCACCCGCTCGGTGGATCATGGCCCGTACCCACATTGTGCAAGGGGAGGCCTGTGCCCCAACAGTGGGGACATTAATAGGCTGATGATGATGATTTTTGTAGAGCCGGCCTGGGGGTGGTATCACCCTTTTACCTATTTCTTATATTGCTTGCATTGCTTTTTCGGTTTAAAGGGTGAGAGCAAGGTGTCGTGTGAGGCGACTAAGAATTCTACACCTAGGAGCCCTCCCATCTCGGGAGGAAAAACGGCTAAAATAAATTTGGAAATAATTTTATTCTTATTAAAAGTAGGATCTGAAATGAGAGGTCGAAATCTGGAATTGGGGCAACTGGGGCAATTGAGGTATCACATTGTAACGATGTCGACTTCATCGTCCATATCAACCTCCTTGCCATCAACTTCAACCTCATCGTTAGCGTTTATCTCATCTCATTTCGTATTGGCATCTTCATTTCTTCATTTAAATTCAAATCATGTTCCAATTCCATTTCTAAATTTCATTATTCCATTAATTTCATTGTTTTATTTGTATTTTCACTTTTTATCTGTATTTTGTCTCGAACGGACGTCTCCCGTTCACTTTTATTTCCTACTACCTATTTTCTGTGTTACTGTTTCTGTGTTCTTTTCCTTAAAATATATTATTTATCAACAATTTCTTCTATTACTTCATCTGTGCACTGTCCTAGAACCCTGCTAGCCGGCAAAAGATGACAGACTGTAGCAACATTAACCAGGAGGGTTTGGTCTGATATAATAGAGCCTACCTTTATCGATGGATATGGTAGCTGGTGGTCAGTTAGTGTGGATATATCATAAGCTGCTTTACTAGCCTTTTATTTCTATACCTATTTTTGATATAACATTCATTGTGACTTGCATATTTTGTTTTATAACTTACTTCCATAAATGTTGCCCATCCCAGAACCTTTTATAATCATATCGTTTATAATCAGAATCCGCCAAAAGCCGATGCCTATAGCACAGCGATATCTTAATAGCGTAAGAATTGCCGTGACCATCGCCGACGGCGACGGTGAGACTGTACGGATGGTAGGCTATTGCGGAAGGCGGTAACACGCGACGACAGACGGTACATTGACTCCCGTATGTGATGTTACGAGTTACTTTTACTTTACTTTTTTGACGATAAAACCAATACTTAACTATAAAATCAATTATGTATAACTTATAATGACATTTAATTCAATTTATCCCGTTAGCATTTATTACTATTATAATATATTATAATCTCTTATTTTATATTGCGGTGCCCTACTCAGGGTTTCATGTATGACCAGATAATATATTTTTTTAAGACCAATTGTAACACATGAAAAGCAATAAATGGTATGAGTAATTTGTTACTATTATAATATATTATAATCTCTTATTTTATATTGCGGTGCCCTATTCAGGGTTTCATGTATGACCAGATAATATATTTTTTTAAGACCAATTGTAACACATGAAAAGCAATAAATGGTATGAGTAATTTGTTTTCGAGTTTACGGCGACTTATTTTGTTTTTTGATAAACAAAATAAAGATTTTTGTTATACCTCTGAAGGTGATTGTTTTTGATAGTTTTTTTATTCTTATAAGTATCTTGTAAAAATAGAAACACTACAAAACCATCTTTCCATCAACATGCAAATTATGAAATTGTAAGCTGTTTATTACTTCTTCGCATAAAAGAAATATTCCTACTCACAAGTAGGGGCAAATGGGGTATTATTGCCCGCCGTATCTAATGTAGACGCAAAAAATAAAACTGCCTCTCAAGAACCCTAAAACTGCCTCTCATAATATATGGCTGATCTCTTTTCATATAGCTTTCTGAATCTGAATGGGCATAGCTGTAACTAATGGACAATGATTGCGTCGACTGGGCAAGTAGTAAAATTTTCAATTTTTATAATAAAATAAAATAATAATAATAATAAAAAAAGAAAACATTTGTTTTAAACCCAACAAAATACAAATAAAACTTTATTTTAGGCTGCATGAGGCCCATAGATTAATACCTTACAGACTAACATACAATTATATACCTAATATAATAAAAAAATACAAAATATTTTTTTTTTGGTACGGCTTAATTTGTTGATGACTGTAGAGAATTTTTCGTCGTCGTTTCTCTATACCGTCGAAAAACCACCCATTCAGGCCAGAAGCCCGCACTAAGGAAAATATGTTGGTACCTACTTGGCGGGCATTTTGTAGGATTTGAAATCAGTGGGCCGTTAATAAGTGGCAGGTTTATCAAATTGAGTTTTGGTTGTGGTGAAATTAAAAAAAAGTAATATGTAGGTATAATTTTCCGTCATGTACCGTTATTAATGGCACTAAAACTAAACGAACCTAAAGAGAACATTATTGAATAACTGAACGGAATAATTTGTAAACCATTGTTTCTTAAGCGGGTGATCACTGTGTAGTTTACCCTAGTCGTAAGAAAGTACAAAATCATGTATAAAACGACAGAGTCATTCAGCTATGTGATTTCCTACACCATTGTCGGAGCCATCGGTACAATGTCCGTTAAAACGGCCTTTTTGCCATAGCTTTTACTCATATGTTATATAGACCAAGAGCTAACTTAGTGAGTGAGTTATTCCGGATTGGTCCACAAAATTCGTAGGTACCAAAAGTGACTACATTTATAATCCGTGCCACTTTAAAAGTTGGTTATTTAGTGGCTTTTTTATTTTTTATTGACTACTAAACACGCATTTGACCTCGATCTCGCCTGATGGTAAGCGACGATGGAGTATGTGTTCCATTCCTTCTGTTGGCATTGTTTCTGTGATGCCAGTCACTAAACATTTCATTTAGTTTTAACTTAGATTTAGCGGCCACCCCGGAATTGACGCCATTATGCCCATATAAGTATAGTTTTATTAGGTCGCTGCCGATTATTTGGAAAAATGGCGGAAACCATATACGGCTACGGGTAGCGAATAGCCCTCAGTCAAGAAATTTATTTTTTAATATTATACAAACTGTTGTCTGCTACTTCGTTTGCATTCAATATTAACTTAACCCCCCCCCCCCCCCCCCACATTTCATCGATTTTTAGTAGAATGTTCAAAATGGACTAATATATCCGTGAAACTCCACCTAAATCCGTTCAGTAGTTTTCACGTGATGTGCGTTCAATCAGACAAACAAAAATTTCGCTTTACGTTTTTATTATACGGGTATTTATAGACAGATCAATGGATGAATTATTGGACTTGTAAATTCCGATCGCGGCAAAAAATTTCACGTTAACATTTTAAATGTCAGTTTCGCACAAAAAAGTGTAGAGGTTGACTCCCGTGCTATAGGTTATACACTAGTGATTATTCACACACACGTTCACTTCTGTGATAACATAGCGTTTTTACTTTCTTAATTGAAGCCATGTAAATAATTAGTCATTTTTAATGGTTGTCAAATCAAACAGTGTGAAATTATTTACTAAGTATTACGCAAGTTTGGTGTGAACGAAATACTTCGAATATTTTATTTTATTCGTAAACGTCAAATTTCTTTGGTTTAATTTAAATAAATGAATTTCAAATTTAAATAAATGAATTTAAAATTTAAATAAATGAATTTAAAATTTAAATAAACGAATTTAAAATTTAAATAAATGAATTTAAAATTTAAATAAATGAATTTAAAATAGTAGAGACGACGAGTGGTTCATCTTCTTCTTCTTCTTCAGGCTTTGTTCATCCACTGCTGGATATAGCCCTCTCCTATATATTTCCAAGTAGCCTGATTTGCAGTGCTTCTGAGCCAAGTCACTCCAGCTCTAGCCCTGACCTCCTCGCTGCTAGACGTTCCACACTCCTGCTACTTGTGCGCTGTCTCCACGGGTGGTTCAATGGAGAAAAAATCCGTGGCTTAAATCGTCTCTCGCCTTTTTCACCCTCGTTCCGGGTCGTAGTGCAAAGACTGGCCATAACCGTAATGGGTGATGTAGGGACACTGTGTACAGACATAGTGCATACTGTGTTCTACATTGTGAATTATTATGTCAGCAGTTTTAAATGGCACGCGGCTGCGCTCGCGTCAGGCTAGTCGTGTCTCTACCACCGTCATGTATGGAAATATAAGTATCGGTTAACAAGTCCAGTGTCTCATTGAAAATGACTCGAAGACATACCCTGGCTAGGACGTCGGTATAGACACGTACCGAACTCCTAGACCAGTAAAGAGGTACAACTCGAATACCTCTAAAGTTGATTTTGAAATTGAAAATATGTTATTGCTTTGCATTGGGTTTGACAAAGGGCGGACTTTTTCAATAACGAACTTACTTTGTTTTATTGTAATAAAAAAAATGAGTAAAATAATCTAGTATCCCATTTGAATAGGATAGCAACTGAATCACTACACAAAATCCCCCGGCGCGTCCGTTTACCTTTGATCTAAGACTATCTATGAAACGGCTGAATTTTCACTAATGTACTTTGTACCTAATGGATTGATTACCGAGGATGGTATTTTTTAACAGAGATAAATATTTAATTTACAATTCAATATTATTTTTAAATGTACTAGTGCTTAATTGGGGTGTATCACTAGATACTATTAAATGAAATAACTTTGAGATGTTACCTCCATACAAAAGACATCAACGAGTACATTTCCATTTCTTTGTAACAATCTTTTACAAGTTACATTACGAAACATAGAACCAACCGATTTCTTTGCATAGGTAAACCTAATAAAATACATGATTATGTATTTACTGATGGATTGCAGAGGAATTCGATAACTATAACAATTAAAACGGTAGATAGATAAAAATACTTTATAGTACACAAAAAATACGTACTGGAAAAGTACAAATTACTGGAATAGTAGCATTATATGTACAAAGGCGGCCTTATCACAAAGAGCGATCTCTTCCAAAAAAAAAAACTTTCATGGAAAATTTGGTCAAGTTAGAATCTTACTCATGTTGTGATATTTGTTACATATTTTTTGTCATATGTACCTACATGGTCTATTAATAAAGGATTTTCGAATTTTTTTTCTTTTCCAGGCAATCTCTGAAGTTAAGTGGTACCTAACAATAAACCCCAATTTTTATATGGTCGCCGTAAATCCCTAACATCCAAGATGGCAGATGATTCAACGCATAATATGCAAAACCATTTTTAATCCTAATTTCTAGTCAGTTCAACACAGATTAGAGATGTTGTACTAAAGTACAGTTCAGTCTAGGTTCAGGCTAATGTACCTTTGTGCTGGTATTTTGGTCTCGGCAATTGCGAGACATGGGTAATCTTTATTGCAAACACAAATGGTCATTTTTGCCCAAAGAGACCTTGAACCGCCTGCTTCTATAGAAAAATTGAAATTAATGGTTGAACCATGCGATCATTACATGACGAACAAAGAGGTATATAGTAACCAATAGAAATAAAATAACCAATTGAATTGTCAAAGAGGTCAAGTATTTGGGTTTTGAAAGAAGATTCGGGTCGTGTTGTTGTTGCAATGATGTGTTTACAACACTGTTTGTCAATGAGGTACGATCGACGAAATATGCGGTCGTATATTAGCAAGTCGTATATCGGTTGTGTAATTTATCACTATGGGATCATCATCATCATCAGCAGCCTACTCTAGTCCACTGCTGGACATAGGCCTCTCCCAGGGCGCGCCATTGAGCCCGATCATATCACTATGGGATAATTAAACAAAAATAAAATATTCCTATTCCCCTAACTTTTCCATATGTCAGGATGATTCTTGATTAATTATTTGTAAGAACGTAGATGTAACTGAACGGAGCGTCGGTGGCCTAGTGGCTAAGACCACCATGCTGGGAGATCCGGGTTCGAAACCATGCCATGTACCAATGAGTTTTCCGGATTTTTTCGAAGACTTACTATACATTAAAATCTTTCATCAGTTTCACATCATCATCATCATCAACCTATTAATGTCCCCACTGTTGGAGCACAGGCCTTCCCTTGCATAACGAGGTATGGTCCATGATCCACCGAGAGAGCCCATGGCTGATTGGTGGATTTCACACGCCCTTGGATTTTTTTATTTCCTCTGACATGCAGATTTCCTCACGATGTTATCCTTCACCGTTAGAGCAGTCGGTAAATGTACGTAAGTTTTCGAAAAAATCCGAAAAACTCATTGGTACATTGCATTGCATGGTTTTGAAGCCGGACCTCCCGCACAGGAGTCCGGTGTCCTAGCCACAAGACCACCGACGCTGTGTATGAATATGGATATCTATTACATAAGGACCCCTCCCCTCGTCTGGTAGTCCGAAGACGTCGCTCATGTTTCCTAAACCCAAATCGATCGATAGATCAAGTTCAGTGGCACGGCGACACTTTCTCCACTCCCGCGCACAATGGCGGATCTCAATGTTTTATTTATCACTAACTACTGCTATAATAACATAAAACAAATAAGTACAGAAAGGAATGTCAGTTATAGCGTTCGCCGCTCGAGGCACTTCACTCGCTTGCCGCCACCGCCGCGCGCTGTCATTTACATCGGCGGCGGTATAATCTTATAGAATTATTCGTATAATCTTAATACCTTCCTTATTTTAGAAAATGGCCTCTGCACCGTTTAATTGTCGCGGAAACCGTGTGATTTTACGGCCTATTCCGATATTGATAATATTGTACACAATATACTTAAATACCAAATATTACATTCGGGTCGATCTGAGGCGTGGCTGGCAAATCTAAAGCTTAATGAAACTGTGACGCTTACTCGTAATATACAAAATATTGTAAGACCAAGGGTGTCTAACTAGTGGCCATCCATATACTACGTCACACGAATTGTTGGTGGTCTCATATGTGTGACCCCCCCTGGTGTGACGTCATATATTTTGCAATTTAAAATTTAGAAATTATTAAATTAAAACAGCACTCCCAAAATTATTTATATTTTTCTATTTAAATTTTTTTTTCATAAAATCAACGATAAATCAAACATTTTAGAAAATTTACACAACATCAAATCAAATAAATGATACAAAATTTAATCATCTTTTGTCCATGGACTTTGAAGACATTCCTTTATATTATTTATGACTTCTTTTAGATTTACGCATGTGACGTCATAAAGCTTACGACTCGTCTCCCCCTTATCACACGATGTCACACATTGTTGACTGTAATTTATGGATGTCCTCCTACAATACAACTAAGCTATTGCCGGTGCTAGGAGTAGTCCTCCAAAATGGTCCACGGAAAGATTCGATAGAAACATAATTTAGTCACACTAATCTAATGTTATAAATTGTCATATGCTTGCACGGAAAGTACGACGAAGTCCCGACTTCCAAGATACAGGTTTCGACCTAGTTTGTAAGTCGCAAGTCCTATTATTGTGCCTTGTAATAAGTAAATAAACTTTTTCATTTTTTTTCATACGACAACGGCAATCTCGAACCTTCGTCGCTTCAACTCCGCGCGGCAAACGTTTGTACTAACATTCTCTTCTGTATTCATTTTATGACGCTTACTAGAAGCTATAATGAGCTCTTAGGAATTCAGTGCGTCTGCGCGCTTCCGTTTTGTCAACTGGTTCAATTGTATGGGTGACAGAGACAAAGATATACTCGCAAGTGAAGTGTAAATGAGATAGAAGTGTACGAGGAGGTGTGTTGTATGGTTTTCGTTTAAGGATTGTTTAATGGGTTCCGGGTTCGATTTCTATGTTGGTCAATTGCTTCTATGTCCATAATAATAATTATCTCTGTTGCTTGCTGTACATTCTATAAGATCTAGTTACAATATTTTTATATATGAAAATATCTATTCAAGTTTAGATATCTATCTAAATCTGAAATCCCTTACCTAACACAAAAAAATTCTTGCCTACTATATTATGCGTAATGATTGCAAGATAAGCAATGATTACGCAGTAATTGCAAGAAATTAAAAGAACACGAAAATACGCAGTAATTAAAAGAAAAATACAAATTAACCGACAGAGATATAAGTGTAGTTATGACCGAGGCTGCTTTTTAGAGCCGAAACCAAAAATAAACATTTCTTTTTAAGGTATCGAGCTTTTTTGTATTTTGTTACAAGCACTCCAGCAAGGTTGATTTTGTTTTTGTTTTTTAAGGCAAAGGGAACTGAGCCCATACAGCCATGTAAGATGTAAACAACTCTTTCAAATTTTCATTAAAATACTGTAGTGACAAATTTCAATGTTATCTGGGAGAATATTCCACGCTTCTGCACGATCGGAACAAAAGAAGAAGGCGTCCCGGACGCAGTATGGCTCTCCAAAATCTAGCCAAGTACGGATCGGGCTGCAGCGTCTTATTTGACTTTACTTCACTGTCCCACACATTATACACATCTTGTCGAAGTTCTTCGAGCAAGAAACACCATTCTTACTAGAAAAGCACTACTGTAAAACAATTTGCAAGACATAACGAAACAAAGCTGACGTGGATGCCACAAAAGCGCAGTAGAAAACTCCCCAGCAAGGTTGAATGATAATAGTTTCTTTATGGTCGAATAGGAGATAATCCTGCAATATTTTACCACTAGAGGCGCCGCTAGCACAATGGTACGTAGTCAATCAACATGTAGATACGTTCCTTTCCACCAGATCTTTTTTTTACCCTTCAGACTCGCGCCACGCTGTCTTAACAGATTTTTAGGTCTTCTATTTTGAAATGGCCATATGATGCCATGATATCGTCACAATTTTACTAATATCTTTGAATAATTAAATTAAATTAACCCAAATAACGAGAAATTTGTAATATCTTCAAAAATGACGTTTCGGTTTGCTTTTCTGTTTACGGAGTGTGCTAGTGGCTCCGTCTACGCAACGCTTTGCGTTTTATGTCCTATTAGAAACCGAACCTAAACTTAATTTTTTTTGTCGCAACCAAAGCCATTGTTTACTCGTAGGACATCACTTTTCCGTGAAGGCGGCGAAGGCAGCGAAGGTGAAACTGAGAATGCAGTTGCAAGCACATTATGTGAAGGGAATGCTTTATTTGTATGCAGCGAGCTTTCTAAGCGGATAATGACTCACGCGCATACAGTGTGCAGCCTTCGCTCGGGTCGAGGAAATTGCGATGACTTCATATTGCACGAATTGCAGAGAAATTCATAATCGGAAGATTTTAAATCCCATCAGAAAATATGTGGTATATAAGGTTTGTGAAAGTTATTGTTACGTAATACTAGTATTACGTATACCTACTTATACAATTTCAACACAATTACTGCGAAAATTATCATTAATGATTAATGATAGGAATCCGTTTCCCGTGTCGCCCTTCGCCACTTTTTCGCTACTTCGCCCGTCAGTCCGTCTGCGGGTTTGCGGAGTTGGCTACAATATTTATCATATTCTGTATTTAAAAGAACAAATTGGTAAGTATTAACACTTGTTATATCTTTGAACAGATTGTAAGTTGTGAAATAAACAAATGTTTTTGCTTAATACGGACCCCTGCGTCGGTGGCCTAGTGGCTAGGACGCCCAACTCCCATGCGGGAGGTCCGGGTTCAAAACCATGCAGTGTCACGTACCAATGATTTTTCTGATTTTTTCGAAGACCTACGTACATTTACCGACTGTTCTAACGGTGAAGGAAAACATCGTGAGGAAACCTGCATGTCTTTGGAAATTAAAAGTTTCCGAGGGCGTGTGAAATCCACCAATCAGCACTGGGCTCGCTCGGTGGATCATGGCCCGACCCCCCTTGTACAAGGGGAGGCCTGTGCCCCAACAGTGGGGACATTAATAGGCTGATGATCACCCCTAAAGCGGGGATCCCTACAGCGCAAGGTCTGACGCAGCACTTGGCTGATTTTTTATTGTATAAGGAGAGCAGACGAGCGTTATGAGCCACCTGATGGTAAATGATCACCGTTGGCCATGGACATCTCACCTCACTATAACGATTAGTGGGTTTATGAGTGCCTCATGTGCCTCATGTGGATTTCTTAAAAACGAAACACAGAATTGCTGTTTGCAGTAGAAACATGGGAGTTAAATTACCGATTCAACCACCGTGGTGGAACCGTGGTAGATGAAACGGAAACAAGGGGAAACATGTAAGGGATGGTACCTCCCCAAGTTAACTCTATACACAGAATCATACAACCTTCAAAGTATCGATTCATATTATCTAATACCCTGTGTCTCGTATAAAAGCTTAGCATTTTGCCCTAACAGATGCTGGTGATGATGATGTGGTACTATAAAACTCACTCGCAGTTGTACTTAGGTACGATTCACTTCGAGAACACACGGTAGCCCTGCGGACTGGTAGAGCCGGTATGATGTAGAAAGCTGAATGGGAGCTTTTGCATGGTAATGAAGTTTTCATTTTGGTCATCATGCCACGAGCTTTGTGCCTCGCTCCCATTGAAGCAGAAATACTGTAATAATTGGCTGAAAAACAGAACTAAGTGAAGCGAATGCAACTGCTGCACTTATAATACTGAGTTATTTGCCTTATTGCTACAACATGGATTTGTTTCTCAATTAAAGCACCACCTTTTGAGCCAATTTACAGAGTTTAAATAATTGATAGTAATTGCAATATCTATCACCAAACCAAATGGCATCTGCAAGTCGATACTTAATTGAATCCTAATTATACCTATTTTGTGTGTTATTCGTCTTCTAGTTACCTTCTAGCAGCTAAGAAAAACTACAGCTCTTAAATTAGATTATATTATACATTAGTAATTTAATTTATAAGCCTTATGTCTACCGTACACTGTTAATTACAATAAGTTTATCCTGTATTTCCCTAAGCAAAGTGGATTATATCCTTTTTTTTAGTGAAATAAATGTCTAAAACCGTATTAACAGCCTATAGTTTAGTTAGTTGCGTAAATAAAATGGATTTAATTTTTTGATATAAATGAATACAGTATTTGTTTAGCATTAAGCCATGCTTGGCATGTTACCTCTGTAACATATTTTCTCAATGGGTTGGGTGATGGGGATGGGTTCTAAAAATTATGTCACTAGTATGTATACCTACTTAGATTAAACTTTAAGCTTTGACAGGAACTGTAAAAAAAATCAGAAGCGATTAAGTAATTTTTGAAAAACCTCAAATAAAATATTAATATATTTTTGTAATATTTTTTGTAACATTATATGTTACAATCGTGGGGTCAAGAGTGTAGCTCGATTGGCCTCCTTTCAAGAACATAAAATTATATTTGTGGCGGAATAAAAGCCATAAAAATCCATGTTATCAAATTCATAACATAATGGTTTGTTGTAGGTGTAGTCTGATGATATTTTTATGTAAAGTTGTATTTATATTTTACTGGTCTAGAGAGAGATCGAAAAAGACCTGATCTCAAGAAGAGGTAGCAAATATTTACCTCTTCGTATAAATTTATATAGGTATGGTATATATAGAGTTATAAACAAACAAAGAATTTACCGCCCAAATTGCGTATAATTATGAATTTATAACCTAGAAATTGTCACACGATATTTAAGCCTACTTATATTGAAAGGAAGATATTATAGCGATAGTGACAGTGCCCCAGTTATAATAGAAAACATAAATACCTATTCCGATCACCTCTTAACTACTAGTTATCTCATGAATAACTAATAGTTAGTTGCGCTGAGGAGTAATAAGCCAGTTATGGGAGCAGTTCAAGTTTTCACCGGGTCCGGTACCGTGGGAGACAGGCTAATCTTATTTTAACCCTTGTTTTTTTAACAAAACGGTACATTATATTTCTATAGAGTCATACCATCACTAATTATTTATAGATTCTGGGTACCAAGTGCAATAAAAGTTTTTTAAATCAAACTTACGAGTATCTACCGAAAAAATATTTAGTTTAAAAATACAGCGGGGCAACGCCGCCAGCCTCCTCGGGACACTCCCTGCAGGGAGCGACCTGGGTAAGGTCTTTTACTTGTAAAATAGTTAGGTATTTTGTAATTTTAGCTTCAGTATGTATTTTAGTGTTAGTTTAAAAACTAAATCCCTAATTTGGAAAGTTTTCACACAAGTTGACAAATACAATTTCAAGAGTGTAATCAATCAGATAGATTTTGAGTTAAATAGAAATTGAAAAAAATTATTCGTTTACCGAATAATAATTAACATTTCACATTAAACTATAACCTCCACACTAGGCGTTGCCTATATGGGATCGAAAATAGCTCCAAATTGTTCGTATAAATTTACACACAGCCTGAGCGACGTCGTTGCGCTTGTAACGATGTCGACTTCATCGTCCATATCAACCTCCTTGCCATCAACTTCAACCTCATCGTCAGCGTTTATCTCATCTCATTTCGTATTGGCATCTTCATTTCTTCATTTAAATTCAAAATCATGTTCCAATTCCATTTTTAAATTTCATTATTCCATTAATTTCATTGTTTTATTTGTACATTGACTTTTGATCTGTATTTCGTCTCGAACGGACGTCTCCCGTCCTACTACCTATTTTCTGTGTTACCTTACTAAGTGTTCTTTTCTTTAAAATATATTATTTAAAAACTAATTCTTCCATTTCTTCATCTGCGCACTGTCCTAGAACCCTGCTAGCCGGCAATAGAGGACAGACTGTAGCAGTGGCGCCCAACGTGGGGCCCCGGTGCAAAAACTCAATTTAAATCTACTTTTAAGCATATTATTGCTTTACTTACCTACTTTCTTACGTATCTCCGATACGTCGTACCTTACAGTACGTAGCCTTACAGGCACAAACTTGTACATATTATCGTATTAGCGGGTTGTGACTAAAAAAATAAGCCATCACTAATTTAATTCAGTGGGTGGTGACTGAATAAAGTAGCCTTCACCAAAAAAATAGTAAAGTTTATGAGAAATTCTTTAATAAATATAGAATTCCTCTTTTTATTCAAGGGTCTTATTTCCGCATAGGAAATAAGACATTGAAAGATGTATGAACTAATGATAGGTATTCATGCGTGTATTAAACCTTTACTATTTGTATATATTATCAATGTAAATATCATCTACACCTCTCTAAATTATTCACGCACATAATTCATATTTGTTAGGTTTTCTATTTTTAATTTTATTTTAACTTAATATTTTCAATTCTTTTTAGACTTTTTTAATACAATTATTTTTGGCTTACCTTTTTAAATTCTAATTAAATACACTATACAACTTTTCATCTACTCATTCATTAACTCATTATTCGACATCGTCATTTTTTACCCAACCCTACTTCAGACTCAAAAAAAATCTTTCAGATTTTTTTGCACCGGGGCCCCCGGCGTGGCGTGGCGTTTGTCTAAAAACTTTATAAAGTTACAAACCACAACACTTCGTGGTTGAATAAAGATAATAATTTAAACAAAAACTTTAGATTATCGTAATCAAAGCAGCGGTTTAGGTTTCAAACCACAAGATTCTCTGTGGTGTAATCATGCAACACGCCTCTTTGATTATGGACATTAGAAGTAAATATAATAATAAACCTTTTCCTTGTGATGCAAATTATTGTTGTGACAAGAAACAAAAGAAAATAAATGAATTCACATAAGAATTTAAGCATTATATTTCTAATCTAATAAAAATAACACATTTCTATTATTCTTGTTTTAAGGTCCTTTTTTATTAGTAGCAAATATTTGGAGAGGGGTATGTACTGGTCATTTGAACCACTTTACACGAAAAAATAACCCTGTTACTTGTGTGAAAGTTTTCCATACTAAAGAAAAATAAACCCCATTATTTTGCGCCTTGGTAGCATAAACTCGATCATCCATGTCGTTATGAATGAAACGAGTTACATTCATACTTCTTACTTCAGTATTAGAATAGCAATAATTCATCCAATTGTAGAATAGATGACACCCGCTAATAAAATAGGATCCATATAAATTACAATTTACTAGTGTGTTTCGGGTCTGTTCCAGAGCCAAGCAGCTACCAGTAGGTATGGGCGGGCGAGTGGATAGTCGTGCTTTTTTTTAAAGGTAAGCTAATAGGGGTTGAAGTGGCACTACCAAAGCTTGCTATGGATGGTATGTGCTGGTATACTTGTGTGAAGATTAACGTCTAATTCGTATGTAAATTATACATGAAATGAATTTACATCGCTTTATATTGACACTTATAAATCGCCCACGTATTCACACTCACTTGATTTAGAGATTTTGAAAAAACACGTTCCTAAACTCAAACTAAACAATGTCTCTCCTACCTAACATCAACTAATTAACAAAATAAACGTTACTTACCTTAAACATAACCAACCAGTTAAATTCCATCCCATATACTATACTCAGATCTATTAACATATTAAACAACACGCATAAGGCAAGAAAACTATGTTTAATGTTAAGTAAATTACGTAACAGAGATGAGTAAAGCTTATCTTTACATCCTATGGGGAAAGCAAGAAATATAAATAGCATCTGATAGAAGAGTTTATGGGGAAATAAAGTGGAACCTTAATGGTGATCCGGTGACAAATGTATGGGTCTGCCTGTGGCGAGTACACTACAGGGAATAGAAAGTTATCTTGTATCGACGATTCTACGTATTTTAATCGTGGTGAAAATTTACATAACTATTAAGAAAGAAAGAAAACATATTTATTCAACATTGCATTATACATGATTATTGATTAGACTTAAAAAGACTTAACATTAAAAAAACAATGCAACATTAAAAAGACACATGCTCAGCATTTGCTGCGGTCCGACCGGTACGGCAGAACCACAGCGCTGGTTTTCAGCTGTGCCAGGGCGAAGGCATCGCGGGTGAAACAGCAGTCAGGGACCAAACCGAAAATATATTAAAAGTACAAATACTATTTGACTCCTTCTGGTACGATGGTTGTTAGTAATTGAAACTCTTATGTTAGTTTCTTATCACTGAAAATAATAAAACCCCACAACTGCGAATACATTTTCTACCTATACACCGAGGGTTGCGTAACCTGAACTTTTTTTTCCAAACTATTATTTATTGTTCTGAAACTTCGTTTTATTTTTCCTGTATAACAACGAATCCCACCAGGAGATCGATTCCACTAAATACAACGTAACTAAATATAATCCAAACTGTATAATTATGACGTGTTTCGTATGCTACTATCCACTAACGATCCAATTTCAGTTAAGTTCCAATCGAGTCAACGATCGATCGAATAGTAACGTATTTGTGCATTCTAATAAAACGTTTATACTGAATCGCAGTTGAACGGTAACAAAACGCTTCAACTGTCAAATATAACGATCGAACATAAGTTCCTCTCAAGGTACTTTTGCCCGATCGATAGTAAATCGAAAGGTGGCAGTGGTAGAGTTATGCGTCAGCAGAAAGCGATTTGGTGTCCAAATAGAATTGGAACGAAAACTAAATTGAAATTGGATAGAAGTAGAACTACAAACGTTGTAATTTAGGCGAATTGAGCCCCAGTTCCTATGTCAGACTTTTGAAGAATAGGAAATATTTCAAGTCGATAAAATAAGAAAAACAGCCGTGATATAAATACATACAGTTAGATAAGATATATCTTATCTAAGGGATTGTTATGTGTTCTTTTTCCACCTTCTAGGCATGAAACCCATTACTCAATAGCTCAACGAAAGTGAATCCGATGATGTACAAGTATTTCTGCGTCAAGTTTGCACAGTGAGTAAAAAGTAAAAGTTTGACACTCCGTCACTTGCACCTTGTTACAAAGTAACAAGGCTGAGAATAGACCATCGTTTGATGGGTATCGTATGTGTTCCTAATTCGCAATTACGTCGGTTGTGTCAAATACTTTTACTGAATCTTGCGCCGGCTTTCTCGCAAGGGCGTGTGAGGCAATGTATTGAGTAATAACTGAGAAACTAAGCCTCGGGCCACACGGGTCCGGTTCCAGCCCCGGTTCGATTCGCTGCAGCTAATCATGAAGCACTGATTTCATGTGATAGGATGCAGCGAACCGAACTGGGGCTGCAACCGGACACGTGAAGTCCGAGGCTAAAACATAAATACTCCACGAAAACCTTAAATGTGAAAAAAGAGGCCAAGTTCGGTACACTTGCAGTTTATTTTAATAATGTCCCTTTAAAATTACTTACAAAAATCATCAGCTCATGATTTTTGTAAATAAATAATAAATTAAAAAATCTTAGATTATGAGTACTGATACCTTGACCAAAAATATAAAAACCCTCGTAATATTTCGGAATTACCTAAAAGAAACGAACTTGTCATTGCGATATACATAACACAGATTATACTAGACCTACCAGTGCCGCCCTCGTGACAGGATCTTTATCAAGTTTTAATTTTCCTGGTCAGGGGAAATACGTGTGACGTCAATATTTTATTTCACAACGACGTAAATTATATAAAACCAAAGTAACTTTTTAATTTTCATTTTTATTTCAACTCTAGGCAAAATTAACATGTATGTAACAACATTTGATTATACAATTTATCATTATAATTTATTAACATGTATGTAACAACATTTGATTATACAATTTATCATTATAATTTATCAAAAAATCGTCTTAGTCAATTTACAGAACATCGTCAATTAATTTACAATCTACTACTATTCGACTAATTGAACGTGTATACGTAATTTATTGATCGTTAATGATTGAGATGTGTCGTTTCAATCTCACTTTTGAACGATACTTACCGAAACTTGATTTCCTGATATATATTTTTTCTCGAAGATTTACTTTGCATAATTTTTATTCGTGTCGAAATTAAATTGCATAAGCGACCGATATAGCACGATTTGTAAAAATATACGCGTATTCAAATGATTTCGAAGGTTGCACCGATATTGTCACTAATTTACATTTAATTGGGAAATGTTTATTTACGGAAATATTTCTGGATTTCTGTGGAAATTTTAGAAAGGTGGAGATGGAAATTTATTCATCAAAATTGTGAAACTCCTCACAGATGAGATGCCAAAATTTCCTCAGAAGATAAATAAGTACATAATTATTTAATTAGTTAAGAAGTTCTGACCGTTGGACTGACTTGAGTTTTGATAGGGTCATGTATGTAAATGACCTTCTTCGGTTTACGTGCGAAATAATAAATGTTGAAACTTCGATTTGAATATGAGTTCACGAGAGTTAGAATGAAATTGCGTAGGAATTTAAAAAATTACAGAATATTACGTACACCATGTCGTAATCAACTGTGAGTTGCAAGAGACGCCCTAATATGTGAATATTAGCTTCCTTCTCGTATCATCTCCATCTAGAGGTAGAGATGAAAGGGACAGCATGTAGGTCATGAAGGAACGAACCTATTTTTTTTCATCCATAATGCTTTAATGAATTTTTAAGGATAGGATTAGAGAGGTGTGGAGCATCCAGCAGCCGGCACGGTAACTTTTGAAGCCGGTTTTCTAAGGAAACAATAAATCTAATTGTTGGCGGTTTTTATTATTTTTATTGTAATTAATTTATTTCACAATTTTTAGTGTAGGTACCTATAGCCTTTAGGGTTGGTGGAGACATAAAGGTAACTAACATACATAAAAAACATAGTCGAATTGAGAACCTCCTTTTTTGACTTCGGCAAAAAGTTTGACATAGGTTTTTGTCGTTTGAACTTTCACAACTTTTAATTTTTCAAAGTCAACAACAATCTCGGCAGCAAACCACTCTATAACGATCGTGTTCTATCGGAAACGTATCCGGCGCGCGCGCAGCAATGTCAAGGCTGCGCTCAGCCGGGCGCGAAGTAAAGTACCGCAGGGCGCTTACGTCACGGCTCATTATGTTACTATTGATCCAGCTATCTGTGGTAAATAGAGCAGTAGACAGTTCTTTTATTTTTTTTACCCCCGACCAACCGAGAAAGGTTTGTCTATTTGTCTGTGGTATCATATCTATATAACCGATGATCTGTCGACAGGCCTAATGGCATAATATTTAAGGAAACCTTTAGAACAAAATTTTTGTTTTTTCCAGTAACTTTTGCACAATACTGGTTGAAATTTTTGTCTGGAAAAAATGTCGCATGACAGCAGTAATAAGTACTTGCTGTAGAACCTATATCCTGAAGTTTATCTGAAATAACAACACGGAATAGGCAGAACCGAACGTGATATATCCTTGATCCTAATAATTAAAGTATGGTGAAAAACTTAACGAAGAAATCCCTTGCATGTAGTAGTAGAAAATAAAGAAAAAGTTTGGCCACATTCAACCAAACTTTTTCTTTATTTTTAGATAACTTTTACTTATCAAGACAATTAAATTGTAAATTGCTAGGATTGCATTTTTTATTTTTTATTATTGACTACTAAACCCGCATTTGAGCTCGATCTCTCCTGATGGTAAGCGACGATGAGGTCGACGATGGAGCATGCGGGTCCAGTAAATGCCTATTCACTCTGGCCTTGAAGATACCAAGGTAGGTTTCGGGAAACACAGACGCCGGCAGGCTGTTCCATTCCTTAGCCGTTCGCATAATGAACGAAGAAGCAAATCGCTTCGTACGAACAGATGGGATATCAACAACATAAGGATGGAACCCCTCCCCGCGCCTGGTAGTCCGAAGGCGGAATGGAGATGCTGGAATTAGGTCGTGCAATTCCGATGCGCACTCTCCGAAATGTATCCTATAAAATACCGATAGACAGGCAACCTTGCGCCTATGTTCCAGACTTTGCAGTCTAACTTAGCGCGTTTCTCCACTGAGTCAAGGGCAGCCAGTTGGTACTTAATTTGCCAACCATACGTTACGAGTATTTGATAAAATATCGAATGTCTATTAGAACACATTACATTCAAATGTTCCCTTCCTTAAGTTTTTCACCTTATATGTTTAGTTACTTACTGGTGTTTTTAGGAAAACAATAAATAAAAATTTCGTTAGCTTTGTAGCGCAAGTCACCAGTGGTACAGTTTCACCTGTCATTGGTATCCGTAGCACGCACCTGTTGTTTACCAGGCTTCCGCAGGTAGCTGCCCGGGTCACAGATACAATTTTGTGGGTTAACTTCTTATACAGGGATGACACAAAATACCTGTATTGATCTATTGCAGGGTAGAGAAGACAGATGTTTAATTCTCAATTTTTTAAATAATTAATTTTTAAATTGAGCCAGATTGCATTGGCTTTAGTCAGAAGTTTTATTCTTCAATTTATTTTAACAAGTAATTCAGTTTTAAATTGCGCCAAATTGTGTAGCGACGAAGATTTTGGAGGTCTTCAGGAATGAATTAGTAAAAGAACAATTTTGTTCAGGAAATTGTCAGTTACGTATTATAATTTATATGGAAGCACAGTAGTGCCTTCGCCAAGTCGAGCAGAAAGCACTATGGGTAAAGCAAAGGGTAATTTTCTGGAAGCAAATCTGCCTATAATTCAACTTTTTATAGAAAGGCGATAAATTCAAGCATAAATACGGCGGATGCCTGGTCCGGCAGAATACAGCTTATCTAACGGACAATCTACAACTGACACGACAGAAAAAGATTTCTCAGTCATCATTGTGTATGTTTTTACACCCTGTATGCTAATTTGTGGGTTAATGTTATAATATACCAGGTGGTATTCGGTTTTTTAAGGTCAACGCATCGGAATTGATGATTAGGTATACTCGTAGTATTCGATTCTCGTTTGTTTTGTAAAAGATAAAAATATATGAAGTGATTTTCATTAGATGAAGAAAGAATCGCGGCGTTTTTATTCCGTGACTTAACGCGTTTAGCTAACTGCAGCGTTTTGGAAACGTTTTGTTTTCTTTACTTTTATGGGTTCGGTCCACAGATTACCGTAATCTGTGGATCACACTACACTGTCGCTAATCTCTTTAATGTCCAATTAACTTCAGAGGTTGCCTGGAAGTGATCGCTTTAAGCGATAAGGCCACCTTTGTACATATCGTGCTATTATTTATGTAGTTTTTACTTTTCCTGATTTTGTGTACAATAAAGTGTTTGTATCTATCTGTGGTTCGGTTCGCTTGCGTTTCAAAATGATGCCACAGTACAAATACTATTGCTAACGGCGTTTAAGGGCCCGTGCTCACTCTAAGTGCTCAAAGTTATCGATAATCCTCTATTATTATATATAGTAAGTTAGATGTATATGGGCGACGGTGACAACATCAGGTTTAGATTTTGATCGTCTACTTTCTTTATATAATAAAAAAATAAAATAGAAAAAGAACCCTGTATGAATAAGAATAAGTTTATTTGAGCGGTAAGATGACAAAGTATCCATAGTCCATACACCAGTAGGAACTTAAGCATAGGTTATATTAAACTAAATAAAATTAGTGAGCAAAAGGTAACAATAAACGCTGACCTCCGGAACTAGGAAGTTCCTGTATCTCGGAGAACAGATCTCTTCTGTGACAAGTGGAAATTAACATGTATGCATCGCGTCCTTTCTATTTTACCGGCATCTTTCCGCCCTCTATTACCACACATAAATTTACTATTTCACATAGAATAACAGAACAAAATGGAGGTAAAATTATGTCACGAACATTAGTGTTTCCCCACCATCCACGAGATCATGCTAAATTGCCGTACGGTGGCCATTACGAAACTCGGTGAGTCTAACTAATGTTTTATTTATATACACGGAAACATCACATTCACGCAGGTTTGTTTTGTATTAATGTAGCTGTCTATAGTTGCATAAACTTATTTACTTTTGCACTACCTTTTTTTCGCCTTTTGCACCCGTATTTTATGTATCTTATGATTTTTCCATCACCAGGTTGCCTGGAAGATATCGCTTAAAGCGATAAGGCCGCCTTTTGCACATTGTATTGTACCTCTCTTTATGTTGTATGTTTGTTTTTGTCCCGGGTGTGCAATACAGTATAATTGTATTTGTACATATTTACCTAAGTAAAAAATAAAAATTGGGGGAAAGGACGGGCTTGGAGGCATAAATATGAATGAGCATCACGGGGGTCGAATATATTTATAAACTTCTATAATTTTGTGTCGTGTTTGACTTCAATTTCACCTGGTGGTAGGTGACATTGAGGTCGAAGATGGAGCACACGTCCTAAGTAAGTACTGGCTCTTCTATAAACACTGCTGAAACACATCAATGCCGAAGCGAAGACATTTGACGACAGACTTTATATAGAAGGGGGGGTCACTAGCCAGGTGGACCCTGAAGGGGTCCTTCTACCAATAAGTTACACGGATTAGTCGCCTTGTATGACATGCTTTTTTCAGTGGCGGTAAGGATTCTAAATCCGTCCCAAACACGAAGATAATTTTAATTATTTGTAAATAAATAAATTTCGGAGGCGGGTGGAGAGTTAAATCCGTCGTGGGCCACATCTTATCTTATCTTATGATAGGGGGCCGGGATAACCCCAGCGGCACTTCGACCCTTGAGGATCTTTTGTGCCTACCCCATTTTACACACTGGTCATCTCAGTGTGCAGGTTTCCTCGCGATGTTTTCCTTCACCATTAGAGCAGTCGGTAAATGTACGTAAGTCTTTGAAAAATACGAATAACTCATATGGCACTGCACGGTTTCTAACCCGTACCACCCGCATGGAAGTCCGGTGTCCTAGCCACTGTGCCACCGACGCTCTTCAGTAAGTAAGTAATATGTTATTTTACACACAGCAATGGCCGACACAGTTTTAACCACCACATAATCTGTGGCCCTATAATCTAGCATGTAAATATCAAAGACGATATGCACACATTTTTGGACCAAATTCGATGACTCATTCGGTACCAACACCCCATGGAGACGAAAAATTTAAAATGAGCTTTTATAACACTTCTAGCAATAAGTGCTTGAAGTTGTGTGAATGTAACATAGAAAACATTAGGCATTGGAATTGAAAACATTAGGTATTATTACGTCACATCTTCGAAGTTAGGTATTCAAATAATTCAGTGGAAAGTTAGCTTTATTAAGATTAAGTGAGAAATTATGTAGGTAATCTTAATTACATACATCTAAAATTTTATTGTTATTATACTAGAATGGTTTTAAATATATTAGAAAAAGGGTGAAAAAAATGCAGCGAGCAGGATTTGAACCTGCGACCTTGCCGTTGAACTATCGCGGCTCACGCGAACTCTTAATTAAAATATTGTGCTAAGTTTTAATTAAAACTAAACAAAAATGAACTGTTTTAACTATAATTCAAAGTTTAGTTTGTTAATGTCATTCGCACAATATTTTAGCAAGAGTTCGCGTGAGCCGCGATAGCTCAACGGCAAGGTCGCAGGTTCAAATCCTGCTCGCGGATCTTTTTCACCCTTTTTCTAGTTATTTATTTCTAGTTTTTCTAAGTAGAAAAAGTCGCTCAGGTGTTATAAGAAAGAACTAAAAAGTTATTATCAATACTATAGAAGTTGGATACGGGATCAAAGAGTTACGTACATTTATCGACTGATCTAACGGTGAAGGAAAACATCTTGAGGAAACCTGCACACTGAGATGACCAGTGTGTAAAATGGGGTAGGCACACCAGATCCTCAAGGGTCGAAGTGCCGCTTGGGTTATTCCCGGCCCCCTATCATAAGATAAGATAGTTACGGGATTCTTAACACGGTTTGGGTTTGTTTTAAACTCCTGATGTTTCGGCACAGTTGCATGCGCCATAGTCGCGGGTAGAAATAACGGTAGATAAAAAAAACCGTGGTTAGAATCCCGTGTCTAATAGTAGATATCTATAGTAAAAATTATAATGAAGTACATGTTGAAATCTTAGGTAAAAATTTGAAATATTATACTATAGAAGTAAGTGCGTTTCAGAGCGTCGGTGGCACAGTGGCTAGGACACCGGACTCCCATGCAGTGCCATGTACCAATGAGTTTTTCGTATTTATGGAAGACTTACGTACATTTACCGACTGCTAAATGGTGAAGGAAAACATCTTGAGGAAACCTGTACACTGAGATGATCAGTGTGTAAAATGGGGTTGGCACAAAAGATCCTCAAGGGTCGAAGTGCCGCTGGGTTATTCCCGGCCCCCTATCATAAGATAAGATAAGATAAGTGCGTGTTAAAAACATAAAATGTATGATGGACGGGACGGTCAGACAGACTTTTACATTTTACATAATATATCATGAGTAAATAAGAGAAAACTCGAGACATCCGGTGTCGGGTGCGCGGACGCAGCTTCGTCGTGAGTGTTTTATTCGTCACTCGCTTAACATCGCTATGATGACACTGAGATGGTTTTGAAATTATTACGACATTTTTTTACAAGAACATTGAACCATTAGGTTATGATTACCATTTAAAAAGTAACTTAAAAAAAAGTGCTATACAAAAAGTTTGATGTACAACTTAATAAATATGTGGATGAAAGATAAAATGCTAGAAAACCTTTGGTTTGAGTAATTTTATTTATTATAAAAGTAATTCTAAGAATACGAATATTTTTTCAAAGAGGATATTATGCATTGTTTTTTTATTTCTTTTATATTGTAGGTATGTATATCTATCAATTTTATCGTATTATATCTCCCCATATCCTAGGTTTGGTTGGAAGAGATCTCTTCTTAGAGATAAGCTCTACCTAATGTACCCTATAATTATTTCTTGTAACATGTTCTTTATTTTTCTCGTGTACAAATAAAATATAGATAAAGTTAATAGTTTTTTTAAATATGCATAATTTACTATATTTTATACCAAAACAAAACTCCGTTAAATAAATAATTTAATTGTTCTCATCGCAAGGCGGATCTAATCTCTTACATAAAACCGCAATTAATTTAAACGCACCGGAACAAGCCACGATCTCAACAATTTTCTTTCCTGTAAAGGGCTCTCTTTATAAAATAAAAATAGCGACCAATCACGAACCGATCTTGGACACGAATCGATAAAAACAAGCCCTCTTCACGACGAATCGATGATCGCGACTTTCACTAAAGAAAGTGGACCCGATCAAAATCGCGCGCGGTATAACCAAAAATCAGCACTCGACACGTCTATATTTAAAAAAATATTTTTAAAAATGAAACATACCCAATATACGAGCCTCATGATCCAAGTCACTGGCACTCAGAAAATAAATTAAAAAAATAAACAGACACTGCACAGGCGCGGACGCGCGCGCTTCTCACACTACTGAGGCAAAGGTTGCGCCGCATACAGCCTCCCCGCCAAAGAAAGTCACCAACCTTCACATTCGTGGATTATGTAAACTTGGGGAAAAAATTATAGCGCAAGTGCATTATGAATATAATAGGGCGGCAGCCTTGGGAAGTTCTAATGGCTTCGTAAAAATATTGAAATGATTAATAATGTCTTCCAGATATTTTTATGAAGCTTTTTAGATGTTTTGTACCAATTGAAAAGTGTAAGTATGTAAGTAAATTAAATATTAGCTTTTTGCGTACAAAGTTTTCTAAGGAGAAAAATATATTATAAACCATTCAATATGGAGGGGTCTCGTATGTAATGAAAAATAAATGGTAGGAGTTTATAAATTCCAGGATTATTTTAGAAAGCTTAATGACAAGACTGTTCTCAATTCCCACACCATGAGGGTACATAATCCCCCATGAATCAATTACAGCTCAGGGTTGATTCCTTCATGAATCTAAATTTTTTCAAAGTTATTTCTTTGACAATAGACACTAGAGATGAGACCCGTTCTAGAGTTATTGATATAGTTTGAATGAAAATAACAATAAGTATATGTGTTTGGCAAAAACGTGTGCACTGTATGAAAATTTAAGCAAAAAAAAACTACTATGAACGAAAATTTTGGTTTAACATGAACGTTATGGCAATGAAGCGTGCTGAGGAAAGCACTCACCTGGTTGTCTGCGGGCCTGCGATCAGCAGGATCCAGGCAGGCAGCTGGAGCACCTCGGCTCGATCGTCTCGCGCTGGCCAGACTTACCTCGCCGTTCTTGCCTACCGTATATACCCTTGCTAGATCAAACAGTTTTGAGCACCTTCCACAGCACTTGGTGATTATTTTGGATAAAAACGAGTTTTTCACAGGATATCTTGTCAGAACGATAAAGACTTGAAACGAGAAAACTTTTGAGGAGATCATCGAAAAGTTTAGAACCGAACTGAGAGCAGTGTAGCCAATCGCAAGGCATCTGTGTCCGACTTGGATGTTGCTACATTAATAATTAATATTTACCAAAACTGAACAATATGTAAAAGTGAAAATTGCTGTGCAAAATTCAGTCTAAACATATTACAATAATTGAATATGAGGCTTTCATTGCAAAAATTTATCCAAAACATTAGTTACATCTCTAATAAACAAAAATATTTCAATATGATTGCAAAATTATTCATCTCTATCTACCTAATACTTATGGAAGCAAATTTCGAAACCTGCAGGCTTACAGCCTCCACCGTAATTACTACCTCATAATGTGAAGATCGACAGGCGGATTATGTTATTGACATCATAAATACATATTATGTACGGTGCAAGATGATCTGTTATTACTTATTAGGAATAATGTGTAATAGTTATGATATATATGTTTCATCAGGGCCGTCGACATGTTAATTATGTTTTAACACACCACTGGTTTTGTTATGGTTATCTAAAGGGTTACAAAATATCGGAGAAACGAAAGCAGCTCGACTCCGATGGCTCGGACACATCACTAGGATGGGGGAGGAACGGGCAGTTAAACGAGCGTATGTGGGACGCGCTGACGGACGACGTCCGGTCGGACGTCCCAGATACCGCTGGCGCGATGAAGTGGAGAAGGATCTGCGTGAGCTCCAGGCGCCTGACTGGCTCGAGGCTGCGCAGGAGAGAGAGCGATGGCGTTTTTTAGTATTGGAGGCCAAACAAGACCCACTTCGGGTCGCTGCGCCAGCGGAGTAAGTAAAGGGTTACTTTTGGGACTCGGTGGTTCTAGAAAGACTTACATCTTACGACATAAAACCTCTCTCTTATTCCTCAATAGATAGTTATTATTATTTATATTTTAGCCTATTGTTTAGTGAGACATCACTACTGAGCAAATATCTCACTCAGATCTTATAAAATAATAATTATAGATGTTGACTATTCAATAAACTATTTGATTCCGAATAAATATACTCCGATTCTTGTGTATACAATTTAATAAAAGTAAAATCAGTCAAAAAATGAATGAAATATTAAGGTTTTGTTAATTAATTTTCACAACAAAATACAGTTATTTATATAAATATTTTTCTTCTATAATTTAATAAAAGTATAATCAATCTATCTATGCGACTACTTAGTCGTTCAAAGAAATAATTAACGTTTAGGTTTAGGCACTATGTAGGTTACGGATATTTTTCAGATCATTTTTTTCCAGGTTATTTTACAGCGATAATTGGGAACTACCTATGATGAAAGTGATTCCTCTGTCTACCCTCTCGGGAATTATGGACGTGAGAGTTATATTATAATATGGTATACTATACTACATTGCACCGCACTACAATACATTACACTACGCTACACTATACTACACTACACTATACTACACCTCACTATACTACACTATACTACACTATACTACACTATACTACACTATACTACACTATACTACACTACACTATACTATATTTTTCAGATCTAGCTCTTGACCACAATTTCACCTAAGTACACAATCGGCATTAAAAGATCAAAGGTTGTAGAAAAAGACTACATAGTTTTAATTGTAACACACCTGTTTATAAATGTACGTTATATTTGTTATTATTTAATTTACACTACACTATACTATATTTTTCAGATCAAGCTCTTATTTGACCACAATTTCACAATTCACCACAATATCACAATTTCACCTAAATACACAATCGGCAGTAAAAGATCAAAGGTTGTAGAAAAAGATTACGTAGTTTTAATTGTAACACACCTGTTTATAGATGTACGTTATTTTTGTTATTATTTACACTACACTACACTATACTATATTTTTCAGATCAAGCTCTTATTTGACCACAATTTCACAATTCACCACAATATCACAATTTCACCTAAATACACAATCGGCATTAAAAGATCAAAGGTTGTAGAAAAAGATTACGTAGTTTTAATTGTAACACACCTGTTTATAGATGTACGTTATTTTTGTTATTATTTACACTACACTACACTATACTATATTTTTCAGATCAAGCTCTTATTTGACCACAATTTCACAATTCACCACAATATCACCTAAATACACAATCGGCAGTAAAGGATCAAAGGTTGTAGAAAAAGACTACATAGTTTTAATTGTAACACACCTGTGTATAAATGTACGTTATATTTGTTATTATTTAATTTACACTACACTATACTATATTTTACAGATCAAGCTCTTATTTGACCACAATTTCACAATTCACCACAATATCAACTTTGTTGAAGCCATATGCCTGTTTGGGTGGTTGCAGTCTTTGGTGAATTCGGACGCCATTGTGCCGTCATTGGGCCTCGCCTGTGCGAATGAATCCTGGCTCCTTGAGCCATCAAGGTTGGGCTGCGTTTACAACGCACTGACTAAAAAAAAAGTCGTATCACAATTTCACTTAAATACACAATCGGCAGTAAAAGATCAAAGGTTGTAGAAAAAGATTACATAGTTTTAATTGTAACACACCTTTGTATTAATTTACGTTGCCAAGTTCATCGCTCAGCCTTAAAATTGGTTCGGGAGGTTCTATGTAAAGCCTGCCTGCCTTTCACCCACTATTAGTGCAAATGTAGAGTAAGGACAAAACGTTGGATTTATCTGCGTATGTACTGTACAAAAAAAACGGCCTTGCGAGTCGTCTAGAGTTAAAAGAAAAAAAATGCATTACATTTAATGATTCATACAAATAATACGTAATTAGATTTTTAAAAATTCATGCTAAGAGTATGAACATATTTTTTGCTGACCGTTCTAGTACTCTAAGTTGGTTCTACATTGTTGGAATCGATTGGCATTAAAAAAGAATTGACTTTTTTTAATTTACTGGCCTTTATTATTGTGTTTTAAGGCATAATAATTCCGCCAATTCACGTTGTAAGGGAGACACATCGAAGAATGTACTTATAAAATGGCATGTTTCTTTACTGTATGAGTAATTAAAATTTAAAAAAATCTGTGAATGCAGTTTTAAGTAAATTGGATGCAGCAAACCGAACAGGTGCTGGAACCGAAGCGGATCCGCTGGAACCGGACTTGTGTAGCCCGAGGCTTTTAGTTGTTTTAACTCGGTGCGTTGGCACATCGGTGTTGAAATACGTAAGAACAGAACATTTAAGGTAAACCAGTCCCATTACAGTAATATTGTTTGAAATTACTGTTTTGAAAAACGCCGAGGTAACTTTTACTTTTAAAAAGTTTCCGAAGGCGTGTGAAATCCACCAATCAGCACTGGGCCCGCTCGGTGGATCATAGCCCGTACCCCCTTGTGCAAGCGTCAGTGGCCGCCGTGGACGCCGGACTCCCATGCGGGAGGTCCGGATTCGAAACCATGCAATGCAATGTATCAATGAGTTTTTCCGATTTTTTCGAAGACTTACGTACATTTACCGACTGATCTAACGGTGAAGGAAAACATCGCGAGGAAACCTGCATGTCTGTGGAAATTAAAAAGTTTCCGAAGGCGTGTGAAATCGACCAATCAGCATTGGGCCCGCTCGGTGGATCATGGCCCGTACCCCCTTGTACAAGGGGAGTCCAGTGCCCCAACAGTGTGGACATTAATAGGCTGATGATGAGGCAAACAACTCTTAAATTTTCCCAAGAAGTCGTTCGTTGGAACACCATATAATAATCGCAACCATCGTCAGTGAAAATGCGACTATAAAAAATAAGAAGTGGATTAATTCCGGGTTGATGAGTCAACGGAGTAAAAGCCTTATAAGTTGGATGTTATCAAAATCTTAACCGGTTTAGCAGTTCATACATACAAATGGCGATTGACACAGTTTAAAGGATGTCACCGAAAGAGCTACAAACTCTTATTTAGAATAATAGCTTCTCGAAGAGAGCCTGTACACTTCTAGCATAATAATTGCTTGTATCTTTATGTAGATACGTGTGATCTGTGTGGATTGATAATTTATTTTAAATGTATCTAAGGGCGTGGACACATCACCACGGCACAACGTCGTGCTGCGGCACGATGCCGTGTACGGTGTGCCGCGCCGGCTCAAAACCCTTACCCAATGCAATTTATCAAAAATGGCTTCGAGGAACATACATATTTTTACAAATAAACAAATAATATTTCTACACGAGCCTACCAGAGCATGCAAAAATATTTAATTTAAAAAAAATACATAAATATTTATTAAGCCAAACAATATTCAAATTATAATCACTTAACAACAGTGTAGTTACAATGTATAAGTAAATATCGGTCTCTACTACCCGCACTGGCCTCATCGGCCGTCTTGCAGCGTAGTAGATAGCAAGTCTAATGGCCTGGGGGAAACACTTATATAATATTTTTTTTTTAAAAACCTGTTGTGAGGGGGTGTTTGAGGGTGAGTGCATGTGTGTGTATGTGTGTGTGTGTGTGTGTGTGTGAGAGAGAGAGAGAGAGTATGTTTGTGGAGTTGGAGTTCATTTCGTAATAAATAAACGATTTACTACTTTACTTAACGATTTACTGCCATTTTTAGGTAGGTAAGTACTTACTGTACTTGAGAGCGTCGGTGGCGTCGTGGCTAGGACGTCGGTCTCCCTTGCGAGAGGTCCAAAGTTCGAAACCAGGCTATGCCATGTACCAATAAGTTTTTCGGTTTTTTCGACAGACTTACGTACATTTACCGACTGCTTTGACGGTGAAGGAACACAACGTTAGGAAACCTGCACCCTGAGATAACCAGTGTGTGAAATAGAGAAAGCAATGGCAAACCACCCCATTAAATCTGCCACGAGAGTCGTTCTATGTAAATAATTCCTTAGAATGATCACGACCCTCAGCAATGAGGAACACGACTTAGAAGAAGAAGAAGTACTTACTGTATTTCACATAAATAAAATTCACGCGATCTTATTTCAAACAAAGCTTTGGATGTTAATTTATGCTCAAACTTTTTTTTTTTCGGGGGGAAACGCTCTTGCTTACCTCTTCGTCTCCCCCTTGCGGCGAAGAGGTAAGCATGAGCGTTTCCCCCCGAAACGTTATGTTATGCCGGACTTTTACCGGCCAAAAAACCCCCGGTGTTCCTACGCATCGCCTGACGGCGAAGAACGAACTTAATTCAACTTAACTTAACTCTAGTAATTATTGCCAAGAAGCACTAAAAAAGAAGATTGCGCATATAAATTGTTATTTATTTGCAGTCAAAAATAAAAATGTACCTACTTAGTTTTTATTCACAACTTTGGTAGACAAGTAAAAATCCAAGTAAGGATTAATAAATTATTGCATTTCGAAACCACTACCGACCAATTTTTAACACATCTACCATTTCGCAGTAGTGTATTTCACACTGCAATATTACGGAAAGTTGCACTATGTTGAGCAACAGGCCTCCACCATCGTCCTACGTGCAGTGCATGTGTAGGACTCAAGTAATATGGGTATATGGGCATTTGTTATGAGGTTACGTAAAACAACAAGTTGGGACTCTAAGTGGACGCAAAGGGTCAAGAAACAAATGACATGTGTGGGCGTCAGTTTGTTTTTCTTTGGACATTGTAGGTGTAATAAAATAATTACCGCAAAACCTTTTTGGAGTTAAAGTGTCCATTGCTGTTAAGTATCGTTGGTCCATCGTTCTATAACAATTATCATACATACCGATCTCCTAATTTTATTAAATTAAAAAAAAAAGGATGGGACTGTTACTGACTGTGCCAAAAGGATGGGACTGTTACTGACTGTGCCAAAAGGATGGGACTGTTACTGACTGTGCCAAAAGGATGGGACTGTTACTCACTGTGCCAAAAGGATGGGACTGTTACTGACTGTGCCAAAAGGATGGGACTGTTACTGACTGTGCCAAAAGGATGGGACTGTTACTGACTGTGCCAAAAGTCTGTCTAATTCCCTACTTTAGCGCTCATACGTACAATACCAGGTTCTCCGATATAGACATATTTCACTTAAAGCCGGGCTTTTTTAGGAAGCAAATAGTGGAGTTGTTCGGATCTGATTAGTTATTTTTCACGCATTGGCTTGTAGTAGCTGATCAGATTTGATCATACTTAATCGATTATATGCTCTTAGTCACACACACACACACACACACACGCACACACACAATTACACACCTCTATACGTAATCATTATCATACATACATTACTTATAGTAAATACGTAAATACTTATATGTATTATATTATATATTATCCTAATATTCTCCTTTCTGTCCTTCTTATATAGTTATTTAAAAAAGAAAATTAATGAGAGGAATCTGATTTGGCATACAAATATTTAAAGAACATTTACTATGTACAATTTATTAAGGCTGTAAGATTTCCTGCAAAACAGATTATAAAAAAATTAGGTCACTTTGCCGACAGGTGTCGCTATACATCTATACCTGGCAGCATTGTTTGGTGACCTTTTATATAGTGTTTTCAAAGATTTTTAACAAATGGAACTTTTCGAAAGTTCATGTCATTGTCTGTCTTTCATATTTAGCTTTTGTCTTTTTTCTCATTCCTATTGTCACAGTCCTCTTGTAAGCATCTACCACATCTATCATTTAAAATATCACTATTTCCACTAAGTCTACCAGCCTTTTAATCAGTTCATTCTCTCCCTCGTCTATATTTGAGAGCAAACGATTGTAAAGTGATCCCCGTCGTCCATGACACCTCACCTCACTGTATTATTATTCCTCTGTATACCCCCCCCTCAGGGAATATGGACGTGGGAGTTACGAGTTATGGTTTTCAATGCGCTGCTAAACTTGAGGACTTAAGGCGGAGTGCCTCTTGTGCCGGTATTACGCTGGCAACACAGAAATGCAAGAATTTCTGCTTTCGGCAGAAATATAGATAAGAGAGTGGTATCACCCCATATGATCTTGCACATTAGGATCTAGGAGCCGTTCAAGTTTTACGCAGCATGGGGGGGGGGAGGGTGTTTACTTTGCTTATTTTTGATGACAATGTTGGCTGGGGGTTAATTGGTGATTGCGTCAGCACAAAAAGCGATCAGCAGTTAATAACAATGATACTTGTTTATGAAACTTGACAAATTTTGTATAAATTATACCAATGCTCACGTAAGCGTATGAGGGGGGGGGGGGGGGGGTAAGAGTTTTACTTACTTTCGCTGAAAAAGGAAAAAGGGGACGGGGGGCTTAAAAATAGCTAGATTTCTGCTTACGTAATACTTGAACGGCCACCTACCATCTTAAAAAATATTTCTTTCGATTATACACAAAATGCGGAAATACAATCCTAAATCATCCACACCGTGTCCACACATGATCCGATTTACTAACGCTCACCAAGTTGAAGAAAAACGAACAAATCAATGACAATGCACCAAATAATGCAACAACACGTTCACTTGATGAAACCTGCTTGAGAAACAGTTTGGTTAACCTCTCGTTGTGCAACCTCTCCGCCACCAGTGCCTTGGATTTATCTTTTTGACTTCTTTATATGTGGAGGATTTATTTCAATTATTTCCTAATAATTTTAGATACCATAGAATAATAACAATTAATTACAGAAGGAAAGAAAATGTACACAAATAAAAATGTATTAGATTAGGCCCGTGTGGTAGGTACCAAGGATGCTGGTGGCGTTCTGGGGCCCTTGGGTCCCTCGTCGCATCAAATAGACGCTTGGGCAGCTCGGATAATTAATTGTATGGATACCAATCAAAAAGTAGGCGTAGGTAGGTTAGAAATGTTATTTTCCCGTCCTGGGCGCATCGGCGGGCTAATTTGATTACAATAAATTATTAAGTATATACGGGAACATTGTAAGGCTGCGACCGTCGACGGTCTGTCAGTGTACCTACTGAACAAACCTAGATTGATTTTTGCTACACTGATCATGTAAAATTATAATATAATTATGTACATTTTCAATAAAATATAAGTAAGTAATATAAGTATCGTCCCGTTCGCGGTGGAGACAACGGGTTGTTGGGCGGAAGCGAAACAATTCGTGGCAGAGATTGGCAGTCGCCTCAGGGAGAGGGGTTGTGACCCTCGCTCCGGGTCGTACCTGGTGCAAAGGTTGGCCGTAGCGATACAGCGCGGCAACGCCGCGAGCATTATGGGCACCTTTGCACTGGGGACGACAAGGGGCGGGCTAGCTATTTGAATGACTAATAAATATTTTATTATTAGATAATTATTATTATTGATAATTAATATAAAAATGTAACTTTATTAAATAAATCATATTTTTTTTAAATATTTATTATTAAATAACGAGAGCAGACGAGCAAACGGGCCACCTGATGGTAAGTGGTCACCATCGCCCATAGACATCACACCTCACTGTATTAATATTAGAGGGTTTTTGATGCGCTGCTAACCTCGCGGACTAAGATGGAGTGCCTCATGTGCCGGAAATTATTACATAAATAAATAAATATATTCAAAATATAAGAGTAAGACAGTAAAACGTAATTACCGGCACATCAGGCACTCCACCCTGCGAACATTATAATTCCTTCGCAGACTCCACCCAGTTCTGAAGGCAAGTAGTGCATCGAAAACTCTCTAGTAACTAGTAAGGTGAGATGTAGGCGATGATGATAATTTACTCAAAGTTATGTCCAAACAAAGGGGGTTTAATAAAGACAAAGAATTAGAAAACTTAATTAGTATGCATGTAACGACTGACTTGAATTACGCAACTGAATTCAAACACATTTCAAAGTCAAGAAACTCAAGTTAAAACTATCATTAAAATTCATTTCATTATAATAAATGCATAAAAAATTATGAATATTTCTGTATAATACCTATACAGTAGAAATTTCTTCTTCTTATTTTTTTAATATCTTATTATAAAAAAATTATTGTTACGAAATATTTTTAAATAAATCATAGAATGGAATAGAAGATTTTTTTTTATTTCATACAACACACAATTTTAAATACACAGGCAAATATTTTTTTTATTAAATAAGGAGAGCAGACGAGCAAACGGTCCACCTAAGTGGTCACCGTCGCCCATAGACATCTCACCACACTGTATTACTATTAGAGGGTTTTTGATGCGCTGCTAACCTTGAGGACTAAGATGGATTGCCTCATGTGCCGGAAATTACGCTGGCTCTCTTACCCTTCAAACAGAAACACAGAAATGCAAGTATAGAAATACTTCACGGCAGAAATAGATAAGTGGTACCACCCAGGCGATTCTTCACATTAGAATCTACCACGACCAATATATGTCTTATTTGTAGAATGATCGTCAAATTATTAATGAGTAAATTAGATTAAAATATTGTCATAAAGCATTTGCTTAATAAAATAAAATAATGCAATAAATCATTAAAATAAATTGGTAGGTACTACTACATAATTGGTAGGTAACCACGTTACTACTACATAATTGGTAGGTAACCACGTTACTACTACATAATTGGTAGGTAACCACGTTACTACTACATAATTGGTAGGTAACCACGTTACTACTACATAATTGGTAGGTAACCACGTTACTACTACATAATTGGTAGGTAACCACGTTACTACTACATAGTGTCAATAATGGTGTAAACCATTTAAATGTCAAGTAAATAATTGACCATTTAACAATTCCTTTCCTTCTAAGTCGTGGTCCTCATTGCTGAGGGTCGTGATCATTCTTAGGAATTAATCACACAGAACGACTCTCATAGCAGATTTAATGGGATGATTTGCTCTTGTCTTCCCCATAATTAATTTAATAATTAAACAACATTAATTAAAGATATTAAGTTCAAAGATTGTCTGAAATAGTTCGCTCTTAGCGATAAGACCGCCTAGATTGTATTAATCGTTTCGTACGCACTGTATCACACTAATTCTGTGCAATAAAGTGTATTCATTCAAAATTTCATGTCCATAAATTTAATAATAAAAATCACGATCATCATCATAGGAATTTATGTGTTATGTAATGATCACTGATCGGTGTAGGTAGGGATCTTTCGGGTCAGTGTCCTCAAAGGTTATATTAATATGTATGATTTCGGGATCCCGTTTTAAGTTATCGAGCAAATGTTGTAAATTACTTTTATAATCCTCGCCCTTACTCGGCGGTATACGATTTTTTAAGATTTGTGAACTTACGAAGAAGTTAAAACACTACCATAGGTACACTAGCGCCATGAAACTTAAAAAAATAATATTTCGCCACCAATCTTAAATGTGTATCAAAACAAATATAACGTTAAAAATCTAAATAATATATTTATTCAATCCCGGAAATCCCGGGATTATTGGGCATACTTATCCATATTATGACCGTATGTGGCAAGTACCAAAAACAGCCCTACCTACTCTGATCATAGGTAATGATTGTATTCCAAATATTTACTTGAATTTAATGAAATTAACTCTAAAATATTATGTGAGACCTAATATTTAACATTTGTCATCCAATGTACCATATTTCTGGCTAATAAATAATTCATGCATTCATGAAATCAGTTACAATACTGGTACTTCATTTTACCCAAAAAAAAAAACAACTACACTTAAAAGTACCTAGGTTAGAAATGGATAAGCCCATTCGATCCAAATCGTTAATGTAAGATCAATATTGCACAAACATTGAATTGATTATTCTCCAATGATCACAGTGATCGTTGCGCAAACGCATGGATGGAACAGATGTAAATATCGGAAAGATTATGTTATGATTGCAGGCTTCGATCTGTGTAAGGTTATCGGGGCAAACATTCGGTTCCAAAATGCTTCCGTCCCCGAAACGTTTGATCACCATCGTGCGACGCATCGTTCCTACATCAGACCCTAGTTTTTCGTGGTGGCGGTACTGCTTTTTATTGCATTAATTGTACTCGTAAACAAACTTAAAACACTTCTTTGCTCTGTTAAATTTTAACTCTTTTTAGTTTTTCGACTTGCTGGAAATATTTTTGGCAAATTGTTTATATTAGTTTATATTTTCTCTGTAAGTGAACTATGTTCTTAAGAGAAATAAAAATTCTTTAAACCGTTTTTTTTTAATAACCTGTAGATATTAACCACAAACTATTGCAATTTCGGTCGTGTGGACTACAATATTATAATAATCCTTACTAACTTTGCCACTTTATACTTGACCCATTTTTAAGTAGAATTTTCAAAACGTCTTCGGTCTAGATGACAATCTGGATTGTATACTTATACGTGAAAACTTCATCCAAATGTGGGGAGTAGATAAAATTGCAAAAATTGTTTCAATAAAGATTTATTTATTTATCTATTTTAAATCCGATCATTGGTTTTTCGAGATGCGCTTTCAAACAAATAAACAAACAAAAAAATATCTTTACTATTTTTAGTAATTGTTAATTACCAATAGATAGACTTATTATGTGTAACAAAATGTCCCAGTAGATTTATTTGTTAGAATTAAAACGCTAATCCTTTTTCGATTTCTCTACAAAAAACTACAAAAAACAACGGAAAAATTATTTTAAAATCATTTTAACATTGTATTGCATAGAATTTCCAAAAAATTCGAAGAATTATGTACATTTACCGACTGCTCTAACGCTGAAGGAAAACATTGTGAGGAAACCTGCATGTCAGATGAAATTTAAAGTTTTCGAAGGCCTGTGAAATCCACCAATCAGCACTGTGCCCGCTCGGTGGATCATGGCCCGTACCCTCTGGATAAGGGGAGGCCTGTGCCCCAACACTGGGGACATTAATAGGCTGATGATGATGATGATTGCATAGAACAGTGAAAAACACATCTAGTTATATTCTGTGAAACCTGCCGCAATAAGTTTTTGTAATGTTTCCTTGATATTAGCATAAATGTGTCAAATAACTTAAAACGATAGAGTAATAGAGACTTGATGTGTATTCTACTGTACCCAAACGTTCAATACAGGAGGGCCCGACCGTGAAACTGTTTCGTGTGTTTTCATGTTTTGTCTACCACTAATTAATCTGCGATTACATGCCTCTGACCTGCCCTCAAATTTTAAATTAATTATACTTTAACGTGAAATGTTACACACACGATTTTTCACGTGTTACTCGGTATCAATCATAATTAATTTTTGTTGATTGCTTAAATGGTGCAGGTTTCCATATTTGTAGACGATACGATCTACAATCTATGCTATATCATTTTTATACAGTACATACAGGTGTGATAAAAGTGCTCAAACAAACGTTTTCTATTCCAAATATTAATGAACAGGGATTTAGACAGAGGGTTTTACAGGGCTAAACTCCCTGCCCCTCCTCCCAACAGATTAAAAACAAAATATATTAAAAAGTTTAATAATGATAAATCGAATTCTTAGATTCTTATAAACTGATCTTTTTTGGGCATAATCTACTCTATGTAAGTGTAAAAATTAGGATCGTGAGTTTTATGGAAGAATTTCAAATTCGTAATAATATACGAACGTAAATTAAAATCTTAGACTAAGTAATTCGTGAGATGACTGGTTCAAGATCCTCCGTAAGAGTAATGGATCAAATATTAATTTCGTCAGTTTTATATTTTCTTGTCTTGGCCAACGTCTGTTACATGTTCATCTCCACTGGTCACAGAAGAGATCTGTCCTCCGAGATATAGGAACTTCCTAGTTCGGAGGTCAGCGTTTATTGTAAACTAACTTGTTGCTCACTAATTCTATTTAGTTTAATATAACCTATGCTTAAGTTCTTACTTGTGTATGGACTATGAATACTTTGTCATCCTACCGCACAAATAAACTTATTCTTATTCAAATTTTATGGGAGAATTTAAAATTCGCAATAAGAAACCATCTCTATGATATATGAAGTGGATAACGATCAGCCATAACTTTAGCCAATTACAGTGAAAACAAACTGCAAAAAGATGCAGACTGCAATATTTATAATATAACATCACTATGGTAATGAGTTACTATAAGATTGTCCCTCGAAAGAAAACTCTTTCGTCTGAACTCTTTGCATAAAACTCATGTAGTATTATTATATATGTTTCTGAAATTGAGTGGACAGTATGCTGTAACTTGCAGTGGCCACCTGTTGGTAAGTACTTGACGCTCTACTTTCGATTAAATCTCAACCTAATGACTGCGCAATATGATACATTTCAGATTCTCAAATTTTGACATTTTGGGTAGGTTGACCTGTGGTCTACTGTATATTAGCTACTACACATACTCATGTTCTTCATTAACCACTCCAAGGCTATAAAATGCATGTACGAGTGCTCGAAAGTAAATGAAATAGTGTATAATTTATTGTAATAGTTCCACTCGCTAAAGTTTCCCCAATACAGGGTGGATTGTTTCGGCGGGGCACCCAGGGCTGCTACCAGATCCGTTGGAGCTACGAGAAAATTGCCTTAGGGGACCTTCTCTAACTTTTGGAGCTATTTAAAACTGCATTCACAGATTTTTGAAAAAAGGTACAGTCAGCGAGAAAAATGCCATTTTTCACAAAAACCTTTTTTGATGTCAATCGATTCTATTTCGTGTCAGGAACAATAGACTCTTTAGCAACACTGTGTACAGACACAGTTCTACATTGTGAATTATTATGTCAGCACTTTTAAATGGCACGCGGCTGCGCCCGCGTCAGGCTGGTCGTGTCTCTAACACCGTCATGTATGGTATACTGTTTAGAAATATAAGTATCGGTTAACAAGTCCAGTGTCTCATTGAAGATGACTCCTCGAAGATTTACCCTGGTCAGGATGTAGGTATACACGTACCGAACTCCTAGACCAGTAAAGAGGTGCAACTTATATACCTATAAAACTCTATGGGGTCAACCGAGTTTCGTGTACTAGAAATCTCAGAAATACCAAAAAACTATTCCCATACATTTGCCTTAGTCTCGTAGGCAGATTCACTTCACTTCACGTGAGGTCGATGTTGTAATAAATATTACGTCACATTCGTAGTAGCATGAGTTGCATTTTGTAACGTCGTCATCTCGGTTACCAGATTAGCATAGGTTAGCGAGGGTCCATCCATATTGAGAGATTTAGATTAACTCGGAGATCTGTGGTCATAATCTTAAGTATGTACCTATTTCGAGAGTTTGCTCTGGAGTTAGTGAGGCGTTTATAATGGTATGTTTGATATTTGTAAAGTATTTTTATTACTATTATTAAATAAGGGGAGCAGATGAGCAATCCAGTCAGCTGATGGTAGTGGTCACCATCGCCCATAGATATCGTACCTCATCATCATCATTAGCCTATTAATGTCCCCACTGTTGGGCCACAGGTCTTAGAGAGAACATTTTTATGTTACAGAATTTTAGAATTTCATTATAGTTAAACGGGAACAAAAAATTACCGAACCGTTGTGCGAAGGTAGTTTTTACTTTGAAACCACTCAAACTCTTGAAGATGAAGTGAAAAACAAATTACTTACATACGATACTCAGTGAATTACAAGTTATTATTTACGGTTTACTTACATAACTTTATGATGACACATACTTAACTGACGATGACCATTTGGTCAAATTATGACTTAATCAAGTTACGGAACAACTAAAAGAGAACTGACAATGCGTAAATAATTTGATACCATTTACACAAATGGAGAGATATTAAGCGAAGTCGTTACTCGAATGTCCGAAGATACTACTTCGCAGCAGCCGCGTAATTTGGCTTGCTTTCCAACGCTAAAGGTTAATGCGATGGTCCGTACCTGCTTATATTTGAACTTTGTTTTGACACATCATTAGTACGTACCTATTTTTTGTTTGATTGTAGTAAGTAATTGAAAAGAAAATAATATACGAATCGAGAATTGTGCGAACAGCGGAAAGAATTGAGAACTTTACCAATTGAGAAATTGCACCAACCTGCTCATAATAGCACCAACTGCTCATAATTGCACCAACCTACTCATAATTGCAACAACTGCTCATAATAGCACCAACCTACTCATAATTGTACCAACTGCTCATAATTGCAACAACTGCTCATAATTGCACCAACCTACTCATAATTGCAACAACTGCTCATAAATGTACCAACTGCTCATAATTGCAACAACTGCTCATAATTGCACCAACCTACTCATAATTGCACCAACCTACTCATAATTGCACCAACTGCTCATAATTGCACCAACTGCTCATAATTGCACCAACCTACTCATAATTGCACCAACTGCTCATAATAACACCAACTGCTCATAATTGCACCAACCTACTCATAATTGCACCAACTGCTCATTATTGCAACAACTGCTCATAATTGCACCAACTGCTCATAATTGCAACAACTGCTCATAATTGCACCAACTGCTCATAATTGCACCAACTGCTCATTATTGCAACAACTGCTCATAATTGCACCAACTGTTCATAATTGCACCAACTGTTCATAATTGCAACAACTGCTCATAATTGCACCAACTGTTCATAATTGCACCAACCTACTCATAATTGCACCAACTGCTCATTATTGCAACAACTGCTCATAATTGCACCAACTGTTCATAATTGCAACAACTGCTCATAATTTCACCAACTGCTCATAATTGCACCAACTGCTCATAATTGCAACAACTGCTCATAATTGCACCAACTGTTCATAATTGCACCAACCTACTCATAATTGCACCAACTGCTCATAATTGCACCAACTGCTCATAATTGCACCAACCTACTCATAATTGCACCAACTGCTCATAATAACACCAACTGCTCATAATTGCACCAACCTACTCATAATTGCACCAACTGCTCATTATTGCAACAACTGCTCATAATTGCACCAACTGCTCATAATTGCACCAACTGCTCATAATTGTATCAACCTACGAAACGAACTCTTGATCGATAACTCGTACCTATCTATATTTCCGAATAGTCGTTTCGGCTACGTTTTACCAGGTTTCACTTTTAGTAATTCAGTAGTAAATATGCCAGAAATTACATGCGTGTCAAAATTGTCATGTCAAATAACTTGAAATTACACACTGACCGATTACACAAACGTTGAACAATAATCGAAAATAATCATTTCAAATTATTTGACAACCCATCTATGATCGAACCCTTGAGTAAAAAAACATCGGGAAAATAAATATTGAACCTTATTGCCTTACAAATACAATAAACGTCTTCTGTATAAATAAATCTGTATGTTAGATTAGGAGCAAAGGAATATATGCGGTTGTAAAACTCTTTATTACTGAAGTGTTGTAGGACGTTACCACTTTTGTAACAGCAAACATAATTGTGTATTTGGGAGTCAGCTACCGGCACACAGATAACTTTATCAAAGCATTCGAATGTCAAACTTGCTATTGAGATGTCAATCGTTCGTCCGAATTGACCTTTCACCTCATGATTAGTGCATGTATACGTACGAGGTAGTTACAGGTACCCAATTTTTTAATTTAACGTACCTTATCTTATCTTATGATAGGCGGAAATACCCCAGCGGCACTTCGACCCTTGAGGATCTTTTGTGCCTACCCTATTTTTCACACTGGTCATCTGTGTGCAGGTTTCCTCACGATGTTTTCCTTCACCGTCAGAACAGTCGGTAAATGTACGTAAGTCTTCGAAAAATACGAATAACTCATTGGTACATGGCACTGCACGGTTTCGAACCCGGACCTCCCGCATGGGAGTCCGGTGCCCTAACTGTGCCACCGACGCTCTCTCAATCTAACGTAACGGGTAAGTTTACGCACTACGTCCAAGGTATCTAAGAAAGTGCCGTCAAGTGCGCAGAGACTTGGCGGAGGCAAATCCATAAATAGTTAAATCGTTAATAGGTATTTTTACTTTCCCACGAAAGGCTATATATTATATTATACGAGTAGGTATTTTATAGTATAGTACATTTTTTTAAATCTGTTTAATTTAGGGATTGTAATCACAATTTATTATGTTAATCTCATCGTGCACATACTAAACTAATTACATTATATAATAGTACAATTAAAATAATGATTAATAGAAATTATCTTCTATTTTATTTATATGCATTTGCCTTACAATATCTGTATGACCCAATTGTTAGCTGGTAGAAATTGCCGCATGGCATTAAGCTCGCCTCATGTACTATTTTTGTGCATTAAAGTAAATAAGTAAAATAAATAAAAGCTATTACGTCAATTTTTTTAAAGATAGAATAACATTATTGATACACAATTACAGGAAAAGAGCAAGATACAGGAATAGTAGCATTATGAATACCTTCTTTTTAGGAAAGCACTGTCTCCCAAGATACAGGTTCGCCTAGTTTGGGAGTCAGGGTATTGTTCGATTTACTAATTTGTGATGTTTTCAATAAAGATTATTTTATTTTATTATTTTTATTTATTTATGTACAAAGGCGGCATTATCGCTTAGATCTCTTCCAGGCAACTTCTGAAGTAAAATGGACAAGAGATTTGTTGTTTTTCGAACTACGGGTATGGATCACTAAATATAAATGATACCGTGACCACCCATGTAAGAAAAAGAAAGCATACACCTACTCGTACATGCGTGTAGTAGGCATACCCTACATTTAGTATAACCTGCGTAAGCGCATAAACCTGCCTTTTCTCGGCCAAGGGTGGGAGAAAGTAGTGCCGTGGCTAAATGTGGCACTTCCTTGCTTGCTGTCCGCAACTGTGAGAGTTCTGGCCTTAACAGGTTTTTATTAACGCGGTAAAATTAAATCTGAATCTCCGAAATAGATTTTGAATTTGTTTATCTTATAAAGTGGAATTAATACTTAATGTGACTAATAGTAATCTATCTATCTATCTAGGCCTCTCCCAGGGCGCGCCACATTACTCGGTCCTCCGCCTTCCTCATCCAACCATCGCCAGCAACCTTCTTCAGGTAGTCGGTCCACCGGGCAGGGACCGCATCCCACACTGCGCTTTCTTGTACGCGGTCTCCACTCTAGAACTCGTCTACCACAACGGTTGTCGGTTCTGCGACAGACATGGCCAGCCCATTGCCACTTCAACTTGCTAATCATATGAGCTATGTCGGTAACTCGCGTTTTGTGACGGATGACTTGATTTCTAACTCTATCCATCAATTAGATAGTAATAAGTAACTATAATAATTGCTATTAGCTAAGGAAAATTTAAGAACCGGCCTCCGCGATAATATAGACGAGGCAGAGATTGAACTGATTAAAAGGCTGGTAGACTTAGTGGAAATAGTGATATTTTAAATGATAGATGTGGTAGATGCTTACAAGAGGACTGTGACAAAAGGAAAGAGAAAAAAGACAAAACCAAAATATGAAAGACAGACAATGAAGGTATAAAAAGAACAGCACATAAACAAAGTTGGCGCAGCCAGTAACAGACTGTCGCCTAGTGTGGAGGGCAACGTTTTTGAATAATTTTAATGTGACAATGGAAATAAAGTTTTTTTTAATGCTACTAATTGTTGATGAATGAAATGTTACTGTGCGGAATTTCGTTATTAATTATAAACATTATTGGCTGACCCAATAATGTTATTTTTAATTTATTATTAATTATGTTTGTGCGGTCAACCATTAACAGGCACTAACCGAAGAGCGTGTAAGATTGATTGATGAGTGTGGAAGAAGCGAGAACGGTTGGTCAGCATCGTTGCAGGTGGAAATCTTCAGTCTCTGCCTACCTCTGCGGGAGGTAATGTATGTATTATTGGGGGAAGAAGCACTCGCCACTCACCCTCGGATTTGCAGAGAGCCTGCAGGGCACGACAGACGTCGAAGACTTGGCGACAGTAAGCTTACGCCGGCCAGATCCAACCAGGTGGGAAGAATCGCCCAGATACGGTGATAACCGGAACACGAAAACGAACAAACGGTAGCACTTGGGCGGAACGGGCGGACTAAACGCACAATGAAAAATTAGAATAGCGGTAAAAATTGTTGAGACGAATGATCAAATTTTGGTGTCAGAAGCCGAATGAACAAAACACGCCTTTTGACAAGAAAAAAACATTTAAATCCCGAATTCCAGAAAAAGAAACGACGGAATCAATTGAAACAGACGTCTCAGTAGACGAAAATAACAAAAAAGGAATATTGGAGAGAAGCTGTGCTTCAACGTGTCGAATTCGAATTCAAAAGTTTTCTAGCGGAATACTGCGATTGCTTGTCTGCTCTCCATAAGGAGAAAACAATAAAAATATTACATTAAAAGATAACAATGATGACTCATTGTTATCTTTTAATGTAATATAATAATGACTTATTGATTGACAAATGCAGGAAGCACTCTTATTAGATTGGTATAATTATAATAAGATACATTTCAATCAGTGATAGAATCTAAACTGGTTTTAGAAATGGCTACGACGTGTCTTGTAATTTATTATTAATATTATGTAACATAGTAATTTATGTCATTATATCATAGCAATTATTTGTGGAGTTGAATATACGAGTACTTAACTTACTGGCTGGTAAGTGATTGCATCGCAGTCTTCTTTAATCTTTCCGCATTCTGAGAGACGCAAGTGCGAGTTTATATTTTCGCATTAATTGACCCTGGATCAAAATGAAGAGATGTTATTAGTTCGACGCGTACTGTTCGTCTAAGACGATATATGGAGAGACGACTTTTTTCTGCGAATTTGAAAAAAAACTCCTAGAGAATACTTTGTACTGTCGTTAATTCGCTGTTTAATTAGGTATAGAGTGTTTTATTACTCCCTGTATATTCTCGTAATCGTATATGGGCGTAAATAGTTACGCCCATGTTATATGACTTTGATGAAAGAAAGAATAATGTCCTCTTCCCCTAGGCAAGTACTATTTAGTATTCTGTGCTCTGGGGTTGGGTGTTCCGTTCCTTCATGTAATGATGAGGTCTTAGAATAAATATTATAGTTTGGCGGTTAGGTTAGCTGTCTTATTTCAGCCCGACTTTGCACACTAGGTACTGGGTACACACCCAAAGCTTATCTTTAAAAAAATATTGTCACGGTGGCACTACTTGCATTCAGCCGCCATCTTGCAAAATATGACTATTTTATCGCTATAAAATAATATATAACTATAAAACATCTCGGGATAAGGGGTGAAATGAAAAACAGCGCTGCATATTTGGTACCCGAGTATGTCAGCATTTGCTGACTTTCCCCCCTTTTGCCAAATATACAAGTACATAGTGATTTGTGATCTGTTTGTTCTCTATTTGTGCAATAAAGTGTATTTTACTTTACTTTACTTTAATATGGTCTATGACAGATATGGTCCTTAATAAATTCTCTTCAAAATGGTCATACACTATTTTTCAATGCAACGAATAATAATACCATTTGTAGCCTATATACCGAGGTCAGTAACCATGCAGACATCTCGCCAACCATCGCTTAGTGCTAAGTGAAAGGATGTCTCGACCACGGCTTCTTAGGTAACTTGCAACATTAATTTTACAATATTGCTAGACTGATGTCTGATGTTTAGCTGAGAATAACCTATTAGCGTTAAACCAGAGCTCTTATTAGGTTTAAGAAACTGATTTCATTGCAGTTAAGTCGTTAGGGGCTTTTAGTGTGTTTTGAATTGGCCTCATTGTCACTTACCACCAGGTGATATTGAGGTCAAACGCGGGTTCAGTCGTGAATAAAAATAAAATAAATAATTTTAGAACTTAATGCTGCCGCTATATGTACTTATGAATAAAGCCTATCTGATTAAAAGCCTATTTTGACTCTTTGAAAAAGAAAACTTCATACAAAATGTGTATTTTCTATGTCAATGTATGATTTAGGCGTAAGTTAATAATCTATATTGGCAATTGTAGGAACGATCCAATCCAATTAAGTGTTCGTAGTAGGGGTCACCAATTGTAGGAACGCGCTATGTGAGGACATGGATGACGTAACGTCAGTTGTATGAAAGGGAAAAGGGAAGATCTTCCACCAGGCGGGGTGTTGTGCCTGGTGACCAGATGTCCTGGTCCGACTATAGATGTTTGGAACTCGTATATATACGAAGTCCCAGGAAAATTTCAATAGCGCGTTCTACGCCGATGTGAGCAGGTACTGTATCGTAGTGGCGCGCGTCGTGCGTCGCCACACATGAGCAGACGCAGTTTTTTTTTAATGATTATGACTATATTTTTATGTCGATGTTGCCTAGAAGAGATCGCTCTTAGCGATAAGGCCGCCTAAATTGTACTTCACTATTTCCTTTTCTAGCCTTTGTTTGTTGTTTTCTATTTGTACAATAAAAGTTTATTTTACTTTTTACTGTACAAATTGTCAAAGGGCGTAACCTTTCATCATTACGGGTGAATCTCTAAAAAAATAATTAAGAACTCTATTAAATTATAGGTAAGTTGTAGCTAAGTTATACTTTTGTCTGAAGCTATCTCTACAGTATAGTTTATCTTTATCTATGCATGTCGTGTTATAAAGATTCTTTAGTTAGTTGAACGAAAATTAATTTTAGGCCGTCTTGAGCAAACTGTCAACTCTCAGGTTAACTAACTCGAGTTCAATTTTGTATGAAAATCATCGAATCCAGAATAAATATTGGCGCAAGCCCCACTTAAAACTTATTTAATTCTTAACTGTTACAGTTAAAAAAAATATTGTAAGGAGAATAAACGAGCAAACGGTGACCCTCATCATCTCATCACATCACTATAGTTTTATTAGAGAGTTTTCGATACGCTGCTAATCTTAAGGTCTTAGACGGAGTACCTCATGTGCCTGTAGGTACCTAATTCCGCTGGCTCTTTTACCCTTCATACCGAAATACAGCTTATTTCAAACATTCCGCTTTGCGGCAACATTAGGTAAAGGGTGTATCAATCTGCACAAAAACTTATTATGTACCTTGCTTATGTTAAGCGACGTTGGCGCGGTCGGTACCTGGATGGGTGACCGCTAGTGGCATATTTCAAAATTAGATAGTTATTTTTAGCCAAGAAAAAAAATTGTTAATGTGTATTCACTGAATCAAACTAGTCACAAATCATAATTCTGTTTCCCTTGCACTTAATAATAGGCAAAGACGCGCATTGCAATCTCTCAAAATTTTGCACGGGTTTACGTCTGTTGCTCATAAACCGTGCCAGCACATTTAATGTAATATAATGGCCACAATTCCTGCAAACTTAAATTTAAGACGAGGAATTGCGCACACTAGCGCTTTTTATTGTCGATAAAAAAAATCATAACAATTCATTAAGGCATTGAGGAGCTCGTAGTCTAGTTGCGAGCACGGTCCGAAAGTGATCGTGCAGGTTAAGCGACGTTGGCGCGGTCGGTACCTGGATGAGTGACCGCTAGTGACATATTTCATCTGAGCTCCTCCGTGCCTCGGAGAGCACGTTAAGCAGTCGGTCCCGGTTGTCGTCGTTCGTCAGCAGTCGCTAAGCCATGTCAGAGGCCTACGGGTGGCCCGAACAACGCTGACAAATAGGTTGGCCACTAACCATACGATAAGCAAGCAAGCAATTATGTACCCATTATATCTAATGAGTTTTTTTAATGCCAAAATCTGTAATAATCATAAAAAAATCAGTAATAAAATAAATCGAAAAGAAAGTTTTTTTAAATCTAAATCACATCACGTGCGAATACGAAGTGAAGTCATTTTTCTACCAAATAATATAATTCATCACCCGTGTACAAGAAAATACAAAGTTATTTTTACCATTTATACTTGGCAAAACCTGAAGTCTTGCGAGTGTTTGTTTGTTTCAGTGACGGTAAATATAAAGTTGTAGTGTTGGTAGAGATACCAGATGTTGAATACCAAATGTTATGGGTCGGAAACTGCATTCCGATGAATATTGAGATTACTATTATGTAATAGTAGAGAGGTGACGAACGGTCGTGGATCTCCGACTAAAATAAATGTAATATCGATTTAAGGTTCTGTGTATTGTAGCTTTATACTTTATACCTTTAAGACAAGCATAAGTTGTACCTAAGTTATACTTTTGTCTGAAGCTATCTCTGCAGTATAGTGTATCTTTATCTATGCATGTCGTGTTATAAAGATTCTTTAGGTAGTTGAAAGAAAAGTAGTTATATAATATATATGTATATATAATACTCATACCATTTATTGCTTTTCATGTGTAACAATGGGACTTAAAAAATATATATTATATGATCATACATGAAACACTGAGTAGGGCACCGCAATATAAAATAAGAGATTATAATACATTATAATAGTAATAAATGCTAACGAGATAAATTAAATTAAATGTCATTATAAGTTATACATAATTGATTTTATAGTTAAGTATTGGTTTTATCATCAAAAACTCCTGCAGTGAATAGAAACATAAAAAAAGGTAAATTAAAAATATATAAATAGATTAGGTTAGGTTCTTGTTTTACATAAGTATTATCGTTAGTTTAGTGTATGTATTATTATTAGTATTACTGAGGAGCTCGTAGCCTAGTTGCGAGCACGGTCCGAAAGTGATCGTGCAGGCGACGTTGGCGCGATCGGTACCTGGATGGGTGGCCGCTAGTGGCATATTTCATCTGAGATCCTCCGTGCCTCGGAGAGCACTTTAAGCAGTCGGTCCCGGTTGTTGTCTACGGGCGGCCTGAACAACTCTGACAAATAGGTTGGCCACTAACCATACGGTAAGCAAGCAAGCAAGTATTTATTATAGTATAAGTATTATATTATATATGTTCATATGAATGTATTTAAGTAATTTTGTTTAGCTTATGCACAATTTTGTTCTTGTTTTACATAATTTGTACACGTATGTATGTCTACTTATCATTCTAAATTTCTTTATGTTAAAGGTCTAGCTGGAAGAAATCTCTATTTTAGAGATAAGCTCTACCCGTGTACGTCAAATTTCTTGTTGTTACTTTTGTGATTTATATGTGCGAAATAAAGTATAAAGTAAAGTATAATTAATTAATTACACGAACGTTTCTGCCACGCACCTGCAAAATGTGGAACTCTCTTCCACCCGACGTTTTTCCACAGCGCTACGACATGGGATGCTTCAAAAAGAACGTTAAAAAGTCATCTCCCTCCACGGCCGGCAACACACAAGCAATACCCCTGGTACTGCACGTGTCTCTAGGCGACGGTGACTACTTACCATCAGGTGGCACGTCTGCCTGTCTGTCGTAGCTAATTTATATATAAAATAATAATAATATAAGATTGTAATATGTGGTAAGCTTTATATTTGATTAAACTGAATGACTGTCATGGCTTCTATGCTTTGTTTGTCTTTATAAATAAATTCAGAAATAATACAACAGGCGAAGTTTCATAACTACTTACAGCTGTCACAATGTAAAATTAAAAGTAGTTTAAGAGCAAAATTTTGTTTTAAAGATATTATAATAGTACAAAATTTTGGGGTCGAGGCTAATACGTATATAGGTACGGTCCACCACAAGCTATAGTATACAATCTGTCAAAAACCTTCGATTAAATCTCAACCTTATGTGTAACCTTATATGATGCAATTCAGATTCTCAAATTTTGACGTTTTGGGTAGGTTGACCTGTGGGCGACTGTATTTACGTCGCCGGATTACTAGAAGGTACGTACTTATTTATTTTTAAGTACCTAAGTTAGTTATTAAGGACTTATTAGTAGGCAATGTTTAAAACATTACGAAAGGTCTTAAAAATATAACCCTGACCATATAGCCATATTAAGGAATTAAATGGTATACCTACTAGTACTATATTTTTTCATTGCGAACTGCATCACACAGATTATTAAACTAGGTACAAATGGCGCTTTTTACTAGGTACAAATTGACAGGGTTTTATATTCCTGGTCAGGGTATATCAATCAAACGGGTCGTCCATTCGAACCCTGAAGGGGGGAGGGGGTTCGGGCCTGGAGGCGAACCTCGTGCCCGGACAGAAGCTCGGGGTGTCACTACATCCCCGGTGTTTGGTGCCGTCTTTAAGGTTGAAGTCAGGAGGGCGCGCGTGCAATGGGGTGGGGACCGTTGTCGGCGCGATCATACATTGATCTCACCAACCTCTCCACGAACACCTGAATGTTTGCCATCTGCACGTCGCGGGCTATCACGTCATTCCGGTCAGGGTTTATACCTTGCTACAATCTGCCCTCTAGGTGCCGGCTAGCAGTGTTCTAGGACAGTGTGCAGATGAAGTAATAGAAGAACTTGGTACTTAATAGATATTATATTTATCAGGAACAGAACAACACAGAAAATAGTAAATGTACAAAATAGGTAATAGTAGGAGACAATTTTATAAAACGGAGAAACGTCCGTTCAGGACAAAATACAGACAGAAAGTGAAAACAATGAAATTAATGGAATAATGGAATGGGAATATGATTTGAACTTTGAAAATATTGATGAAGAAATGTAGATGCCAACACGAAATGAGGTGAGATAAACGCTAACAATGAGGTTGAAATTGATGGCAAGGAGGTTGATATGGACGATGAAGTCAACATCGTTACAACCTGAATTATAATAATAATTTACCTAATAAATTACATAGGTACATGGAAAAAATACTTCTGAAATTCGTTTCCAACTATGGAGATATCGTGTGCGCAAAATAAAAAAAATCAATTTTAAATTTTAAAAATTCGTAGAGTTTGTCACCGACAGGATAAGTAGTAAGTACATATCGTCAGTGGAAAGGAAAAAATGCTAAAGCGCCAAAATGGAGGTTTTGGGCAATATTATTTTTAATCTAAATACTTTAAATCTGATTTCCCAAAACCCCCATTTTGGCGCTTTAGCATTTTTTCCTTTCCACTGACGATATATTAATATAAATAAAGTTTAAAACACGTGCTTATTCTTAGCCTTAACTGACAACGTGATCGCTTTGCCATTCTAAAAAGTGATCGTTAAGTAGCCCTTCCATTTTACTGGCACAACCAACTTGCCGCTTCATCCGTTTGTATACTCATACTTACTCAATTGTGCCTACCTACCAAAGGTCAATAGACCTAGAAATAGGTTTTCTATATTAAGTATTATTAGTGCCTACTATTTAGCTGGCTTAACATTTCAGGGTCGTAGAAAGAGATTTTTAACGGGTAAGTTACTATATAATTTTTACTTTATTAATTTTATTTTACAATAAGTATTTTTTAAACATTACATTCTCTATTTTTTGCTTTCCCAACTCAATTTTGTACAACAACCAATTTTCTACTTCCTAACCATGCTGTGTTTACACGTTAAGGGTTACGACCTAGCTCATAACTTTATATTGATTTTTCTGTAATTTCTCTGGTTGTAATCTGTTGTGTTTACCTAATAAATAAATAATTTAAAAAAACCTGACCGAAATCCTCATACGAAAAATGGCACTTTTTGGACTTAATATTCATTTTTGAGGGTTCCTGTTTACGAAAACTGATACTTAACTGGACAAAAATACATACTTATAACCCTAGCTTAAATACCCTAAGAATATATTCGAAAAAAAAAAAATAACTGCTTGTACCTAAACGAACCTAGAGCCCTCTGAACAAACGCAAAAATACTTCGGTTTATTCTTGATTGAAGTCTTGATATTCTTAATTTGAGCTATGAGGAATATTTATTCCCTTTAGGTTTAGTTAGTTTAGTTACCTATCTTATCTCATAAAGCTCAAATTTTCTCTTATCTGCCTAGTTTCTTTGCTTGTACCAATAATACAATAAATTATTCCGGTATGGGATTGAGTGAGATTTGTATTTGATCTCTATGAGATCAAATCTAATTGTTATAAAACCTTAACGTTACGGTTCAATCAATCAAGCTTTTTAGATTCTATAATAATAGACAATAATCAAATGGTTATATCAAAATCATACAATAAAGTCACGCCCACGCGTTTAGAAACAATCGCTACTCCGGACCGAAATTATGTAAATGTATAGTACATAACATGCGCACGATTACTCGATATCGGTCAGTACTGGAGCACACGGGCGGGAAGGTTAGGAGACATAATTATGACTGTTGTGTTAGGTTTACCATAATCATGAACCTCTAAACCAGGACAGGAGTGGGAGACAGGATAGGGCGAAGAGAAACACACAACACGCTTTGAAATGAAATGAAATTTATTTGCCAGAACATAGTAAAAATTACAAGTGATTTAAAAAGCATAGGTATCATATGTTCCACCGACAACGGTGTGCAAATCTTTTCTGCTGTTTGTTAGTGTCATTTAAATACTACATTTACTTTTACTACTACAAAAAAAACCTTTTTTATAAATGGCTTTTAGCTTTGTTATGTTCACTCAATTTCTTTTCGGCATTTTAAATTAATCATAAATAACTTTCGATTTCAAATCAGAATTAAATTACGCGTTGCTGCGTCACCACTAAACGAAACGTAATTAAGTAAATTGCAAGTGATCAGCGTAAACTGTCGTATCGTGCGACGTGCCGGCCGGCTAAACTATTTGGTATATTATACTACGCTTTGGACTAGACGGCGAAAGAAGAAGAAACAAGACACCGCACCCTCGCGCGTCTCATTATCATCGTTAACCGGGACAAAATACCAAACCCGAGACCAATGCCTGAAACCGGGACAATCCCGGTTAAACCGGGTCGTATGGTAAGCCTACTGTTATGTATCGCCGGTTATGGGAACCCAGGTGGAGCACGATGAATGACTGCTCCTATGTAACAAAATCTTAAGGATAAAGTTTTTCTCCCATAGATACTTACCTACATTGTTTCTTCAAAATCCAGCAGTCACAGAAAATCAATGATTTTACTTGCATATATTTTCGATACCTCTTTGGTGTTAAAAATAACAATACAGGCATCATGGTACCACTTTTTAATTTAGTATTTGGATTCCAGAACACACTATAAAAGGCCCATATTGCATTTTTGCCATTTTCTCGAAAATAACGTGTTGCACTTAGCGGTCTTTTTCCGTATCAGGAATCAGGGCAGTGCCTTTAGTACACTGTAGAGATTTTGAAAAGGAATCGTACCGCCCCCTTTAAATTGCTGCAGTATTGGCGTTACTCTCTACGATTTAGTCGACTAATTAGACAGGCTTCACTGAATTCAGTCAAGTATAATAATAAGTTAATTACTCGACGAGCCGCGCGCCCGTGTGTCAGCGAACAACCGTACAAATCCGCGAGTCTTGTCCGACGCGCGCCGAATAGAAAGGTGCGGTGAAAGCGCGCGTGCATGTCCTTGTAATAAATACCCGCGCTTCCTGCTCCACTGTGCGCTGGCGTCGCATGCAAGTACAATTAATGCTTCCCAAGAGCACTGTAGACAAAGGCCACGGAACCTTATTGGTACACCTACTTATCGAAAAAGATGACGATTTCTTGGCGATCAATCCTAGCTTAATAATTCAATAGAGGACATCAATAGAAACATAAAACATCTCTTGATAAATACTCCTAAAGTATCTCTGAACCCAGATATTTGATCCAGTAATCTTACTAAAAATAATAATGCTACTTGCAATGTCAAATATCTGGGTTCAGAAACACTTTAGGAGTTTCTGTCAAGATATGTTTTACGTTTCTATTGATGTCTTCTATCGAATCAATGAGGTGGGATCGATCGCCTAGAAATCGTCATTTTTTCACGAAATGTAGGTGTGCCAGGCTTCATACTAAAATGTTCTATGGCTTTTGATACACCTACTTACTCATATCTGTGAGATACCAAGTAAGAATCTTACCTAGTGAGAATTTGACTTAGGTGAGGAGAATTCGTCGTTGTGGAAATCTCACAGATAGGTACACACATCGGGCCCAATTCGCCTAAATTACGTTTGTAGTTCTATTTCTATCCAATTTCAATTTAGTTTTCTTTCCAATTCTATTTGGATACCAAATCACATTGTGCTGACGCATAACTCTACCACTGCCACCTTTCGATTTACTATCGGCAAAAGTACGTTGGGAGGAACTTATGTTCGATCGTAATATTTGACAGTTGAAGCGTTTTGTTACCGTTCAACTGCGATTCAGAGTAAACTAAACGTTTCATTAGAAAGCACAAATACGTTACTGTTCGATCGATCGTTGACTCGATCGTAACTTAACTGAAATTGGATCGTTAGTAGCATACGAAACATGTCATAACGATGCAGTTTAGATTCTATTTTGTTACGTTGTATTTAGTGGATACACACTACGTGGTTACTTAGATGAGTGGCGTATAGTGCCAGGCGCGGAGCGGTTCCAGAACAATGATCTCACCTCGTTCATCGTTTTGAACGCACTGTATCACACTAATTTTGTACAATAAAGAGTATTCATTCATTCACCTCTCAAACTTTTATCCATGTATGATGGGACGGATTTGAATATCCTTGCTTGGTAAAGGTGTCGTACTAGGCGACAAGCCGAGTAACCCTGGTGGTAGGAACCCATTAGGTCCGCTTGGCTAACGATCAAATGGTTTCTACGTAAAGTCTGACGACAAATTGGCGTCGACAAACTAGAAGGACCCTCATAAAAAAAAACCGAAAAAAAATATTTTCTTATTCTTCTTCAGGGGTTCCTTCCACCAGGGTTAGTACTCAGGTTACCATCTACGACACCCTTACCAAGCAAGGATATTCAAACCCATCCCATCATACATGGGTAAAAGTTTGAGAATTGAGATCATTGTTCTGGTAGCACTAGACACTATTCAGATTGACATTTGTAATGTGTGTGTGTATTAGAAGACCATGTTTGTGCTTCTGGAAATAAATATTTTCAATTTCAATTTTTATTGTCAATTTTTTTCTTCACTTCCTAGTTCTATTTTTATAACTTACTGTCACAAGAACGATAGATTAAACCCGGGTCAACAATTAGCCAACGCGTACAGTTATGTTATGTAAGTTCAAAACTGAATTAAATAATACGCGGCCATTATTTGGGTTAATCGAGCCGGTTATAGTGCAGCATTGAGTATTGAATGGCGATTAATTTATTTACCAGTGGTAATTGATTTGAGGTATCAAAGTGGTTCTAATTGCCGTTAATTAAAACTGTGAGTGTTTGAGGCTGTTCGCGGCTCGAGTCTATGCATATAATACGACTCGAATTTAATTTAATTTTAATTTATTTATTAGGTAAACACAACAGATTACAACCATAGAAATTACAGAAAAATCAATATAAAGTTATGAGCTAGGTCGTAACCCTTAACGTAACGTAAACACAGCATGGTTAGGAAGTAGAAAATTGATTGTTGTACAAAATTGAGTATATTGGTATTGTGATCATAGATTTATAGATAATAAATTAGGTATGTCTTCTCTATTTTTGAATGTGTGAACTTTAAAAACAATTAAATGAAAATCACAGATACCACTAGTATTAAGTATTTATGTATTTTTTATGTATCTTATGATTTTTCCATCCCGTGAAAGTTGCCTGGAAGGTTTTCGTTAAAGCAATATGGCCGCCTTCTGTACCTCTCTTTATGTTGTATGTTTTGTTTTTGTCCCGGGTGTGCAATAAAGTATATTTGTATTTGTATTTAGCTATGCTGGGCGTACTTAAATCAGAAAAAGTGGTTGAAAGGTTTTCCGAGGGCAGGATAGTAACCTGCGACCTTACCGTTCTGGAGCAATGCTCTAACTGAGCTATTGCAGCTCTTTCTTCCTGCCGGGTTCAAATTCTGCTTGCAGAAAATTTTTCACCCACTCTTTCATTAAATTAATTATAACAAAATTAGAAATTAGTAATTAAATTATTTTTTGGGCCCACACAGTAGATCTGTCGTACGAGGGATCGTGCAAAAGGAGGCCGGCCGATGCCCCATTATAGGTTTCCTAACGATGTTTTTGTTTCAGCATCGATTCTTCTTTTTAATTTTAAATTGACCCCCTTAACCGTGACCATTTTCTGACTGACATGATAATTACAAATTTCTTCACTTCTCACTTCGCAAATGTCCCTAAGAGATCATAGTTCAAAAGTTACTTACGTTTTTTTTAAACCTGACTAATTTGTATTGCCTTACAAAGTTAATACTTAGATAATAACTTTTTTGTTCTTTGCCAATGTAAGTTTTCCGTTTGGCATAGTTTTCAAGTGCTTATATAATAGTGGTGGTAAGTGGTCACCGTTCGCCCATAGACATCTCGCCTCACTATAATGTTATTTGATGCATCATCCATGCTCCATCGTCGACCTCATCGTCGCTTACCATCAGGCGAGATCGAGGTCAAATGCGGGTTTAGTAGAACATTAAAAAAAATTAGAGTATTTCGATGCGCTGCTGATCTTGAGGACTTAGACTCCCGCATGCTCCATCGTCGACCTCATCGTCGCTTACCATCAGGCGAGGTCGAGGTCAAATGCGGGTTTAGCAGCAAATAAAAAAAAATAAAAAAAGATCGAGTGCTCTTGTGCCAAATTATTCCATATACCCTCTTATTCCTCAAATATAATGATTAAATATACCCTCTTATTCTTCAAACAAAAATAAAGCAAGCATTGCTCTTTGCGGTAAGAATAAGTAAATGGGTTGTACCACACCAGGCTGACTCTACAAAGAGTCATACTGACCAACTTCAAAATATTTATTGATTTATCTAGAAATATTTATTTGTGAACCACTTAAGTAGAACAAAATAAATACTTTACGTACAAACACCTCATTGCACCTATAATCGAACTCAGAAACAGTCGTATAGAAGGCAATAATGCATATTGACTATGCCAGGTGGTTGGCAAAGAATCTAAAACTCTTCACCAAGCATGTTATCTTATCTTATGATAGGGAGCCGGGATAACTCCAGCGGCACTTCGACCTTTGAAGATCTTTTACGCCTACCCCATTTTACACACTGGTCATCTCAGTGTGCAGGTTTCCTCGCGATGTTTTCCTTCACCGTTAGAGCAGTCGGTGAATGTACGTAAGTCTTCGAAAAATACGAAAAACTTATGGCGGCTTGCAGAAAACAATTGCTATCGCTTTTCATATACTCGCGATGTCAATCTCGTGTGTGGTGTCCAGACAAATACATGCTCTCCATCTCCAAGACTTGCCTTTTATTTCGTGGGCGCGTTCTGCTCCACAAACTCATTAGTACATGGCACTGCACGGCTCCTCCTCATCTTAGCCACTGTGCCACCGACACTCTTCTCCAAGCAATAGTGAGAATCCTATAATTTGAACCACAATCGAACATTAGCCTTGGCAGGATAGCTGTACACAAAGGCGATTGTGAAACTGCAAAAATGCACAAAAGTTTTAATTCACAAGGAGTGTGGAAACAGCATCATTTGTGTGGACGCGATACAACTCTGCCTTTCGTAATTAATATAGGTGCTAACCATCTCATCCGATATGAGTTCGTACCCATTGTTTGCTACGGCACGATGATTTACGGCAAGATTATTTGAATGGTTAGTGGATAAATGTTTCTATTCGGTTAATGAAATTTTTAATAATTATTTATGAGAATAATAATTTTTTGTAGTCTTTGTTTCTTAAAAAGATTATGATTACGTTCTAAGTGACATTTATATTTTATACTTTATTTATACTTTATTTTGCACACATAAATCACAAAAGAAACAACAACAAGAAATTTGACGTACACAGGTAGAGTTTATCTCTAAAATAGAGATTTCTTCCAGCTAGACCTTTAACATAGAGATATAAAGAATTATAAGTAGACATACAGTACAGTTATCATATTTTATAATTGATCTGACTGTTATATTATTTATTTTTTATATTTGCATGCTCATTGTTCAGTAGAATGTATCGGCTCTTTGTTTAGAAAATACCATCTTGTAATTATGTACCTACATTCTGGACAAATAAATAAATCTGAATTAGAATCTGATGAAAAATTGATGTTCGGATGGTGGGCTTAGTGTATTAAGATAGGTCTAAGGAGAATAAACCGAGAATAATTATCTATAGGGATCCGTACTTCCTCTTCTGTCTTGTATTACCTACCTGTAAGTACCTATTTGTAAGTATTGAGTGAAAAAGTCTTTAACCAATTTTACTCGAAACTACAGAACGAATATACGTAAGTCGAATTGGAGTACGCAAGTCTACGATAAAACCGTGAAACTCATTGGTACATGACTTTGCATGGTTTCGAACCCGGACCTCTCGTATTTGAGCCACTACATCATCGACGCTCCTGTCCTTAATAGTTTCTTCTTCTTCTTCAGGTCCTAGAGCACCTAGTGGTGCATAGGGCTGAGACAATATCCATCCACTGCGGTCTGTCCGATGCCGCAGACTCTATGGTTTCACAGGATACTTTAGCCGCTTCCAGGTCTTTTTGAAGACTACGTTTCCATGGAGCCCTGGGTCTTCCACGTTTGCGAGTTCCTACTGTAGGTTACCATCAAGAAGGCTTAATGGCCTGAGTGGGTAGCTGCGTCAAATAGGTCGAGCATTTCTACAGTTAAATTGAGTACCTATTCGCCTCCGCCCTCCCAGTAAGCCTATCTCAAATCAGAAGCCTAACTATGGAAACGCGTTGCTAAATGATTTTGCCACATCTCCTGCGTTCTTACAACGCAATCTAGTATTGTTTCTGTGATATACGAGCTTACCTCACATACGAAAATACATGTACGATAACTGTAATTAAAAAATACATTTTTGGAGCCTTTGTTTGTTTTTTAAATCGCAGAATACTTATAATTATAAGGCTGCCACGGTCAAGTTGTCCATTTACACCAGTTAAAAAATACAAAATTTTGGTATTTAAAATACTCAAATTGACCGTTTTAGGCGGTAATAAATTAAAATAGGGTTATTATATGTTAGCCTAAATACTACATTATACTTATTATATACGGATTAGAACTTTGTGTATCGTGTATAACTTTAGAACTTTAGGTATATTGTATTTGTGATATATAGTGTATTTATTGACTAAAATTTTATTTACAACAAAAACATATAAATACCAGGGTAATTAATTATCATACTATACTAGGATAAAACTAAAGCTAAAACTAAACTAAGGCTAAGAAAACTAAAGATAAAAAATTTTGGTTAAGTCCCCCACATCCGGCAGTGTACCCAAGAGACTGGCTGCGTTGCCCCGTTGGAAAGCTAAGCTAATCCGCTGGGCCAAATAGGAGCCAGATCTTGGGTCTTTTGACGCGTCGACCAGGCGCTTTGCGAGGTCCTTGAAGACGAATATTGTATTGTATCGTATATTGTATCGTATATCGTATCGTATCTTCGTATCGTATCGTATATTGTATCGTTTAGAACTTTAGGTATCGTTTATGGTATCCATGGGTAATTTTATTCCGAGTGCCTATGTGCATTACACATCAAAACTCACGACTGATCTTTAAATGAAAGACAAATAAATCCTATAAGTACCTACCTATATGAAATCTAATCCGTCCATAAAACATGTATTTCGGGGTGAAATTTGAAGGCAAACCATTTGATATAGAAGATAAATCGTTTTACAGCCGCCTTGCATAATGTTGGCGCTAAAACAATGTCTTTTTATGAAGTTACTCGTACATTAGCTACTGTCATTCATCTTGGATATGTATTAATATCTGCCGCTAGGTATTCAATGACCTAGATTACATACATCCGAAACTCTAATTTAAGTTGTGATTTATGACTAGCCAAGGTAGCTAGGAGAATAAAAATAAGTATGAGTTGAAAGTATAGTTTTTATTATTATTATACCTTTAAGGAGAGCAGACGAGCTGGTCATCTGATGGTAAGTGATCACTGATCACCGTCGCCCATAGACATCTTACTTAACTACAATGTTATTAGATGATTTTCGATGCGCTGCTAACATTTAATGTCTTATATTGGGCTCATGATAGGGTTAATTTAGCTATGGGATCGTGCGAAAATTTATCAAAGGTGTGAAGTGTGGAATGATCATATTCTGTGGTGTTTTCAAATGGTTTTATAATTTTGATGGCACTTTCTGTTTGAAAAATAGTTAAAAGCGTGTTCGGTTTTATAATTTTGATGGCACTTTCTGTTTGAAAAATAGTTAAAAGCGTGAGAAAAACTGCTGTAAAGTTAGTTCGTAGCGTAGTTAACCAATTCTGTTTACTGCCGGTAATTACGATTCTAACAAAACTTGCCTTTTCATATACTGGAATACGTCACAGTAATTTCACATTCCCTTTTATTTTCCTACGAACTTGATTGCAGCTCTTCCTTTATTACATCTATAGAAGTCTTCCCTTGCGATTGTATGTTCTGGATTTGGCAACGGGTCGCTTATTTGTTATGGGGAGGATGAATCCGACGGTAAGTGGCTGATGCTTCTTCCCCCTTCTTAATATCAATCTGTTTTCAAAGGTAAAAGATGTGTAGGTCACATCGAAATGCATTCATCAGGCGCAAACATCGGTAGAGAGATTTAACCGCTGGATTTAGACTGAAAGCTTCTTTTTCTTCTAAGTCGTATTCCTCAGTGCTGAGGGTCGTTATGACTCTCGTGGCAGATTTAATGGGGTGGTTTGCCACTGCCTTCCCCATTTCAGGTTACCTCAGTGTGCAGGTTTCCTCACGATGTTTTCCTTCACCGTCAGAGCAGTCGGTAAATGTACGTAAGTCTTTCGAAAAAACCGAAAAACTCATTGGTACATGGCATTGCCTGGGTTCGAACTCGGACTGTTCTGACTGGACTGAAAGCTTTTAACTAGCTGATAAAAAATAGTTTTGGCGAGTTAATGAGGCTAGTGTAGCAACCTTGTCGTAACTAATGTATTGTCAGGTGAGATAATGCGCTTAGATCTATTGAAAAGTCGCTGTGAATTGTGACTAATTATTTTTAGTTAAAGCAGTTTTGCAAGAAAGCTGCTAATACTGCCTAATGGTGTTAGCCGTTGTTGCAATGTGTGCCGCACTATGGCGACAATATCTATGGTATGGTATGCCGACCCGTTACTTTAGGGTTGTTAAACGTCCCATTGTCTGGGCATCCGTGAATGTCCCGTCAGCTCTAGCCAGCTCTTGTACCGTATGAAAAAAAAATGAAAAATGAAAAAGTTTATTTATTTATACAGGGCACAAAAAAAGGACCTCCGACTTACAAACTAGGTCGAAAACCTGTATCTTGGAAGTCGAGATTCCGTCGCACTTTCTGTGCAAGCAAATTACAAATTATATTCTTAACCTAAAAGGAATTTGGAAAATTTAATCATAAAGGAATTTAGTAAAGATAATTGTAAGAGTGAGTATGGGTGTGTGTGTGTTTTAGGTTGTGTGTGTGTATGTGTGTGTTGTGTGTGTGTATCTTGACATGTGGCATCAAAATTTAGAACTAACTTATTACACGTTAGGAAAAATTACAAATCCTACTGCATAGGTACGTCAAGAAAATTATCACCATTAGTAACTTATATATCGGGTATTTTCCATGGTCCGCCCGTTCCGTCCACCTAGGTGGACAACGTTTTTTTTTGCCCGAGGTCCACCTTTCAGTACAGGGTTGGACTGATAGATAACGAGCGTTCATACCATAATGGTGGCAGCCCTAGTTATGGAGTTGCACAATCGGTTATTAAGGTATCGTAGATGACCTTGCATGGATACTGAGATACACTCAATTTTATGAGAATGACTCGGCTGAATAGTTTTGGGGTCAATACTTGACTCCAAAACAACATTGGTGAGTCAGCAAGAAAGTTTTCTCCTCTTTTCTTATAATTACGTAAATACTCAGAGAAAATAATGGTAAAATGACATCTAAGTCATCAATACACGATGTCACAAAGACCACAGAAGAATAATAATAATAATAAGAAGAAGAAGTAGTAGAAGAAAAACACTTTAATGCCACAAAAAAATACATATTTAGTTCACGCCATAATACAATTGGCATTAGGCACCTGGGTCAGCTAATGCTTGAGTGAATACACATGCGTGTAAAGACAGTAATCGGACTTGTGCTGCCTTCTCTATAACGATGATGTGAGCACTGACAGCTAGCAAAAGGGTTTGTGCAAATGTACATATAGTGTCACAAGGATCTTTTGGAGCGCGGATGAGGGAGGACATTTGTATCACTTTTTTGTATAGCGAACTGTCATTAATTGACGTTTGTACAAGGATCGCGGCATTAGTTCCGATTATTGCCACACGCCAAAAGATCCTTGTCGCACTGTAGATATAGTTCCAAACATTTGACATTTCAATGCCCGAGTAATCGGAAAATTCTCACATCGCATTCGCCAACTGGCAGACACCGTTTCCGTATAAAACTTCTCTAAACAAAATTCTATTCTAAAACTTCTCTATAGCGAGCAATCTACGACTCAGGGCTACATTGGACCTTCGATAGGAAGTAGTATAATAAAATAAGGTCCTTGCCCTGCCCTAATACACGTATTATTGGGGTTTTCTGGAAGAGATCTCTCTTAGAGATAAGTCACACCATTTGTGTTTCACATATGTTTGTATAAGTTTGTATTATGTTGTGTGTGTACAATAAAGAGTTAATAATAATAGGTTTTTGCCCGTGGACGTGTTTATAATTTAGTGTTTAATCACCACCCTGGATTTAAGTATCACGTCAATAGCTTAATCCACTCTGTATACAAAAGGTAATGAAATGAATAATATTACAGAACAGGTGGTGTAAGATGCAAACAATAGATTTCAAAACAAAATTCATTATTTTTCAAAGCAATTTTGTATCACACGGTTTATAGAGCGTGTATCGGATTTGATGATACAGAATGATTTGAAAATTCGTAGGTACCTATCAAAAGTGTTAACATTACCTACACCTGCTCAAAAATTGACCATTTCTCGACTGAAAACTTAAAATTGCTTATTTTTATATTTTTTTTAATTTCTTTTACGAGGCGGTTTACTATTGTATAGCACAACTCTCACTCCTTAATCCTCGAGGGGTTAGACAGACACCTTCATTATAAGTAGTTCCCACTTTCGCCAGTATCCCTTACAAATTCCCCCAAATAAAATAAAATAAAAAAAGAATTCCTTCATGGGATCCACCTGAACTCAGTGGTTCATCAGAATCCCCAAACTTAGTTCTCACACTAACTTGCACTAAGTTTATCACGCTTCCGCCGTAGGAGAACCGGGCGAAGACGGCTGGCTCACGCTCGCCACCTTCCCCCTTAATGAGGGCCTCCGGGCAATGGACACGGGGAGCCAATTGCCTGATAATTGCCGGCCAATTGCCGAATGGGGACGTGAGTCCCCAGAGTTGGGTCCGTAATGCGGACACCCGCTGGCGAAGTCGCGGAAGTTATGCGCAAGCGTTCCCATGGCTTCGCCGTCAGGCGGTGCGCAGGAACACCGGGGGGTTTTTGGCCGGTAAAAGTCCGGCATAACCTCTTCGTCTCCCCCTTGCGGCGAAAAGGTAAGCATGAGCGTTTCCCCCCGAAAAAAAAAAGTTTATCACGCGTCAAGCCTAATTTGACACTTTGTAATTTGCAATCTAATTTAACTTTAATGTATACCTTTCTTGTCTTGATATTTTATTTGTTCTGTATTTAGTTTTAACTCTAATCATGTCCCATCCCTTAGTTACTCATTACTTTATTATCGTAAAAAATTTTATAATTGTCGGACGTATACCGTTAGCGAAAGATAATTGTAACTTGATAATTAATACACTCCCTCCCAAGGCGGATATAACCCTGGGGGTAAACTAAAAAAAAACTACTCGAATAGATTCGATCACTATTTACGATTAAACCCGCATTTGACCTCAGTCACACCTGGTGGTAAATGACGACAAAGATATTTGATGACAGAAAAATTACGTCACTCAATAAAAAATAATCGAAAATCGACTCTAAGAGATATGAATCTAGGAAGCGAAGATGTTGTCATACAAGCCGCTGCAGAATCGTTGCGTCACCGCAGCGGCCCGTCGCCATTGTTAACTTAACTACGTCACTTGCCACTTCCGGTCGGACATATCTTTTAATTAACACATCAACAGCCAAGTTGTAAAGTTACCCAGTTCAGTGGGATCGTAGAATAAAAGATATGTGGTCATTAACGAGTAATTAGGGTCATTTGTCGTTACGTAGAGCAATTAACGTGACAATTGCGTAGGCTAGGGCACGAAACTGCGGAGCGAGGGTCGCCGGATCGAAACCATTGTGGTGGATCACTCCTAGCCTAGTTTGAAGAATATTGGTAATGTGTAAAAACCGATGCTGCTGATCCTGATGAAAAACCGATGTAACTTAGTTATACCTATCTATAATAATTAAATTAAATTAATGTCATACAAAAAATGAAACAATAATACAGATAAAAATAAATTAAAATTACAAATTGAAATTAGGTAACTATATTAAAAATACATTTAATTTAAAATCATTTAAAATAAATTTATTTTTTATATAGTTACCTAATTTCAATTTGTAATTATAATTTATTTTTATCTGTATTATTGTTTCATTTTTTGTATAACAATAATTTAATATAATTATTACTTGATTTATATAATTTAATATTTAACATAATAACTTTTCATGTATGAATTAAGGAAAACGCGGGCTTGCCCAGTACCCGCGCCACCCTCTCGACCTCACCGACTTAATCCGCAGGAACGACAAGTCGATACGTGCGGAGCCGGATCGGCTGCAGGCTAATGCCACTTTCTGGTTGAGGCTCAGGACTCCAAACGGAGGCAACGGTGTTCGGTACTGCCCCGTTTCCCTTAGTCGCCTTTTACGACACCCACGGGGAGAGATGGGGTGGCCTATTCGAAAACCGGGAACCACACGTCTTCGGGAGGGATGTCAGGAACACGATGCAAAGTGGTTCGAAATACTGGCGGCCAGGAGAGCAAGCAGACACCGAGTGATCACTCATCTACCCGGTGCACCACTCGCTTGCCGCGCGTGCGGGCGTGTATGCCGAATAGGTTTATTTAGCCACGAAAAGAGATGCCTTCGCGACGCTACTTAAATCGTCTGCAATAGACGTAACAGGCCTATGATGATGACTATACAATTCCAATGCTGGCTCCGTGCTGTATGAAATTGTAATGCATTTTGAATAAATGAAATGAAGTCTTAGACTTGACAGGTATACTCGTGGTCCCACCGCCGGCGCGGCGGCGGCGGCTCCAGGTGCTACCTTCCACTCCACTCGGCTAGTGTGCGCTGGGCCTTAACCATGCCGTATGGAATCACGATGAACGTCAGTAGCGTAGTGGCTAGGACATCAGCCCCCCATGAGGGTGGTTCGATTTAGTTAAAATTGGGACAAATTCATTAAATCGACAGCAACTTTTTTTCTCATATTCAGAACAGCTACCTAACCCCATTGCTTGTAACCCTGTCATGTATAGGTAAGTGTGTTTTGCAACAACCATCTGTTTTCCTTTTATTATTGTTTCTTGAGAAGCTCTCAAGATCCCAACTTCAACTACAGCTATATTTATTTACGAAAGACGCTCTTAAATTGGCTCCTAAATCGGATAATGAGATGACATACATGTATCAAGTGTTTTTAAAGTTACTTACATAATTTGTTATGTTATGTTTAGTTACGTAACTTTACGTTCATTTTGCTGTAAGTACAGTGGCCAATGCATTTGTAGCTTTAAATTATGAATATGTGTGTAATAATATGAGAATAATATGTTAATAAAAACAGCCGTTTTCTCGTGCTCCTACTAACGACTGACTGAAATAATGACTCGCATATCGCACTCACTATGTTTTTTTTTTTTTAAATCTCAATTTAGAGGCTTTGGTACACGACAAGGTGACCATGTCAGCCTCGTTAGGGTCACTAAGAAAAGGGAAAGGGAAGCTCAAGTATTATTAAAGTCAGCCCTCACTTTGAGAGCTAACTTAGCAAACAACAGTAAGTGTTTCATATTATCAGATAAGGGCTGACTCAAAATAATATTGAGCCTCCCATTTTGTAGCCTATTGAAGCCAAATTTTTTCCTCTCAATTATCCCCAGGTCACACTCCATTAGGAGGTGAGTGAGGTCTTCTATTGTGTTGCAGTTGGTACAAAACGGTGATGCAGATCTTCCCACCAAATGCAAAAACTTATTTAACGGAATGTGACCCGAGCGTAATCTAAAAGCCAAGACAAGTAGCTCCCTAATATCCCTTTTCTCTCCAGTTTTAATTCTTATCTATTTCATCTTCATTCGAACTGCTTTGAAGCAAATTGAAGGTGGTTTGACTCCATGCATGGACCTGACATGACCTGCAGTCTGAGGAGGTACCAGGAGGAGAAGGTTTCTTACTTTATAGTGTTACAACACATACCATAAACGCTTCCCATCGGAATGACGATCCGCATAATGGACAGACACTCTCTCTGTATTTCTATCCCTTTTCTCTCCAGTTTTAATTGTTATCTATTTTGTCTTTAGGTATTTATTTATTTGTAGTTTTATTATTTATACTTTTAATATATTTTTGTTTCGTCCCTGACCTGCCGTTTCGCCCGCGATGCCTTCGTCCTGGCACAGATGAAAACCAGCGCTGTGGTTTTGCCGTACAGGTCGGAACGCAGCACATGCTGCATGTGTCCTTTTAATGTTATATAGAATACATTGTTATTGCATAAAACATCAAAACTAATTAATTTGGCGTTCTTAGATGTAGGTTTATATTATTAGTAGGATTAACTATGGCGAAAAAATTCTAACTTGGAAAGCACATAATTTTTTTTAAGTTAGCTTTTTTTAAGTACATAATGAACACACAAAGTGCCAAATTAATTCCCTTTGATCATTGTATGCAAGTCGAGTAATTAACTTATACACACGCAACACGGAATTTGTCCCACTATAGTAGGACCACGACGAAGTCTAGTTTATGGCTCGGACTACACTACGACGGTTCCAGTATCGGGCGATTCCATGGAACAGGTGCTTCAGATAAACTTAAACAAAAATGCGCTGTTGATTACACGTACAGTCGACCACAGGTCAACCTACCCGAAATGTCAAAATTTGAGAATCTGAAATGTATCATAAAGCGCAGGTTGAGATTTAATCGAAGGTTCTTAACAGATGGTATACTATAGCTTGTGGTCGACTGTATAACGGTTTCACTTGGAACCGGCCTGCTCGGTTCCTGAACCGAACCGTCGTATAGTCCCAGCCTAAAGTCACTGCAGGCACCTTAGACCAAATAAAAAATCCAATCCAGACCAATTTATATGATCTGAGGCAGGCAGAGTAAAAAATTCGTGTGAATGAGATATAACGTAGGTAGGTACCTACGTGAAATCATGTTGGGTCTAATTAAGCACTCCGTCCATGTTTTTCTTCTTCATTGTATTCCGTAACCCTCATTAAGGAGAGTCGTGATCATTCTATGGAAATAACCCATATAACGACTTTCTTGGCAGATTGTATTGGGTGGTTTGCCATAGTCTTCCCCATTTCTCACAGTGGTTTCTTAGTGTTCAGGTTTCCTCACAATATATTATATTTTCCTTCACCATTGGAGTAGTCGGTAAATGTAGTTAACTGCGTGTATTTCGAAAACTAAAAACTCACTGGTAAATGGACATTGCATGGTTTCGAACTTCCCGCAAGTGAGACACCACCGCTTCACATGACCAGTGGGTCATAGGCGGTGCGTCACTCCGACAGTGTGCCTTGGACCTAACGGATAATTTCTGGCTTCTGACTCATCTGCTCAATATTCTATGCACAGTTGGAATCCGTACAATACAAACATTACACCACATCTCTCTCTATTCACGGTTGCGAGTCTCAGATCCGTTTTGTGAAATATTTCCAAGTTTCAAGTACAATCAAGATACACCGTGGGCGTGAGTGGGTAATAGTTGGTATTTTTCACACGCTGTATGGCTCCTTTACACTACTCCGGGCTTTGACGCCCGTTTTTTAATATTTTTTTTATATTTACTACATGTTTTATTTTCGATTGGCGACGCTAGTGTACGGAGATTGAAGAGCGTCGGTAGCCTTGTGGCTTGGACACCGGACTCCCATGCGGGAGGTCCGGGTTCGAAACCGTGCAGAGCCATGTACCAATCAGTTTTATTCGAAGACTTACGTACATTTACCGACTGCTCTAACGGTGAAGAAAAACATCGCGAAGAATCCTGCACACTGAGATGACCAGTGTGTAAAATGGGGTAGGCACAAAAGATCCTCAAGGGTCGAAGTGCCGCTGGGGTTAATCCTGGCGCCTATCATAAGATATGTCGACTTCATCGTCCATATTAACCTCCTTGCCATCAATTTCAACCTCATTGTTAGCGATTCTCACTTCATTTCGTATCTATATTATCTATTCTATATTTTCTTAATTCAAATCATATTCCCATTCCATTAATTTCATTGTTTTTACTCTCTCTCTCTCCCTGAGTGTGTATTTTTGTCCTGAACGGACGTATGCCTGTTTTATAAAATTTTCTCCTACTACTACCTATTTTCTACTTATGTGTTGTTCAGTTCCTGATAAATATAATATCTACCATTACCAAGTTTCTTCTATTACTTCATCTGCACACTGTCCTAGAACCCTGCTAGCCGGCACCTGGAGGGCAGATTGTAGCAAGTGTACGAAGAACCTCGCCTGAGGAGTTAGTGACATAATAACAACAATACGACGAAATATATCACAATAAAAAATTTATTATCTATATAACATAACATCCGACCGTAACCGTTACAATGAAATGACTGTATATTACATTGCAAGTGTATAATAATATTGTATAGATAGGCTAATATACATGGCGGCACATGCTTACCCGGCTCCTGATAAAATAATGGACAAAGTGTAACACCTAGTAGAAAAATAATATATAGCAATAATTTAATACATTGTTAGATTAAAATTGAACCTTCTTATATAGACAATAAAGCCGGGTATTCATTAGGCAACATTTGTGAATAAACACTGTTTATAAACAGTGTTTCACAATGTTTCATCATCTCTGTAAACAGTTTATAAACTGTTTATAAACAAAGGTGATGATTGTTTATTAAACATGTTGCAGTGTTTCCCACTTCAAGTGGAGAGCAAGACGAAACATCTAGTTTATAAGCAAAAATCAACAGGTGTGGACGTGTGTTGCGCGAGTTTAAAACATGGAAGTAGTGTGGTCCAACAACCAGGTTACGATGCTCATAGAGCTTTATCAACAGCATAATATACTTTGGGATGCTTCAAATAAAGATTATAAAGATAAATTTAAAAAATAGGTTGCTTGGGTCGACATTGCTGCAGAATTGAATATGTCGCAAAAGGAAGTGGAAACGAAGATGCATATTCTACGCTGCAACAACTGACAAGTGTGGACTGTTAAGTTTCAGAAACAGCGTTTACGGTAAACTTGTTAATAAACAGGTCATAAACAGTTTATTAACAAATGTTGCCTAATGAATACCCGCCTTAAACATTACTGTGGGTGCAATCTCACAAAGGTTTATGATTATGGAAATATGCAGTAAATGGTAACAAGTTCTATTTTTTAACTATCTATTGGTCACGATTCCTGAAAACTTTAATTTAAGTTTAGTCCGTCTGTCTCTTTCGTTATCACTTATCAGTAACAAAAGGACAGAAGGTGTCCATTTAAGTTTAAAGCGCATCGGAATTGCACGACCTAATTCCAGCATCTCCATTCCGCCTTCGGACTACCAGGCGCGGGGAGGGGCTCCATCCTTATGTTGTTGATATCCCATCTGCTCGTACGAAGCGATTTGCCTCTTCGTTCATTATGCGAACGGCTAAGGAATGGAACAGTCTGCCGGCGTCTGTATTTCCCGAAACCTACAACCTTGGGATCTTCAAGGCCATAGTGAATAGGCATTTACTGGACCCGCATGCACCATCGTCGACCTCATCGTCGGTTACCATCAGGCGAGATAGAGGTCAAATGCGGGTTTAGTAATCAATAAAAAAAGCTGTCAAATAAATCGATGGCCTACAATTTTTAGACAAACTTCTATTAAGCTGTCTTAACCCTTTATCAGGCCCCATAAAAATAATAAAATGCTAAGGTTCTCTTACAAACTAATTATTTATTATTATTTATTAATGAGCAGGCAGCATTAAGCTGATGCGCCCATATCTAACATGTGGTTGTTGAAACGTACTAAGCCTGATAAAGGGTTAATTTGACAGTTCTAAACCTAGCATGACACCTTCTGTCCTTTTCTTACCGATAACGAAAGAGACAGACGAAGAGGCATTGCGCCGATTCGAAAAAAATATCATATCAATTAATTAAGGCAATTGTGTTAAGTTACATTATAGGAGAGACGAAAGCGGCTCGACTCCGATGGCTCGGACACATCACTAGGATGGGGGAGGATCGGGCAGTTAAACGAGCGTATGTGGGACGCCCTAACGGACGACGTCCGGTCGGACGTCCCAGATACCGCTGGCGCGATGAAGTGGAGAAGGATCTGCGGGAGCTCCGGGCGCCTGACGGGCTCGAGACTGCGCAGGAGAGAGAGCGATGGCGCTCTTTGGTATCGGAGGCCAAGATCCACTTCGGGTCGCTGCGCCAGCGGAGTAAGTAAGTAATTGTGTTAAGTTAAGGTTCCACGAATGAAGAAATTTTTAAAAATAGATTTGTATTTTCATACTGAAATAACAAAAAAAAAAGAAAGAAAGTGAAAGTGGTCATTTCACTTTTGACAGTTTCGCTTTTTGTTTCTTATTGTTTCAATATGAGAATACAAAACTATTTAAAAAAAAATTCTTCTTAACTCGTGGAACCTTAATACCAGACACTTTTTTTCAATGCCATAATTACTTACTTATCGTATGGTTAGTGGCAAACCTATTTGTCAGAGTTGTTCAGGCCGTCCGTAGGGCCTCTGACATGGCTTAACGACTGCTGTCGAACGACAACAACCGGGACCGACTGCTTAACGTGCTCTCCGAGGCACGGAGGAGCTCAGATTAAATATGTCACTAGCGGTCACTCATCCAGGTACCGACCGCGCCAACGTCGCTTAACCTGCACGATCGCTTTCGGACCGTGCTCGCAACTAGGCTACGAGCTCTTCAATGCCATAATGAATTGATATGATTTTTTTTATCGACAATAAAAAGCGCTAGTGTGCGCAATTCCTCGTCTTAAATTAAGTTTGCAGGAATTGTGGCCATTATATTATATTAAATGTGCTGGCACGGTTTATGAGCAAGACGTAAACCCGTGCAAAATTTTGTCAGATTGCAATGCGCGTCTTTGCCTATTATTAAGTGCAAGGGAGACAGAATTATGATTTGTGACTAGTTTGATTCAGTGAATACACATTAACAATTTTTTTTTCTTGGCTAAAAATAACTATCTAATTTTGAATTCTACTCAAAAGGCGACTAGGTAGAAGTGGTCAGGGTGTACCTAGTATGAGACAGCATGTTAGGCAGAGATAGCGCTATACCAACGCGATAATTTTCTTTGTTTAGCATGCCATCTCAAATTCAAAATATCTTTGTTGCATGGAGAGTTTTGGCAGGAAATGTCGCTGGAGGTACTACGGTGTTTATTTTATTGCTCAAAAATGGTTTTCTGGTGATTTTGATAACTAAAATCAGTGTAGTATTGTCTAGCAAATGTCAGTAACAGTGATAATGTGTTGAACTCTTAAAATAAACTTCTCGTTAGTGGCTCGTTGTGTAGTTTCACTCTGTGATTCTGCAGCGGACCATGAGAATTCGCCAGAGACTAGACCGGTTAAAATTTCCGTCATAACTCCTAGGAGTCTTAAAATGTGTCTACACCACAACATTTTGATGCTGAAAAACTAAAAACTGTTTTAAATCGATTAATGTTTAGGCTGATGGCCTGTGTTTCCAATGCTTTGTTAAATTTAAAAAAATATTGTTGCATGGTATAATTTCATCGCTTTAGACATTACCATTGAGTATAATTCAAAAGTGGATAATTATTTTTAAATATACTAATAAGTAATAACACATAAGACTGACCTAGTAATATTATTCCTGAATATTTACAGTTAATTCCACAAAGGCTCTTATGTTTTCAAATAAACGCTGTTAGACCGTTCAAACTCTCTATTATAAATTTATAACATTAAACAGAGATCAATTTGTATAAAAATCGTATACAAGTCTCGAATTAATATCGGTTCAAATCCGCCTAAATGAAGAAACAACAAAAAGGGTAATACCGGCTGGTATTACCCTTTTTGTTTACCATTAAAAAGGTCCAAGTGAAGAAACAGATACGGCAATGGAGTCGGGTAAGCAGGCACCGCTGACGTTTAACGCATGTGATGATGTTTTACATGAAATCATCGTAATCATCGTCGAAATTTCCGTATGATTCGAGGGTAGCCTGAAACAAAGAAAACATATTTTCAATAATGTTATCCGTGAGTTGCAAGAAAAGGCTTCATTACGTTTCGTCGCTTTCATCAAGAGCCATGGAAAGAAAGAAATTAATTTCCAATAGCGCACACATACAAACAATTAGGTACAGAAGATAAAAATAATATTAAACAAATATATTATAAAAATAAATAAACAAAAGTAATTAAGTTTGGTGAAGGGTGGTGTGCAGCACCGGACAAAAGGGACTGTCTCAGCCTGTTGCCGCAGCGGATTTAGCACTGCGGTTCTGATTTTCAGGCATCACCTGTGTGCTATTACATAGAAAGGGATAGCATTTTAAAGATATAACTTTATGGTCGGTTCTTGCATATGACGGTATGATACTTGGGTTTGGAAGGTACTTATGGTTTCCTCCTCAAAAGGGATAAAGCAAAACGAAACGTCATTTTTGAAGATATCACAAATTTCTCGATATTTGTATTCGAATCTATAGTAAAATTGTGATGATATCATGACATCATATGGCCATTTTTAAATAGCAGTCCTAAAGAATATGTTAAGACAGCGAGCGTGGCGCGAGTGAAGGGTAAAAAAAAGATTTGGTGGAAAGGTACGTACATATCTACAGTGTTGATATTTGGCTTTATGTGCTAATTTAAAGTTTATAAAACAATAATCTTGTAAAATTATCTATATTGTTATTGAAAGAAATAAATTATTTTAGGTTATGTTTAGAACAAAATCATATTATTTAAGTAATTGTGCTAGTGGCGCTCTAGTGGTAAAATATTGCAGGATTCTCTCCTATTACAATATTACAACCGAGGTATACATTTTATACAATGAGTGGCAAGAAAAATGTAATTCTGTAAATTTTACTTTTAACCGAGGTTCGTTCTTTTTTCGATGTAACACAAAACAGTGATGTAATATTGTATCACATTTCAAAACATCACTGTTTTATACGTGTTATAAGTGTTTTTGTATGATCTGTAATTGTAATTGGCTAATTTTATAGATACTTACTTATAAAGACCACTTTACGAGCCCGAATTGCGTAAATATATTTAATAATATAATGTACATTCCTTAGAAGAGATAAGGTTAGTATAGAATATCTTACTTAGGCAATGATTATGAAACTCAGATAGGTTATAAAATATCGACTAAGGATCACGTCGCATCCGTGTAGATACATCTTGCTAAACTCTGCATATTGTTTGACATGAATTTACTATTGTCACGTTAAGTCCCAGACCCACATTTGAGTCATAGCTGGTACCTATTCATACCTCCATGACCTGTATATGGGTCATTCGCATAATATAAACCTAATAGACTTAGGTCTTAGGTTTAAAGTGGGGATGTTACGGAGTTTCGACTCCGACTCCGAAAGGAATTTCGGATTGATTTTACACCTCCGACGCCGACTTCGGCTCCGATAATTTTGAATCGGAGGTTATACCAAAGATTTGTGAGCAAACATATTCAAATATAAATATTTTATTAAATAGTAGTAGGACTACATAAGGGAATGTTTTCTTTCAGCAAACGTCATCATAAAAATTTAAAAACGGTTTAAAACATCTCTCTTCTACCTCCACCTCCGACTCTGATAAATCAAATTTAAAACCTTCGGTTTCGACCTCGGTTCCGGTAAAACCACCTCCGTAACATCCCTAGTTTAAAGTAATAAACCTGCACTTTAGGACGTTATGTGACAACCAAACCACCTAAAACGGATCATTTGTATATGAGCCAGTTGGTTAGAGTACGGGCCTGTTTACGGTACGGCCGCTGCCCTAATCCGATCCGAAATGAAATGAATTTTTATTTGCAAGAATATACGTTATGAAGGATCTTAAAATTACATAGGTAGTTCCAGTATATCCTACCACATTGTGGTGTGCAAATTTATATAATAGATAACATAAAATTAAAAATTAAAAAAAAAATTGATACGAAGCTAACTAATACGCTTTAGATTACGAGAACTATTTACAAGAAATATTAATATAGTGATTACATGTCAATTTAATTTAAATGTCAAATTATTTATATCAAATATTATTATTAAGCACTAACTTTGTGTTCAAAAAATTCCTTAACACTGTAGAAGCAATCATTCATCAACCAAATATACATTTTCCTTTTAAATTCATTTACCGTCATGGCTTTCAATTCAGATGGCAACTTATTATAAATGTATATTGCCATACAACATACATTTTTCTTATATATGTCCAAGGTACATTTCGGAAGGTATAGCCTGTCTTTGTGTCTGGTTTGTCTTTCATGAACATCTGAATGTTTTTTAAAGTACATTGGATGCTGTTTAACAAACACGCAGATATCTCTTATGTACATGCATGGGAGTGGCAATATATTTAGTTTCTTAAAAAGAGGTTTACAACTATCTAAGAACCATGCATCACATATTACTCGTATACACTTTTTTTGTATGAGGAACACTCTGTCTACGTTTACTGAGTTACCCCACAAAATCAAACCATAACTGAGCACAGAAGAGACATACCGACACCGGGATTCCCACAGTTACGTGATGATGGCACATCTGCCTTTCTCCCTTTAGTTTATTAATCTGTAGATCGCTGTACCTAATCCCATGGTATTAATTACAATGGTGTATACTCACATTATCATTTTCCATTTTTAATTTCGCCTTGCCCTTCCCTTTTGCAGGTTTTTTAGACTTTTCATTCTTTTCCACCTTTTGCTTCTCGATGTATAGGTTGTCCACTGACAACTTTATCCTTTTAATGTCTGCTGAAGACACTGAAAATATAAAAGTTTATATTTTAAATATCAATTTAAGATCCAGACTACACGACGACGGTTCCAGGCCGGTTCCATGTAACCGGTGCTTCATATGAACTCAAACAAAAATGCGCTGTCGACTACATGTACAACGGTTCCACTTGGAACCGGCCTGCTCGGTTCCTGAACCGAGTGGGCGAGGCTGGAGCGCAACACATGAGTTTGAATGCAGTCGACTACACGGCCGGTACCGGTACCTGAACCGAATCGTCGCTGGAACCGTGCTCGTGTAGTCCGCGCTTTAATGGTATAAGTTTGTGCAGTCAGCCTGAGGTTGGCTATTTCTGCTGCAAAGCTTGCTGTGTTTCCGTTTGAAGAGTAAGAGAGCCAGCGTAATTATCGACACATGAGGCACTCCTTCTATCCTCCAGGTTAACAGTGCATAGAAAATCCTCTAATAACTTCATAGTGAGGCGAGATGTCTGGTGACCATCAGGTAGCCCGTTTGCTTGTCTGCTCTATCAGAACATCATCAACAGAATTCTGATTCATATTCGTCTAAAGCTGCGTCCGCATTATGCGCGGCTCCCGCGCGAGCAATGGTCGACCGCGGTAAAGCTGTATTTTGGCTCGCAAGCTCTTTTTAGCACCACCTATTAACACCGCAGGAGCGTGCGGCAGGCGATCCATCAGTTCCTGCGCGGCAACCATGGATGTTTCACGTCATGCACGTGCAGTTTCCGATTTCATCATTATTCATCATAAAAAATTATTTGTTGTGTTAATCACTCTACATTCATTATTTCATGTTTGGAGCCATATATATAATCTAATTAAAGTAAGACACTTTGTATTATCCATATTATCGCCGCGCGAGTCAAATGAAATGCCTCCAAACTGCACGCGAGCAAAGCACTGACTCTCCTTTGCCGCGCCGCCAAAAACTGACAGAACATGGTTCACCATGCGGCAATGTTCGATGGTCTCCCGCGCGTAATGCGGACGCACCTTAAGGATAGTTTTGAATGAATACAATACTAACTTTGAACAGCGATACTTCTAAATAGCTCCTCTACGAATCCGGGGAATTCTTCCTTGGTCTTGTAGTAGGTGATCTTTTTGCAGAGCAGCTCCGCAAATTCGGTGAATTCCGTCTTATTTGTCGGATGGAAGCTGTCTAACCTTCCGCTGCTTCCTTCTGTTACACCTGTAAACATAAATATTAGGATAAAACCTTTGGAGTACACAGTACAGCACAATATAGTATGAGTGCCACATGTCATGTCATTAAGTTTAATTACACAACAAAATCAATGACATGCTACAATACTGAAGCTCCAAGTATTTATTATAAATTCTTGGGGCTAATTATTGCTTACAATTTCTTGAGCAACAGAGTCGCTCAGACTTGGAACAGGCTCCCAAGCATGTTGTTTTGGCTACCTCAGTGAACTCTGTCAAATTTCATAAAAATGGACACTCTGTTATCTAAATAAATTATGTGTTGACTATTAGTGAAAGTGAACTATGGACCTATAACAAAAGACTTTTCCAACACTGATATAGACACACCAGCATTATGCTGTCTGTCTGTTATTTTCATAATAAGAATTCTAAAAGTATTCTGCCTTTCATCACTAATGCAGAACTAAGCAGACTGATAGATTACATGCCTTTTGAAAAGAAGAGATCAATACAAGAGGACCAAAGCCAACAACATGAACTAGTAAGACACTAAACCCTGTCCCTGATGTAGGATTACACAATGGCATCATCATCATTACAATACTGAAGAGTGAACAACACTGTTTCAGTTTAAAAAAATCAGTCAAACACCGATAAAGTCACGTCTGTTTCCTGCAGGGGTAAGCAGAGAGACTAAAGATTTCCACCTGCAATGATCCTGACAAAGCATTCTCGCTTCTTCCACACTTATCAATCGCTTCATACACGCTCTTTGATTAGTAGTAGACTACACCTGGTCTTTCTTTAGAAATTCCGCAATCTGGTCAACTTAGGTCCTAGGTTTTTTTTATTTTACATTTTATTTATTTATTTCCTCTAATCACAGGCAACAACTAACCAAATGTTTCCATGGCGAGTCGCAGGTCAGATTCCTCCTGCAGTTTCTGCTGGTGAAGTTTCTCAGCGATAATTTGCTCCGGTGTGAGCTCTTCTTCTTTCTCAACGACAAGTCTCTCTGCTTTCTCGCGCTCCTGACGCTGTAAACCAAATCATCACTATCAGCCTAAACATCCCCACTGTTGGGGCAGCCTGTTAACTATAAAACAGTTTGGACCACAATGGCACTCCAGAGCAAAGCGAAGTATTCTATAGTAGAAATATAGAGCAAGATAGAGTAGAATATTCGTGTACAAATTGTATATGCCTGTGAAGGTAGAATTTAGCGATAAGTAGGAAATTGTTCCGAGAACTATAGTGTATACCTAAATTCACACAATAAATTATTATGATTATGAATCTTGAGTGTAGCTTGCGTGGCACAAAATACCTACTTAGAATTTTTTTAAACCCTAATTTGTACACTTAATATTTTATTAAAATATATTTAATTTATCCATTCTATATGCATGACTGTAGGTAATGAATGGATTGTGTTATTAGAAGTAACAAACACATTTTAAAAAGATATAGTTATATTTATGTCTCACCTCTTTTTCAGCTATTTTGTCCTGTATTTTCTTTTTAGGTTTTGCAGGGGGTGGAGGCAGCTCTTTTTTTTCTTCATCCTTTTTTTCTTCCTCCTCATCTTCCCAACTTTCCTGAAATCATAATCTGACGTCAACACGTAAGCACGCACATTGAGGTTATGTACGCAATGAACACGGTCACTAACGCAGCTAATACGATACTAATTCTGCGTCACAAATATACGATTTGGCAGCAGAAATGGTTACCTTGACGGTATCTTCCTCGTCCTCGCCTTCCCATTTATTCGACGTAGTCAACGTGGCCGGGAGTTCGGGCTCGAAATTATCAGCATCTGGAAAGTTCACCACAATGACATCATAGTTCTTAGCGAAAATCAATAAACTACGTAATTTATTAAAATACGCACCCCACGACACATCCATGACTGCGGAACTCTTTTAGCACCAGCGATTTATATTTCCTACCGTTCCGCGTGAAGACAAAAATCAGACAGCGAACGTAACTTGCTGCAATGATGCTTTTTTATCACAAGATGTCTCCAGGGTCGACAGAGAATTTGCAAACAATAATATTCTCAGGCGAATCTTGTCAAACGACCGAGGCTTTTCTGCAATGATCGCGATCGGATTGAGAAACGATGGACAAACGACATGATTTTGGCGAATTTCCAACAAAAATGTAATCAAACTTTGCTAAGCAAAAATATAACTCCATTGCAGACGATAATTTCCGATTTACTGAAATTTTTCAAAATGGCGTATCTTTACTCTCTCTCTCTGTCTCTCTCTCTCTCTCTTGACTAAAAAAAGTGTTGCCAAATGATGACCCAAAAAATGCTAAAGAACAATGCGAACAAACGCAGAAACCTTTAGATAAAATCACAAAATAATAATTTTTTAATCAGGCAAAAAAAGGCGGATTAAATGAAAAGAGATCCGATGTTGTCGTAATAGTGGTACTTTTTATGGATACGTGCAGTTTACAAATTGTTTCAAAATACTTTATAAATATTTTATAAATTTGGAGTATAATTACTAAATATGTATAAATATTTTAAAAATGGTCACACCGGTAGATTTTTAGGGATGTACGCTGTTTATTATCAATCGTGGACAAATAGATCGATTTATCTATGCTAATGGTCATTTGGCACCGATTCTGAGTTTAATTTATTAAATTAAAACATCGCTAAACCAAGTAGCTTAAATACCAAGCTTCTTGCACTAAACACACTCACACTTATAAAATATAATTTATGAGTGAGTGTGACAGGTTCATTTATTTTTAGCTTTAGTCTACAGAAACCTTAGACAGAAACCGATATCACTGTTTTTTCTATTAGACGATTTGATTGATGTATTTATTTATAAAATTAATTTACACGTCATATAATAATAATAATTTTCCAATAAAGAAATAATGTCAATCAAATAGCCCGCCCCTTGTCGTCCCCGGTGCAAAGGTGCCCATAACGCTCGCGGCGTTACCGCGCTGTATCGCTACGGCCAACCTTTGCACCAGGTACGACCCGGAGCGAGAGTCACAGCCCCTCTCCCTGAGGCGACGGCCAATCTCTGCCACGAATTGTTTCGCCTCCGCCCCCCAACAACCCGTTGTCTCCACCGCGAACGGGACGAACAGGTAGTTCTGTTGGAGAGCGGAGTACTTATCCCGCTTTTTGCCCGCTGCAAACTCGGCTGCTGCCCCGGCCGCTCGTGCCGTGCGTCTGACATGGCTGGCCGCAAACGTACTAACGCACGTGGCGTCCCACAGCAGACACTTTCCCTCCCGCCATGGCACTAACGTCAAGCCGTCCGGTCTTTTGCCGTCTGTGCGACTAAGACCCGGCGGCTCGACCACGCACGGCACGTTGGCCGACACTAGGGCCCTCCGGATGATATCATTAAGCGCGTGGTGACGCGGGAACCTCCCTGAGCACCGACAGCAACTCAAAGCATGATGGCCGCTGGCTTCCACCATGGAACCGCAAATGCATTGATGAGGTTCACATACATCGCAGCCCAAGCGGAGAGCCACCGCCACACGCATTGAGTCGCCGTCAAGAAGGGTGCCCATGTGAGGAGAGGGTATCGCGTGCAACCATGCCCCTGATTCTGCCCGCGTCACCGCCCTCAATCTCGCGATATCCACTCCTGTTGCCCTTGCCATAAGCCCGTCGAGAATAGACTTGCACCTAACGTCATCCCACGAGCGCTGACCTTGGGTGTCCTCCGGCATAGGTGGGTCCTGGTGAGCCGTCCACGCCGTTATAGCGTCGGCAATATAGGGAATGCTCGCCTGGCCACCATTCACAGAGAGAATATTAGTGACCAAGTCCACAACCCCGTGTCCCGACGCCAGGAAGGCCGGCAAGCTCACATCCCGGGCACGCCGCACGCCCAGGCCACCATACCGAATTGGCAGAGCCGCCTGGCTCCATTGGTCATCACTAAGGGAGACGTTCAGGATGGTCTCGACAGTATGCTTAAGGGCACCATCAAAGGAGTGGAGCTCATCCGGAAACAGCCAGGTGGGCGCAGTCCTTAGGAGGTAAGTGATCCTAGGCACGGCAAAGCACATCCGCAACAGAACCAAAGCTACGTGAGCCGAAAGATTTTTAAGACGTTCGTGAGCGAGATAAAGGAGCTTTTTCCGTGCCTCAATAGCCTCAGGAACTGCTGAAGGGAAAATGGGAGAACCTAGAAGGGTGAAGGAAGAAGAACTCAGTTCCTTGAGGCCAGGCAACATAGACGAGAAAAGGGGAAAAGAAGAACGAGAGTCAGGATTGCAAGGGTAGAATTCGCACTTGGCCGAGTTTACCTCCAGCCCCAATTCCCTTAAACGCGGAACCAAAACACTGATATCATTGGCAACATCTTCCGGCTTTCCCCCGATTGTACCATCATCGAGGTACCAAATATTCAAGGGTGATTTAATATCTGAAATGACCTTGTGGATAGCGAGGCTGAAGGTGAGAGGACCAAGTGGATCTCCCTGCTGAGCGCCAACCTGGGATAGGATGCGGTTTTTGGCGTAGAAAAGATTAGAGGGCGAGGAATATACTTGATGAAGAAAAGGAAAGAGGATAGGAATTTGCTCCTTCACCTCACTCAACAGAACGTCCCTTTCTACGGTGTTAAACGCGTTTTTGATATCTAACTTAACTATTACTGAACCACCATTCTCTGGGTCTGTTGCGAATGCGCGAGTTGCATGGATCGCAGCCTCACAGCCCAGACGCGTCCCAAAGCCCAGTTGGTGCGGCCGTAAGTGTTTGGCCATCACCTCCCTCACTGCACGACAGCCGAGTTTTGCAGCTAAACGGCGAAAAGTACTGCCCACCGCGATTGGCCTAACACCACCGTCCCTCTTTACAAGGGCACAAAGGGAGGCTCCATACAAATATGGACAAACCTCCGGGTTGAGTTGGCCTCTCAGTAGAAAATTCGACAGTCTCGTTAAACACTCTAGCAAACGTGGCCCATTATCACCCGCCGAGCTAGATGTCAATTCTTTTAGATGTGCCGGACGGATCCCATCGAGCCCCGCGGCTGAACCATTATAAAAAGACGCGAGCGCTTGGGTCACGTCCTCCACCTTGACCGCGAGGACCGGTTCGGATCCGTCCGGAGCCGGCGGGTAGGAGAGAGAGCGGGAGGGGGCCGGGTGCTTCGCCCGCAAGGCGGCGAGTGTTTCCGGGCTCGACGGTGCCAGCGAGTCGTCCGACATCAGTAAACGGACGGCACCCCTCAGGTCGCCCTCATGTACTTTGGACTCAATTTGATTGATTGGGTACAAAAGGAATAAACACCATTTGAAATGATTGACAAATGACGTTTTTTTTGTGTAGGTATCAATTTTGCTTTGCACGAAAGTTTGAACTAAAAAGTAGTAAATGTTTGTTCTGGAAAGTTAAAATCAGTGGAATTTAGTAAACTAGCAAATTTCAAAATGTGCCAACAGTTACGGGTTTTAGTGTGGAAAAATATGATGGAAAGGTTGCGACGGATCAACCATACTTTTTGGGAAATTTTCATTGGAATTTTGATGTTTGTTGTTCTGGTATTGCTAAAGCAAGCTTTAACTGAACCTCTGGGGATAAAATACAATGTAAGGCTGGTTTCAGTAAGACTATATGGGCTTTCTTTATAACTATCCAAGACTATTTAGGTATGTTGACCTAACACAGGCAGATGCTCACCATAATCTGGGAACACATAAAGCACTGCCTACCAGTATACCAGTGATATTGCATTCTCATCGTCTCTCATCAGTTTTTTAACGTCCCCACTGTTGGGACACAGGGCACAGCTACGGGCCATGATCCAACGAGCGTGCCCAGTGCTGATTGGTGGATTTCACACGAATTTGGAAACTCTTTTTTCTTGGACGTAAAGATTTCCACACGATGTTTTCCTTCACTGTTAGAACAGTCGGTAAATGTACGTAGGTACCTAAATCTTTGCAAAAATCCGAAAAACTCAATGGTTAATGGTATTGCATGGTTTCGAACCCGGACCTCCCACATGGGAGCCTGGCGTTCCTAGCCACTAGGACACCAACACTCTCTATATAGCATTAAGCTACAATAGATCTTGAAGCTCGCAGTGGCTTATGACCCTACCCTTAGATATAAATTATATTACTAGCTTATTAATTATGTTTGCTTATGGGACTTGAGCAGGTTGTTCTAGCACATTCGACATAAAGTCAAGCAACTACGAATGTGTTGTTACACTGACACAGTTCGTGTTAATGTGAGTGGACTAAATTGTCAATTTTGAACATACCATTATCACTATCTCAGTCCACAGATATTTCTGAGAGGTATTTTAGAAAATAGGAGAAGATTTCCACCGTTTTCTGACATATTTCTGACATAATCATCTTTGAACAGCAAACCAGTGAATTATTGTGAATATTATGTATATGTATGTATTAGTGGTTTATTGTGAATTTTTACTTTCAGTTGCAATTGAATGATACAGTCAGTATGGCCAAAGTACTGTATTCACCAAATAACTCTGCTGTACAATCATTTATGGCCAAAGTAAGCAACCAGCTTCTAACAAAGCCAGTTGTGAAGGTTCCAGGTATGCAGTATTCATTCATTCATTTCATTTATTTATTTTATCTTTTGATAAGGAACAGGAACAGGCTGAGGAACAACAGTATTCTGGGACAGAGTGCGTGACTCTAAAAATGAGTTAGCGTCTGTCCTCAATGACAAGTTATTTGAGAATGTATTTTTTAAGAGTTGGTTGCGCATGCACCAGAGACCGAACAAAAAATAACGTAATACAGTATAATTTAGTACCTAGTTTATTTTTGTTTGTTTAGTTCAACAATTATCCATTATATTATATTATGTTATAAATTTATAATCCATCATAAAGCACCAATGACATTTAATATTCTTTTCATTATAACATTGACTGCACAATGTGATAATGAAAAGAATATTAAATGTGTTTACAATTTTACATGACTGCAACTTAAATATGTACAATATTTCATGTATAATATAAATTAATTAGAACTAGGACTTTTTATTTTATTAGCGATTACAAACAGTTAAACATTTAAAGCTTTAGAGTCTAAATGATACATAGTTGTGTAACAAACTGCAGAATTTACATATCACAGAACAAATAATACTTATTACCTATTTGAATATTTTAGGCTCTAGTCAAAATAACCATTATGTTTTTATTTCAAGATAGTATAATCTTGCAAATCAGAACAGGATGGAACCTTGTGATATTAATTAGAACTATTAGTACTATCTTGGGGTATTCTCTTTTTGGATTCAGTGCAAAAGGTCAGGTAATCTGACACATATCAGTATTGTACTGTTTAGTGGAAGACACATCAATCTCTGTTGATTAATTTTTGTTATGTATCTATCTATTAGCCCGTGTCTGTCCACTGCTGGACATAGACCTCTCCCAGGGCGCGCCACATTACTAGGTCCTCCGCTTTTCTCATCCAACCATCGCCAGCAACCTTCTTCAGGTCGTAAGTCCACCGGGCAGGGACCGCGTCCCACACTACGCTTTCTTGTACGCGGTCTCCACTCTAGAACTCGTCTACCCCAACGGTTGTCGGTTCTGCGACAGACATGGCCATGGCCATCCCATTGCCACTTGCTAATCATATGAGCTATGTAACTCGCGTTTTGTGACGGATGACTTCATTTCTAACTCATATCCATCATAGAGATACCGAGCATAGCCCTCTCCATAGCTCGTTGAGCGACTTTGAATCGGACCAGCTCTCCAGTCCATGTTTGGGTCCGTATTTGGCATTGTGACATTCGTATGAATGTCAAATAAGTAAAAGCGATAATGTACTAAAAGGTATAGCCTGATCTCTTGTCCACTGTACCTGAGTAAGGTAGTAATGTGAATATGACAAATATCACATTTTATTTCAGATATTACCCATGTGAAAATTTACAAGAGTTTCACGAATGAAAGTGAAATGATACAGTATTTGAATAATGCTAATTTAACAGAACCTGTCATGGTTGTGAATTTCGAAGTAAGAAGTACTTATGGACGCCCCTCCATCAATTACGTGAGGTGTTCAAGGGGGTGAGGGGGTCAAGCTAAATCTTACTCAATCTCACCGGGGGTGTCTCGAAAATATCACGTAATTTTTCCATGGACTGAATTAGAATAAATCTTTTATTCATTGTTAAAGTATTTATTATTTAATTTTATCACAGTGAATTTAAGTAACGGTAATAATCTCAACTACTAGTCTTTGCTAGTCTTAAATAAAGATAATAGAATTAATTGTGTTCTTGTTTTTTTGTTTTTTTTATAATCCAACGCGTTCATAATCAAAACACAAATTTTAAAAAATCTCACGTGAGATTAGGAGAGAGGGGGAGGGAGTAGAGGAAAATCTCACAAAATCTCACCAGGAGGGGAGGGGGGGTTACAAAATCCTAAAAAATGCCTCACGTAATTAATGGACGCCCCCTTATGTGTATTTAAACTGTGAATTTTAATTCTATTTTCGCATGTGACCATTAATTTATGTATATTTCTTTATCATTAAGAAATATATTTAATATTTGTTAGGTACTTGGAATCTACCGAATTATCGACATATCTATTTATGTTAAATAATTTTTAGAATTGGACTAATCAGCAAATCCCAATAAGACTCAACTATTCCATTGGATTTACCGGATTAAAAGATGCACATTCCAAAGCCAGACATATTTATCCGGACATATTATCAACCGGTATGGTATCAACTTGAATTTCCTTCAATAAAGCCAATAGCGGTCGCTTGTCACATAGAACCAGTTTGCCTGTTCTATCTGACAAATGAACCCAGGACCCATAGCATTACATTAGGTGCCAGATATTATAGACGCGTGAGTTCCGTGAAGGTTGATAGTTCTATTTTAGGAGCGTCCGTGGCGTAGTGGCTAGAAAACCGGACTCCCATGCTAGAGGTCTGTGTTCGAAACCATGCAATGTCATGTGCATGTTTTCGCTACTTATGTATATTTAGCGACTGCTCTAACGTTGAAGGAAAACGTGAGGAAACCTGCATGTCTAAAGAAAAAAAAAAGGTTCCCGAAGGCGTGTGAAATCCACCAATTAGCACTGGGCAATGGCTAGCTGGATCATGGCTCTTACCTCTTGTGCAAAGGGAGGCCTGTGCCCCAACAGTGGGGACGTTAATAGGCTGATGAGTGAGAGTAGATCTCATGGTGAGGAATGGTGCTAGAGACATGACCAAGCCCTATCATCGCAAACCACCCGATAAAAAAATCAGCTAAGAGAGATCACGATCCTCAATGATAAATATGTATTAGAAGAGACATGTTTTTTTTTACAGTGGACAGTTCCACCTCCCTTGTCAACCTCCAGTGGGCCATCGATAAAGTATTTTTGGAAAAACTTTCTGGCCAAGTCATTTTAGATGTATGTTATTTTCAGTTTCTCTATCTGAAACGTCACTAACACTCACTCATAACTAGCTGCCTTTTTAGGGTTCCATAGCCAACTAAGGAACCCTGTTTGGTCATGACTTGTCTGTCTGTATGTCACATAGGCCTTTATCTTTGAAATACAGTTTTAAAAAAAACGGTAAAATCTGAATGATACCTTATAGTAAGTATGTACTTTAATGTCTTAGAAACCGTACCTATGTGAATTAATAATTCCAATTTTCAAACAAAATATTTTTGATACAATAACTTTTCTAATTAATTTTCTCTTTCAAATTCGAGGTGTTTAATGACAATTATAATGCAACGAACCCAGTACCAAAGTTACGTTGTGAAATAGCATTTGACTAAGTTACAGTGTAGTTAATTTGTAACAAATTGTATGATTAAGTTTTTATTTTTAATGGCCGTGGGTGTGAGTTGGAATGGTTCCACCAGCGCGTAAAATAATAGTATGATTTGATATTATCAATTTTATTATTCATATTCATATTCATTTATTTCAGTAATGATCATACATTGTCAAAAAATAAATAATAAAATGTTAGCATGTCATATAAATAATAGTAATTTTTTTTACTTAAAGTAAGTATAAAGTCAACAAGTTTAAAATATAAATAAAATAAAAAAGTATTGCAGAATATAAATCTACAGTTTCAAACATCGTTCGTCAAGGAACTCGTTGACAGAGTAATAGGCCTTTTGGATCAACCATTTTTTAAATTCAATAACGAAACTGTTGTACGTTTTAGTATCTCGGATAGGAGCTGGTATTTTGTTGTAAATTCGCGGACCAGCGACGTGCGTGGACAGCTGGGTCTTCAGCAGTCTACTGTCAATCAGTTCGAGATCCTGCTGCCTCACTTTTGTCAGTCTCTTGCCAACCCATTTCTTAGTAGGATACTCTCTTAGATTTTTTCTGACATATTTACCTATCTCAAGTATGTAGAGCGATGGTACAGTGAGGATTTCAAAATCGATGAATATATATTACAAGCAACATTTTAAATGTGTCTACAATGTTTGACTATATGGACCACAGCATCATACAGTGATGCTATCTGAAATAGCCACGTTTATTAGAAGGGTTGATGGCCTGATGCCATAGAAAGTTGGCATTTCATATGTTGCAACTATTGTTATGGCAACATAATGAACATTTTTTTTTATAGGTAAATAGTGTCTGAAATTTCACAGGACGTAATCCTGGATATACTGCACGTGGTGCCGCCAGAAATGAGGGTAGTGCAAAGTTTCCTGATCGTGTGCACCATACTCGCGCCGCTGCCCTTCTTCTTGTCTAAGGCGTCCAAGCTGGTCATCGAGAAACGATGCGGACTGAAAGTGAGTACTCCAGAAGTTTCATCATCATCAGCAGCCCACTCTAGTTCACTGTTGGACATTGGCCTCTCTCAGGGCGCGCCATTGATCCCGATCTTCGGCTCTTCTCATCCAGTCGCTGTCAGCCACCTTGCACAAAAAGTAGCATCAAAATTTTTGCCCAATGCTGAATATGTCTCCAATTTTGAAAAATGTTAATAGTTCAAAACTATGAGCCATAGTAGAGTATTGTTTTTATTTTTTATTGACTACTAAACCCGCATTTGACCTCGATCTCGCCTGATGGTAAGCGACGATGAGGTCGACATTGGAGCATGCGGTTGTAGGTTTCGGGAAATACAGACGCCGGCAGGCTGTTCCATTCCTTCGCATAATGAACGAAGAAGCAAATCGCTTCGTACGAACAGATGGGATATCATCAACATGAGGATGGAACCCCTCCCCGCGCCTGGTAGTCCGAAGGCGGAATGGAGATGCTGGAATTAGGTCGTGCAATTCCGATGCGCACTCTCCGAAATGTATCCTATAAAATACCGATAGACAGGCAACCTTGCGCCGATGTTCCAGACTTTGCAGTCTAGCTTCCACCAGCGATTCGTCACCTATAAGGCGCTTAGCGTATTCAAAAGCATTAAATTGAATTGAGACCTATAAGGTTCTTACCAAGCTCATATTTAGTTATTTTGATTAGTCATGAACCGGTCCATAAGTTCTTACTGGCATATGATAGCCTAATATATTTTTTAATTAAGTATGGAGAGCAGACGAGCAAACGAGCTACCTGATGGTAAGTGGTCACCGTCGCCCATAGACATCTCACCTCACTGTATTATTATTAGAGGGGTTTCGTTTCGCTGCAACCCTTGAGGACAGATGGAGTGCCTCATGTACCGGTAATTACGCTGGCATTTCTACTTTGTGGCAGAAATAGATAAGAGGATGGTATCAACCCTGGCGATCGATACACATCAGGATGTACAATCTTGGTATATTTTTTATTTACATCTAACTAACCCGTATTTGATCTCAATCTCACTTGGTGATAAGTGACGATGAGGTCGAAGATGGAGCACACAGGCTTAGTAAGTACTGGCTCTTCTATAAACACTGCCGAAACACATCAATGCCGAAGCAAAGACATTTCACGACAGACCTTACATAGATAGATAGAAACACTTTATTGTACACAAATACAGGAAAAGTAAAAACTACAGGAAAGCGATCTCTTCCAGGCAACCTCTGAAGTTAATTGAACCTTAAAGAGATTAGCGACAGTGTATTACTACAGTATACTATTACTAAGGTTATTTTACACAGTAAAGTTAGTAAAATAAAAGTAATATGATATACATAATATATATACATATACACACACAAACACACACACACACACATACACACACACACACATAAACAATAAATAGATAAATATACATATAATAAAAATAAACGCACAACTACAACGACAAATAATAACGAGTGAGACCCGCTTTAAACGAAGCCAGGGATTCCGAATGCCGAATTCGGGAAGAAGAGATGAACGTCGTTAGCCAGGCGGACCCTAAAGGGGTCCCTCCACCAGCATGTTACTCGGATTAGACACCTGGCATGGCCACGCTTTATCCAGTGGTGGTAGGGATATTCTAAGTCGAAATCTTGTTTCCAGGAAATGACAAAAATGGTCGGCGTGCCAGACAGTAAGCTTCGCGCGGCGCATTTGATTGATACCGCTTTTGTTGCCTTCGTGTACGCGTCACTAATAGTGGTTTTGTTAAAGGTATGTCTCTTTTTTAATCCCCTCTTTTTTAGGGATGGTGTGTTATAAGCAGTGATCGGAGTAGGTAGAGCTGTTTTTGGTACTTGCCACATACGGTCATAATATGGATAAGTAAGCCCAATAATCCCGGGATTTCCGGGATTGAATAAATATATTATTTAGATTTTTAACGTTATATTTGTTTTGATACACATTTAAGATTGGTGGCGAAATATTTTTTTTTAAGATTCATGGCGCTAGTGTACCTATGGTAGTGTTTTAACTTCTTCGTAAGTTCACAATTTTTTTTAAATCGTAATCCGCCGAGTAAGGGCGAGGTTTATAAAAGTAATTTACAACATTTGCTCGATAACTTAAAACGGGATCCCGAAATCATATCCATATTAATATAACCTTTGAGGACATTGACCCGAAAGAGCTCTACCTACTCCGATCAGTGGTTATAACCTATAGATGAGACCCTAGAAATATTTGCCGCTAATAAAATAGGACCCTATGTGTATTAAAACCTAATTATTATTACAAATGTATAAAATTATTCACTTTTGTGTTACTGAAATGTAATCAATTTGATGTGTAATTAATATTATAAATAAAAAACTACTTTGACGTGTAATTAATATTATAAATAAAAAACTACTTTGACGTGTAATTAATATTATAAATAAAAGACTACTTTAACGTGTAATTAATATTATAAATAAAAAAACTACTTTGACGTGTAATTAATATTATAAATAAAAAAATTGAAACTTGAAACTACTGTTAATTGCAGATAAATAAAAAGAAAGAAATCTACTCTAGTTGGTGATATCTGCCCTATATGATAATATCTGCTGTATTTCTTTTCATCAAATGTGTGTACCAATAAATAGAAAGAAATCTGCTTTAATTCGATGATATTTTTTGACCCGAAAGAGCTATACCTACTCCGATCACTGGTTATAAGTTTGACACGTTTGTCTGTGGCCTCATGATTTGACAACGGATGATCCGATTTGGACCCGGTTTGTTAATTTAATAGAGAATGTTGTCGAGAGTGTTCTTAGCCATGTCTGATAAAAATTGGACCAGTGGTTTCCAAGGTCTTGGAGTATCTTTGATGGCAGATGGGATCTCTGGAACGGTAATGTAGATGGTTCCAGTGTGAGCTCAAATGTTTAGGACCATGGAGCCCTTCCCACATCTGGAACCTCAAGGACCTGATGATGACCAGGAAAAGGTAAAGTAAAGTAAAATACACTTTAAAATAAAACACACTAAAAACACACACACTTAAAAATACACTTACTCTTTTAAATTTTTAACTTTAAAGTTATTAACTACAGTTACAAGTATCGGAATGTATAGTACCTGACCAGGAGAACGTCGGTGGCATAGTGGCTGGGACGTCGGGCGCCATGATGGGAGTTCCGGGTTCGAAACCATGCAATGCTATGTACCACTGAGTTTTTCGGATTTTTTCGAAGACGTACATTTACCGACTGCTCTAACGGTGACGGAAAACATCGGTTCGGTTCGCTAAAACTAATCACATGCGTTCCGCCTTCCCTTCACTTGAAATTAACGCTTTGTGATTGGATGCAGTGCGCCGTACCGGGACTGGAACCGGACGTGTGTAGTCCAGGTCAGTAGTGCCATTTACTTATAGAGATAAAACTGTACGAAATTTAAAAAAAAGCAGCAATATTTGCCAACAGATTACGTCGCACCCAATCCTGCCTCGGAGCAATCCGTTCATCGTGGCCATTACTTTGATACTTCACCTCCTGAACCTAACCTCAGTCGCTTTCATCACCAGCTCCCTGTCCCAGGATTGTTAGTATCTTGTTCTAAAATTTACAGTAGATTGTTAGTACCTTGTTCTAAAATTTACAGTAGATTGTTAGTACCTTGTTCTAAAACTCGCAGTAGAAATAGTAGTATTGTTCTAAAACTTAGAGCATGGCCCGAAAGTGATAGTGCAGGTTAAGCAACGATGGGCGCGGTCAGAACCAGGATGGGTGACTGCTAGTGGCTCACTATCATTTGAGCCCTCGGTGCCTCTGAGAGCATGTTAGCTGTCGTATCCGACTGCTCCCCCCCCATTTTCTGAGCCATTCCCGCCACCCATACATTTAGCTGGTTAATTATGCGCCTATACCTAAGTACTGTTGTATTTATGAAGTTATAGATGAAGTAAAATTTATTAGTATTTCAAAATTTTCATTCGGAACTAATATTTAAGTCACGTTACGTGTTAACGCTACGGGAGACGATTATTATTGTTATTACGATTATCGTGGAACCTTAATACCAGACACTTTTTTTTAAATGCCTTAATTAATTGATATGATTTTTATTTCGATTGGCGGATCTAGTGTGCGCAATGCCTCGACTTAACTTTTAAAAGTCGCGAACGACAAAGCCCGGCGACCAAACAAATAATTGAACATTTCTATTTATGTTGAATTATTTACAGAAATTCCTGATTTCCCCCCCTTTAGGTCATAAGCTGGGTACACCCATGCACACTTATTAATACTAATTCCTTTACGCCTATTAGATCAACATTCGGACAGTCTTGCGCTACTGGTGTATCTACTGACGTTTCTATTGGACTCCTTATGGTACCACCGTAAAAAGGAACGGAACCCCATCAAAGTGTACAGTCTTTGCTGTTTCCTGCCACACGCTCCGGTGTACGTTTTCTGGGATGAAGTCATTTATTTTGAACAACTCGGTAAGATAACATCTTGTAAATCTTTACACTGGTTTTTTTATAATCTGTGTTTTGAAGATCGCAATTAAATAAAATGTTTCATTTAATTCCGCATTATGGCGAGGGTTTTTATGTTTCTGGTCAAGCTTTACTCGAGTATCTATTAAGGGCAAGCAATCTCTCTGATCTCCTCCCCTACACTATTTACTCCATTATAATCTAATCGAAGTGCAACTTATTTTAATAATTCAATTATTCAATACAAAAAGAAGTTACAGTGAAGTGAACATTTACTATGTATTTTTTAGAGTTAGATACTTTGTTAAAGTAACATAATTATGCCATTTTAAATATGTAATTAACTACGCGTTGCTTACTCGTTGCTGAAAGTCGGAAGTTCGGTCTATTTCGAAGGCCTTGGCCACGGGAGAGTGCGAAGCTCCTGTAGACACGACAGCGGCTTGCTTTGCGCTGCGGTCAGTGAGTCGCCACCGTGTCATCTTCATTGCTTGCTTTATTTAAAAAATAATAATAAGTACAATTAAAAAATAAATATAATTAAATTGTAATTATAATTAATTTTATAATTATATTAATTAAGTATAATTTAAAAATTAAGTACCTTCCTTCGTTTCCTAATATTTTACTTCTGTTTATTAATATTTCCGTTATTTATTTATATGTTCCGGTAGTGTATCATTAGGGAGTGATCCCTGGCACACAGGTGATGCCTAACAATCAGCGCCTCAGTGCTAAAAGCGTTGCGGCAACAGGCTGAGACAGTCCCCTTTTTCCTGTGCTGCACACCACCTTCATCAAACTTAATTACTTTTGTTTATTTATTTTATAATATATTTGTTTAATATTATTTTTATCTTCTGTGCCTACTTGTTTGTATGTGTGCGCAAATTTATTGGAAATAAGAATAAGAATAGTAAAAAATAATAATAATAATAAATTATTTCTTTCTTTTATACAAAAAGTAACTAATGGTGATGTGCAGCCTTAGGCAGTCGCCTTTTCCGGTAAAAGGCGACTGTCTAAGGTCTGGACTACATGCGCCGGTTCCAGCCCCGGTTCGGTGCGCTGCAGCTAATCACAAGCGTTCCGCCCTTCCCCCACTTGAAGTCACGTGTTTAGGACGCGTATAGTCCAGGCCTAAGGCTTCGTCTCAGTCGGTAGGCCTGTACATTGTGATGCTGATAACTCTTTAAGCTTTCGTGATTATTGACAATACTGTAACAAGACACGGGATTCTTACTACGGTTTGTCGTTGTTTTGACACCACTCCCGACACCACCTACCTGCGGCCATGGCGCATGCAACTGTGCCGACATATCTGGAGCTCAAAACCTCATCATCATCATATCATTTATTCATAAACAATCATAAATTACTACATTTACATGCCAAAAATAATAAATAAAAATAATAATTAAACTCTTTCTGCGTCAACCTTAACTAAGTATATTTAAAAATTCTCTTATACATATAACGTTTTCCATAAACCTTGCACACCTACTACCTCTTTCTCGATATCATTTCCTCTGCCCGAAAGTTGCCTGGAAGAGATCGCTGTTAGCGATAAGGCCGCCTAAATTATACTTCACTATTTCCTTTTCTATCTCATGTTTGTTGTTTTATATTTGTGCAATAAAGTGTATTTTACTTTACTTTAAATTATTATAAGTACGTTATAAAAAATAAATTTTAAATTCCAAAAAAAACCATTTTAAATATAGGTCATAAAAAAAATTACAAATAAAAACTGAATCCACGAATTATTGTCAAAACAAATACAATATAATATTTCCGACACAGGTACTTACATTAAAATTCTTCTACAGAATATAAACTCCTTTGAAGAAAACAACTCCAAACCGTGGTAAGACTACCGTGTCAAATGAATACTATAGTATTCTGGTACTTCCTTCATTTTTCTTTCATGCTTTTCTTGTCCGTAGGTGAAGGAATAGGCTTCAACAATCTGGTGGAAAAACATTCTGAGTACTGCACTCCGATACTGGTAGTGTGGATATTCTTTCTGGTGCAGCAAGCCGTTCTATTGAGCCTAGGCTCGTATATAGAGACCGTCAGGCCTGGAAGATATGGTGTCGCTCGTAAATGGAACTTCTGCTGTCAGGTAAGCATTTATAAGCGTGAAAGAAGAAGAAAGAAGTTATCAAGTTTTTGTTTAAGTAATGATCCTAAAGCTATAGATGAACCAGAATCTGATGGATGGATGGAAAATAAGGATATTGAAAAACGCTACCTGGTATCCCTTCTTCTTCTTCTAAGTCGTGTTCCTCATGGCTGAGGGTCGTCATCATTCTAAGGAATTAATCACATAGAACGACTCTCTTGGTAGATTTAATGGGGTGGTTTGCCATTGCAAATTCTCTTTGGCGGGCGCGGCGGCGGCGGCGGCGGGGGGTGGGGGTGGGATTGGGGGCTCACAGAGTGGAGCCAATGGAGCGCACTGCTCCGCCCCCGCGTCTCGCCGCGCAGCTACCTAAGGCGTCGTACAGCGTTTGTGGTCAAGTTACTCGTAACTCCTGTCATTCGCACGCAGAGACGATCGTTCAAACCAAAGATTTTGAAATCCACCCTATGTAGATTGCTCGCCAGAGAATTTGTTTTATTTCTTTTATTTATTTATTGAAAATCTTCATAATTACATTTATTTTTTTACATTCACAGTGTAACAAAAACCAATATAGGTTTGTTAAGAACACTGGCAGACCGTCGACGGTCGCATAATATTTGTGAGTGTGTGAAGAACAGCACTGTGCTTGTGCATTTGCAGTGCTAGTGCACTGCTTCGGCAAGGAACGCGTTTATT